>OY829113.1:10002500-12402500 GCA_963691645.1 Pelosia muscerda
TAAGATATACAGCATATTCTGCCATATGTGATTTCACTGATCTTGTTATAAATTCCTAAAAGAAGTAGACAAATATAACTCAGTTGTGCGTTAAACTTGTATTTAGGTACTACACATGTTAATTGAGATGCTGATAGTTTTTGGGCCAGACAAACAAGCGCCTACATAATTAGTAATGGCAATTTTATTAAATTCAGAAAGTTTCATAAATTCACTGATCTTAGAAATTATTATAAATTCTTAAAATAAATAGTTAGAAATAACTCAGTTGTGCGTTCGGTTAAACTTGTATTTACTACACTTGTTAATTGAGATGCTGACAGTTTTTGGGCTAGACAAACAAGCGCCTACATAATTAGTAATGGCAATTTTATTAAGTTCTAAAATTATCGTAATTTCACTGATCTTAGAATTTATTATGAATTCCTAAAAAAAGTAGTAAAAAGTAACTTTTAGTTGTGCGTTAAACTTGTATTTACTACACTTGTTAATTGAGATAAAAAAGCGCCTACATAATTAGTAATGGCAATTTTATTAGATTCAAAAAGTTTCATAATTTCACTGATCTTAGAAATTATTATAAATTCTTAAAAGAAGAAGTTAGAAATAACTCAGTTGTGCGTTAAACTTGTATTTACTACGCTTGTTAATTAAGATTCTTATAGTTTTGCGCCAGATAAACAAGCGCCTCCATAATTAGTAATGGCAATTTTATCAAGTTCTACAATTATCATGATTTCACTGATTTTAGAAATAATTATTAATTCCTAAAAGAAGTAGTAAAACATAATTCAGTTGGGCGTTAACTTATATTTACTACATTTGCTAATTATGATGCTGATACTTTAGGCCAAACAAACAAGCGCCTACATAATTAGTAATGGCAATTTTATAAAGTTCAAAAGTATCATAATTTTACTGATCTTAGAAATTATTACAAATTCCTAAAAAAAACGAGTAAGAAATAAATCAGTTGTGCGTTAAACTTGTATTTACTTCACTTGTTAATTGAGATGAACAAGCGCCTGGATAATTCGTAATGGCAATTTTATTAAATTCAAAAAGTTGCATAATTTACTGATCTTAGAAATTATTATGAATTCTTAATACAAAAAGTTAGAAATAACTCAGTTGCGCGTTAAACTTGTATTTACTACACTTGTTAATTGAGATGCTTATAGATTTTGGGCCAGACAAACAAGTGCCTACATAATTAGTAATGGCAATTTTATTAAGTTCTAAAATTATCATAATTTCACTGATATTAGAAACTATTGTAAATTCGCAAAAAAAGTAGTTAAAAATTACTACGTTGTGCGTTAAACTTGTATTTACTATACTTGTTTATTCATATGAACAAGCGCCTACAGAATTAGTAATAGCAACTTTATTAACAACTTACGGGTATAAACATGGATTTCTTTTGCTGCTTTGACCAACTGTATTATCTTCATTCACAGTAACCCATTGACTAAAAATTTAGATTTTGAAATACCCATAGGTTAATTTAGAATACTAAACTCTGTCAATAAAAAATGTAAGGGTGTTACCTAAGCAAAATGTTAGGTAGGTATGTGTACGTACACCAATACCTCTAAGTGCCTGGAATATGAACAATTTCGTAACAAAATTAAAAATCAGAATAAAGTAAAAAATGTAAACAGTACATTCCTAGTTTATTTAACATAGATGTGTATACAGTAGGTAGGTACATCCCTTCCTTTCTCAAAAAATAAAACAGATCATAACAGCCCACTTTTTTATAACTATATAATTAGTCAATAATTTTACTGTTACTAATTTTGTAGGCGCTTAATACGTTGAAGGTGATAAAAAGAAGTTAAGAATTTTTATTCCCATAATATAAATAAGTCACAAGACTTATTAAATTATATCAGTTATAACGTTGGTAGTGCTGAAGCCCACAGACAAGCATAATTTTTGTATTGAACTAGGCTCTCCTTTTTTACATGTATGTTTTTGGTGAGATAAAATTATACCGAGGAGTTAAATTGTAAAATATTTCTAAGAATGGTACTGCTCCGTTGCGAGGACGACACAGCGCTAACGCACAACTGAGGCCTATAACAACACTTTTTTTATCCGCCCTGGTAATCGAACTAAAACCACAGATTACCTAATAGTTGGAAAGCTAAAACTTTTATTGCGCCGATCATCAGGTATAACGTAGTAGGTAAGTGTGTACTTACTATATGTATGTTATATTTTATTTATCGATATATTTATTTATGTTGATGATGATATGATGATGATGACAGCCTCCGTGGCATGGCGGTTGTGCACGGGACTGCTACGGACGGGGTGCGGGTTCGATTCCCGCTCAGTGCAAAAACTTGTATGCATGAACTGTTTGCACTGGTCTCGCCGTACCTTGGAGAGCACGTTAAGCCGTCGTCGGTCCCATACAAACATCTATGGCAGTCGTTACGGGTAGTTAGAGCCCTCAAAAGTCCAACCAGTCTAACTTGGAACTTCGATATCGCCATTGGTCATTGGACCATTGGTTGTGGAGGTCAGACGTGACTATATTCAACGGGAACAGTTGCCCTGTAGGCCTAAGTTCCTATAGGTAATATGCCGGTATATTTGGGCTATCGAATGGTAATAGAACTAGAATTTGTTCCGTATTATTTTCAGAATAAATGATGGTTGAAACCAAACCTCCAGCCAGCGGGTTTTTTTTTTGTTATGAATTTGATCACGCTGAAATGTAGTTCTATAATTAGGGCTATGCTATGTGAACACATAAAAGCCAAAACAGACATGGGTTTCATTCATGAAATTCAGAAAATACAGTTTAGAATAAAAAATTTAAAAAAAAAAAAATAATCTCCATTCAGCGGAAAAAAAATTATTTAAGTCGAAAACAATATTGAAATGCAAATATACCGGCATATTACCTATAGGAACTTAGGCCTACAGGGCAACTGTTCCCGTTGAATATAGTCACGTGGAGGTCAGATGGCAGTCGCTTCACGGAAAATATCGGAGTTCAGCCGCATTTCCTCGTGTGAAAAATCTTCATGGATACCCCCTACCAGAGCCAGTTGGGGTGGTTATGTCGAACTCGACCCTACTATGACGCACGCCGTCTTTGGATCTTTAGTTGCTGGAGCTTCCCACATTCAGATTCAGGACCACCTTGTCCTCGTCTAGCCCCAGGGTATGGGGCGACGCACTCTGTGCCGCCGCCGCGGCCGGTTGCTAGGGTGATAGGCCACCAGGTCCCTCATGGAGGACGGAGGTCTTTCTGCGATCTGCGGTGAATAATGTACTTTTGACCCTAACCTTGACCAGATTTTCTCTTTCAATAATTACAAAGGAAATTAGTGCTATTCTCCGTGTGGCCGTTTATAATTTGTTAACCTTCATACTTATGTTAATTGGATGCCGTTGTGTCAATAGCACCATAATTCTATGGCATTGAGTACTTTTTATTGGCATAATGTTCTATTTCAAAATTGTTTCTGGGCAAGTTAATGCAATTTAAATGAGGATTTTTGCACGCCTTATATTGTGATAAAACACGATCTGATCATCCAATCAGATCCGCTTATATTCTAGTCACAATAGGCTTAGGTATGCACTGAGTCGTGTTTATATGCTTTGTGTAGGAATCTTGTTCAGAAATGGAAATACAAAGAATCCGAAAATGATTTTGGCCTGACCGTCCATGTAATAGTTCGGAATCGGTAGTTAGTTATCGACTGCCTCTAAATCAATGTCGCCCACGTTTCACCAATACAAATGAACATTGCAACACTGCCCCGGGTTGTAAAATGCAAGGTACCTAGATATATCTAAGCGGGTTAGAATGTACATAGCTTTTAGACTAATAGCGAAGGTTAGGAATTATTCAATTCAATCACTAAGAAGTTAAGAATATGGCATTTTTTGTGTATCCCTAGTAGGTACAAATACCGACAATGATCTCTATGTAAACAGGACTAATAGCGACAAGTTGTAATAACTCTTTTGATTTTATCAGTTATTTGTCCATTCTACCCGTAAGTGCCTATTGAAATCGTGATAGTTATCATGTCATGAATTCATTAGTTGAATAGCATTGTACATGAACAATACTTACAAATATATATGTTGTTTTCTTAAAATATTCATAGCCATAATAAATATTGAATGTTCATTATAAGCACTCAATAGTCAATGTTTGCATGAGCAGCTCATGTGAAACATAGTCTTATAATAAGTATTATACTTCTTGAATTATTGCGAACAGCTAACCTTGTATTACTGTGACCCGATTTAGAAAATTAAAACGTTTAGGTAGCTGGAAACTGAGCGCACTGTGCGGTATGAAAGGAGTTTTATCCCGCGCACTGTCAAACTGTATTATGAACTCCCTGCCGTGGTTTTCCAAAGCGACTACAATGTGGGGTTCTTCCAGAAGGGCATTAGAAGGTTTCTACAGGGTAGGTGGCACGAGTGTAACGCTCCTGGTATTGCAAACATTCATAGGCTACAGTGACCGCTTTCCATCAGGGTGGCCGTGTACTTGTCTGATCTAAGTGGTATAATAAAAAAAACTAGTCAGAGTCACATAGTTGTGTTTTCAAACTTAATAGAATTTAGCTGTAGAGCGAGAATTTTTTAAGCTCTAGTACCCATGTCGACTAGCAGAGAAACTTTCAATGCAAAAGATTACTCTTGTGAATGTAAATAATATGTAATGGAAATTTGACTCTCTGTCACTTTTATTTCATTTAGTCATTAATCTTTGAGTCGGTAGCGCGACTTCTTCTTTCTTCTTCGTTCTTCGATCATCTGCCTACATTACAGGTCAGTTTCTTAATTCTATGCGTTTTGTCATAACCTTTATGGTAATTTTGGGAGAATCATTCAAAACAATGTTAATTGCAGGATACATTCAAATACATTATAATTACCTTTTAAATACATTTCTCATCACTGTTTGTTTTAATTAAGTAGATCGTTGAAAATCCATTGAGTGATTGTTAAATCGAATTAAATGCTATCCAAGAATGGATCTTGTAGCATACATTTTCAACAATACATATTATCAATCAATAGGTATTGCCGGAAGTTATGCTCTTATCTTAATTTATACAGTTTCATAACTTCCTAACAATCTACGAGGTCTACGTTGGTTTACGAGGACGTACCTATATAATCACGACGCATAAGTTCGTTTAATGCTAACTGCTGGTTCTAGAGGGTAATGTAATATTGTAAAACAATGAATATTCTTTTCGATTAGTTGTGTTTTTACGCGGCTGTACCATAGGTATATTCAATTACAAATTATGAGTCAGTATAAAACGTACAAAATGTATTTTTTTGAACGATTGGCAGGCAGAATAACAGTTGGTATTGCAAGCGCTTGATCATTAATGGGTACATTCGTAGTCAAGTCGTTTCCTATAGACACAGCAATCACCAACGTTGACTTTATTTCGCAGTTTCCTTTGAAATACTATATTAACTACTTAGTATGTATAACAATCAATGAATTAATTAGCCGTTAGACATATATATCTAACCCTTGCCCAACATTTTTCACATTTCAAGGCTTTAGCTTACAGTTTCCACGCTGGCGGAAGACGGTTGACACAGGGTTTTATTTCGAGATTTCTTTCAGTCGTAGTGTTATCGGCTGCGTATTTTTTCCGTTTGTCGTCTCTTACGACACCTTTTGGATGAGATGGGTGCGATATTCTTTCACTGTCGCCACATTTTGTTCCTTTGAAAACTTATACCAAATTCATATTGTAGATGTGTGAGAACGACTTATGAGTCAACACTGTCATAAAAAATCTTAAAATATTTCCCTCAGCAAAGTCAGATGATACCATTGGATCAACATTAAGTATTATGTTATTAACAATATTCGGGTTTGTAAATTTGCTTTATCCATGTTATTGAAAACACTAAACATTTTTTTTATTTTTTTTACTTTAATGCATGGGAGTAAACTAAACATAGGGTATGAGAAAAAAGTATAATTAAATTAGAGTGAATGCAGTGTAATGTGGGTTAAGCCTGATCGTTAGAAAGAAGAATACAGACATTCAAGAAAGGTGTGGCCTGAAAAAGAATGTGGTACAATGTGGTGTGTTAAACATACCTGATGGAGTAAGGCTCAGGTGAATGAGCGGGCTAGCCGGGGTCGACCTCGCGGTTTTCACTATCTTTTCTTATTCACACTGACCAATACAATAAAATGTAAAAAAGAGGGCTGAAAAGCAGTACCTACATACTCGGAAGTATGTAATGTGTAATGAGAGTGGAGGAATCTCGTGAAGTAGGTACCTATATTAGGATAGAATAAAATAGCGGGCAATTGACCAAAATTGACCCAAATTTAAAAAATCTGGAAATATTTCGTTTCAATGACTCATAAAATCATCTTGGGATTTATTAATCAGAAAACTTCTACGAATATTTAACAGTTGCTTGTCTAATTTAAAACATTAAGATGTGACTTGAGGATATTAAAAGACATCATTTGCATTCTCATTTCTATGGAATTCCTGAAAACCTTAAATATTACAGTGTAATGATGTCAAACAAAAAGTCGCTATCAGATATATCGTAATGACAGATATAAAATGAGAATATTTATATTAATTTTTAATATAGTCATTATTATATTCGCAGTCTATTTGTTATTTCTTTATGATACGTCAATTTGACTTGAACTCACCTAATATTAAGCTAAAGGCAAAGTCTTATAAAAGAGGGTCACCATTGTAAACACGTACAGTGCTACAATGGTGGCGCTCAGCTTGACGGCCGCATCAGATGCTTTTTCACGCCAAGCTTAAAGGACCCGGGACTGTAGGAAGAAGGAAACACGTGCGACGGTAAGGAATTCGAAGACTTAATGGTGCGGCAGAGGAAAGACTCACCGAATGGCTTGGTTCTTGATGATCTAATAAGTACATCCCAGAGATACGAGCAGTATTTCACGCAGGAGCGAATTTGTTTCTTGTAAAGAAAACACCGCTGCTCCGGCGTGAAAAAACGTCTCACTCTGTTCAGGACTCCGAGTTTACGCGAAGCTGTTTTGATGATGTTCTCGATATAGTACTTGTTGTTCAGTTTGTTGTTTTCACATTCTTCTGTGTATATTAAATATATGTAATCAGCAATAAAATAAATTTTCTTTCTTTCTTTCTTTCAAGGGTATTCGCACAATAAAAGAACTTATAGAGGTAGACATACACACAATGATTATTGCTGCAACCTTTGTCTGGATCTGATACAGGCTCGTCTTGCAAGAAAATCTCATGAAATCAATTTATAACATATTGATTGTTTCCAATAAAGTGAACGAAAAATCATATCTTTCTTATTATTTTTGAGAACTACTTGGAAAACTAGAACGGCTTCAAAAACAGTGATATTTTCCTAAACATATAATTTTCCTAACAATTTTTTTTTCTCTGTTGGGCTGTGAATATTATGGATTATTTCATTTGACATATATTAGATACACGTGCTTAACTTCATTTTGAATCTAACGCGTATTCATGTTACGGGCAGACTGTCTCTGTAACCTTGGCCTTTATGCTTGGTAATTAATAATAATATGTTGTCTTAATATGGCAACTAGTCTATCTATTTCTGGGAATAATAATCTGGGAAAAAACGAGGAAATATTTGGGCTTCCACAATAGTGTACTACTCAATCGAGATTTTATTTATAATTAAAAAGGCTGGGCCGTCTACTGACGGGAAAAATAGATAAAATGCCTTTATCCCGCATATGCAACCCGATTGACGGCTTGGTTTTTATGTCAAATTCCCGCATACTGAAATACAAGTGTCAAACTTCGATCAGCAGCACATTGGCAATTATTCTATGCATGAAGTTTGATTTCATTCCATTCCATTCTTTGTATCATTGAAAATGATACCTAATTGGATTGTGTTTTGGTGTAATAAAGTAATTACCTATGTAGCTATTATAAAATGTCACAGTTTGGGTCCCATCGAACAAAACGCTATAATTATTACCTTACGATCTAGCTTTTATTGAAACCAAATAGCATTAAAGATATCTCTTTCATTTGTATTCCACTAACTAGGTAAACCAGTATGTCCAGTTCAGTCCATATACCTCTGTTATGCGTTTTCGAATGCGAACCGACCAGATTTTTCGAATAGACAATACAAATACTTAACATATTTCAATGTTAACTATTATAAAATATTCTTCTTCTCAATACGACTTCTTTTCAATTCTCAATTTCGTTTCTATCATTTTTTATATATAAATTAATTTCATGTTACGAGTGTGTTAAGTATACCTAAAAGCGTTTTACAAGTTTCTCAACCCTTTTTAATTTTCATTTTCTTATTTTCGCGTATTCTTTCGCCTAAAATGTTGAATTTCTAGATATGTTTAGCCCAAATCCATTTAGTAATTTTGAATCTTTTGTAGGTAATATCAATGTAATAGGTATTTATACTCGCCACTACCAGTAAATTTATCCTCACACGGTACAAACGGGAACGGTGCACCCCGTGAGGGATATCCCTATTGTGGATTTACCAACCTTCTATATTATAGGGTTCTTCAAGAAGGGTACCTATTAGCAGTTTCAGGGGCGGCAGCACGAGGTGTGACGCCCCTTTTTTTATCGTGCGAAAAATCCCCACGGATACCCCCCACCGAAACCGGTCGGACTTGAACCGACTAAAACGCACGCCGTCTTTGGGTCTTCAGTTGCCGGCGGTGAGGTAGTAGTCAACATATCCCTCACACCCCGGCAGACACGGGGCCTTCTCTTCAAGATGACCCCCGCCGTTCGGGGTAGGTGTGACGCCCCTGAAGTAATTGGACACTTCCATAGGGCTAGGGTAGTCTTCCCACCACTCGTCTGCCATCACAGTAGTATAAAAACTCTTGTTTGTATACTTTGACGCTTTTTAATTGAATTTTTTTGTTGTTTTAATTTTCACGTTAGTTTTAATTCCCTTAAGTAGGTACCTAATAAATTTGATGCAATCTTAGATGAATAGTTTGTATACATATGTAAATGGTGTATCTAGGTAAATATCGATAGACATAACTCACAATAACTTATTAGTCCTCAACGTCGCCTGGGCGCCATTAATTGAATAAACAATCCAATGGAATTTACATAGTAAACACTCAATTTGTCTATATGATTCAAGTGGAATGATTTATTGATATAGTTGACTTTAAGCGTATGTATACATATAATATACTTAATAAAAATCGCTTACCCGCTCAAACCGATTATATTATCGTGACCATTGAAGCCAAAACATTCAAATTAAGTCCAAAATTCGGTATGGTTCTGTAAAATATATAGATTCTTTGCCAAATTTTCACGCATTTACTTATCTTTTATTTACGTGTTCAGATTAACAGGAAGATTAATCTTTTATGAGTAACTTTTATTGCGTTTATTAAGTTCTCATTTTACGAATGCTATTAAGTGAGGTGTCTGTCAAAAACAAAACAAAGTAACAGCAAGTTATATAGTTCTTTATGTTTTTGCTTTATTATATATTTAGGGTCCGCTTTTATTATATACATTAGTTTGTTTATTCATAAAATCATAAATATTTTGTTATATTGAATAATCCACTTGAAGCTTGAAGTCGTTTTATCATCTTGAACCATTTTCCTCAATACGTGCTCTAGATAAAAAGATATTTTTTATTGCCACACTTCAGGTAGTCACGTTAATATTATTTTTATATGACGATTATTTAGGGGGCACACATTAACATATTTATTGATTTTATAAATTTTCACACGTGGTAAAACTTATCCAATGCAGAACTTACCTAGGAATTAAACCAAATTAGTGAAAATTTAAAGAATATACTTCCGTACAAACTAAATTTCTCTTTTCGGAATAATCGAAGAACAGCCCGCTGTCTGCGTCTATCGATAGACCCTTTACGAGCTTCCTGTTTTGTGGCATTAAATTTTTCAAACAAAACCAACGGTAACTATAATGATTTTTATTTAAAAAAGTTTTTTAAACTGCAATTAAGCTTTCGCGTCCCATGATATACAATGCCTGTTGCCTGGTGTACCGGTTACCAAAATTGGTAACAGCACAAATGTGCCGTGTAACTTGATCGAAACGTCAGACAAAATTCAAAGGCAAATTCTTCTTGCTAATACTATGCAAATCAAGGTTATTCGGGGACATTCGAAATTCGAAGCCAAACAAACGAGTAACGTGAATTTTCTAAGGTTTACAATTTTGTTTAATATTGACCAAAGGTATATAGGTAGTGGTAGGTAGGTACCTAAACAAAACATGATCTAAGAAACTGTTCCTTAGCAGCCCGTGGTAAACATGGTGAGCTCATATGATATTGACACGAGGGTCTGGTAGGTAACGAAATATGCGTAAATTCAATGTCGCGCGCGTGCTTAGCAATTCTAAGACGCAAATTGTGCAACTGGTCGAAGAGATGGAGCACTCTAACATATCGTACTCGTAGGTAGTACGTCATTAAAGTAGGTAGGTATAGAGTTATGTGATACGACCGGTTATAAATAGCTTTGACTAGATGCTAGTGATTCATATAATATCAGATTGTTTTAATTTATAAACTTTATAGTTGACCCGAAACTGTACTGGCAAAGGATATACAGAAAAGGTTTTAAAACGAGACTTGAAAACTATTCTCATTAATTTTAGACATTCAACGATCCATTTATTTTGTATACCACTAAAATTCAAAACCGGTCAGTAACCTGTGCACACTTTATTCATTGAGAACTGGAATTTCATTATTCAAATTTCAGTTACTACAAGTTTAGAGATAATAAGTTCAGTCTCCGTTAGTAATAAAAGATATCGATACCTAAATAGTCAAGTCAAATTGCTACACTTTTGCCTACGAGTGAATTGTAAGCTTTTCAATAATTACAAATCGTGATCGCTCAGTAAATTCTTTGGCATATTTATCTCTATAGCCCTCAGAGACCAATATATCGAAGAACTTAGTGAGTGATCAAATTGCCACAATCTGTAGTAAGTAAAAGCCTGAAAGCGGACCTCAGACTGGATTCGCATCCGAAGTTTTGCGAGGTATTGCGATGATGATTATGGTGAAATGACTTGTGTTTTTTCTAAATTTAAATTACTAATACCATCATCTAAGTGTGTACGCTTTGTAAGCTACATAATATTGAATAATAATACCTATCTTCTGAGAGCGTTATTCTTTGTATCCGATAAATACGCTTTTTTATGGCACAAATTATGAGAAAGTAAATATTTGAACATAAATTATACTTAATCAAATAATTTACATAGTGATGTAATATGGTCACAAAAATCAAACCTAATGCTTGTAAAGTTAAATAAATTATGTATACTTAAGTAACATGGTAACTCTACATCGTGCCAAATTTAAATCGCAAGATATTTCTGTATGTGATATTTATGACATGACACAATGGCAGACACGCTCGCGGGCCATCTGATGGAAAGTGGCCGCAGTGGCCTATGGACGTTAGCAACACTAGCGGCGTCACACTCGTGCTGCCGACCTTATAGAAACCTTCTAAGTCCTTCTTGAAGAGGTGGCGGGTTGAAATTTAAGAAGCTTCTTAGGCGCTAAATAGATTTTATTAAAAAAAGAAAAACAATAAAAAACGTATCATAATGAGTAACAACAAAATATATTACGTCATAAATGCAGTAACCTATCGAATCATTAGAAGCGTTAATCGCTAAACCAATAAATAAATATGTTGTTAACTATCAGTAATTAACTATCTACGTAAATGCCTTATTAAGATACCGGATATCGAACCTTACAGGAATATTTACTGGAAATCAAAGCTACGTGTAACTGAAAATAAAGGTTAGCATTGGATAGGTAAAGCCTACGTTAAACGGTAGTTCCTTACAATGATCTATTTTCGCATGTTTAATTACTATAATATTATTGTTACGTAATATAGTTTACATAATAGCTAGCAGATATTTAAGTCGGTTTTTATATCCATTTTCATGAAATACTCACGAATTCAATATCTGTTATATTTTCAATTATTGGAGTAGTTATCGCTATATATTTAGGTATTTTGTTTTTAAACTGGTCCCTTATGCTAGTGACTTAGGTTTTTAGGGTCTCACTGAATACTTAGCGTTCTTACAAGCTCAAGCGAAATATTATCTTGCGTTTTGCTTGAGTCAAATTTTCGACTACAATCCTTTTAGAATTTATACAGAAATAAGCTATTTTAACGTATGTGGGTAATCCAAAATTTTATTTGGACCGTGCGTTGTCACTTCGGTAAAACGTGAAACGTACAGCAACGAAAAGAAGAATCATATGCCATTACTATTTCCGCTACCAAGATGTAGGAACTATAATTCACTTATTATTGACCTTACTTATTAAATGTAATTGCCTACGAGCAATTCGTTTAAAAATCTCAACCACATGTCAAGCTATAGATATTATCATTTTCCTTGAGCGTAGGTTTACTGTACGTATACTTAGAATCTGGTTAATAAATACGTCAGCATCGTACTATGATACAATTATTATAAGCAAGAGCACTTTTTAGAGGAGGAACTTTCCTGGCTGGTGTGGTGGAACCTTTAGGAGCTATCGGTTCTAATTTTAATATATAGATATTATATTGAGTTTCGTATAAGAAATCGTTAGTTCTATTCTATTCTTTTCTAGGTATTTTTTTGGTTTTTATTAATTTTATTTCGTACATCATTTCAGGCAATCGCCAATGCGGCTGAATAGTAATCTAATCATGTGAACTAAGTAAAATACTTTTCAGTAACAAATGGCAAACTACGTAGTAATAGGTCAGGTAATTGTCGTGTTTATATACTTCTCTATCTCTAAACATAACAACTACGATCTTGTTAGTAATCGTTGCTCTATTTCCAATTTTCCATAAAAAAGAAGGGCACTTAGGATGGTGATTGGTTCAATCGCCTTCTGTTCCACAGTTCACCGAAAGATTTTTTAATCGATGATGTTGTGATCCAGAGCTCAACAGTATTCTTTACCTCGGCTCTTGGTCAGAACTGATCCGGCATCGATGTGTACTTAAAGCTTTCTAATTTTGAACAATAAAGCGTTACTAGCGTTTGTCTGAAATCAGTAGGTACCTAAGCGCTCCGGGGTACGAGGGATATGTTCGGGATACTATCTCACCTCCGGCAACTAAAGAGCCAGAGACGGCGTGCGTTTTAGTCGGTTCGAGTCCAACATAACCTCCCTCACCGGCTCCGGTGGGTTTGGTATCCGTGTGGATTTCGCACACGAAAAAATAAATAAAAAAGGTACCGAAACGCTTCTAACTTTTTTAAACTCACTTTTTAATCGTCCTTTTTTATTTTGTAAAAATAGTAAATCACTAAAATGTCAAATAACCAACTAAGTTTGTTGTTAGCTATATAACCCGCCCTGTATTATTATATTGTCAAAGTGTCTTTATTAATCTTCAATCATCAGGCATGACGGCATCTGACTACGGTCATTATAGACATTAATATTTTTGTATGGCCATTATCATAATACATATTTTTACTCTTTATGTCGTATTGTGTAACTGGTTTTACGTATATATTATTTGATTTGTGAGATAATTTTTTAACGTAAGTATATTGAAGTTCACTTTTGCGATCTTCAATTTATTCAAATACTTACGTTCAACATTTTGAATTATAGATTATAAAATTATATTATTAGCTATTGCCGCAGTTCCGCCTGCGTGCATATTGGTTATCACCATGGCTATGTTAGTACTTATCAGCTTTTATCAAAATTGGTTCAATTGTTTAGGCCTGAAAACAGATACAGATAGACAGAGTTTCTTTCGTATTTATATTATTAGTATGCTAAAGAGTGTGAATTATCTTATAACTATCATAATTTATTTATTGTACTTATAAAGATATCGCATGTTTGCTGTATAACATCAGACAATAATACAGCCTAGACTCAACCTCAGATGCATGGCTCGAGTCAACAATAGTGCCCGGAATACGGCCTTAGGCCCCTATTACGAGGGTCAGAATACAATGATTGGTGAAATATGGGTGGTAATTCACTTCTGCCTAACCCCCCGGGAGGCGTGATTATATGTTCATTATTCAGTAATATAATAATTTAATTTAATTACACACAGGGCCAAATTTAACAATTACCTTTTTTATCTCGTAATAGCAATTATTTAAAACAATCCAAGACAAAAACAAGATGAAACCAAGCGTTTAAATAGGTAATTAAATCAGTAAAATAGAATTATAGTTGCACTAAGTCGAAGTATGTTAAATAAAATATTAAACATGCCTTTGAGAATGATATGTTGTGTTCTTCTTTTCTCACTAACCAGATAAATCATGAATAATATCACGAAGGACAGAAAAATCATCATCATCCTTGCGTTTAACGCAGTTTTTTTACCAATATTTATCCGCTTAACACAATAAATCCGCATAACTCAATAAATCCGCATACCTCAATATTTTATTGAAATGTTGAGGCTTTAATATGCTCAGCATTTGTAATCGACTTTAAAATTGGAAAAAGTTAAAGTCATGACGGGACTTGAACTAACGACTAGCCTGTTACAGGTAGAATACTTCGAGCACTGGACCACCGGATCCTGTAAGAGACTGGTCGCGGGTTCGAGTCTCGTCTGGACATTAAATTTTTCAAATTTTAAATCGATTGTAGGTAGGTACTTTATTAAAAATACAATATACCTACTAAAGATCAATCAATCAATCATCAATCAATTAGCCTATAACAATCTACAGCTGGACATAGGCCTCTCCTAGTGCGCGCCTCTGCTCCCTATCTTTCGCCCTTCGCATTCAGTCTCTCTGGCTAACGAGCGTCCCATTTGTTCGCGTTCCGTTTGCCTTCTCACGGTCTCCACTCAAGGACTCGTTTGCTTCGCGTGGTCCTTCTGCGTATGGCCAGCCCACTGCCACTTCAGCATGGAAATTCTGCGAGCTACGAGTATATCGGTAACTTTAGTTCTTTGTCGGATAACTTCATTACGAATTTTATCCTTCAAAGAGACTCCAAGCATAGCTCGCTCCATGACCCGCTGCGCGACTTTCAATCGGTGGTCTAGCCCCATCATCAATGTCCATGTTTTGGCACTATAGGTCATAACAGATAGGACGCACTGGTTGAAGACCTTTGTTTTTAGGTATTGCCGTATGGGGGAGGAGAAGAACCGACGTAGTTTACCAAATGCTGCCCAGCGCAA
The DNA here is from genome assembly GCA_963691645.1 of Pelosia muscerda. Classification (NCBI taxonomy): domain Eukaryota; kingdom Metazoa; phylum Arthropoda; class Insecta; order Lepidoptera; family Erebidae; genus Pelosia; species Pelosia muscerda. Next base: position 10,017,766 of record OY829113.1, read on the forward strand.
TTGGATCCTTCTGGCTGATACCATTACAAAAATACCTACCACTGTTTTTGTACCGCGGTGTAATTACTACGTACCAACGACGGTAAACAGTAAACAGGCAAACAGTGGTATGTAAATAATGTTTATGAATATCGCTCTTAACAATACTATATAAGCTTTTGCATGAGCACCACGTGCGTGCGATTCTATTGTACGGCGTATAAACACAGTTCCTCAAGGTTGTGATCTTGTTGTTCTGTGAGTAGTAGGCCTAAACTTGAAAGGTTCAAGAGCATTTTTATTAGGAGTAGTGCAGTAATATTACCGTTATCGAATATACATACTGACTGATCATTATGTTTTATTTGTGAAATTATGTGAAGATGTTTGGATGTTTGTATGTTTGTTCAACTACAATATAAGAGCTGAGCGGATCTGGCTGAAATATGATACAGGAATAAATTATAATCTTCTTTACTTATATATAAAAATGAATTGCTGTTTATAGTCTCACTAAAACTCCAGAACGGCTAGGCTGAACCGATTTGGCTAATTTGGTCCAGAATTATTGGTGGGAGTCCAGAGAAGGTTTAAAAGGTGAATAAATATGAAAATGCTCGAATTGGAGGAACGGGAACGGGGTAAGAAGTCCACGCGGGTGGAGCCTCGGGCAACAGCTAGTTAATAATATAATAGCTCGGAATAACTCATAGACTTTTCATCTCGGAAAAAGGTTCGCATTTTAAGTTCGTTGTTATAATATAACTGATATATTTGCATTATATTTATACTGATCTAATAAATATTATCTTTTTTATGTCTTGTCACTTTTTATCACGCTTCTATTTCTATCAAAAAACAATTAATCTTACCTACATATCGATCACTCACTCGAAACATAATTTTCCTATGTTTGGGTACTCGTACTCGTAGAATAATTGAAATGATTAAGTACGTACTTACCGAGCGAATGGAAAAAATGACACGCGAATTAATTATGTAAACGAGTAGTATAGTCAGTATCAAAAGTTCATGATTAATTTATCATAATCAGGTACGAATATGTCTTTTTTTTCTTGCTATGATCACCAATTACGAAAGAAGAATCAAATTATCGTTTTCATAATGAAGTTTACCGCTACGAAAGAAGATTGTTATTTCCACAACGTGAATGAACGGCATTATATTTTGTTTTAACTTAACTGCTATGATCCACGGGATACATATTATGATTTATACAGTCTCATAGAGGCTATTTCAATGAAATAGCCACGACACGAAGAGGTTTTTGTAAGAAGTCTAAACAGCCTGGAAATAAACTTTTTAAAGTCCAGAACGTAAACTACTCACGTTTTACTGGAATTGAGTTACCGGCTTTATAGGGGTACATGTCTGAGAGATATTTTCAGTGTAGTAATGTAAAATGTAAAGAGTATGCTCGTAAGCATACGACATAGGTGATATCTATTCATACATTTTATTTATAACTTCACTAAACGTTTTCTTTTCTAGTCGTTCACATCCACTCTGTTATATCCAAGTGACTATACCTCCTATCTTTTTTTTATTCCTCTGTCACTAAGGTATGGTGGAAGAAAACTCAGCAGCGAGTTATACTCGCCTTTGTATACATAAATATCCTTTTGTATAAGTGTGGATCTCAAAAACGTTTCGATACTGTATGAATAGTAGTCTAGAAGCGGTTATATTTAATTGTATATCAGCACAGTGTATAATATCTACAGTGCGAATATCTTTCTTGATGTCATCAGGGCGGTATAGAACAGGTTCTGTTTATTAATAGCAAAATTAGAATATTACATTGTCTATGCTCTAAACATAAAGTGATTCTTTATCAATTTATAAATAAATTCAAGTTCTTATACATACGACTCAGGAGTGAGATGGGTCTTCAGCAAGGTATTGTCATCTTTTTGAATAATAGCACCACCGAACGCCCGCTCCCGACCTAGGTTTTAAGCCCTGCTGAATGACGGAATTAAAGAGATTAGATAGCTCTTTTATCTAGATCCACCCTGCTTTTAGGGGTAAATAGTAATTCCATTATCACTAGGGTATTTGCTGTTCTTCAGTTGCCTGAGAGCCGCCTCTATCTCTCGCTGCTCAACATCGGGTATCTCCTCGGTGTAGTGGCACGTGAGTGGGGCTATGTGATCATCATTGCTGTGTCCCTGTTGGTTTGCTTATCCGTGATCCATACAGCTGTCCCGTAGTTTCTCAAGATGGGGTCCTCCGAACAGCTGAGCGAACACTTTTGCTAAAGCGCCTCGTGAATAATGCGTATATTGGAGCGTCGGAGACTGCGTCGTATTAGCTTTTAAATTCATTCCTTTAGGACGCCTAACATTGCTAAATCTGAATTCTAAGAGAATTACGAATATAACGATGAAACAAAATTGTCATAGAATCTGTCTTAATTATGTTTATGAATATATTCATGTGCTCTGAATAATCTGTCTGAGTGCAAAATTTTAAATAAACACTTTATATAACTTTTAGCGACAGTTGCACAAAATGCTTTTCTGTAAATTTATGATCCGAATATAATTTTGATGATGACATTGAATGATAACTGGAGATTTTGTAACCTAGTTCATATAATTAAAATTTACATGAACATATTGGGCATAGTGACCTCTTTTCGCACTAATGTAAATTTATTTATTTAATCATTCATAATCTATCTCTGGGCTAAATTTCATTAAAATTGGTTCAGTACCGAAAGGAATACCTACAGAATCAAATGGAAGGATTGGGGCTAATTACAATAGCTGCTGTCACTTTCAAATGCACACTATTCTATTGCACGATTTTCGCACAGTTGTATAAAGCTGACTGTAAATTTTACACGTCTATGGTGATGGGGCGTGTCCTTAGGGCTTAAGACTATACCTACAAGAGATTTTACAATGCTCTTTTTCTGCATATTTTGCCACATACAGCATAACAATTTACAAGTTCATCTCGATTTGAAATTGAAAAAAGTGAATTTGCAGTTGAGACTTGAACCCACGACTAGTCTTTTACAAGGAGACTGCTCTGACTATTGAGCTGGCCCACGTTTAAAGCATTCCGAATTTTACGATGGAGCTTTAGACGGGGTCCCGTTAGCTCAGTAGTCAGAGCATTATAAGATTATAAGCTGTAAGAGACTGCTCGAGGGGAGAAGACCCGTCTGGACATTCACTTTTTTCAATGTAAAATTGATTTATAAAAGATTTGCAGATTAATACCTCGTACGGGTCATAAAATTATGTTAAATTTCACATCACTTTCGATTGTGTGACAGCTGTTATGTTTCATACTAACTGCTGCCCGCGGTTCGGCCCGAGTGGACTTCTAATTCTGTTCCTACTGCTGACCAGCTGACCCTCAGCGGTAGCATGATGATATATTATATCCTATGACAATCACAAATAATACGACTTTCTATCGTTAAAAGAGTTTTCAAAGTCGATTCACAACATCACAAACTCACAAACGTTACCTCGTTACAATAACAATTATAGATTTAAAGTTAAATTTACTTTAAAAATCTTGGCACTTATCGTGTCGATTACAAAAGATTATTCATCAAAATTAGGCCAATGTCAAGATTTTTAGGCCGTAAATTACCCAATAAACACTTAACATTGCTTATCTACAAATCTTAAAAAATTAATTAGCAATAACATTTTAATATGCGAATAATATAAAATATTATAAGTAAGCATTAATTGAAGCCAATCATAACTAATTCACTTAGTAAGTTATGAGTGAAGTAAGAATATATTCTTACCGATTTGAAAAACAAAGGAAGGGGTTTGTATGTAGGTAAGTAGGTAAGTAACCAGCTGAAATGCAGTAGTCATATTGACACTTAAAGCAATGTTTAGGAACTGAGGCGTGACAGTAGTGAATGCGACATCCACGAAAATATTTGTATACTTGAATATGACTATTTGTTTTCGTCTGGTCGTGCCTCAAAAGTACGTTAATACGTCGCCGCGGAGGCCCTGGTTGTCATAGTGCTTACGACCTGTCCTGTTCCCTTTTCCTCTACAACTCTAAATGTGTCTTCCGATTAAAGGAAGGAAAAGAATGAAAGAAAATGAAGTAAAGAGTTCAATGGCATACTCGAAAATTTAACAATGAGGGTGATTGGGACGGGATACAAGGGTTTTTATGAGTTCAAAATTCGATCAGATACGATTAGATATGTCCTTAAAAATGTGTTAACATAACCTTATCTTTCAGATCTTATTTGATATTAAAAGATGATATTAGTCATATAAATAATACTTTTATTGAACCCGGGCTTATAAGGAGTCATGTCTGTCTATTTTAATATATCTTCAGATAAACTTACGACATAAGATGGACTGTATATAATTGATTGTACTAGTTTAAAAATAATATCAATTGTTTTAATATTGTAAATATTTTTATTCTCTTATCTTTCACTCCAAGGGGTGAGTGACTTTTTTACACTCAGTGGCGTTGAATATAGCTCAACCGTAATCACAGCTCATATACTCTATCAGTTCGTTATGTGTCACATCGTATATCAAAATCACAATGATTGTTCTGGAGATCCTGGGGTTACAAAAACAATCACAACGATTGTTTTTGTAACCCTAGGTCAATGGGTGTAAAACTGTCTAACTTACATTAAAATCGGCCATCTGTATTGATTGAAGAACAGAATATTCCATTAAGAACCAAGCGGTTCAGTGAGTCTTTTCTCTGCTGCACCAAGTCCTGGAATTCCATGCAGGCGCACGTGTTCTTCCTACAGTCCCGGGTCCTTTAAGTGGAGCGTGAAAACGCATCTGATGAGGCCGTCAAGCTTAGCACCATTGTAGCACGGAACGTGTGCCTTCAGCTTAACATCAGGCGAGGTGAAGTCAAATTTACGTGCCATAAATAAAAAATATACAAAGTATTCGAATAAATGAAAATCATAAAAAATACATCTTCGCAAACTTTCGCATATTTTATTTATAACATTAGTAGGGAAATGGGTTTTGGTAGCAAAATTATAACTTTTAATTTATTACTTAGGTAGCAGACGAGCACACGGCACATCGCATCGAGCACATCGTTGGATGGCTACAGTTGCAGTGGATTGCGATTGCGAAACTCCATTTAACATGCATTATTTAACTATTTTTTTAAAGTCGTAAAACATTCTGACGTCTATCGGAGCGTGACGTTAGGTTAGGTAACTTGGGTTTAAATTTCTGAGCAAAAATTTTCCACTAACAAAATATTCTATGAAAACTGCAGAACGCGCCTAAAGAGGTTTTCACTTCAAAAATTATCTACAACTATGGTGTGAGCAATCAAGTGAAATGGAAAAGAAACTTGATAAATGAAACCTCATCATAATCATCATCCTTCCGTTAATTCCGGTCGCATCCGAATCCTAACATATTCAGAGATAAATATGCGTAGTACCTAATTATTTACACTAGAAACTTAACTTACTCTGTTGATGATGGCCTATTAATTCAGAGTAAACAAAATATAATTTATCTCTTTATTCAATTTAAAAACTTACACATTATATTTTTAAATGTAAATAACTTATTAAAAACAAAAAATTATTATTATTATTATCAAGGACAATTTTTTATGAGTTATTGTCAGGAGTGTTATAACGTTATAACGATTAATGGCTACTTACAAGTTACAACTTACAGGTTTATACCTGTTGTTATGCGACAATCGTAAAAATAAAAAAAAAATCCTACAAAATTTTGTCTTTTGACACACTCGCTGATGAAGCGAGTGTGTCTATAGAGCCCAGTCTGGCGGTGCGGTGCCCCTGTTTCTTTGGACATTATCAAACACACGAAGAGATTATTAGCAGATTTACGTATCGAACATTGATGCCATTTGATTGTTTAATAAATTGTTCAATGATAAGTATATAGCGGAGTATAACAGTATATACACTTACTCAGACCTGAATCTCGATTTTTAATTAAAGATTGTCAAGAATCTAAGTATAGTTCTGGAATATGAAACTTAAAGTTCTGATCCGTCTTCAAGCGTCAGTACTACCTACATCTATTCTATGCTACAGACCAATAATTTTATTATGAATACTATCTAACTCTCTGGTCAAGTGTTACTAAAATAGAAATGCGAAACTACGTTCAAAATAATCTCAAGTTTGGAAATGGAAAGCACATGAATAGATATTATAATTTGTAATGGAAAGTAAGTTATGCTTTGACATCCTCATTTTTTTATTTAAAATCATTAGAAAGTAGGTCTGACGTAGATTTCTAGTTTATGGTTTTAGATAACAGTTTCTGGCTTTACATGGTTCTCAAATACCTATATATTTAATGCGTTTCGTGGGTGATCGATAAAATTAACGTTTACAGCAATTTATTAGTCAGTCAGTCACAGAATCTGTACGTGTGTCACCATAAATAAAATAGTGTTGCATTTGTTGTTGGAGTATAGAGCGTTAGATTGCTACACCGGAGATCGCAAAAAGTAGGTCTCGGGTCTGCCGGGGTGCGAGAGATATGTCTTGTATTTTCTCACCTCCTGCAATCAAAGACCCAAAGACGGTGAGCGTTTAGTCGGTTCGAATCCGACATAATCATCTCCACTGGCTTTGGCGGAGGTGGTATTGTAACGCACGATAAAAAAAAATTCGATTCCCATTTGGTGTGAATATTTATATACATGAATATGATATTTGCATTTGTGAGATGTTGCAGATTACAATATCTTCGTATGTCTGCACAGGGCCACATCTTTCCATTCTACTCACTTTAGACGAGATTATATCACTCTTATTTAAATGTCACCTTCGCATCTATGATTGCTCGTGACTATACTAACCAAATGTATATACTTTAACATTTCTACCCAATCAATCGATTAGCCTACCGCAGTACACTCCTGGTCATAGACCTCTACCAATGTCGAGAGACCTTGGGAGGAGCAGTTTCAGTTAGTCGTCTCTTATTGTATGTAGTCTGTACTGTCTTAAGAGGCGACCTCCCTTCGGATGAGATGGGCGGTGATACTTGTATTCTTTCTCTGACACCATACTTTTTCTATGTCACACATACTTATTTATTAATTTTTGGATGGCCCTCAGAAACGATTACTTTCATCATTTATGCATTCACGTTAATAACATTCCCTCTTAAAGACTTATTTATACTGCAATGAACGCCAATAAACCGAGTATAATAAACAAGTATTACTTGCAAGATGAATCTACACATCCCAACTTTTGAGATGTCAAACCAGTCTGTTTAGGTGCCACTTATCCTAAGACAGGCTCTAGAGCTCAGAGCCCATATCAAGAGGCCGTCCACCCCATACATGGATATTAATCTTACGCCTGTGCCAAGTGTACAAGTGCTCAAAAACCTTTTTGGTTATCCGCAATACAGCACAAAGGAGCATAAAATACAGGTATGCACATACATATCCCGAATTATACTTATCAATATTTTGGCATATAGTTTCCTAACCTCATTTGGAAGGTTGACGCGTCATTCGAGCTTTTACCTTTATATAAATTGGAACACTTATCGCCTTTGTCTAGTCTTCCGGAACTTGACGATGTCACCAACAAAGTTGAATACGTGGTGCGAAAGTCCTGCTACTGATCCTTACCAACCTTAGCATCTCAATCGTCACTCTATCATCCACAGCCAACTGACTTAATCTCATAAATTCGACATATCACTTTCATAATTAATGCAGGTTAATTTCGTCAATAAATAATGTAGGTACACTCCTTTGTTATGTTTAATCTCACGCAAACTCAACTACGTTCAAATAGCTGAAATATAGATATCCTAAACCATACCCGGTCCAGAATACCGAATAACACATAGGGTATATTATATCCCCGGTTTAGATCTCCGAAATCGCAGGCAACAGCTTGTATTTATATACCCTAATATTGTTATTAATTGTGTATACTATGCCTGGGTTGCGCGATCGTAGGTACTTTAACATTAACAGTGCAGTTAAAGTACCGGTCAGGTATAAAACAGGTTGCACCATTTGACAATTGTTAAAATCACGTCATAACTAGACGCTAACTGTAACTGTCAAATTCTATCAAAAAGATAACTACAAGTTATAGTCTATAACAGAGCTACTAAATACCTACACTGGTGCAACACATTTAGCCCAAATCATTAGAATCAATGTTTCTGTTACTGTTAAATTTGACGGAAACCTTAACTTTAACAGGTAGTTGGAACTAAGCCTATGTTAATAATGGATTTTGACATTTTGAAAATCGATTTTGTCAGGGATTCTCAATGACTTTTATATAATTCCGTTCTTTGTTTAGTAGATACCTACATAGTAGGTAGGTACCAACCCGTCCTTAGTTTATATAATATCATTATTAAGATAAAAATAAAAACACGTTATGCTTTATACCTATCTATACCTATTTAAACTTAACAAAAAATCCGATTATTATTTAAACTAAATGATTCTTTATGTAGTGCGTCCTTAGCAATTGCAAAGTATTTTCTTGTGCTGTAAGGAGTGGCTAGCGATTATGGACACAAAAACTAAAACATAACGTGTTTTTTTTAAATATTAATAATGAATGATATATTATAAACTAGCGACGGCTAAGTATGTACCTACTACGTGTCTACTAAACATAGAATGGGATTATATAAAAGGTTGTAAAGTACTAAATATTCATCCCTGACAAAATAAAGTAATTTTAAAAATTTTAAAATCCGTAATAGTATTTATAATATAATTATTAATTCATAACAATATTAGGATAAACATACTACCTGTTACCCGCAACTCCGCAAATCTAGACTGGGGATAATATATATCCTATGGGTTAAGTATCGGTATTCCAGACCACAATCTATCCCTGTAATAAATTTGAGCTAGATGCTTTCGGCTGTTTGAACGTAGTTGAGCTGGGTGAGACAGAGTTAAGGAGTTGACATCATCTACGGATGAATTTATATGAAAGGTCGTAAAAGCGATATAGTTATCGCATTTCTGATATTAGGTAATATTGCTGTGTATGATAAAGTGACTAGTGAGATGTTGAGGTTGGCAACGAATTAGTATGTACCAGGATTGTTGCACCACGTATTAAATCTTTGTTGGGAACCTGGAAGACTGGACAACTACTGTACTATGCGCAAAATCTATCATTCTTTTAATACATAGTTAACAATTAACAATAAAGAAATATATAAAAATAAAATAAACAAAAATAACAACAAAATAAAACAATAGGAGGGGATACAAAGGAATACCAAGTTATGACGTGATTTTAACAATTGTAAATGGTACAACCTGTTTTATAACTGACCGGTACTTGCACTTAAAGTACCGGTCAGGTATAAAACAGGTTGTTCCATTAGACAATTTTCAATTAGGCTATATAAATACAAGCTGTTGCCCGCGACTTCGGAGATCTAATCTGGGGATATAATATACCCTATGTGTTATTCGATATTCTAGAACATACCCTTTAGGATATATGACGTAGTACGCCATGAAACATTACTACACCACGATGGCAACTCGAAAATGTCATCGATTCGACAGCAGAAAAATTAACAATACATAGTTTAGTTATATAATGTACTAGCAAAGCCATGTGAAAAATGATTTTCCCGCTTTCCTGTTGAAATTTTTCCTAAATTTTCTTTGTTATAAACCTCACGGAGCCCGAGACCTTTCCAACGAATGAAACGAACCAAACCGTGGAAATCTGTTCGTGCGTTCTGGAGTTATAGCGTCAGGAAGGAAAACCCGACTTATTTTTATATAGTAGATATTGTTTTTGCTGTCGCTGCAGTGCTCCTAAAGTATCGATTTAGTAGTATTGGTTCCAAGAGGACATTCGTTTGTAAAATATATTTTCTATGTTTATAATGATCGCTATTGTAGTCAGCAACCTCTCTCCTCCACCCCTTTCATCATAACTATAAAATAATATTATTATTTTAATATGTATACATACAGAATGTTAGGGAGACGCTCCCGAAGCCGAAGGCACATGGTAGTACTCCGGGTATACTACATATTGGCATAAACCGGAGTACTATCATGTGCCTTCAGCTTCCGAAGTGTTTCCCTAACACCTCTAAAAAGTAATGTGCAAAAAAATCGAAATAAGTACCTAGATACCTTTATAAATCTATACTTAACAATAGTATTGTTAAGTATAGATTTGCGTTATGTGAAATCCAATGTCAGATATACATAAAATATGTAAAAGTCAGCGAGTGTCTCTCTGATCTAGTATAATTTGTTTAACAAACATCAATGCCGAGCATCGTAGAAACATTCATAATGTTACGGTAGACGGAATTTCATGTCGATTCGCTACGGGCTCTACGGCTACAACCAACTGTAATAAGAAGCTCGAAAACACGAAATAATATCATCACGTATGCTAAAACAAATGACCAAGAACATTGCTTAGGTAAAGGTCAGATTCTTAACAAAATATTAGATGAATAAATATACATTTTTGCAAAAATCAAGACTGCGTATGCACAATTAGATTGTTAAACAGTTATTCCTATTTTTTCTCCGAGCTGGTACCATTGAAAATAGTATTTCCGATACCTATAGCTTACGATGTGAGGTACCTCGTACCTATATACCTATCTACCATACTACTACTACTACCTACCCATTGATTATAGGAAAGAGGAATATTCTATACTCTTATCTTTTACCTTCGATCGCATCTCACTATCCACATGGTGGCCCAGTGATTTTTTGCCCTAAGGTCGATCATCACCAGATTTTAGGACTATTATTTGACAATAAATTATTTGATGGTGGCGTATAGACCTGCCTGCTACTATCAGGCGATCAGGATGAATTTTATTGCCATTTATATTGTATTTCATAAGGCTTGTATATTCGACAAGAAAAAAGAAAAGAGTGCTTCGAAATAGGAGTCGTTCATGAGAAGTGAGCTTATAATTTTTTACTGACTGTCGGACGGGGGCTCTTATCCTTAAGTAGTTTGGTCTACTTGTACCCCACCTAAGGGTAGAGATGTGGTGTGGTGGACAGCTACTTCATCGGTCGCCACGCGCCAATACATAACCATAACTGACTAGCTGCATGTTATAAATGATTCCTACTCTCGCTATAAAATAGTCTATCTACTATTACAGACTATCTATATCTGTACCAAAATAATCCATCCTATCACATTTATAACAAGTTAGTTTAATGAGTTAGTGTCGTTTATGTTTAATTAGTTGAATAATGTTACTATAATTATATAGTTGTCAGTTCATCGTAACTCAATTTAGTACTGTTTTATTGTAGTTGATCGATGAGAAGTAAACAAATATGTTACCTATTATATCATCCACCTGCGGCAACCGAATAGTCGAAGACAGCGTGCGTTTTAGTCGGTTTGAGACCGACGATATAGCTACTACCACCGGCTCTGGTGAGATTAGTATCCGTGGGGACTTTGCTCACGAAGAAAAAAGAAAACTGTGTAGGTATGACGTTTGAGTAAAATAGTAAAATTCCTGATTTTATTGTCTTCCTATTATACTGTTGGAGCGCCCGGTGAGTGTGACGATAGGGCGACGAACACACTTTGATGTTTTAAAAGACAACCACATTATCGAAATGTAAAAAAAAAAAAAATTTCGCATATAAATATCTAATGTAGGGTATAAATAATTAATAAATAATTTGTAGCATTAGAGCATTTTACAAATTATTTATATTCCTTAAAATTAATGTGTTTATTTAATATTATTAATAAGCTCCTACCCGCAACTTCGTCCGCGTGAAATTTATTTTATGCAATTTATATGTTTTAGTGTTTTTGTATACCAACAGTCAAAATTAAAAAAAAACGGTATGACTTCTAGGTAAGTATGTACCTACCATATTTTAATTACATGCATTCAATAAAAAACTGCTATGGTATCTTTTCTAACAGACACTACAAATTTAATTATTTATTAAGATTTCACGCTTGTAAAGAGTTATGCAAACACATATAGGCCTAACGGATACTACTCGTAGCATAAAGAATCGTAGCATAACGTTTAAGTAGGTAGGTACATTTTGGATGCACAAGTGGTACTTACTTCTTAAATGTCATTAACCTAAGTATGTGCAGCAATACCAGTTGCACTTTAATAAATCCCGGTGTACTCATAATGCGGACAAACGAGAATCAACGCATGCTTAGCTTTTGCTTTTATTTACAAGGTCGAATATGTTTACTTCTTACGCAGGAGAAGTACACAAGTACGAATATAATTTTCTTTTATTGGAAATCGAAATAATAACATTAACCGATAAATCCAGAGGATAAGAAATCAATTCCAAATAATGAAAGATTCAAGTAGTTTTATCACTTAAAATAGGCAGCACTTTACATAATATTTTATTATTTAGTTCCAAAATGACTAAGTGGGTATTTATTATGCAGGATTTATCTCGTACGTCCATTCACCGGAACGAATGCTATTGACATGTCATACTAATACTTTAAAAACATTGACAGAAGAGTGAGGAATAGAGACGTACTTGTCACTCGCTTGTTGTCGGTCAGCAACGACAGGCTGCGTGGCTTCTGCAGAAGCTCCTGCAGTTCCGGCTGCATCTCTGTGGATCCGCTCTTGGACTTCATCGTAATGTCTTTCACTGGCACTATTAACTATTGTTTTATTATTTCATAACAAATATAATATTATGATAGAACACTAAGGGCGATTCACATGAAAAGTTTCCAAGTCCAAAGCTTCATCCGAGAAGTGGAGGCGCATTGCTTGGGAACGTATGTCAGGCAAGGGCTCGCGTCTTTATGATATGGTCGAGCGGTGGTGCGGTAAGTTATCCGCCTCGATGGGACGCGAGGATACGAGCACAGAGTCGCGCCGCGACTGAGTTGAACGCGGTCGGCCTCCGGTCAAGGGTACACAACAACACCTTGCGGAGTTGGTCATTTTACCTAACCGCACCATAACGATCTATATACCGAAAAGTTTTAATAATACTATTGATAAAATTGTAATAAATTGATATCGACGTGTTGAGAAATAGGTAGTTAGTTAATTAATATTTTCCAATTTAAAATACATTAACGATTTATGTCGCCGTGACTGCAGGCAAAGGCATGTTGTACACCGACGACGCCCACTTTAAATATTTTACTCCCACGTAAAAGGGGGCAATGGGCTCATATTGCAGCGTAATTGGTAAAATTAAGAATGTTAATAAAGAAGAATTCGTCCCTATAATTATTTGTAAAATTACACACGTGGAAAATTAAGAATTAAGAACCAATCGTAGACAGGGTAACAACTTTTTGGGAAAAATATATGTAAAATATAATTCAATTGGGAGCATTTTGAAAGGGAAAGGTAGGAAGGGGAAATAGCTTTTACGGAAGAATACGGAACGTAGATATTACAAGCGTAGCTCGAGAAAGTCAGGGTCGCGAGCCCGAAATCGAACTTACTGCTGCCGGAAAGTTCGAGTTGCCTAACTCTAATAATATTAGGTCGTTACATATGAAATTGCCGTTTAGAAGGAAACCCAATTTTCAGCACCTACTAACATTTTTTGCATTTTTAGGAACAACAAATTCAAATTTTATGTTTTCTTTTTGTATATGGATGAGGCAACATTAAGCACACAACAACTTTTATTACATTTTGTAAAAGTGACAGCTGTAAAAAAGTAATACAAAATTTATCATCAAAATGGATAGCATTTAGGAAGTATTGTTTTTGAAGACCGAATTTAATTTATCAAGCGGCCCATAAAAACAAAATTTTATACAGAGTTGTAAAATCTTGAGATCAACTTTCAAACAAAACAGAAATGTACAATGAAAATAGCTATTAAATTACAGGAATAACGAAATCATGAACCTGTAAGAAAATTTCGGCAATTTCATATGTGTGTAGGTCTCAGATTAAAAGTTATGCTTTTAGTCTGTGAAGCAGGTATACGCCGTAATATTTAATTGATACGTGTATAATACGTACTAAACTGAATTTATGTACCATTTTAATGATATTAAGTTACCAACAAAATTTTATGAAGAAGATTGGTAAACATTAAAATTTTAGGTAGGTAGATTGAATTTATGTCTAAGGACAAACGGTTGTTGGAGTAAACGAGTCCTAGAGTGGAGTCCGTAAGTAGGATGGAAGGTGGGACAGATGAACTGGCGACCTGAAAACGGTGACTGGAATGTACTGGATGCGGGGGGCGGACGATTGGAAGCAATGCATGTCTGCTATTGCATCCAACAGGACTGTGATAGGATCTTGATTAAGATGGATATACTAGGGCCTAACATATTTAATAATTTTGTAATTTATAATTTAATAACTTGAATTCTAAGCGAGCTCTTTAACAATATTTAATACCGAGCAAATGGCACTTCAACTCAATCGCTGAGAACTGAGGGTTCCGTATAAAACAATTGAAAGACTAACTTAACGTTGCTGTTGGAATACTCAGTTATCAACATAGTTTACGAGCTACAAGTAAATTTATGCATTATGTAGAGCGAGTCTTGCCTATTATGACTTACGGCGCTTATGAACCCTAGCGGAGAAGTTGGTACACATTAAAAGTTGCATAGCAAGCTAAACTTGAATTTTATTTAAAGAAAATTAAAAAATATCGGAATGACATCATCCTACAAAGACTACCTTCCCCTCATCCAAGCGTTATCCTTGTTACCTGTTGTGTTTCTTGACGTCCGAATTCACTTCTGTACTCCTGACACTTTTGACTTTTAGTTGGCGCATTAGCTATCATGGAAGTAACTGCCATTTGATCACATGTACCCAAGTCTCACCTATTATTCAGAAGGTGTACTAACTGGCAGATCGTTTAGGCGTTTTAGCCTGAGGATTTTGGAAGCCTAATACCTACTCTAAAACCTCTGGCAAAAACTAGAATTTTCAATATAGGCAGTGATAGGATAAGTAAGCGCGGGCCTGGGGGTTATGGGTGGAGACGCTTGGCGCGGCGGCAGCGCAAAGTGCGTCTCCCTATATCGGACGCCTAGTTTAGGGACACCAAGGGTCATCTTAAAGAGATGTCTCCGGGTCTGCCGGGGTGCAAGAGATATGTCTTGTATAATCTCACCTCCAGCTATCTAAGACCAATAGACGGCGTGCATTTTGGTCAATTCGAGTCTGTATCCGTGGGGATTTTACGCACGATATAAAAAAGTACTTGATAAGTAAATTTCAGTGATATATTTATATTTTTATATCCAAACGTCATTATGATCCTAACGACATGATAGTCTGAAAAATATGTTGGGTTAGACTGAAAAGGACTGAGTGACATGGCGCATATGGGCGATACTTATGCTATTGCTTTTGATTCCATTGTGAGTGACTACAGGCGCTGCATAAAACAGCTATCTATGTAAATATGTAAATATTTTATGACAATCTATAGAACGCCACCTAGACCTAAGGTATACATGGTTTACCTGGCGTGTGTTATGGGTTCTAGAATGCGGATAAACATACTTAGAAACATCCAGATCAATGGAAGTATTCATATTCGTCACACGCAAATTTTTACAATGAGCGGGAATCGAACCCACACCTCCTATCATCATCGTTGTCATTTGTAGTTAGTTTTCCCTGCTTCAAGGGTTGGAGCTTAGATTATTTGATATTACATATCTATTGAACTGAAATAAGTATTTATAATTTCAACATGATACCATGATCTCCTTCACGCATACCTACTTGAGAAAAATTCCAGACAAACATGCAGCCTATCAAATGTTCCTTTTTCCTTTTGAGGAACTCTAAAAACAACATCAATACTTCATCTATTCTGTGTAACAGGGACTGTATAACAGTATGAAGGTTAATTTTACTTCCTCTCTCGAGCCCATCCAACCCAACTGCTACGTCGTTGATCGTGAGTTCGATTCCCGCTGGTTCGATTACCTACATGCATACAAATATGTGCCATATTTGTATGGTGGTATAGGTATAGGTATGTCTATTTGCCAGAGACGTGCATACAGCTTTTCAGTAGTTTATGCGCTGAAAATTATATGTCCTATATGCATAATTATAGTAAAATACATACTATTAATCCGATTTTGGTGGAATGCAATTAAAAGTATTTCAACAAATTAAAGTACATAGAATATGCACTTTAATAAATTGAAGTGCATTCTAATTTATCTGATTTGGATAGGGTATGCGGTGTCTATTATTGTTATGCGAGTGAAGACTTAGGGTGACACGATGATCGAGAGCCCGGCGTGGGAAACGCCTATGGGTGCCGCTGCCTCTTTCTGTGAGCAAGTAATGCTCGAGAAGAAAGCGGCGGAGCGGATCCGGAGAAGACTCTGACCCCGCACAGCCCGCGACGTTCGGAGGCGAATCAGGGATCGGAGGTCACCAAATGACCTCCGTCCTCAATGAGCACTGGCCTAGGGTTAATAGGTGTAGCCGCCTGTCACCCTCGAAGAAGCAGGCCACGGCGGCGGCGCGAAGTGCGCCTCCCCATATCCAGGGGCTAGATGGAAACACCATGGTTCCCACATTAGGTGAAGGGGTCACCTCCAAGAGATGTCCCTAGGTCTTCCGGGGTGCGAGAGATCTCAATCTCAATCAGCCTAACGCAGTCCACTGCTGGACATAGGCCTCTCCGAGTGTACCTATGTTTATACGCATTCTAAAAACACAAACTAGCTAACCTTACTGTGAGTCTAAATATCGCTAAGCAGAATGTCTTACAACATTTATTTGGTTTAGAAAATCTACTTAATTTATTGTTCAAACTCCGAAACAACTCCAGTAGTTAATGATCTACATAAATGAATAAAACATAATATCTATACTTATACATTCATAAGTATATACATAGTGTCTGATAAAGGTCAATGACCTGAAAAGTAAAGGGCTTGAGGAAGTGTCAGATACAACACTTACGACAATTTATCGTACTTGCTACGCTTAATAAATTTAAATTATTACACAATTTACTTAACGACAATTACTGATATAAAAGATATCAAGTTTTATTTCATAAGGTACGCGTAAATAACGTAGGTCCTTCACATAGCGAAGAAAAATTATAAAATGTCAATCAACCGATATTTTATCTACACTCTAACTTCCTGCTAATCCATACTACTCGTAATATAACGTGAGTGCGAAGGTAACTGTCTGTCTGTTAAGATTAAACAACCAAAACCATTGAACCGATTTTTAAATCGACCATATAAGTATAGTACAGAGATTAACGAAAACTTGTGAAAAAATACAGACCAAATATATTTGGTCACGATAACTGGCGTAGAGCAGCGGGCAACAACTAACATTAACTATAAAAATTCGGTCAAGTGTGAGTCAGAATCGCGCATCGAAGGTTTCGTACTAACTAGAAATTATATTTGTTACCACTCCAAACTACTTAATATGCTGGGTATTTAAGCAAAAAGCTTTAAAATATAGGAAGACAGGATGCACATGGAGAGTTATGGCCTCTGCGTACTCCGATGGAAAAAAGACGTGAGTATGTATGTATGTAATATTTTAATATATTGTAGGTGTCCCAAAAATAGTCATCAAATCGTACAAACACAATAGCAGTTCATATAAAAAATGGATACCAAGGTTATTGTGTTAATTCAATATTAAATTTGATCCAGACTGTAAATGGTGGCTGTATATAAGCGACCTATTTAGACATTTATATACGGCATCTAAACATAGCGCTTGCCGAAAACACAAATCAGCTTTTATTCATTTTCCAATTTTCTAAAATGGAATGCTCGAAGAAAAATGGAGTTGCGGTTATCGTGTTCCATTAATTTACTACATTTACGTTTGCAGCTTTTGACTGCATTGAAGTAGAAATTTGATTTTTTGACAGCTTCAAGGTGTTTCCAACCTGAGTTTTCGGTATGAATTTAAACATGATACGTATTGCCTTTACCTTTATACACATTCCGGAGAAAAGGTCTAGACAGACAGACGGACAGACGGACAACGAAATGACCTATAAGAGTTCCGTTTTTTTCCACTTGAGATAACCCTAAAAATGTGAAAGTCTGCGTAGATGGATGGTTAAGACTCGTCCAACCATATATGCGTCAATGAGCAACAAATATGTATATCCGTTAGCATTATTCATATTTCGACATATAGTGTACATTTTCCTTTTCGTATTTATTATGGCAAACATAATAAATACCTTTACAATTTAGGTAGAGTTTATTTATTTAAAAATATTCATAAGTGAATCAACAACTACATTAAATTCATCACATATGCGTCAATATTTCTCGGACAAAGGCTTCGACGGGAAAATACTAGTCATATGTAAACTACTACAATACACGGTACTTCCCCTTTATAGATTTATGATTCAGCAAAAGCGACTCAGGAAAATGAAGCATATGAAATTATCATCAAATCACACCACTCAGTCGAATAGCACACGCGCGATTAGCACTTAGGTTTTGTTGGAACTCTTCGTAGACCAGGCTACCCTAATCCACGAAGCGTTTAATTTGGTTTTATGAGGTCCCCATCAAACAAAAGCCTCCGTAGCGAACCGGTCGCGGTCGTGAGCACGACCGCTGCATAGGGGGCACTGGATCACTTTGATCTTCGCTCAATGCAATTATTCGTATGCATGAATATGACTATTTGCACTGGTCTGGTTACACGGTAAAGCGTGGGTCTCGGTAGTCATACGAATATCTATGTATAGTTTTTACGGTAGTTCTCCAATCATCCTAAAAAGTTACAACTGGTCTAACTGCAATACTTCGATTGTTATGGAGATCAGATGCAGGCAGTCGCTTCAGGTAAAATATCGTAGTTCAGGCAAACCCGCAGTTAGACTGAAAAAATTGGACCCAGACACCGAGGCGCTTCAGATGCGACAGGGATTAACGCTAGGATGAAGAAAGATGGGACCCTTACAAATAAAAATTTTTTTTTTATTTTTTTATAATATCACGCCTATATCCCCGAAGGGGTAGGCAGAGGTGCTAGCACCCACATTTCGCCAGTTTATATTTAGGTCCCAATGTAATAGGTGGCGAGCCTATTGCCATCAACTGGGCACTTATAAACCTGCGATAAATACACACATAACTTCGAAAAGCATCGCAGTCATTGGTGTGTGCCATGGTAAACCTGGGATCGAACCCGAGACCTCGTCTCAGCAGTCCATCACCCATACCACTAGGCTACCGCGGTTATTAAATAAAAAAATATATACGCAAATTACAAAAAATTCAAAAGGCGCTATTTGTCGATACAATTTTAACAATTTTTTACAGTATTGGTACGTACTACTATGTACTTATTTATTTTATTTATTTGCGTCTGTCTTCAATCATCAAGTTGATTCATAACAAGTACCTACATAATATAATATATTATACTAGCTATTGCCCGCGGCTCCGCCCGCGTGAACTTCTGATCCCGTTCCCGCTGTCGAGCATTTTCATATTTGTTCACTTTTTAAAACTTCTCTGGACTTCCACAAATAATTCAAGACCATAATTAGCCAAATCGGTCCAGACGTTCTGGAGTTTTAGCGAGACTAACGAACAGCAATTAATTTTTATATATTTAGATATATAGGTACAATAGGTACTTGACAATAGTTACCATGTATTTACCTATAAATGTGTTCTATGAACGTTCAATAATATTTATTCGTTCGTAACAATACTCATAGGTACATAAGCTGGAACTTTTTGTATTAGTCAGTTTCATTGAAGACGCAATGTCTATTAATAAATACTTGGGAATATACCTAGCAAGAAAATTATTGTACAATGGGTGTGCAAAACTTTGAGGCCTAAGTCATCCGCATGCTGGTCCCTATCCTACTCCTGTTGAACAATAGCCGAGGCTTTAAAAAAAACGAGACGTAGGTACAGTCAGCAGCAAATAGATAGATACATTCAAGGCTATCAAATAGTTAGAGACAGCCAAAGTGGTCAAAACTATCGATACACCCGAGACGCTCACATAGATAGAGACATTTTATTCGTCAAAAGTAACGGAACGCGCATGTCACCAATTATATCGGCTCTACTAGGGTGCCAGTTATATGATGACAGCCAAATCACCATATGTAACTAAGCAACATCCTTGCCATAAACATCGGTACAACTACACAATTACACCTTAACTAATGAGCATAGAGCTCAAATTAAATTAGTAACTGGGAAGTAACAACGATGACAGTTGTCTGAGATTATGGTGAAAGGCGTCTATCTCTTTCTTTCCTTTAAAACTTTGTATGTAACTATCTTTGTTATTTCGTGCGTGACGTCATTGCCATGTGTTTTGTTTTTAGTTTAATAGATTCAAATAATATCTCAAAATATTAATACCAATTTTGACATATTATTTCACATAATATCACATATATATAAAATGAAATAAACTGACTGTTTGTGTCGCTATCTGTGTTTAGCGATAGAATTGCCTTTTGAAAATTGAACCTTAAAATAACAAATTAAATTAGAACGGAACATAGAAATGTTTTTAAATTATTAATTTAACGTATAGGTTACTAGTTATCCACGCGAATGAAGTCGTCTTCTTCTTCACTCACGTGGATCAAAATAAAGATAGCTTATGTTACTACTTCGTTACAAAACTACATTCAAATCTGTCCGGCGATTTTATTTTAGAAGAGTAACAAACACACACGTACTAATTGTCAGCTTTAAGAAATAAGTAAAATACCTATACCAAATATTTGAACCAAGTCACGGGAAATGTTTAGCGTTACAATAAATAAATTTTATATTGATAAGTCAAAAACTCTTTGCAAAATTATTTTTTATTTCATTTAAATATAGAAGAAATGTCACTGAACGTGACACCGTATTGCTTGTAATATGCATAGGTCATTTTATTTATGTGTATCGATATGTTTGACCACTTTGGGTGTTTGGTTACTATTGACGCTTTGCCTGTAGCTATAATAATGGCGGCTAGCGTGTATCAATGTATTTGACAACATGGTGTATCGATATATTTGGACAGGCTGGGTGCACTCAATAAATTGACCACTTTGGCTGTATCGATGTTATTGACCACTTTGGCTGTATCTAACTATTTGACAGCCTTGAATGTCGCTATCTATTTGCTGCTGACTGTACCTAGGTTTTAACTCTCAAAGTAGCCTGAGGAACGTAGTCTCACGAGTATTTTAAGACCAAAATAAATATGTGGAGATTCATATACAACTTTATCTAATCCCACGAAATAGTTAAATAATTTGCATAAAAATTACTGTTTTGTGTTTGCGTTTACTTATTTGTAAACGTTTATCGTTAAACCCATTTGATGATCGCGCATGCGTGTTTCGCCACCACGTCACGTCCACAGATAGATAAAACTGTTCTGAAACCTCCTTGGTCTAACTGAAGTTATATCGTAATGGAAAAAAGTAAACTAAAATACGGGTGACGGTAGACGAGCCAGTAACTATCATAATTAATTTTATCTACTCTCATGAAATGTCAAAATTAAAATGTTAAAAATAAAACTACGAGTATAAGGACAATCCAGTAAAATAATATTTTAATTCAGTTCTTCTATGACCAACTGTATCATAATGTATTTAACATTTTTTCATTATGTACCTATCATAATAAAATAAACGTCATGACGCGGGGCAAAATGTACTTATTCGTATAACAAATGGATATTGACATTTACAAGTAAATGCAAACATACTTACGCAATTTTACGCAAATTGTATTAACTTTTTCATGAGAAAAATATAGAAATAGCGTATGAAATTGCACATAATTTAGTCTAAAAACACTCGTGTAACACTAAAAACGAACTCACACTCATGTTTCTGGAACTCTTGTAACTACTGTTTTAAATTGACAGTTTTTGCGTAGGTGAGGAATATCACTCAAGTTTATTTTTTAACTTCTTAATTTTTACATTTCAGTATAAGAGAAGATAGAAGTTTGGTCGATCTTATGTTAAAAAACGTTTAAGGAGAATACACCTAAGTAGACGAAAATAAGTACATAATATAATAAGTTGCGGGGTTTCACCCAAATATGTAGGTAATTTACCTACCTAGGTACCTATATGGGTTAATCCAAGTCAAACTCGTCAAACCACAAAGATATATTATTTGGAAGAATGGGAAGCGAGCCATTACGGTTATTCGTCGTATGTATTTGCACTCGAAGCTAAAATATCGACTCTTAAATTATACTTAACCACAGAAAGGGCTTCAGTAGTAAAATAATAAAAATAATTTTAGGTTGTCATGATGCCACCAGGTAGGTAGGTGTGTATGTTTAGCGTATAATTAATTATGTATAAAAAGATGATTATAATCCCTTTATACATTGTAATAATGATTATAATTATTATTCCCTTTATTTATTTAACAAACATGTTAATTATATTTTTAAACAGGTAGGTACCTACTCTATAACAAAACAACATTCGTTTAAAAATATTATTATTATCATTAAAATAAATTAATTAATAATGTCAGCGTCGTAATAAAAAAATATTAATTACGTGAAATAACGTTACATTATAAAGAAATGTACCCACGTATCATTACTTGCAATGTTAATGACCTTGCTAAGGACGCTACCTTCATTGTTTAGGTCTAAATCTCGGGGCAGGTCATGGGCACTTAGTTCTCATAGAACTAACTTGTTAAACATTCTTGAATCAATTTAAAATAATTATACATGCTTCAATGATCATAACGATCATAAATAGACTTTAGGAATGTTTCTTAGTAAATTATATTATCGAATGTCTTGTCTAAGTATTAGCTGAATTATTAAATAAAACAATCTAATATACCTATGTGATTATCAAAAGGTGTAGGTCATTTGATAAGGCTAACTTTCGGAATAATGATCCATTATTGCGTCGAAGATCCAAACAATACGGGACATAGGTAGACATAGGTAGGTATTATATGTAAGTACCTACCTATCCCCGTTCGATCCCCCTTAGTGCAAAAAGTTATGCGCATGAATATGGCTGTCTGCACTGGTCAGGTCGTGCCTCGGAGAACACGTCAAGGCTTCGGTCCCAGTTGTCATACAAACATCTATGGCAGTCGTTACGGGTAGTTGGAGCGCTGCAAAGTCCAACCGTTCTAACTTGGAACTTCGATATTGCCATTGATCATTGGACCATTGAAGTTCAGCCGCATCACGCCCACGGGCAGCACTTACAGCACTGAATTTATTTTAAACGTGAAATGTAATTAAGTTTTGTTGTTGTTTCATTTCTGGTATCGGGTAATTAAGTAGAGTAATTTATAATTAAGTACCTATCTTAAAAGTGTATTGAATTTTTTCTACGAAGATTACTTTGAAAGACCTTGAATTTCATGGAATAATTCTTATTTTACACTTCGTAAAGAACTAATTCTCATCATCATTAGATTGATTTTGCGTACGGAAACCTCACCACAGCTATCATCTCATCGATAGCTTTGGTGAGGAAACTGATGTCGAACGCGAATGAAATAATACAGTATGATGTTTCTATAAATCATCGTGCGCTGAATCCCCGTTACTTAGGTTACGAAACTTAGGTTGTATTCGACCACCCCCGCCTAAGTCGATGGAGATGGTTATGTAAAACGCATGCCGGCCGTGGAGGTGTTGATCAGCGGCTTCAGTTACCCTCTTCCGTGCCATATCATTCCCTCATTGGCAACATAATGTCAACGTATAGCATACCATTGATTTACAGAAGACAAATCTTGCAGACACATCACCATTTACCGCCATAAAACTCGATCGTCGTAAACGTTTCCGTAGAAGGATGGTAAGAAGTAGGTAGGTACATACTACTATATTAGTACCGACATTTCAAAAAAAGTATAATCACGTTACGGTATGATAACTCTATGAATTAAGATATACGAATTTGATTTTTGGAAGGTGAATTAGTCGGGTGGAATGAAAGGCACCTTATAAGGTAAATGTACGTAATTCCGGAGTACTAAGGCATTTTTGTCTTTCCTAGCAATTTCCAGTAAAGCAGGAAAAATTAGCGAATTGAAGTTAGTTTATTCGTAAAAAGAGGTTTTCAGAGAAGAGATTGTTATGTAACATTACTATATTTAAACTATTTTATAAAAGTAATCGTAATTTTTCTGGACCTAGTAAATGTCCGTTATTACGGTATAAAATTTGACTCTCCAGGTAATTCTGTAAATGGGTGCTGGTAATTCCGGCATATGCAGAAAAATGCCGTTTTTCTGCAGGATTACATGAAATATGAAACATAAATTTAATGTGACGTGTTCTAAATAAAACAACTTTATTTTATAAGTGTAGGAAAACAGTTTATTCAAATTTTTAGGTACTTATAGTAACTTTATTACTTATAATAACTTTATAAAACAGTACTTATAATTAAATTATACAATAAAAATATATAATTAACAGTATATTTAAACAGTATATTCAAATTTAAATTTTTAGGTACTTACTTACCTTAGATGCACGATATATGGTCATGGATCCATTTTTTATATCCTCTAAAGCTTTGGCGAGGTCCTCGTTGGAGTACCTACTTTTTGTTTGACATTTCGACCTGTAAAAAAATTAAAATGCAGTAGCTCCTCAGGTACTTATCTATATCTACCGTAATGAGAGACACAGCCAAAAACAGTGAAGGTAATATTAAATGAAACAAATTAATGATTTTGTACCGATGTTCTTTGTGACGAATCTGTTTAAAGTAAAAAAATGTTTTCTCTTTACACACGTATTTCATAACATCCAAACTAATATTATAAATGCGAAAGTAACTCTGTCTGTCTGTCTGTCTGTCTGTCTGTCTTTGCTTCACGCCTAAACTACTGAACCGATTTGTGTGAAATTTGGTACAGACATAGTTTGGAACTTGAGAAAGGACATAGGATAGTTTTTATTACAAACTAGCTGACCCGCGCGACTTCGTCTGCGTCACCCCGTTTTTGCAACATTTTTCATTCCTGCTCCGCACCTGTTAGTCGTAGCACGATGTTATATACATATAAACCTTCCTCTTTATCCATTCTATCTATTGAAACAAACCGCATCAAAATCTGTTGCGTAGTTCTAAAGATTTAAGCATACAAAGGGACAAGAAAAATAGGGACAGAAAACGCGACTTCCAAATCCAAATCCAATCCAAACTAATATTATAAATGCGAAAGTAACTCTGTCTGTCTGTCTGTCTGTCTGTCTGTCTGTCTTTGCTTCACGCCTAAACTACTGAACCGATTTGTGTGAAATATGGTACAGACATAGTTTGGAACTTGAGAAAGGACATAGGATAGTTTTTATTACAAACTAGCTGACCCGCGCGACTTCGTCTGCGTCACCCCGTTTTTGCAACATTTTTCATTCCTGCTCCGCACCTGTTAGTCGTAGCATGATGTTATATACATATAAACCTTCCTCTTTATCCATTCTATCTATTGAAACAAACCGCATCAAAATCTGTTGCGTAGTTCTAAAGATTTAAGCATACAAAGGGACAAGAAAAATAGGGACAGAAAACGCGACTTCCAAATCCAAATCCAAACTAATATTATAAATGCGAAAGTAACTCTGTCTGTCTGTCTGTCTGTCTGTCTGTCTGTCTGTCTGTCTTTGCTTCACGCCTAAACTACTGAACCGATTTGTGTGAAATTTGGTACAGACATAGTTTGGAACTTGAGAAAGGACATAGGATAGTTTTTGCGAAAGTAACTCTGTCTGTCTGTCTGTCTGTCTGTCTGTCTTTGCTTCACGCCTAAACTACTGAACCGATTTGTGTGAAATATGGTACAGACATAGTTTGGAACTTGAGAAAGGACATAGGATAGTTTTTATTACAAACTAGCTGACCCGCGCGACTTCGTCTGCGTCACCCCGTTTTTGCAACATTTTTCATTCCTGCTCCGCACCTGTTAGTCGTAGCATGATGTTATATACATATAAACCTTCCTCTTTATCCATTCTATCTATTGAAACAAACCGCATCAAAATCTGTTGCGTAGTTCTAAAGATTTAAGCATACAAAGGGACAAGAAAAATAGGGACAGAAAACGCGACTTCCAAATCCAAATCCAAACTAATATTATAAATGCGAAAGTAACTCTGTCTGTCTGTCTGTCTGTCTGTCTGTCTGTCTGTCTGTCTTTGCTTCACGCCTAAACTACTGAACCGATTTGTGTGAAATTTGGTACAGACATAGTTTGGAACTTGAGAAAGGACATAGGATAGTTTTTGCGAAAGTAACTCTGTCTGTCTGTCTGTCTGTCTGTCTGTCTTTGCTTCACGCCTAAACTACTGAACCGATTTGTGTGAAATTTGGTACAGACATAGTTTGGAACTTGAGAAAGGACATAGGATAGTTTTTATTACAAACTAGCTGACCCGCGCGACTTCGTCTGCGTCACGCTACTCAAAGAGCTGCTGAAACCGAAGAGATGGCTCGGGAGCGCCGGCTCTTAGACACCGAACGTCACTCTGCTCAAAGAGCTGCTGAGACAGAGGAGACGAGGCAGGAGCGACGGCTCTTAGATGCCGGCCGTCATGCAACTCAAAGAGCTGCTGAGACAGAAGAGATGGCTCAGGAGCGCCGACTCTTAGATGCTGGGCGTCATGCAATTCAAAGAGCTGCTGAGACAGAAGAGATGGTTCAGGAGCGCTGACTCTTAGATGCTGGGCGTCATGCAACTCAAAGAGCTGCTGAGACCTAAGAGATGGCTCAGGAGCGCCGGCTCTTAGATGCTGGGCGTCATGCAACTCAAAGAGCTGCTGAGACAGAAGAGATGGCTCAGGAGCGCCGGCTCTTAGATGCTGGGCGTCATGCAACTCAAAGAGCTGCTGAGACAGAAGAGATGGCTCAGGAGCGCCGGCTCTTAGATGCTGGGCGTCATGCAACTCAAAGAGCTACTGAGACAGAAGAGATGGCTCAGGAGCGCCGGCTCTTAGATGCTGGGCGTCATGCAACTCAAAGAGCTTCCGAAACTGTAGATCAAACTCGAGTACGTCGGCTTTTGGATGCTGAACTTCATGCGTCTCTGATTTCTGCAGAGTCACATGAAGAATCTCATAGACTACGTGTTCTATTAGCTGCACGGCAAGCACAAAGACAAAATATATTTACACGTAATACGTGGGAGGTATTTCATGATGCTGCTTTTGATTACGACCCTTTAATCGATTAGTGCTCTTAGGACGGATGGCTAAAAAGTGCACATATTGTATGGCACTAAAATGGAAAGAGGAAACTCCGGGTATGTGCTGTTCTGGAGGTAAAGTTTCCACATTTCATTTTTGAAGTGATCCCGCGAGATCGGGAACTATGTGGGTAAAACCAAAAATCTGCTGGAAGTCACTATTCCATGCGAACGAAGTCGCGGGCAAAAGCTAGTAGAGAAATAAAATCGTAATAGGTACGTAATTTGATTCCAAGAAACTATGTTATATATTAGACCTGTAACAGCTTTTTTTGTTTACTTATCTCATCTCGTTCCTGGCAAATTACAAAAAACAAAATCACCTTCCTTTCCTCTATTCCGTAATTGTTACGTAATAATGGACACGGTTGGTTTTTGGTGTAGGTAATTCCGGCAATCAGAAAATTTCAATTAACTCGCTAAAAACTAAATGAAGTAACTTGAAACGGTAATCAATCAGTTTGTGTTAAAACCCTTAAAAATAATTACATTACTTAGTTATGAAAATACTTACATATCACGCGCAATATCCTTATGAAAATCCGCGCGGTAGCTTACGCGTACGCAACACACACACTACCTTTATGGCGGTTTGGCGCAGACGGACCGAGGGAGACGTGACAACTGAGCCGACGATGGTTACAATTCTTTTTAACGTGTGTAATTGACGCTCTATTGTACATACTTAATAGATAATTTTAGAACTTTTTGATACAATTAGAAGTTTTCTTATTTTTAGGTCTAAACCGAAAACTTACGGAATTTCGTACACTTACGTAATATGGTACATTTACCTTAGTGGTTGACGCCACAAAATGGCAAATTACATTTTCTATATTGCCTTAATAAGAGCGTTATATATCTAGGTATCAAATAAAAGGGTTTGACCAAAAGATCAATTTAAAAAGCTTAAAATATAAAGTAAACTAAAAGATTTAAAAAACTCTAGATACCTACGCCAAAATCTGTGTACATTATTTTAATTACACATTATAATTCCTACTATTAGGTAATCTGTGATTACCTAATCGTACCTTCAGCTTAACATCAGGCGAGGTGAAGTGAAATTGACGTGCCATAAATACATAAAAAATACGCACGTACGTATCCTGTGGCTAACTACCTACTACTTATATTTATTTCATTTTTGTTTTAGAGCCTGCCAAAAATGCACACACTGTCATAGAAGTACCAATATATGGTTATTTGTATTAGGTACTACAAATTATGCCAATTAGTTTCCCGCAAAACAGGAAAAAAATTCAGAAATGGCATTCTAGGTATGGACTGTTACGTTTTCAATAATAACCAAATAACCTATAGCGCAGTCATTCATAAATAGTTGACTTTCAATTAATTATTACATCTGATTTAGTCACAGTTAACCACAAATATGCCTTTAAGTACCCTTACTGACCTATTTAATTAGGTATTCCAATAAGTAGACTGGTCACAGTAATTTACATAGGTAACTAAGAGTAGGGAATATTGTCACCCAACCACTCGATTGATTCACGTTGTCAACTTTGTGGTTGGTTAGCACGTGATCGAGTTATTAACCGAATTCCACGTAGGTAGGTACCTACACCTACACTTTTTAGGCGGGTCAAATACTGAAAACTGCTGCCCCTATCTTCGGTTCCGGGCCAACATTTACCCACGTTTGTGGCGACGTCTCGGCCTGCATCTTTTTGGGTAACTAAAAGCTCCACCGACATTTGAGCAATCTCCGGCGTCTCAGTATGATCATATGATCACCTGCGTCAGCTGGTAGAAGATGCTTGCGTCTCGCCTAGAAGCAAGTCCTGCATGAAAGCTCTTGCCACCGTTATGCTTCCTTTCACTCCGCTATTATGTACCTGCTCTCGTGCTACCTTCCGCCGCCTTCAAGCCCCAAATATTGCATTTGGAATTGATGCCGATTCCAACTATGAGTATAGATCTCTTGAGTGACATGCTCCGACCCCATAGGACAGGGTCTCAGTCGGCCAACATCACCTCGCCCCGGGCAAGCGCATTGCATTGCAACAAGCCCTCTTCTGCATGATAGCATTCACGGTAGAGCGCCTCTGGCCGGTTGTCGCTGACCATGCAACAAGTCCAGCCTCGCTCTGGAGAACAGTTTGAACCTAGTTTTATTCAAGTGACCACAGGCAACATAAGGTCCCGCTCGCCCCCATGGCTCTCGCAAACGTATTGGGTATCCTTACTCCTCCATTTTCTCCTCTGTCTCAACTAGTTACGAACCAGTAGTTTCGATTTCAGACGAAAGGCTTTCAAATGATCGCCCCTCTAGGAATTGGAAAGTAAACTATTGTGGGTAAGATAGTTCGAGCCATAATTCGATCGTATAGAGCGCCTGTGCGAAACACAATAAGAACCATGGAGGACAGAATATAAATATGGTTAGATGACGGCAATGTCACAGTAAGAAATCTCTACAAAAACGCGTCGTGAGATAGGTACGGGGGAGAAGAAGACGCGCGGAGATAGAAGATTTTTCATAAATAAAATATTTTTTATTGGAATTCACTAATTAACTCAGTCTATTCCAATTTGACTCGCTCATCATTATGACTTCACCCTGCCTGATGGTAAGCTGGAGGCAAAGTCACACGAAAGAGGGTCACCAGTACAAACAGGTATATATAGTACTAGCTTTTGCCCGCGACTTCGTTCGCATGGAATAGTGACTTCCAGCAGATTTTTGGTTTTACCCACATAGTTCCCGATCTCGCGGGATCACTTCAAAAATGAAATGTGGAAACTTTACCTCCAGAACAGCACATACCCGAAGTTTCCTCTTTCCATTTTAGTGCCATACAATATGTGCACTTTTTAGCCATCCGTCCTAAGAGCACTAATCGATTAAAGGGTCGTAATCAAAAGCAGCATCATGAAATACCTCCCACGTATTACGTGTAAATATATTTTGTCTTTGTGCTTGCCGTGCAGCTAATAGAACACGTAGTCTATGAGATTCTTCATGTGACTCTGCAGAAATCAGAGACGCATGAAGTTCAGCATCCAAAAGCCGACGTACTCGAGTTTGATCTACAGTTTCGGAAGCTCTTTGAGTTGCATGACGCCCAGCATCTAAGAGCCGGCGCTCCTGAGCCATCTCTTCTGTCTCAGTAGCTCTTTGAGTTGCATGACGCCCAGCATCTAAGAGCCGGCGCTCCTGAGCCATCTCTTCTGTCTCAGCAGCTCTTTGAGTTGCATGACGCCCAGCATCTAAGAGCCGGCGCTCCTGAGCCATCTCTTCTGTCTCAGCAGCTCTTTGAGTTGCATGACGCCCAGCATCTAAGAGCCGGCGCTCCTGAGCCATCTCTTAGGTCTCAGCAGCTCTTTGAGTTGCATGACGCCCAGCATCTAAGAGTCAGCGCTCCTGAACCATCTCTTCTGTCTCAGCAGCTCTTTGAATTGCATGACGCCCAGCATCTAAGAGTCGGCGCTCCTGAGCCATCTCTTCTGTCTCAGCAGCTCTTTGAGTTGCATGACGGCCGGCATCTAAGAGCCGTCGCTCCTGCCTCGTCTCCTCTGTCTCAGCAGCTCTTTGAGCAGAGTGACGTTCGGTGTCTAAGAGCCGGCGCTCCCGAGCCATCTCTTCGGTTTCAGCAGCTCTTTGAGTAGCGTGACGCAGACGAAGTCGCGCGGGTCAGCTAGTTTGTAATAAAAACTATCCTATGTCCTTTCTCAAGTTCCAAACTATGTCTGTACCAAATTTCACACAAATCGGTTCAGTAGTTTAGGCGTGAAGCAAAGACAGACAGACAGACAGACAGACAGACAGAGTTACTTTCGCAAAAACTATCCTATGTCCTTTCTCAAGTTCCAAACTATGTCTGTACCAAATTTCACACAAATCGGTTCAGTAGTTTAGGCGTGAAGCAAAGACAGACAGACAGACAGACAGACAGACAGACAGACAGACAGAGTTACTTTCGCATTTATAATATTAGTTTGGATTTGGATTTGGAAGTCGCGTTTTCTGTCCCTATTTTTCTTGTCCCTTTGTATGCTTAAATCTTTAGAACTACGCAACAGATTTTGATGCGGTTTGTTTCAATAGATAGAATGGATAAAGAGGAAGGTTTATATGTATATAACATCATGCTACGACTAACAGGTGCGGAGCAGGAATGAAAAATGTTGCAAAAACGGGGTGACGCAGACGAAGTCGCGCGGGTCAGCTAGTTTGTAATAAAAACTATCCTATGTCCTTTCTCAAGTTCCAAACTATGTCTGTACCATATTTCACACAAATCGGTTCAGTAGTTTAGGCGTGAAGCAAAGACAGACAGACAGACAGACAGACAGACAGAGTTACTTTCGCAAAAACTATCCTATGTCCTTTCTCAAGTTCCAAACTATGTCTGTACCAAATTTCACACAAATCGGTTCAGTAGTTTAGGCGTGAAGCAAAGACAGACAGACAGACAGACAGACAGACAGTCAGACAGACAGAGTTACTTTCGCATTTATAATATTAGTTTGGATTTGGATTTGGAAGTCGCGTTTTCTGTCCCTATTTTTCTTGTCCCTTTGTATGCTTAAATCTTTAGAACTACGCAACAGATTTTGATGCGGTTTGTTTCAATAGATAGAATGGATAAAGAGGAAGGTTTATATGTATATAACATCATGCTACGACTAACAGGTGCGGAGCAGGAATGAAAAATGTTGCAAAAACGGGGTGACGCAGACGAAGTCGCGCGGGTCAGCTAGTTTGTAATAAAAACTATCCTATGTCCTTTCTCAAGTTCCAAACTATGTCTGTACCATATTTCACACAAATCGGTTCAGTAGTTTAGGCGTGAAGCAAAGACAGACAGACAGACAGACAGACAGACAGAGTTACTTTCGCATTTATAATATTAGTTTGGATTGGATTTGGATTTGGAAGTCGCTTTTCTGTCCCTATTTTTCTTGTCCCTTTGTATGCTTAAATCTTTAGAACTACGCAACAGATTTTGATGCGGTTTGTTTCAATAGATAGAATGGATAAAGAGGAAGGTTTATATGTATATAACATCGTGCTACGACTAACAGGTGCGGAGCAGGAATGAAAAATGTTGCAAAAACGGGGTGACGCAGACGAAGTCGCGCGGGTCAGCTAGTTTGTAATAAAAACTATCCTATGTCCTTTCTCAAGTTCCAAACTATGTCTGTACCAAATTTCACACAAATCGGTTCAGTAGTTTAGGCGTGAAGCAAAGACAGACAGACAGACAGACAGACAGACAGAGTTACTTTCGCATTTATAATATTAGTTTGGAAGTTTGGATTTGGAATTTGGAATAGTTTGGATTACAATGGTGGCTCAGCTTGACGGCCTCATCAGATGCTTTTTCACGGCCCGTTTAAAGGACCCGGGTCTGTAGGAAGAAAGAAATATGTGCACGTGAGCTGGTAAGGAATTAAGACTTAATGGTGCGGCAGAGGAAAGATTCACCGAATCGGTTGGTTCTTGATGGAATATTCCCCACCGTATGCGGGTGATATCCAAGCTCTGCGCGTGTTGCCTGGTGTAGGAAAGGTGAGACTGGGATTATTTGGAAGAGCTCATCAGAGTATTCACCATGATAGAGACGGTAAAATACCTACCTACTGCATAAAACATGCAACATCTCTACGCATCTGCAAAGGCTCAAGGGTATTCGTGATCCCAGGACTCTCAATAATGCAGACCGCACGTCACTGCAACCTACCGAGAGCATCTAGTAAGTACTTTGCGAAGTCATCCATGATAATTTCCATGTAAGATGCTGTTGTCTGCATAGCAATGGATGCTGCCATTGGACAGCATGTCCTCGATATTTATTTTTAGAAATAACTGAGAGAGGCCGATACAAGAGTGGGAAAATGGACTGGGAAGTGCTGTCTGTGTTTCTGAAGGAAGTTTGCTGATCACCCGGATGCCCCACGCCCCACGGGATGTATGATTAGTATGAGAGGGTTTTTAAAAGAGTTGGTAAGAGAGTAATGGGATGGGAGCAAGGAAGGAAATGAAAGTGATAGAATGAAAGAAGCACCTAGCTTAGAAGAAGAAACAGCCAAGAGGGTTATTTTTAGAAATTAAACTTGTTTTATTATTATTTTTATTATTAAATTAGATTAAAAATGGCTTCCTCGAAGTGCACAGCACGCAGTGAAAGGAGTTAGTATATAAAAAAAAAAAAAAAAAAAAATCGCCATGCTTGTCCTTGCCTCACCCCAAAGATGGGTAACATTCGCGAGAAGGTCACCCGTTGACCGTTTCGGCCTAAATCCATATTGCCGGTCATTAATTAAAGAGTGGCCTTCTAGTTGACGCATGAGCTGTGTTTATGAGATGCTCAAATACTTTGCACTGCACTGAGGTGGCGACTATGGGTCGAGTTGGCTGGGTCCGAGCAACCCCCCTTTTTGGGGTCGGCTTTTGGTATATTAGAAAATCATCTAATGTAGGTACCTGAAAATTGTCTGAATAGAACCCTCAGACTATTTTTCTTTTCCAAATTAGGTAATATATAACGGACTTACAAATGAAATTATACACAAGAGAACTTTCAGTTCATGATTTGATTGTTTTCCTGAACAATTTTTGCAACATATCACCACGCACTTCATTGTAGAAGATGGATAAAACGATTCTTACATCCAAAATTTTCACAAAAAACTTCCAAGCCCAATTACATGACATTAGAACTGATAAATGACGTCAGAGCCTAGATACCGCCCCTTTCTGACATCACCCCGACCACCGTTAGATACAGTTCCGCTTGCAACAACTCCCTTACTTTATTCCTCGATGATATGAACAATCAATCATTGCTTCCTAAACGCCTGCGCCATTATATATAGCAACACATTTAACTACATGAAAAATAGAAGCATTTTTCCGGGTGGAAATCGCCTCAACTACCTACCACCCGCGTTGATTTGTGATCGTCTAAAACCGCACGCAGGCAATTGTGACCCCAGAGGTCACAATGCCGAGGTGTAAGTAAGGTCGTACCCCAGCTGACGGTTTTATGATCACCGCATATCGGGTGTATCGAAGCCCGGGAAGGGGGAGAAGCAAGCATTACGTCTCCGTAAGGATTTTAGGGTGACAATTGGCCGCACCCGTCACCTACAACTCACACTAGACCCGAGTTTACCCTGAATAGGTTCCAGGGACAAACTGGGTGCGTACGATGGAGGACCGGGTGCTATAGCGCACATTGGAGAGGTTCATTTATTGAAATGTTTATTCCCTGAGCCCCTAGCAAACTCGGTTGGAGTCGGCTTTTAGTCTAAGTAAGGTGAGACTGAAACTGAACTTCGATATTTTTTTCTTTCGACAAAACCAGTGGAGATACAAATATTTGCAATGAGCAGGAATTGCACCCGTGTCTCCTACGTTGCAGTCGCGTTCAACAAAGGTTATCTAATTTCTATCTCTAATTTTATTTATTGGAATATAATATTATTATCATAAAGAAAACAGTATATAAACAAACAATAGTTTATTTTCATTCTGCAACTGCATTTTGGGCTTGTTTTGCGCTTTGTCTTTCCTTTTTTCTCTTCATAAGTATCTGCTTTTTCTCTTCTGGGGTTTTCTTTAAACCCTTCATCTTTCGAGTCTGCAGTCGGTTTATGTCCTGCTTGCCCATGTGGATACGGCCTAACTTTGATCCAAATGCATCCCTGGATATATTCTTCTTTGGCGCCGCTCTGAGTTCATGTGGAACTCTGCAAGCTTCTTTGTAGAGATCATCCGACCCTAACCTTGTCCTTCTTAGTTTGAAATCTATTGAGGGACCTATAAACAAATGAACAGTGTTTTATATGCTTTTTATTTTATTATTCTTAATTCCTATATATTCTTAATTCTTTAATGTACACATGTGTGTGTGCATTGTGCAACTTGTGCATGTTTATAATAACACATTTTTTTGTATCATCTACCATGTGCAGTAGAGATGAATTAAAAAAAATGTGTTTTTATAAACCAAAGTTGGATATCTCATCAAAATGAAGTCACTTGTGGAAAACTGACTAGAAATGTATGAGAGCCCTAAACTACAAAGACTGAAGGTTGTTGATTTATGCACTGTTTTTACTAACCATTTATTGAGTATCAATTGTTATTATTATTTGTTAACTATTGCCGCCAATCGGGCACTTTGTACAAAATGGGTACGTCGAAAATAAATTCCTAACCGAAAATGTTGCTTCATAAATTTGTTTAAATAAAACATGAATTCAGAATAGGTAAAATGAGTATTTTACATACCTATTTCTTCCAATTCAATTCTGGGTGTGCGCTGACCACTTTTCTTCAACAGTATTTTGTATGAACGCATGTATATGTTCCCACTCTCAGTAGCTGTGAAGCTGAGTACATGTTCTAACCCTTGTAGGCGTATACTTTCCACCTGCAAAACCAAATTACATGCAATTATTGTAATATTATTTTTACTCATAAGTAAAATATGTTTACTCAAACACTTTCGACACAATGCAGCTGTATTCAAAATAAAATCAAAATTTCAGGATTATTTTTCATCTTACTATACTAGAAATATTTCAATGTCGGCTCTGATATAAATGTTTGTTAATTATAAACAACTTAGTAGTCATTTTTAAGTGATAAAGTAGGAAGAGAAGATGGATGGGCTGTGTAGATGATATGGATAGTAAGGGGGAATGAACATTGTGAATACTGTAACCAGGGATGAATAGGAAAAGCACATATATTACACTGACTTCAGATAAATGATAGGAGTTCAAGGATGATGGTGATAATTCATACATTATAATCACAACTTCATGCCTGGAATATTGCAGGCACTGTTATCGATGCAAACCGTGCCACTGAGGTTGAGTTTAGGCCCTATCCCTTAGTCCCCTTGTATGACCCTATGTGGGCAGAAAGGCCGAGATCCATGCAGGTTCATAATGGTTAAAAGTAGTGTTGTGGGTTAGTGAACAACCTGTCAGGTTGACAGCTGGTGCGCAGGAATACAGCTGACGGGAGACACTACGCTTTACCTACTTTAAGTTACTGTGCAAGTTAATTATATTATAATAACAGTTACAATACACAAAGAGACAATCATTTTAAATACCAAATACTAGAAGTAGTACTAACCTTTTCTCTGTAAAAGAAATCTGTGAACAATGACTTCAAACGCTTCAAATCTTGATTCAAATCCCACGCAGGACCATTAAATATAAGGCAGGGTTTTATACCTGCCAATACTTTGGCATTGTGAAACTCTTTCATTGCCTTATAATTGTCAGCTCCAAGCTCAATCATGTCCAGTATGCCATAGTCAAATGTTCGGCCAAGGATTATGTTGTGTGGTCTTTTCTTTGAGTGAGAACCAACTCCAAACAAGGCTGCTTCTTTTTTATAACACAATCTAGAATTAAAATAAATAGTATTATGATAAGTAGTCTTCTATTAGGTGCTCACAGCAGCTATGGGTACAAAGGGCTCTATTGACAACTTCAAGTCCCAAACAACCTGTCTGTCAATTAATGGATGAGGCTGTGGCATGGGCTCTCCTGTTGGGTTGGATTACACAGCAGTTACTAGCAAAAACAAAATAAGGCAGACATAAACATTGCAAGAATTCTATAAAGATATCTTAGCTAAGTTATATTCAATAGAATATTTCACATATCCTATATTAGTGAATCAATACCCATAAGGAACTGCTGAAACAACTTGCCACAGTTTATCCTATCATACATACAGGAATAGGAAAAAAGGTGGCTTGGACCTCGGACCGTATGGTACACATTGGAAAAGGCATTATGTCCACTAGCTATTCAATACACTGCAATAGGCTTTTCGATAATGATGTCATGAATAAAACGCTTACTTTTCAATTAGAGTTGCATCTTCAAAGGGAACAAAATCATTCTTGCGACTTAGATAAGCTGCATCAGGCTTTTTCAAGTCATAAATGTCTTTTAATAGTTTTCGCGTGAGTTCGGAAGGATTACGGCCCTGGAGAAAAAGACATTGCTTTGGTCCTTCAATAGGTTTAGGCTCCTTAGACTGCAGTACTTTTTTACCTTTCCGTGTAGTGGGTTTCCTGCGAAATACAGAATTGAAAATGTAGAACATATTACAGAAATAAATTACAAGGAGTTTGTAAAGAAATATTCTAACTTTACTCTCTGCATTACACCCATTTTATACAACAAACAGATACAATATTAACACAGTGTAGTGAACTTCAGAAACACGTGCTTTGAGAGTCTGACAAAATTGACATTGTCATATTTGACATTTTATTTCATATTCTTTTTTTGGGATTCTCTGACCTGGTATCAAGGACGTTTAGGTCAATTTTTCAACCTCAAATCACTAAGTAGTATACTTTGT
Organism: Pelosia muscerda; assembly: GCA_963691645.1. Taxonomy (NCBI): domain Eukaryota; kingdom Metazoa; phylum Arthropoda; class Insecta; order Lepidoptera; family Erebidae; genus Pelosia; species Pelosia muscerda. The sequence goes on from OY829113.1 coordinate 10,055,375, forward strand.
AAAATATAGCTTGGGTCCTATGACAGATGTCAAAATGAGGTTCATAGGGATGTCCGAAATTCGTGTATGTGTGGACTGAGAGCCCATTATTATTTTTGCATATTTTTGCAGTTAAACTAACAATATTCCTTAGTAAAAGATGTGGAAATATTTGTAAAATGAAAATTAGAGTTTGTAAAGACCTCATTCAAAAGATATATCGCTTTTAGTTGGTCCCTCAGTTCACACACGTAAGCTCTCAAATCTAGATATATAATGAGTTCACCAACAAATTTTGGTTATAGACTCTTAGTAAAACATGAATAAACATATATACAACATTAAAAAACTTAATGTGAATAGATAATAAAAAATTACAAACGTTTACATGTGGTCCCTGAGGGACCACATGTATTTACTCAAAATAATAGAATATAACACGAACATTAGACATAATTCATAAGCCAATCGTTAGTAAAAAATGGAAGGAAACTTATAAAACTAAAGAAAGATCACAAATAGTGGTAAAAACTGTAAATTTCATGTTTTTGTTGGTGGTCCCTCAGTTCACACATTATGCGAATGCGAATTGCTAAAATTTAATTAAATACAACGATTACAAACATGTGGAGCCTTTCAGTGCTTAGTAAAAATCTTATATTATCGATCTGTATTTATTTTGTCACTGGTTTTTTATTGCTTTAGTCACTATAAGTATTTTTAATGATTTTCATACTAAGCCCTGTATGGGGTGTCCACACTATGAAAAGTACTGTTCATTTACTGACACCCATGACGTGACGCTCCGGTAAGATCCACCCGATCTCTGTAATGTTCGGATCAAGGTACAGATGCAATATTTGGATCTAGTAATTGACTCCAGGTGGTATGGTTCACTTCGCTGGCCATCAGTGCTAAATCCATCTTGTTAGTTTTTGCTGAACCTAAGAAGACCCAGAATTAGGTACTTGTGCTTTTTCAGTACACCGATATGATAACATATCGAGTAAAACGGGGTGAATATAGATCAATGGGTGAATAGAAACAAAATGGTGAACCAAATTCTGAACTTAGATTCATTAATGAAATCAATGTTATAATGATAAGAACTGTCAAATATCTAAGTAGATCCAGAAATATTGTCAAACAACTTATGAAACAAAATCTAACGACCATTTTCTCTATTCACCTATTGATCCCTATTATTAGTAACTGGTGTGTTTCTATCGAGTCTAAAAGCATTAATAAAACTTATTTGCCATAAATAAAAAACATTTGTTTAAATCCTATCATATAACATCCTAAATACATCAATCTGTATATACATCTGACACATCGACCAGTTTTTTTTTTTATACTACGTAGGTGGCAGACAAGCACACGGCCCACCTGATGGAAAGCGGCCACCGTGGCCTATGAACGTGTGCAACACTAAGGGTGTCAGACACGCGCTGCCCACCCTGAAGGGAAAGGGGGAGAACTGGGAAGGGGTGGGGAGGCTAGGAAGGGGAGGGGAAGGAGGAGTATAGTGAGCTCTGGCTACCCTACTTACCGGCGGGAACACAACACAATTCTGTACATACATCTGACACATAGACCAGTTAAGCACGAAAAAAAAAAGCAGTAATTTTATTCTATTTTAAGTCCACATTTTTAATTATATCTGTGCCCATTCGTTCTATCTCCAACTAATATTCCTCAGGAAAATACAAATAATTAAAATTAATACGCGTAATTGAGCAATATCACGACAAGCAACAAGCTCCAAGTGTACCGTAATTAATTTTTTAAATATATATTTTTATTAAGAGCGACACTACAGGTAATGGATTTACACCATAGTTGCTTAGGCTTAAAGAACCAATACCCATGGCGGTTAAATTAGTTTAAAAACAGTCGCTGAAAGTTATGCTGCCAAATTACGAAGTTAATAAATATGACAAATAATGTAATATTAGAATGTCGGTTTAAAATTGTCAAGTTTCTGAATGTCAGAGTTTAGACCATAAACATATAAATAATGTTTTAGACAAAGACAATCAAAACTGGGACCAAATCTCCGAATTTTTATGACGGATAAATAGAATCACGATTTCACCTCATACTCGGAAATTGTTAAAAACTGTTATTCTCTGCCAACGTTTGGAAATTAAAATTGTATTACAGGAATACTGTTTAACCATATCCGAGTATAAGGTGAAATGGCAATTCTAATTTGACTAAGTATCTCAAAATTTAGGAGAATTAGCTTAAGAATTGGCGGCAACTTGTAGTACCTAAATTTTGTTCTCGTTCGTTTCGATAACTTGTTTAGCCATTCGGTTTATGATTTACAAATGGAAACCACTTGCTATCTAGCTTGTTTGGATCTTTTCAACTGCAGTCGGGTATTTTGATTGTGACAGTTGTAGACACTGCTATTCACATACAACTTACACTACTTGACTGCATGGACACCCTATTAGTATGGGAAACCTAATTTGTACATTTTTGTTAAAATAACAATAAAACCAGTGACAAAATAAATACAGATCGATAATATAAGATTTTTACTAAGCACTGAAAGGCTCCACATGTTTGTAATCGTTGTATTTAATTATATTTTAGCAATTCGCATTCGCATAATGTGTGAACTGAGGGACCACCAACAAAAACATGAAATTTACAGTTTTTACCACTATTTGTGATCTTTCTTTAGTTTTATAAGTTTCCTTCCATTTTTTACTAACGATTGGCTTATGAATTATGTCTAATGTTCGTGTTATATTCTATTATTTTGAGTAAATACATGTGGTCCCTCAGGGACCACATGTAAACGTTTGTAATTTTTTATTATCTATTCTCATTAAGTTTTTTAATGTTGTATAGATGTTTATTCATGTTTTACTAAGAGTCTATAACCAAAATTTGTTGGTGAACTCATTATATATCTAGATTTGAGAGCTTACGTGTGTGAACTGAGGGACCAACTAAAAGCGATATATCTTTTGAATGAGGTCTTTACAAACTCTAATATTCATTTTACAAATATTTCCACATCTTTTACTAAGGAATATTGTTAGTTTAACTGCAAAAATATGCAAAAATAAAAATGGGCTCTCAGTCCACACATACACCGAAATTCGATGAAAATATCGATACTACCAGCTATTATTGATGCATGTTACATATAATTAGGTTTAATTTAACTGTATGTATGTATTTAATTGTAATGAGAACGGAATATACGTAGCATACAAGGAGTCGGCACTCGTACTGATGAGAATGAGTGGAGTGGATCAGTGGAAGTTCATATCAAACAAGATGTTGGCGCGTGTATCTTATGCCTATATCATGACCCAAGAGCCAAACGCGGCGTGTCTTCTTACGAAATCCAGAAACAGCTTCAGGACGTTGATGAATTGAATGTAGGATTTTATTTACTCAATATTATTTAGGATCAAGTATATTGAAATATAAATATTATTACGATATTAAAATACCTAAGCAATAAGATTAAATTCTAATTATTTTTTTCTTATATTAATTTCAATTTTAAATTAAGCTTTATTCAAAATATGGATAGTTCATAGTATGTGGTCACGATGATTCATCGCCCATCACTAATTAGCTCGGTATGCCTATAAAGTATGACATTGACAGCTACTACATTCAATAATAGAAAATTCAAGACTTCATGTGCGAGATTTCACTGACAGCTGTCATAGGACCCAAGCTACATTTTACAAAGTATAGTTTTAGTTGCCGGCGCATTATAAACATTATCATATATTTTTTGGTTTTTATGATATTTTATTAAGTATCTGTCTACCTACCTAAAGTGCCCACGACTACACGCGTTCAGCGGCATTGCCTGTAGCTGTACAAATTAATAGTGATAAGATTTATCAGTCTGTCCGTCTGTCAATTACATATGAAATGTCTTATTACATATGAACGAAATCGCGGATACAGCAAGCAAATCAATATAAGATATACCTACACTATAAGACAATTCAAACCTTACTCTACTAAATTAAATAAATTCATTAAAGAATGGTGGTGGATACATTTGTTAACCTTTACCTTAAACAGCAACATTCAGATATTAACTTTCCAATATAATATCTTTAAAAACCGTCATACTTATTATACACTTGGTCGTAACAAGCAATAGTACAAACCATCTCCCTAACATTAAATTCTCGTTGGCACCAATGGTAGATAGGTATACACTATAGAAGAAATCAATAATTGAAGATATTTAATCAGAGAACGCCGTTACATTATTCTTTTAACCTTCAACTTAAAAACGACAGAGTGTTACCAGCTTGAGCAGTGCAGTCTGTGTGTCTCTATATGACATCGTAGCTATCGATTTCGACTTAATTTGTTTCACTTCGTTTATTGATAATGTTCTTATCTATTTTTGATGAAAATCTATACAAGGTGGCCATCGCCAGAAAATTGTAAATCACAATTTATTCAGGTTTTTTTTTTGGCGGGAACGCGAAAAGTGTCATAACGCTCCCGTGTTGCATATTCTATATTTGGTGTAAATTCGAGTTATTATGTGTTAAAATGGTGGCGTTTTAAACATAACAGCTTAGACAAACCGCACAAGTGTAGGAAAGTGGAATATTGTAGTGAATTGTGATTTTTCGTGTTGTTGTCAAAATCTTCCTTAGAAAAGCTTCTAGTAAAGTCTCCACCGCTATACTGGGGCAACTATCATCCGTCATCGTCATCCATCATCATTAACAATCGTTCCAACTAGGTAAGTGAATAAAATAAGACTTGACATAAAGGTCCCAGTTACCATGTCATAAAATCCCTTAAAAAAAAAATATTCACAAATTCATCAATAATTATGGGTATCAAATTAAAAGTCTTGACTAATAGAAATAAGCTTCTATTGACAATAACATTTTTACTTTTTACTTTTAAACTGATAACTAGTCCCCATCCTATATAATATTATATTACTATAGGTAGGTAGTAGGTACTCTTTGGTCCCCACCATGATGCGTTATAAGAGTATTGCCACAATATTTCCGAACGTATTATATTATATATAGTGTAGGTATATATATAGTGGCCACACACACAGTTGCGTGTTAGTCCCATAACGAAGGAATCCCCTAGCTCGGGATAAATTGCTTGGGCTCATGCGTCACTTGGTTTGGTATTAGCGTCACCAATCGCTCTATCTGTTCCTTGTCTTATGTTAGAAACTTATTCTAACACATAAATATAAGAAATACTTAAAATACCTGGGATTTTAGAATAGTAGATTGAATTAGAGATAGGTATACTGTGTATTCAAGAATCAATCAATATAACTTTCGCATTACTTGCTGTCCAAATTACTTACGTAGTTATGTCACTTATACAATTATACATACCAGGCACCTTTTGAGTCAATAGTTATGTAAATCAAATGTAATATAAATCAAATTAAAGGATTTTGCCGAAATGTTTACCTACTATTTGGGTGTCCACTAATTGATATTCTGTTATGTTAAAATTTTAAACTGGTTTATCGATTGCACTATTTTGTACACATTTTCCTGGTTATACCTACTAGTTTTTGTTTACTGGTAGGTACACATTGCTTGCAATGATAAAAAAAAATGTGGTAGGTACCGCAACAAGTAGCATAAGCCTATAGTGACGATACTACAATTAACCCAAAGCCCACAAAGCAAACCACCACGTGGACCTACAGTAGAATGACTGGAGGGGCTCCAGATATTTAATTGGAATTGAACTTGCTTTACTTATTCTTCTAACATTAGAAACTAGCGGAGCTGACAAACTTCTTTCGCCTTCTTTAGATTCAATGATGGCATGTTTATCATAGTTAACTGTAGGTATTTATTAATTTCTTAATTATTTGAGAACGGAATCATTAAAAAGGCAATAGGTACTACGTGCAATGGGGCGATTCCCCCCATTGAAATAGGTAGGTACGCCAAATTAAGTGGGTATAACGTTGAAATTGGCAAATAAAATTAATATAATAAACTTGTAAAAACAAGCTCTCTTAAGTGTGTTTTGTTGTACCAAAACGAAAATTAATTATAATTGAATTTAGTGGTTGTGCTGATTTCAAAGACTTGTATTGCGCCAATTTGTTTCAGTTTTCTGTTCACTCGTCGATATATTTTTGGCGTAGAGACGAAATAAGACCATAACTTTGTTTAGTTAAGAATTTACCATGATCACCTACCGTCTATATCTTCAAATCCTGTATACCTACCATGTATATTGCAATACCAGAGACTTTGTTAAGACAAACCCACAAAAAGGGTTTGACTTAACGAACTCTCCAATATTCGCGAAAAACGCAACCATTTCTCCCCCAAAAAAGGGAGGACCCTTTTTAAGGAAATAAAAAGGGTCCTCCCCTTTTGTGGGAGAAATTGCTACTTCATGTCTCTGGTTGCTGCTGTTCTGCTAACACCAAACTGACTTATGAGAAGGAAAATTCCAAATAAAACCCCTTTAACCCGTCTGGTCTGCATAGTAACAATAGGCTAAAACCACGACAACAGGGCCGCAGTTTCCGTTTATCTAGGTAGGGGAGAGTGGTCACCATTCGTACGCGGGGCACATTCATACAGTTAGTATAACAGACAAACTAAACAGCACACAAGCGCGCGTTTGCTTGTGTGCATAGACATACCAGCCGGCATGTTGCTAAGCAGAGTGAAGCGCCAGTCGCACCACGGTGCATCGGCTGACAAGACGTAACGTGTTTTCGCGCGCAGGAAGTAATTTTTTTACGTAAATTCAATTCGCAATTGTAAGTAGAATTATTATGTTTTTGACAAAATAGTGTTGATTAATATTAATGTTAACATTGATTATTTTGAGCTTTAATTGTAAAATTTCTCAAATTAAATTAGAATTTGTATAAAGTAGTATTTTAACTTTGTGCAAGGCATGGGGTACATTCGGACAGCAAAGCAGGGGGCACATTCGTACGCGTACAAATGCTCCCATTTAGATTTTATTAACCCCCAGAACATCACAATAACATTTTTCTTTTTATGAAGTATTCTTATTCTAACAAATCGATATATTTTATAAAGTAAGCCTTATAACTAATATTTTATTGCAGAATCATGGTACGAAAATATAAAAAAAAGGGTACGCGTACCCAAGAGGTGGATGAAAAGTCCTTAGAGATGGAAAAGTTCTTAGTCATTATTTGGGTACGGAGCTGAAAGTATTTTATCTTCGGAAGAAACCGGGATCATCATGATCATTCTTTTTTCCTGATATAGAAGACATACACACTCTGTATATCAGCGATGTCTTCATGATCCTACCTGATCCAAAGCCACAAGCGGGCTATACAGCTAGAATGGCTAGACTTTTTTCTTTTGCAGGTAATTTAAATAATTATCATGTGCAATAACTTCTAAAGTAACAACCAAATATGTATGATTATTGACTTTAAGTTTAGATAATCAATATCATAAAAAATGTTTGCAAAGAAATCATTATGACTAATTGTTGAGCTAAGAATTATCAATAAGTAAACTGTGGATAAACGATTTAATTTTTTGTTATGTTTCTAAAGAAACATTTATCAACTATGAGTCAAGTCAAATATTTTAAGTTAGTTCTTTAATAAATCAATATTTTTGTAATAATTAATAAAAAAATTAACTACTTTAATAGGCTTTTTAATTACCCTGTATGAATCTACCCCATGGCGTACGGAAGTACCCCACCTACTGTACGAAGGTACCCCGTACGTGGGGTACCTTCATACAAATATCTTATCGTAGAAAAATTACTATAACTCTTTAACCCTTTGACATAATAGTTTCGAATTTTTTTTCTAACAAACTACAATATATTTGTTACGTTTAGGTGTATAAACTAGATAAATTCAACAATCCATCATAAATTAAAAAAATAAAATATAAAAAGCGTACGAATGGTGACCACTTTCCCCTACTATTCCAAACTACAGTAGTGGTCATATTATATACCTACTTCGGCTTGGAATAAGATTTGGCACATTTTCATTTGGGTACAATTTTTCACAAATAGATAATAATCAGGCTCTGAGTGTCTAAAAGTTATGTGAAAAAGGCACATCTACAGAAATGAATAAGTACCTATCTAACTACTTACCTACTGAATGCTAGGTAGTTTCATTACATTTATTGTTATGATGTGTGCTTATAGCTTATAATTAAGTAGACCTATTATAAGTTTATCATAAGACTTATTTTGTTCGTTGAGTTTATTTATTAAATACAAATTAAACACGTGTAACTAATCTATTTGTTTTTCTATGGATAGCCCCCGCCGAAGACACAAGCCCCCGCTGAAAACCGCACTACCCTCTGTGGCCATCAGTTGCACCTACCTGCCACCTGCCTATATAATCTAGAAAATATATGAAAGAAATAAGGTAGTGTTTCTCAAACTCTAGTATTAACTACTTGACACCTACAGCACGGATCACGTGTCCAAATTATTGTGGTTAAAACTATAAGAACAGTAAGAACACACTTAAACGCACCATAGTACGAGAGCCCACGACCAAAATTTTTGTCTCATAGCAATACGGCCAAAACCGCATCAAATCGATAGATATGATTATTCTGAACTCGAAAATACCAATATCAGACATTTTCCGCGTAGCGTTTGATCTGACCGAATTTTCAAAATTGTCAAAGAATTTTACCGAACTGCATCATAGCAATATGTCTGATTTGCAGACTGTAGTTGAATGATAGTTCTGAGATACCGGAAACATATTTTTCAGACGTTAGTGATGTAGCGCAAACCCGTAAAATCACTTAAAAAAATTAAAAATGAGACAAAAAAAATGTCTCATAGCAATACGTCTGAAAATCTTTTTTATTAGTAAATTTTGTTTATTTGATGCGAACAAAACAATTTTCAGACGGAAATGTGAACGCAACAAATTTGTAGACCGTTTTGAATATGTTAACAAATTTTACCGATCGGTATCATAGCAATATGTCTGAAAATTGTTGGACATGATTAAATAAGTAGTCCACATGTGCAAAAAATTTATATCAGACAAATTAAGTGTAGCACCTTCTCTATCAGACAACTTTGCGATACCTACTCAGATATCATTTAAAAATCGTATTGAGGCATCTTGAATTTTCTGTTACAAACCAATGAATACGTTGCGGCCCTGAATTTATTAGATGATAATTAACAAATAATTTACCCGAAACCGTAACATTGAACTTGAAGAACTGAAATAAATCGCACAAAATGAAACTGGGATGAAGTTAAAAAAAAACGATTTATTCAAAGTTACAAAATATTCTCGTATTCAATCGCTGTCGGATTCGGAATCGTCGTCGAAACGTTAAACGTTATTTTCGTTTTTGGGAGTATATGCTACACTTAAAGTGTCTGAAAACAGATTTTTGGTAATCATGGCAGCAATACGAAAAGTTGAAAAAAATTTTTATCCGTATTGCTATGATACAGGTCGGCTAAATTTGTTGACATTTTCAAAAATGCGCTCAGGCTATATGCTACGCGCAAAATGTCTGAAAACAAACTTTTTCGTAATACAATTATAAAATCTATGTACATTTTCACTATCAGACGTATTGCTATAATACCGACTGTCTTTTTTTTTTGACACAGCAGAAATGGCCTCCAACGCAGTTGCTACACTTTCGACCGTTACTACACACCTAATCGGGTTCAGAATCATACAATCTAACGATTTTATAGGGTTTTTGCCGTATTGCTATGAGACATGGTTTTGGTCGTAGGCTCTCGGGCTACCAGTAGGTACCTACTTGTAAATTTTGTTAAATATACCTACTAAGCAAGCACCTGTTTATTTTATTCCATCATACATCGTATTTATTAATTAAATATGTAGCAATGGTTTTACGAAAAATAATGAAGATATTTTCAGTTTTATACACGACTTATACTTCCTGGTTGAACTATACATGAATGTAATAGATCTTCTATTTATTTAAATGGCAAGCAAGAACAGTTCCTTTATGCCTTTGTTTTACATACAACCGAAATAATGAACACGAAATTATAAACTTCAGTTTCATTTTATAAGTTACTAGCCTATGCCCGCGGCTTCGCCCGCGTGGCTGCCGGTTATCGCGACCTAAGCGCCATCTGTGCAACTTAAATTCTATATTACTAATCATAACTCTGGTTCTACTTAACTGATTGCAATCAACCAAACGTGAGACTTTAAGTTGAACCAAAGCCCTTCAAACAAAAAAACCGCATCGAAATCCGTTCCAGTAGTTCTTGCGTCCAGCGTGGACAAACAAACTTTTTACAATTATGTAATAATATAGAAGAAGACAGATAAAAGATACAAGATTATATAGATAGAAGTGGGTACCTATCTACTTACCTACATAATTGTAAGGTTGTTTGAGCCAAACCAGCTTCACCTGCCAGTTAGCAAGTTTCTGCACCTGCTGGACAATTGACGAGTTTCTTCTCTTTTCCTGTCGGTGTTGGGAAATCAGATTATCGAACAATAGTCGCTCACATTAAAGTCTCTTAAACAGAAGAAAGCGGCGATGAAGAAATAGGTCCATAGCGTCTCGCAAGCATCTCAAAGGCCTTCCTTCGAATCTTTCTTTTCTTTCAGAGGAGATTGCCTAACAAATCATAATATGCATACAATATACTTTTCACCACAGCAGCTCAAACAAGTGAGTTTTGCTGCGTAAAAACAGTGTGCAAAATGCGATTTTGCTCACTCAGTGAGACAAAGTAGCTTTTTAATTATTTTTTTTTAATTTTCAATAGAGAGTGCCAACCATAGATTCAAAAAGAATTGTTCCGCGAATAACTTTCGAATTACATACAGTGCACTCTGTCTCTTGGCCGTCCATAAAAAAGTTCGAGTGACAAACACAAGTATTTTGAAGGTTTTTTTTTTAATTTATGCTACGTCAAAAGTCCTATTTCGAAATTCTAAATTTGAAAGATGTTTGTAAAAGAATAACCATGTATTTTATTTACATTATTTAATAATTATGTAATGTTATTGAATACCAAAATAAGTAATGCATAAGTATTTATAATGATTACTATTATCAACATTTGAAAAATAAAATGTCACGTACGCTGTTTCTGAACACACCTTAAAAATAACGGGTATAAAATTTAACTTTTAACTTTCAACTTTAAATTTGCAGAACAGCAATAAGTAATTAGATTAATTATTAACTTTTAAAATTTTCAGCATTATTTTAATTAATTTAATTATATTAAAGCTGTTGATAAGTGTTGCATTATCTTCTAAGTAATATTTCTTATGTGTTCTCGCTGCTGAAGTGAAAAGTAATGTGTGCCACACGAGAGCAAAATTATTTGCATCTCGTGCATTTGAATCCCTCTCTACGCTCAGGATTCTACAGTAGAATCACTCGCTACGCTCGTGATTCAATCCTAGAATCCCTCGCTTGCTCAGGATTCAAAATCAGCACTCGCAGCAAAAAACAGTTTTGCTCTCTTGTTGCACAAATAACTATTTCATTGGGACAGAATATCCGGAATGTCCGTTGCATTATCAGCAGGGTCAGGCATAAACAGGCTTAGGTTTTTTAGGCGTGAACCGGCTGATGATGCATCGGACATAATATCAGACCTATTTTTTACCATCGGATGTGTTCAAAATGATTTCTGTTTTATTTTGGTACACTCATGTTCTGTGGGTAGACTGTGGGTATTTAGAGGGTTCATAAAACCGATCTTAAGTATCTCACAATGAGAAAGTAACGTTCTACTCGTATCTGTCAAAACTTTTTATTTCAAAGGCCTGCTTGGAAAATTACGATACCTACTTACCTAAAAAGTGGGAGGTATCCAAGTAGTGCGTGGGGGGAGGGGAGGAAGGAGGGGAAGGATAAAAATGACTATAAACATCTTTACACAATTCATAAATGACGCTCAGAATAAATATTACCTGCTTGGCCTAAGACAGGTTTCACCATTTGGCTTGAGGACAACGCTTTACATAGCGCTGTCGACACCATAAATAGTTATGCGATACTGGTACAGATAGAGTTACTTTCGAAAGTATTTTGATAGAATCAAAGAATCAGTTTTTTTTATTCAGTCTAGGCACATCATCATTCCCTGAGCCTATTCCCAACTCAGTTGGGGTCCGCTAAAAAGCTGACTAGAAAGTCTAACTAAGATGCGGCTGAACTTCGATATTTTCCGTGAAGCGACTGCTATAGATGTTCGTATGGCAACCAGGCGTAAATGTAACGTGCTCTCCGAAGCACGACCAGAACAGTGCAAATAACCATATTCGTGCATACAACTATTTACACTGAGCGGGGATCGAACCAACGCTTTCTGCGTATCAGTCACGTTCACTACCGCCACGACAACATCAGAAACTATCAGTTTAGGCACATATTATGAATGTCAAATTTTTACATTTTATTCGTCAAAAATATTAAAATAAATCACTTGAAACTCTCGCATGGTGTAACGAAATTACGAATTTTACTTGATACTTATAATACTTAGTTATAATTTGATCTGAAGTCTGTACCACAGTATTCCCGCTAAACTGGTTTATCTGAGGGTTTTCCTCAAACGGTCTGATAGTAATCGTTTGAAATCTGTATTTTACACTAGCAAGTATGCGTTTAATGATACCAGTGGTGAAGGCACGTCAGAGTTTCGTCTTTCTTCACCGTTGACTGCGTTGAGTATGGAGTGTCGGTATATACTCTTTAACATGTGGTTCTGTTTGTCAATACGTGTTGGAGCTCGGCACTGAACGTTGTAATAACAGTTGTGGTTGGACCGCTTGCTCGCCACTAAAATAATATAAGTATCTCAGTGACAATTTTCCGGATACATAATTACATAAAGGAATACAAGTAAGTTTATTATATAAATTTTATGCGGGACATTTTAGAGAATTTATGTAAAAACACACAAAAATAGACCTAACATATACACTCAAAGAATTTGTTTAGCTCAAATTATATATTTTCATTGAACTGAATTAACAAATTATATATTTTTATTGAAAGGGGTATGTCGCTCCTTGGCCATAGTGGCTGAACAGTAGACGAAACGACGGGATAAATAATTATATATAATAAGCTTAAAATATATTTTACTGCAATGTGCAAATCAATGAAATTATAAAGTTGTTATAGGTAGGTTAATATTCACAAGACATTTATACACAAGTGATGATGGCGATACGGCCAAAATGTAAAAATGTTACAAGTAAATTAAATGCAGTATTTTATGCTAGACTTAGTATTTTTTATGTCTTTTCGTCAAAAATATGCATTATACCTAGAAACTAAAATTTTGTTATATGCTGTGGTATTTATATTTAATTCTTAATTTTAATATGAATATTTTATAGGTGTGAACACAACTTAATCTGAGATATTTATGACTGCACTGTGAAGTACTGTTTCGTATAGAGTGTTTTAGGACGGCTCGAGATATTGAAATAGGTATTTGTCCTAAGAATATATTCCTTAAGCCTTTCATCATACTAAATGGTGTGTTTATAGGTACTTATTTCGACTTTAAAAAAATCATAGGTACCCATTTTGTATTTCACAATGAGACATTTAATACAAAGGCAAGTTTATAAGTTTTTATATTTTCCGAATGGAATCTTAGTAAGATTCCTTCGGAAACTAAAACTACTTAACTAATAACTGCTAAAATTAGAAACTAAATATATGGAAAATGAACTAATTAAATTAATGTGGTATTATACTTACTGGTCCTAATTTAAGTTATTAACAATAATTTCAATGACCCTCATGAATGAAATGTGTCTCTTTCTACACCCCTCAAAGGGATTTAATGGGAATAGTCATTTTAGTTTCATTAGAGATTAATCAAATAAGTCTTCGCCAAAAAATATAATATTGTTTCTGTCCAATTGCCCGACCAATTTTCTTAGTAGGAGTCAACCTTAGAATACAGAATCACTCAGAAAACAAGAATATTCGGAATAAATACACGACCAGCGTGTTATCAAATATAATGGACATAGGTACTTACCTAAGATTAGAGATTTATTTATATTATGTATTTATAACATTTGGAACTTATAGTAGGTACCTCTCTGTTTTTAAAGGACATTGAAGTTATATAAATTGCATTAGGTGTGTGACTAGTGACTTGCCTTTGGGCGCTGCTTGTTTACACAAGAAACTGGTCCGAATCAGCATCGAGATCAATAACCTAAATTCTTTTGAGTTTAATATGTGTATGGACTAAAAAAACATACCTATAGGTAACGTACTATACTTACCTATAAAATATGTATACGGTCTCAATGATAATGTAGTCGTAATGTATCCAAACTTAGCCTTCTTCTTAGGGAAGCTTGCAAGTCAGTAAACAAATCTTTCTCTTCTTTAGATGCATAGAGATATTGTTAGTCCCTCCATTTTTGTCTTGGACATTTTTTTAATGCTGACTTTCCCTCGGATATCAGTCTCGAGGCTATGCGTGTCGAGCGTGATTATGTCGATCGCGGACCGACTAAAACCGCACGACGTCTAGTAGAGGCATAAAGTAACATGTACCCCGTTGCACCCCGACTGTACCTGGAGGATCTAAACTTTTAAGTTGGCCTCAATTTATTGCTGTTTGTAAGCTTTAAAGTCTCACAGGAGGTTGCATTCTTTAGAGTTTTGGATACACATATAATTACCTAACACACTGAACTTAATGATCTAACTAAGTATTAAAATACTGTGAGCTTTTTAACCTTATCGACTGGAGTGGTTTGGATGTGGACATGCAAACCACCTTGTTGACACTATTGTAGAACCAACCATAAGCAGCACTTGTGCTTCAGCTTGCAAAATCGCGAATGTTGCGTAATATTATTGCCGAACCTATTGTGGGTCATATATGTTGAACGGTATGTGTTCGCCTTTTGAGTAGCGCAATCCTGAGCTAAAACAATTTATAAGTATTTGTATAGCAGAATAAAATGTGTACCTATATACTCAGTGTGCTTTATTATATTATGACTGCACAGTCGTAGCGTCTGAGACAGACATTCCAAACTATCAAATCGACATTGACGACGTGGTGACCCCAAGATTAGATATTCACACATATGCAAGATTATCTGGAAATTACATCACTACCCGCCGTACTCAGTTCTATTCCACTGCGATGCATTAATCGTCCCATTCGAGTATTTCTCATCTTATTGTTCTTCTCCTGGGTACCACAGCCAGTGTTTATCCCATTCATACAACCCATGGGAACCCATTCTAGATCTATAAACTTTTACAAACTTACACATATATCTACCTAAAGTAGGATCAGTAGGATAGGATAGGGCGATGTAACGTCTCTCAAAATACGAGAGTATTCAATGCAAATGCTCAAGTCGCATACCTAACATCTGAGAAAAACGCATTTAGAGCTTGCATGAAAGGTGTGTTTGGTGAAAATATTTGACCACCACTTTCTGGCTTCTGATATGTGCTATCCTAGTGGTCTCAGGTTACATAGGTATAACTGATATTGCCAGCTGTTAGCTATTGTGACCAGATCTTCCCTTTCTTTCCCCACCCCTCTTATCTTATCTCATTGGAGTGCGTGTTCTGTATCTATGTCGACCCCCAACCTGTCCCCTACGTTCCAGGTGCTTATAATCCTCTGGTTTGGGGTAACTCTTCCCGAGAATATCTTTCTAAGGCGTAGCACTCACACAGTACGTGTTTCATTGTTTCATCGTCCTCCTTGCAGTATCTGCATTTGCGTTATTCATGATAGTTACCAATCTTGCTGAAAGTGTATTTTGTGCAGTAGTGACCACTAAACACTCCCATTATTTTTCTAATTTTGTCCCTGCAGAGATTAATTACATTTTTGCTCAGTCTTCCTAATTCATTGTTTAGATTAATTCGAAAAAATTGAATGTTTTAGGCCTGGTTTGGTCTTTCATTGCTCAAGCTTGGCTTGCTGCCACATATCTCTTACCGCCACACGGTTTAATTATATCATTGAAATGTTACATTTGTCAAATAATTCAATTTTCTTTGCTTCAAGTGGGATCCCTTAATATCTAAAAAACAAAAGAATTAAGTCCAAGTTTGTGGGATTGTGAGTGACATTACCACGGTGGACAACGGTAACGGTAACTGTTGTTCTTCGCTTAGGGGAGGTGCTACTGATTCAGACCCAAGAGAAGGCAAGCTCAGAACTAAGCCGTCTAGGTTAGTGCACTCTGCACACAGAGTGGTAACAATAGGTAACCTTCCAAATGAGAAGCATCGGCAATAGGTCCCTACTGGTCGCGGTATTCCTCATTACTGCACTGATGGAGCGGGGTGATAAGAAACTCAGCCTCATGAGAGACTACCAACAACAAATAGAATTGCATTTAAAATTTTAAGGAATACATCATTAAGATAAGAAACTTGTATAAATAATTTGGTGAAGAATATAATATGCATGAACGTGTTTATACATATAAACGAAACGAAAACATTCTAGCGACTTCTCTACGATAAATTACTTACATATTAAAAAAATTGTGACTATAGGTAGGGGAAACTGGGGACACTTGATCTCTAGGGGAGACAAGGTACACCAACATTTTTAGAATTACTAAGCGTATTAGACTATTTTTAATGTGGTATCACTAAGGGTAATAATGTTTACTTAGTGTTACCACACTAAAAAATACACTAATACGCTTAGTAATTCTAAAAATATTGGTGTACCTTGTCTCCCATAGGGATCAAGTGTCCCCAGTTTCCCCTACTGCTAGAAATAAAGTGATGATGATTTTCCAAACGTAAAAATGCTACTAAAAGACTGATATTTAGGTCATCCACCCATGCATCAAAGGCACATTGAAGAACTTCAAAATTTTACGGAATAATAAAATTACAACAGAATAATTTATATGTACAGCCTTTTCTTCTCAGATGTTCTGAATACAATACGTTAAATGCTAATTGGTTGCATGTTATTAAAATTTATTTTTGGTTTTACACGATACAATTTACTACCTATTGAAATTTTATGTTAGGCATTTTCTATGCATGTAGAGCTTAGCATGCTCAGATTATTACTGCAAACTGCAAAAGAAAAAACGACTAAAATAGTACGGACAGTAGGTATTCAGTTCGCATATTGCAGTTTTTTTGGCAACTCAATTAGGCACGTTTTATGTTATGTGACAGTTGTTTAAGGAAGGAAAAACACAAGAATAAATAAAAACTGCACAAGACTGGTATCTACCAATTATATACGTATAAATTAAAAACTTGTTAGACGAGATGCTGACTTCAAGCGTTTCGTAAAAAACACCGTAGGTACAAATGTTTTGGGGACAGACACTTATCGCAAAAAGGTAATTTGTGGCAGGAATGTTGATAATGACACTCACTTCCTTTAGGTGAATGCCCTTTTTGTAGTTTTCCATCCCAGACGGGTACTTACGGTATTACCCAACATCATCGACTCAAGAGGGCAGTCAACACTAATTATTATATAGCTATAGGAAATGAGGTACTTCTATATAATAATACTAGCATATGCCTTAGTTAGTCAGTCTAGTGCTATTGTAGCACAATGGAAGAGAATTAAGGCAATAGACGAATGTAAGGCAATGTTATAAACGTCAATACGAGCAGATTCATTGATAAGCGCAGATAAAGATACCAAAAAAGCGAATGACTGCGGCTTCGTCTGCATGGAGTTTTGCCCCCATTCCCGTAACCCGTGAAAGCTTTTTCCCAGCGTAGTCTATTTGTTATTACCACAGATTACCTTAGTTACCTGTGGTTATTCCAGTCTATAATCTATACCTGTACCAAATTTCACTTATATTCGTTACAACGTCTCAAACTCAAACTCAAAACTCAATTCATTTTTTATACCACTTAGGTGGCAGACAAGTTCGGAGCTCTAAAAAGTCTGACAACTGATCCTACTACTGATAATACTTCAATATTCCCAATGGGTTGTGGAGATTAGGTGGCAGTCGCTTTTAATTGAAAATAACGAAATAAAGCTGCTTCGCAGTCGCAGTAAGACTGGCAATTCAAACTCTCCTGGGTTTTGAAAAACACAAGGAACGACATGTTTGACTGTAGTCTACAAGCTCATTTCGCTGATACAGTTATAGATACCGTGTAGGTATACATAACAAAACGAACATTTTCCATTTTGATTTTCGAAGTTTCCTGGTGTAGGTATAGGTACCTATCTCTGTGTCCAAAGTCCAATCGCAATAAATAATATAGAATCACCTGCGACTCACACTAAACCGACCCAAAAAATATTTTGAAATCGGTTCATCACTATTTCTTTCATACGACATAAAGAACATTTCGATGAATTGAGAACGAATATGTTACGCTTAATGACCAAAATCGCTCATATTTAAACGATTTTTTTTTGTTTATGGGTACTGTATAAATTATTGTGGTTATATTTACATAGGAATATCTACATGATGACAGTATATCCACATCGCAAATTAATTCTTGTTGTGTTTCTATGAATATGAAACAGTTCTAATGTAATTGTGAATACTGATTGCAATTAGCGTAAGTAGTGTCGTAAAGTTTTATAATTAATTAAAAATCTACAATACAGTGCCTCTAGTCAGTGCAAAAAATATAATGATACTACATACATGTACTTAAGTATTCTAGTAGTGCTGTATCTTGCATGTACTCGATTCTCTGATGTTTATATTATTGATATCGTGTGGGGGCTTGGCTCTAATATTCTGTGATAATAAAGATTGACGCGTGTGCCGCGTCTCATGTTCGTGTGGTATCTACAGACTCCCTTTACTCGTGATAACGGAAGTTGTTAAAGGTCAAATAAATTACTCATTGTAAATTTTAACTAAAAAATAATTCAAATTAGTATTACCGCAACACGAAATTATTCATTATGCATTAATCTTTGTTTTTGAGGGATAATATAAGTAGATATGGGCGAATCACCAAGGTCTTATCGAGACCCAATCTTTCCCTTGGTAACCAGTAGGTACACCTGGTGATTGACAGATGAGGCTCTTGTGCAGCCATTTAAAAAAATCAAAGAATATAAACAAGCGAAATGACTCATATGTCATCTAACCCGCCAAACTAAGTTAAACAGCTTGTGTTAGGAGTGAGTTCACGTCAATAGTGTAATGGCCAGGATTCGAACCCAGGAACTCTCGATCGTTAGTCCGACTACATAACCACTGAGCTACCGACGCTTCCTATCATAATAGTATATGAGGAACATCAACACCTAACACTTAAACTGCCTACTTCAGTACTATTCTAATCTTATTATTTATTTTACGTCTACGTATATAGCTGAACCTACCTAGGTAGTAATGAAGTGGCTCTTGCCAATGTTAAAGCCCCTCTCTTCTCGTGCGTGTCGTGCAACGTGACTGAGCTGATCTCTATCAGACACATGGGACACACCTACTTATATACCTACCAAATGAAAAAAAGCATTAAAAAATGTAATGATTCTAATGATACATGCGTATTCCATCCATAATGTTTGTCATTGCGTTTGACGTCGATGTGTCGCGTCATATACAGAAGATAAATATGGGAAACAGTAGTAAAAACATGGCCTTGCTAGATGCTAAGCTCTGACCCGTAACGAGATAAGGTGTACTTGGAATGCTATGTGCTTAAATCACTTTTGTATCGTAGGTATTTATGCGTTTATTTCCTGATAAATACATACCTACAACCGCGGCTATCAGCTAAAAATTGATGTAATATGAAAATAATGTCAGGTAGGTACTTAATGACGTTTTTCAACCGGACTTACACGTTGTATCTACACACTCAGTTTTTTTTTTCTTTCTTTTTTTTCATAATTTCACGCCTATATCCCCGAAGGGGTAGGCAGAGGTGCTATCACCCACATTTCTCCAGTTTATATTTAGGTCCCAATGTAATAGGTGGCGAGCCTGTTGCCATTAACCGGGCACTTATAAACCTGCGATAAATACACACATAACTTCGAAAAGCATCACAGTCATTGGTTTATGCCATGGTAAACTTGGGATCGAACACGAGACATTCGTCTCAACAGTCCATTACCCATACCACTAGGCTACCGCGATATGGGTAATGGACTACACACTTAGTATAGACTACCAATGATGAACAAGGTAGGTAAGTAATATAATCACTTTGTTATGAGGTTGATGACTGATTTCCGAAGCTGAATGCTTCTGACACAGCAATTAACTTCAGGTACAGTCTTTGAAACAAAACATGTGCTAAGGTAACTTACCACTTCGTACGTACATATACTTACATACCCAAAATCCCAAAATGTAGGTATTATTGTCTCACGTTTGTTTTCATACAGTTATCACAATAGGTACTTAGTAGTTCTCACAATATAATAACGACCTTCTAAAAAAATATGACACTGAGATAAATATATGAACTCAGACGAGAAGCAGTAGGTAGCTGTCTGGGTATATTAAATATACTTATCATAAGTAGGTATAATGGCAACAAAACGTAAAAAACTAGGTCAAAGTAAAGAGTTTCATTTTATTATCATGCACCTATTTTTTATTTAGTAGGTACGTAATTAGCTCCACTTTTAAAATAAGTAGGTATCTCAATGTTTCGAACCAGTACAAATTGCAGTGAAGGCAGAAAAGAGAGTATTTTCATCTCACGAAATCGCTATAACGTTCAACAATCTTATGTAGAATGGCAATAAAATCGCAAAGTTTTTTAAGACCTTTACAAGATTTTTTTCTTTCATTCTCCAGCGGTTCACAAATGCCGTCACTGGTTGCAGAACAGAAATGGGATGATTTAAACTCACTTTACTTTTACATCAATGTGAAATGGCACACAGAGTATACACTCCATTATTCAATTTTTCAAACGGATGTGGTTAAAGCTGATTGAGAGATCAACCAGGGGTCACTTGCGAGTGACAGATTGTACATTTCCTGTCTAATAACAACAACGTTAAAGATATTTCAAATGTTCTTACATTTAATATATCTTTACAATTGTAGTGGACCCATACTACATATACGTCTTTTTTATTGTGGAAAAAGACCTCAACGGAGCCTATTGGGGAGGTTATGTCGGAAACGAACCTGCTAAAACGCACCCCGTCTTTGGGTGTTAAGTTGCTGGAGGTGAGATAGATAGTAGCCAACATATCACCGACAACCCAGCAGACTCCGCGTCATGCCGGGAATACATAGGTACGCGTACGTCCTGTAAATCCATTTGCTAAAATTACTTGATTTATAATAACATGACTACTTCTGTTTCAACATTTCGGGTTAGTAGGTATTTTTAAACAAAGCCGTAATGCTTATCTGTACACTATAGATCTGTAAATACATATTATGTACTTAGATAACATTATCATTTTCTAGGGATCAAAACATTTAGCAATCTACAGACGTGATTTGAAATTAATATAAATTTACCCTAGACTTATTAAGTAAGATAATATATCTTCATATGGGTAAAGTAGGTAGATACTATTCGCATAATAATATCCTTGTGATTAATGATATTTATCGTTTAGACATCCTATTGCAATAAATATACATAAGCGAATCTTTCTGATACATAAAAGGTTAAGGTCTATATGTATACAATGTTATACGTTTGCATAATATTATGATTAATGAAGGTTATTGTAATATAAAAGAAAATTGATTAAAATATTTTAATATCCTCAGCATCTTATAAACTTCGACTTCGTGGAACTTAACTGAATTTTTGAATCATTTAAGGTTAGAAAAATAATGCCCAGATCGAGATAGGGACAGGATCGCTGGTTCAAGTTCCGTCTGGGCAATCACTTTTTCAAATCTAAAATCGATATAAATTAATTTACATTCATAAACCGAAAGAGTATATAGTAATGGGTACCGCCTACTGACCGTTAAAATAGAGGGGCGAAAGCGTTACTTATTTTTGATTATATGGGGGTTTAAAAATCATGGAACCTACCATAAAAAGGATTACTAAAAATAGTTGCCCAATTTTGTTAAGCTGGTCAATAGTACCTATATCCCCTATTTTTGTTTTCGGGAGCGTTCCCCTAACATCCTGTATACCTACTAGTAGTTCAACTCATTCGCTCAGAAACTGTACAGGGTCAGGGTTGTCACAGCAAAGGCTACAATTTTTTTTATAAATGTTATTTGCATATGAAGTAGGTACTATTCTATCAGTAGGTACCTCACATGGGTCCAGGCACAATTTAATGACTGTTTATTGTAACTTCACCTACCTACATAATTTATAAAAGAGTAATTAAGTAATATAATTCATTAGTTTGTATATATATTACTAGGTATATTTTATATACCTATTATTTTCTAAAGATATTAAAAATAATCTTCTAACTTTATTTAATATCTATATGCTTTTTTACAGTGGAAAAGGAAACTAAAACTGTTGAAAGTCAAGAAAAAATGGACGAAGACCCAGATCCAATCACAAAAGCAATAGGAGCCCTCGGCAAGTGGCAATTATGGATATGCTTTATTGTATTTTTGGTGAAGTTTCCTGTCGCCTGGCATCAGATGAGCATCATATTCCTCTCTCCGCCGATGGACTTCGTATGCTCAAGCTCAGAATCTGAAGGGTTCGACAATGTGTGCTCCAATAACTGTTCTGATTACACATACGACCATTCGGTTTTCAAAGAAACAATCATCTCTCAATGGAATCTCATCTGCGACAGGCAATGGTTGAAAAATCTTACTCAAACCATATTCATGCTCGGTATCCTCATCGGTAATATGATGTTTGGTCATCTATCTGACAGGTTCGTACATTTTTCACTAGAATAAATAAATAAATAAAATATTCTAGGACAATCTACACAACTACACCTAGACCCATAGTAAGCATAGCTTAACTAACTTATGTTACGGGTTCTAGAATGCGGATAAAGATACAGATCTTTATCCGCAGTAAATATATACATAGATACAACTAGAGCAATGCAGATATTCATATTCATGCACATAACTATTTGCACTGAGAGGAATTCGAACCCGCGCCTCCTGCGTAGCTGTTGCGTTCACTACCACCACGCCTCGGAGCCGGAGGTCATTTATCTATAAAGTGGATAAGTAGTATTTCATATTATATGAAGTAGGTAGTAACTATCCACACTATATGAACCCTGGGGATTGAACTATTTTAAAGGTGTTGTCGTGTATTGGTTGTATCTTTGTACATATCTAACGAGACGATTCTTAAACGCAACGCAGCGATACAATTTAGCACTATGAGCGGCAAAAATAGTGGGTGTTTTTCTTGCTACAATCGTTTAATATTACCTAATATTTTAATTAGCATAATGATCTATGAGCATAACTTAATTCGATGCGCTTTAAATTCGAAATGTTAATCAAACTGAATAGGTTTATTTATTGGGATCATGGCCTCCATTTCGAATTAGGATAATTAATGACACCATGGCATGAATCGAGTTCCAGTAGCAATTTCTTTATGTTAGAAATCATTATTTATTTGGCAATTTAATTTGTATTTGGAATAGCCTTATAGAATTTAAATCTATTAAAAAGTATTTTACTTGACTAAAAAGTATTGAAAGTGTGGTTTTTTTCGAACGAACGGTCATTCTTTTTGCGATGGCGCTCTGAAACTGATGTGTATAAAAATACGTATTGTTATGGGAATAAAAGTTATAATTGCCAAATAAAGTGTGGATTATTTCTATTAATTCAGAAGTGTGACGCGTGACGCCCACTTAGGTATAAAGGTTTGATTGTCCAGTTCCAAGGTAAGATGCATTTTTTTGTTTGTCCTCATTTTCGGACAATATGGCTGACTGACCTATTAAACTAGATTAGTTTGATGATAACATATCATCTAATGTGTCTTTAAATAGAAAAGTAATTTTCATGAGTACCTACACGGAGTTAATTTGTGTTTATTTCTTTTATTTGAAATCATTGATCTGATTGTTGATTATGAATTAGTATAGGTACTAATGATAATTTGATATAATAAGCAGTTCCACCAGTTTAATAATATCAGTTCAGATCTGCAAGTTTTAAGTAAATCTAACGATACTTTACGATACCCAAAATCGATTATAATTGTCTCGTAAATTCATAAGAATATAATATGTAAGTATGTTGTCCAGTTGTTATAATTTAGCACAAATTTCGGATTAACAATTAGGTATTAGGTATTTTTGTTGAGGAACATTTTTATGCTTACTTACTTTAGGTACCTAGTTATGTGAATTTATTTCGTAAATATCGTACCTAAACAAGGTTAATCAACGATAAAATATTTTCAACCTTAACGCATTATTCTTGAATCGAAGACTCATCATGTTTCTTGTGTGTATTTATGTGAAATAGATATGTATTATTATTTTGTGGATTGACTCATATTCTACGCGTTGTTTCAGAACTTTTGATACGATTGTTTCAGTCTCACGTTGTTTAGCGGCTTAAACTTTCTTATTTATGCAGTAATTTATATAACGTATTCAAAGTATTTATATACTAATTATTATTATTAATTATTATCATTATATACTAACTCATTCGGTTTAAAACTTATTTATTAACAATCTACCTACTTCAACAAAACAGTTATCTCTAATTATAAAATTATTATACCTCGTTTCTTCACTTTGTTACTTACCTACCTACAGTCTCACTAGCCTTCGTTATGTCTCACCGTGGTGTTACCCCACCTATGGACATTGATGGCGATCGTAGTGCACCTAAAGCTAAGAAACGAAAAAGGGATAGTAGAACAAAGAAGCGGAGCTATCATGACAGGCGCGGTAGGAAAAAGTATCGCTATTCTAGCGATAGCAGTTCTCGCTCGCCCAGTCGCAGTCGTTCTCGCTCGAACAGGAAACGTTCGCATAAACGGCGTCGTCATCGCCACCGTGATTTCACGAGCACTTCCCCGTCTTTGAGCCCCTCTCCCAAACGAGGAGAGAACCCGAAATCGAAATCGAATGATGACTTTTTACAAAGCCTAGTTACAGCTTTACAAGGGGGAAATACTCGTGGGAATGCGGCGACACATGTACAAGGGGCCCAAAATATTATAACTGAATTCGACCCAAAATCAAAATCGCAGACCATGAAAGATTGGCTATCCAAAATAAATGAATCAGCCGAGATTTATGGTTGGTCAGAGAAGCAGACAATTTTTTATGCCTTGCCCAAGTTGTCAGGATTGTCTAAAAAGTGGTACGATGGCCTAACCAGTGTAAAGTTTAATTGGGTTGAATGGCAAGATAAACTACTCAGGGCATTCCCGTGTGACCAAAATTACGGGGATTTACTATCGGAGATGCTAAACCGTAAAAGTAGGAGAAATGAAACGTTAGTCGAGTACTATTACGACAAGATAATGTTAATTAACCGTTGCGAATTAAAGGGCAGGCAAGCCGTTGATTGCATTACACACGGAGTTTTTGATTATAATATCCGAATGAACGTTCAAGGAGCACATTACGATGAACCAGAGCAGGTTTTGAATTACTTTCGTAATATTTCGACAAAGACTAACGATTCATTTCAACCTCATCGACATAATAGTGACGTACGTGACGGTTCCCTATCACAACCTAGCAAATCCAATGAACCATCAAAGGATCGATGGAATAATAACAGAAATCAAACAGAATCATCTAATACTAGGAGGCCATTTAATAGTGTAACATGCTTTAATTGTGGTGAACGAGGTCACACCGTTGTAAGGTGTAATAAGGAAATTATTAAATGTGGCAAATGTAGACGACACGGACATTTAGACGCAAATTGTACGTTTTCCTTGGACGGCAAATCCAATGATCAGACTGTCGGGAGTAATACTGACCAATGCACCAGCAGTCTTCCAACGGATGGTTCATTCAATATTAAATAAACACAAAATTCCTGGTGTTGTAGCATATATGGACGACATAGTCATAGGATCGGGGACTATTAGCGATGGTGTCGAAAAGTTAAAATGTGTCTTAGACATGCTACATGAGGCAAATCTTACATTAAACCTACATAAGTGTCACTTCCTAAAGAGCAAGATAGAATACCTAGGTTTCGAAATTACTGCTGATGGAGTGCGCCCCGGTGCAGGGAAGACCGACGCTGTTGCCGCCTTCCCTGTACCTCGGAACGTACACGAAGTGAGGTAGTTCATAGGGCTAGCCAGTTTTTTCAGGCGATTTGTTCGAAATTTCGCCACTATCGCCAGGCCCTTGACTTCATTGACCAAAGTCAATACAAAATGGATCTGGGAAGACGAACAGGCTAGTGCGTTTGATGAAATTAAGAAAAATAATCACGTCTCGACCCACACTGACTATTTATAACCCAGAACATCAAACAGAACTCCATACGGATGCGAGTCGATTAGGTTTAGGCGGAGTGTTACTTCAGCGGGAGAGCGATGGATCTCCCCATAAGGCAGTTGGCTATTTCAGTAGACAAACGACGTCAGAGGAGCAACACTTTCACTCGTTTGAACTTGAAACACTTGCCATAGTTTTCGTTTTCGTGTCTATTTTTTAGGAATATCGTTCAAAGTCGTTACTGACTGCAATGCCCTAAGGACCACCCTAACAAAACATGATCTTGTACCGCGGATAGCACGTTGGTGGCTCCTCGTTCAAGACTACTGGTTTCCGTTTTCGTTAAAAAATATGTCCGTGCGTGTATCCATTGTGCTTATGCTAAGGAGCCTTCCGGAAAAAAAAAGCAAGGGTATCTACATCCAATAACAAAGCCAAGTGTGCCATTCGAATGCGTTCATATAGACCATCTAGGCCCGTTCGTCCGGAGTAAAACTGGGAACACTTACATTTTAGGTATTATAGACTCTTTCACCAAGTTTATAGTATCGCGAGCAGTCAGGAACACCAAAAGCAGAACGTCTATTCAAGTCATGAGAGATTTCATTGGACTATTTGGTTCGCCAAAAGTAATTGTATCGGACCGTGGAACTAGTTTTACTTCTACGGAGTTTAAAAAGCTTGTAGAGTCCAATCAAATCAAACATGTCAAAAACGTGGTAGCCAGTCCACGAGCGAATGGCCAAATCGAACGGTACAATCGCTCAATACTAAGTTCTTTAACAGCCTTGACATGATCGTAACTGGGATTCTGATCTTGGGAAGGTTCAATGGAGCCTTAATAACACCATCAATAAGGCTACGGGGAAAACCCCAGTACATGTGGTATTTGGCAGGGAAACTGTTAACTTAGCAGAAGCTCACCTCCATGACATCTCGGAGCATTTGGCAAGTACCGATAATATTGAAGAGATCCGTGGGGAGGCTTCAGCTTCTATAGCTAAACAGCAGGAGGCTATGAAAGTTCGATTCGATAAAAAGCGATGCAGAGCTAAATGCTATAAATTAGGCGATCTCGTTATGGTCTTGAAAAACGTTCGTAACATCGGTGATAGCAATAAATTAATGCCACCATATAGTGGACCCTACAAAATTTCAGCCGTCTTGGGCAACGATCGTTACGAGGTTAGTAGTATAGACGGGTTCTCCTCCAGAAAATATAAAAACGTATATTCAGCAGACAGAATGAAGCTTTGGATACAACTACGCAGTTCAGTCATTTCTGAATCAGAGGGCGAAAGTGAACGTTTCCAAAGCGAATAAATAAAGATTCTTGTTATGCACATTTTGTATTCTATAAGTATATGGTATCGTATTTATTTAATAGTCTATATACGGATATTATTTTATTTCGTAATTTATACCGAATTATGGATAGTGTGTATATAGTTCATATTGAGAGATTGGTTAATGTTGTCTATCCAACGGCGGACTGAAATAGTAATCAACGACATGCAACTGGAGACCGATGTACCCTGTTGATATGAAGATAATTCAAACTAGTTTGCGAATGGAGGCCGATACACCATGTGTGTACGCGGTACTTTGCAACTAAACCCATTAACTGAGGCCGATACACCCTGTGCGTGTACGCGGTATGTTTCAACTTGATATGAAAACAGAGGCCGATACACCCTGTGCGTGTACGCGGTATGTTTCAACTTAATATTTAAACAGAGGCCGATACACCCTGTGCGTGTACGCGGTATGTTTCAACTTAATATTTAAACAGAGGCCGATACACCCTGTGCGTGTACGCGGTATGTTTCAACTTAATATTTAAACAGAGGCCGATACACCCTGTGCGTGTACGCGGTATGTTTCAACTTAATATTTAAACAGAGGCCGATACACCCTGTGCGTGTACGCGGTATGTTTCAACTTAATATTTAAACAGAGGCCGATACACCCTGTGCGTGTACGCGGTATGTTTCAACTTAATATTTAAACAGAGGCCGATACACCCTGTGCGTGTACGCGGTATGTTTCAACTTAATATTTAAACAGAGGCCGATACACCCTGTGCGTGTACGCGGTATGTTTCAACTTAATATTTAAACAGAGGCCGATACACCCTGTGCGTGTACGCGGTATGTTTCAACTTAATATTTAAACAGAGGCCGATACACCCTGTGCGTGTACGCGGTATGTTTCAACTTAATATTTAAACAGAGGCCGATACACCCTGTGCGTGTACGCGGTATGTTTCAACTTAATATTTAAACAGAGGCCGATACACCCTGTGCGTGTACGCGGTATGTTTCAACTTAATATTTAAACAGAGGCCGATACACCCTGTGCGTGTACGCGGTATGTTTCAACTTAATATTTAAACCGAGGCCGATACACCCTGTGCGTGTACGCGGTATCTTACAAAACTATACTTAGAGGCCGATACACCCTGAATGTGTACGCGGTACCTTATGAGTGAGCACCACGATCAGAGACCGATACACCCTGTGCGTGTACGCGGTATCTTACGAGCGAGCACCCCGATCAGAGACCGATACACCCTGTGCGTGTACGCGGTATCTTACGAGCGAGCACCCGATCAGAGACCGATACATCCTGTGCGTGTACGCGGTATCTTACGAGCGAGCACCCCGATCAGAGACCGATACACCCTGTGCGTGTACGCGGTATCTTACGAGCGAGCACCCGATCAGAGACCGATACACCCTGTGCGTGTAAGCGGTATCTTATTAGCGAGCACCCGATCAGAGACCGATACACCCTGTGCGTGTACGCGGTATCTTACGAGTGAACACCTCGACCAGCGACCGATACAGCCTGTATAAATCGATTCTACATGAATGTGTGTATGTACTTATATATTTCGAAAACTATAAGTGTTCTTATGAGAGTGTTTGTGCGTCAAAAATCTGTGAGAAAGTGATCTAGTGCCGCGAAAGTAGTCTAAACCGTCGCGTCGCCTAAATACGAATCGGCTTGAGTGAGGTCACTCAATATATTAAGGATGGCCGAAACTGTGAAAGTTAATGTATAGATGACAGTGGATAGATACACTAATAAACCTACCTAATTAGTTATGTTTGTTCCGTCATGTTGTTTTTTTTTTTACATTTATCATTATATAATTTGTCTCTTTCTTTTCTAATTGTTAAAATATTGTTAGGATAATACTTAATTCATTAAAAAAAAAATAATTGTATAATTTTTTGTTAGTCAACTTGTTTACCTACGCTATTTTAGTTTGTATTCAGTTTAGTGAATTATAATGTATTCTACAGATAATCAAAAACAAGTTTGTCCAATTACAAACAAGTAAATTCAATTAAAACAAGAGAGTTGTTAGATTTATAAAATAACCTTTATTTAAATATGTCATATTTTGCTTCATGTGTCTGAGGACAGACAATGTTCAGGATGGCCGATTGTTAGAAATCATTATTTATTTGGCAATTTAATTTGTATTTGGAATAGCCTTATAGAATTTAAATCTATTAAAAAGTATTTTACTTGACTAAAAAGTATTGAAAGTGTGGTTTTTTTCGAACGAACGGTCATTCTTTTTGCGATGGCGCTCTGAAACTGATGTGTATAAAAATACGTATTGTTATGGGAATAAAAGTTATAATTGCCAAATAAAGTGTGGATTATTTCTATTATTTATCATTGGTTATGACTTGAATTTATTTTAGTGTATGACAACAGGTAGGTACTTAGGTGTATTGTTATGTTTAGTTTAAAAATGCAGAAGAACTACCGTCTTCTTACCTTTTGTTTTGAATAATATGTAGGTACCTTACCTAATACAAAAGTTAAAGTAATTTCCTGATCCGAACAATTTTAAATAAAAACCTGACACGCAATCTAATCTACCTTGACATTTCAAATTTCCTTGATTGCGTTAGTATCTATCTAAGAAACAAAAATCAAGATGAATAAAATGAACAAAAAACTAATTCCCTATTTTTATTGAGACTTGTGTAATATAGTTATTTATGTTCGAAGCTTATTAAGTATTCAGCTTTAGAACAAAGAAGAAAATAAAAACACTATTGAGGCACGCCGTAGCATGATGTTTCTAGTCGAAATGAACCCGGTTCTTCTTAATGTCTCTTAGCCTTTTTACCAATTTTAATGAGCTAGTGTCCTGTTGCGTTACAATCTTGTTTTCCATTTTATATATGTGCATAATTATCACTGCATTACAAATAGATTACCTAAAGGTAAATCTTATTATCCGTAATACTTATAAGACATTTCGCGTTCAAGTATACTCTGTGCTCAGTATTAAACTAAACTAACCTATAGGTATTGTAAATATAAATAGGGAATTTGTAGGAGGAGATAAGTATCTACCAACTTCTATTAATTAAAACAGGTACTACAACTAGACTAGACTATAAACTTAGACAAATATATACAGATAGTAGATACAGCATAAGATCTATAGTTACATATCAGAACATTTGCATACAACAAACTATAGGCGTTTATTGCATTATACTTTTTCTTTTACAGATATGGGCGTCGTCTTCCATTCCTCGCAGCAGTATTCCTTCAACTAATATCTGGAGTAGCAACCGCGTACTCCGTCGACTGGTACATGTTTACGGCGCTCCGGTTCTTCCTAGCCATTGCCACTGGAGGAACTATGGTCACTAGCTTTGTCCTGATCATGGAACTAATTGGCACTAAGTACAGAGACACCGTTGGGATTCTCTACCAAATACCATTCAATTTGGGGCACCTCACGTTACCTTTGTTCAGTTATTTTCTCCGAGACTGGAGCACTTTCCAACTGGCAATATCATTGCCTTCAGTGCTCTTCTTGACCTACTTCTTCCTATTGCCTGAATCACCAAGATGGCTGCTAACTTCTGGCAAGGTCGACGATGCAGTTAGGATTATGAACAGTGCAGCTAAAATGTAAGTACACACTTGTTGACTGTTTGATACCTTTATAAGTAGTAAAATCTTTTGTGTTCATAAAATACTAGGTGTTGCCCGCGGCTCCGACAGCGAAGACGGCTAATCACATTTCCGTTACTGACTCTCCCCAACTTCCTACGTGACTTCAGCTCCCCCTTGTACCTTATACAAAGTTGATATACTACTATGAGATAATATAGGGGTAATTGAAACCACGCATAGAAAAGTGTCCGTGTAGTGATGTAGAAAGAATACTCACCTCCCCATCTCATTCGGAAGTCCAAGAATCCATGTCGTATGAGGAGCTAACGGAAACGGCTCTGATGATATCATCTTACTTTTTATTATGCGCAACATTGCCACGGATCCACCTCCGCCAAAACCGGTGGAAATGTGGAACTCGAACGTACTAAAACGCTGATCGTATCTGGCTAAAATTTGGTACAGGAATATATTATATACTCCGTATAGTCGAGAGTGTTCGCATCCCTGGAATAGGTTCCACTCGGGCGGTGCAGTGCCGCGAGTTCAAGTGCCACTGGATCACCGAAGGCAGCAACTGTTAGGACCTGTACAATGAATCTGTTTCATTGATTGATAATGTTCATCTGTAATTGAAACATCTGTTACTGACGTCACAATGTAGATAGTTACAGTTTTATCAGTTTATTAAGACAATCATTATTGTATCAAATATGATATAATAATGATTATCAAAATAAACATA
This sequence comes from Pelosia muscerda, assembly GCA_963691645.1. Taxonomy (NCBI): domain Eukaryota; kingdom Metazoa; phylum Arthropoda; class Insecta; order Lepidoptera; family Erebidae; genus Pelosia; species Pelosia muscerda. The sequence continues at coordinate 10,087,398 of OY829113.1, forward strand.
ATAATGTAACATACTATCTAGGTAAACATTTAGGTATGTGGACTGTGATAAGACAAAGACTTACAAGAAATTATACAGATTCTTTACCATCACATTAAAGAATTATATTCCTTCAAAATCTTTACAATACCTGTTATGTTTCTATGTATAATATATGTATGTATTTACAAAAAGAAAGTAAATGTTTATCCCCATTCTAAAACTCATAACACCTTAGAATCTAAACCTAATAAGTTGTATGTCCTTGAACCAAAGAGAAAGTTAATGTACTTAGGTAGGCATATTGTGTATCTATTTAGCAAACAGAAAATATTGTTTTTAATAAGCAATAAAAACTAATAAGGTGAAAAAATTTGTTCAATTCCAGGAACGGTCTTCCTACTGAAAATGTAGCTCCATTGGTACAGAAGATGAAGATTGAAATGAGCGGCGATTATGAAGGGCACGTATCTTTCGTGGCCCTTTTCCGAACGCCGAAGTTGCGCACACGCACCCTTGCCATCCTATACAACTGGTTCGTTTGCGGATTATGCTTCTTTGGAGTTTCACAGTACATAGGACACGTCTCCGGAAAAATATTCACTAATGTCGCCATTTCTGCTGCTATACTCGTAAGTGTTGCTTACTTATACTTGACATAATTATGAATTAGTCCCGCAAATACACCTTTTGTTCGTTCCATTGTTACTAGATTGCTGTTTATATTACGTACCTACGTATATTAATATAAGTATATCTATGTACCGTGACCGGCAAAAAAAAGAGGCCCTGGCGCGCACAGATTGGCTGCTGGAAATAGCTCATACGTTGATATAATGCTACTTATTGAGTGAGAGTGATAGATACTTTAATCTACTCCAGACAAAAACACATTGATGTGGACTTTCCACGTCGCGAAGAGCTATCCTCATCGCACTATATAGGCCTAGTAGTTTATAAAGTACTGTTACGAAAAAAATCCTTATATGGTAGTGTCGTAGAGCATCTATAGGTAGTCACTGATAAAAATATCAGATAACCTTGTGATATACACACATAAGAGCATGAAATTTAACTAACGTTTAAATATTGAATTGAACTGGATTACAGCTAATACTAACTACCAGTAGGTGCTGTAATCCAGTTCAATTAAAAAATTGAAGCTACAGTCACTCATATGTAAGCCTCACCATACGTAAATCAAAATATTTATATATTTTTATTATAAATATCTGATAAATACACGGAATAAACATTCACTGTGGATATATAGTTAGGTACCTATTATTACATAGATCTAAGGCATTACCGTGTCTAAGGAGCGCATAGGTATATCGATAAGAAGTTATCTCGTGTGCGAATTTACAACTGACATTATCGAAATTATTTGCACTCGAAAAGCGTATTTCCCTCTCTTTATTTTTTCGCGTGCTAACTCTTGTAACTTCCATTACGCGTGTTAGCGTCTGTAAGAAAAATTCTGTTAGATAAATAGGTATCGAATTTACATAAATGTACCTAACAATTTCACTAAATGAGTGTGATAATTTGAAGTAATGCAGAACTGCACGTTGACAGATGCAAACAGTTCTGCACCTTTCTTTATTACAAACGTTCGTTTTGTTTAAAATTGCACTGTTGTCGTTCTTCATAACGACAGTGCAATTTTAAACAAAACTGTAGAGGAAAATTCATAGTGAGAACATTGGTAAAAAGTCACAACAAGGATTTATCGCGATTGAAAGAATACTTACAAAGACGTTTTTACTAAAACAAGTTTGAAAAAAAATATTGAATGTGATCTAGTAGCTGTCAATCGGTTCAATGGAATTCTCATGCTATTTTTTTTTTAATTTTCAGGTTCCTGGCACCGTTATCTCAATCTACGCGAACAGATTTCTAGGCAGGAAAATCACCTTGATTGCCTCAAACTGTATAACTGGACTCCCCTGCCTCCTCATAATCTTCGTCCCGCAATCAGGAGCCAGTCATCTTACGCTCGGATGTATTGGACTGTGGGGATTGAGTATATCATTTGCAACGGTTTATTTATATGCAGGAGAACTATTCCCGACCGTGGTGAGAAACGCAGGAGTGGGCCTTTCATCAACCGCTGCTAGAATAGGTTCCATGCTAGCTCCTTTTGTAGCTACTTTATCAAAGGCGAGCCCCTGGTTACCACCTTTAATTTTTGGAATAGTTCCTTTAGTAGGCGCTGCCCTTTGTATGTTTCTTCCAGACACACGTGGAAGAAAACTCCCTAATACTTTAGCCGAAGGTGAAGCATAAACTTTAGAAGCATTACTGACCAAGTTCTGAAATGTAAAATATTTATAAATCAGATTATATTACAACACAACGCGTGCGTTGGTAATATTGTGGGTACTACACGTAGCGATGCGTTTTGAATAGTGAATTGAATAGTGACTTAATATTTCGTAACATAGTTAACATTATTGTGTCTATGTAGATATGTATAGAGTCGCGAGCAACACCTTACGTTGATAGCAGTTATCGCGACATTTGGTCATATCACTGGTTCAATTCAAATAACTACGATTTCTACTAGGATACATTATTTTATTTTAAGCAAGAATTTTCTTATGAAAAACCCGCAATGAAATGCGTTGAATACTTGTTGCGTCGATTGTTAACAAACAGACAAACATTATTCAAAATTGTTAACTTAACATACCTACCCCAAGTATTTTTAATAGTTATATTTATAGTAGATACGTAATAATATAGAAATGTTTTATCCGATGAGCTTCAATGTGCTTAATCGTATTTTCTTTTTAAATATTGATGTCCTTTTTTTGGCACTTACTATGGTTGTTAATGAAGAAATGAAAAAAGAAGTTATTCCGTAGGATTTAAAAGGTATATGGTATTGTATTGTAGTTTCAATCTACAAATGATTATAAATTGACATACCTATGTAAGTAATATTCAAGGTTCATTACTTATGACCACTTGAACCTCAGAACTTTGAATAGATATATTAATTACTAAGTAGTTATAGTGAACATTTAATTACTTTTAATAAAGTGGTGGAATGAGTTCAAAATAGTTTAAAAGTAACTAAACATTTACTGAACTACTAAGTAATACATTTTTTAGCTTAAGATGAATACTAGTCTCAAAGATTTAATATTGACTTTGCCATCATTATTGTTTAAATAATAATTCACAACCGGTACCACTTACTAGCGAGTTCAGCCCTCCTATACAAGTGGCACATCGTTAGTAGAATAGAATAGAATAATCAAACAAATTATTCCGTTTATGACCGTCGTAAACATAATGTCAATCTCACACATTGATTAACCTTTAACTAACGATTTGCTACTTCTTGCCAAACTAAAAAATTCTTCGAAGGGGCAATACACAAGCTTATAGTAACCCATAGAAATAGTATAATTGTTCATGAGAATTTAATAACTATGTACCTATATTACACTGTCGAAAAAATGTCCTATCTATCTAAGTACAATATTATTGTATCTATGTATGTAATTTTTATGTATGGAGTCGCGAGCATCATCTTACGTCGATAGCAATTATAGCATTTTTTTCAGAATGTTTTAGAGGCTTATTAGTTTAAAAGCATTTAGTATTTAACATTTTAATTTTTAATAATAAACAAGGTATCAGATAAGCGAGAGACATACCTACATAATATTTAATAAGTAGTTCAAAGAAAACGCCTTGCGTAATAGCTGGTAACAAAGGTCATAATTTTATAAACAATTTTTTTCCATACTTGAATTTATGATTATTAAAAAGAGCAAAGATTTTGTTTTCACTTTTTTGGCGGACCTGCTTGAGCTCCATCAATTAAATACTTGAGGCAATTTATAGTGAGAAACATTATGCTGGGAGTATTGAACTAATGAACTGTATACAGATACGAATAAGTATAATATAGTATGAACGATAAATATGTACCCGGATGTAATGTGATTATTATATGTTGTGTGATAATATTATGATTTGCAAAAATCCAATTGTTATTTACTACTAAAAAACAAATATTTTTTAAGAATCCAAAGTTCACAGTTACTATGTGAATACTTTACCCAACTACCATTGATACACGGCGGCGCAGTTTGCAGCACCCGTCTTAAAGATAAAGAAGAAGTAAGAAGTAAGTAGAGTAAGAAGTAATAATTAAAAGTCATATAAACACACGATTGGCTTTCTTACTGTATAAGGCTGTGATGATAATAAATTGTTCACTGTTGACAATGAGATATTTGTTTTATTCTTCAACCTAGCGTTAATCTCGGTCTAGCCCGAAGTTTCATCTTGGAGCTAGGGGTCTGCTTTTTCAATCTAACTATGGGTCCGACTGAAGTACAATATTTTACGCCCACAACGGAAACGACTGTCATCTGACGCCCACAACCCATTGACAATATTGAAGTAACCAGTTTTTGGACTTTTTAAGGCTCCAATTAACAGTAGACTTTATATGCTCTGCCCGGCACGAATAAAGCCTCACGGACCCCGGCCGACTCCGAAGTCTCGGATACGATCAGGATACGACAATGTTGACTATAATTATGATCTATTCAATGTTTTCTTCATTATATAATCTAAATATTAGCTAAACTAAATTAGCATGAAATAAATTATTTTCTCATCAGCCGGCCATGCCATAAATCTAGTTTTCTTATTGTTCATGAAACAAAGAGTCGCCCGCGCGGCTACACTCGGTGTTGTCGACAGTCGACACCTCTACGTCCTCTAAATCAAAGTGCGGCAGGCACGGTTGCGACTTCGCGTCGGAGGCCGTAGCACTATTATTTATTTGGTGGTAAGTAGAGCTAAGTAACTATATATGAAGATATATTCGCAACTAACCAGAATGAGTGATATATTTCATTATCTGCATGATGTAGTTAAGTATACCTATGGTTGCCATCTGCTTAAATCAGCCAGTTAATCAGACGCCTATGCCGTTCATTAAATGCTGGTACTCAATGAAAAGAAAAGTAGCTGACCTCGCAAAGTTTGTTCTGTCATTACAAATACTACTAACTAACTTATATTAAAATAATTTCTAAGAAATTCGTAAATTTTTATTAGTTCTGGTAATGATTCGGTCCATTTTCTCATTTTATTCATATTTAGTTGTTACTAGCTGTTCCCCGCGGTTTCACCCTCGCTGCTAAGCACCTGTTGGTCGTAGCGTGATGTTATATAGCCTATAGCCTTCCTCAAGAAATGGACTATCCAACACTAAAAGAATTTTCCAATTCCAATTAGTAGTCCCTGAGATTAGCGCGTTCAAACAAACAAACAAACAAACTCTTCAGCTTTATAATATTAGTATAGATATGTAGGTACAATTTTTACGACGATTATTTTATTGATAACACAATCAATGCAAAACATTTTGAAAAAAAGGAGAATAAAATGTCAAAGTGACGCGACACTTCATTTTATATGACTTCACGTCGTCTTCACGCACGTCAGTTAATTACGACATGTTAAATTATATTGTTCTTACAAAATACTGAAAGAAAGAAGAAAGAATGAAAGAAAACAAATTTGTTTTTATTGCATCATGAAATATTCAAGGAAGATAACCTGCTGTTTTGTTCTGCCAGGTCATATTATGCATAGATAAGTAACTACATATATGTACTAATATTGTCCTCATATATGCGTCATGACCGGCAGCACGTCAATACATTCATGGCGAGAGGAATACGGGCAGAACTGGATAAATAAAGTAGTTTTGGAAGAATATTGTCTCTTAGTTACCTATTAAGATTCACAGTTACAAGCTTAGTACCATAAATAGGTACCAAACTGTAGAGTACCTACCTAGTAATGTATTTATTGATGAGCATTTTTTTTTTTTTTTTTTGTGTAGACCAATGTGAGTAGATAAGTCTGTCAGATCCGCAAAGAACATTGAGCATCGGAAGTTCTGCGCATAGAACTGACCAGAGGCACCCGAAAGCGACGAGCTTCTATGAAAGTTTTATGCACTGATGGCAGTCGAATCTTAATGTGGAAGAATGAAAGCAAAGTGTGGCAACATAACTGTCTACTACGGAGATAGATAGCATACAGGTATATATTGAGAGAATACTTTATTAAAATAATAAAAATACGTTCCATAACATGGAAGGGCAAAATCATAAACAGGTATAATAATGTTTGATTACTTTTTTGTATTTCTTGCCTGTTGTCAGTAGGCAATATTAAACGGTCAGTGAACGCTCAATCTAAGTCACCACTATAAATCTTATAAATTATCTCAATTAATCTTATACGTACATTAGTGCTTAGGCCTAATCACAACACTAAAAGCTGATGATATGGTGTGCACTCTCGTTGGTTAGGTATTTAAATGGAGTAAACAATCTTCATGTGACTTATTACGCAAACACATTTTTTATACCTAAGTGGTATAAAAAAAGTGAGAGACAAGCGCAAGGCCCACCTGATGAAAAGTGGTTACCGTGACGTATGGACGTGTACCAGCTGTGTCACACTCGCCCTGCCGATTCTGTAGAAACCTGCTATTACCCTTCTTGAAAAATTCTGCGTTGTAAGCTCTTGTATACACTACATTACATTGTACACTAGTTGTGAGAACCCAAAGGTTGGAGGCAAAGTTGACAGCAGCCCTTCTCGCCAAATTGGTTCGCGCCAAATCGATGGGCATGACTTCACGGATATCTGTGGTTGACTTCAACGTGAGACCTCGGATAACTGTGGTGAGACCTGTAGAGTCACGCATAGATAAGAAGGTGGCCACCGTGATCTATACGCATCCAAAAAGTAGACAGGTTCTCGAGGTCATTAAGACGACAGCAAGAGCGCAGACGAGCCAATGAAAGATGATTAGAAGAGCCTACTTGACACGACTACAGCACCGGGAATTAGGTTCAGACTGCTGGTCCACCACGTATTAAACAAATAAAATAAGTACTACTTAAACTAGTTATGATTCTAAACCGATACTCAATAGGGTGCGACAAATTACGTCTTCGGGGCCCAAGGCACGCTAGCTCCCTGCTAATTAACGGATGAGGTGTAGCCTTTTCTCACAAGGTTGGGAGATCAGTCATCCGTCGCCCCTATTAAGGCCAAAATAAGAGTACAAGCAGAGATAGCTTGGCTGAAATTTGGTACAGATTGGTTTCGTAAAGCGGACCAGATTTCCACGTGGGCGAAGCAGCAATCATCAGCTAGTAGCTACTTAAATAAGGAAAGTACATGACATCTGGATCGCATATTATATGCAATCATCAGTCTCAACTGACGTTGAACTGTATTATACAAGTAACATCGTAAAGTGTGAGCCCTCGATCAGATAGGTATATGTTGGGAATGCGTTTGATTTACTGGCGTTTTTCATTGATGTAGTTAACGTTCATTTGTCAAACTATTTATCTATTTATCTCCCATACGAGACAATCGATAGATAGGCTGATTACAGTGGAAACGACCCACTTTGACAATCTGCCGAAGATATCTTAAGAGTATCACCAGACACTTGTATTCTGTCAGTTAGGTTTCATATCAAACTGAAGTCAAATTACATTGGCAGCGGCAGAAAGAAATGCCCATTTTTAACATAGCTGCTACAGAAGAAAATATTTTGATTGTAAAAAAGTAGGTGACTACCAAATAATATTTATTTTTGCATTAATTATTCCTTTTGAGTACAAAAATATATGAAACGGTTTTAGTTCCAAACTAGTGTGATCCTTTTGGCTGCTATTGTAACAGAGTTCTTGTGTTTTTTGAGAGTGTACATATCGTCAGCAGGAACTGGATGATTACGTGAGACTTGATTTTTAACACGCTTTTTTATTATTAGAAGCTTATGTGAACCTTTGCAGTCACACCAAAATACTTATTAGGTTGATTTTAATGCAATGGATCATCGATTCGTATGTATCTTTAACCGACTTCTAAAGGAGGAGGTTCTCAATTTCGATGTTTATATTTATATTTTTAAAAGTGTTCCCTCCACTTACTGCGATGAGACAAATATCGTTATATTTGTATTATATAAATAATGTAGGATTGTCGTTTGTAATGCAACATCGTGATAGTTGGATAGTGGAACGCAGTTGGTTAGAGAGGTTAGAATGCATTGTTTAATTACGAACCCCGCCGGGCCATCCTAAGATCCTAAGATGGCCTGATACTAACATCAGTAGATAAGTACCTAAAGCTAAATGAAACGATAATTTCATGAAAAGATATCACTACAAAAAAAAATGGAAGGAACCCACCGCTCACCCGCGGTTTATCAATTCCAACGATAACAATAGCAAATTACTACTAATTGTCATAGAAAGTAATGTCAAACCACACCCCTCAGAGCAAGTTGGTAAAAGAATTCTTACCCGAGGAGAACTGTTGTATGTGCAATATTCTGCAAGTACGAAGAACAAACCTTGCCACGTTTTTCACCTCTACACGAGACATCTGATGATTGCAGTTTGACATTCGTTTCTATTACAATTAGTAATAATAGTAATAATTTTCTATTGTTGTCGTTGAAATTGTTAAACCGTGAGTGAGCGGTGGGGTTCCCTTCCTCCCCCAATATATATGTTCATGCGAGTTGATGTTTCCTAAAAAATATTGTTTCATTTAGCTTTACTAACACGATGGAGAGTGAATAACGCTAGCACAACGGTATAAAACAATAAAAAAATACACCAGGGTCCTTCAGCTTCGGGAGCGTTTCCCTAACATTCTGTATAACGCTGTAAGTCCGCCAAAGGCACCAGCGTCTTAGAAGTGGTGATCAACTGAGCATAAATAATTATAGATAACGTCAATAAAAATCATTGAATTATTTTAGGTACATTGAAAAAGAAATATATTATTATGTCTATTATTTTATATTAATGAATTATATAATAATACATAAATGCATTACATGTGATATTTTATTAATTGCAGTTCAATATGGAAGAAGACCCAATAGAAAATGCAATAGGTCGCTTCGGGAAATATCAATCTTGGATATTGTTTTTAATCATATTGGGTAGATTCCCCACTGAATATCAGATTATGAATGTTGTATTTATTCTACCTGGTGTTGACTATAATTGTTTAGACAATAATGTTACAAACTACTGTCCCTGTGAAAACCCGGCATATGATACAAGCACTATCATAAGTTCAGTCACTACAGAATGGGATTTAATATGTGATAGAACTTATTTGGCAAGTTTGGCACAATCTGTATTACAAATTGGGATTTTAGTCGGCAGCTTTATTCTTGGACATATTTCAGATAGGTGAGTACATAATATCTTTATAAATTGCAGTACTGGTAAGAACTTTGGCATAGTGAATGCCTTTTTTATCGTGCAAAAAATCCCCACGGATACCACCTCCGCCAAAATCGGTGATCGCTCGAACCGACTAAAACGCACGCCGTCTATGGGTCCTTGATTACCCGAGGTCTGTGAGATTTTGCGAGACATACCTCTCGCACCCCGGCAGAGCCGGAGATGTCTCTTTTGAGATGACCCCTTCCCCTAATGTGGGAGCCATGGTGTCTCCATCTAGCCCCCGGGTATGAGGAATAGTGAATGCCTACTTAATTTGTGTATATTGTGCAGCAAAATGCACTCCCAAAGAAATTAAAACCCTGCTACTTAAGTAACTACTAAATAATCTGTAGTAAAAAATATCACCGCGTGCGCATCACGTGCCCCAATCGCATTTCTACCCCAATCACACACACAACTTCTTTGTTTCAGGTATGGCCGCAAAATTGTCGTGTTGATTGCGTTATTCTTCGAAGTAGTCTTTGTAGCTATTTCAGCTGCAGTGCCAGCCTTTTGGATGTTCCTTATATGTCGATTTTTGATAGGAACAATGGTAGGAGGCACCATGCTTTGTTGCTTTGTGCTACTCATTGAATTATGTGGCAAATCATTTCGACCTTACATGAGTGGCTTCTCAGAAATTTCACTAATGTTGGCCTACATTTCCCTTCCATTAATAGCATATTTTGTGAGAGATTGGCGAAAATTGCAGCTGGTAACTTCACTACCTTGGATCATAGTTATTACTTATTATTGGCTGATACCTGAATCTCCCAGATGGCTCATCAGTGTCGGAAGAAGGCAAGAAGCTATTGATGTGCTGACAAAAATCGCTAAAAAGTAAGATGATTCTTTTAAAATTGTATTTTAAATACGTTCAGTTACATAAAATAAAGGTTATAATGCGCCTAATTTTTATGTTAAGAGCTGAAAAATAAATAAATAATATAGGGGCACTACTACCCATTTATATTCGTAATACCTAACTAATTGGACAATTTGAAACCACACATAATTTGGACATGGTAAAGTCTCTTATTGGACTCTCTGTCTCTGTCCTGGACTATTCACTCCAGTCATACCATACCTACACACGATTTCAGATTTCATTCAGAATAGTCACCTAATATACTTAATTCTCGTTCATTCACAGAAATAATCGGCCTATAGATAAAATTGATGCCATTGTTGACAAAGTGGAATTATCAAACAAAAATCAACAATCTACTGGAAGATTCGGAGATTTATTCAAAACACCAATGATACGGAGGTATACCATAATTGTCGCATTAATTTGGATGTGCTGTTCGCATACGTTCTTCGGGGTCAATCAATACATTGGACGTCTTCAAGGAAATATTTATTTAAACGTAATGCTTTCTGCAGCGTTCCTTGTTCCTGGTTTATTAGTTGTCGTAACTGCTACGAAGTATTTCAAAAGAAAACTGACTATAATTACTAGTTTCAGTACAGCAGCGGTATCATTATTAATATTTATTTTTATTCCAAGTGACTTGAGAGTTGCTACCTTAGTATTTGCCATTATAGGGCTAATAGGAGCTTACACATCGTTTGTTCAAATTTATTTATTCTCATCTGAAGTATTTCCAACAGTAATAAGAAATACCGCTATAGGTTTCGCTTCCGTTTTTGCTCGAGTTGGTGGATTTATTGCACCCTTTGTCGTTAATATACGATCAGACTGGGCATCAGTTTTAATATTTAGTGGAATTGCATTTAGCGCTGCTATACTTTGTTATTTCCTACCTGAAACTAAAGATATCAATCTACCTAATACCATAGCCGAAAGAGAAAACGCAGCTCCACGAAACACTTCCTCTCTTCTTCCTGATACCGCTTTACAAAATTGATATTTGATTCTTTGAACTAAATCTTTTTATTAGGTATATTATTGTTACAAACTAAATTATACCTTAGGTATAACGTCAGCTATCTGCAAAAAAAAATGCGTCAAAAACTGTCTTGCCACATTGTACGCTATCCGAATAAACCGAAATTTCAAAAATGGTATTTTTGTTGTAAGCTTGTCATTTACAATCTGTTCATGAAAATCAAGATTCAGGAACTTTGTATCGTTCTGGAACACGGACCGAAGTCGTGAATGGTGTAGATTGTGCCCTGGCTAAGGTATCTAGTTCTTATGTGATAGTAATATTCGATGTACAAAATAATGTTGTTTACAAACAAAATCAGGTTAAAGACATTGGAATATTGTAGCATTGAGTTAATCATAAATCATCAATTATTTCAATTATCTTTTTTTTTAATTTTTGTTAAGTACATAAGTATTGCTAACAAAGAAGATTCATTTATTATTTTTGAGAATATTTTTTACATAAATATTTTTTTTAGAAACAATATACAACATGCTTTTTATTTTTCCCTAGACGCGACATAGTAATGGTGATAGTTACCATAACGTATAGGTAGACGCCGGGTTGACGCGTTATCACATGAATTACTATGCAAAACGTATAATATGAGTTCATCAGTAGTCTGTGAAGAGATGGCCTATGCCGGTCAGTTCAGTCACTCCTATATACAAAATAGTTTACAGGTCAGGTAATTTACGAGTAGAACTCGAATAGTTAAGGGTGATTTCTGCATATTTGGATGAGTCTGCCTGATTTTCTGGAAGACTTTTAAATCTTTTCCAAGAACTGCCCAGGTCAATGCTAATAATCCTGGTGTAGAGGAGTTACTATAGTGGTAATAGGATCACTACTATACCAAACTACTGTCCATTGCGCCCTGGCCTTCCTTGGAGAAATGAAACATAAAATTGTGGAATTTGCCAAAACTGAATAAACGAAATTCATTATTTGACTCTTGATTCTTTGAAACACACGCAGGTACTATAAAATGCAGTATAAACTAGAAATAAACTTTATTGTACACCAATCAAAATACATAATAGTGTGGAATACACAATCAACACATGTACAACTGGCGTGGCGGTCCTATCGCTAAAAGCAAAAACTCGCAGGCATTAACATTTATTACTTACAAAGTACCTATTTTGTTGGCATTATTGAGAATTCACATGTTTGTTCAACTTCTAGAACTTAGGTGCAAAGATGGAACATAGCATAATCTTACATTACAAGTCTCTCAAATAGTTTATACTGAATATTGTGGAAGCCTCCAAAATACCAGGTTATAAAAATAAAAAGTACACAATGATATATAACCCAGAATTGAAACATTACACTACAAATTAGACAATACAAGAATATTATATCAATTATAGACCAAAATATAAACCCTACTTTAGCTACCAGTAATGATCTTGGAGATCGATATGGCGGTGGTCTGTTGGACTCAGGCTCGATGAAACTACCTGCAAAACATAACTTCTGTTATAGAGCTCTCTGAGGTATATACATGAGTCACGACTATTTCCCTCCTAGCAAAGAGAATACAATACTACGTAAGGCAGGCAGAGGTAGGTAGGCAGAGGTGAATTAAAGCCCATATTTCACCAATCATTATTCTCGGTTCCAAGTAATTGACTCGCCTACATATTTCCATATTCCGGGCACTATTGGTGACACGAGCCATAGGTACCTACATCTAAGGCTGAGTCTGGGCTCTATTATATCTGACTGATGTTAAACAACCCTATCCCTTAATCGCCTTGTACGACACCGTTTGGGAAGAGATGGGGTGGCCACAATTCTACTCTGCCGAGAATCGCCCAACATCTCTATGATAACTAATTATATCTAATCCTCAATATAAAATTATATAAAGATTGCTCCAAAGTTCATGGACTCTCGACTCAACTCTTCTCTGAAAGGAGATTCATGAAGCATCTATGGAATAAATATTTTTACCTGAGCAGTGGTAAAGATATTTATTCCGGTTCTTACCTCAAGGTTCTGATGCAACCGAACAAAATTAGTATCACAAAATTTATGCAAGAATTGAAATAAGTAATTCTTTATATCAGAAAAAATAATATCCAGGCCCCAAATCATAAATTGCGCATTTGAAAGTGACTTAATTCAAACCTATGATTAGGTAAAGATCATTGTAGGGTTTGGTCCGAGGCCTTTACGTCCGGGATACTTAAGGCAGCCTTTCAGCCTTTTAGCCTTCGGCAGCTAGTTAATTTGTTGTAGATAGAGATTTATACAGTCTACCAACCTTCAACGTGAAATTTTCGAAGACAATTCTCTTTTTCCCTCCAACGATCATTCAGCCAAGCCCGTAGAGCTGTTTCGTCTTGTGGAATATTTTGAATAGGATATCTGAAAATTTTACATGGAATTTCAAAATGTACATCTTACAATGGTAACAATTGCAAAAGTTGACAATAAATGAAAAACATAAACTCACGCCTATATCGCCGAAGGGATAGGCAGAGGTACTAGCACCCACAATAAATGCGTCTAATTAATATTTTTAATGTATCTGAGAGATCACTAGAATATTCAAATCATTCCTAGTATGTATTAAATTTCTCTTGTCTCATTGTTTGTAATGAAATATTATTTAAATTATATAATTTGTATTTTCAGAAATAACTTGAGTATTTTTTATGATTTTTTTGTGAAGGTTGTAAGGTATTTTTTTATTATTAGTTCATTTAATTACCGCCACGTGAATTGTTTATGTTTTATCTAAATAAATGTCTTGAAAGAGTTTCATACAAACGAGCAAAAGCTTAAGAATACATCTTTTATCTAGGTCTCTAGGTTACCTCCACCATTCTAGATTAAACCATAAATATACCGGTTGCATGACATATCTGTCCTTAACATTATTTTCATATTTCGAATCAATATTTTTTAATTCTGCAGCACATAATGGATAATAACAAAAGAGTATTACCTGATATAAGCTGGTGCATTAAAGAAAGGTTTTATAAATGGCGGCTTGTACTTGCGTTGACGGAAAGTACAGCTAGCATATAAAATTTCAAATATTTTTCTTTTCATATGAAAAATAATAAAAACAAGACCGGGTCGTAATAATTTCCAACTAGCTGCGGCCGGCGGCTTCGCCCGCGACACGTGACGGCATCTATTTTTGTTTTCATCGGAAACAGTACCTACTTTTACACATAGAGTCCTTTTAAACGCACATTGAGTCCTTTCATCCTGAAAAAGGAACGTATATCACATTCTATAAGGAGGATCATGCAAGATCATGATGTTGGTTAAAATAAAGAACTAACATTATTATGAACAACGGTCTTGTTTATATTTTTTTTAAACTGAAAAAAAAAATGAAATTTTGTATGCTAGGTGTACTATTTGTCAACGCAAGTAGGGGAGACCGAGGGCAATTGAAACAATTTTGACATTTTCTTTCATACACCAAATACTATAGACAGGAATCGTATGATATTAGTACCAATAGATAGGTCATTCTTTGAGCATGCGAATGACTAAATTGAAGAAAATGTAAGTATCGAATATTATGGTGAAAAATGGACTTAACCGAAAGAAGTCAACTTGTTTCAACTCCCCTCATATTGAGGTGAGATGAAACAGAGGTCGAGGAGAGTTGAAACATCTGATTTTGGAGAAGAATTAATGACTTTAAAATAAAAAAGATGATAAAATTCAAAGGTATTTATTAGAAATGAAATATTTGAAATACGAAACACACTTTTTATTAATATTTTGTACTGAGGCGTCAGTCATGGTTTGATGCAATGAAATCAACATACCAAAAAAACATAAAACATAACAAAACGTAATCTCCGTAACATTAATTGAAATATATTAATCTGATAAACAAAATGTTTTAGGTAGGTACATTTTTATATACTTACCTAGTTTATATTCTAAATCTTTGACATAAAATACGTAATTATTAACCTTCAGTATACTCTTAAGTATTACAATCAGTCTTATTAGGTATACGAGATTTAGTGCTTAGATATCACAATGAGATGATTGATTAAATATTTACCAATTAACTTAATAATGGCAAAAATAAAATTATAAGAACAAAGGCTTTCAATCTGACAAACAGTTGTGGCAAACATAGGAAAGCTCCCCACCAGTGCAAGCTTCATGAGGCCAGTTCTTGCAATCGAAACATTGCACCCATTTTTCTTATAGACCATATATTTCGCGGCTCGCCATGCCTCAGTCAGTTTTGCTTTTATAATCAGTAGGCATGCTGAAACAAAATAAACAAATTAAAGCAATATGCCCGTTATTGCTGATATAAATTTGAAAACGAGGGGAGTTGAAACAGCCTGTTTCAAATCTCCTCAGTTAAAAAAATCCTCCCAATTTTTATTGAATCCACAATCAAGGCGCAAATACACAGAAATCATATAGATGTAAATGTATATAATAAATATTCAATTAACTACCTTTCGAATAAGGTATACTTTAAAACAAAATATAAAACTGTTATCAAAATATAGACATGGTAAAAATACGTTAAAAACTTACTTTTGAATATTTTTCTCACGTGGCACGCAGGACGACACAACCGCGTGGCTCACGCCACTGACGAGTACTGACACGTCGGCGGGAGGAGGGAAATGTTTAAAATGCGACATTGCCAACTCGCTAACGGTTATAAATTCCAAGAAATCGGTACTGTTTCAAATCACCTTTGTTTCAAAACCCCTCGGTCTCCCCTACAAGCCGACATTTAAGAATCCTTTCTTTTATGCATCGCATCAAGAGCACAGAGCGTGGAAGAAAATAAAGATCAATATTTTTTTTGTGTTGACGGTACGCGCGTGAGTGAGTATAGACAGTGCTAGTGTGCGAGCGAGAGGAAGTGATAACGTCCGCCATTTATAAAACCTTTCTTTAATGAACCAAGTTATATATACAAACCTTTTACAATAAAAATATACGTGCATGGGCAATCGCCCCTTTAACAAATCCATTTCAGTCTGGGCTGGAGTATCGTAGGCTATTGTGACGTCATATACTGAAGCTAGCCCACACTCTCGCAAACGAGAACACAAAGCAGTCCAACCCGTTGTCCGCGGGTGTAGTACGAAATCATAATGCTGCAATACACCAAATAAATCATTTCCTTCTCCATCCAGCGCGGAAACGCTGCCAGTGTTCTGGGCTCCTTTGCACCAGACACGACCCGAGGCGGGTTATTTACATGACAAAGGCTTGGCTGGCTGATCGACATTCATGTACTTAGATGAAATGTGTTTAATAAAATGTTTATTTGAGATTAAAATTTCCTTCTCAAGGTAAATAAATAAATATGCTAGGACAATCTATATAACGCCACCTAAACCCATGGTAAGCATAGTTTAACTAGCTTGTATTATGGGTTCTAGAATGCGGATAAAACATACTTAGATACATTTTTTGTAAATACATAGGTACATATTATACATAGAAACACCCAGACCAATGCAAATATTCATAATTATTAATGTATTGAATTGATTCTAAACCAGTGGACAGCGAAGTTAAGTCTAATAAATCTTAAAAATAAATTGAAAAGGCTCTTTGATTTATATTCATGAATATCATGTTGATTTATTTCATGATCCTTAAGATGATAATAGCTACGGTGTGTCACGAGTATCTCCTTGTGTCACACCGTATCTATTATCATCTTAAGACAATGGGAATAGATAAAATACGTATATTTTCCTGATGAAATAAAAAAGTTTATAATAATACCTATTTGGTGCGCTTGCTTACTAACTCGCCATTACATTTAGAATAAATAAATAAATACATAAATGTTTTAGAACAATCTACCGCCATCTAGACCCGTGGCAAGCATGGCTTAACTAACTTGTATAATTTACTTACTAGTAAATATTACCATATTATACTTAGAAACAGCCAGACCAATGCAAAAATTCGTATTGATGCACATTGATATTTACACTGCGCGGGAATCGAACCCGCGCCTCCTGCGCAGCAGTTGCGTTCACTATTATCACGCCATGGAGGCGTTCTTCTATTATTAAAACTATTTATATTTATGTATGAGCTATTTTTAAAAAAAAAGAGCAAAAGTCTCGTTAGCACAGAAACAAACCATGCTGATAGGTAGGGTACCTACGTAATATATTAGGTACAGGAGGAGGAATTCTTGTGTCAAAATTACGTCTGCTTAAACAGATTAACTAATATAGACAACAATTACCTGCAATTCATTAATTGATGCAAATTTTTCGCTACGGCGACGATTGTCCTCGCTTAAATCGGTTCCTTCTGGGAACAGCACCAGCCGACAATCATAGTTAAGTTTCCGATAATACTCCACAAATTTGGCGAGATTCACTTGATCTTCTTGCCAATTTCTTTTCACATACAGAAAAAAGTTGAGTTGCATTATCCAACCTGTAACATTTATATCTTTTAAATGTTAAGAAACAATAAAGGGTTACGCTTTTTTTAATTTAAACAGAGCCACCCTTTGTAAAACATTAAGAATCTTTCTATCATTATTTATTTCAGGTCTAACCCATGTTTATTTAGGGTCAGCGTTACGTAGGTTTAGCTGTTCATCTTTGCTTGCAGTCCATATTCAATCCTTGCGTGGCCTTAGATACATCTTTTGTATGAGAACGGAGAACCCTTGACATCCCTACACATCACATTTATGAACCAGAACACACATGCACTAATAAATTATAACTCGACTTACCCATCCCAGGAATGGTTTTAAGTTCATCCTTTAAAACAAATTTTATTTTTGCCTTGCCTCCGAAATCCCATGCACTGCCGGAATCAGAAGTTCCATTAACCTGCTGTTTGCACGAGCATACTTCACTAACAGGATTGTGTGTTGCGTGATATAAAGCTATCCAAATATAATTCCAGTCAACTCTCGTTCGATGGTTCATCACTATTATGGATTTTTCATTAGCATTCACATAATCACCGTAATGATGCAACTTTGTATTGCAACAACATTGAAACAACGCCTAAAAAATAATACACTCTGTAAAAGTTACAACTAAAACGTGATAAATAATATCTTTAAAACAAATGACAAAATTGGGTAATCTTACCACTGGATACAGTTCCCATAACGCAAATAATATATCGACAGTTTTTCTGTATAATATATGACTAAAAAAGATCAGGTACATAACAGGACAGTACAGAACAAAAAAGCCTGAAAGTAATTTACGTGTATTAAAGTATAAAGAAAGTAGTAACAGCCTATGTGCTCTACATTAGACTACATACTTTTCGGCTGATTTTAATTACTCTATAATACAAAATAGCGTTATTATCATCTCTACTACAAATTTTGAAGAATGTAATATTAAGCTAAAATATTTTTAAATGGAATCAAAATGTACCAGAGAGTATAGTGTAATACCAGGCGATGCATATCAAAAGGCCTGCCAGTCCTGCCACCATAGCGCCACGCCGCCGCGCCGGTGCCCGTGTACTGACACGGAGGCTTCAGGAAGCCATGTCAGTGTCATTAGATTAGAGCCCCTACATTGTCCATTAAGCCCTATTACATGACACCTTGGCTAGTAACAATAATATAAGTACTTACATACGTATTTGTAAACCCATTCGTCTTCTTTGACGGTATATCTTATTCATTTATCATCAATATTTTGCAGAATTAAAAGTAAAAATCCTACACGCATTAAAATTGTTTATAGTATTTATTAAACACATTTGAATTTCATATTTACATAATAATTAATACAATACATTAAATTAATGGTTATCAGTCACTGGCATCTAACTTGCTTCAGAGCTAGTTCTTTCTGTTTGATTCGGTCTTTTACCAGTAAATTTTTCACCTTCTTCGATAGTCATCAATAGCTCACAATCTTTGGTTTCTGGTAGCATCAAACACAGAAACGCAGCTACAACAGGAAATACACCAAAAGCAACAGGGGCACACCATTTTCCATACTGTCTCGTGTTGGCTACGAATGGCGCTAACATGGCTCCGACTCGAGCCATCATTGAACAAATTCCTAGAGCGGCATTTCTAACTACTGTAGGAAACATTTCCGAACAATATAGGTAGACTATGACGAAAACAATGTAACAGCACATTACACCAAAACATCCAAGTATTACAGAGGCCCCACCTTCTGGCACAAGTGCTACTATTAAAATACATAGACTGCACAAAATATTTGTAATAATGACAACAGTTTTACGGTTAGCGAATTTAATTAGCGGTATTGCTAAGATGCAGCCGCATAGACATACAGTTCCACTGGCCACTACATTGATAAAAACGTCACCAGTTAAGTGGCTGATATAATACGCCATGCCATAGAAACAATAACTGCAGGCGAGCCAAGTAAACGACATTACCAAAATATTTCTTCTCAAATTCGGTGTCCGAAACAAATCCATTACTGAAGATTTCGGTTTAATAATTTTATGAACAATTTGAAATTCTTCAATTTTACTCCTTATATTTTCCGTGGGTAATTTATTTCTATAAACAAACATGTCTTTTGACTCAGCCTTATGTAGCTAAATAACACATAAACACTAAAACTAAGGGATGAACATATTGGGAGAGACTCATATCCATGTCCTACGTTTGGGTAATCAATTATTGGCATATTGATTGATATGATCGGCTAAGGTGTTCTCCCAAAATACCTCGATTACAATCGGATTATATACAGAAACCGTAGCGGCGGAAATCTGGGCTAAGATTTCCGCCGCTACGGTTTCTTGTATATAATGATGATGATGATGATGAGCGTAAATCACGCCTATATGTCCGATGGAGTAGGCAGTCCCAATGTAATAGGTTGCGAGCCTATTGCCATTACCGGGCACTTATTAACCTGCGATAAATACACACATAACTTCGAAAAGCATCGAAATGTCATTGATGCGTGCCATGGTAAAATCTGGAATCGAACCCGAGGCCTCTTCTCAGCAGTCAATTACCCATACCACTAGGCTGCCCCATTAACGGGGTTTCATTTTTAAATTATATTTAACTGAATAGCGTAACTAATACATACATTTTGGCAACTCGTTCCAATAAAATGATAGCTTCTTCTGTCTTATTCATTGCTAATAACCATCTGGGTGTTTCTGGTAGCACACAAATATAAATCAACAAAACAGCGTTTGAGAGTGATATACTGAGTTGAAAGTATCTATAATCTCGAATATAGTAGCCAAACGCTGCTAACATCACATGGCCTAAAGTAAACGGTACATGGAATAATGCCGACACGATGTCTCTTTTGTTACTTCCAACGAACTCCATAATAATTACAAACGTGATGACCATGACACCTCCAACGGCTAAACCAAGTAACATTCTGACAATGGTAAAACTCCAATAATCTGGCAGAAAGGAAGCCAACACTCCTGTAAATATCTCTATTATGACTGATATTATCAGCATTGGTTTTCTCCCGCACCTGAAATAAGTTTATTAAGCAGATTCTTTAATAAAGGTATAAATATATTCGTTCAATATCAAATTTAAAATAACATTGATTGACTACTTGTCTGATAGGATCCCAAACAACAAACTTCCTGCAAGGACTCCAAATTGAAACGCTGTTTGATTGAAATCTTTCAACCATGATTTTTCACATATCAAATTCCATTCTGTGACAATAGTCCTTTTAAAAACGGTTGTATTATATACTGGATTAATGCAGCACTTAGTATCTATATTCGGGCAAGTATATTGAGCTGGTGGAGCCAAGAATATGATAGCCATTTGATGAAATGCAACGCCAAATCTACTGATAAATACAATAAAACATAACCAAAAATGATACGGCCCAAATGCTCCCATTAATTCACTAATTAGCACCATCACGGAAATTTGGTTCGCACTGATAATTTTAAGATGATGAATGAGATCATTGCCAGAACAAGGATATCAAACTATAGAAATCTCATTTATGTAAACACGATCACTCTCTAATAAGTAGAGAAAAGTAAACCACTTCGCTCATCGTTAAGCAAATAAGATCGAGTAGGTCATGGTAAGTGTTATAAATTATGTATGTACTCGAATATGTTCTTGCAATACGTCAATTCCATTTTAAAGAAGTTAAATTCTAATCTGGCATCGGGTTAAAAATTTTGATCGTTATTTTAACGGTATTCACAAAATAAAATAATCAATTAGTATGAATTCATATTTCTTGCTGTAATCCAAGATATTCTTTCTATCCTAAAGAAGAATAAGTAAATTAGTAAGAAGAGTAACTAAATTAGAGTAGAAGTATTACAAAACTTAAAAAGAAAGCTACCTACCAAATAAGGATAAAATAAAGAAAGTTACTAAATTACAACAAAAAGTAACTCAAAAAACAAAAGATTTGATGAATGAAATAATGAAATTGGTAGAAAATCTCTTTTCCAATAGGATAAGCAGATACCCACATGTCACCAATTGCTATGATCCTAGCAGTTACCTTTCGCTTCATTTACTTTCATATTAGTTCTCATTCTCTACATGCTTGCTGTTACTCTTAAACATATCTTTAAAATGTACACATACGTTATTATTATAAATGGCAATGTAAACATTCATGCATATAATGTTTGCACTGAACTCTAACTCACCATTCTAGATATTGGTTTAGAAAGGTAGAATAAATGATCAAATGAAAGGTTGACAGATAGTAGAGCTCGGAAGTTATAAGGTCGTGAGTTCTATGTAACAAGCAAATGAAATAAATCAGAAGTAAACAGAACCAGTGGAATTCAGAGTCAAAGGCAAAAAACATTCCATCTTCACACAAAGATTCGTTTCCTCCTTGAGAAGTTCGTAGCACTAAAAGAAACTGCAAGTTAATTCAAACAACTATTTCTTTATATTATTGGGTTTATTTTTAGAACTCCCTTGATGCAATCAACACACTAATATTTATACAAAGTATATTAATATACAAAAACATATATAACATTAGTTTTAATTTACAATATCTACTCACAAATTGAATTCCACCAAATATCAGTAGTATTTTGGCCGCAAGTAAATATTGCGATCACGCTGAAGTGCGTACCTTTTTTCCAAATTGCTCACCTTCTTCCAATGTGGTCATTAATGGTACATCTTTGGTTTCGGGTAAATAAATCGAAATAATGCAAGCTATTGTTGGTACTACTGCGAAAACTACAGCGGGCAGCCAAATTGCTATGTCTCTCAGCTCTATTACAAAAGGAGCTATCATAGCTCCAATTCGAGCGGCCATTGAAGAAAAACCGATAGCAGCGTTCCGAACGACGGTGGGAAATAATTCAGAACAATACAAATACACGAGTATAAATACGACAAATGCAGCTACGTTACCAATACAGGCACAACCAATAGACGTTATACCTTCAGGTATTACCGCTAATATATATAAACAAACAGCGCAGGTGCCTTGAAACGTCATCAGCATAGTCTTACGACGCATGAATTTCAGAAGAGGTATAGTTATTAAAGTGCCTAGTAAAGCGACGATCGCACTAGAAGTAACGTTTATGAAAATATCACCCGTCAAATGACTAATATACTGAGAAACGCCGTAAAAACAGTAACTGCAGGACAGCCAGTTAAAAGCCATACACAATATATGTTTTCTTAGATTTGGTGTACGAAAAAGATCTAATAAAGTTCCTTTCTTCAAATTATGTGTTTCTAATTCTGCTTGTGCTTTGTTAATGTCTGATCTAATAGAGCTCGTTGGTAGCTTATTTCTGTAACAAAACTCACAATTGTAATTAGACCTCTTAATTCTATTTTATTGTTACAAAAGACAGGTGTAGTAAATCATCTCAAAACTTTAACCAGTTTCTATTGGCTGTAATATAATTTCAAACTTAAAATGATAAACAATTCATATCTTGTATGAAATAAGTGCCGTCATTGAAGAAAAATAATTACCTACCTACCTGTCTATCAAGTATAAAACTCGCCTTACTAAATTCACAAGTAAATAGTAGTCGAAATATAACAATGTGCAATCATAAAGTTACTTTTGTACTACGTTGGATAACATACTATCTACTTACCTAATAACAACTAGGTGTACTCACACTTTAGCAGCGCGTTCACATACATTAATGGTGTCTTCAGTTCTCTTCATAGCTATTAACCAACGAGGCGTTTCAGGTAACAAGCAGTAATACGACAATAAAATAGCTACTGGTACTGATATTGCTATTTGGAAACTGGCATAGTCTCTGAAGTAATAACCAAATGCTGGTAGAGTCAAGAAACCCAGATTAAATGGAATTTGATATAAAGCCGATATAGTCGGTCGGTACTTCGTGCCACAGAATTCCATAACGCACACAAATCCGATAACCATAGTGCCTCCGACTGATATACCAATCAGAAATCGTAATATATTAAACAGTGCGTATGAGGGCATATAAGCAGCTCCTATACCAGCGACTACTTGAATAACGATAGCCACAATAAAAGGAGGTCTTCTTCCCCATCTGCAAAATGACCTGAATGTTAGTCTTTTTGAATAGGTTTGATAGGTTATTTACTAAATAATATCTTTATAGGTAATTATGTAGGTAGGTAACGGGGGTAGGACACGAAGGTATCTCCCGTCCGAAATGAGCTGTCCAACTGGGGAAGTACCTCCGCCCTACAGAAGACCGCGGTCATAATAACCATCGTGTTGTGTTCCCGCCGGTAAGTAGGGTAGCCAGAGCTCACCATACCCCTCCTTCCCCTCCCCTTCCTAGCCTCCCCACCCCTTCCCAGCTCTCCCCCTTTCCCTTCAGGGTGGGCAGCACGTGTGTGACACCCTTAGTGTTGCACACGTTCATAGGCCACGGTGGCCGCTTTCCATCAGGTGGGCCGTGTGTTTGTCTGCCACCTACGTAGTATAAAAAAAAAAAAGGTGCTATTAATGAGTCAGTTCAAAATAAATAACCAATAATGACTTCATTTTTAATAGAATGAACTAGGTACCTGTAACATCCTTGGCAGTATTTTACCGTCTCTACCATGGTGAATGCTCTGAGCTCTTTCAATGAATCCCACCCTCTCCTTTCCTACACAGGACAACACGTGCAGGGCTTAGATGTCACCCGCATACGGTGCGGAATATTTCATCAAGAACCAAGCGGTTCGGTGAGTCTTTCCTCTGCCGCACCATTAAAACTTGGAATTCCTTACCGGCGCACGTGTTTCCTTCTTCCTACAGTCCCGGGTCCTAGTTAGCATCTGATGAGGCCGTTAAGCTGAGTGCCACCACTGTAACAGTTTACGTGTTTGTAATGGTGACCCTCGTTCCTGAGACTTTGCCTGGAGCTTACCATCAGGCGGGGTGAAATCAAAATGACGTATCCTAAATAAATAAAAAACCTACCTACATAAGTATTAAAAACGAAATTATAGTTAGTACTTATACTATTATCTACCTAATCTAGCTACTTATACTTCTTTATTATAATTGGTCAATACAATATATCTACTAAGGTATAAATAATTAATGCAATACACATAAAGTACCTGTCGGAAGCCATTCCGAAAAGTATGCTACCAATGAGTGAACCGAACTGAAATAACATTTGCGCTAAACTCGCAAGTTGTTTTCTTTCACATATTAAGTTCCATTCCATTATAATACTTCTAGAGAATATTGTACGGTCATATACTGGATTTGGACAAGGACACTTATTCTCAGCACCACCACATGTAAATGATGCTTTCGGTGCTAAAAATATAATAGCCATTTGATGCCAAGCAATAGGGAATTTCGATAAAAAAACTAAAATACAAAGCCAGAACTGATACTTTCCAAAGTCACCAATTGACTTTTGTATATAATCAACTGAAGGGCCACCGGTGTCTGAAAAAACATGAAACAATTAAACATTGATAAATGCCTACTTTTATCGAAATTCAGGACCAAAGAATGTAGTGGACTGTACATATTATATCGGACATTTCGGGTTCAAACTTTTCGAATGAGACATTATTTTTTTACTAGCAATATTTATTCAATCTTCATAGATAAGGTTCTTAATAACTAGGTTTATCTTCTAGATACGATTCTTGTTTCTTCCTAGTTACTTGCTAATTATTCTGCTTGATTCCCATTGGGGTAACTTCTTCGAATAAGTAGTTAGGTTACCTACTTGTCACCGGTACACAGACATGACTGATTCGTTTTATATCTACTACCTACCTAGGTAGAGCGCTAGAGCCCCTCTTTGACATTAATTTTTAAGAGAAACTTATGTTTAAAGGGAATTTATGTAGGTAGGGGAAAGTGGGGTGGATTCGTACACTTTTCACTTCGAGCTCTATAGCAGAAAAACTAAACACTATTTGATAACCATTTGAGCATTGCTAGATTGGTTATATATTTGCCTACAATGTTCCCTTAGACGACTTGTTCATAGAAAGAACCGTAGCCAAGCTATGACGATTTAAAAAAAAAAAGGAAATCGTCCGAATGCACCCCACTCACGGGGTAGCTTCGTACATGTGCTATTTATAAAAAATGAAACGTATATTGAGATCAAAATTTCGTAGAAACAACCTGGGGTACTAAGTACCTAATAATAAGATCATTATACTTGTATTGTAAAATCTGACTACATTATATTCAAAATATTTAGTAGGTTTTACGAGAACCCCCACCCGGACACTAGGTTTCACCAGACTACAGTAAAAACCCCGCCTGGACACTTTTTAGACTAGGACGAACCCGGACAAATCCGAATTTATTAGTAGTCTCGTAAATGCGGATTGCATTTCTTACTGCAGTACATTCATATAGTACGAACCTACCCCGTTCATTCCTGTACGAAGCTACCCCAACCAAAAAATTCGATTAAAATATTGAAAATAAAAATAGCTGCTAAGATTATGTTGAAGTAAATGTAAAAATAATAAACTTAAGTATGTATTCAAACACCACAAAAAATCAGTTTAGTAATGGCAGCAAAACTTATAGAATATAAACACGTTCAAAGTTGCATCGAAAAATTACTTTTGCAAAGCGAAAACACGTAATGTCCTGTCACATCGAAGCCAGCGGCTGCATTGGTGAGCTACTCCGCGGTTATATTATGCGTGTGTGTGGGCACCACATACACTAATACGAAGGCGCCACCATGATCCGTATTTCAATTATGGCCGTTGTATGAATGCTCCCGGTGTACGAATCCACCCCACTTTCCCCTACAACCGAAAATTCTGTAAATATTTCAAGCGTGAACCTTTTACTGTCAGTAGGTAATATTGAGTAAAATAAAATGCTAATAAATGTCACGTTTGTAGCTCCCTTTTAAAAGTGCATTTCATAATTTTTTTGTACTTAGGTATTGTTATAGCGGCAACGGAAATACATCATCCGTCAACTCTCTAGCTATTGCAAACGGATAATCATTTAATTTATTATTAATAACTCACCTGAATTTATCTGCACAGGTTCCTTTAGTCGCGGCAAAACATTGACTTTTTCATATTTTTGATCATTCATTTCTTCTTTTGTAGGTAGGTACCTACTCGTACTTAATTAGTAGTAGGAAGGTGTTCGTCTTATTTTCGAACAGCTTTCAATGTTTAGTTTAAAAACGAAGTGGGCTAAGTATGTCTATTCAGTGATAAATCCAATCTTTTTCATGCTCTTACCTACATTAAGTAGGTATATTTAACATACCACAGAGCATTGTTCACAATTTTTGTATCATCCTAAAATCGAGTAGGTCATCAAAATGTATATTACTTCAAAACTTTCCTAACAAGTAGGTATTTCATTGATTTACTTATATTATTATCTACCTTTATTACCTACTTAGGTACTTATTCATATTTTCACCACCAAAGGCTCAACATTAGTTGACAATGCGAAAAATGGATTAATGATATATTATGTAGTTAGGTACTTATCTCCGTTCTTGATAATTAAATATTACCTACCTACACAACCTTCATGTACCTATTGTTTTATGATGCCCCTCCCCCCGCTCACTCCCCCGGATCTGGGAAGCATAATCCCCTTTACCTGCTCTCCATTATGCCCTCATAGTGTGCGCAGCCTAAGGCCTGTGCTCTCGTAAACGCCAAAATAACTCATACTATGGGGTTAGGACTGCGATGATTACACCCGCAATTTTTAATATTTTAATATTGTATGTAAATCTGCCGCACCGGTTGAAACCTGCCTATACCCTTCCTCGACAAACGAACTATTTTCGATGTTTTCAATTCGAACCTATAGCTTCTGAGGTTTCTAGTGAAACGTTATAAGAGCCATAAAACTAACCAGTAGGTAGGTATACCTTCGTAATATGAACCAAACGATGGCAGGAAGAAGTAGAAAATAGTCCCCGAGCTGCCAGTTTCAAGATAGAGCCTATTAGCCTCTGGCGCCCATACATATAATGGACCCCATCTGCTTCTCCATAGTTTAGTTCATATATACCTACTTTTACGAGGACGAGAGCCGGATCTTCCGCACCGTAGCATAATCCGTCAATGAACGAGTGAGCTAACTTGCAACCTTTGATGCCAACCGGGGCTAACACTGTGATGATGATGATAGTGACTTAACTCATGTCTCTGTCAATTCCCATGTTATTTCACTGAGGTATAAAAATGTAGATAGTAGGTATATTATATTTAGTTATTAAGTTGGACTTTCCCTGATTGTTTGACTACCTATGCAATTATATCATTAAACAGAAAGGAGCTGCTTATTATGGTAAGTCCTACTTAACATTATAACTTTTTATGTAGCTATAGAAAACTGTGAACATATTGAAAAAACAAGGTATAGCAAGCGGAACATATTTCATTCATATCGTCAATACCTGCGTTGCGTTCGGATTACGCGTCGTGCATCATTTGGTAAACTTTGATACGCATAAACGGTATCACTTGCGAAGCCGCATTGCATTAAAACAATATTATCAGTTATCACATTCACATAATCTACGAGTTTTGCTATGAATATTGCCGGTTTTATCATCATCATAATTATATTATTACAATAATACAGGTAGGTACTTAAACTTACTATATTATTTTCTATTCATCTCACAAATTTGACACGCCAGAGCGCGCGTATCACGAACGCATGAGTTTCACCGAGGCCTTACCTAACCTCAGGCGTGACGTACAGGGGGACGACACCTCTCCGTCATACCGCACCGTATCGTTGCTTCGCGCAATAGCCAAGTTGACCTACTTTTTATTATATCTATATATGACGCGGTGCACCTTAGGCAGATGAGATTGTCGTGACTCTTCCATTCAGGGGAGACTCTGTATACGGCGGGACGTTCGGAGGCAACGTGAAGAACCTCTGAAGCCGACCTAGCAGAGGGCACACTGGATAGTAGGCAGGTTGTTTCTCCGACCCAAGGTGATAGGTGCGGTCGTCTGTTACACCAGTAGAAGCAGACGTGCACAACAGCGTGATGCGCGCCCTCTTTCTTTCGGGGTAGAATAGCGTCATCTAAAAACCGTAGACTACATTTAACGAAGGTAGGACATGACAGTATCTCCCATCTTATTTGAGCAGTCCGACTGGGGAAGTACCTCCGCCGTAAATAATATTGTTCGTGATTGAAACCTTGTGACGTGTTTCCGGTGGTGAGTAGGGTGGCCAGAGCTCACTGTAGAGGTTGTGTCGTCGTGGTATAAACGAGGGTTTGACTGCTTTGTCTGCACTGACAGCACAGATACTTTCTGAACCTGCAACCCTTCTCCCTCTTCCACCCTCCGCTCTACAGTATACAGGGTCGGCAGCACGAGTGTGATACTCCTGGTGTTGCAAATGTTCATAGGCCACAGTAACCACTTTTCACAAGGTGGGACGTTTGCTAATCTGCCACCTAAGTAATATAAAAAACGATGGTCAGGAGTCAGACGGATGCGAAGGAAATAACTTATTGGCTAACTTTACATACAACCCGGTAATTGAAACATGAAACGGTGTACGGTTTTAGTCGGTTCGAGTCAATGAGTATTTTTTCAAATTGCAGTTTTTCTCATAAGAAAAAATCAATAATTTTTATACTTTATTTAATTTATACACATCTGTGTCCAATTATTTGCCTATGTACATACATATTAATAAAAATGTACAGTAATAAAATAATAATTTTATGTGGTGAAATGTTCTCACGCTAATTTATATCAATCCTATGCACAGATTCGTACTTTCAATAATGTAAATGTGTACAATCAGAGTACTCAATAAACATAAATATTAGACGGATTGATCATATTGATTATTGCATAATCGAAATCATATTCTATCTATAAATGGTTACTAAAAACCAGAGTCAAATAAAATAAAAAATTTATCTGGATATTTTACCAATAAAATTAAACTTATGCCATTATATTATTCGTTCCTAAAATAAAGATTTTTATTATCAAATATTTACATCAACAAAATATGTAAATTAAATAGTTACTTAGCTATTATTTTATGTCATGAGAAAACTTAAATATACATCACGTAATTATTATAGCAACATATTAATATTATTATTTATTATTTAACAGATAACATTGAAATATCACATAATGAAATGTTTAAACATATAACACTTGAAAATGGCAAAATTAAAATGAATACCATCATAGTAATTCAGCTTCACAAATAAAATACTTCTTCCTTCGACAAATATAATAATTAATTTATTCTTATAAGGAACAATGAAAAATAGTCGTTAAAGGTATTATTAGAATACAAAATTGAAGGTTGGGCCGACACACTTCAATATTTGGTTCGAGGAAGAGGATATTTTCGAAACTACAGTCGTTTAAATCACAGCTACTGTTGGAGTCCTTGCGCAACTTATAAATCATGTTATGTATAAGGGAAACTCTTAAGTACACCTAACGTTTAAAGGCACTAAGACCCTAATCTACAATAGAATCTCTGTACATATTAATGGATTTGAAATTTGTAGATAAAACTTATGTACTTATTATAGCGTTCAGGCAACAGTTTGACGCACGACTAGCCGATCATTATATACATTTCACTAGTTTAATACCTTAATTAGTACAGCCAGATTATAACATTTTTAAGACTTAATGGAATTAGTATTCTAAATGAGCCTCAACTACATTAAATGTAATTTGACTCAATGAGATACTTCTATACATGACTATACCATTATTAAATACTACAAAGAAAATTGAGTTCGTAGGTAAGTGATATTTCTCTCGTATAACTGCATCTAACTTATATAAAAAAATGAAACTAAATTTAAACTCTAATAAATATTAAGAACCAATACACACGAGTGAATGAGCCGTAAAAAGTGTCCAGATAGAACGAATGCTTTTAATACGCGACGTTTTTTTTTCAGCAGTGTTGCATTCCGGGGAGTGAGGCGCATGGCCAAGCGTCAGTGGCGCCGATTTTTAACGTGTTAATAAAGCGTAAGTGTAAGAGGGGCCTGGAACTGAACATATTTACTATTTATTGAAAATTAAGAAATAACGAAACTTTTATACACTGAAAATATCACATTACCGCCATTAGTTTAGAATAAGTTTCAAGAAATTGATTAGAAGCAGTTGTCATTAAGTAGAAAACATCTGCAAATATTGGTAAATATTATAATAATTTATATAATAGTAGGTGTACATTCACTGGTTAATATTCACTTTTTACTTCAGTCTTCTAAAGCTTTGCAGAATAGATATTGCTTTTTATTTTTTATTTCTATAAATACTAGATTATTAGGAATCGAGTGATAGCAAACAAGAAACTTATTGAAATAGGTGCAAAAATTACGATAAGTACTTGTTTGTCATAAGCTTTAACAGACAATTGAATTAGCTGCATATATATTCTGCCTTTTACTTTCCATAAACTAAATATTCTAGTGGTATACCTACCTTTGTATCTAGAAATAGAAGGAGCTGTATTCTTGGTTGATGCTATATAATAATAATAAAAAATATTACATTACACAAAGTATGTTATTAGTTAAAAAGTGAAATAGGTCGACAATCGCGCGTCGAAAGAAAAATGGAACTCCGACTAAAGATCTGCTTGCTTCAGTTTGTCATAGTTATGTTCTCTATCTTTATCGCACATCAATATAACAGTTTGCTATAACGTAAATTGTCAATCCAATGTACCATAGAGAGAACGCTCTGCAAAACCCAAGCATGCACAAGTTACGCGGAGTCACTCATACACTCATACTCGTATGTGTTGTATATTTATTTGACAATTTGGTGCCATGATTTTTTTTTGTTTTCAACATTATTTTTGATAGCCAAGTTTGACGACGTACACTATGCCGCGTTGTTCTCGCTACAAAATATCAAACAGGCTGCCGGCAAGAAAATATCTAGTAGACTACTTAGATTTCCCTAACAAATTCGCTTGATCCGACTAAGTTAGTATGTCTGCTAATACGTCAATATTCTGCAAAACAATAGTTAACATTGAATGCTGCAGTATATTAAACTGCACATTTTTTTCTGAGATTCGGAATAAAATAAAATAAATTCCATTTTTTAAATAAACATCTTTCGAAATGCCAAAAAATTCTTAAATTAACACAACTTAAGAAACTTATAGTTTCATTATTAAGATAAATGTATAGTACAATATACTCCATTAAGTGTTATAATGACGGCGATTTTTTATTTTTGAAACCAAATTACATATCTTCAACGCCGGGCCCAGCTTCAAACCCATATATTTCATCATCATATCAGAGTTTAACAACAACAACGCCTTCCCATCTATCTCCTGCAACAATATACAGAATGTTTATAAATAAAACATATTAGGTAGCTGTTTCTTCAACAAACAAATTATTCAAATCATGATATATTATTTGAAACGGAAATCTCACACATTTGAAAAGCTAATATTGTTTTTCTTTCATGACTCTATAAGCAATGACGTGTTTGGTCATAATTTTCAATGCGCAATAACTGTATAACTAAATTTGAATTGTAAATACATATTTATAGTTTCAAAACTACGCAGTCACCTTTTTTCCATTCCGCTTTTGAACGTACTATTTGATGCCAAAACAGGTATATCAAATCAAATCATGTAGTCCCCAAATCAGGAATCAATTTTGTCAATCATTCCTTTCCAAATTCCAAATTCCAAAAATTCGTGAAATAGTTCAGAGAGTAACATTCTGAAGTTCTGTGAACGTCAGTTGCGACTGCGTTTGTGAATATAATAATAATGAGGTTTTCATACTACAAGGCCATGCCGGAAGCCGTAGGTACTCGAAAACGATCGCGACAAATTCTACTGGGACCAGTATGTCAGCACGGGCGTCCTATCAGGGCTATTCTAGCGAATAACCTTGATATCGTGCCGATTTTCATAAGAAAACTATGTCTATGTCCAGTAGTGACCTACGATAGGCGGATTGAATGATGAGCTAATTAACAAGGCTATACCAGAACGTTCAAAATGTGCATCCTTCTTTATATAAGATTAGACATTTGACAAGCCATAGTCGACTTTGCCGGTTCTCCCTAAAAGGGCGAAGGTAGTGGGGGGATCCATGCGAAAATGAAAATACTCTATAAAAATGGCGCACAAAATCGAACCCATGAAATTTGAACAAAAAACACAATTATTCGTGAGTAAGAAATAAAATTCATAAATAGTTGAATTAAGCTGTGTTTGCGGAGGTCAGATGGCAGCTCTTCACGCAAAATATCGAAGTTAGACTGGAAAGCCGACCCCAACTGAGTTGGGAAAAGGGTCAGATAAAGATGACTTGAATTAAGCTTATGTCTTGGACTTGTGACTAAAGACTCAATGAAATCTAGACCAAGATAGGATAATAGGTACTAACATGTTTTCTAAACAAGTCGGCGTGAGCGGCTAGCGCCTGGTCCGCGGCCGCGATGAACCCTATGACGTCCTCCACCGACCAGTCGGCGGGCGGCGC
The DNA here is from genome assembly GCA_963691645.1 of Pelosia muscerda. Taxonomy (NCBI): domain Eukaryota; kingdom Metazoa; phylum Arthropoda; class Insecta; order Lepidoptera; family Erebidae; genus Pelosia; species Pelosia muscerda. The sequence continues at coordinate 10,120,543 of OY829113.1, forward strand.
CCCGGGCGCGGGCGGCGGCGGCGCGCCCGTCGTGGACGACGCCGGCTCCGGCCGCTCAGGCGATACTCGCGCCATTTTAACACCCGACGACTCACCGGAACCGTTCATGCTGCTGGCCGCTATATCTTCCTGTACATGAAAAATAAAAGTAACACATTTTATATGAATCAACCACATTTATTTGATTCAAAGTGGTGATGTCAAAAGGAGTCTAGTCATCAATAACCAATTTGTTGGCACCAGAAAGAAACGTTACAAACTCTATATTGATACGTTGTTTTATTGCCATATTCCTTAGCATGCATATGGAAATCTCATCTTGATGAGTACTTGGGTCATAATTCAAAAGCAAAATATACTTCTCACGTATCTATTCTGTTGAAATTAATATTATTATGTGTTCGACCTAACACTATTCGCAGAATAAACTCACAGCAACTTACGCACATTTACATCTAAGTGGCTGGTTGTTTATTTATTTATTCAAAATTCAATACCACAGATACATTTTCAGCAAATTGTAATCTGGTACTGATTTTGTCTATTGCATAAAATAGATGGCGCCACCATTCGATTATAAAGCATCTCCACCCAGGTGTTTTTCATGGTCGATAATTTCAGATGCGTTATTGTAATATCTGTTTTTAGTGCGTTTGGTAAAAAATTATGTTACATTGACGAAATTCGAATATTTAGGATATCATACTTACGGTATTAGGCCTTTTCACTCCAGACGATTCATTGTTTGATGATATATTATTTGATGTCGATTCTCCACAAAGGGTGCAAGGCCTGCCTGCAACTTCCCCTGTATCAATTTCTATCATACCAACACAACAGCCAACACCACTGCAAACCCCTTTTAACCAATTCTTGAGGTCATCTATAGTTAGCTCATTTGGGACCTTGACAGTATAATTTTTATTTCCTGATGTTACCTGCAAAAATGTTACTGATATTAAAAGACTAAGTTTATTGTCATATTCTTTTATTCCAGACTCTACATCGCCATGCATATCTGGTGGTGGTGGTGGTGGTGGTGTGTAAAGTTTATTTTCTTCTGTGTTAGTCCCAACATATTTTTCTTAACACAGGCTGCAACTATATTAAACAATCATTCTGATTGCTTGTATTTATATACTACCTTTAATGTCAAATTAGCTCTAATCATACATACTATAAACTAAAAACACACCTTAACCGTTAAAAATTGAGATTACTCTGCTCGCTATAGATCAAAAATTTATTCTTTAAATTGAATAAGCTTGAATATTTACTAAAACATTCAGACGTATGTCAGTTAATTCCAAAAAGTAATACAAAACCTTAACTTCTTATAGTAAAGTTCATATTGTGGAATCCTGCTGTCCTACGCTGCATAAAAACACACTGCAATGACACTCACACCCCACCTACTTCACATGTTCACAAATTTTTGTTTTACATGGTTTTGAAGCTATCTAACTGCTAAACATTGACCTAGTCACCATCATTATCAATGTGTTATTCCCAGCCATATTCAAGGTTTTCACGTCGGAGTTTGGGGTTGGAGATTGACCTTAGTATGAGAGTAATTAGACAACAATCTATCTGTACACAAAACTAGAAAAATTAAACAACTTAGGATGACTAACTTATGGAGATTAAAATCTTATTGCAAAACTAAAACAAATTCCACAGATGATGAATGAACTGTGGAATTGATGAAGAGACAAATAAGAAGGTCATCAGACAAAGAACCAAGGTTACATGAAGGTTATTTGAAGAAAAATAAATTAAAGTGGCAATGTGTTGGCCACATCTATCAAAGAACTAAAAGCGTGTGAAGCCTGCAAATAGTTGACTAGAAGAGGCTATAAGAAGGTAAATGAATGGTGGGAGCCCTTTCACAAGATAGACTGATGATGTCAAATTAGAGGCCTATGTCTACTAGTAGTGGATTTTGATAGGTTAATTAATTAACTACTATGACAAATGTAGGACAACATAATTCAATATTAGAAGACAGACTAACCCCAAACCTTTTTAATAAAAATTAAACCCCCATTTATATGTATGTCTGTAACTTCTGAAACAACGAACCTAACTGGTCACTTCTTTTTGTTTTGTGTTTCATATTGGATTATGCATTGGATGATGCAGCAGAAACCGAAAGGAGAAAAAGACAGAAGGGACCATTAATTGCATGCATGGAGGCAAAAAAATTAGTAGTAAGAAGATCGCTGGTTAAACTAGTATTATATAAAAACGAATGTCTATTTTCACTCCAGGTTAAATAAAGAAGTTTAAATAATAGATAAATAATGTTACCTGCACATTAGTTATATTTGAATAACTACTAGATGCTGTTAGTATTGCTCTTGTCAATCTTTGTGGATCAGGATGGACACTAAGTAACTCCTTCACAAGTGCTTCTGCAACCCCTGATGGCCCAGTAGCTGCAACAGCACTTGGTAAGGAACTACTGCCTCCGGAACAACTACTACGGATGCGGAGACAAACAATAGGAACTGGTGCAGATGTGGCAGAACTATTGGAGTTTCCGCTTCCAGTTGATCCTCCTTCTGGAAGAGCTGGATTAGGCATGCCACTTGGTCTCAGCTTAAATCTGTAATATTATATATGATATGAAATACTATAGCAGTGTAAGTATGATTTGAGATCAACATAGAAATTTCATTATTACTGTAATATCAACTGAAATTGAAAATAATTTCCTGCAGCTATGGAATCTATTGCTGCTGAATTATATTATTTGATTTTATACATACATACATACATATATAAAATCACGCCTGTTTCCCATAGGGGTAGGCTGATCTCCATTTGCAACGATCCCGACATACTACTCTCACTTTATTCACTCTCATTACCTTCTTCATGCATGCTCGTCAGTTTAGGGTGTGATTTTAAATTTTTACATAATTAAGGATTGACATAATAACAATACCTTGATGGAGTAACAGCACTTTTTTGACCAGGAGGTTGTAGATTATGTCCTGCCCTGGCACACCAACCTACTGGGAATATGTCCCTAGAATCATACCTACACCAATAGTCAAAAGCCCCCCTCCATCCATCAAATGTAACATGTATCTGATCATTCTTTACTGCTCCAACAGTAGCACAACAAATCAGTTGCGAATTTTTTTTGTCAACAGCTTCTAGTTTCTGACCGACAACAAATAAATTGGACTTTGGAGTTGAAGGTTCAGGTTGAAAAATTTTGGGTGGAGCCATTTCAGCACCATTAAGAGTTTTAAGTAAAAACATTGGCCAGCTGCTAGCATTCATACGAAATCCTAGAGGAGGCTGCAACATTCCATCATTTTTTTCACAGTGACCAATAGGATGTATGTCACCCGCATCAACCAATCGCCAAAAGTCATTTTTGTTGTCACTGCCATCAAGTCTTAGCCTCAATCGCGGGCCTAGTACGCCAACAACTGTCGCGATACATGTAGAAGTTAGGTTACGCGGATCCAAAGCCTCTAGTTTCATTCCTACTTTAAAATCATTAACAGGTGGTACAGGAGCCTGTTTAAAGCATTCTTGTGGTGCAGCCGAGCTATTCGTATCTTTCATATATTCATTCCAATCAAACGCTTGATATATATCATAGAAGGATCCTGTGGAATTATTATTCGAATGATTTTCAGACCCGTTTGCTCCATTACCAGACTGTGGAGAAGTTGTACGTTTCTCATTTTTCTTCTGATATTTATTTAAACAGTACGTGGAACAGAAATTCTTGCTTCCTGAAGGTGCATTTCCTCGAATAACATTGTCACAATGTAGACAGGCACCTTTACTATATGCCTGTCTGAACTCCGACAAACACGTTTCGGAACAAAATTCCTTTTTCCCATTCTCTGTGGGTAATATGTATTTAAGAGGCGTTTTACTTTCAGCGCACCAGGTGCAAGTACGTTTTGGGGGTCTTCCAGGTCCTCGTATTTTGCCGGGAGCAGGCCCCGATGAGCCGACAGTGTTGTTTGACATTGTTCTGTATATAGATTTTAACACATTATAGCAATTGCAATATAACTGTAGAACTTTCAACTACCATTATAATTAATGGAATCACAATATCACTCTGAAAAAAATATAAAATATGTATTTTTATACAAATCAAATATAAACAAGTCAGAACTCATTTATGACGCGCATCCAACGGCCATATTTGTTCTGTTCTATCATAACATAATATTATTTAATTTTTTGGCCTGGTAATAGTAATATATGCATACAAGAGTTGAGTTGAGCTGTGGATTTCTAAAGTTTTTCGTACAAATATTTAAATACTTACTTCGATTTATATTATATTACTATACTTAAATTAATTTTAGAAACTGGAGAAAGGATTTTAACAATAGAATGGCTCAAGTCAAGACTCAGCCATAGAGGGACCCTTGCATGCAACTTATTTTTAATAAACATACAATTTCTTTGTAATTATAATAACGTAATTAATTTTTTTTTTTAAAGAAATACAAAAATTTCACAAATTTTTGATCCGAGGGATCAAGTCAGATAAAATTTAACATATTATACTCTACGAATCAAATAGTATTTATTTACAAAAAAAATAATAATTATACTTGACTTCTTACTGGCTCGACTACTCGCACACGTGTCGTCTTCTGCGAGTAGTCAAGCCAGCGACATAGATTAATATATACATACTGCCAGCGAGAAGCCAGCGTTGTGTTGAATCAAGCGCCAAGTGCCGACTACCTAGTCAATCGAAAAATCTTCTCTCAAAATAGAGATATTTTTTTGGATTGATTTCGATGATAATATCTCAAAAGGTAAAAGCACCAATGGTATACACGTCACTTCAAGGACAACTCAAACTTTAGTCTACAAAATTAGATATATTTATTATGGAATGGTCGTTACTCATTTTTTTAACTGTTACGACAATATTTAGAAATTAACTTTCCAATATAATTTTTTAAAAACTACCATACTTTTTTGGAATTAAAATTATTATACACATGATCGTAACAACCCATCATAAACACTTTTTCCCCTACAGTAAACACCCGTTGGCACCAATGGTATACACCTTGTATACATTATAAAAGAAATCAAATGTCACTTTAAAAAACTGAATATATTTATCTTAGCACGACGTTACAACATATTTTTTTAATCCCAATATTGTCCAATCTGACTGTTGACCAATTTGTTTGACCAATCTAATCTGTGTGTCTTTATATTATGACATCGTAGCTACCGAATAGATGATCTGATTTAGATTTTATTTGTTTCATTTTGGTTTTTGAGAATATTCTTAACAATTTTTCATAAAAATCTGCACAAGATGATCTCAATCAATAGGGTAGGTATAAAATGAAAAGTCTTGACTAATAGAAATACACTTTTATGGACCTCTGCAGTTTTACTTTTTAAATTAATTAACTAGTCTCCACTATGAAGCGTTATAGAAGTTGTCGTGAAGATTACTTCACGAATTACAGGTATGAATTATATTTCTAGTGGCCATTCCGAGAGTTACTTTCGGGTTAGCACCGTAACAAAGGAATCCCCTCTCTTGTGATATATTGCTTGGGCTCGCGCGTCGCTTGGTATTCGTGTCACCAATCGCCTTCTTTTGTTCCTTTACTTATCTTTATGTGTTAGGATAAGTTAATGCGAAATGCGCGCGTTGCGAAGTATGTGTGGAGTGACTTTGAGAGATAGAGTCAGAAATAGCGTGATAAGAGAGCGATGTGGAGTGATAGAAGATGTAGTGATGAAAATTGAGAAAGGTATGTTAAGATGGTTCGGTCATATTGAGAGAATGAATGAAAGAAGACTAACGAAACAGTTATATGAGGCTAGTGTGGAAGGCGCCGTCGGAAGGGGAAGACCTAGGCGCACATACCTGGACCAAATCGGGGAAATGTTAGAAAAGGGGCAGGTCAGGAGTACCCTAAACCGACGAGCATGCATGAAAAAGGTAATGAGAGTGAATGAAGCGAAAGTAGTATGTCGGGATCGTAGCAAATGGAGATCCGTGATCTCTGCCTACCCCTACGGGAAACAGGCGTGATTTTATGTATGTATGTATGTATGATAAGTTAATCTTACATACATATAGTGCCTAATGATTCTAGACTACTGAATTGAATAAGAGATATACTGTGTAGCTGTGTATTGTATACTTAAGATTAAATAATTGTGAAGATTTATGATGGCTTGAAAATGTGCACATATCATCTCATAACAGGATAATTGATTTGCGGATCTGACAGGAAAGTACACTCTCGGAATCTCAAAATGAGTTTTGAATTGGCCACGGGATCCCTGGGATTCCCCTTAACGATTATCGCGGAGAAAGATTGAACAAAGAAGACGTCTGCATTGCGTGTTTCTAAATATCCAATCAGATTAAAGGGGTATATTTATTAGGCAATCTTGGCATAACCTCTCAAAGTGAATGTTTGTAGTCGAAATCAGTTTAAGTGTTCGTGAGGTATGATGCCACAGACAGACTTACATCATATTTATTGACAGTTATTAACGAATGCCGTTTTGAAATCGGTTTGGTATTTTTTTTAACAGTCCCAGAGATGCCACTATGCGTCTGGTAGCCATACAGCAAATCTTTACTTTCCTGTAAATGAAGCGTTGATTCGAAAGTGTTTACTTTTGGGATGTGACAGATTATTAGCAACAATAGTATACACCACTTAAAACTGTTACAAAATCTAGCCAAAATAGGTATGTACCTAATGGTCTAATTCTGTCAACAAATTACGTACAATCAATCTAAGTTATTCTGTCATAGTTAAGTCAATTTCAAATTACTTACGACAGTGTAGCGAATTTTTGTACGGGCTTTTAAGATACAATTAGACATCTTTTAAGTTAATAGTTATGTAAATCAAATGAATACTTCTCTCAAAATATAGGATTTTTACTATTGGGTTAGTGTCCACTATTGGTTCCTTTACATATTGTATGGTTATTATATATTATATAATAATAATAATCTATGGTACGGAGCTATATTTAATCTGTTCCCCTGGATAATGGATATGTCAACGTCAATTTGTCAATTTTTTTAGGGTTAGGTTATAAAATAACCTAAAACTGGTGAACTGGTTTATTTTTATTTATGATTCAATGATATCTTGTCTTGCATCTTGTGTAAAGAAAAGTATAATGCCTCCTATAACAATTGCCAGAATGTTAAGCAATGCAGAACTTGCGGAGAATCGATTAACCGAATTGAAGTACAAGGTTAGTGATAAAGGTAGCTCATAAAAAGTATTCGGAGTATTTATGTTCGTATCATAACCTATTGTATTTTCAAAAATATCACGTCTTTTATATAGGTACTGGCAGAGACGTCAATTTTCCTCTTGCTGATCATGGCGTATGGAAACAAAATATTCCTCACATTACACATATACACTGACGGACTCATAAACTGCATCAAAGTTCAGGTTTACTCTAAAAGGATTTTTTATAATAAGTATGCAAACTTTTTAGATTAAATTATATAAATATGGAAAGACTGGCTCTTAATCTTAAAAAAAATAGAACTAGAACTGCAGTAAAACAAATGAATATAGCCGGGAAAAGAAAATTTACTTGTAGTATCAGATTTGCGTGTTATTTATAGCAAAGTTTTAAATTGATTCTCATTGATTTTTTTTGTTTTGTCAATTGAATTATTGTTACCAGCATAATTGTTGGGTTAGTTTTTTAACACATCGAGAGTTTTTGAACCATAATATGGATACTTCGTCCGAACAAGCGGCACAAATTGTAGCATTGGTGCGGGAGGGCTTGGATCAACGAACGATTGGTAGAAATTTAAATTTAAACCAGTCTACGGTTTCTAGAATATACAGAAGGTTTGTAGAGACAGGTTCTTACAGGAGGAGACGTGGTACAGGCAGAACTCGAGCAACCACAGGTCGTGATGACCGATTTATTGTTATAACTTCCCTGCGAAATCGTTTCCTCACGTCAGTTAACATCAAAACCGAGCTTAATGAAGTGCGTGGAGTAAACGTGTGTGCACGAACAATAAGAAGAAGGTTAAAGGAAGCGGATATCACCCCTTTTAGACCAGCAAATGGTCCAAAGTTGTCTACAGCTCACAGACAAGCTCGCTTAAGATTTGCGCGTCATCACCTGAATTGGACAGAAGAGCAGTGGGCCTCTGTATTGTTCACGGACGAGTGCAGGACATGTTTATATGGTGCAGATGGTCGCAGAAGAGTCTATCGTCGACGTGGGGAGCGATATGCTCAAAGTTGCATTGAGGAGCGTGTTCCTTTTGGAGGTGGTTCATGTATGGTCTGGGGTGGCATATCGATGAACGGGCGAACAGAACTTGTGTTCATAGACATGGTCCGTCAAAACGGTAATAGAGGGGGTTTGACAGCACATCGCTACATAACAGAGATATTAGAAGATCACGTGGTGCCTTACATGGGATTCATAGGCGAAAATTTTTACTTTAATGCAGGATAATGCCCGGCCGCATGCAGCTGCACAAGTTCAACATTATTGCGAAGAGGTTGGGATACGTACAATGAATTGGCCAGCACGCAGCCCGGATCTTAATCCCATCGAGCATGTTTGGGACAATTTAAAAAGAGCTGTATATGCGAGAAACCCTTCGCCCACGACAGTGGCAGCACTAAGAACAGCACTTTCAGAAGAATGGGACAATATTCCGCAAGATCTTTTAAAAACCCTTATAAAATCTATGCGGAACCGATTAGAATCCGTAATAAGGGCACGTGGGGGTAATACACCTTATTAAAACACAAATAAACCCTTGCATAAAGTTTGTGTCTATTGTTAAAACCAATTTTTTAATTAAACCAATTTTTCTTAAATTTCTGTTTTTTCTTCAAAAAAAGTCTTAAGGTCCTTTCCAGTACATAAACTTAAAGTTAAAGATATGACCCTACACTGTTTTAAAGTTCACGAACCAATCTAGAGGTTTCAATTTAAATCTGTATAGAAAGTATGCATACTTGGTTAAAATATTTATTTCAAAGTCGTCTATTACTTTGATGCAGTTTATGAGTCCGTCAGTGTATATACGGCATTTTTTTTTCATCTGATATCAAAATAATTGATCTGTCGCCAGGAAATATTTTCATTGACAAATTAATATAAGTTGTCACGAGATATGAGTATTCAAAATAAGCTATGCATTATCAGTAAAAATGTGTTATTTTCAGCAATAAAATTTTTTCGCAAAATAAGAATAAGAATAATAGATTTATACTCAAATTGAATAATCCATCAAATTAATCAATTTATCGATTGTAGACTACAATTTCTTTTAATTTTTTATTTTGTCAGCAGTCTAGTAGTTACATTGTATTCCATTCAGTTATGATATGAATAGTTGCTAACATGTTTTTCTTCTGAATGTTAGCATGCATAATAGTTGTTAAGGTAATACCCACATATTACCACAAATCAGGTAAGTAGGCGATCATTTTAAAATTATGATAATAGTTGTTAATACACATTTGATAACAATCTATAAGTACAATCTATTTATTTGAGCCGTTTGGTGTCGAAACGCTGGGTCCGTGGGATCCAACTGCGCGCGCGCTATTTAAAGAAATAGCGAAGCGACTTGTCGACGCTTCCCGTGACCATAGGGCTGGCCTTTACCTCGCTCAATGAATTGGCATCGCCATTCAGCGTGGTAATGCCGCCAGCCTTCTGGGCACGGTTCCGGTAGAGATCGATGGGGAGGAATATTTTGATGCCTAAAATTGCAGTCTCTCTACCTTTTTATAATTAAGATAGATGTGTAAATATTTTGTATATAGTTATTAATATTCTCTATATAAATTGATAATGTTACCCAAGAATAAAAATATTAATTTATTTGGTCTTTTTATGTAACATTTTCGAATGATTGACTGTTTATCTTTGTTTTCATATTATTTTGGTGGTTATATTTACTATTTTGTGTATGAACTATAATTTCTAGGAAGCCGAAAATCTATTTAATTGGTGATAGCTTAAATTATATCTGATATTACTTACTGCCCAAGCCCAGTGACAAGTGTATTCATGACACATTAATAATGTAGGTCTTATGTAGGTAAATAAGAAATATTAACATATTTAAGCTTTATATTACATTCTAGGTTGAAGAAATAAGGAATATTAAGCTTGAAGAAAAAATTAAGGAGCTGACAGAAGAAAATAAGGTACTTGAAGGTAAAGTTGAATCTGCAAAGGCTGAACTGATAAAATTAGAAACAGCAAATGGTAAAAAACAATACCCAATACCTACAAAAGGCAAGGCTAAAGTTGAAAGCCAATCATCTAATAAAAAGGTTGAAGATACTTCCAATAAAAATGAAAAGACATCTAAAACTGCTACTGATGCTGTTAAACATTCAAAGAAAAAAGATAATGCTTCTGAGACTGATACTGTCATAGACATTAGAAAGTTGGACTTCAGGATTGGAAAAATAATTCAAATTAATAAACACCCTGATGCTGACTCCTTGTATGTAGAACAAATTGACTGTGGTGAAGACAAACCTCGTACAGTTGTATCTGGTCTCGTAAAATATGTACCTATGGAAGAATTGAATAACAGAATGGTTATGGTGCTTTGTAACTTAAAGCCAGTTAAGGTATGTTTACTTGTTAATATCTCAGCACATACAGCACAATATAGAAAAATTATTTCTTTTTAACACTGGTACTAAACATTACTCTTCTCACTTGTTTTGATTGATTTTTCACATAATAAATATAACATGTAATACCTCTGCTTGTATGTTTATGGTTATTGGGTATCTAAATATGTAGGCAGATTTTCTTGTGTCTGATACAAAAAGTTTGTATTTTCAGATGAGGGGAATAACTTCAGAAGCTATGGTTATGTGTGCTTCAACTCCAGACAAAGTAGAAGTCTTAATACCTCCTGTAGCAGCTGCTCCTGGTGATCTGGTTCACTGTGAGGGCTTCCCCAGAAAGCCGGAGCCTATACTTAATCCTAAGAAAAAGATATTTGAAAATTGCGCCCCTGATCTCATGACAAACAATGATAAAGTTGCATGTTATAAGGAAAGTCCATTAGTGGTGCCAGGTAAAGGACCAGTATTGTCTTCCACATTAAAAGGAGTCAATGTGAAATAAATGTGTGGTAAAAAAGGTTTATGTTGTCTAAAATAATAATTTCTCCTCCTACTCCTTCATTAACTTTTATAAAATTATGTTGAAATTCATAATATGTAAAAATGTACCTTTAGTGTGTACAGATTCATATTATTATTGTTTTTTTATTTGTGGCACGTCAATTTGACTTTACCTCGCCTGTTAAGCTGAAGGCAGTCTCATGAAAGAGGGTCACCATTACAAACACAAACAGTGCTGCAATGGTGGCGCTCAGCTTGACGGCCTCATCAGATGCTCTTTCACGCCCCGCGTAAAGGACCCCGGACTGTAGGAAAAAGGAATCTCATTATATTATCTGCTTGTGAAATTTGTTAAGTACTGCTGAGATGGGCAAGTTTTAGTTCTTTCCTACTGAAGAATTGACATGTAGGATCTTAGATGCACCACCACCACTTGTTGAACCATTATTCTATTTGGCTTAACCTTTTAGCCGCCTGAGTCGGATTCATCCGACAAAAAATTTCGGGCTTATTCCGCCTGAGTCGGATTTATCCGACACCAAATCCTGTGTATAATATATTCCCTTTCTAAACGTATTACGACGTTTTAGCCTGAAATATGTAATTTTTTCGAAAGTTTATCTATTCAACCTTTTATTTAGTGTTATAATTCAAATTTACTATATCAAGAAACAAAATAAAATACTATTTCAATTAAGGCAAATTTACTAAAATTATCCCTGAGAAAGTGTATTGACTTCCAACGCCTATGTCGTATTTTTCCGACAGTAGTGATGAGACAATGTTAGAACTTATACGATATGGAATATGCATAAACAAACATAAATTATATTAAATACTAAGTTATTAAATTTAAAAAGCACATGAAATAATTATTATATATGTTTTTGCTTTATATAAATCTATAGTTTTGTATGAAATTAGCGGTTTAGCAATTTTTGTACGGACTACTATAAATGCAAATTCCCATCCCTAGACATGTGTCCTTTTCGCCCAGGACGCCAGTATAGCACAAGCGCCTGCGTCGGATATACACGACCGTTCATGACGTCACAACCGAGTTGAGCCGTATGGAATTTTCCACTAGTGCTGATCGTGTTTATGTGATATTTATTAAGAATATTAAGTTTTACTTTCCTGTTTTAAAAATTGAAATTTACCATGTCGACTGCTGAAGACCCCCCCCCCCCCCCCCCCTGTTGAGCCTCACGTGATTGTTTCAAAATGTTGCAAAATAATCGGGACTTCTTTTTACGTGTGTACCCACGGGCTGCACGTCACTGTAGAGAGCAGTGACGTAAGTCGGACTTGAGCCGACTAAAACCACACGGAGTTACTGCAGATATGCCCTAGAGTCCTCAACAGACTTTGGCTATTGTTGGAGCCTCACCACTCGTTTACACTTTACCTGGGCACTTGACGAAAGGGTCGGACATTTGTAGTCAACAGGCGGTTGTTAGTTATCATTGTTATCAAACTCGTAAATACAAATATTATTATAGCGAAATATCGACGTCGAAAAGTGTATTTACTTACATCCCTATTTGTTGTAGGTATTTATTGATCGATTTAATGTGTCGGGCGCTGGGGGCACGCCAACTGATAAAAAGCCGGGCGGTTAAAAGGTTAAATGTGTTTGGAAGTTTCTCGATGTTGTGTCAGGATTCTCACTAACAGAAAGAATTTCCTGGAAATATGAGGCAGATAACTGGCCCCAAACACTAACTATTTTGTGTTCGACCTCAAAACTTCTCATCTTACACAAGATTTTGTGGCTCTGGGCTTGTCTTAGAAGTTAAAAACAAGACACTACCCACTCAATAGGCACCTGACTCTTAGGTATAGGTAGTGAATCGATCCCAGAGCCAACACAACACCATTCTCCTCTAAATTAGATAAATCAATAGGAATATTGCCTGTTCACTGCTGCACAGCATCATGTGCGCCATAGCACTCTATCTTGCGCATCCAGTCAACACTGACGGTCTCTGACGTTCGAGAGCTCATACGCACGTTACTTAGTATAAAGGCAATAAATAAAACGACCTTTAAGCAATATCAACAATATTTATATTACTTTCTAATACGTGATCCTTTACAACAATTTGCAATCGTCTTTAACTATATAGAAATTTATTTAAGATAGAAAAATAGTTGTGATGTAACATTAAGACCACAAAGAGTTGTTTATGTTTACAGTATTGGGGCACATAGAAAATTATATAACTCTCCATTGTTCTAATCAATTCCTTCATTTGAGGTCTTAAGTTCCAATTTATGTAATCTGTTAAAATTGCAACGTGTTTCTAGTTTCTATACATCTCTAGCTTCACTAGAAATGTCATTGCAAAAACTACATAGTTCAACATCAACATATTACGAGCCATTAGGAAAATATGTCTTTATAATTAAATAACAAACGTGCAAGCAAGCTCAGTTCCAAGTGAATGATCATTGTAGGCCAGTCACCACAATTATATCTAACTTGTTATTTCAAAACTTTTGTACCTAATTTATTTAAACGGTCAAGCAAAATCTCATAAATAATTTGACCAGGCCCAAATCCCAGCATACCGACATACGGCTATATTATGAATACAATATTGCCTAACTAAACTGAAATTATGATTTTTAACTATTTTTAGCTCCCAACTATAAAATGAAGTCCGGATTTATTACTTTTTATATTCTTTATTAAATTTCAAATAATTTTATTATGAATTATATACGCAATACAGATCGAGATAAATGTGATATTTCGTAACATTATAATTCAACTACAACAATAATAATATGCTATTCAACAATATGCAACTCTCAGAGGCAGTATACGAATTATGATCTGAGAGAATATTGGTCATGCAAATGTGTTGCTGGCTTGCGGACTAATTTATAAAACGAATATTAATATTAGGTATAGAAGATAATGGAATGGAGAGGGAAAGCGGACTCTGGGTTTAGTGTCGGTTTTGTATGCAACGGCATTAGCGCACGGATAAAGTCCAACAGTACTTACACTTACACACAGGCTTATCTATAGATACAGGCTCTTAGGGAAACGCTTCGGAAGACGAAGGCCTGGTAATACTCCAGGTACACTACAACTTTGCATAAAAAATACGTTTTGGTATTTTTTTTAATTATTTCTTAGTAAAGTCGAATGGAACGATTCCGTAAAAATGAGCGCAATTTGTTTATTTTTGTAGTGATATTTTTATGGAACTATTGTTTTATTTAGCTTTACTAACACCATAAAGTGTGAATAATGCTAATTAAACGGTACAAAAAAAATATAAATGATCCAAATTGTAATTTTTTAATATCAGTAAGTATGTAGTACACCCGGAGAAGTACCAAGTACCAAGTGCCTTCAACTTTATATAATCTCACCTCCGGCAATCAAGGACCCATGGACGGCGTGCGTTTTGGTCGGTTCGAGTCCGACATAATCATCTCCATCGGTTTTGGTGGAGGTGGTATCCGTGGGGATTTTGCGCATAAAAAAAAAAAGGAACGTTTCCTTAACACCTGTATAGACCGTGCTTATGTACTTACACTTTTAACATATTGACACGTACATTATGAACACACAGGATAGTAGGTAATTATTATTTTCATTGAAATAATTCAAGAATGAAGAGCTGCTGGCGCCTTCTTTAGTTCAATGGCATAACGTTACGTATTGGTATAACGGTAACAGGTAGACAACTGTTTGCCTGTAACCTTTATAACATTTGTGAATGATTAATAAGTTTAGATAAAACATATATCTGGGCATTAAAATATTGACTCTGCCTGCTCTAATCGGAAAGAGATGTGTCTAAAATTATAAAGGTATGTGCGTATAACTTGGGGACTGACCTAAATATATTTTTGATGTCTTGTTTTCTCGTGGATCTACGATTCGTCCCAATGAGGCGATCAAGGGGTCTAGGGAATTGTTTGTCGTAGTCTTATTACGCTATACTCACAAACCGCGTATATGTGTGATAAAAATAAAAACCGCGTGTAATATGTCGCCACCCTCTGGTACTAAGCAATGATTGAGGTGGCGAAGAAGGGATGAGACACACACGGACCCACAACGGACTTAGTAGGATTTGGTGACCGTGGCGTATGGACATTTGCAAAACCACACACGATCAAAAAAAGGTATTTTCGCGTTAAGGTACACCTGACATGTAAGTCCCCTGTAACTTATGGCTGCTGCAAGTCCTAGAGACGGTTCAAGTCCGACATACACAAAGATCTGAGTAATATAATAATATTACTAGATCTACTACTACAACTAGGAAGGAAAGAAAAATCCTATAAAGTCCGATTCGATAACAAAGCGAAGTAGTTATAAAATGTAATAAGATTTTATAACAACTCTCTATAAAGATAATTATGAGTACATAAGTGCTTTTTAAAATATAATGCAAAGAAAATAAATTAATAGTTGTTAAGTTACATTAAGAATTATGACCGTACTGTGAAAAATTGCCCATATTAAAGATAGATTTTGCCGCCTATTGAAACAAGAGACGATGAATTATATACCTATATAAATTACTACACAAGAACTTCTTTGGAATTACCGAGGGGTTTTTAAAATTAAATTTATTATGCACTAACCACATTTTAATGTACCTACATAACCTCATTTAACCACAAAAATCTAATTTGCAGTTCCGTAGAACAAAATGTGCATTATAAAGCCTAGTGTGATAGCAAACTTTGTGTGTAGGTAATTTCTACTAACAATATTATTTGCTAACGTCCCGATATCATATCAAAGTCAATTTGCTGGTAGGACTATATTTTCTAATAACAAGTGATCTGGCAATACTAAAGTATGACGTCACAGCTTTTTTACAAATGTTCAAGCAAGTCCCATGTTTAAAATGAAACTGATTTTACTCGACCTTGCTGTAATATAAAATATATTCATGTTTAAAATTAGTTTTCTAAGAGACTTGTTAATTGATAGCTGCTGTAACGTTCCAGAATGTATGAGTATTATACGTACTAATTGATCGACATTCTTTCCTTGCCAATATATATTCACTTAATAATTTTGTTTGTGCAGATATGTTTGATGTTGAAAGTGTTACAAGTTAATCTTAACCTAATTTATTGGTATATTATTATGCGCATTACTTATTCTTTATTGACCTGATCGGACATCCTTTCCCTTATATTATTTCATATAATAAATAGTGAAAAAGATAAACATCTGCTGTAATTTTTAACTATGTATCAGGCTGCAAAATTAGAAGTAGGTATGTCCGACCTGTCGGAAAAAATATTTATTTTAATTTCAATATCAATTCCTTTATTTTATCAATTAAAGCTATCTACTGTATTTTATATGAACTTTAAATCCGAACAATTGTAATATTTGTCAAAGCTATTGGCATCACAATGAGAATAGCGAGTTAGCAGTAGGTAGGTATATGACAGATGAAACAATAGCATAACTATTAATTTTGAATATATATACTTTGTGAATTTAATATTATGCTAGATAGACCTTACTCTTCTATAATAAAGATAAAACTACACATCTACATATTTTCATTTTGATATTACATAACATTATGAATATACTGACTAATTCTTTGGTGGAATACCAATTGTCGCAACATTTTCCATACACTTAGTCTGTCCAAGGAAAGCAAAAGTAAAAAAAGAGGCTCTACTTAAATTCAATGTTATAATTACAATCGATAAACAATAGCCACGCATAGTTAGCATTTAGTTATAAAGGTGTCAAGCTCAACTCACTTCAGTTGTCACAGTCGCAGTCTTGCGAGTTTAAACTAGTAAACTTAAATTAAGATAAGATATTGAAGTGAGCGTTACGTGGTAGAAATCCAACAAGAAAATATATCATGGAAGTGGGGGTACCACTCACCCACGCCACGGTTCAAGAATTTTTTTTTTTTTTTTTATACTACGTAGGTGGCAGACAAGCACACGGCCCACCTGATGGAAAGCGGCCACCGTGGCCTATGAACGTGTGCAACACTAAGGGTGTCACACACGCGCTGCCCACCCTGAAGGGAAAGGGGGAGAATTCCAGCCAATAGTAAAATATTACTAATAGTCATAGAAATACCAAACAGCAACCCCCCAAATCACTCCTTTCCTTTCTATACCAGGGGTAAGAGGCGAAAAAATCGGATGGGTATTGTATATTTTTGCCAATTATGTAGAAATTCATTTATGCTTGGTGGAGGCACTAAATAGTTGTGTTGCTTAAATCTCTATCTTCTCATTATTATATACTATTTGTGAACTTTCCTTGAACAGACAAATATGTAGTATAACATTGGCGATGGCTGAAATACAGAAGTAACGTGTAAATTGTTAATACATACTTAGTTATAAGATTTAAATATATCAATGGATTGGCAAGACGAATGTTGTTAGGAACGCATCATAATAATTACTTTAATTAGTAAGTCATTGAAAAGAAAATTGCAAATAGCGCTAGTACAGGGTGCATTATTGAGACGGGGCTTAAGGGCAGGTACCTTAACCATTATAGTTACAGCTTACAACAAAACGTTATTAGGAGACCATCCATTACTTATAAGATATTTTGAACCACATTCACAGATTATGGATAAATGTTACTGCCCTTACTGTCCTGTCCCAAAAAATACCACGCGTATAATTGTTGAACTAAAACTTATATTATAAAATTGTTTCAGTTAAAAGGAATTACGATATATAAATTGATATGATACAAAAATACAGTATAATGGTCGTATACAGTTAATATTTATAATTTAGTTTACGTATTAGAATTAGTAAAGTTTATGATAAAACACGTAAAGCATAGGGAATGGCACAGTATAGTTACAGCGACACTACAATAGTCATCTGAAATAACTCACATAAGGTACTTAGCACGACCATCGTTTGTAGTGAATAATAAAAATAAAGATATTATGCTGACTTATCCTAGGTTACTTATGTTAATCGACATTAAAATTTAATTTGAATAAAGGTATAATACCTTTGCTGAGAGTAATTGCAATTGTTATTATTAATGAGTAAGGGTTTAGGCCTTATTGATATGAAGATGATTACTTGAATATTCCATCACCATTAAAAACTATTTATTTGATTTGTAAAAATATGATTTTAAAAATAGAATATGTTATCTTAAAAGAAATGGTTAAACTCCATCAACAAAACATTAATTATGAGAGGTTATATTACGTTCACATATAAAATACAGTTCTTATTATTTATAACCTGTTTATGGATCATAAAGATGAATCAATGTCCTTTAAAATTGATCGAATATTACTTAATGTTTAACCATTTTACTTATAACTATTGACACCTAATGTTTTACAAAAATATAAACAATACTTCATTTCAAGAATAACAAAGGGAACTTGAGAAACTAAAGGTCACAGCAAACATATCAATTCGGAACCGGTTCGTAACCATATAACTCGAGCCGTTTAGTTAGAGAGTAGTTTAGTTAGTAGAGTTGTATGGAACTCCATACTGCAAAGCACTTCAATCGGAATCGTAATGTAAAAAGTAAATAAACAAATGAACACGCGGCGGCTCACCTCATCACCACAAGTTTAGACTTTACTGTTATGTCGTTAAAGTCAAAAATTAAATGACACCTAGAATAAAAATTATTATTCACGTAAGTATATAAATGTTTTCTCTTTATTGTAATTTAACGTTTTTTTTATGTACAAAGAGTTATCTATCTACATATCTAAAATATGTAATGAATTATTGGGGTTCTGGTGACAGCTAGGTCAACTAGCGGTAAGCGAGCCGTAAGCGTTGGTTGTCTAGCCGAAAGCCGATATTGTGACGATTCCTTTCCATTTCGACATGTGTGCTGTCACGCTATGCGTATCTTCGGATCTTCTTTCGGAAATACTTATAGAGACAATACTGTATAAAAATAAATATAATTCATTAAAAATATAGCATTTTATATCAGATACAATAGAAAAAATTGTACATTGATACAAGTCATCATAGAGTAAAATAAATATAATTGTAAATAATGGCACAGGAAGTTATTACTACCAGAAGTAATAAAATGTAGGTGGGACACAACACAAGCACAAATTTTTGAGATAATATTAGTTGTTTATTATGGTAAATATTTCAGAGGAAGACGACTTTCATAGTTAGGTCACAAGTTAAAACTATTACGCATCACTATCTACCAGATAAGTATTAACAACGGCTTATAGGACCATTTTTTATGAATTCTAGACGTAATAATGCTGAATAAACGTTATGACTTACAATCATGGATAGATTTGGAATTTCTTAAAAATATGACTTGTTACCACGGAAAATATCCATATAAAAATAAAATACTTAAGTTTACACTCGCATAAACATTTCCTTTTGCAGAAAGTATAGTATACAGCTAATCAAAAACTAACTCGTTTTGGACAGTTAACTAATACTTTGGTTTAAAGTTTACATTTAGTTGTGTAAATAGATACATACTCGCATTTTCGCATCTGTACACGTGCCGTCCTGATTCAGATGATCCTTTTTGTAGCACCCACCCGCTGAGGTACAGAAAGTTGGCTTTCGTTTTAAAGTTGTGTCGGTGGGAAACGTCGCTGGGGTTTACTGCGACGCTGCGCTAGAGTCGACTGCGAAACCGGACCTAAAACTTGTGGCGTCAACGGCGACGAAGTCATGGCCTAGGAATGGAAATTACGTTTAATAAACAATATATTATGTATAAATGAGGCAATTAGGTAAGTATTATGTTGAGTGGTCTAAGTATAATCTAATTGTTACAATAATTTTTTTTATTCATTTCCCTTAATGCTATACAGGGTATTCATCAAATGAGTTAACGTGGCTAACTAAATTCTAGTAAAATACACAACAAAAACATAATAAATACAAACTATAAAAGGCCTCAAACTAGTATTCATTGTACACTTCTTTTTGCATTTGCTTTTTTTGCGCGAAATCGCCACGGAAACCATGGAAAAACAAAATGTGATGTAGGTAGTCGGTGCACGCGTGTGCTTGGTGTGCGTATTTACGAAGGGTAAATTCGACAATATGAACCTACCTACCTGAACCTAATTTCCATGCAAACGCATTTTTGTGGATTGCAACCTAGCTCATACTTTTTATTTTTATACATACCTAGTTCATGTAATAGTTGTAATCTGTTATGTGTGTAAATAAATAAATAAAAAAAAAAGCTTAAGGGAGTAAGTAGCTCACCTGGAGTTTTGGCGGGAACGCGAAAAGTGTCATAGCGCTGCTGTGTTTTATTTTCTAAATTTGGTGTTCATTCGAGTTTTTATGTGTAAAAATGGTGGAGTTTTAGACATAACGGCTTGGACAAAGCACACAAGTGTAGGAGGGTGGAATATTGTAGTGAATTGTGATTTTTCGTGCTGATGTCAAAATCTCCCTAAGAAAAGCTTCTAGTAAAGTCTTCACTACTTTACTAGGGCAACTATCATCCGCCATCGTCATCATCATCATCATCATCATCATCATCATCATCATCAACAATCATTCCAACAATACTTATGACAAAATATAAGAAAATTCCCAACTCGACACTGGCAAAATTGTCCCCTAAATTGGGTTGACGTGTTGCCATCTAAGAAAAGAAGAAGAAGAAGCTCACCTGATAGGTGAGGTCGACGGCGCGGCGGAGGTCGTCGGGCGGCGGCGCGGCGTCGAGGGGCGCGGGGGCGGGCGCGGGCGCGGGGGCGGCGGGCGCGCACAGCCACGGCTCGCGGGCCAGCTCGGCGGCGCGCGGCCGCACGGCCGGCTCCAGCGTCAGCATGCGCCGTACGCTCGCACGCGCGCCCGCCGACACGCCGCGCCACGGACCGCTCGACGTGTCCACCTGCACCACACGTAATAATACAACACCATGACCTAGTTTCCATCATCGTGGCCGTAGCGCTTTACAGCAAGTCTCTGCACCTGGCGGAGACCATTTCCGAATGTATCATATTGTGCACTCGGAAATGGTATCCGCCAAGTGTGTATCCCTAGTGTATTAATTCTCTTTGAGGGGCCTCTACGTCTTGGCTTCGGCCCGACGCACGCCTTTCAAAGAGCCGGGACTCCATAGGCCCGAGAGTTATGGAATTGAGATACAATAATGATAATAATTCGTTTATTCATGAAAAAAATAAACAATATTAGACTTAATCAGAAACAATGTTTACAAATAACAATAAGATACAAACAAGCGTTAGTGGCAGTCTGACCAAATCTGAACTTGATACTCTCCCGACTTGCCGCGCGCATATCCGAGGCTACGTACAGCCTTTACGTGGTTACGGTGGAACTAGACCTTGGTATTATGTTATCGGTAAATTTCCTGGCTATGTCTCATGGAGGTGGAGGCGCGTATCGCAGGCTAGCGTCACATGACCGGATTTCCGTTCAGTAGTTTCTGCGTCCAGTGCGAACAGACAAGAATTGTAAGAGACTAGAGTAAATTAACGCTTCCGGGCGGGTACAACGCTAATGATCATGATAAGCAAGTAACTATCTAATAAAGTTTCAGGACCTCCGAAAGACAATTTGCCGCTCTGTTATTTACGATTCGAGACCCTAAATTGAACTCTGTCTTTTTTAAAAGTTTTGAATGATCCACTGACTTCATAGAACTAGGTCAACATTATTTTTGTTTACTTATTAACAAAGTTAGGTACATTATGGTGATATTTATTTATTTAATATGTAGGTATGTACCTAAGTGTAATTTTTACGGATAAGTGCCAAATAACCCAAAATTTTGTGTTTAAAAATACTATTAATTAGTTAATTAAAACGTTAAAACCATATCAAGGATTATAGTTCTACATACCTTCCCCGATTCAATTCTCGCCAAGATGACTTCTGGAGTATCATCACCAGTTGAAGCAAAAGGTGTTCTACCAGAGAGCATGATGTACGCCAGTACACCTGAAAATGATTTTTTAGTAATTATTATCTGTCAGATAAAATAGTTTAGACAGATGTAGTCTTGCTCAAAAGAGTCAGAGTTATCAAACAAAACATCGCTACGTCGTCCTTTCCGTTTCGAATTCCGCCATGCACGCTCACATAAAATCACCTAGTAAAAATATACTCGTAGGTACTATACCCAAGCTCCAAATGTCACAAGCTGCGTCATATCCAGCTCGCTTCAGCACCTCGGGTGCCACAAAGTTAGCTGTGTAACAAGGAGTCATCAGAAGGCCATTTTCAGCGCGTAACTGTTTTGCTAAGCCAAAGTCCACTAGACGTATGTCTTCAGGCCTTTTCTCTGCTGTCGCGAATAGAATGTTAGATGGCTTAATATCTCTGTAAAAGAATTCATGTGTTAAATATTTACTGATTTTGAGGTTATGGTAATTTAATAATTAAATAATTTAGGCGTAGTAAAAAAGAAAATATAGAATTTTAACAATATAGCTTACCTATGTACGACCGTATGTCTATGTAAATAATGCACAGCGTGAAGGACGTTTCTCAGCATGGGCGCAGCCTCATGCTCGGGCAGGTATCGGCGTTGCGTTATGTGTTCCAGCAGCTCACCGCCACGACACAACTCCGTGACGGCGAGGATACGACCTCCTTCTTCGTATACACCGCGCAATGTAATTATATGAGGGTGTTGGCTGTACCTGTAAATATTTTGTTTTAGTGGGTGACAAGTACCTATGTAAGTATGTCAAATCTATAATACTAGTCTTGTTTTGCAACACTTGCACCATGCAAACCACATTGACGGCAGTAAAGAGCAAACGGACGTTTGGGTATCTTCGAAAAGATGTGTTAATTTTGTCAAAGTATAAATACATATCTAATTATAGTTTCTTTTGCTAATTTGGGATCTTATAATGGAATTAATGGTAAAAATAATAACCAACTTTATTAAACTTTGTAATTATAGGCATGCTTTATCTGCTTGGGCAATGCTTTGTAGCGTAAATACTAGTCGAAAAAAAATTATGAGTCACAAAAAATAATTTCTCTTATAAGTACTTCAGGGTAAATCTCTTAAAATAAAAAATGTTACTAGGAACATTTGTTTAGCGCGCTGTAAACATTTTCTTTGAAAGATATAAATAAAGGAGTCGCTGTCACTGGGACTAGTGACAGCGACTCCTTGGACTGTCAGGCTGCATGGGTAATAAATGTACTGACCAAAGCAATGTGATTATTGAATCACTGTACACTCTGCACCAATAAGTTTTTTTTTTATACTACGTAGGTGGCAGACAAGCACACGTCCTACCTGATGAAAAG
The DNA here is from genome assembly GCA_963691645.1 of Pelosia muscerda. Taxonomy (NCBI): domain Eukaryota; kingdom Metazoa; phylum Arthropoda; class Insecta; order Lepidoptera; family Erebidae; genus Pelosia; species Pelosia muscerda. The sequence continues at coordinate 10,143,981 of OY829113.1, forward strand.
CGACCACCGTGGCCTATGAACGTGTGCAACACTAAAGCGCAATTCACACATAGCGCGGGTGCGGGTCGGGCGCGGGTGTTTTTGCCATCCATCGCTGTTTACAGAATAAAGTAAAAATAACCTTCATGAAGAAAACAGCGATGGATGGCAAAAACACCCGCGCCCGACCCGCACCCGCGCTGTGTGTGAATCGCGCTTAAGGGTGTTACACACGCGCTGCCCACCCTGAAGGGAAAGGGGGAGAGTTGGGAAGGGGTGGGATTTACAAAGGTTTTTCATACATACCTGAGTAATATTTCTATCTCTTCCCGAGGATCATACTGCAATTTATCCATGATTTTAACAGCAAACTGCGATCTAGAGGTTTTGTGTTCACAGAGCCGCACAACAGAGAATGAGCCAGTGCCTAGTTCACCCATTAATCTATAAAAACAAACAATTCCTGCTTTTATTACTGTTTGATAGGTACTATATCCGCCCGATTTTAAAGTGGTTTATATACTTTAATATTCAGTATTGTTAATATACCATAACCCAAGTTTTTTTAACATAATATTACTTTAATGAGGTGGTAAGGCCTAAATAAGTAAACACTAACTTAAGCAATGTTTACAAGTTAATATACGTTATTATTTTGTACTCTCTATAAAAATATTAAACTCTCTCTGATAATATAAAATTCGCGTACCTGTATTCATCGAAGAAATTACTCCTATTAACAAACCCAGCCCAGAATTCTTCAGTGGATGTTTTATTATTTTGTTGCTCATTATTTTGATTTTCATTGGTAATTGTTTTGTTATTGTCGTCATCGAGTAAACAAGGAGCCACGAAACTGAAACCACTGGAAAAATTGAAAAGTTATTTTTATGGCCTCTTTTTTTGAAATATTTATACATATAAAAATAAGTAGGGTTTTCCTTCCTGACGCTATAACTCCAGAACGCACTAACCGATTTCCACGGTTTTGCATTCGTTGGAAAGGTCTCGGGCTCCGTGAGGGTTATAGCAAAGAAAATTTATATGTTATGTTATAAACTAGCAAACCCGGCGAACTCCGTTTCGCCATGTGAAATATGATTTTCCCGCTTTTCTGTTGAAATTTTCTTTGCTATAAACCTCACGGAGCCGTCTCGGGCTTTCGCCGGGTTCGCTAGTTTATAATATAAAAATATAAAAAAATACATACATTTTACATAGGTTTTACATGTTATAATTTAAGGCTTTTGTTCATAGAAATTCTTGATATTGAGCTTACCGAAATAGTTCGTGCGCATTAGCCGAAGCGGGTACACCTGGAGAATCGCGGGGTGTGCGACATGTAAACTCAGAGTCAAAGTAAAATGCGTCATCCGCTCTTGAAACAGCTGGCCGGAATGGAGGGATAACCTGCGGATATATAATTACAGTCGGTCATATCCTAATGATGAAAGTTTGTACATACGGTGACTGTTTCGTAACCAGTTGCGATCGAAGTCTTCATCGTCCTTAATCGTAACCAGTTGAAATCGAATGTTTTCTTTCAAGTTCGAAACCAGTATTCACCATTAAAATACATTCGTAACCAGTTATGATCTAGGACGCTTTTTCTTTATTCGAAACCAATAGCAATGTTGCAAGAAAGAAAGAAAAGAAAGAAGAAAGAAAATTTGTTTATTTAAACACACTACATACCTACAATTAGCACAAAATAATTTATACTAACAAACAGAAAAATACGAAAAGCACAAAAAATAGCAATAGAACAAACATAAAAAAAGGCACCCAAATATAACAATAACAATAATATATATATAAAAAAACACAATAGAAAAGAGTCGAGCACCCACATAAGCATTCAGCTTGTATCGTATTAAAGTCAGTGCGGAGTGTGTGTTCAAAAAGGCCACAGTTCAGCTAAATGCTACAGATTGGGTACAATCTGCAGCGCTGGTTTTCAACTGTAGCCTAGACAAGCCAGGTGACTAGCTGTATCTATATAGATGTCACATTTTCGGTATGCATACTTAGAGAAAAAAAAAAAAAAACAAAATACCTCACACACGTACATGCACACAAAAAGTACATAGGTCTGTATGCACGTGGTCAAACAAGCACACAATACAGATCACAATAAAAATTAGTAGTATGTTCCAATTGTAAAAAATAGGTATTAGAAATCTCATGTTAGTACACAAGTAGGTATATAAATTTATCAATAGATGTGAAGTTCTCCTTAACGATAATAATGTATGTAAATATTTAATTAGTTATAGATTTTGAAGTAGATAAGTAGGTATCTATTAGATTTATTTAGCAATAGTACCTATTTCAATTTTTCAATTGCACAATATGTACCCATGGGTAATAATCAAATTCGCTCATGACAAAAATAAATAGAAATAACAAAAATAAAAACACAACAGTGATAAGTATCATTCGAACTCCCAGTCAACCCGCAGCTGCCGATCAAAATGCACAAAACACAATTAAACACACATAATACAGAACACAAATTAAAGGAGACTGCGGACAATGAGGCACACGAAATACCCACCCAATCATGCCCAAAGCCCATTATCGGCTTGGTTTCTGCACATCGAGTAAGATATTTCTGTACCTAGCTCGGAAGCCACGCACGCCGGCAAGCCTTCTAAGAGGCGGAGGAATATCATTCCATATCTTACTTGCACGATATCTGAACCCACCCTGAAATGCCGCAGTTCTATGTTTCGGAACATGTAGGTTTACGCGCGATGCTCTTGTTAAGTACCTACTGTTTTCGTTGAGCCATTTCAGTTTCGAGAACAGGTATAAGGGCTTTCCCGTCTTAACAATACCAAATAGAACAGTTGCTAGGTGTAAGTCCCTCCTGTACCTCATTTTGAGTCTGTTGTGATCGTTCAGGTATGGCGTCACATGGCATCTGGGTGGTATATTATAACAAAAACGCGCGCACGCATTTTGCACCCTTTGAATTAAATTGGCCGTTTTCGCCAGTAGCCGTGGACCGTACACCACGTCCATATAATTAAATTTCGATAGTACTAAGGTGTCAACCAACCTCTCACGGAGTTCAACACTGAGGTAGCTTCGTATTCTGTACAGGAGCTTCAATCTATAAAAACAGTTTCTCACGCAATCTGCAATATGGCGTTCGAACCTCAGTCTCTCGTCCATCAGTAAGCCTAAGTTCCTAGCTTCATATACACGCTCAATAGGGACGTTATCAACATGAATTACGGGGTTTTGAGTATTGATCCGAGTAATTTGATGTTTCGATCCTAGTATGAGATACTTAGTCTTGCTTCCATTAAATACGAGTGTATTCTGACGGGCCCATTGACAGATGTTGCTCAGATCCTCGTTCACCTTCTCCAAGGCTTCCTGGAATTCAGTAGCCTTAAAGGAGTAGTAAATTTGAACGTCATCCGCGTATATATGAAATTGACAGTATTTTATAACTCTAGCAATGTCCGCAGTATAAAGTATGAACAACAGGGGCCCCAAAACGGACCCCTGTGGCACACCCCTATCCACCGTTGCCAAAGTTGAACGCAGTGAAGATCCATCACTATTTTGGGTTTCCACATACTGTGCCCGGCCACTTAAATACGAATGAAACCACTGTACTGTGTCACTGTCAAACCCATAATACGCCAACTTAGAAAGCAGGAGAGAAACGTGCAGCCCGTCGAACGCCCTGGAAAAGTCCAACAATACTAAAACCGTTGCTTTGCCGTGGTCCTCAGCTGCCAGTATATTGTCCGTAACGTCCAACATAGCTGTGGCTGTACCACGATTCTTCCTAAAGCCCGACTGCACATCTGGTAATATATCTCGCGTCTCCAAATAACGTCGAAGTTGTGAGGCAACCACCTTCTCTAAAATTTTCGACAAGCAAGGTAAAATGCTTATTGGACGTAGATCTTTATAACCGAGAACCTCGTTATGTTTAGGAATTGGCTTAATTATTGCAGTTTTCCAACTAGAGGGGAACCTAGACGTTGAAATAGATTTATTTATAATGGTAGTAATTACACTTAAAGTTTCAGGGATCATGAGTATCATTTTCAATGATATTCCGTCGACTCCTACTGCATTTGACTGAAGTTCCCCTATTATTTTCAGCACCTCTGACGAGTCAGTAGACGTTAACCCAAAAGTAGATTCACTAAACCTGTAGTACTCGTAAAATGTAAGTGTGGACAACGGGACGTTTGTATCGCCAGGGACATTAAGGAAATGCTGATTGATCGCATTAGGGTCATTTAGGTGCGACGGAAGATCCATAGATTTATGCGGATTCAGATTAGTTTTAATATTTTTCCACAATATTTTAGGATCCTTGATATTATTATCTATTTGAATCCTAAAATAACACTTTTTTTCATTATTCACGGCTATGTCAACTTGTTTTTTTAGATCTTTGTAATATATTTTATGAGACTCAAGTCCAGATATCCTAGCTCGGTTCAGTGCTGCATCCCTCAAACCGATCATGAATTTTATATTGCTAGTAAGCCAAGGGGTCGGTCGATCCTTTATAATTCTTCTCTTCATCGGAGCGTGCAAATCGAAAATGAAATGAACTATCTTTGTGTAGTCCTGTACTATGTCATCAACATCCTCCAGACTCAATAAACGGTTCCACTTAAAAGAGCTGACGTCCAAATTGAACCTATCCATATCAATATCCGATAACGCCCTATATGTAATTACTTTAGACGGTATTCTTGGCCTGCGGAACAATAGTTCACATTCTATAAATGCATGTCCGTTCACTTTCCCAACAGAGTCCACGGTCGTACTACGCACCCTCGCATTTGTACAAACTACATCGATCAGCGTCTGGCTGTGATCAGTAAAATGCGTTGCGTCCTTTACATACTGAGTCAACCCCGTGCATTGAAGAAACATGTTAAATTGATTAACATTTGCTTCTGCATGCTTAAATAAATCGATATTAAAATCACCCAGTAGAACAATATAGTCATAGTCAGAAAAAGAACCTATAGAATCAGTCATTGCATCAAGAAACTGTCTTACATTGCCTGTAGGTGGATTATAGCCGGTGCCCACTATGATCCTATTATGGTTTACTTTGATTTTGACCCACATCTGTTCGACTGTCGGGTGCACAGGGTGTACGCAAACTTTTATATGCAGGCCGTTTCTGTAGTAGAAACCGACCCCTCCTCCGCGATCCGCTATCCGAACGGGGCGAGGAGTATGTCGCAACCGGTATTCTGGCACGAACGGCGCGCGGCCTTCCTCTCCACACCTTAGCCATGTCTCATTTATGGCCAATAAGTCTACCTGATGTCGGTCTATTGCCGCTAAAATATCGGTATGGTTCGCACCCAAAGAACCCGGGTTAAACAAACCGACTCTGAAAAATTTGTTAACCATTGCGGATTTTACCGTTGAACCTACCCATAAAAACTACATTTACCCATATCCGATATTCATCATACCCACAAGTTATGTACATATTGTTATACATTGATACACACATAAATAAAACCGACCATATAGCAAAACACATAGAAAAAAATTGACAGAAAACAGGTGCCACTGGAAGCTGCGAATAATAATGATCAACACAAAACAACAAAACACAGATAAGGAATGAATAGCTCGGCCGTTGCATAATATGACTCATTAATACACACATTCCACACTGACGCTGCGAGCCCACAAGAATATATCGCCCGACGACGACTCGACTTGCTGATACTTTAATTACGTTATAGTATAATAAGATTAATACGCATAGATGCGCGCGATAGGTGTATTGACATAGGTTTTTATATCTGAATAGACCTAGTGTGACTAATAATATATACCTAATGTGACCTGTGCATACTTTATACAGTCTTTTAACTGATACAAAACAGTGTTGAATCATGCTACTTGTTCCACTTGTTCCACTACATAGTACAGTAATTAACAATGATGCATTGTATCTTAGGTTATATATCATGAAAATTATAATTATAATAAATTCTGAAACCTGAAGGGTTAAACTGAGCCCGTGCCAAAAACCCGCCCTAAGTCGGCTTCATTTTGTATGGCAAAAGTGGGCTTGCCTTCGTCCTGCTTCACAAGAATACGCCCATTCCTGGTCCAGACAAATTTCCATTGTAGCCTCTTACGCGTTTCGCGTACCCTGAACAACAGATGCCGGTTAAATTTGGTTAGACGCTCGTTCATGTAGAATGGGCAGGGTTTCCCCACGAGGCCGTAGTCCGCAGTGTTTGCCCCTCGCCGCACCCGCATATTCCGTAGCAAGTCGTCTCGTACCGATCGGCGCGTCAACCTTACCACGAGGGGGCGAGGGCGACCGGTCGTCGCATTCCCATTGCCACTACTGCGCAAGATCCTCGGACCCACTCTCTCGGCGCATACGATATCCCGCTCATCCAAGGTCATACCCATCTTGGTAGCAATCAAGGTAACCATATGCAGCGGGTTTTCACCATTGCTCTCGGGCAGATTTGTTATCTCCAGATCATTGGCTAACAACAGCTGATCTCGCTCATTGAGCTCGGACTTAAGCTCCTCCACTATATTTTCTAGGCGCCCCGGGGTATCCGGCTCCTTTTCAATTTTGCCTTCCAACAAGCTTACCCTGTCCTCCAATGAGTCAAGCCGTGAGGAGTTCTTGATGAGGGTTTCCCGAAGCTCTTGTACGTCCTGGCGCAGTAGGCGCAGCAGTTTCAATTCCCTCTGCATATGTGCCATTTGCTCCCGGAAAAGCCGTATCTCCATCGCCAAATCAACAGGGCTACTCTCATTGCCAACATTTGTGACGGTATCCAAACATTCTGATGGTATCGCCTTTCCCATCTTGCCTGGTGATGACCCCTTCTCCGAAATATTTTTTACAGGAGTATCCGGTCGGTTATCTCTTGGTTTATTTTTTAGGCATTCCGGGCATGACCAGTTTGGTTGCTTAGCCGACTTAGCTCCGCCCACACATGCCAAATGGTACGAGTGTGGGCAAGTAGCACAGACAGCGCCATCTTTGTTCATGAACCGCCCGCAAGCCTTGCAATTCATAACTCGCAATCTATAAACCGAAGTGTCTGAGTTAGCAGTACTGCACTAAACAGCTAGATGTCGCTCGTCCGATAAATACAGATCAGCTGTTTGCCAGCTGACTTCGGGTAGGTATAATAAGTTGTATTATAACAACACCCACACAATTAACTAAGACACTCGATTCTTTATTTATTTAATGTCGCTCACTATCACTGCACTATAAATGTTTGATGTATTTCTTATTATGATTTTTTAGGCACAAGAACACTGCAAGTTTGTATAGCAAATGTATCAGAACAAATTTTGCACTAGTGGCAACGTACCTCAGCACAGGTACAAAGTTTATGTCTTTGTATATTTTTATATTGGTTAACAGTCACACAACACTACGAAAACAGCAAGCAAGCATTACAGAACTTAGATATGTAACGAAAAGAGCTCTACTTATTGCGTGTGTAGTGTAGTATCAGTTCATCAATAGGTGTACTTAGTTTACTGCCATTTCAGCTTACTTTTTATATCACTTAGGTGGCAAACAAGTACACGGCGCACCAGATGGAAAGTGGTCACCGTGGCCTATGGACGTTTGCAACACCAGAGGCGTCACTCGCGATGCCAACTTTGTAGAAACCTTCTAATGCCCTTCTTTAAGAACCCATATTGTAGTCGTTTGGAAAAAGTACAGCAGGGAGTTCACTTATTCTGCGGGCTATGTCGGTGACTTTACTTGGCATTGCAAACTACCAAGTTAATAATAATTATTATAATTTAAAATAATGGATATTTTTTAGTCTACTATAAGAAGTAGGTAGTAAGTAGTAGATGGATTTTCTAATAATACCTCTTTTTTGAAAAGCGCTTCCCAATCTATACTCGTAAAGAACTCGTGTTTCTTTATATCCTCAATTCCATTGGATCCAGCACCCAATCTAAAGACACAAAAGATAGATGGTATAAATCTCATGTAAACCTTCCAAGTAATCGTCATCATCTTAGCATTGTTTTCGGTTACATTATCAAGACAGGATCAGCACGCTCGTCATCCGTGACATCGTAGATAAAATGCCTTCGCTATGTAGTAGACAAACTTTTTACCATCATACCACGAGGGCCGAAGATGTACATTACATAAAAGGTTGTTGTTACTACAGGTTATAAATGTCATGAACTGCGAAGTAGTAGGTAATATAACTGCTGTCGAAACCAGATGCAGTAGTTTCCTAATCTCGTTTCCTTTCATAGATCGTTTTAGACTTCGTATATCGTTCAATTCATCACAAACTCTGGGAGGCCATTATTTTAAGCGTCATCATTCTCTGAGCTTATTCCCAACTCAGTTGGGGTTGGATTTCTAGTCTAACAAAGATGCGGCTGAACTTCGATATTTTCTATGAAGCGACGGACCTCTATCGAAGTTCTGTAGTTAAGCTAGTCGGACTTTTGAGGGCTCCATCTACCCGTAACAACTGCTATAGATGTTAGTATTGCAACCGAGATTATTTTGAGAGTAAACTACTAAATTCAAGGCTTAAAACACTTAATAAATTTCTATATAGAATAAAAGATACATTTATACAAATTTATAAAATAAAAATAGAGTGTCTGTTAACTATAAAATAATACTTTTGTAACGAATGCATATGAAGATAATAACACACAATACCTACAAGATTTTCGTGGGGAACTGGCCCAATTTTGAAGGGATTCAATTTAGATAGCTGACGTTATAAGGCGCAAATTAGGTATAGTATTATACCTAAAAATAGTTTCGCCTATTCTAGAAAAAATATTAGATTTCCAAAAATAAAGCTAAAAACAATTAAAACCCCGATCGAAGTTCACATGAGCGAAGTCGCGAGCATGGCTCGTACTTTATAAAAAATGTTGCTCACCTATTTAGCGGATTCCTTTTAAATAATGCTCTGAGTAAAGATTGAGCTTCTTCGCTTAGATTTGATGGCATCCCAAGCTTAGCTTTTAAAATTTGTGTCATTGTTTCATGTCTAGTTGAGCCATGGAAAGGAAGATTTCCTGTTAGCATTTCAAACTAAAAAGAAGATTGAGTATTATAAATTGTGTTTATCATTGTAAAACAATATGTATCAAGAATATGCAAATATATGAAATAAACTCAGTATTATCAGATAATTTTCTAATATATTAATAACTGTAATTAGTCATATATCAGATAATAATACACATACCATAAGTACACCAAATGACCACCAATCAGCTGCAAATGTATGACCTTTCCTGTTAACAACTTCTGGTGCCATATATTCAACAGTACCACAAAAACTGTAAGCCTTATCACTAGTTGGAGGTAGCTTAGATAAACCAAAATCAGTCAGTGCAATGTGGCCATCAGCATCTAATAAAATATTTTCTGGCTTGAGGTCCCTGTATATAATACCAAGCTTGTGTACATGCTCTAACGCTAAAGCTAGTTCAGCTAGGTAAAATTTCACATCTTCTTCAGTAAACATTACCTTAAAATAGAAACAACATAATTTAGAATACTAATATAATAAACATGCTGAAGATAAATCATCACTCAACCTCGAGCAGTTGGGGTTGGCTTACAGTTTTAATGCGATATGTCAGAACTTCAATATTTTTCATAAAGTGACTGCCATTTAACCTCCTCCACAGCCTATTGGTGATATCAAAATTATATCGTTAGGCCAGATGTCAGCCTTTCTTAAGGCTACAACATCAACAACAGCTCCAACACTAATATAATAATGTGCTTTTATTTTCTCCGCTCTGCTTGAAGGACACAGGAAGTAAGGGGAGAGATGTGATTGTTTTATTTTCTTAACTACATAAGTTAATTGCTATGCCCATCAATGGAATTAATTTATTATTTATAATTTACCTAGTGATATATACAATTATAAATAACTTGTTACTAATGTCTGTATTCATCATCACATTAACAATATATTTTTTAGAAGTCCTAATTGACTTCATGTACCTCAATACACTTCATTTCAAGCCCTATATTTTTATTCATCAATAAAATCAAATAATAAAGGTGATGCAAAATTTAATCTAGAGGTTCATGGCAGATAGACAGAGTGCACAACATTTAATTCACTTAACAAATTAATGAAACCTTTCATTAGTTGATTTATAGCTTTGGTGTTGCAGTTCTGAACCTTGGAGCTGTAGTGTGTGCATATATTTGCACCAGTATGGCTTCATCACTATTAAAAGAAAATGCATTTTGTTGTAACTAATTTGTTCATAGCTTATGAAGTCAATATCCAATTAACATGATTTTGAAGTGTATGGTCAAATTTTTATGAACAGACTTACTTCTTTACTGAGTCTTGAAAACAAATCTCCACCACGTAGAAAGTCCAATATTAAGTATAGTTTACCCGCAGTTTGAAATGCATAATGTAATTTAACAATAAATGGATGACCCATCTCCACAAGAATATTTCTCTCCATTTTTGTACGTTCTCTATCTCTTACTTTTAAAGTGGCTTTTTTAAGTACCTAAAACAAGTATACTCTATAAATAACAATGAAATGAATGTCAAAAACTGTCAGTGCACAGTTCATGGATTAGGGTTAGTTAGGGTATAAGTTGCATGCAATCAGAATGCTTCATGTTAAGTAGTACAAATAGGCCAAGTGGTATGGTCAGTGTTTATATATCACATCCCACAAGTAGCCGTGGCTACAGGCGACTGGCCAAAGCCATACAATTCAACTTAGGCTATTCTCTTCGCAAGTGGAAACTTATCAGTTCTTCAATACATACATTATACAATTTTTTGTCATATTATAAAGAACTGGTAAACTTAAAAATCAAATAAATTAATTCTATGAGAAACAGAAAATATAAACTACATTGATGATGTAAAATAAGATCATACCTTCATAGCATAGAGTGTTCCTGCATCAGCACCAACAACTTTTCTTACCAAGAATACCTTTCCAAAGGAACCTTCACCAAGAACTTTGAGCAACTCAAATTGGGATGGATCGGCTTTATCATGTCCTTCTTTAATAACATCTTGGATTTCCACTTCTCTTTCATCGCTGATATCACTAGCTGTATCTAAGCTTTCAGCGGTTGATGCTTGACGTGACTCTGCTGCATTTTCAACTACTATAGGCAGGCTATTTGTTGCTTGGATAGAGGTACCCTGTTACAATTTTATATTATGTTAGTGATGTGAATGAATTTGTGATTATCATTAGATAGGCCTAAAAATCAAGAAGTATATTATATTTATTAATTTTTATTTATTATACACTTTGTTGTAAACCAAGTAAAGTGCAATATTATACCAATACAAAATTGATTTCAATTTTTTAATTTATAATAATATGCTAGATGTTTAAAACTATTGTAAGTATAGGATATTTTTTAGCCTGGAGTGAAAATTTAATCTTCCCTTTCTTTAACAAAACACCCATGTTGTTACAAAACGTGAAAATTATAGCACTAGTAGAATAAAAACTAAAGAATGTTGACACTTAGCCTATAACATAGATTATATTATATATTTGCAAAAATCAATCTAATGCACAGACCATTTTCTTATTGACAACAAAAACAGTTTTTATATGGCAGTGAAATCGAAAGGCTCATTTGTAGAAGGAATATCAGAATTAAACATGTCATATTTTCCTCATTAAATTAAATATAAATTCAGTTATTTTCCTTAACCCTCATAAACAGTTCAACTTGTCAGAAACAAACCATAATGTATTCGTCTTTTCATTTTAATTCAATAAACGTTATGTACAAACAGTAAATTAATTACAAATAACGTATGGTGGGCGTTTATCATGGATCTCAGACAGATTAGTACATACCTAGTTGAGAAAGTCGTGATAAAGATTTAAACCATGACAAATTAATACAAATAAAAGAGGGAATAAAATCACTGAAACCAAATCGAAACGTATATTTAGTACAACAAAAATAATCACCGTGTTATCGCCATTCTGCATTCGCCAAGGATCTGAGGTGTTAGCCAAAGGCATTGCTTACAACTTATGCACTTCACCATTCACCTTATGATACGTTACCAATTAAATACTTGTGGCCATATGTAATAGAACAATCAAATTATATCCTTAACATTTGTATTACTTCACACTTCATACCCACGTACCAAAACCTTAAAACATACGTTTATAAAACATTAATAACTTCTTGATTAAAAAACTAAAGCAAATAATTTGACATAAGGACATGACATGACCAAAGAGTAAATGATATGACAGAATTGACAGACAGCATCACAGAGTAAGTAATATGACAGCATAGAGTAAAGAGCTAATCTATAAATGCATTGTCTATATACCAAAAGCCAATGTCAAACTAACGTCAAAGTCTTACTATCAAATGCGGTGGTGTGTCAAGTTTAATAGATTATTGTAGTCGGCGTTGCAAAATCTAAAAGTAAATTTTATAATAGCTGAGATAACTTATCAACATGAATTTCGATGAAGACTCAATCGTATCCCTGATTCTAATATTCACATGGGTTGAATATTCGTGGGAGTTGTATCTCTCTTTGCGACAGGTAGGTAATGTTTGGTTGAGATTCGGTTAACACTTATCGCTGTCTATTTAAGTAATATTATACAATATATATAGGTACATATTAAAACTTTCTAGTTGCTTATCAGAACATTAAGTTCTCATATTTCATTGCATATAATATGATATTCAAATTGCCCATATACGAAGGAACCTCTGCTCACTTGAAATCATTAGTACCTACTTCAATATCAATATCTTTTGATAACTAGGTGAGGCTTGCGGCTCTGCCTGCGTGGAATCTATCATCTATAAGCATAGCGTAAAACTTTACTTTATCCAGATTAGAATCTAGACAGTAGTCAACATAATAATATATTTTGTATATTCCTATCCTATTAGTATATTTCTTAAATACTCTCGTAAATTTTGAAGGTGACTGCCATTGACTTCTAAGTCCTTGTCTTTACCAAGGTTTAAAACATGTAATTGACAAGTTTCTAGGTGTGATTATTACTTCAGTGCAACCACATATGTATTTTAAACTTGTATACAACCTGTTGGCTATGCATACAGCATGTAAGAGAGTATTTGAGACATGCATAAAACAAGTAATTGTGTTTTGACAAGTCTTCAACAAGTTTATAACTTGTTTCTTGGTGAAAACGAGGAGTAACTAGTGTAAGAAGTTTTAAACAAAAATTGTCTCACGTTTTGTTGGTGATGCAGAAATTAATTATGAATTTGGAATTAGATGTAGAAAATTAGAAATAAACTGTTTAAAGAAATAATTGATTGATTGATTATTGATTACTAAAATAGGTATTGAATTTTGATACCTCTCTGAACACTTGTGATATCTTTATAAGCATGAAGAGCAGCTACAAAAAGTTATCAGTCATTGGTCTTACATCAATACTATTTTTAAAAATTCTATACTGACAATCTACTCGTACCTACCTGTACATTACTCTATCGAGTTTTTGAGATCAATATTTCCTGGTTTTGATAATACTCTGTTTCTTTTCTTACAGTTAAACATTTACAAAACAAATGATACTATACCGAGGGATTTGGATGAAATGCTAAATAAAGAATCATTTAAAAAGGCACAGCTCTATGGAATTGACAAGTCCAGATTCAAGATAGTGAAAGAATTTTATACCATATTACTAAATTCTATACTTTTATATAAAAGGTGGATATATGTAGCATGGCACAAATCAGAAGATATTGCAGCTACTTTTAACATTTCTCCAGATAGAGAAATAATAGTCAGTTGTATATTCATGACTTTTGTAACAGTATTTAGTTTTGTTATAAACATGCCATTCACAATATTTGGTACATTTGTGATAGAACAAAAACATGGTTTCAACAAGCAGACTGTTGGATTCTTCATTAAAGATCAGTTAAAAGCTCTACTGTTGAGCCTTGTCATAACACTACCTATTATATCAATAGCTATTTACATCATAATGCTTGGTGGAAATATGTTTGTTGTTTGGCTTTGGATGTTCACAACAGTAGCAACACTTGTACTATTAACACTATACCCAACTGTAATTGCTCCTCTCTTTGACAAGTTTGTGCCGCTGCCTGATGGCTCTCTTAGAAAGGGCATAGAAAGCTTAGCATCAAGATTACATTTTCCTCTTTCTCAAATTTATATTGTAGAGGGTTCTAAAAGATCAGCACACAGTAATGCTTACTTCAGTGGATTATTTGGTGCAAAGCGAATAGTTTTGTTTGACACTTTGTTAGAGAAGTTTGATGAAGAGAAAAAAGTTACAACCGGATGTACAGAAAGTGAAATATTAGGTGTCTTAGCTCATGAACTTGGCCACTGGAAATGTAGTCATATTTATAAGTCAATTGCTTTGACTGAAGTGAATTTGCTGCTATTGTTTACAGCATTTGGAGCTTTATTCAAATACTCCATGTTGTATACCGCAATTGGTTTTCCAGTTGGTCAAGAACCCATTATTATTGGTCTCATGGTTGTGTTACAAATGATCTTAGCTCCTTATAATTCAATTTTATCTTTCTTTGCTACAGCACTTTCTAGGAAATTTGAATTTGAAGCTGACAATTTTGCTGTATCTTTATCTTACCCAAATGAATTAAGATCCGCTCTTATAAAATTAGGTAAGGACAATTTGGACTATCCAATTTATGACAAACTATATTCTGCTTGGTATCATTCCCATCCAACATTGTTACACAGAATCGAAAACATTAAAGAGCAGGTAGAAAATCAAAAACAGAAATAGTTTTATACAATTATATTTATTATGTACAATTTTGTAACATGTTTTAACAGTACAAGTAAATATACTTTTCCTTAATATTATTAATTGGAATTTGTAGGTACACTAGTCGTTAATATTTGCTATTGCTGTGTCACACTTGGTTGATATGTTGCAGGTGTCAATATCTATACACTACAGAAGTATGTGCATAATAGGTATTTATGTGCTCCTTTTTATTAAACATTCATTACATCATTACACTGAAATACACACCGAACAATATCTGTGACTGGCACAAATGACTAGTAAACAGAAATAATTTCAAAAAAATCTAATCTTCTATTAGGGATAACTGCACTCAAATGAAATATTGTACTAAATCACCATCTACTTTTAAGATGCAATTCAATGATCTCGTATTAAAATGAGGTAGATACCTACCTAAATACGTTATCTCAGTACTATTGTAACGTCAGTTTCTGTAGCGTGGCCGTAGTGAATGCGACTGCTACGTTGATGGTGCGCGTTGGAGTCCCATTCGGTGCAAATATTTGTACGCAGGAATCGTTATTTGCACCGGTATGGTTGCGCTTCGAGGAGCACGTTAGGCCGTCAGTCCCGGTTGTCATACGAACATCTATGGCAGTCGTTACGGGTACTTTAAGCCCGAAAAAGTTCAACAATAGGTTGTGAATGCCAGATAGCAGTCGCTTCACAGAATATATTCGAAGTTCAGCCGCAATGCAGTTACGATTGGTAAAACGGGCGCCGGACAGCGAGGTGATAGGATGCTACAGGGATTAACGCAAGGATGATGAGTACTATTGCAATGTCTAAACTACCTCATTGTGTGACTTTACTCTCATTCTCTTATAGGTCTTTATCCTGTAACCTGTACCTATTTTGTTGGATGTTAGGTTTATTCCACTTATTATGATTTTTAAGCACCAGAGTCATAGCTCATTAGCTCTTTTCAATATGAGATCGTTGATTCAATCACAGATGTAAGTACCAGTACTTATTTAGTGAATTTTAAGTTGTACAAACTTATTATATGTAAAATGTGTTATGAGTAGGTAACAATTTAGTTCATTTTATGATTCCATGACAAGATGATCCAAAATTCTTAGCTAAAATTATTTTCTCGACAACTCTGTCAAACATATTATCCATGACCACGACATCCATGGTGAATTAACACATTTACCTACTGTTGTATTCGGTCCTACGTAATAGGGGTGAGCCTATTATTATATGGTGGCACTATTGTTTATTCGAGCTATGCATCTGCGGCTGTGTTTGGGCTGTACTTAATCTGTATGATGTTAAACAACCCTATCCTTTAGTCGCCTTGTACGACACCGCATGGGAAGAGATATGGTGACCCAAATTCTGCTCTGCTGGTACACACGTATTTTATTTCCATTTAATATCTGTCATATAAAATAATACAGGCATACACCTACCAACATATTATATATATTTAAGGTTTGATGACAGAAACAATTCACTTATCATATTTTTATTAGTTAGCAAAATCTGTGAACCTGTCCCTAACTAGTATTGTAATCAATATTTAAGAACATCTACAAGTCATTATGTAGATACCTATATATAATGTCTGTCATAAGTATTTCTTTTAATAAATATTTTTACATCATGTTTACTTTAGTTTTCTTATCCCTTTACTTTTAGGGATATATAGGGTGCAATTTATGGTCGAACCCTACCTGGAGGGTACGGAAAGTACCCTAAATACTTACTAGAAATGGTAAATTTGACTAAAAGGAGACATTCCTTTATTTTTAAAATGAAAAAAAAACTATACCTACTCTGAGATTTTCAGATACTCGTTCGCCACATCCATTAATCGAACTGACTGATATCCGACAGTCACACCTTAATATGTTTGGCTCAAACATAAGTGGCAAATCTCCAACAAACTCCGGTAAATTATGAAAGGAAATCCCTGAAATCTAAAGATTTAGGGAAGGCATAGCTTGTGGTTATCACAGGCTAGTTGTAGCTTATGTTGGAGAGTAGCTGGTCATGGTCACCCATCGAATAAAGTGTATAACCAGCTACTTATCTGTTTTCCTAGCTATTTTCCATACATTATTCGCTTCGCAAGGCGCCGTCGACGACACTCAAGATAGTTAAAGTAGGTACCTATCGCATCTTCCAGTGACGAAAATGTTACGCACATCTCAAACTACTTTCGAATTTGAGTTTTGTAGATATTGGATGTTGACATTTTGGCGGCAAATTACTTTTTCACTGACAATGCCTATTATTTTGGCGATAATATTATGGTCATTGTCTTTGGCAGCCTGTGTGGAGACAGGAGGTGCGGGTCTGATCCTCATTAGTGTAGGTACCTATATGGCGATTTGTATTGGTCTGTTCGTGCCTCTGAGAGTAGGTACCTACATTAAACCATCAGTCCCGGTTGTCATACGAACATGGAAATCCATATCCGCTGTTAAAGGTAGTAGCCCTAAGAAGTCCAATAAATGGTAGGTATAACTGCAATACTTCGATATCGCCGATGGGTTGTGGAGGTCAGATGGCGACTGGAAAATGTGAACCCCGGACTCTGAGGTGAAGACTTCGGATTAACGCTATCATGAAGATTAATGATAATGACGACCTCCGTGGCGTGGTGGTAGTGAACGCGACTGCTATGCAGGAGGTGCGGGTTCGATTCCCGCTCAGTGCAAATATTTGTGTGCATGAAATATGAATATCTGCATTTTTTTTTTTTTTATATATGGCACGTCAATTTGACTTCACCTCGCCTGATGTTAAGCTGAAGGCAAAGTCCCATGAAAGAGGACCCTTTCAGTGAACAGTTCCAGAGAAACACGTTCAGTGCTACAATGGTGGCGCTCAGCTTGACGCCCTCATCAGATGCTTTTTCACGCCCCGCTTAAAGGACCCGGGACTGTAGGAAGAAGGAAACACGTGCGCCGGCAAGGAATTCCAGGACTTAATGGTGCGGCAGAGAAAAGATTCACCAAACCGCTTGGTTCTTGATGGAATATTCTGTACCGTATGCGAGTACCTACCTAAGCCCTGCACGCGTTGTCCTGTGTAGGAAAGGGGAGGGTGGAATTAATTGGAAGAGCTCATCAGAACATTCACCATGGTAGAGACGGTAAAATACTGCCAAGGACGCAACATCTCTACGCATCTGCAAAGGCCCGAGGGACTTTGTGACCTCAGGACTCCCAATAATGCGGACCGCACGTCGCTGCAACTGTTTCTATGAATAATATGTATGTATTTACAAAAAAAAAGTATTTAAGTATGTTTATCCGCATTCTAAAACCCGTAACACAATCTAGTTAAGCTATGCTTGCCATGGGTCTAGGTGACGATGTGTCCTAGAATATTTATTATTATTTATTATAATTTAAAACATTAGGTAGGCACATAGTCATAATGCTTAATGTGTTTGTAATGGTGACCCTCTTTCCTGAGACTTTGCCTTCAGCTTACCATCAGGCGGAGTGCAGTCAAATTGACGTGTCCGAAATAAAAAAAAAATATAAATACGAAGATACTAAGTACTATGATGAAATTTTTAGTGTTGAATCTAACAGCTTAGATTCAGTATTGGTGGCGCTGCAATCGGGTTAAATCAAACGAAAAGATAACGTTCGGTAAGAAGTATTTATGTATTACATATAAATATTCGCTAAAAATATTCAACTTCCTATACAGTAAACATGGTAGGTACACATAAGAACTTTTAAATATTCTCTGCTTCTTCTAAAGTATCAGGCAATCTAATATTCTTTGTTTCAGGTAATGGCAGTATCATTAATATTTGACATACCGATATAACAGTCAAAATAACAAGTGGTAGACCCGCAATTAACGCCTCCAACAA
Organism: Pelosia muscerda; assembly: GCA_963691645.1. NCBI lineage: Eukaryota > Metazoa > Arthropoda > Insecta > Lepidoptera > Erebidae > Pelosia > Pelosia muscerda. The sequence goes on from OY829113.1 coordinate 10,162,666, forward strand.
CAGCATTAGTGGCGCTATCATAGAGCCCACTCGAGCAAAAGTGGACACGGCGCATAGACCACGGTTTCGTCCCAGAGTAGGAAATATCTCCCCGGAATATAAGTACAACACTGGAACGGTACCCTGGAAGATAATTTATTCTGTAGGTAAGTTCTGAGTTGTATAGGTAGGTTCTGTTAGAGTGCAATACACACCGTAATGGGTATAGGTACGTAGGTAGGTAGCTAGCTAGGTAGACGTAGAACCGGCAGTCTTTGCAGTTTGCACATGATGGGGAATACCTAAATAGGTTGACTCAATATTAGAAGTATCTACAGATACTATCTACCCACAATCTAATGATTAACCGTTCATAAATGACTCTACAATCGACTGTTATAAGCGCCCACTTACCTATCTATAAGTTACCGGCAATGCAGTAATGTGGACCTACCCACAGGGCACAGTGGCACAGATTACCTACCTAATAGTTGGATCAGGGGCGGGTTAGTTATCCGTGCACAGGCACAGTCACAGGGTACCTAACAGGCAGTTTGTCATCCCAGCAGAAGCTGGTGGGTCACGTCGCGCCGTGAACAGACCATCACGGCGCGACGTGACCCAAACATCGAGGTTAGATGGGGCAATGTAACAATTAACTTAACCAATTACTTATTTCCTCGTTAGATGGAGCCATCTAAAATTCTTAGTTGGTCAGGGTCAACCGTGTTGCGAGGGAAATGCCTTAGTGGGTAACCTTACACTCCAGTATTTGAGACCTGTGACTGCGTGTACTTTTAGTCGGTTTGCATCCGACATCACCACCCTGGGAGGCCAGTTACATGCTTGTACTTAGTTTATGTAAGATAATTATTTCACACATCACCAACTAACCGCCATTCCTCCGAAGCCAATTCCTGCAAACATTAGTCTCTCCCAATTAGACTTCGTTTTACGTTCAGGCACCATTAGTAGTAAAATGAAGCAAACACCAGTGATTGCTTGGTATAAAACTAAAGCTGATTTCCGTCCAACTCTTGTAACTACATAAACGCAAGTTAATCCTCCTAGGGCCGATATGATTCCGGTGACAGCCACAGCTAAAAAAATATTTCCTCCTATTGTCCCCAAATATTGTGCGAAAGTGTAAAAAGCTAAACCTGTGCAAAACCTGTAAACAATTTATTATGTGAAATAATATCTAATTAGTTACTTAACCAACTTATAAACTTAGAAATATTGGATAAATCATCACTATAATTACGTTTACCTATATAGGCGGACATCAAACCCCCTGAGGATCTAGACACGCTAATTGAAATATATAAATAGGATGATAAATAATAGTATTAATTCTTTCTTCTGTAAATTAATCTTATATTTTAATTATCTACATAGGAGTTTTAGTACCTATGCAGTTAGGTATAAGTATATTAAAATTAAAACTATTTACCAATTAATTGCTAATAATACTGTTTTCATTCTCATATTTCTAGATTTGAGGAAAGCCATAAATCCAGGAACTTTTTTACTAGCTACAGGACTAACGTGTTCGCTCAGTAACTGTCGAACTTCTGTTTGGCTAATCTGTCTGCCGTTCAGATAAGCCGCTTTCATAAGTACTTCTGTAAAGAAATAATGATGTGTAGTTTGCAAGTAATCCTAACTTTTAAGAGAATAGTTGCTAGAATAATAATAATTTTATAGAAGGTCTTTCAAAAGTCGCTAAGTCTTTAGGGATTGTAGGTCGAAAAATATTGTTATATATATATATATATATACGCCTCTCGAGGATGATTATTGCATGGTGTTATGAATGAATGAATGCATTATGGTGTTCCGTGGTTTGGTAACCATTTTATGGGAGTAGATTGCACAGGTTTAGCTGGGGTGTGTGGAAAATGCCTAATTGCGTAACATTCCATTTCGGTAATTGAGATCCGAGACGACTGGCTGTTTTCTACGGTCCAAGTTCGATATATAATAATGCCTGATGACCGATGGGATGCCGTGACGATATTCGCACAAAAAAAGTAAGGTTCTACTATTAACACAACTAATAAGTGTTTTTACCTAGCGCTTTATCCATTTGACCTGATGCTATAAGCCACCGTGGCGATTCGGGTATCCAAAACCAAAACAGTACATATGATGAAGAAAGACATCCCAGAGCGAATTCAAGTTTTCGCCAATCTCTAAGCCAATACGATAGGCCAGCCATTACTGCGTTCCCAAGACCAAAAGGAAGTTGATGTACAACTGGAATAATTGTCCGCCATTTGCCACTCACCACCTAGAATTTGATAATACAGTTATTTGATAGTTAGTTAGTAGAAATTGAGTGTATAGTTTCAACAAACTTGCGTTTCCAAATCCGAGTGAAATAATGAATCGCGAATTTTCTAAGCGGCTAACTCTGGGACCTACAAAAAATATTTTTTTAGGCATTATTTAGTCCCCATATTTAGTAAGTAGGTACTGTTTTATATAACATACTTTACCTACACAATTTACCTCTATTTTTTTAAACTATCATATTTTATTCTATGTTGCTTATCTTTTATACAGGGTGGAATTTTGTAATGCCACCTGAAGGGAAAGTACTCTTAATACTGTAGATAGAAAATTTTACTCAAAGGAAACATTCCTTTATTTTTGAAAAGAAACAAAACTGCATTCAATTATTTTGAAAAATTCGCTTGCCACACCCGGTAATCCAATAGACTGAAATCTGTAAAAGTTGCGCCCTGTACTTTTATTGCATCGATCGTTAGGGTCAATTATAAGGATGAAATCTCTCTAACAAACTTCCTAAATTAAATGAAACAGTATTTAAAGATTTAATATTTAAAATATTTAAAGTTTTTTAAAAAGTATTTTTTACATTTATAATATAGTCAGTTCGGTAGGTAATACAGTCTCCATCATCACGAGAGAAAGAAGAGAAATAAAGCTGTACCTACCTCCATACATAGTACGAAGGCTATAAGACTAATGCCACCATTAGCCATTGCGAGAATAAACCAATTGAATAGGAACACCCAATAATAGGGTATTATGCTAGCTAATGCGCCGGATACCCCCTCAATAACAATTCCAGCTAGGAGAGGTTTCCTTCGCCCATATTTATCCGCCAGTATACCGAATATTATTCCTCCAACAAGTATTCCCCACATCATCACAATTTGGCAAGTCTAAAAAAGCAATTATTTATGATGATATATTATGACTAATATTACGGGACATGAAGAGAAAGATGACATTACTTAGGTATATGCTTTTACCGTTTATCTTTTGTCTCGATTGAAAATTAAAGGTTCTTATTTTCGAAAACCACGATTTCGATTTCGGACCACATAGCATTAACGTTTGGTAAAATAATAAAATTATGAAATACCTATACAACATACATGAACACGCCAGCGATTATTGCATACTAAATTCCATTCAGATACAATTGTGCGAGGAAACATACTCGTGTCATAAATAAATTCCTTACAGGGTACCAGCGGCACTAAAGTTTTATCAAGATTTGGATCAAATAAAAGTAAATCTGTATCAAAAATAAGGCACGGAAATTCTTGCATTTTCTGAAACAAAACAATTGTTGAAATCGACACAGAAATTCTGACTATTTAATATGCGCTTTCTAAGGAACTCCAAAAAAGACTAGCAAATAGATACGGATATTCCTGAGTTTAGCCAAAAGCGTGCACGTGCTACATGCTTCTGGCTGACCTGACCAGTCACCGGAGCCTAAGGTGAAGTGCTCATTTTTACTAATTTAAAAAAAAACCACGCTTCGGGCTGTAAGAGTATTGTCAAAGTAAAGACAGAATTAGGAATAGGTACCTACTGTTGTATAGCAGTTTCAATGAAAAGTGAAGCTTTTTCCCCGTATTAAAAAGTCATTGCAACCTGATTAAACTTACGGGTGAGCATATTCTTCTCCATTCTGTATCTGAATATTTATAAAATATAGCCGGTTTTTTACACCAAAACTCTTGAGGAGGAGCCATAAATATTATGTTTAATTGATACCAAGCATTCGGTAATTTCATCAGCGCCATAATGACACTGACACGTAGTTGCCATAAGCCGAAGTTCCCTATTACTTTTGCAGTTAGATCTGGAATATCTCTTGTATTCACTTTTACGCTGTCATTAACCGTTATGGGAACATCGCTGCTTGATACCAAAATCTCACTGCTCGATGTCCTAGTCTCACTGCTAGATGTCCTAATTTCATTACTCGATGTCCATACTTCATTACTTGATGTCCGAATATAGTTGGTTGGTGATTTCATAATTACTGTAGGCAACTGTTAATACGGCAACTATAATGGTATTCATACACATTAAATTATACTTTTTACTCGCTATTGCTCTCTTCCCTGACTCTAATCCCCGTTTCCCTGCTCAAAAAGAGAATATCAAAGAGAATAAGTAACCACTGGAGAATAAATCACTATTATTTTCGTGCAAAGAAGGTACAAAGTACAAAGCGGGGCAAAGCAATGTGCAACACGAATGTCGCATTGTCAAGGAATTGTGACAGTTACAGCAGATAAGCATTCAATTAAAAAAAACTTATATCTACAATAAGGTTTCTTATAATAATTTTATGTCAAGGATTTTTAATTTACTTTGAAGTGTTCTATTTTATTACAGTAGATACCTATGTATTACGTAGAGGGCCCATCAATACCTGCGGCATTAGTTAAGCTCGCCTGCAAGCCGGTGCTGTACCTACCTGTTAGGCCTGCTTATCGATGTACGAAGCTTTGGCGCAGGGATTTCTCTCCGTTAGGCGATCAGACGGCAGGCAAAGGAGGAGGAGAAACCGACACCCGGTCTCTGAGGTGGAAGCCACGTGCGTTTGCGACCGGAAATAACGTATCAACTAAATAAATACTGTAGATAGGACATATGTTTAGGAGATGATGATTACTTAATTACATATGTAACTACCGACAGAAAATATTTATACAGGTTGAAACTACCTGGAGGAAAAGTAGGTACCCCTCGTCAAAATATTGGAGTTAGCAAGTTAGGACTCAAAAGAACGTCGAAAGACTAAAATTTGAAAAAATAACATACCTACTGTAGGGACTATTGTATGATGTATGGTACCTAATCAATCAATGACTAATCTGTCTAAAATAATACTATGTGCTAATAATACCTACTGCACGCAGTATTATTCTGATTTTCTTCTGTTGCATTCTGTTGTCCCAACCAGCGTGTCTCACTGTACGACATTCTTCCTTCCCATATCCCTCGACCTACATCTGTGAAATCCCTCCTACGGCCTACCCTTAGTATATACATCCTTCGTCAAAATCCTTGCAGAATATATAAATAACTCACTAGAATTATAAATTCATTTCGGTTTTTCATTGTTGTCATATGATTCTGCGGGTAGTACCTACCTAACTACACCACAATCTCGAGTCAACGGTTCACTTTATCTCCTTCGTTAATACCTCTATTAAGTAGACATTGGCGGAATGGGTAAAAAAAACCTTGATCGCTGGGTAGTATCCGCAGAAGACGAAAAAATCGTTAGTTAAAGCATTCATTCCATATGTTTGCGTGAATTAAAACGGTTCCCTTACTTTTTTGGGTTACAAAAATGTTCTCTTCAATAGTATTTTGCAAAACAATACTAAATCCGTCGCCTGTGAGCAACTTCTTTAAGATGACTAATTTTGACATACCTAAACACAATATTACTAAACACAAAAATGAACTCAAAGTGTCGTCACAGAAAAACTAAGCAGGAATACACGATTATTGTTTACCTACTTAATGTACCTACGGGTGTGCTATGTAGGTACATGGGTACCTAAGCAACATTACTTATTAAATTAAAAACCCCCGACACAAAAAAGCACTTCAAAAAAGTAAAAAATAAGTAATTCAAATGTTGTCGTGTCAGGGGACTCATTGACTTGACTGCTTAAGCACTCCCACATTGTATCTTGTTTTTACGCCGGGGGTTAAAAACTTCAAACAAAACGATCTGCCTATAAGAATGTTTCGTAAACGGTAGTGATAGTCCCCCACAATCTAGTACCTACCTACCTACCAAGTAAAAGTAAAATATTAAACAATTGATAGGTAACACTGTTCCATTGCCTACCAGAAAAAATACTATACATATTTTTTATTAGTAGCCTACCTAAGTATCAATAAATCTTCAATATAGCGAATGTTCTTACAAAAATCTATTAAAGTAAAAAACTTACTCCCTGCTTCCATTACACGAGTTTCCAATTTATGCTTTCGATGACCCGCTGATAATTTGCCGACAAAGTCCACCCCATACCCTCACATGTAGGGAAACGATCACGTATAAAAGGAAGTGAAACTGGAAAAATTAATATTGTACTCTCAACCACAGTGGTGTAACAAGAATACCTTACGATATAAAGTATTATATTACTATGTCTTTTAAAACTTCAAAGTTATTTGCAATTAATCTTACAACGTTATTATTGGTACTAATTTACAATTGTGTTGCGGAAGAAACCTGCGAGACTGTTCCAACTGAAATACACGTAACCAAAGGTAAGCCCTGACCTACTGGTAATTAATGTTGATCTCTGTTGGTTCTTGTTGTCAACGGTGTGACTACAGGCACAGTAGAGACTACAGACTACCGTGCTACAGGTTCGACGGCGTAAGGAAAATATGGTCTAGATTCGGGTTAAAAGATCTTGCTATCTAACTATTCCGTGTAACGGTTACTTATCTCTCGGGGATGGGAGATCAAACGGCAGAAGTTCCCACAAAAATCGACATTAGCAAGCACAAATATTAAACCAACCTGCGCTTTAATTTACTTGGGTTTACATGATTTTTTATGTTAATTGCAGAGGAATATGACGATATGGGCAGACTACTGAGATCTTGCAGTGGTGAAGTTGGTGTGAACAAATGTGAAGGAATGTGTAGCAGTCAAGTGCGGCCATCGATCTCCGCTCCTACGGGCTTTTCAAAAGTACTCATTTAACATTATTATCTACAAATTGGTAGTAGCGTAGCCCTTTTTTATCGTGCGCAAAATCTCCACGGGTACCAACTCTATCAAAATCGGTCGCACTCGAACCGACCAAAATTGCCAGAGGTGACATTATACAAGACATATCTCTCGCACCCCGACAAGTAGGGTAGCCCTGTAAGTGACTTTTCAAGTTACTAGAAGTCGTCAGTTAATTTTAAGGGAGTATACCTTAATATTGATAAGTAGGTACCTCATGCCAGTATTAAGAAGCGATGAAGCATGTAAAAGTTCAACGGATTTACAGGTAGGTAATGATAATAGACCACGCAAAAGGTTTTGTGTTGTTGCAAACATTATGGTATCCATTTTTATTAGGTAGCCAAGTAGTATTTTTTGTATATATATCGATATATATTATGTATGTTTATCAGTTCCTGTTAAGAGGACGCATTTCTTAATTAAATTTCACCAAACTGGGCACACGTGTTCTTTAATTTACAAAATCACTTTTATTGAGAGCTTCTTTGATAGGAGGAAAGTGGATAAGTTTAATAGATAATAAATTAAAATATACAAACAATAATTCCTCATATTTAGATTAGCTAGAGTGGGTGGTGTAATACTAAAAAGTTTGGCTAGACGGTAGGTAGCTATACCTAATAGTAGGAGAGTCACCTCGTAGAAGAATAGGTATAGGTACCAAACTTGAGAATGCCAAACTTGTAGTTACCTACTCTAGCATCGCGTCGTGGAAATTAAAATTGACAGATTAAGTAACGGAATAATTAAGTAGATAATACTGAGGTTGAATAATAGTTTTATTTTATATCTCCATTTATTTTTTAATTTTCCATTTTCAGTTTGCAGAAGAAGCGTTCCCATAACATTCATATACCTATCATACATTTTACATAAAGTTATTTATTACTTTAGCCTTATTTAATTAAACCTCTGTATTTTTTCAGGAGTGTTTTTGCTGCCGGGAAAACTTCTTGCGCGAACGCATAGTTACTCTGACGCACTGCTACAGTCCTGATGGTATAAGGCTCGAAGATGAAGACAGCGCTATCATGGAAGTTCGCCTTCGCGAACCAGATGACTGTAAATGCTACAAGTGTGGCGACTTTAGCCGTTAATTGTTTGATTATGATAAGCTGATATTGATACCCCATACATTTATGAGAATTATAACGAAAATTGATAAATAAACAGATTGGTCAAAGGTTTTATTTAAATATAACAAAAAAATGGGTCCAGCGAGGCGCAAATATTATTAATCGCATTATACTTAAGATAATAAATTGTTGAAAATATACAAATTTTACAAAGTTACTATACATCTTTCATTTTGTGTAATACATAGTCGTAAGCTAGTACAATTGAAATTAATTGGGGTCTCGAGAACAAGAATTCGGTTTAGTTGCCAGTTCTTACATTTTACGACCTGCACAACTAATATGAATATATTCGACTGTTTCGGTATCTAGTAAGCAATCTAATTTTCATAGTGCTGAAAATTCAAAAGTATTAGGAACCTGCTGAAAGTAGTACTAAGCAGTACCAGCTACTGGAGTCAAGCATATTGATTGACTAACAGCCTATGTGGCGTAGCGGTAGTGATCGCGACTGCTATGCAGGGTGTGAGAGTTCGATCTCGATTATTTACTGGTTAATTATATATTTCCGTGCTTTGGTGAGTAAGCTGTCGAATGGTAGTTGTTTCACGGAAAATATCGAAGTTCAGTCACATTACCGTTAGGGCTCAGAGAATAATGATGACGATGACTAAATTTCATAGTGTTCTTTATCATTTTCGCAACAACTCTGTCAGTCTCTAGTAAATATGATAGGAACGTAATATAAAGGATTACCTTTATATTACGTTCCTATAGCTAGAACTTGGCGTCTAGCCATTAGGCTAGACGCCAAGTTCTAGCTTTTAATACACTCTCCCAGAGCCACATTTGTAAATCTGTCTCCGTCACCACGTGTTGTCACCCTAGTAGCAATATACAGGGCGTCCCACGGCAATGGCACATGGAGAGAAAGTACCTTAATTATTGTAGATGGGACATTTTACCGAAAGAAAACTTCATTTTAATTCCAAAAATCATTTGAACTGCATTCATCCATTTTTAATAATTGCCTCGGTGAACTGGGAATCGAACCCGGTACTCGAGGTAAAATAATGGGTCTGTAGTTTTATGATACAAATCGGAAGGTGTCATCGTAAGTTTTTTGCTGAATAAATTAGTATGAGAAACAAAGGGAAGACCATTTCACATTTGATGTGAAATTTTGTTCAGAAAAATTAAAAGCTGACATTGCCGAAAGGACATACAATTTACATTTTCATAAGTATCGTAGTAGAAGTACGCATAAGGGTCAATATCAACAATACGTATTTTTTGTCAATTTTGGTGGCGGAATTTATTCTTTGGCTTTTGTAAAAAATAAGGACGCAGTTTAAAAATAGATAGTCAAAGTTAGAAGAATCTGTAAGAGGGCTGCAAATCTATCAATAACTTTATGAAATAATTCAGTTTTAAGTTCAGGTTGGCACCAAAATTGAGATTCGCCCACCAAACTTGAAAATCAGTGGAAGCATAATTTAATTTCTTTCACAAACCTCAATCTCGCCAACTCAAACCCACAGATTCTTAGAAGTTTAGCAGTATGTAATTCAAAGGATAATAAAACTCCATTGTGAAAAAATATTTTTCATTGTATGTAATCACAAAAACCATAATTCTGTTTATTGCAAACAAAATTAGGTAAGAAATAAGAAAACCAATATGATTAAATTTAAAAATATTTTAAATATTGGATTTTAACCCTTTAACTGGTAGAGGAAACTAGTCATGCGATTGAGATGAAACTCAGTTATGGGATGTAGGTCTTTATGTTTATATTAATTATGCCATAAAAAATAAAAATTAAGAAAAACTTGGCAAAATTATGATGAAAATTTTTAAAACAAGGAACAGCACACCAGGGCACTTCGCATTTGCCACATTGTATGTTGGACCTTTTGTTTGTGGTCGCGCTGCTACAAAGTCGGCAGCGCCTATAGGTGTCTTTACCTTCTGGTAAGTGCTCACTAACATTAGCAAATCGGATATCTTCAGGAATTCCAAAAAGTTTCTTCTTGCGACTGACTGCCTCTACACTATAATTTTTTTTCTTTGCCAAAAATTTTGGAACAGATGAATATTTTCGTTTTCGAAATGTTCGAAAAGTTATTTACAAGTTCTCTGGCAAGCCTGAACATCTTTTGGCTCATAGGATTAAGCACTCTTGAATTTTTTGAGCACAATATATTGGAATTTGTTATTGCCACATCAAACAAGAAATAAAACAATCATTTCCACCATTTCCTGTTTTGATGAGCGACATGGATGGGTGGAGTCGATAGATTTGACCAGCAAGAAGCCGTGTAGCTTTTTGCTGGTGTAATCTATCGACTCCACCCATTCGCTTTGAGTATTCTAAAACTGAGCGTGGACAGGAAAAGGATCTTTTACTACAATCCTTGTGTTCGGTGACAAATAGCCTCCTCTTTTAGGTGAAAGGCTGTACTCAAAATGTTCACTAATTTTGTGTCCTTCCAGATGGCAAACCCCACATTGTTCCGAACTCAACTCAAGACATCTGGGTTTTTTTGGAATCTCTGAAGTGTCATAGTCTCAGCAATCTCAGGGACACATAATGCTGGATTACTAGACCAGTAGTCTTCAATTGATGGTAATTTGTTTATCCCCATTTGTATTAGCATTCCAAGTTAATCCTTCAGTTCATTTTTAGTAATTTCGGTATAGTTTCTTATATTTGATTGTCTTGCAAACAAGTTCGTTTGAACTAGCAGGTTTTCAATAACTTCACTGTCAAAAAATGATTCGAAAAAAGCAATTGGTCTTGATCTACTTGGAAAATGAATCTGCGATTGAAGTTAGTTTTCATCAAAGGAAGGCACATTTACATCATTTGTCCTTCTTCTTTTTCCAGTCTATTTCATCTTCACCAGAATCGGGTTCCTTCAAAAACAAAAGGCCCTACCTTTTGTTGGTGGTGGTGACACGAGATGTAGAATTAAGAGGTGCGGTAGTGACATGAGTTGTAGAATCAAGAGGTGGTGCGGTGGTGATACGAGATGTAGAAGCTAGAAGTTGGGCAATGGCAGTGCTAGATGTTGCAGCACAAAGTACTCTGACACTTCTTTCCCCTTCTATTTCATTTTCTTGACAATCTGTTGTATTATCAATATCCATGGTCCTGTTGTTGCTCTCTGTATCGGTTTCGTCTTCACTATCATATTCAACATCTTCTTCCTATTCATCCGTAGCTTGTTCGGGCCCATGCTTTCCACGTCTTCTCCTTCTAGTATATTTACTAACCATTGGTTCCAAAATAACAACACGATCTCATCATCGTGCAAAGATACGACGTCGTTCATCGTCGGACGACACGGTTGTGGTTGTTGGATAACACGCCCGTGTTTTCCAGCGCTGAACGAGACGTTGTACCGTTGTACAATGATGAAGTCATGTCGTTATGTTGGAACCAGATCCTAACTGGTACATAATACAGTACATTTAAATATTTTGGTGGCAAGTTTTCAATTTTGGTGGCGAAAAATGCCACCAAAACCACCAAAATTGAGCCACCAACATTGAAACCAGGCGTAAAATAAATCTCTAAAAATAGAGGGTTTAAGTTACAATTAAAATAATAACAATGATGTATGTGTAACCTAAATCACTACCTATAATGTGTACTTAACTGGTAAAACACTTTGTATTCAAGAGCAAATCGTTCCACCAAATATTGAACTATTCTTGTCCCCCTTCCCGCGTAAAATGTAACTTACCTTTTTGGCAGGAAATCACAATACTAAATACACAACTGTCACACGCAAGTGCGGGCGCACAATTGAGGGATGAGCAGTAAATAGGTCGCATCGATCTCACACGCACGTAACTTTGATTTATAGTTAATTGAAAAAGTGATACTAAAATTCAGATTTTTGCTTGGACAAACTTTGATTCGGGTATCCTGCGCTTTTAAATAATATTTTCTGATATGTTTAAATTGTTTTAAGATAATGTGTTTTGTACATATAGATACGAAATAATTTTTTTTATTAATCCTTTATGGTTTTGGTGTAGTGAATGCATTTATGTAAAAAAAGGGAAGTGGGACAAGCCACCAAACTTGAATTTTGAAGTGATTTTTTTTATTCCTTAATTACTATTATACATTTATAATAAAAAAATGTTGCCTCAAGTAGATCAAGTTACACAGTTCACATAAAAAAAATAAAAAGGTAAATTCTGTCATTTTACACCGCGATTCCCAGTGAAGACATATAATATTTGCCGTTGGGATATTCACCCATAATATTCCTATCATAATTTAAGTGATCCTATTAGACACTTTTGTCCCTGAATCGAGACAAATGACATGGCCGCCGTTATTCCCTGATTTCTTATGGGGTTATCTAAAAAAATTAGTTTACAAGAAACAGCATGAAAGTGTCAACGAGCTACAAAGAGAAGTTTGACGTATTCATCTAAATATCCACCCACCGCAACGAGTTAAAAAATCTAGAGCGAGGGAAATAATCAAAAGAGTGCAACTTTGTATTCAGTATGGTGGGACTCATTTCGAGCATTTTGATGAATTGGTTAATTTTGTATTAAAAATGATAAAACGCATAGTCTTTCCTTTATTTCTGATACTAATTTATTTAGCAAAAAATAACCCTTACGGTGATACCTTCCCATCGGTATCATAAAACTACATACAGATTTTTTCTCGCGTACCGGGTTCGATTTCCGGTTCAACGAGGCAATTATTAAAAATGTATGAATGCAGTTCAAATGGTTATTAAAATAAAAATCAAGTCTCCTTTCAGTAAAATGTCCAATCTACAATAATTAAAGTACTTTCCCTCCATGTGACATTGACGTGGGACGCCCTGTATAAATCAATGGTTGTCACTGTCAAATGCATACTTTATTGTAAATAGCTATTGCCGAAACCGAATATCTGAAGAAGTACCTACCTAGGTGATATTTCTAAACATCATCGTAAGAAAACCGAATTGACTTCATGGTACCCACATGATGGTACCTAAATACATACGACGCGACGTGACTAAATGCATTGAAAGTTTGCATGGGAAAGTAACAGAATATACGAACCGTTAAACACTTTTTTATAAACTATTATCAACCTTGATAGAAATAGATATTGCAGTGATGTCAATGTTTCTATACAAAAAGTCACAAGTACCACTCACATTTTAAATTCGGTAATGCGGTCTGTGGATCTACTAAGGATAGTAATATTAATGTCTGGGGTAGTTTCTGACAACATGCACCGCTGCATGTTGACCAGTCTCCCGTAGAGATGTTGCTTCTCTGGCAGTACTTTACCATCTCTACCATGGGGAATGTTCTGATGAGCTCTTCCAATTAATCCCACCCTCTCCCTTCCTACACAGGGCAACACGTCCATGGTTTAGATGTCACCCGCATACGGTGCAGAATATTCCATCAAGAACCAAGCAGTTCAGTAAGTCTTTCCTTTGCCGCACCATTAAGTCTTGGAATTCCTTACCAGCGCACGTGTTTCCTTCTTCCTACTGTCCCGAGTCCTTCAATTAGGGCGTGAATAAGCATCTGATAAGGCCGTCAAGCCGAGCGCCTGTAACACTATACGTGTTAGTAATGGTTATCTTCTTCCCTGAGACTCTGCCTACACCTTACCATCAGACGAAGTGAAGTCAAATTGACGAGCTATAAATTAAAAAAAAGCCTTGATTTAATTCCGGCCACTGTACGGAATGAAAGGAGTTTCATCCCGCGCACGCTCAAGCTGTGGAATGAGCTCCCTGCCGTGGTTTTCCCAAGCGACTACAATATGGGGTTCTTCAAGAAGGGCATTAGAAGGTTTCTACAGGATAGAGAGCACGTGTGTGGCGCCTCTGGTTTTGCAAACGTCCATAGGCCACGGTGACCGCTTCCCATCAGGTGGGCCGTGTGCTTGTCTGCCACCTAAGTGGTATAAAAAAAAACCAAGTAGGTACATTTATGACACTTTTCGCAGTACCTACATATAGTAATAGTAGTAGGTTAGGTACTTATATTATTTTCAGCTCGGAGTCTGGGTTAAGTTGAGAAAATCTACCTTATTAATAACTTTCTTGCTGAAGCTGAAGGCAGAGATCTGTTCTGAGAGAAGATTTTCTTCTCTTTTGAAGTTATGATTTTTTTAATATCTTTTCTCATAAAATTTCTTCCTACTGTGATAGAAGTCTAAATTTCTGAAGTCTCAGATTTCTGATAAGGTGATTTAAATATTCTTCGTTAGATGATTCTGGAGTTTACAAGTCACATTGAAAGTCACACTTTCAAGTGTCGATTTTTTGCCTCAATATGCCTGCGATCTTCCTATGAAGCGCCACCAGAGCTTCAGGTTATACCTTAGAGCTGTACTTGTATAGTTAACAATACAATATAAATTACATAGACGTACTTACTAAAAGTCAGAAATGAGTGGATTTAAAAAAAAATCAAACTGACTTCATAATCTGAAAGCACCACAAACAGGCACTGAAGAACAAAAAATATCTGATTACAGATTACGGAGACAGAAATACGAGTAAGACTTTTGTTGAAGTTGGTGCCAAAACCAATAGGTATTGTGAAAATATATCTACGATAGATAAGTTCACTTCCTAGGTAGGTATGTTTCCCTGCGTAAACGATTATGTTTTAAGGAGAATTCCGTTTCTCACAGCACAATTCATAAAAGGGAAAACACTTTTAATGCCGGATTCAATAGATTTATTTTTGAATTAATTCGTTTTTTTCTTTTTTTCAGTAGGTATCTGTTTGTGGTGTTTTCAGGTTTTGAAGCCAGTTTTATTCTTTATTAAAATTTCACTTAGAATCAACTGATATACTAGGCAATTGATATAGGGCTTGTACACAAAACTGCGATGCGTTGCGATGCGAGTTCGCAAAACAATTATTTCGATAGGTTTTTTCGTTGATTCGCATCGCATCGCGTCGCATCGCAGTTTTGTGTACAAGCCCTAAGTAAGTAGGTAATTGATTTTCAGAAGTAATATTGAAGTTATGTATCTATTAAATATACCTAAAGAAAACCGATAATAATATAAATAACATATTTATTCATAAATCCTGCTTAACTTAGATCTCCTACTGTGAGTCCATTTAAAGATCGATTAAACATGTTTGCGCTGTTGGGTCTCTTGTAGCTCTACATGAACTTGTTTTGCTAAAATGTCTTTGTTGTCGAGTGAAATAGGTATTTAGTTTCATTTTGCTCATGCAGCAGAGCTTTATATAGCGCCCGCATACAAATATTTCACACAACAGTTTCATCCACCGAAGGATAAAGTACAAAATATTCAGATTAAACTTAACTTAAGTAGTCGATAAACCTAGGTTAAACATGATCCGTTTCGACACGATATATTTGAGTATCATGTTACTAACTGCCTGTCACATACAGGAGAGGCCAGTAAGGGCTCAATCAGTTGAAGTGCCTTTATCTCCAGGTAAGCACATTAACTCCAGTTTCGCAACAAATAGCATCATCCTTGTGGTAATCCCGGTCACATTCGAGGCTTTCGTCTCGAGATAAGGATAAGGAGACGAGGACAAAGAGAACAAATTACCTAATAGGTAACCCGTCGTCGTCCGGAGTAATAGTAATTGTATAAAAAAAATTGCCAAATCGTTTTTTTTATGTAAATATGTAGGGGACCCTACACTATCAAGTGTCTACGACTTCAGGAGCGTTTCCCTAACACACTGTATATGATAGGCCTCCGTTTCATCTAACTTAACGACTATTGAAACCTATAGCTACCTAAGTCGGTTTCCGACGTAGGTAGCTATAGGTATAGACACGAGTTGTGGACCCAAAATGTGCTCAAAATGCACTTCATACTCATGAATTACATGGTCTGATTGAGGCTAAACAGACATCGCCAGATAGAGGTAGATACCTACCTATAACAATCAATAGGGGCTACAATATCACACGCTGTTGAGTATAGAGCTGGACTCTGTACTTAACAGCGTATGCCTACACAATATCATCTATCGTTGGCTGGTACGATTGATATACCTACTAAGCTTTCTGCTGAGATTTAACTGTTTAATAACATCTTCGAATGCTGTGAGAATAATACATGTTTTTTTGTCCAAGGTCAAGAGTGCCAAATGACGCCCGTTATTCATGTCCTGAAACATCCAGGATGTATACCTAAAGCTATACCCTCATTTGCGTGTATCGGAAAATGCACCAGTTATGTTCAGGTACGCATAAAGAGTACACATGAAGACTAAGCGATTTATCATTTAATGATTTTGTTAAAGTTATCTTATTATGAATAATTTTCGATACTTTGGGCTTACTTTTTAAATTACATTTTGCAGGTATCAGGTAGTAAAATTTGGCAAATGGAACGCACCTGCAACTGTTGCCAAGAATCCGGCGAGCGTGAGGCAACAGTAGTTCTAATTTGTCCGAAAGCCAAAAGCGAGGATAAAAAAATGCGGAGAGTTAGTATTATTCAGATTTTTAAGTAGGTACCTGCTTTTACAGTTGGAAGGAGAACTGAAGAACAGATTTATCCCTTAGTAGTTGCCTTGAAGGCACCCCTTGTATGCTACTTCGCTGGGTTAGCAACTTATCACATTAAACTGGGTATTTAAATGCTATTTGGACTAATTACCTATAACTACTTTTATGGATCCTTGTTTATTATTTTTTTTAATTTAGAAGAGAATTAAAATTGTTAAAAGAAAATAAAAACGAATATAACACCCCTGTTGTTGCAAACGCATTTTCCCTTCGGTGGGCCGTGTGCTTGTCTGCCACCTAAGTGGTATAAACAAAAATATTTGTTGTTAGAAGGTAGAAGACCTATAACATTGTGTTAATTAAAGACATTCTTGTTCCAGATTACTACCAAAGCTCCATTGGAATGCATGTGCCGCCCATGTGGCGGAATAGAAGAAAGCGCTATTGTTCCCCAAGAAATCGCTGGTTATGCAGAAGAAGGACCGTTATACAATCATTTCAGGAAAACCTTTTAAAGTTGTTAACATTTTCTAGATTTTGACTTGTTAGTGATTGTTATGCTGGAAAGCGGGTGCTTTATATTATTTTAATCATTTTTAAATTTTAATTAAAACCTTTGACCAACAACTATGTTTTGTTCTTTTCAACCGACTTCAACTTGTATCTTTTTATGTTTGTAGTCAGAACCTTGGACTGAGTTAATCGATTTTGATTATTATTTTTTTATTTGAAAGCTGGTGCTTCCCAGTAATCAAGTTCTGACATCCATGAGAAAGCCACAGATATACCAAGTTACCCAAATCTTCAATTTGCATCAAGTATTTACCTATACACGATGATGACCAAGGATGAGAATATGTTGAAGGAGAAGTTATCTTAGGTACCTACTAAAAGAGATTCGATTCGATTCGGTTACAACATAAAATTACTTAAATGTCAGAAACCATTATGTTTTCAATAAAAAGAGAGCCAATAAGGATGTTGACTCCTTTTTATTCTTCAAAAATAATCACTACTAGATAATAATATACAAACTGCTGAAGTGAAATATTCCAATATGACTATCTATGTCACTATAAAATTATTATTTTTTTAAACAATATTATGTATAGTTTTAAAAATATTTAATTACAAGAATAGGTACGTTGAGTGAGATGGTGCCAAGAATACCATTTATGACATTGGATTAGATTTTAACTTTTGATGGAGAATCGAATCGAGATTATGTAGATATTTCTATATTAGGATATTTGACCGTTTCCTCGTAATTCTGTTTGTTCTGTAGTCTCAATTCTGCGACTGGTATGGTAACATGAGATCGTGCCGAGATGGATTGGAGCTGTAGGTACATAGATGGATTAGAGATTGAGAACGGATATACCTACAGTGTTCCCATTTTGCCCCCAGGTACGGGGAGATGCGTATTGCCGCAGTCTGCCTCTACTGGATAGGTACCTATTTATTAAGACTTTGCACATCTCGTCGAAAACTATGAGCCGGTAGGCGGACGGCGAGTCCCCTGGGAGCCTATTCTTTATATAAACAAGCTCCCCTCCTCTCCTTCCAAACATGCGCTGAGTAACTCTTAGTCGAGCATTTTGAGCATCTTTGAGTAGAGAACCCATCGCTCGACTGGGAATGTCGTCCTGTCGTGGCATGCTTGACTTATAAGTCTTAATTCACACCACCAGCTCTAGTTCTACCTATGTCCTCGGATATGTCATTGTCACCTATCACTGGCACCGTTATCTGCGATTTTACCACAAGGTAAGGCCGCCTCCATGGATCTGACCTCAGCGTCGCGCTGTGACCTGTGATTAATTAGTTAATGCAGGTTAGCAGGGGTGGTTATTTTGGACACGAACCGACTAAATTCAAGTCCCCCCCATTGAATCTGCTACCTGGGGGCACGGGTTTCATCGGCTTTGGCGGGAACGCGAAAAGTGTCATAGCGCTGCAGTGTTTCATTTTCTAAATTTGGTGTACATTCGAGTTTTTATGTATAAAAATGGTGGAGTTTTAGATATAGCGGCTTGGACAAAGCACACAAGTTTAAGAGAGTGGAATATTGTTGTAAATTGTGATTTTTCGTGTTGGTGTCAAAATCTCCCTAAGAAAAGCTTCTAGTAAAGTATCCACTACTTTACTAGGGCAACTATCATCCGTCATCGTCATCATCATTATCATCATCATCATCATCATCATCATCATCATCACCATCATCATCATCATCATCATCAACAATCATTCGAACTATACTTATCACAAAATAAAAGGAAATTTCCAACTCGACACTGACAAGATTGTCCCCTAAATTGGGTTCATATGTTACCATCTAAGAAAAAAGAAGTAGACTCATTGTCTTGCACAGGGCGGCCCTAACGCACTAGTATAAGGAAGAACAGCGTGCCAAGGTCACCATAATCTATGAATGCTTTGCGCCCCGTCATTCATAATTTTTTTTAGTCTTTTACTACAACTAGCATAGGTACTAGTGACGTACTTCAAGAAAAAGATTTATCAACGAACGATGGGCCGATGACTGCTTATTTAAGATTTATTATCCTTAATGATTATGAAGAATTGCTAAAGTGAATTTTCTTAACACAAATATGTGGTTTTGAAGATATTTGATTTCGAAAATTGAAACGAGCAGCTGGAAAACGGTTTTTATGTGAGTGACGGCATGACTTCTTAGTAAGTAGTGCAAATGCATGAAGTACAAGAGAATATTGCATTTATCTCGGTCCCGGTTGTGTTTACGTGTATGATTCATTAAAAAATAAAAGTCATTTGGAATGGTAAGAAATCTATAAATTATAATAAAAATAAGAATCATAATATTATCTCATGAGTGTAGCATGTTACCGGTCTTGTTAAGTTAATACACGTTAAAAGATAAGTAAACCCAATCGTGTTAGTATACGTAAATCGACCACTTCTGCGATAGTACACACTACAGCACTAACGTAGTAAAACGTCCATTCATAAAAATGGAACGTAGGTAAAGACACAGCGTTTTGTAGGTAGGGCCCATCCCCCCCCCTTATACATCAATGTTGTCTTGTCATTGTCATTGATTGTGTCAGTGTCAGACTTGAAACTGTACGTCACGTCAGTGTTTTGTTTATATTTTGGCTGTGTTTAGCTGAGCTTTCTGTTAAGAATTCTTGAATTATTTACTCTTCAAAATCTATTTTGATATCTACTATGAGCCGCCGAAAACGTGCAAGGGTGTGTATATACCTCAATACAGTTTAGTTGATCTAATATGAATATTTTAAATTTGTTTTGATAACCAGGTTATGTTTATTGATCGTAGATTGAGACCCGGGAATTAGACGAAAAGTTGAAACAACAAGATGATTCTGAGTCTGATCAATCAGAAAAGAGTAAAGTTGCATCGTTAAGTCCGACATCAGTTAGTGGCAGACGTGAGTCTTCGTCAAGTCGCACCGTCGATGGTAAAGATCCCAAAAAAGAAGAGAAGTCTGAGATTGAGATCAAGAACGATGATGTTGAAGAAATTAATTATAAAGAAATGCTTAACAGGTAGTACTTATGCATACTTATAAATTATATTATATATGCTAGCACTGGTAATCATGAAAGCTATACCAGTTGATACCCAGCAGTTGATATCTTTCGTTAACCTTTAGTTTCTGAACTCTGACTCTTCCTAAGATGCTTAAAAAGGGGAACAGAGATTTTTTATGCCCTAATATAATGACAAACATAACAACCACATCATTGTTAATACATTCATAGAAATAGGTTTGTATTATTGCTTATGTGTTGGCCATTTAAATTAACTGATCAATCGATGATACACACCTGTATGCCAATGGTTGGCTTAACATAACTGATGATTGGTTGATTTAAGTTGACCTAAGAAACTCATGCTGTGCACTAGAGTCATTATCAAGAAGTTTGCCGGTCAGTACCACCTACATATACTACCATACTGAAACCATTTCATTTACTAATTTCCAGCTTAGAAGGAGCTGCTTTTCAGTCAAGACTTCCCTTCGATAAGATGTCGTCTCTTGAAGCGGAGTGTTTCTCAGATCTTCAAGGGGCATCAAGCCCTGCATTCATACAAATAAGAAACCGAATTTTGAAGTTATGGTTTGAAGATCCTAAGAAACAGCTGACTCAAGAATACTCTGTGCAGAAAATGGAAGTAGGTTTCATAATTAACTCCTTATAATGGTTACAATTACATTACCACAATTTAAACCTACAACTATTGAATAAATGTAATATTTTTATGTCTAGAATAATTACTATATTATAAATAGCATTTCATATGATGGGTTTCATTCAGGTGGAACATGAGCTTGTGTGTCACCTAAGTGGTGAAAAAAAAAAATCAAGTGAAAAGACTGCTATACCTACATTTAAAATCACATAAAATATTATTGTAAAAATTTCATTATGCCATATAATTTTGACATTATTAAATTTGCAGGCTCCTTACAATGGAGATCCTGCATTAGTTATGAGGACTCATGCATTCTTAGAGAGACATGGTTTTATAAACTATGGTATCTATGAACGCACTACCCCTATCCCAATGCCACCAAAAGGAAAGCAAAGGCCAAAAGTCATCATCATTGGAGCAGGTAAGCAATTTTATAATTTTTCCTGTGTCTGAATATCACTAAGATATTTCCCTGATAGAACTGAGTTGTAATCTATCATAGCTAATATTCCTGAGTACCTGTATAATAGGTACTTTTACAACTAGTTCCTGAATGATATTAAACAACCTGTTACTAAGTTTAAAAGTCTGATTATAAGTAGACTCTGTCAAAAAGGTTTGTTTGTCAGATAAGTTTGAAAATGAACTATTTACTACTTAAAAAAATCATTGTTTGTATTTGGATTTAGTAAACTCTGAGTTTCTTGCCAGAGTCATATCAGGTCAGGACCGTATTTCGAATAGCTGATCCAGTTGTCATTTTTCCTTTCACGTTTTGTAAGTTCCGTTTTGTGGTTCCTAAAATAAATTATTGTTTACTGTAACTTTGAGCATTAATGAATGGAAATGATTTTCAGGGGTATCAGGTCTTGCTGCAGCTCGTCAGCTACAATCATTTGGCTGTGAAGTTGTGATATTAGAGGGAAGAGACAGAGTAGGAGGCAGAATTGTAACATATAGAAAAGGCCCATATGTTGCTGATTTGGGTAAGCTAAATTATTTTAAATAGCAATTAAATAACATTGTCAAATACCTACTGACCATATGAGTATTTCTTCACAGAGTTCATGTCAAAGTTTGAAACACATTCATAATATGATCGTAGCAAATTACCAGGTTATGCAAAGTAATATTATCCTCATTACTTTAAGTAACCCTACTCATTTGTACTAAATCTGAATTATCAAATTACTAAAATATTGTAATATGTAAATTCTATGTAAATCTAAATTCTATAAAAATATCTAATTTAATATTATAGATTTCTCATAATATCCAATATTGAGTTTGCTTGATTTTAACATTTTAGGTGCCATGGTGGTCACAGGGCTGGGTGGTAATCCTGTGACTACATTATCAGTTCAAATGAACATGGAGTTACATAAAATCAAACAGAAGTGTCCTCTATATGAGGCCACTGGCAACCAAGTGCCCAAGCATAAAGATGAAATGGTAAGTATTGTTTACGTTTATATTATACATATACTATTCAATTAATAGTTCCATCTGATTCATTCCTTAATTAAGAACTTAAATTGCGTAATTGCGTGCCAGTAAATTCTAATATAGAAAGAATGCCATTTTAACCCTTAGGGCGAAAATTCGAGATAATGGTTTACATGGAAATCTCTTATCTTTTATTATTATTAATTGAGTGTTTTATTTCTGGAATTGACTCTGGGATTCTTACTTCTGTTCTTACTTAATGCACAGAACTATATTGTATTACTCCCTTTAAGTCGATATTTTATTATAGCCAAGATATATTTCATAATATATAATATAGGTATATTATTTTTACTAGTAGAGAGTTAAAATGAATTGATAAATATTTTGCTTATTTATTCTACTTTTAGTCTTCTTTTTTTTCTATTCTTCTATTCATCTTTTCTTCTTCTATTACTATTCTTCTTTTTCTAGTTTAATACTTCTATATTTCAATCATCCATCCTTACTATTGTGAAATTCATTGTTTGTTCAGGTGGAACGGGAATTTAATAGACTTCTGGATGCTACCTCTTATCTGTCGCACCAAGTGGACTTTAACTATTATAACGATACACCAGTTTCTCTTGGCCAAGCATTGGAATGGGTCATAAAACTGCAACAGAAAAACGTGAAACATAAGCAGGTAATAACAAACTCATTAACATTATCCTGCAAATTCTATGGATACCAGATCAAAACATATTTTCATGTATTGTGGTTTATTATTTACTCGCTATATAATTAAAAAATTAGTCTTCGAGTTGAATGTAGGTATTGCTCGATTATTAGTATCAATAACTGCATGCGTGAAGTTTTGGCGTAAGTCACAAATAGCACATGTTTTAGTAGAGGTGACTCAAGGAAATATTCGTAACTCGTGGCCTAAAAAATGCATGCTAAACCTAAAAGATTTCGATGAATTAAGATTGTAGCTTAAGCTGTGACGTGATATATCTTGTAATATTATTATGAATGTTAAATAATACTCCTTAATATTTTCTTTCCTTTTTAGATACAACACCTTAAAGCACTTATAACATTACAAGAAAGACTCAAAACTAATATAAACAAGTAAGTAGTAGGATTTTTATGTGTACAACATATTCTGCGTAGTACCTTAGTGGAATGAATTCGTTTGACTCTGGTATTACCATTTGAGCTATGGAAGTATCTTTCCTTCCTCTCTTACTTGTGGTACGAAATTATGTGTTAAACCAATACCGATTGCCACTGTATAAAAATTCTTTTTCTTTTAACTTTTTTCGTTAATAACTTGTAAACGCAAAATGATATAGTAGCATGTTTTTCAGAATGTCCGATATAAAGGAGCTCATAAGTTCAATGAAAACTGAAAAGGATGCCTTGCTAGTGGAAAAAGATAAAGGCTTAACGGCAGAAGCTGGTGTTCTGAATGAATTCAATTTACGGCGATTAAACAGAGAAATGAAAGTATTGTGTAATGAATATGAAGGATTGATATCTCATAATACTAGTATTGAGGAGAAATTGACACAGCTGGAGACTAATCCACCAAGGTATGCTCAGTAAACCTATTCGTAAGATGATAATATCCCTTTACGTTGATTGACAGACGTTGGTTATGGGTTCGATCCCCACACAGGACAAACATTTGTGTGATCCAAAAATAGTTGTTCTGAGTCTGGGTGTACTTTATGTACGTTAGTTGTGTGTTTGTAAAGTTCCCCGCGATACAGGGCTTGTGCGCGCACTAGGTGCGGGTGTTGTCTATTAAAAGAAAAAGAAAAAAAAGTTTATATCTCAGGATCTAATGTGCAAGTTCTGGATTATCCGGGATTGGCGGATGCTGATGGTAAAAATTAAATACTCTATTGCACATTTAACTTCGTGTACATATACCTATCTAGTTACTTAATGAAAGAAACTATAAAACAACCAGTCACACATTTTTAATTTGTGATGGGTCACAAATTAAAAATGTGTGGTCACATAATTTTCTCTTTTAGGTTTACAACGAGTAAAATTTCTTTTTAAATTCACACTTGAGGCTCTCATGTTTAACATAACTATTACCAAATTATTTAGTCAGCCAACCTGTGTCAAAATAACAATGTAAATGAATCACTTATGTTTTAGTTCCGTGTATTTGTCGGTGCGCGACAGACAAATACTCGACTGGCACTTCGCTAATTTGGAGTTTGCGAACGCGACGCCGCTGGGCAATCTTTCACTTAAGCACTGGGACCAAGATGATGACTTCGAGTTTACTGGCAACCATTTAACAGGTATGTCGTTTAGGATAAAGTTCTGTACACACCAAACCCGCTGGCAATCGGCCTTCGGGTTTGTTGCACCTAACCTATTATTACTTCCAGTGGGGACATCGTTGACCGGACGGGTGATCAGCCCTTCTGTGAGGGCCATTTCACCCATTGCACCTAACCTTACTTTATTCACAATATCATCATCGGTCATGGTGGGTTAAGTCGCCAAACCGGTGGTTTTGATGTATACACGACTTATGTACACATTGTATACGCTAATGTAAACGTCTCTATGGAATCAGCTAACTATTGCATTATTTTCTAAAGTACATGGTGTGCTGGCATTTTAGCTTAGCTAGAGGATTAGCGAGAATAGGCATACTGCCCTACTTTACAGTATTCCAAGGGACCTATTTTTAAAATTCTTCCATGACTTTAAAATTTAGTCAGCGTTTTCGATAGAAGCTCCCAAAAAGCTGTCTATTACTTATCTATTACGACACTTTCTATTAATCGTAAAATTGACTGCACGACTGCACCCTGCTTGATGTCAACCTAAAATGCAGTCCAAAAAATAGTGGCAGTCATTTGAGATGCTGTCTCTATGCCGTAAAATCCGGATAAAAGTTTTTGAGTTTATTGTGCGCAGACTGATATTAGGTCGTTTCACATGAAATTGCCGTTTTGTTTGAAGAAACTAAAAAATAAAAGTAAAAAATACAACGTAATTCATCATCAATATGGATAGCATTTAGGAAGTACTGTTTTTGAAGATCGTATTTAATTTATCAAGCGAATATGAACAAAATTTTATACAGTATTGTAAAATCTTGAAATCAACTTTTAAACAAAATAAATAATGCAAATAGCTATAAAATTACAGGAATATAAAAAAAAATCGGCTATAAAGACCTATAATATAGTGATTTCATGAGTAATCAGTGTACAGAGTACCTCCATAGCTAGAGGCCTAGCTAGAGATCATCACTTAAGTGGTATCCATAGACCTGCAAAGAAATGTGAATGTTAGTTTTAAAAATAGTGTAACCGAACGCTTCGGCCGTACGTTGGTTATCACGAGCGCCTAGCAGTTTCACCATAGCACAGTGCACAATGCCTGAATTATTGCATGCATAATATACGCCTTCGCTGACCTATAGTTGACTAGTTTTATATGAATATAATTGATAATTTCAACGATTGCCTTATGTTCCAAAATTCCAAAATAAATCCACCTACTTGGCTTGGAAACTATCAATCACAAAACCAATTGCGATGACATGACTAGTGATCGATGAAGTGACGAACAATGGCAATATTCGGTAACAAAACACTTTATCGTGTCGGTTACTGTAACTAATAGTACCTAATGTAAAAATTCCAGATTCTGTGCATCTGGCCTACGAAGGCAATAATTTCAATTAGACGATATCCCGGCACTCGTTAGCGTTTTACCGTACGTTTTGGTCTCATCGAGCACGATCGATGCGCCATTGTATCACACACAAAAGATGCTACCGAATGGCAATAGTAGTCCCTATAAGGGCTGCCTTACCTCGGTATGTTATTTGTTTCCACTTAAGTCTTGCTGTTTGAGTAACGGTGAATTTGTTCTTATATGGCAATCATCTAAACGTTGACATTTTACAGGTAATTAAAGGCCATAAAATGCTGGTAAATAAAGGCATTTTATATATATAGGCGTCTATATTCTACGTAGTCAAATTTTATGGCAAATAGTCGATACAGGTTTACTATCTTGTGTACCTACCAATATATAACGATAAAATATAAACTTTGCTGACATAAATATACCTTATATAATATCGCCCTGCTAGTAACTATAAGAACGAAAGCGTTTCCAAGGAACGGTGAACAATCGTTCAATTTGTAGGGCCCGCGGCCAAAGAGGTCGACAATGGCAGTGCACGCGACCACTCCAACTCAACATTCTCATG
Organism: Pelosia muscerda; assembly: GCA_963691645.1. Taxonomy (NCBI): domain Eukaryota; kingdom Metazoa; phylum Arthropoda; class Insecta; order Lepidoptera; family Erebidae; genus Pelosia; species Pelosia muscerda. The sequence continues at coordinate 10,189,171 of OY829113.1, forward strand.
AGTAGAATAACGCACAACAATCAAGATGTCATTTTTCAACTACCCACGCCGTGAACACCGCAGCGAGCGAACAACGAGAAATATGGCCGACAACACACGCACAGCCGACGTACAAAAGAGGCGTCTGGGGATGTCGCGATACATATCTTTTGACTGAACAACAAATGCAACAGGTCTTCTCTTTTTATATTTACGCGTAATCGACGTACATAAATGACATTCAAACAAATGTATCATTATTGAGAAACTGGCAACTAACATGATGAACTTTCAGAAATGAAATAAGTAATGACCATATGGTATAAATAAAATACGTCATATACATACATAGTAGCAATGGTATAAACTTTGTCTTCTGCTGCACCGTATCGAACCTATAATAGCGTTTTTGGAGGTTACATGCATCGAATCCAACCGCTCTTTCCAACCTCTGTGGCGTGGCGTTACGCAGGAGGCGCGAGTTCGATTCCCGTTCGGTACAAATATTTGTGTGCACGAATTTTGGATTGGTGGAAATGTATCTAAGTGTGATTATCCGCGTTCTAGAACCCATAACACCAGCTGCTATCGTTGAGAGATAATGTACTGGAGTGGACACTAAAAATATCAGTTATCATCAGAGAGGAACGTCCATATTACATTTGTGATAGGTATAGGCGAGACCAGTTTCAGTTTAGTGTTAGTTTTATTTTTGGTATCCAAGTAGGTACCTAAAATGAAACTGACACATACTATCCGACTGAAATAAATAGCTTAGGTACCCAGCTGAACTGCGATAGTTTCAGTAGATGACAGTGACATTTGATGAGTCGTTTTGATTTAAAATCATGCGTAATGATCAGTGTACAAAAATTAAAGTCTCCTAGATATCCTTTTTCAAAATTTATCTGACAGATGGGAAATTACAAACTGTAAATACATGCGAAAAATGTTACTATGTACTAATGTCAACTCAAATGATGAAGACTCAAGACCAAATTGCCCTTGCAACAACTCCCTTACTTCATTCCTCCATGGACGCTGTTATCTCACTATCAGACCCGAGGACAGCGTGCGTTCAGTTAGAATTTTATTCTAATACTTACTAGTTTCGCCCGCTTGAAATTCTGTTCCCGTTTTTGTGACCCATGAGAACATCTTTTCTTTTTGGTTTTCTTTATAAACCTCACGTGCAAGTTTTAGGACATACGAAACGAAAATTGGCTGAATCGTTCAAGCCGGTCTTAAGTTTTGCACTACATCAATTTTTGAAGTGACAACTTCTTTAGATGCGCATTGTACAGTTTTCGTACACATTTTGGATGAGGAAAAAATTAAGTCACCTAACATGAACGGCTTTTCTTTGTAAATTGACCTAAATTGAAAGGCAATTCTTTTCTTATAAAGGGCTTGACTAGTAGAGTACGAAATACTATAACAAATCTCAAATCTAAGATGGCCAAATCAACGTTCTCTGAGCCTATTCCCAAACTCAGTTGGAATCGGCTTGCTAGTCTTACTAAGATGTGCCTGAACTTTGATATTTGCCGTAAAACGACTGCCATCGGACCTCTACAACAAAATTGGCGATATTGATGTTCTGTAATTAGGCTAGTGGAACTTTTCAGTTCTTCAGCTACCCGTAACGACTGACATAGATGTTCGTATGACAAGCGGGAACGACGGGCGAGTAGTCGTGTCGGGGGACCTTCGAACGTTTCATTAATATATGGGAGTGCTTTACCAGTTAGAGGTTCCTCGACATGATACCGCTCGAATTATTTATTTTTTACTTTTTCGAGTTATTTTTTGTTTCGTGGGTTTGTAATTTTTAATTATTAGAAACCTATTTTTTGATACTTGAAAATCTATTCTTATGATTTTATGTGATTCATAATGAATAATTTTTTCTACTAGAGCGACTACATTCTGGCTATTTATTTAAAGATAGCTTAAATTACACCCCATGAGTATACCGTAACAACCCACGATAATATAATAATAAGGAATACTTCCCAAGGGTGACTAATGATAAGTAATATGCAAAAAAGTGAATAAAATAATCGTACTGAAAACGATAGCAATGACTATTCATATAAAATTGCATTTCGTGGTCTAAGTCAGTAATGAGTGTGATATAGAAGCGTAACTTTTCTCATCACTCATTGAATAAAATATATCGATGTTGCCTCTTCGGGATAGCGTTTGGTCGTGCCGGGACGCTTACGGCTCATAGCTGCGCGGCGATCACAATCTTCAGCCTGGTGCCTAATAGTTCTGAGCTCTCTGGAGAAATCCACACCGTCCGCTCTTATTACGTCGCGTTGTTTGGTGCAAAACTGCCAATAGGGAATTCTTTGTACGGATTTCGGGTTTAGCGCTCTATTTTCTAATATCACTACTGCGTTACATGATGTGAGTATTTTTTTTGGGTTTTATCCTTGTTTCGTTTCGTGTCGTCCTATTATTATTGTGAATGCCCTTAATATCTTCTGCAATCATTCTAGGCATTTGAAGGACCTATCTACGTTGTAGGATTTAAGTTGTAATTATATAATAGATATTTTTGTAGCATATCAGGAGTTTTGTACGTACGTATGAGTACCTACAAAGTTGATGTAGCATTTGATTCATAAGGATACCAGTTGCGCTGGTGGTATTGCAGCAGAGGCGTCAGGGGCGTGGATGAATAAAATTGAACCGACGAATGACTCTATCAGTACACCATTGTTGCCTTGTGATCGCTCGAGTTGCGCAAGCGACACGTATTGTTCACAACTCGTGGCTTTCACTACGAGTTGGTGACGTCACACTGCTTGCGACCTAAATGCTTGTGGTGTTAGATGTATAGCAATTACCATTTATTAAGCCTAATGTGCCTAGCCCAGATTGCCCAGATGGCGGTATCTCGTATTTCCAACGATTAATTACTAGCTTTTAAAAAGATAAAAATTAACAATATTTGCGATTGTTGTGATGTCTTGTATTCGTCATCGACGGTGAATTTATGTTGAATCATTATGTTGCCGCCAATAACAAAGTATTGTTATCTGCAGAAGATTATTGGAGATATAAACTAACTTGATAACTTCGCATGACGTGTACCTGTTTTCTATGATGGACCGTGAACGTCAGCTTTGAGGATTTATATGGTGCTTGTCTAATTCACAACTGTCTGAAAGCAAATGCGTCATCACATGCACATCACTGTCTAACGAGCATGCCGTCCACTTGAGTGCACCCACTCGCTCGACGAAGTATCGAGCGTTTCGACTTTGCTTTTATCTTATACTAGCTGACCTACCCCAGCGTCGCCCGTGGCATATTTTGAAACTTCATACCACCCCTTTGGGCCTGTAATTATTAGTACTTAAATAATGTATGAGAATCTGCCAGGTTCGTTGACACTTATGATCACTGCTCCGCTCCCTTAAGTAGTAGCGTGATGATATATAGCCTAAAACATTTGTCGATAAACGCACTATGCAATGCAAAAAGAATTTTTAAATTCGAACCAGTAGTTCTTGAGTTATGCGCTTACCAACACATTTAGCGATTCATTTTTATATTATAGAAGATTAATTCCTATTTCAATATTTTTATTGACACACTTAGTGTCTTCAGAATACATATAACACGAGTTATAAAACTATTATCACTTGAGTTTTCTTTTGTAACCGAAGATCTTTATGACCTTTCTTGCTAATATCGCAGAATGCTTATATAAAGAAACTAACACAGTTGGAGCACAGGGTACAGAAAGCTTAATATCTAAATTCTACAGAAATCTTAAGTTTGTGAGTGTTAGTGTATCCATACAAAATGTATGTAAGTTAGGTGACCACGACGCACGGGCACTGCTCGGCTCGGACCCGGCACGGTCTAGCGTTAGTCATCCTTTACTCATATTTTTGTCTTTGTGTAAATTTTTCGATTCTTCGTTTCTGATTACTTACAATTAAGTGAGCAGACACTGAAATACTAAGATTTGGTTAGAAGTAAAACTGAAAATAAGTAAAACAGGTTCACAACGAGATAACTCGTTTTTGATAATCGCAATAATCTGGCTGAATGCAGTAGAGCAGGGCCCCCTGGGCGACTCCGGGCAGTAATATAATTTGCACCGTGTACGGTAGTAGTTTTATTGCCAACAATTGACCATTATCTGAACGCATTTGCACGCCTGCCGTCATACAGTTTAATATATTGTTTCTTGGCATTTGCTCGATCTATATGAATTTTACTGTTGAGATGATTACGATACGATATGTGCCATCAAATGTCTACCAACTAGTAGGTCCTCAATGGAAAAGTAGGAAATTCTTGTTTATTGAAATTAATTCAAGCTAGCAAGACCTAATGGGAAGAACATGGTATTCGTAGTGTTCTCCGAAATGTCGTTCTGGTACCGTCGCTGTAGGGGCCAGTTTATGGTTGCGAGTTTGTTACCCCTTTTGATCCAGAATTATTTGGATGACAAACAAACCTGGAAATGAGCTGTTCACTCAGCTTGCTATTCAAGCTAATTTCTGTATCTAGACTCAGTAAAGTATTGTAAGACCAATAAAAAAGAAAAGCCCGCTGAGTTTTTAGCCGGCGTCTTTTCAGGCCGGAGACGCGTTTCGAACCGGTGGTGCTCATTAAAATATTGTTGATATTGACGTTTTGTAAGTACCGTTTAATGGTCTATACAGAGTAAATGATTTTTGATTTTGATAATCGTAGCGAACCTGAAACATTGTCGTTCTTGGAACAACTCGCTGCCGATGCATTGCTGTCTCTGGAAATTATTTCAAGGTGGTGCCTGAACGGCCACGAGTGTTAAAATGGCAGAACGTTAACCGTTTGGTGACGTTAGTCAGTAGGTTTGGGGACGGTGGTCGCTACATGAAAGCTGTTCAACACATCTTGTCACTTAATTGAGCGTGGGTCTTTACAGAAATTAGGCAACCAAAAATAACTATTGTTTGTGAGAGCTAAATAAACAATGGAAACCATTTTAATCCAATTTTTTAAAAAGGCGGTCCTGGGACTTCGTTTGCAACCCCACAACCTTGAATTTCATTTTAAACTGCCCCCCTCCCTTGATATCTAAAAAGAAAATTGTCTTGTCTGACAAATGCAACCCCAAATGCAACTTTTCAATCTCGTAATAAGGGATATCGCAGTTCTTTATCCGTGAGTAAAAATGCAATTATTATATTATTAATTATTAAAATTAAACAAAAATTATTACATTTAAGAAGAAGCAATAGCTTCTATTCTCTACATATAAAACAAAAGTTGCAAATCTACAAATCGAGACTGGAACCCACATAACATACCTACATTAATTCTGCAGACACAAAGGATTAAATTGGTGTTTAATTTCTTGTGTCTGCAGAACCTACAAACTATTCGTATACCGAAAGTTGAGTACTATCACAAACGTACCCTTTAATAGGTTTACCACAGACCTCTATTAACGAAATAAAATGGGAAATCAGAGTATTAGCATAACAGTAAATTCAATTAGGGTTCACAAAGAGGATTACAACTTTTAGAATGAAAGGAAAGTTGAAGGGACTCCCGGTTTCAAACTAACGTGATATAATCAAAATTTAAATGAAACTCAGTTGAAATTAAATTGACCAGTTACATCTATTACAATAAATAGAATAAGATGAATGATTAAAATATTAAAAACACAATTGCTCCCAACGATTGAACAATTTTTTTAGCAGGCCACCATTCATTTTTAAATTACTGATTATAGTAAAAGTAAAATAAATAATAAAATAAAACTCGCTTTTAAATACAGTGTGCACGTTTATATAAATGCGTGCTCATGGAAGCGATGTGCAGGGTTGTGTCAGTCCGTGCGGCCCAGTGCTCTGACAATCAGTGCAGCGTGAATTGCGGACGCCCGTTCCAGTCTCACTAGCGAGTGGATGCCGCGCCTGCAGTAAAAAATTAGTTGTATTCAAGTTAATTCTGCTCAAATATTTTATTTGTTCTAGTCGCATTCGCAACTTTCACCTCTAATTGCGTATTTGGATGAACTTGGTTATTTTCCGTGAAGCGACTGACACCTGACCTCCACAAGTAATGGCAACATCGAATTATTACAGCTAGACCAGTTGTTAGACTTTTTAGGGCTCCAACTACCCGTAATGATTGCCATACTTAGATGTTTATCACGATCGGGAGCGAGAACCAGGTACGAAAAAATACACAGATCAATACAAGTTTATAATTATATTCATGGATACAAATATTTGCGCTGACCAGTAATCGAATTCGCGCCTCCCTGCGAATAGCAGTGGTGTGAAATCTAAATTTCTTCCTGTCCTGGCGCAAACATACCTATAGATAAGATAAATTTTACAAACATTTGAATTTGAACCGGTTTTTTGAATCTTGAATCAATTTCAACGGCCTTGTCGCCAAACCAAGATAAAAAAGTGGTATTAATTAATATTTCGATTTTAAATGAAATGCAAATTAGCTGGGATATTGAAATTTGTAAAAAAATTTGCCAAATTAGATTTCCATGTATATTTTAACTCTTAAGTTTTACATGGACACCTACTAAACTATAAAATTGAAACTCAAATTTGTATGCGAACAGGTTTCACATCATTGGTTGCAGATAGACGGTTAAGTAATAATGTCCACTCGGCGGCACATTTTAAAGCTTTGCTCGATGCAATTACATCTGATGGTTGTCTGAACGAGCATCTGATAACGCATCTAAAACGCCTTTTGAAGGTACTTTAATTAAATACTGGGTTTTTTTACTTAGGTATATGATCGTACGATCTTGTGATAAACTTGAATATAAAACGCAAAAAGAACTGAAATGTTTTATTATAATTAGAAGAAGTTTGAATTAAACTTGTTCTTTAGGGTCGTATTGAACTGACTGAAACATTAAGTACTTATTTTATTAGGTTGAAGAGTAGTTGCAAGGTGTGAAAATGTATCCAGCTTAATAAAGCTTATACTAAAAGTTTGGTAACTGTGCAGTGAAGGTGAGTACCACAAAACGCCCGCCGCAGCACAAATTTCGTTTATATGAACTTCTGTTTCAAGTACATTTCTCTTGAATTGCGCGACCACTGCATTTCCAAGTGCCAAAGTTTTAATCTCTGCGTTAGGCTGGGGCTACACTCTTTGTGGCGCTCATTAAGATTACATAATTATGTAATTTCAGTTTGTATGTAATATCAAATGTCATATTATACATGTAAATAAAGTGACAAGATTGTTTTATGTTTTTTTTTTTTAAATCTATTTTAACAATAGCGTTTAATGCTGTTTCTCTTTATTACCGAGCACCGTTTCAATAAATAAATAATATACCTATTACATACATTTGAGGTACACGACATGACATTATTTATGCCTTTTGATGGAATCGGAACCAACGCGGAGCGTGTCGTGCATTCTTCTTTTAACGTTTATTTAACCTCAAAACGTAAATTACTAACCAGACCAATGGTTTTTATAACAAGTGAACTTGAAGTATTTTTTAGTATCGGTACTGATACCATCACATTATTTTCACTTCTCATAGCAGGCGAGTTTCGTATTAACCTGTTTTTCGTGTTGAGGTGTTGAAGATGCAGTTGATAAACACAAAGTTTAGTGATTGGTGGATATGTCACCATTGAGAGATGTTATAACGAACGTGGTCGAACTTTTATATTCCATCGATGTGGTCGCTAAGGAGGCCAATAATGTTTACAAAACACCTTATATTTTTAATGTTGCTTGACACGTTATTCCTGACAAGTATAATTGCGCAAATTTAGGCAACTTGTACGGCTACTATAAGACAAAAGTTGGCGTCTCATCAAAACAAAGCTACTCACGGAAAATTAGTTCCATCCTGCCTCAAGCATCCACTTTCTCTAATCTAAATGTATTTGAATAATAATATACTTTGTAAAAATAAAACTGGGCCCTTGAACTATAATAGCAATTTTCGAAAATTTATTATACCTATGCAGGTGCAAAAATATTAACGATATAGTATTTGAATAGTTAAGTTTATTATAATATGGTAGTTATAGTGTGGCAACGTTATTTTCAATACACCATATGAGTAGTCAAGAAGAACGACAAGAGTCTAATGAGCGCTCTCATTAAAGAAATTTTATCCCTTTTTCATTCTCTACCATCGCTGGCTGCGGTTTTCCTGCGCTATTGAATTGTGCTGCAGTCGGAACTTCCGTGGCGGACGCCCTCAGGGTTTTTGCATTTTAACACTTAGGATAATGAGGTCTTGAGGCACAAACGACGCTAACTGTTTTGTAAATATACATTAACCGCATGGCACGAACAGTCATGAAGTATCTAATAACCTAATAATTTCCTTCGCACGAAAAAAAATATAGAAAAGGTATATTATAACAATAAAACATGTATCTATCACTATTTTTAAAAAAAGTGGACTATTTTCCTATGAGTTACGTTTTCTGGTACGCGGCCCTTATAATTAGATATTAGTTATAATTAACTTAGTCTTATGGATAAAACTTGTGTCATTTCACTAAATATGTTAAAAGAGAATTAGAGGGAGTAGGGGTTGGAAGCAACGTGTAACCCATTTGTACTTGTTTATCAAGGAGATAAGATCTAGGAGTGTGTGGCGTCGTCCTCTGGCAATCTCGATTCATTAGTTCAAAGAAGAGGTAGCTAAATGGTTGTATTCCTCCTTTAATTGCTAAACTATCTCTCCTGGCAACTAATTTACTGACTTTATTGTTCATGGAAAACAGACGTGAATTTATAGGTATTAGAAGTATTAATGGATTCTGAAGATTTGTTGTGAAAGAATGAACTTGTGATCTCCTAGGGTTAATATACCTTTTTCGTGCGGTAATCCAGTCGACAGCTGAACAGTATTCAAAGTATTTAAAATCACCCATATCCTTTGACACAGTTTTTATACATTATTAAAGGAAATGCCTATTTACGAGTATAATAAATGTACGATATTTAGAAGTATAAGTTAAACCTTCATGACAGATATATGTATGTAGGTATGTATGTGTAGTAATAAGTATACTCTTTGCAATATAAACTTTTTTAGAAAGGAATCTGTCATGCCCTTACATTTATTCATTGAATAAATTTTTAACGTTGAGCGTACCCATAATGGAAATTATTTGACATTCATTATCGTTCCTCGGTTTATTAGTTAATGTAAATGTTCTAGTTGACAGTTAGGAACGCCCATCTATGCAAATGTCTTTGTCTCTAATACGTGCCTGTCTGCGCCCTGCAGTTGTGAGCTGCCTACGCAGTGTTTGAACCACCACGTTCTTCAATGAATATTAACATCGCAACTTGATATGATGCTTATTTGCCTACAGAGACAACGTTAAACTACGACATACTAGACTAAGACTTTTTCATACTTAGGGTTTGGTAAAAAGGGTCCGGTACAATACTGAATTAAAGGATACTTAACGTTGGTAAAGCTTAAAATAGTTGTAGGTACCATATACAGGCATACTCGTAGATCACGTTTACCATCTCTAAATAAGTTTTACTTACTTATTATGGCTTACAGCGTACTGATGGTCAGGCAAGTGCTACGAGTAGTACACAAACTGAATGTCGCAAAGTGGGCGGGAGCTAAGGCTGGAAGTTCGTTTGAAGGAAAATTAAATAAAATGAAGTCATTCGATAAAGGATTAAAGTTAAAAATACAACATGCAGAATAACTAAACTGAGATGGTAATGTGCTTGCCATATTTGGCGAAAAGCGATGGTCGCAAGCGAGTCTTAGACCTATCTTCTAGAATACAGTTCAAGAACGAATCTTGATTCATTACCAAAGTGGAGAAGATTGCATGATCATTGTTCATTTTTTTGCATAGACAAAGGATAAGTAGCTAGACAGGCTATCAGCGTATACGAGAGAGGAAGAGCAATAGTTTTTTTTATTGCCAGGTTATAAATTTTGTAATAAAAGTAAGGTGATCTCCAGAGCTGTCTTTTTTTCAATTTACGGCACGTCAATTTGAGTGCTACAATGGTGGCGCTTAGCTTGCCGGCCTAATCACATCCTTTTTCACGCCTCGCTTAAAGTACCCGGGACTGTAAGAAGAAGGAAACACGTGCGCCGGTAAGGAATTCCAATACTTAATGGTGCGGCAGAGGAAAGATTCACCGAACCGCTTGGTTCTTGATGGAATATTCTGCGTATGCGGGTGACATCGAAGCCGACATGTTGCGCTGTGTAGGAAAGGAGAGGGTGGAATTGATCAGAACATTCACTATAACTACAACATATTAAATGACCTGAGTCGATTCCCTGGGATATGTCGCAAAGCTATCCCCCACAAAATATAGATACCGTGGTGCCCATAATCTCAAAGCTGGAAATAACCCAGGGTGAGCCAGCAGCGTGCAGTTATTTCAGTAGGTTCGAGTTTGACAGTCAGTCGGACCGTCGACAGTCGAGCCCCGTTGGATAGTAAATATTTCCGCACGAAAAAAAGGTATTGTGACATAAATAAGTACCACAGACGTGACATTTGGAGTGCAAGCACAACTTTCTCTGTTAAGCAAGTCGTGATTGACGCATGGAGCGCTAGCGCAAGCGTAGAGTTGCCCTATCGCCTCGTATAGAGCGTTGCTTTAATAAAAGATGGCAAGATTGAGACCTCACGAATGACGCTTGTGTCATATTCTCACATTCAATCGTTACGACATACTTCAATTTTCGATTTAATGTAACAATTTTTATAATTCATTTGAAGATAGACTGCATATTGTTATGCCTACTATGGTGGTTTGAGTCATAAGTATTAAAATTATATTGTGATTGTTAATAATGTTTGTAGGTATGTAAATATAACTTAAATAATGAATTACATTTATAATCATAATGTGTTAAACTTTTGAGATCAAGCATCATCAATAAGAACGCTTTAAATCTGTACCTCTAAAAGATTTGAGAGATAAATATCCATGTTAAGAACAAAAAAAATCTGGTTCAAATTGAGTTGTAAATTCTCCTGTCCTTGTGTTCAAGGAATCATAAATCGAAACCGTAGTGGGGTCATAATTGTCGTCCGGTGATGGTTGTCTCCGTTGGACTCGTTGGTATTATTATTGTTGGCGGTTTCCACCATATAAAATTCTACTTAAAACTTTATCTGAGGTCCTGATCTATACTAATACAAAAAAACAAATTTGGAGTGAAATGCTTCTCAAGTTATGGTTATCTATTGCCATTTGAAAGTGATACTGATAAAGAAGCGCAGTTAGCATGAAACAAAAAACTTTTATTCCGTGAGGTTATATTCGTATTATTATAATTGGCACTCACGTCTATTTCCCTTCCGGGTTAGGCAGAGGTGAATTAACGCCCATATTTCACCAACCATTCTATTCGGTTACACGTAATAAGGGGTCACATCTGCTGGTGAGTCTGGGCTGTATACCGATGTCTGTCGGATATTAAACATATTATTATAATCAAGTCAAGTTTAATCAAATTTTAGCATTCACTTCCATTAGACATCGAACAAGATCATAGACGTCTAATAAATCGATTTATGACAAATTCGAATACTAAACGAATTTTTGATACTTGCCTAATGGTCCGGTTTCCATTTAATTTTACGAAACCAATAAATTTCTCAGTATGTCATATTGACAAATTCTATATACATATTATGTTAAATATATTTGGAATAATATTTACATAAGTTTTATTATACTGCATAGAAGTTGCTTTTGACGTTCAGTCAAAGCGACTTTTCAATTATTACTATTTGCGGTAAACACCCACAGACCGCCTAATAGCAGCTAGGCCTAACTGTAAATGTAATCTCATTACCACATTGTGAATTTCAATTTCCATTATAATATAACGAGAATTTATTTGTTCTCCATTTTCATCTCATAGCACAATCAAGTCCGCCGACTTTGGGACAAGATAGACACATGCCGTATATATGCCACATATGTAACAGTATCAAACTTATTATTGATTATAAAGGCCCTGACCTGTATTTTTATCTCAAATTGTGAGCTCTAAGTAATGGCAAGTGGAGAGTTATTTAACTACATTAAAATTATCTTGATCTCAGCTTTCAGATTGTCAAAACTTCCGAAGTGTTTAGTAAGAGATTAATATAACTAAATCTATTAATTAAGATCATTTTCATAGTATTATATTTGTAGCCCAAGATTGTATGCAATCGTTTCCGTTTCCTTTATAACTTCGTTGTCAGTTAGTGATATTGTAATGATGTATTGTTTCAGGTAAGTGGGCGGTGCTGCTTGAGCAACCGAACTGCAATCGACTGATACATTATGCAGACACATGACGCAATCCTGTTGTCATAATCTCTAACGTAGGTATCTGCATTTTCGAACTCTTGAAGGTCACTAAAATATATAGGTATCGAAGAAATTACTTTTTATGTTTATACTTAGGCTGTTTACTCCATCGAAGCCTTTTGCAATCGGTTGTTTAGACAGTTACTAAAATTTCATCGGCAACAGGGGATCTCGAGAGAATATTCTCCCTATTGGAATTATGTAAGCTCGTGCTTTGATATGATAAGGCGGGTAGCGATCGGAGCTTGTGTTCTCATTGTGTTGCCCATAATCTTGCGTATCGCGTAGGACTCGTGTCTGAATGCAAGTTTATTTTAATATTTAATAACTCCCGGGCGGGCAAAGATATCGTCTGCTCGGAGGCGCTTCTTTGCTCGTTTTTCCTCTTTATCGCATTGCTTTTGTGTCACGCTTTCGCTCTTATTCGCTTAACTTAATCATGCGGCTGATCAGTGCAAGTATCTGGCCACTTTTGCAAATCGGATGTCTGTTCTGCCTTTGTAATATTAGTGTCAAAGTAAATGATAACTAGTAATGTCACCAGAGGTGGCATATTTGACATAATAAGATATAGCTTGCCTGAATTGACTGAAGAAGTGCCTGTGTGGGCGGACACAGTCACTTCGTACTGACGGCACTGGTAAAACTGGTAAAAACGTCAATGGTTTCATGAATTTGATCGTCAATAAATATTAATCGTTAATCATTTATTCATAACAATTTTTAGATTGAGATGAATATCATATATTTGCTTGTATGCGCGAGAGAGATGGCGGGACGCGTCATTTGAGCTGAAATAAACTCTACTTATGTGGAATCTGCCTGTACTGCAATGGATTTTTTCCTTTAAAGATCGTACTCTCTTTCGAAGTTATTGCTTTATTCCTATATTTTTGGCATTGTTTACCTACCTTGAATTCTGAAATGCTGATAGGCGTAACAGATAAAAGGCGGGGCGGTAAATCCAACCCCAGCAGAAGGGTAGGTACTCTTTCAAACTGCGTCAAAGATTTATACGTTGTCTACTCAGTTTATATTCCTTTGGTGGCATCGATATATAAGACAACATTTAGTTAAATTTCTCTCTCTAATCTTTACTTTTCCTTATTTTTTGAAGTCGGTTGAAATGTGCAAACAATGTTAAAGCAAATGAATAAGCCTTCTATTCAAGGACAATACCATTAAAAATGTTTCCTTTTCAATTTTCTTACGCACCGGTCGTCAGACGTCTCGATCTTAGATCCGTTCGATCATGAAAATATATAGCTTCATTCGAGCGATCGGTATCGGGAAAGCTCCTTAATCGATTTTCTTTTATATGAAAATGGACTTTTAGATTTATTGCACCATTTTGCTTGCGAAAACATGACATGTATAATTATGTCGAATGAAGTTCCAAATTGCACATTTCCACAGCGTACCCACTACATATGAATAATTAGGACATGATCTCTTATAAGTTCCTAAACAAAAATGCCCTCAATCTCATTCAAACGGTGTCAGTAAATATATAATATGAATTCGGCGAATCTATACTACGATAACCCAACACGCACATGAATCGTCTCTCTTATTGCACGGCCAATTCGACGCGCACGGGCTTCATGTTTGTGCACTAAAACCGTCATTTGATTTTAGAACTCCAGAGTGATGATGTATGCTCCGCTCCATCTCTGAATCTGAATCGCTCATGGGCATTGTAGGAATCTCGCAGGTATATGTACCTACCTACAGTTTTGAAAAAGAATACGTTGACATTGACTGCCATAATGCTGTTATTTTTTTACAAAATATTTGAACTTTATTATTTCAGATATTAGCACGTGCGTCCCATTATTTTATGCGTATCCACGCATAAAATGATGGGACGAGTTAGCAGCGAGTTGATAATAATTTATTTACTTTATCGTCGGCTGAGGTACACGTCCGTTATGTTCATAATGAAACTCAACTCTTTGCCCAGATTTTGTCGGGTCAGTAATTAAACACATCTGCTACACGTACAATTATATCGCCATGCTTGTTTTCATATTTTCAGCTAAACATTTTGGAGGGATTTTTGTGATATTTATGCGACTTATTACTTCGGTATGTTGGTAATTTGTTTTTATGATATTGTTTTGTCCCGACATGTGGCGATTATGTGAACAAGTTTCGTATAAATTATACGTGCACTCGAACGTCGCCGTTATGACAGTTTAAAGAGTTACATAAGAAAATGAGTTTGGTTTTTCGTACCTAATTCTATTTCGACTTTAAATATTTTCATTTGGACTAACCGTTTGCGCGATTATGTGATTATTTGTTATACGTTTAATAAAAACAAGAATATCGGATAAGGAAGAAGGTTTGAATGCGGAGATATTTTGCTCCGAGGTTATGCACCGTGCAGGTGCTGTTTTAGGCACACAATCCACATTTATAAATTTTCTCTAAATAAGTCACATTGTATGTTTTTTCAAATTGTTTACCACAAGTTCATTGTATTTCATTTATCTGTCCTGTTACACGTTTCCTTTTATAGCCGTATTGTAGTTATGAACTGAGTTTTTGTGATCTTCAACTCTGAAACTAGGTATAGTGACAAGTCAAAGAATCTCTATAATAACTCTAATTAACTACAGTCAAAACCCGAAGCTCAGACGTAATAATATACGTATGTTCTAATTTTGTACAATAGGCAATAAATTCTGATGTTATTAAAGAAACACTACATCGTCAACTAAAAACATTGAAGCAATTATTTCGGTTCGACAAAAAGATTTTGATGCTTTAGCATTTCTTGGAAATTCGATATAATTTAATTTTGCTGTGTGTTATTACTTTGACTCAGAAGAGCTACATAGCGGTTTGCAATAGATTCGCTTCCACAACAGCCTTCACGGGCCTTATTCTGCAGGTTGTAATTTCCAGATCGAAAACATTGGAGCCGAAAACGCACTGTATTTTCTTTTGAAACACTACTGCTATACACATTATTGAGCATACCGTTTCTGAAGATCACGTAGAATTTGAGAATGGTGACTGATCCAAATAATTGGGACAAAGGCAGGAAGAGATTTTTTTTATAATGTAGCTGCGTAATGTTGCGGCAACTTAGCATAGTGACATCACAACGGCCAAGTCATAATAAAGCTTCATCAACAGTTTATCTTTCTATACAATCTTGTTAACGGACTAAAATGACGTTTTATTACTCACAATATTATTCTCTTAAAATATGAGCTAAGCTTATAAACCTCCTAATCCGATGATATAATTACAGTCCACGGTACTAAACCGTAACAACTGCAGTTTCCTTAATAGCATAAAGGAAAATGCACTGTTAATAAGTGTACTTATTATACACCGTGCGCTGCACATCGGAATGAGTCTAACTACTTAGCAAGTAGGCGATGTGCTTCCACTAAAGTGGTTCGCACCGCGGCAATGCCTCTGTTATGGTTTCCTCTGAAGTTACTTTGTGTTGTCGTTCATTAACTGACTAATAATGTGGGATGAAATCGCCTACTATCGTAATCTTACCTTATTGAAATATTTTTGTCAACCGAAGTACTAAAGGGGATCCTAATCTTTTCTTTAGGATAGTTAAAATTGAAAAATAAAATTGATATTGTGACATACTTAGGCCTCTCACAATGTGCGCCACTGCATCCTCCGCCTTCCGCATGCAGTCTGTCCCAGCCGCCTTTTTCAGGTAGTCAGTCCATCTGGCTAGGAGACGTCCTACCTTCCGTTTGCCTTCTCACAGTCTCCACACAAGATACAAGATACAAAATGTTCCAACTTTCACATAGCAACAGTCATCAAATAACATTCGCCAAATCGCAATAATAGTCGTCAAATGATTCGCACGGCATAATTGGTTTCAAAGCCGAAGTTTCACAGGAATGTTGGTCATTGTAAACCTAGGCATGCTTTATGTAATTTTATAAGCGCTCAGTTATAAACTCGTTATGAAAGCTGCTAACAAGCAATGCAGTCGCAAATTGAAACTAACCGCAAATTCATTTTATACATTAACTATTTGTTGCCCGCTGTTCCTCCCGCGTGAATGATGAATATTGCGATCAAATATAGCCTATGTTCTTTCCCATGGTCTAGTCTATGTATGTATATTAAAATAGGTTCAGTAGTTTAGGTATGAAAGCGTTACAGACAAACGTTACTACATATTTCCGCATTTATGATATTAATATTTAGTATTTAAGTATACGCTATATGTGTATGTTTATGTATTTTTATGAGATATTAACTCCTTTATCTCTGTTATCACATAGCTCTGTTATTATTTCATATCTTATCTCATGTTATTGGGGTGCGTGCTCTGAAGTTTTCGTGGACACTTCGACCCTATTGGATCCCTTATGTCGACCCCACCTTGGCCTCTAAGTTAGAGGAGGGATAGTCCTCTCTATCAAGGAAGCTATTCGTCTTAATTGCAGGTGCCTGTAATCCTCTGGTTTGGGGTAGCCCCTACCGAGTAGATCCATTCGATGTCTTCTTAAGGTGTGACAATCGCACAGTGTGTCTCTAATTGCGTCGTTCATGATACCATTCTTGCTCAAAGTGTATTTTGTGCAGTAGTGGCCAGTAAACGCTCCCATTATTTTTCGGATTCTGTCCCTGCTGGGATTAATTATTTTCTCGCTCAGCCTTCCCAATACATCGCTTATGAATTCCTTCGAATGTGTTAGGCCTGGTTTGGTCCTCCATTGCTTAAGCTGCCTATTTTAGCTATTATTTCAAATACTTCAACACTATCATTTTGATGGTGACTTTTGACCAGCATACTTTTGAAGTGCAATCTCCTTTAGACGCGTTGGGAATTTTAGCGACAGAGAAAAACCATTGAACTCGCGACATTGTACTGAAACGACATTGTGACGGATTGTAACAATTCCCTGATAATAGTAATCATTATAATATCTACGGTAATTTAACATAGATGGACGACTGGAAGTATTATGTTAATCTTTATGTGACAGCCATTACGGAATGCATATATCAAATCATATATTGATGACAAACCCTATTAATTTATTGATCTCTTAAATTACACCCTAATAATATGAGGTACTAGCCTATGTCCGCGGCTCCGCCCGCGTGGATGTCGGTTATCGCGACCTAAGCGCCATCTGTGCAACTTAAATTCTATATTTTACCAATCATGACTCTGGTTCTACTAAACCGATTGCAATGAAACAAACGTAAGATTTTAAGTTGAACTAAATCCCTTCAAACAAAAAAAGCCACATCGAAATCCGTTCAGTAGTTTTTGTGTCCATCGCGAACAAACATAAATTTTTACAACTAAGTACATAATAGTATAAATATCAGAGTTTTCAGAATTAGTGATCAAATGAGTAACGATTATTTTATGGCTTCCTTCTGACGGGACGAGATATCAGATAAGAGATGCTAGTTAGTATTCGTGCGAAACATTGAATTATGGGCATTGCACACAACGAAGTCGGACACCCGCAAGGACCACCCGTGTCTGTACAGACTGGATGTCGAGAGTGCCACTAGGTAGTTTTGTTGTTTATAAATACTAGTCAGAAGTTATAGTCAGACACCGAGGGCCTAACTCAGACTTAAAATCTGCCGTATACTTGATCGCAATTGGTTGAGTAAAACCGGAGATATACCTAACCAAAAACACGGTGACAATCGATAATAGGCAGGTGAAACTGCGGATTCCTTTTTACTGCAAACGTCTAAAATTGAAACCATGAATGGGCATTCTCCTTTCCCCCTGTACTTATTTATCCAGAATCTCGTCTGCATTTGTGATATTAAAGCCCGGTCATAATTCTAATACACTGTAAACATACCATTGTAGATACGTCACGTAATGTTGACTTAATCTTGTTAATGGGCGTGCTCCAGCTTGTATCGGCGTATAGGCTTTTACGCTATAATGCAAATTGAAATTTGATACGCTTTCTGAGTTTGAGACTGTGTTACCTCACTTAAGCGAATGTTGTCGTAAGAAAGGGAAGCGATGTGAATTTAAGACCTCTGCACTCTGCAGACTTTTTAATCTGCCGATAGTTTGATCGGGTTGGGCTGTAAACGCGCACACTGGCCCAACTACACTATGAGGTCAGTTATGGGTCCACCAGACCAACAATCGGTCATTGCTCCGAAATTCAGAACTGTTAGTTCTTTTCGGTTTTTTAATGAAACGAAACGAAAAAGGGTTAAAGAAGTTAGCGACTTTTTTCATGTGTTCGCAGGAAAAAAAAGAAAAATGGCAATTTTTAATTTCTTTGGTAAGATTTAAAATCTACCGCATATTTGATCAGAACAGGAATAGGTATAACATAACCGGAGATATGACTAAAACCAAAAATCACTAAAACTGACATCCACGCGAACCTTTCTTCATATTTTATGCTTTTCATAAGAAATCAGTGCTTTTTGTTTAATAATATCAATGTACTTTTCGTAGTAGTCATTAAGAAAAACGAGTCGAGTGTAATATGTTCTTAAGAAACTAGTTTTTTGTCTACTAATGCAATATTAGTACTTCGTCGATAGTGAAAGGGTCTATAATTCTATACTTAATTAAATTCTATTATCAACTCTGAAAAAACGAACGTGGTTGCTTATTCTTATTTTATTGTATTGCTGTGCGTTTAGAGAGCAGCTAGTCGTCTTACTTCTCAAAAAACGTAATGTTGGATAGTGAAAAACAGTTCGTTCCTTTTTCATAGATATACCTACTGTTTTTGAAAACGTTTTTCGTAACATACCCAGTACCTACTATTAAGTCAACCGACCGACTGAACTGTCTGTAGTGTGCGCACTCAGCACCCACTCCGTACTTATTAAACAACTGACCAATATTTCACCGATAGTTTATTTTGAATCCCATCTAACTTATTTGTCTCATTTGTCGACCGATACTAAATCGACGTAGTGTGCGTACTTTCATCCATGTCCCAGCTGATTGTCAGCCCGATTAACTTATCGACCTGGCCGGTAGAATGTCTGCTGTTTGCGGGGCTCTAACTAATCGTCAGTACAATTTAAATTATAATACTAGCTGACCCCCGCAACTTCGTCTGCGTCACCCCGTTTTTGTAACATTTCTCATTCCTGCTCCGTACCTGTTGGTCGTAGCATGATGTTACATACATATAAACCTTCCTCTTTAACCATTCTATCTATTAAAACAAACCGCATCAAAATCCGTTGCGTAGTTTTAAAGATTTAAGCGTACAAAGGGACAAGAAAAATAGGGACAGAGAAAGCGACTTTATTTTATACTATGTAGTGATAGTGATAGTGATAGCGATAGTGATAGTGATAGTGATAGTGATAGTGATAGTGATAGTGATAGTGATAGTGATAGTGATTAACGACACATTAGTACTCGTATGTTCTTAGCAATCTATATAAATTTATCAGTATGATTGTAATGTTACCTACGTTATAATACGCGATCCTGAAGTATTAGATTTAATTGAAAAGGATGAAACTTTAACTACAAAATATTGTAATGCTTAAAATGCCAAATTCTAGCAACTTTCTATTGATTGTAAGCTAAAAAGAATAGTATTAATTATAACTCATAATGTATGAAAACTAACAATGAATGTGATAAAAATATAAAAACATCAAGTAGGTACAAATCAATTATAATTTTTGACCATTTATGATTTTCGGTAGTACTTCTTAACTACTGTTGAGCGTCATTAATATTTTTTATGCATTTCTTTATGCATCTGTTGGTCTTGCAGGGGAGCATAAATAAAAGCTATATAATTGATATTGGGGCGCGTTTTTGCTTATTAAACCTTACCATGTAATTTTTTTAAAACCGATTGGTACTTCACCCATCAGCTGTAGGGTTGTTCGTGCTACCGTTAAGTAAACTTAAGATGCACGAACCATTATTCGTTCGAAACTGTTATGTTGTTTAAAAAACGATTATATCAAAAAAAAACCTTTAAAGGGGTCAAAATAATTCAATTTCCGAAAGTTCCATTCACATTGGAATAATGATGGCAGACATATGGCAATACAATAGACTTGCGGATCGATCGTTGTTTTTTTAATTGGGTCTGGATACAAGCCTATAATTTCAAATTTAGAAAATGAAACATAGCAGCGATATGACCCTCTTCGCGGTTTCGCCAAAATCCCTCAACTAATCATATTTTACGTTAAACGTCATGAAAAAAATATATTTATTATGTAGAATTATAGATCATTTCACTATCGACGAAGTACTAATATTGCATTAGTAGACGTTGCTATGCTATATGTATGTATACATAATTATTTATATGTAAGTACTTATGTTATTAAGCTAAGTAAGTTTGTAGTTATGTAGCTCCCCCATCCCCTTCCACCCTCTTCTCTATATGGTCGGCAGCACGAATGTGGCGTCCCTGGTTTTGCAAACGTCCATAGGCTACGGTAACTACTTTCCATCAGATGAGCCGCGTGCTTGTCTGCCACTTAAGTGGTATAAAAAAACCACGTATGGTTGACGGCCAAGAATGCCTGTAGGATTAAAAGTCTGCCTGTGTAAGTACTTGTGTAGAAAGTCTTGTCATAAATAAATAAATAATATACTTGATAGAATATACAATAAATAACAACATGGTAACCAATTGTACCTATAGTTTTCTATAAATTACGTCAATTCTTTGGCCACCTAGTTAACTCCCGTAGCAATGTTTGCTTATTTTATAAAAAGAAACCGTAAGTATATGGTCGTAACTCATAACATATTTTCATTAAATTCCACCACAAAGCAATAATGTTTTGACGTTATTTTAACGCCTAAATTAGAGACTAGTTTGTTATTTCATCAGCATCATCGCATATTATTGGACTTGGACTGTTCAGTGATTGTAAATGGCCGCGGCATCGAAGCTCGTTAGCGTTTTTGATAGATGACGGCCGGTCGTTTGTTGAATTTGTTGTAACACTCGCTGCCTGTGTAAAAACACATGGTTCGACAACAAGATATAAATGGACACTCCCCTCGGCGATCTAAGTTAATGAGCGACCACATAAATAAGAAGAAGTTAATATTTTATAAGTCTGACGCGATACACTAGTTAGCGGTCGAAAGCTTAAAATATATCCACCTAAAGTGTTAATAAAATGCACCGTGTTATGGTGCTATTTTTTTATTCAGAAAGTAATTCAAATTGCACGAGTTTCTTGGTTACGTAAGCAATAAAAGTCAACATAATTATTTCGAAACATGACAATGCCGTTTGATAATAAATAATTTAACACGCGTTGATGCTGATAATTTGTAAAGTCATTATTCAATATTCGTGACGTGAAGCTTATAAATTTCACTGCAGTGTTTTACACTTTAGCACTTCGGCTGATGTAAAACGCCGCCCAATAAGACAACGGCCGACTATTTTGACGAAGGCCGGTCACGTTTCGTCGATACCCGCCATGAGAATATTTGTTTTTTATTGTGTGCCTGCCATCGAGTAAAAATTGAAGTGTAATTTTACGTTTTAACCGGTGCCTGCCCTCTTTCGTTCCGCTCGCCTTGAGTGATGGTTATCATAATTGGAGAGAGGGTAGGTGAACAGTGCGCGTCGTCAGTTGGATGGTGGTGGGCGGGCACGCGACGACTGTTTCCAACTACTTACACACTTGCACTTCAAGGCTTAGATATGTTTCTTTTTAAACCTGCCAATACGATAATAATTCACATAAAGAAATTTTACAAGTTAATAAATTTTATAGAGATAGCCTGTCGGTTAAGTAAGAGGTGTCAGGTAACTGTAATCGAAGTTATTGATTGCATTAAACAACCGCCTTTATCATTACTGTTATCAATGCGCACATGTTGTGAGATGTTCTTAGCTAATACAATGGTAAGATTAATAATGCGGATGTATCGACCGAGACCGTTACGTCGGCGACACGAGTGATCGCGGACCAACAAGGGCGGAAGAGATGGACCGGATAATAAACCATCAGCTCGCTGCATCGTAACTCAATATCGTCGACACAGAAATTGTTAGTTGCAATGCTGTGCTAAACTCTACACAATAGCTTATGGATGGTAATTGGTCAAGCTGTAATCAACATGTTTTATGTTGTAATATTAGGTACATAATATGTATAGGGCGCTTTATATTGACGATTTAGTAAATTTATACCTACTGTGAAATTTATTGTAGGTAACATATAAATGTGTAAGTTACAGGCCAGACACCCAAAACTAGAAACTATTAGATACTATTATCAAATTGTGAATTAGTGGTGTCTACACATTAAAGATATTAAAGATTACTTATAAAACGCCTAAAAACCAGATTTTGTTAAAAAATCAGTTCATGACAACAATAATTTTATGTAGGGTTGTGTGAATATCAAAAGCACGTAACATGATAGTAGAGTTCTCTCATCACAGAGCTAAGAATAGTATTCGATTGGTATAAGCAGGGATTACTATGCCATGCATATAATACCTAGAGGTAATATATTCCGTTCCTATTGACTCAACAAAGACCATATTAATATAAAAAAAAAAAATTGGTTGCCTGTAAAGTCGGTATACGGGCGAAAGTTTTACGTGACAACGACTTTGAGTGGTAAAATAATTTTAATGTGAATATTCATTCGTATAGTAGGAAGAAGGATGAAATAATAGTAACAATTTAAAACATTTATTTATACAAAGAATTATATTTAAAACTGTGCTCGAGTGGAAGGGACGCGTGCCTTTCACTTTTTATGTCTGTCTCTCTCGCTCTTAGGCGGGCTAACCATGCCCGAGTGGAAGGGACGCGTGCCTCTCACTCGCTCTCATTGTGAGCGCATAACGTGAGCGGAGCGTAACGCAGTTTCTTGAAGTGTCACCCGGCAAGCCAATTTATAAGACGTTGTCACGTCAAAAAGAAATTACATTTCGCCGTGACCAATACGCACGAAGTGTCGTTTTACTCGACGTGCCGGATGTTTTATATCTATTGACATGTTAGAATTGGCCATTCATATCCTTAATAGCTATTAATATTACCTGCGACACCTTCACTTTTAACACAATCGTGACATTCGTGTAATAAAGGAAGAAAGTGAATATGCCTATGCTTTCTTGATGTATTGACCCCTCAAATGCAAATTTATTTGTGTGCTCAAATCCCACCAAATGCATTATATTCATTTAGAAACAAATATAACGATAATATTACCTTAATAGGAGTTGGGGCCGAGACTGCAGAGGTAAAACACCTTGACCAAATTTTCAAATTTATCAATAACGAAGTCGCGAATAAAAGATAGTACCTGCTCGTATTTTCTACAAATGTAATTCATTTATACGCTAGAAAAGCGTTTTCAACCAATATCTACAATAATACCTACAGTAATTTAAAAGTAAAGTGTAAAGCTTGGAAACATTACCTACAATAATTTTGTTATTACTATTCAGGGGGAATATAGAATAAAATTTTCTTTATTTTATATTTTTATATAAATGGTGAAACTGTTATATTTTTATATAAATGATGAAACTGAAATCAGATTATTACAACTAAGATTCCACAATCTTACGCTTCCTAGGCTTGATACTCAATAAATAGGTATTCTTTAACAATAAATATGTTAAAATTAACTATTCGGTCCGAGGACAAAAGAAAAAGAAACCAAAGTAGGTACCTATCCTGAAACAATGGAAACTATGGGCCCACACGAAATAAGATCGAAAAACGTAGGTGCTATGAAGTCCTTTGAGTTTCCTTATTATGGGGTTTGACTGAATGAAAGTATAACGTACCGTCTTCCAATACGATTTCGGGGTAAACTTGTAGTATTGAACGGATTGACTGAAACTTTGATTTATAACTGGGAATGTTAACATTCAACAATACTCGTATAACCGTTGTAGAGAGCGCACACGGTCATCGCTAGCGGGGTGTAGCTACATATTTACAGTTAAAGGAGGTGCGGCAACCAGCGGTGCAGGTGATAATGCGACCCCATGGCCTCTCTAAACCCCCAGTACCTACTGGTTGCTGTGACTCCAAAATATACTCGTAGTTAATTGCTAATAATAATAAATGTCATAATTTTAGATTAGCATACTATTGCTGTATTGACGTTCTGTGCTGATGTACACGGTTTGTTACACTAAATTATATCTTAATAACAAACTAGTAAACAGCTCTCTTACCGTAGCATTTGGCTGGATAATAGGTATCATTTTCATAACATATTGAATGCACGCATACCGTTCCTAGTTTTTGCTCTATTTTTTTTCATTAAGTTTTTATTCAATCATAAGGGCACGAGGTGCGAACATGTGGTGAGCATACGCGTTGCGCGACATACGTGTGCCGTACATACTTCTCACCTGTCATAAGTTAACACAAACCTGCACTAATTTGTTGGTAATATGTAAGTACGTAAATAAGAATTGTAACTAATAGCTCAACCAAAAATGTGACGTGAAGGGGAAAATGTTGCGCCAACCCTAATTTATTAGACAACCGCTCATCACGATCATAATGTGATGTGTGAAGTATAGGGTAGGTCCATTTCCCAGGTATGTTACCCGCCCGCCTTATTGAATAAATTCATGTTTTAAGTGTTGGGCTTTCACGTTTACATTGGACACTATCGCGTCTTACCCGCGGTGCTACTTTCTTAACGCGTATGAATATCGTTACCCCTGGTGCTACTAACTTACTTACATATTGAATATTATTAGTTTTACAGGCTTAACTAACCAGTACATATTTCAAACCGCTTATACATTGTATGTAAAATAAGTACAGTATTATTTTGAGAAAGAGTAATGCAGTTTACGAATTGACCTTATATATTTGCTATGTTGCAATTGCTTCCACACTGTTATATAGCTGTATTTTTTCTGAAAGAATAAAATAAAACAAAAGAACAGTCTACAACATTATTTCAGCGCACGTATCGTGCGCAGATGATCTAATGCAGACCCGCTGTGACGGTTTCATTGTTGGAAAGGTTTCGCTATCTAACGCGTGTAACTGTTGTGAACCACAAACAGAACAACAGTTTTCCTTATTAGTCAGTATTTTCATTTTAAAGTCTAAGATTCATCTCTAATTTCTATCTATCTGTACTCTAAAGTAACTGACCCAGCAAACTTTGTTCTGCTCAAGACGTGTCTACGGGTAAGTCGTGCGCAGCGACTATGCTTCTCCTTCTTCACCCAACGCGTCTACGTACGAAACAGGCACCATGACGGTATTGCGCACAACACCCCCACGCCTCACCTGTCATTTATTTCCAAAGGACATGTCGGCGCGACGATTTTGTACCCGTGCCATAAGCCTCCTCGACTCCAGCTCGTGGCGGCGACGCGCCTTCGAAATTATGTAATATTGTGCTACAACAGTATTTTTTTTATTTATGGCACATCAATTTAACTAAACCTCGCCTGAACAGCTGTAGGCAAAGTCTCAAGAAAGAGATTCACAATTACAAACTCAGCTTGACGGCCTCATAAGATGTTTTTTCACGCCCCGCTTAAAAGACCCGGGATTGTAGGAGGAAGGAAACAAGTGCGCTGGTAATGAAATTCCAAAACTTATCGGTGCAGCAGAAGAAAGACTCACCGAACCGCTTGGTGACATCTAAGTACTGCATGTTGTCCTGTGGTCGGGTGGGGTGATTGGAAGAGCTCATCACACACCATGGCAATACTGCCAGGGTAACAACATCACTACCGCAACTGCAAAGTTTCGAGGGTATTCGCTTATTATGATTATATATGATCTTATTATTTATCGGTGTACAAGCGAGTATTCAATGTTTGTATTTTCTTTGCAGAAGTTTGTTATTATGAGAATTTCCTAATAAAACTGTTAAAAAATAAGATGCATTGTTATCAAGTGATGAATAAAAGTAAATTTTCTTTTCATTGAGAATATTGTTTTGTATTCGTTAAACATTGTCGCCCCTCGTTGCCGTCGCTGGGTGCCGGTACATGCCGAGACAGACCTATTCAAATGTCAGCGTGAAGACCGCCCCATGCCCCGCACACACCTCGCAGTCGCCTGTTCACAGATACTGAAATGTCACTCGCCACACGAAGTAATCAATTTCGTATTTGTATGTACTGCCTAGATAGTGGTAGCAATGGATATATCAAATCGATGATTTTGTACACAAATATGTTTGGGCGGGTATTCATTAACCGGCAAGTTACGTCACCCTCATTTATATATACTTTTTAAATTTACGTAACATTTAAAAAGTAGAATACTTGATCTTGGTGGTTATTTTATTGTGGTGGTGGTTACGTATGGCACTAATATATCGAAAAATAAATATGTTGAAATGGAGAAAACGTATATCTTATTCTATTTGCCATAATTATGTTACTACAAATCAAATCATCATTCTCTGAACCTTTTCCCAACTCAGTTGGGGTCGGCTTTCCAGTCTATCTGTGATGCGGCTAAACTTCGATATTTTCCGTAAAGCGACTGCCATTTGACCTCCACAACCAATGGTCCAATGACCAATGGCGATATCGAAGTTCCAAGTTAGACTGGTTGGACTTTTGAGGGCTCCGACTACCCGTAACGACTGCCATAGATGTTTGTATGGCAATCGGGACCGACGGCTTAACGTGCTCTCTGAGGCTCGACCAGACCAGTGCCAAGAGCCATATTCATGCATACAACTTTTTGCACTGAGTGGGGATCGAACCCGCGCCCCGTGCGTAGCAGTTGCGTGCACTACCGCCACGCCACGGAGGCTGTCACTTTGTCAAATGTAGGATGATAATTTATATGCAGAATAAAAACCCATAAGATCTTTCTTTTTGTATATACACTGACGGACTCATAAACTGCATCAAAGTTCAGGTTTACTCTAAAAGGATTTTTTATAATAAGTATGCAAACTTTTTAGATTAAATTATATAAATATGGAAAGACTGGCTCTTAATCTTAAAAAAAAATTAAATTTAAAAATAGAACTGCAGTAAAACAAATGAATATAGCCGGGAAAAGAAAATTTACTTGTAGTATCAGATTTGCGTGTTATTTATAGCAAAGTTTTAAATTGATTCTCATTGATTTTTTTTTGTTTTGTCAATTGAATTATTGTTACCAGCATCATTGTTGGGTTAGTTTTTTAACACATCGAGAGTTTTTGAACCATAATATGGATACTTCGTCCGAACAAGCGGCACAAATTGTAGCATTGGTGCGGGAGGGCTTGGATCAACGAACGATTGGTAGAAATTTAAATTTAAACCAGTCTACGGTTTCTAGAATATACAGAAGGTTTGTAGAGACAGGTTCTTACAGGAGGAGACGTGGGAGAGGCAGAACTCGAGCAACCACAGGTCGTGATGACCGATTTATTGTTATAACTTCCCTGCGAAATCGTTTCCTCACGTCAGTTAACATCAAAACCGAGCTTAATGAAGTGCGTGGAGTAAACGTGTGTGCACGAACAATAAGAAGAAGGTTAAAGGAAGCGGATATCACCCCTTTTAGACCAGCAAATGGTCCAAAGTTGTCTACAGCTCACAGACAAGCTCGCTTAAGATTTGCGCGTCATCACCTGAATTGGACAGAAGAGCAGTGGGCCTCTGTATTGTTCACGGACGAGTGTAGGACATGTTTATATGGTGCAGATGGTCGCAGAAGAGTCTATCGTCAACGTGAGGAGCGATATGCTCAAAGTTGCATTGAGGAGCGTGTTCCTTTTGGAGGCGGTTCATGTATGGTCTGGGGTGGCATATCGATGAACGGGCGAACAGAACTTGTGTTCATAGACATGGTCCGTCAAAACGGTAATAGAGGGGGTTTGACAGCACATCGCTACATAACAGAGATATTAGAAGATCACGTGGTGCCTTACATGGGATTCATAGGCGAAAATTTTACTTTAATGCAGGATAATGCCCGGCCGCATGCAGCTGCACAAGTTCAACATTATTGCGAAGAGGTTGGGATACGTACAATGAATTGGCCAGCACGCAGCCCGGATCTTAATCCCATCGAGCATGTTTGGGACAATTTAAAAAGAGCTGTATATGCGAGAAACCCTTCGCCCACGACAGTGGCAGCACTAAGAACAGCACTTTCAGAAGAATGGGACAATATTCCGCAAGATCTTTTAAAAACCCTTATAAAATCTATGCGGAACCGATTAGAAACCGTAATAAGGGCACGTGGGGGTAATACACCTTATTAAAACACAAATAAACCCTTGCATAAAGTTTGTGTCTATTGTTAAAACCAATTTTTTAATTAAACCAATTTTTCTTAAATTTCTGTTTTTTCTTCAAAAAAAGTCTTCAGGTCCTTTCCAGTACATAAACTTAAACTTAAAGATATGACCCTACGCTGTTTTAAAGTTCACGAACCAATCTAGAGGTTTCAATTTAAATCTGTATAGAAAGTATGCATACTTGGTTAAAATATTTATTTCAAAGTCGTCTATTACTTTGATGCAGTTTATGAGTCCGTCAGTGTATGTATGTGTGTATGTGTATAAGTGTATTTCAAGATTAGGTTGACTTGCCTAGAATATAAATCTACTTTGCACAGTCTAACCACCGGTGAATACATGGACAAACTAATATTAATCCTGCACACACCAGTAGTGGTTAGAAGCACTAATTAATAGATGTAACGTAAAATATACTCCGATTTTATTAATCTCACCTTCGGATGAGATGGGGTGGCGATATTCTTTCCCCACCACCACCCGACAGGATATATAAAAACTGTACAAACGACTTTACTGGAAAAAAAAAAGATTTTTCCACTAGCTGTTACCCGCGACTCCGTTCGCGTGAATGTGATCCTGTTCCTGCCGTTTAAGGCACATTTGTCATTACATCAATAGATGTGATGTAACATGAATTGTTTTATATTGTGTATAATACAATGTTATATTATATGAATAGGCTGTCGTGTATACTTCACTATGTAGAGAATTCAATAGATAAGAGTATAAGGTAAGGAACTCGATGCGAACAATCGCGTACTCGCTATCGCAGTTTAACGAGGCACGATTGTTTTTCTCAGTTCTGAATAATATTGAACTTGAACGTCCCTCGGTATCTGATGGCGATATTTTGTTGGCTGCACTGTACTGTTAGCTGGCTAGCTTACAAATGAACGGTGTGATTATGGGCGCGCGGATCTGACTTTACGATAATTTAAATGTTCTCGCAACCAGCACTACAACGACCGGTTAGATGGCGATGATTAAACCCTTGACTTCCTCTTATGGTTACAGCATATCTGTGAAATTTTGAATAGAGTTATGGCTATGGTCGGTCTTGATTAGGAGGAATGTAATATATTATTTGTGTTTGAATTTATTTATAAGAATTCGAAACTAATTATCTTAGTTTTAGTAATTTTAGTATTGTAGTAGAAAATAATATATGCGCGTCCATGATGTCGACCCATGATATTCACTCAGTTCAAAGACTTCCTCCTTGAACTTATCATGGGTCATTTGATCATCAGTGCCTATTTGATGTCACTAGACAAACTATAATTTTATTATTAGAAATTTGTGGACTTGTCGTGCGTTTGACTAGTTTGGAATAGCTGCCACTCTTCGCGGAAGTGAGATTAACTGGGGCCGATTACTACAGTCGAGCTGGCAGAAGACTCAATCTCATGTCAGATCTTTTATTGCCACCGTACTGCACTTATGCGCAATTATTTTAGTTTATTTTGTACCGTCGTTTTTTGTACTAGCTGTTTTTGAATTGTATGCTTGGATAAGTTTAAAAATAGAGATGCTTAGGTAGATACTATTTAATATTTATTTGTGTACTTAATATGCATTGAATAATGTGAAGTATGACACTCCAAATTATTACATGGCTATGTTTTTCAATGTAAATTTATGATGGATCTACGCAAAATCGATGATTGATTCGTGCTGTATTATTCGTTGCTTTCAAAAGAAGGCCGTTCAGTTCTCGCTTCTGCGGTTTCCCGCGCCCCTTCAGTCGCTATGATTGATCGCTCACTCGCAAACTTCATATGTTTTGGAGATAATTTTATATTTCAGCCGTAAACAGATTATATGTGAAAATAATCATCATTTTCCTGGGGTGGCTCAGAAAAATTTCGCTATACAATTTTTACATATTTATTATTACTTACAACGTCTACCGTACTAGAACTCAGCTGTAGAGAGTATCTAATGAAACATTATTTATCAAAATTCCTCAGTCATAACTTTAAAATCAGAACCGTTACGCATGGAGAGGAATTTCTTATATGATTTCCCCTGCCATAGTTTTCAGAAGAATCATTCTGATATAATTCATACACATAGCATATATAATACATATAAGTATACTACTTATTTTTGTCCATCTATTACGGTTGTCCATAGAGTAGGTACATGTAGTTATAATAAGTAAATAACGTACTCTTTTTACTAGATTGTGACAGTGCTTGAATAAACATATTAAGTAAACGGATATCTTTAAGTAACATGATTAATTTTTAACATTATTCCAAGCAGAATCAGCCACCTTGAACAAGTGGCACAGTATCAAGAATAGAATAGAATAATACTATAATCAACGTATGGAATTGACATATTATAACGGTTATGGCATTTGTGAGCATATATCAATACATTGTAGTAGTACGTTTATTAAGCTATTATATTCTACTAACGTTACCCCACTTGTCTAAGGGAGCAGATATGTTATGACTATTATAATACCTATTCATTTGTTTCACTTACTTCAAGCAGTATAAAGCGTGAATTTATTTGAATGTCATTATTACACACCTTTAATTCAAAATTGTGTAAGTACTACAACCAAAGCGTTGCTCAAATAGAATTGATTCTGTTCACGCTAGAAATGAAAGTGACTGGCAGCGATATAACCCTAGTTTATTGAAACCTTGTAATGTATGACATTTTGAGATATTGAATTTAATCTATCTACATATAGCTACGGGTACCTATATCTAAAAAGCTTTATTCACTATTAGATGGTATAAAATTAGTACTCGTTAAAAATGGGATAGGTATGCTTCAATTAGTTCATTGCAATCGAGGAATAGCTTCAGTTGACTTACGTGACTTTATCTAATTCAAATCAGTCATTACACGAATAGCTGGATACAAATTACATAGAGTCAGAGATATTGTTGAGATATATTTAAACTCAAAACATTTGAAGGCATAAAGTGCAATTACGGTGAGCAACTACTTCCCACGACAATGTGTCCATAAAATTGGAGCAAGCGGTGACACAAAATGCTCTTGTGGAACGTAATGCCGCTAATATGACAATACTTATGTTGTAACCAGTTTATCAAGATCTTCATGTCTTCTTGTTCATATTTAGGCACAAGAAGTCGAAAATAGAATACTAGCGGATCTTTGAGGGTCTATGAGTAATGGTGTTTCGGTATAGGACTTCAACCTCATAGCGGTTTCATAACGTTGGCATTTGCGTGAGAGCGCAGTCGACGCGACTTTGTCGTACAGCCTCCGGGCTTGTTCAACACACAGATAATATTAATTGTACCATGCTCATATTGTAGCTTGATTTATTTTATGTTTTCAGCTCTGTCAAATGTGGCAATAATATTTCTGAAAATTGTTAAATGTTATGAAACATTTAACAATTATTTTATCTCTAGCCTAAATCAGGTAAATCTAAGGTCTTATTTATACTTTAATACCACGCTGATTGTATGTATCTGTAAAATAATGCTTATTGTGCTTCGTTTTTTAATATGAGAATGGAAAATTATTTATTGAATAATGGTAATTATGTCATGCGACATAGGTATGAAAAACCTCAACGTTGAAAATTGCAGAGCTTAATACTTAATACTTAGGTTTATTTCAAAGGTTTTTGATATAGTTTGTGTTTAAAAAAATATTCACGGGAGCGGAAAAGTAATCATAAATATCAATAAAACCCGTATATACCCATACATTATTTTCAAAATTATTTAATTACGGCCATATTTATAGGTAAATTAAGTCACGAGGTAAGAGTTCCACTCAGGTAGAGTCCTGCAATTATAAATAATTTTATATTTAAACTATCATAGTGTAGTATAAATAGTATAAATCTCTTTAATCCTTAGTTTTGATATTTTAACACACATTCGTATGGTTTTTTTTTGACTGGGGTAGGACGGTATCTCCGTTCTAATTGAGGAGACAGACTGGGGAGTACCTCTGCCCTACATAATACGGCCAATAATAACGCAGAGCCAGAACATTTATTACATGTTACTGTTTACCTCACACGGAAGAGTAACTCATTTTTGATATACCTGGTTCTTTTATCTACTCTCATACTGAAATGTCAAACTTAGGTCGTTTTTACGCACAAGCTATCAAAATAAAATATATTGTGGTACAACACATAAGGCCAACTGTATCATACTATTAGTTTTTCCATTACGATACAACTTCAGCTGGACAGTTTGATACTAGTACTTTATGAAACTGTTGCATAATAAAGGTTCTTGAAACACCAATGTGAGTTAAAAAGACGAACCACAGGCGAGTTTTTTAATAGGCTATCGTCGTACTCCAGTATTTTAAGACCAAATTATGTGCATTTTTATACACTACTACTTCTTCTGTCAAATCCCAGTATGAATATACCCAGTGCGCTGCCTCCTGGAATGCGTTTTCGGATTCGATACTAATCTCATGAAAAATTTGTATAATTTCCATAAAATTACAGCATATTTTTGCATGTACTATCTGTAATCGTCAAAATCTATTTGCTTATTGCGCATGCGTGTTGCACCGCGTCATCAGATTATGTAGAAAAACTGCGTTGTAACTTCCTTGGTCCAGCTGAAGTTCCAGCTAAAGTTATATTATGGTGCCCATGTAAAAGCTGTAATTAAAGTTTTGTTTTTAACTTTTTAATTTTGACATTTCCATGAGCGTAGATAACCTACAATTTCTTTATACCTATTTACCGTTATAGCGGTCAAAGCTTATAATTTTTTGGACCAAGCAATTTTCTGTGTAAAAAGTAGCAGTAAAACTTATTTTGGAGACAATTTCCTGTAATTACGTCCCGTGTTTTATTTAAATAACGCTAATGTTGATATTATACCTGTTCGTCATCGCCAAATCTCTTTATAATAGATATGTTTTCTGAGTAACTTAGATTTGCAACATAATTGCGGTGGTGTCATTGTCTGATTTAATGTCCCTCATTACTCGGTCTCAGCGACTCAGTCACATTTAGATATAAGGAAATTGTAATTTAGAACGTGTCGTGACGGTTTACTAATAAGGAAACAATATTATGAATTCTTTTCGGCGTCAATGCATTGGATTAGGTTAAATTTAGTGACAATGTCTTGCATAAATTTCAGCGCAAAGATTAAATTTGTTGTGCAAAATTATGTAAGTAATGCGTTTATTACTCGTGATGACTAAGCGAACGTTGCGCCACCTTAGGTTGCGTGACTTTCAGATAGTAAAAAGTGATTCCGCACGTCAAAACATGCGATTGACAGCGATACATTAGTAACTATCGAGTGATCGCACTGCCAACACCAACCTGGGAGTCATCATTTTTCACTGTCAGCGCTGAGACTAAACGTCCTCGTCATCGCTTCAACTAGTGACTGTCAAAAAATGTTAATACAATTTTCGCTTGTACGACGAGGGTGCCAGTAAAATATTGCCCTTAGTAAAACCTTTCCGCTTACCAGGTTCCGAAGGGCACCCTGTTTACTGTATATTATTCGTTTTGCCAGTCCTCTATCAATCTTTGTCACTATTTTGTTTATTCAGGCGTTGTTGCTGTCCTGTTTTACAAGAATTTTGATAGCCAGTGGACTCAATACCAGTTGCGCGGTTTGATAATTGGGCCATGCATTTATGCTGTGACTAATGTAAGTCGTCGATGTAAATGCGTAGTTGTAGTTGTGTAGATAAAACTGCCACTTAGAAATAGTTTTCAAAAATAAATTAAACAATTACACAATTTAACACATATTTTTTAGTATTAAGAATGATTACACATACCTATGCTTGACTGTGGAATCCAGGGTCCGGTCGGTATATTTATTTGTTTTGTAGAATTTACTGGAAGCGACTGCCGTTTGACCTCCTGCTGCCGAAGGTAATCCTACGTCAGAGTTTCGTCTGTCCTTTACAAGGTGCATCGTCTAACAGATGCCTTAGGGCCTAAAACTGTTGATATATTGACATATAGATTTGTTGATTGTTGTGTAAACTTGTACATTTCCCTATAAAAGCCAGCCAATCAAATGACATTGTCTGTAAAAACAATTAATAGCTGTTGAAATGAATAAAAATATCTTGTATATTAGCTTGGAAGGCCTAGTATAAATTGTGATACGTTAAAAATGTACATTAAAAGAGATAGGGTAAAAGCCGGATAGTTGCGCCGGTGGGATACTTGCCACGGTTTCGAATACACTATGTTACGGATGTAAGTGGCATTAGCGTTTTACTATAGTTGTAAGTACACCTCCCATAGACCTCAGGGCCACGTTAACCGTCGCCATAGACGCAAGCGTTTCACTCGTGCAAGCGAAAATCTTCCGCGGTGAATCTTCGACAGGTGTCGAACTTATATTGGTAAGTTATTTCTGTTGAATATTTTTATTACTAATTGTGGTTTCAATCCACCTTTTATTTCTTTGCGTGCATTAGGCTTTACATTGCAAAGTTTATTACATATTTTTGTAAAATAATTATTATTTATTTCGCAAATGCAAAGGGCAAGTATCCGTATCAAAAAGGATAGTTGCCCTAGAAACTTGTGCGGATAGTTGCTCTGGGGGCAACTATTTGCAACTATAAATTCTTTCACGAACAAAGGCAAATATTTTCTATTTGTGTTTTTTTTATTCATTGTGGTTGTAACTTAGCTAGAATACAATAAGTATTTAGGTCGTGTGTTCTAGGCCCACCCGTGTCAGTACTTATTTGAGATTATTTATTATTTTTATTTTTATACCACTTAAAGTGGCAGATATGCACCTAATGGAAAGAGGTTGCCGTGGCCTATGGACGTACGTAACCCCAGAGTTCATTCTACCCATTAATAAAATAAAATTAATAAATAATTAACTTTTTAGGTGAGCAAAATGCCTCGTAAGTATCAGTGTAAAGCCGGCTTGGTGCCGCGTCACATAAGCTGTACAGAGGAAAGTTTAGGTCTTGCATTCCAAGAGTTGGATAAAAAAAGGAATCAACTAAATATCGCGAATGTACGGGATTCCACGGGATACGGGGTATAATTTTTGACTATTTTTGTTATATTTTGTATAATGTTGA
The DNA here is from genome assembly GCA_963691645.1 of Pelosia muscerda. Taxonomy (NCBI): domain Eukaryota; kingdom Metazoa; phylum Arthropoda; class Insecta; order Lepidoptera; family Erebidae; genus Pelosia; species Pelosia muscerda. The sequence goes on from OY829113.1 coordinate 10,224,793, forward strand.
TTAGAACTTAATAAAAGATTGCAATAAATAATAAAGACTGGTTGAGTAAATCGATATGAATTTGTTTTTCATCAAAAGTCATTGTGAGGCGTCTATCCCCGCATGAGGCAAGTATCCTCTCAAGTATTATTTACGTTAGGCAACTATCCGCTAGAGTGGGCAACTATCCTCTCTTTGAGAGGTCAAATAAAACAGGTTTTACTCAAAACCTATAATAACTATGTTCTTAACAATAGGCTTCTATAGTAGCTCAAAGACCTATAATTTGATATACACCTTGCAATATTCTTATTAAGCACATATTTCTTAATTATCTAGCTTTGTTGAAAAGTGGCGCAACTATCCGGCTTTTACCCTAGAGTTGCAAGTTGCATAGTTTAATATCCTGTTTAATCGTAGCACATATTATGTATCTACGTTTAAATAATGTCAATGCATGATTAAGCCTTAGGCTACTGTAAAATTTGCATACATATTACATTTGCTCCAGATTCCAGTGCAGTTGAGTAACAACTAGCTGTGGTGGAATGTATTTGGAAGGAATACCTATATATATTTTATATAATCAAGAAAAGCAACGTTTTATCTGATAAGAAAAACTAATAATAATAATATATTTTTATTTCGAGCAACTTCGACTCATATAATGGGTTAGTAACAATTTAGTGCTTACATCTATGTTAGTATTGTACCTATTAATATTGTTCATAATAATTTTAACTAATAAACATAAATAAAATCATAAAATAAAATAAAAATGTCAACTCGTTTCCTATATATAAGAAGGACCGCTGGCGTGCAGCTGCATCCACCTTCTCATTAATGGTGAGTCCCACCGATCGGCCAATACACTCAGGATGTTTGAAAATGAAATTTAAATCTGCGTCCGCACAAAACGCTTTGCAGATACATTCATCATGCGTATAGCTTAGGTGTGGGATTCCCTGCCTGAATCTGTGTTTCCGGAAAGCTATAACCTGGGAATATTCAAGTGAATAAGATCCTTCTAGGCAAGCGTGATTCATCGTAGACCACATCGTCACTTACCATCAGGTGAGATAGTGATCAAACGTAAGCCTATCCTCAACACAAAAAAAAAGAAAAAAATATTTTTTTAGGTTGATATCACAAAATCAACCTACTTTGCTCTTTCTCGTCATGCCACTAGAAAACCTGGTAGGTATAAGTACCTGGTAGGTCAAAAAGAGACATTGCAGATTGCGACGTGATATGTAAATTGGAGACCTTTTATTTTCTCATGCTGTAGAATGTTAAAATGGAATTGTGAGGCTATGTTTGTGGTACCGATGATTTTGGCGCACGAGTGCATGCTTTGTAAATGCTATCGACTATCGTGGTTTTAATATCGATTAATGTTCGAAGTAATCTTTTCGATTTTAAAGTTTACTCTTGCTCAAGTCACGACGACAAGGGTTGCGTTTGTTCTGTTTACCCTTTTCATAACTGTTTTTAATATTGATGAATCTATATTCATTATCCATACTACATCTACATCCTACATAAAAAAATAATCTTGCTAAGGGCAAAACTCGAGAACGCCTGGATCGATTCGGCAATTTATTTCGTATATCCCTGAAGTTCTACGAACACGGTAGCATCAGCTAGACACACAATAATATCACAAAATAACTATAAACTTACTAAGTAAGCTTATAAGTATGTATGATAACAAGGTCGTCCGATGCTACCCAATACTTTTTTTATCTTGCAAAAAATCCCCACGGGTATTTCGCTAAAGGATTACTTGACTAAAACGCACGCCGTCTTAGGGTCTTTAGTTGCCGGGAGGTGAGATAGTAGCCAACATATTTCTAGCAAACCGACAGATTGGGGACATCTCCGTAGAGATGATTTTGAGTGTATGTACACAAAGCAAAAATGATAGCCTAACCATCTAATACAATCTATTTATGATTTGAGTCAAGTGGAAGAAGCACCCGTATGTTTTACATATGTGTGAGAACAGTCAATATCAACAACAATAACTCATTTCTTTGAAGTCACATATGTGTGCGCTTTTGTGTATATGTGTGCCAGTGAATTGTGAACGATTGAATATGTGTTAGTGAGTGATTTGCCTGCCATCGAATGAGAAGGTAAATTTCACCAATACAGCACAGGCTCACGTAGTTGAGTGGTATTATAGGCGTAATGGCAATGCGAAGGTTGCGAGTTCGAACCGCAGCTATATTGATAAAGGCGGTTTAATTAATTAATAGTTTTATTTTAGTTCTTTATTTTGTTTGTGATATTAAAGAACCGTATGGTTCTTTAATATCACAAACACGACTTTTATACTAAGTGTTCCGTAATCTCAAAAATAATAATAATATGGAAAATAAAACAACATCATTGTTTCAATTATATAATTGTTCTGTAAATAAATAATTTAGTTGTGTTGTGTCGTAGAAGAAAGTATCTAAAAAATCTCGAGTCACAATGTTTGTAACTAAACTAATTCCAAACAGTTAAACAGATTTATTTAGTAGACCTAAGAATAGTCATATACTATTGTGCGGGATAATTGAAATCCAAGCGGGCGTAGCCGAGTGCAATACGTTTAGGTTTATACATTAAACATTCTTTATATAGTTAATAGGTTATTCAATATTATCCTTCTGGATGTTTAAATCAGACAAGTATGGACGTAGGTAAACTAATTAACTTTCAGTAACTAAAGTGTAGTGAATCACCATGTTAACGTTTAGAAATTATACTATATGCAAATATAATAACTTCTCATTTCGTTAACAATAACATCACTCACTTATTTACAGTTTAATTTCTTTATTTCTCAAAATGATGCCACATAATTACCTACATCTTTTAGTTCCTAGGCACTAGTGCGAAGAAATGGCGCAACATATTCCAACTTTTATTATAAATAGTAATAATAGTCATTTATTTGCTTAAATTTGCCTATATATTAGATAGTAAGTATATAGGTATAAGTATATAGTATATAATAGGTATATAGGTATAAATATATAGGTATAAGTATATAGTATATAATAGGTATATCGGTATAAGTATATAGGTTTTAATTATTCCAAGTTATCTATACCGGAGTATATATACCTAAGTATAATTGAAACCACTAAAATACAGACTTACAATGTAATTAAACATAGATAATAATAATAAGAGCACCTACTTCAACCAACCCACCAGGACCCATCGAGGACATCCAACCCCAGTACCCTAAAGTAATATGACCACTAGACCTGCACGGTAGAATATTTTTTGGCAATATCGCTCACCTGCTTTTCTTCATAAAATTTTGCGTCCATCCTTGTCTGATTTAAAACATTTTTCGTCACTAAATATTACTATATTGTTGCACCAGTCAAAATTTAAATAGTCCCTGACAAAACTTAACCTACTTCGACGATGAAGATCCGACATCAAAATTTTTCTTGCCGGTCTGCGACATTTGATCCCAGCCGCCCGAAGATGGTTCCTTACTGTTTGCAATGTAACATGGTGTTTGGTGGTCATAACACGGGTGGACATAAAGGGGTTTTCTACCTATATGTTTTTCCACCACCTCTTTATGCAAAGAACACGCATCGGTGTAGGCAAAGGCTTTGGGGCCAGGCTGAAGACGGTCTATGGTGCCTGAATCGCCATATCGGCGCACCCACCGCTGCACAGCTTCCATCTGTAATGAAAATAAAGTAATAAAATTCCTTGTTAAAATTCTGTAAAATTTATCTACTTATATATTTTTGTTCATTATTAGTATTGGAAGAAATAATAGATTATCCAGGATTATAAAATCAAATAACTTTCATAATAATAAATTGCAGAAAATACTACTTACCGATATGTTCAATTTTCGAGATATTTCATGTATTGAAATATTTTACTCATGCAAAGTAATAATATGCGCTCTCATAATAGTTGTAAGTTGTTGATTCATTTTTATAAATAAAAAAGTTGTTATTAACCGTGTGGAAAGCACAACGAATCCAATTGTTGACAGATAAAATTAAAATTACTTATCATGTTATTTTAATCATGAGAATGAGGGTAGCATAAATTCCAATACATACGAGAAACATTCATGCAATCATGTGTGTGCAACAATACTCGCTCAGTAATAATAAAAATACTACTGATTTAAGTTGCTATAAAATTATAACTAAAATATCAAGATACTTTTGTGATGTTACCTAAACATTCCCTTAATATGTAAGTAATTAACATAAAGATATACAAATATTAAAAGTTCAAAAAGTAAAATTCGACTGGGAATCGAACTCAAAACCTTACGATATTTAAACTTTTCAAAAGCGTATCTGTAAACCCCGGGGTCACAGAGGCTTACTAATATAATGTCAAAAACCACGTTCATATAGTAGTAATAAGAATCTTATGAGTTATTCTTATTATTGAAGAAAATGTAAACTGATGATTGAAGATAAATAAATACGAATGGTTTTGAATCAATTGTAATTTGCAAGTGTGTAGGTGTGTGTGAGTGAGGAAACGAGTTATTGTTACACACACATACATGTCGAACACTGGTGACCTTTTCTGCTTGCCAAAATCAATATAAAGATCTGTATAATACTTATATCACTAGACAGGCTATCGTTGTTGTCTTGTGTACCGCAGTGTCCCAATGTAGCCCTTCATTTGTTGAAAACTCGAGGCTAGGATTCACGCTGAACACTACACTCTATAATCAAATTTGGAGGGTAAGGTTAGCTCGTGTACAATTAGAATCGAGGCGCTCCATAAAATCGGATATCTATTTTACATTGCTAACAGTCTGAACTCGTCTTGGCGTTAATTTGCATAAAAATATTTTTAGTGGGACAATAGTCACTAGCGTAGTCTCTACGTACTCTAATATGAAACAGCCTCTATTTAGAATACCTAAATTATGTAAAAAACCTTCACTAACAATAAGCAGTCCCAGATGGCAAACGTATTTCTGTTTGTTGAATAAAAATAAACGTTTCAATCTGATATACTAATACAGTCTCCATTAAACGATTAAACGTTGTTCGCTCATCTGCATGCATGCAACGCAGTGGCCGTCTTCAAAGTGCAGCCGCTCGAATAAATTCGGATTTGTAGTTGTATTGCAATTGTAGATCCATTTTCAATCATTCGTGTTTGGAAGGATTACGATGAGCTTACTTAACTTATGCATACATATATATATAAACATAATGTGTTACACTTGAATTTTATGAGAATTCCTAACATTCATTTCTGAGTGTTATTAAGATTATTTGGTTGATAATTTTGCGGTACGTTTTATAAAGATACCGTCATCTGGCTCCAGTATTAGTTAGGACTTAAATCAGATTATTAGTTCTATAGAGCCGAGCTGATAAATGAGACATGTTGTCATATGAGGACGGGGCGAATGCGATGCCTGCGGCCGACGCAACGGGTAGGCACACAACTGATTAAGGCTCACAATCAGGTCTGTAGTTCGGCAGGGCCTGCTCTTTGAATTTACGATGTGCCTGACCGACGCTTATCGCATGCGAATGATCTGCCCACGGCGCACGGACCGCTCCGCACACAATTTTATTTTATTCGCGCTACTGTGATGTAATGAGCTGATAAATGGGAGAAAACCACCAATTAGTGTCGATGAATTTATTGTTTCTACTTAAAACGTTGGAGGGCTTCGTACATAATCTTAAATTGCTTTTTAAAATTTGTTCCTTGTGAAATCAAATTCAACATATTTACGCATATGAATAGCAGCAGCCCTAAATATAGCTTGCTATATCTCGACTTCATTGAAAGTAATATTTCAGGTATTAGTACCTATTGAATTATGACCGGTAAGTATGATTCTCTTATGATTTCTAGTGTATATTTTAAAACACATTATTCGGGCATATTATTTATTGTAACGTTTAAAATTGTAGTTAAAATATGTGCGACAGTATAGAAGTTAATCAATGTAACTCTGTAAAGTGTATAAAGAAAATTGTGGTTAAAATTAATGATATTGTGTAACGAGCTTAGCCGTTAAGGATCCTCCAAAAATATTACTAGGTATAATGCAGTTTTATTTTCGCCTTAATTTTTTACATTTTGGATCATATCTTTTATATCGTTTCACATCGTCTTCCCAACGCTTGTTTTGGCCTATCTCTTTTTATTTTTTTGGTCACGTTAATATAACTGCAACTCGCCTGATGCAATACTAAACGTAAAGTCTCAAAAGTGAGGATTCACCATAACAGATAAGTATCAGTAATGCTACAATAGTGGCTCTCAGTCCTCATGTTGATGGTCTCATCAGACGCTTTTGCCATCCACTCTTTTCCGTCTCGCGCCTCTAATTCGTATGAATTTATTAAAAAAAAAAGAATCGTAGTACACAACACTATGTAGACCCAAAGTAAATATAGTTTATTAAAGTGCATAAGCAAACTGAAATATATTAAGTATACTTTTGTTCATTCTTTTAACTCCAGTTAATGCTTCTTTTCTTTGTGTTTTGCTTAAAGTTTTTGAGTTGTCGATTCAGTCTCTACTCTAGGTCAAGATGTCCCAGTACATTGTCTCTTTTTAACTTCATCCCAATTGTTTTAACTTCTGTTCTGATCTAACTGTTGTAGTTTCTAAATTGCTAGTATGCGTGGATCACTGAACAACGGGATTTTATGTACTCTTTTCGCCTGACAATTATATTGGAAAAAGCAACTCCCCGGACGGGATTCGTAATCCAACGCTGTGAATAAATCTGCGACAATGCCGTCTACCAACTAAGCTTTCTGACGTTGTTGCATACTTCTTAGATTGATGGAGTAAGGCCTCCCATAATATTCATTAATTACAAGAATTTTTTCCGATTTTTAATATGTTTACCCCTTTTATGAAAAAGCTTATTTGATTTTTAGCGAGTGCAAATGAAATGACAAACTGCATGGATAAGGTCACGGGAGCGGGTGCGTGTGACTCTGGTGATTTATCTCGCTTCATTACACGAATCGCTCGAGCATTTAATCGGACCACGGGAGGCACTCGCGTATGTAAGTGCTGGCCGCGCGTACAGTCACCATCAAGAACGTTTTGTAATATTTAACGAATAAGTTTATTTAAAATTTCTTAAAGATTATAGTAAACTTTTTGGGTGTAAAATTTCATAGACAGGATGGGTACAATAAGTATTGTAATATCTAACAATATTCTATGAAACTAATGAATTGAATTTTCTACTGATTTATGTTTTGGCCTAGTGCTACAAATGATTGATTGTATTCATGTGATAAATTGTTTGTGTTGTTTATGCCACTGACAATAAAATGAATAGTTGTTAAATCAGCACCCAGACTAATGCATACATTCATTTTCATGTACACAAATATTTGCACTGAGTGAGAATCGAACCTGCGCCTCCTGCATAGCAGTCGCGTTAACTACCGCCACGCCACAGAGGTCGTCATACCTATATCTATAAAATTTTAGTACATGCTTCAACCATTTTTTTATTAACCATTTGTACTTACGTATTGTGAGTTTAATAGGTGGTCAATAAACCGGCATTAATAGTACAGAATACTAACACTTTTTTATGCGATTGTATTCAGGAGTAAAGTTCTGTAAAGATTTTATTTTATGTCCATGTCACGCAAGTGGTGGCGGCGTTGATCGAAATCGTCAATAATTAAATATCGTGCCCCCTTTAAATACACCAATTTATTTACTCCCCGTCTTCAGGTGCGTGTTTTAATTAAGATTGATATGGAATGTTTGCTCTTTAACTGTCGAGTTATTTATTTAGTTTCATGCATAAATTATTACCATTTTGCAAGAGAGTGAACGACCTGTGCTGGAAAATGCCATGAATCCATGCCCAACATTTAAATTTTGAAGGCAAATACAAAAGACATCAACGCGCTCCCGACCGTTTACGGTTAGGTACGAATCACAGTTTATTCCATCAATATTTCTTCAAGTGATTTGATTCTTCCAATTAGTTTTTACATTTGCTAAAATATCACATAGAAAATCACAGTGAATTTCCTTTAAAGTAGTCCTATTCTATACCCTACATTTACTTATATGGTTTGGTTAAATGGCAACGTTTCTGGAAAATTACAAATAGTCAGACCGCCTAATTCAACAACTGGTTAAGTGATTGGATTGGTCTGGCTTCCTACTTTTGTGTATATACTCATATATATGAGTACATATGTATGAAAACAAGCCAGCGCAGTTAGCATGTGTATGACAATTTAAACGGTAGACAGCGTCAGTGGCACATTTGCGGCGGTCCGCGATTATCCACGCCAACTTAGGATGAGTAATCGGGTTTACAAGTATCAAGTTCCGATATCTAGATATATTGAAACTTTATATGTTTGTAATAAAGTGCACATTGGAATACTTTGTACCATTTGAGTCCATCTAATTTAATAGGTACTTGATCTTGAAGGTTTAATAAGAGCATTGCATAGGTCTGCGGCGAACCTTTTAAGTTTGGGACTCGCTTATTAATCCAACTGCCTGTCACAGTGTTTAGTTTGTCATTTTTTGTACGTAGTAATTTGTTTAATAGAATTCAAAGGAACGTGCGTAGAAAGTTTTAATGAATTTGACAAGTTAAAAATTATTGTCACTTTATGATTAATATAACAATTTCGTATTTTTTATAGTTTGTATAATGAATTTGGTTACCAACGTGTACAAATATAAAAGAAAGTGGAGTTGCAATGGCTGCTGTCGTTCTTGATTTGTTAGTATTAAAGTGGTGACTTCGAAGAGTTTATAAGGGATTGTAATTGTAATGCTAGCGGCCATTTTGTTAGCGGGTGGGGTTAGACCGACCCCGCCTCGTGTTTCCGCCACAGAATAATTAAATATTACCCCACCTCAAGACGTCATGTGATTCGCTATGCATATGTTTATTTTCACTTTTATTCTTTTTACAGCTTGTTTATATCTTTCTAAGTTTTGAACTTAACATGCCTTTAAGCGTGAAGGCACTTTCTTAAAAAATGTGATCGCAATTATAGCACGATTTCGGAAAATTTATGAGAAAAATGTACACTACATTTTATGCACAACGATTCTGTTATATTTTATTCTTTCTTTTAAATAGCTTCTGCAAAACAATCGTCGCAATTTTAAATCGAGTAAATGTTTAGAAAATTTAAATAAGTATCATTTGTATAGCTAGAGCTATAACTCATTAGGACGTTATATTCACGCGCTCTTCTATTCAAAAAGAAATGGAATATACGACCGTAATTTGCAATGTGTAACATATTTATTGCTTTAAGATGACCCATTCGTAATATGTACCATACACACAGTACCTACTCTCAGATAATTGAAAAGGTTTTTTTAATGTAACGGTGTATTGGTTCCATTGTCTGTACAAAGATGTGCACTTTCAACAGTTCGGACATTTTCGCTATTCAACTATTATTTTGTTCGTCTTAGTAGCTCAAGGAAGTGTTTCATTTTTTTTTGTGATGAATACTTATGGAAAGTGAAAATCTAATAGTTTGGAAATCTTATCTCATGCATTCTCTGTACCTATTCCTTACTCAGTTGGGGTCAACTAAGATGCGGCTGAACTACGATATTTTCCGTAAGTGACTGCCATCGGACCTCCACAACCAAATTGGCGATATCGAAGTTCTGTAGTTAGGCTAGTCGGACTTTTGAGGGCTTTAACTACCTGTGTGGTGATATTAAATTAACATTAATGTCAAATAATCAATAATTAATGACTACTTATTTTATGGCCTAGCATAATATAAGCGTCGGTAGCTTAGTGGTTAGGGAGTCGGCCTTACGATCGAGAGGTCCCGGTTTCGAATCTTGGCTATTACACTACCGACGTGAACACACTCCTAACACAAGCCATTGAGCTTAGCTGGAGGGGTTAAAAGGAATATTACTAATATTCCCTTTAACCCCTCCAGCAACTTCGGTTGCTAATATTCTTGTAAAAAAATAAATAAAATAGGTTGATTATTTGCTCTACTTTTTTGCAGTGCTATGTTTGGCTGGTTTTTAATTACGGTTGAGACGTATTACCGATACCCGAGCTGATATAAAGCATAGTATGTACTAGGAGAATCTTGCTTCCCTGTTCCTGTAGCATGATAATTGACTAGACGTCAAATTGAATAGGCACTACTTATTTTGATACTCCAGTTTAATAAAATAAATAGTGCAAGTTAGGTAGTATGTATCAGATCTCAGACTCATATTTGGTTCTTACGGGCGAATATTCGTGGCACTCCTACGCTAGTGGGTCACTAGAACGTATACTCATGTATTGCTCATACGTTAAAGGAATGCAGTTAAATAAAAATACCAATTTCAACTTTGATCTAACGCTGGTACTTAAAATTTTCCTTCATGGTCGCAAAGTGAATTAAGTATATAAATTGTGTTCACCGTCATGTTTTGGACATACTGATATTATTATAACGGCAGCTTTTTGAAGGTAATTGTATGTATGAATATTAAATGAATAGCAGATTATTGTGTGTGGTGTCAGTTAATACGATGACAGCACAATGAGGTTTATTCGGGTGGTTGTCAGCTGACGTCTTCTGTGACCGCTTTCTGCATAAAAGCTGATGTCAAAAGATTTACGTTGCATCTAATAATAGCAGATAATAAAGACGTGACATTGAAACCCTGTAAATTAATTCATATATATATGATATATTCATTTTGATATAATCGAGCTATTTAAGTTAGAAAATCTATTTTTGGACTGTTCACCTGAACTTACGAGTACGTTAATTTTAATATTGACAGAAAAATAATATGTTTATTTTTTGTTCTGCTAAGTTCGAATGTATTGTTTGAATACTAATAAAACGATTGTGAAATAGTGAAATAAAATAGCTTTTATAAAATTTGGCAAATTGCTAAGACTCTTCTCTTTTTTTTCCTTATACGGTATTAGGTACCTAAGGACTATGCATAATGTTATTTATAGTAGTTGTACCATTTAAAAATAATAAGCGGCTACGGGCTTCAAAGTGTACCCTTTAAATGCATCTAGGAAATACCTATATGAATTATTTGAATATGTGTACTAATATTATATATGTGAAATTAATTTGTACGTACCTTACCTACGAGTTACCTGGCAAATTAGAATTTTAGCCACCCCATCTCTTCCTAGGCTTTATAACTTTAGTCAGATATTTATCGTTGTATATGCATGGCTGGAGTAAACAACAGTGCTCGGTATACGGCAATAGAATAACTTCCGAATACAATGATTGGTGAAATGTGGGTGTTGATTCGCCTTTGCGTAACCCTCCGGGATAAAAGTGTGATTATTTGCATGTATGAAAGTAACACTCTGTCTTTCGATCTGTTGTGGCTGAACCTTACAATATGTTATCCTGCTCAGTCGCTACTTACTCGCGATCCGTAAGAGGTATGTTTGGCAGAGGCTTTGAAATCAGGGTTAAAAAAGTACATGAGAGGTGCGTATTTTATGAAGATTGTGGGCCAGGTGTTGAATGTTTCCTACATTTATATACATATTTTTAATTTTTACTTTTGGTCACTTTTGTAATACGGTCATAGCATTCTTTTTATCAATGTATTCATGTGCTAAGCCTTGACACGACTCGCAAAGAATTTTATATTTTAATTGTAAGTTAGTGAAGTTTGCATCGAATCAGAACATTTCTTATTTTACGGTTAACCCATAGGTAGTCACACGGGGTTATTGACATTTTAATAGACCGCGACTGGACAGAATTTTTACAAAAATGAAATCTCACAGAAGCTAACAAGGACAGGTAACAGGTAGCATCTCGTCACGGTTAGGTTTTTGTATCTACAAATTGCAGTCGGCTTGTTAATTGGTTGGAATTGGAAGTTAGATGACTAGTGTTTTTAGTAGTGCGAAGTGCGCGCGCAACGTAATGATAAGTTGTGCGGTAATGGCGGTCAGTGCGCGGGAGTGCGCCCCTGCTGAGTCAGCGCAGTTGAACGCTGCTGGCGCCTTCAGGTAGTCATTCACTCTTCCTCATTCTTGGGGCCTAATGCACGTTTTGTCGTGAAAATTACTTGTTTCTGGTAAAAAGAAGAGAGAGGCTTACTCTTTTGGTGAAGGTAAATTAATTATTATTATTATATTATAAATTGTAGCACTGCACGTTTTTCAATGGTGACCCTTTTTCATGAGACTTTGCCTTCAGCTTAACATCAGGCGAGGTGAAGTCAAATTGACGTGCCATAGATAAAAAAAAAATTATATCCTATTGAAATTTGCTAGATTTGTTACTTTTGCTACTGTTTGCTAGTATTACTTTTAATAGTGTAAAAAGGGGGAAAACAGAATACTAATTGTTATAAAAGCAAATAAAGGTTATTGTAAATATGACTCTATAACTTTAACATAAAAATAGTGCCATGTAATTATATTACTTGTTACAGGTTGGTACTGACGACTTTTATATGTCTGATACAACGGCATCAACATTATATGCAGTAACAGCAAAATTTTCAACATAAAAACACTGTGCTCTCAGTTATTGCGTCTGATCCATTTTATTTGAAAAGAAACATATTACCTGTATGAAAATTATATCATTAAGTTATGATATTTTATCTGTTATTATGCCTTATTTACATACTCGGCTACCCTAAACTTATAGGGCGCGTAAAAACTGTCAATATATTACTAATATCGTTATCATCTAGCGTTTGATGAGTAGTAACATTATTGATATGTAAACTACTATGTAAATAACTTCCAGGATGCATGTGGTACGATGCAATTATTTTATTCGCTCGAGTAAACTCCGAAATCTCTTCTAGTGCTCGTCTCGTAATAGATGATTTCAAACGTGTTAAACTACTTTTAAGGCGACTGTGCCTATTTCACTTAATCCGTCCGTTCCGCTTATTCACTTCGACAACATTGTTTTATTTAGTTACAGTCACGAATATAACTATAGATATCTTTTAAGTGTGAGCATGCTATTATAAGCTCTAATTGAATGGCCCACTGTCTATAATTGCCTGAGTGTGTTAGTTTTTTCTTTATAATATCAACTAGTTCGACTACTGACCCTACACATCCGGTCGAACCACTCTCGTTTGCACCTTGTCAGCGCTACTGATTCTATCTGTAGCCCTAATTGCTGATATTCCATTATAGTAATAAATACGCTTCGCCTTCTCACCTTCTTATTAGAGTTGATTACTGCACTCTACTGTTTCTATTATGTCATGAGTTGTTAATGTTTGACGAGCAATTGTTCGGCTTCTTTGGTTGTGTTAACAATATTCGTGAGATTTCATATTTGCTTTCAAAGGAAAACAAGAGTATCATCAGAATTGAATGAATAATTAGACGAAGATGGTTATTAAAATGCGTTTTCTTCTACTACTTACTGCATACCGTTGTTAACTGATATTGTGTAGTAGAGGAGTGATAAAAAAGTTCTTGTATGCATGACACATTTTATGTGATATGTTGTAATATGATTATGTCTTCTTGCACAGATTGCAGTTCACATCGTTTGAGTATAATTCTCGTACACATTCTTATTTGAACTTGACTTTTCATAGTTCTCATATACGCATCAGATAATGATGCAAGAATACCGACAATGCTAGTGCCTACTTACTTTCTTAGTTCGAAATTCTTGTAATATATGAGTACGAGAATACACGACAAGCGGATTTTCGTCGGATTTCTCGAACAGTTCAATTTTAAAGTAGTGATTAATATTACTTCTATGTCTAAACTATAGACAGAATCATAATAGAAAGGTGTCTTGTTGTGGCTATTTCCATTTCCGAACGACACATGTTGCCTAGTACCGTGGTAACATAGTGTCATTCGGAAATGAAATTTCAGACGCATTTCCGATACTAAATAGCAACTTATGACATGTTAGATAGGTTGACGTTTGGTTGTGTTTCTATGTGTCACGGTGAGGCCAAAACTAGTATAATTTGTCAATGTAGAAATCATAACTTTCCATTTGTCGAAAGGTACACATTGAAACAAAGGTTACAGAATAGATGTTATAAAGATAATGTTGTACAGCTATATTCCGCCAAGAACCTACAAATTTATGGATTCTAAATTGCAAATTATAAAATTAACAGAAATACATGCACATCATCATTTCCAACTCAGCAAGGAGCCAAGGGGTCGGCTTTCTAGTCTAACTAAGGTATTGTTGAACTTTGATATTTTCCGTGAAGCGTCTGCCATCGGACCTCCACAATCAGATTGGCGATATCGAAGTTCTGTAGTTAAGCTAGTCGGACTTTTGATGGCTTCAACTACCTACTCGTAACGACTGCCATAGATCGTATTGTAATCGGGCTCCTGCGTGTACTGTGTACATTTGTATGCGTAAAATGTACGTAGGTAGATACAGAAAAGTAGCCCCGGTTTTCCTCTGGCGTCACTTATGCAATTATTCGGCTAGTATAACAAATTATTTTAAAGCTACGGAAGATGTTGACAATATTTAATTATAGTTTATGCTTTGAAGCCGTATATATTAAAAATAATTTCAAAATCGCGGAAAGTTTTAGGCTTAAGACGTAAAAGCTCAGCATCTTAGTTATCTACCGCACGCCTGTGGGTAGACTACGTGCAATGACGCGATCTTTTTATTCTGATAACAATAATGCTCTGAATAAACACTTCTCATTTAACATTCAACCCATCTTCCTACCCTACATACTGTAGATACATATATTAAGAAGTGCAATATTTACAAATGGTATACCTAGTCGATATACGGGGTGTAAGTGAAACACTCCCTAAGCTGAACACTTGGTATACAATATACTGGTATATTTTTTTAAACTGTTTAACTAGCGTTATTCACTCTCCAGCGTGTTAGTAAACTAAATGAAACAAAAATTTCATGAATAACTATGAACCCGCATTATGGTGCTATTTGTTTTTTTTTGTAATGACTTTTTTAAGAAATTATCGTTTCATTTAGCTTTACTGATACGATAGAGAGAAAGTAATGCGAAAAAAAAAGCCAAAACGTTATTTTTTACGCCTGTATGTTTTGTACTACGGGATTACTATCAGGGGCTTTCGGCTTCGAAAAAGTTCCCCTTACACCCGGCATTTACCCATACACAATATATATTGTAAGTAGTAGAGATATTAATGACAAAACAAGAACATCAAGACTATTATGCTCCCGCTTTTTGCTACGCTCTTCTGTTTCACATCAATATCTGACCAACATCGCATATCTTTAACTAAACGAGTATATAGGTAGCAGCATGAATATACAGCGAACTAAAGATGTGTGGAATCTACTCCGGAGGCACTTAATGTAGGCCTCGTTTAAGTAAACAAGGTACATGTCTGCGAGTGGGCCCCATGTCTTGTTTTTATCCATCTTAGTCTGCCGCTCCACGCTTGTTATCTTGTTATCCTATCTTGGCGAGATTGTGCCTTTTTGTGCTGCTGATGCACTCAATACACATTATATATTTCTCTCAGTTAAATCATTGCATATTTAATAGTATTTACCAATTAATGTCATGGTTTTAGCCGCTAAAACTTTTCTAATACGTATACTTCAAATGTGTGAACTGTATTAATATCTGAATTGTAATGCAGCAGGATACTTCCGCTGATACAATCTACAGCGTCTTAAAATTGGAACTAATAATAAGTACCGGGTTAAAGAAAGTCACGTTTCCATGGTTCCATTCTTAGCTTTGGCTTAGCTTCGTTAATGCCACATATTGACGTATATGGCGTTAACGAAGCCAAAGGTCCTCTTGGTAGCACTCTGCTATAAACCGTCTATTAGGCACTACTATAAGTTGATAATAATACGATTTTACCATATAATTAATTATAAAACTAAGTACGTATTAGAAAGTAAATTGGTAGTTTGGTAATTTAATCGATTCATAAACCTTGTTACTTTTTACCCTTATTATTATCTACACTTCGGGACAGGGTTTAATCAATAAGAATGACAAACGAATGCATTTATTCCATTTCCTTTCCCAAGAAACTACATATTACAGAATCGCTACTTACATGCTTAGACAATGAATCCTTATATATTATATTCAATCTTCTTATATAATTATATTATTGAGGTTATATATTTAATCCTTCTATGCATTAATTTCAATTATATAATAATAAATTCACTTAACACGAAGAGTTATCAACCAAGTGCGTGTTTGTGTCCGAACTGTCGTGTGTTTTTGGTGCGTAAAAATATACCATAGATAACATAATGCCAATAGAGAATATTAAAGAGTATTTATGTGACCTAGTAGTATTGTAAATTGAGGCTCACCTACCCGATACAAGCTAACATTATATACTACACATCGTTCTTAGTTATAAAGTTGAACTATCTCGTTATATTTTGCGCTATGCCCTTAGTCTATAAAGAGTCTGGCAAATACCATGACTGGCCGGCACTGTTGCCTTTGTGGCGCTCTTTGCTAAAATACCTTGGCGCCCTGTTAACCATTGTGAGTAACGTAAAGAAATATTTTCTTTCCGTCGCTGCCTACAAAACTCGTGCGCCGCTGACTGTTTTCCGCTTAGTTAAATTCTCATTACTTTTCTTTGAAAAGGAGGTAACTTTATAACCGCGCGTTTGAGATAGAAAACTTTATAACAATAAAGACTTGACAGAGCTGCTACGTATACCTATTCAAGAAGTATCTTATTATTTCGAAATGATTGCAAGCTGTTAAAGGATATTATAAATTCCAAGCGAAATTCGACGTATCGTGAACGCTTAATGATAAAACGGGCGAAACGGCTGCGTGGCGGTGGCTTCAGATAGCAAATCTCGCTTAAAGCCGACGTGCGAGCAATGGATTCGATAATAAAATTAATTATGAAATTTATGGCACCGGCTTCTGCCACGGCGGTCGTTTGTGACGCCAAGACTTTTGTCGTTCTGATATGTACCGTCTTAATCGAGAATTTACAAGGGCCATTTAGCGCGACATAACAGATTTCAATGTCCTATCTGGTAATAAAAAATGGCTCGAACCGAATTATAACTGCAAGATGTTATTTAAAATTGTTATGTTTGACCTCTTGCTGCTTTTGAGTGATAAGTTAAAATTCGCAATCGTATCAAAATCAAAAAAAAGGAAATAATATAGAATATTTACAAAATAAATCTCACGATGTTTTCAAAAATGGTAATATTGTTTATTGTTTTAATTTTACATTTTAATTATTTTATTGAACTGATTTTTTTAAAAATTAAACAAATACATTAATTATGAAATAAAATAATAATTAAACAAATGATATGTAGCTACTGCTGTTTCATCCTCCATGAGTGCAGGCCTGGGTTTGAAAGGTGAGGCCGCCTGTCTTCCCAGTTGAATCAGGACAGCAGCGCAATGGTGTCCTCTCTCCTTTCCCGGACGAAATAGGGTCATCGGGGTTTCCATCCGAGGGGACCAGCTCAAAATCATAAATTGCCCAGGGTCAGTCAGGGTGTGAGAGTATGCCTAAATAAATGAGAATGAATGTGAGAGAATGCCTCCTGAATGAATAAATGAGATACTTAGTCGCATGGTCTCGAGCGAAACAACTCCCACTTCGAGTAGTCTTAAACCAACAACTAGTCTTAAACCATGTTAATGAATTCAATAGTCAGTAATTGTATGTTTTCTGCTGTAAGTTTTTTATATAATCCTAATTATCGTTGATCACATTTCGTACTTATATTATTACGAAAATTATGTGCTTTATTAAAAACGAACAGTTTAACGTTTTTATTACTGTAAATTTAAGCAATTAGGTTTTATGTCGATGTCCGTAGAAGTCCTACTCAAATCGATCATCATATTACCATCATGAGTAGTTGTCGAGAATTGACTGATTGCCTGTTCAATATACCCGCTCGTATTTAATCACCCGCAAATTGACGCAATTAACTGACTTTTAAACGGGAGGAGTATAATTGTTTATGTGAATGGTTTGTCTATTAGATGATTTAACTATGTTATTTTAAGTTATATTTTTTCATATACAACCCGATTGAGTACACTACAAAGCAAAGTGAAATGAAGTACAGTCAATATAGTACCCCAAAATAGTGATTCCTACCTTGAAGACCTTGATAAATGATTTTACACGCTCCGCTTGAAGAATTTGAGATAGTAAGAAGAGTGAAACACGTGTGCCAGCAGATCTGTATATGGTAGATGGAACTTTATTAAAATTTTACTATCACCTATTTATTATTTCGGCATTTGATTCCTCAAAATAAGGAAATGGCAATCGTAAAGATGAAATCTCTATAAGTAATATCCATCAAACTAGAGGTGATGTTAGTAGTTCCACTAAATTAGCATAACGCATTCAGTAACAAGACACGTCCGACTACAATTGCGTTCGCGAAAGAACCCTACTCAAACAACCCATTCCTATTTCAGGTCGCAACCGCTTGTTTAACGTTCGGCCCGTACAACCGCGTCGGCTAACATTTAACGCTTTTTGCATACGAAAGCATCCAGCATTTACCTTCCAGTGTCTCTAGTTATTATACTACTCAGTATTCAAACCCGGCTAAGTTGAAGGTCGCCTTTCTGGTTTAAGATAAGAAACAACTAGTTTCGTGTATTACTTTACTTGCTAGTTTACAACATTGTATTATTCGGATTCTTCTTTATGTTTTACATTCAAGATTCGCAATAATTCTCGGAAAGAGTTTAATCTTTAGTTTGGTAAGGTATGACCAACTATCAATTCTATGTTAGAGTAACATATCCATTTACCCAGGCGTTGTATAAACTGACACGAGTAGCTCAAATAAAATGTTGTACGCTGCCACAAAATAGCTCATAAAATACCAACTACGTAGGACGTAAATGCTTAGATAAACGACTGCACTTAATCCGGGAGTTAGAATGTTGACAAGGAATGAAGGCGATCAACTATAAAAAGAACCGGGCATTTCATTCCATTAATCCATGTCAGGTTGAATGTATTTATAACAAAGCTAGCACTTAATAACTCAGGTTCGTCCATGATCGAGGCGCAGCGCATCTAGTGAAACGTCTAATCATTGTGTGGGTTGCCGTAATTGGAGTTGAGGATGGTCCCTTTGCTTTTATCTTAATTTTATTCAAACTGAGTGTAGTTATGGTTAATATTGCTGTGACTGCTTGTCACTTTCAATAACTAGCTGTGCGTTATTAAAGTGTACAGCTGTTAGTTACCGTGGTATTATCACAATGTTGAAATGATAATACTTGCTTAAAAAAACAACAATGGTTTGCGTGGTGTTAAATATATTATAATTTCCTGTTTACAGTTTGAGGGGTAGAAAATAATTAGCTGTTTATTGCGTGACTAGCATTGTAGAAGATAGCGTGTCTAAGGATCGATCGCCGTCTGCCGCCGAATTTCATGAGAATCTTATTAACTAGCCGAAGGCGCCTGCGCCGGTTCCGATGTTGTAAATTATCGAATTATACTGAACTCGTTGGAGCTTGCTTGTGCGTGTTTATTTAATTCTGGAAATGTTTTGTTCCAATTAACGGTGTGTTTTAAACCATCTAGTAAATTGCAGTAAACTGTGGGAACTCAGATGTGAACTCTGTTAATGCCTATTACGTAACCATATTTAGAATTGCTTGTGGTCACAATTTTAATTGATAGGTGTTAAACTGTTTTTATTATGTACGTGTATATATTATAAATCAACGTATCTGACCAGCTATGTCCGTCGCGTGGGCTTAGATTTGGCTTTATTTGTTTTCATTTGAGTAGCGTAACTGTAGCAATAAAATCCCGTCAAACTATATTCGGATAATAGCCAGAACAATGGCTAGAGAGATAGAGATAGAGATAGACGAAAGGTTTATTGTTATTATCAAAATTAAAATGCGTACTGCTTGAATTTAAATCTTACTATTATTTGATTAGCTCAGGATCTGCACCTCTGTACGACTTTATTTTCCAAAGAGGTTATTCTACAATAACTTCTTTGGAAAATAAAGTTAGGCACTGTTATCCATGTTTTCCCTACAATTTTTTTTCTGACCTCGTTCACGCTAAACCGCCTATTCAGTTTTTTTTTAATTTCAGCATGTAGATCCATTTCGCGCTGCACAGAGAAAATAACAGAATGCTTATAGCACCACTCACTGATGTCTGTCTGTTAAGATATTTTTCTCAGGAATGTGTATAGGTATCAAGTTGAAATTCATACCGAAAGCTCAGGTCGGCAACACCTGGAAGCTCTGAAAAGATCAAACTGTCAATGCAATTAAAAGCTACGCGAAGCAGAAGTTTACATAGCAAATTAATGCAACAGATAACTGCGACTCCGTTTTCCTTCATAAGGCTGCTCTAAACATTAACAAACATAGTGGCAAAATTGTGGCACAGTTTTTAATTTTACATTCAGTAACAATGACCAATGTAGACTTTTAGTTTAACTCGCACTTCACCGGTTTTTTCTTTTATACAAACATTATGCTGACAATAATGACCATAAAACGAATATATATTTATTGATTTTGTTGCATTATTACACAAGTTATGCGGGGATTCATTTTTATTTATTTAGATTGTGACCTTATGATTATGAATTTATTCATGTTTACGTATTCGATCCAGGTAACCTTTAATTTCATTGGCACACTCATACCATTAGAAACTGATCTAGACAATACCTATTGTTTTATTATTAAAGCACAAGAAACCGAAGCCATATGTAGAACAAGGCCCTTTATACATATGTCAAAGATGCCTAATTATAGACTGACCCTACGTTGGTCACGATTACCGACAACAATAGCACGGGTTAATACTTGTAACACTAGACCGAAAAATAAATTATCTGTTCTGATAATGTCGACTTTTGAGATGGACGACATAAATACGAATACGACTAGTTAACGTCAAGTGTGTGTGTGTATATTATTTGTTTTGCAACAATTTGCAATCTAATGGTTTATAAATTTTATGTTTTTATTTAAGACTAAATTACTGCAAGTGATTGGGATGTGTTCCAAAAGAAATATTGCATCTCTCTAAGTGCATCTCCCGTTTCGCACGCCCGCTTCACATTCTTATTAAGTTCAGAGGTGACTTTGTTTATGAGTCAACGCTTTCGAAAGGTAACACTGCGGGCGCACGAGTGAAAACATTGTTCCGAAGTCGCTGATGACATACAATAGATAATGCAAATATTGTAGCCAACAATATATTTTTCAACATGATTTAAGTCTCTAGCAACTGATCAAAGTCGATATCATATTTATTTTGGGTATGAGTTGTGGACAATAATATTTGGCAAAGTTTGAGTTTATGATCTTACCATTGATACTTTACTAACAGTATCATTCGTCTGTCATATAATGTAAGGTCATTCATGATTATAGTTCTTGATATTCGATTGCAAGAATGTCTAGTCACGGCACACTATAAGCAAATGTTGAGCGACATGTTTCTAGGGGGCATGACAATTCACTTTCTGCTATAGTCGTGAGTCTCTCGGCCTACGGACACAAATGCTTGGTGCACTATCTGTATTATGATCAACGACCACAATTGTTAGGCTGGTTGCCTATTGCACATCCAGCCAGCTGTTTGCTTATTGTCTTGCGTAACTCGGTGAAGCCAACTGGATGATAATTTGCTCGCCCGTTCTGGCTTTCATTATCGTTGAGGCTACTTCGTGCGTGTTTAATTCAATTTTCTTGCCCGAGTCACATTCTTATTAGGTAACCGTAATGAAAAATTCACCAGCAAGGTCTGGCTAATTAAGCTCTCAGTAAGTAAGTACAGAATTAATTAAAATAGCACTTTTGTAATTCGGTAGCTAATTCCATTGATTAGCTTGTTTGTAGATTAAAAGCCTATATTTTTTATTGACGAGAATATTACATACACTATATTATACAAGCTGTGCACCGTGGTTTTATTCATCATATTTCACAGTAAGTTGTAAGGTTCGGTCCGTAAGGTCGCTCACCACTCTTTCTGACTTTTTCTTATTACTTGACTGCTCGCGGTCGTAGCCTAGAGTTCAGTGCCTTCATATTAAGCTTCACCAAGAACTGACCTGTCAAAAAGTCCGACCAAACGTAACGTATTTATGGAAAAAAAAATTCATGCGGTATTTGATATCTTCATATCATCGATTTGTATTCACAATCATCTGTGATAGTATAATCTTATCCAGTATTTTTCTGAGATTTTCAATTATTTCGAATAAAGAATGTCCTTTTTCATTTTCGAATAATCCTTCCTCTAGGTATAAAGTTGAGATACTTACATGCAAACAGTGGGGCGGCATGCACAACGTTTTTAGGCAGGGTAGGTAGTAATAGGTAGATATCTCAAAGTACTTACCTTATCGTGGGCGTACATTTGCAGTGCAGTGCATTACATATACATACAAATAAATACGGCATACCCCACCCAAATCAAATAATCTATATTTATTTTACTTAGTATGTATCTAGTAAAGTACATTATATAATTTATCTGATTTGCTTAGGTTATGCAGTATCTATTTGTTTCTATGGAATGCACTGCACTGAAATTCTTCTACCCAACTCTTAAAAGATGGACAGTAGGGCTTTAGTAACTAGCAACAATCATGCTCTCATGAGATCACTGACTCAACCGTCCAATAAAGCTTTGTCCTCTCTGTGGAATGTCTGAGTAAGGCGATCCTATAAATGAGTGAAGAGAAGTTCATGTTCGGCGTAGACACGCAAACTGTTACTATTAACTAAGTTATTTTAATGCATTTTGCTTAATCCTGATAGAAAATGATGAGATATTCCGTGCACTTATCACCCACGTAAATTGTTTTACACGATTTTTTCTTTTACTATCATAAGAACTGTCAGACACTATTTAAAGCACCGCAGTTTTTTCAGATTTTGGTATTTTATCCCGACGTTTCGGCTACTTTTCAGCAGCGATGGTCGCGCATGTATAGTTAATTACAATAGTTTGAAAGTACAGTGTTTCATATATCTCATTGCTGTGGCCCGAACTGATAATGTTCACATTGGTTAGGTAGTTCACTGTAGTTATGACTTGCTACTGAAAATGAGCTGCGCTTTGTACTCACCTCTCAACTACTGACACAGCCGCCTTATCACCGACACTTTTATGATATTCTACATTGTACTTGCACTGAGTATGATACGGGTCAGAGATTTCTCTTGGGTTCTTCAATGTCGATTACGGTTCTTGTTCTCAATATTTAAAATTAAGCTTTAACAGACAGACTGACGGAGTTACTTTCGCATTTATAATACCACTTTTCATTTTATAAATGCGAAAGTAACTCAGTCTGTCGGTTTTGATGACATTTGGTACATATATGGGTACATACGTAATTCGATACGTTAAACATAATTTTGAATCAATTTATATAACGAATGCATAAATGGGTTAAAAGAAGTTGTAGTCGCCTTAAAGATTGATCTATAAGTTTTGTTAGAATACAAAACTTCTCTATTAGACAGCAGTATTTATAGGAGCTCTTTTTAGAAGTTATTTATAGATACTAAATTGCAATATGGCCAAATGCCTGGACACTTGGGCCCTTTCACGTCAAATTATAGCGCTCTTTAAAATATCTTGTTATGAACTCCTACTTTTTAAGTATATACGGGGAGGTGTGTCTCGACGAGGAAGAGCGGTGTTTAACGCTTATGACGCTATTTACCTATTATTACAAATCAAATTATTCTCTTTTAAAGCATTTTGTAGCTGGCTGGATCATTATAATACTTACATGGAAATCTCAGCATTGATAAAATTAAGAATTCAAACATGTAAACAACTTAAAGAGGATAAAATAAATTGATAGTACAGTATAGTGAACTCTTTCCTACAGTTGCTCAAAGGAGCTGTTTAGACGTAACAATCGTACGAGGTAAGTAGTAGGTATAACAACAGGCGCGGCTCGCATTTTATTGTAAGGCTGTCTTATGAGAATCACTTGAAGTCATCTTTTGTTTCGAATAAATAATTAAATAGCGCTGTGTGTTAGCTTGTAACGTACAGCACACAATACTATGTTGCATGCAATGTTTAGGCTCTTGCAGTTTCTATGTCCCCTTTTCAACAAAACAAGGATTATCTGTTCCCAAATCAATTTCGCCCGTTCGTCCAATCCCATAAAGTTTCTATTAGTCTGGTACTTCACGTAAATAGTACATGTACTGATGTTCAACATGCACACACAGTCGCGAGCGCACGTACATACTCACACGCAAGCACGCATGTACCCACGTACGCACACACATAATTTTTTGGGCCGTGTACTTGTCTGCCCCCTATATGGTATAATAAAAAATAAGTTAGAGGTTTAATGTTGTGCATCATTACGATGGTAGCATAATGAGCGATGAGCCTTCGGACTGCGCCACAACAACTCATAATGAGCAGCATCTGCGAATTAATTGACTGTGGTGAGCATTTTACTGAGTATTGCGATAAATTTGCATCGTCAAACAGCAACCGTGGCTGTGAGGCACGTTCGGCAAATAGAATAAATACTAAGTGTCACCTCATTGCCCCAACAACCCAACGACCGTCTGCCTATAAACACAATGATATATGTATGTGCTGCCCTATTTAAATATTTTTAACAGGGCGTAGGTTATGCATGCTTCAGTATAAGTTTATTTATTAACTTTGTGTTCTATCGTGTGCTTTTATAAACTTTCGACAAATAATGTATCGTATAACATTATACATATACATAATAAGTACACGCATTTATGTACAGTGGACTCCAAAAGTTCCTAGAGACCTTAAGAAGAATAGATAGCAATAGTAAAATAATCAAGATCGAAGACTTGTATCTTTAAAGGTAAATAAGTAAACTCATGCAAGTAGCATCCTTACCTTAATTGCATTTATAAGTAGATTTATTATCCAGTAGCTTCTAAGACTAGTAGTTGTGTGGTGGCATCACTTCATACAATTAGAGTTTCAAATTGTCCAAGAACTTTTGGAGCTCACCGTACAATAAAAATAAAAATGCGGATAAACATACTTAGATCCTTTTTTTTGTAAATACATACACATTATAGATAGGAACACCCAGACTAATGCAAATATTCATATTCATGCACACAAATATTTGCACTGAGCGGGAATCGAACCCATGCATCCTGCGTAGCAGTCGTGTTCACTACCGCCACGACACGGAGGTTGTCAGTTTAAATACATATATTGCAGTAAAACAAGTTACTTGAAAGCCTTAAGCTTAATACACAAGTAGGTTTGCCGTTAGCGGCGTCCACTCTAGGTGTAAGGTCTTAATTGGGTGCGTCAATTACCTCATGATTGCAGACAGCTTCTAAAGCTAGTGTTCCGCAGTCTTCGTAACATTTCACGACCACCTGACGATACTGAGGGAACGAAATGTACCTTTATTCCTTAGAATTCTAGTTTGAATGTAATTTTTTCATATGTCTATTCATGTATTCTTATTGTACACAGATACATTTATGACATACAAATACACAAGGATATTTATGTACAAATACAAAAGCGAGTTTACTTAAGCAAACCTTAAGAGTTATAGAGTAAAAGAGGTAAAATAAAGATAGAGGTAGTGTACAACTATTAGTGATACATTTATGATACGAGTTCGAAAACGACTACAAAACACAGCATGCAACTGATACAGCGTATTGTAAAATAGACTTAAATAGACTTGGTTTTAATTTATCATGACTTCTCAATTCACGTAGATTATGAATTCATCGAGCTAAGGGTTATCCCAATTTTGGTTTACTGTATTTGACTGTCTTCACCCTTGGTCTCTTTAGCCGTCGATTCGACAGAAAAAGTAGTATACGTAGTAGGTATTGTAAAGATGGTTGTATGTTTATGTTTATAAGTTAGTTAGCTCTACCGGCTAAAGGGATGTGGCGTAATAGTGACAGCCCTTTAATAGTAACTCTTTTCAAGAAGTTTTTATATTGTACACTAGTACTTTATGTATGTGACAGACATATAACTCGTGGTTCTATTATTTGCCATTATTTAGTACTATCGGGCCCAGAATTCGGGCAACTAGGGTGCAATTAGCAAATGTATTTATTATTTAACGCATGGTCAATGTTATTGTCAGTTAGCAAATAAGGGTAAAATTTCTTTGACGGACCCATGACCCATCATAGACTAAGAGTACAATAAGCTAGGCTTAGCATCGATCTTCGATCCCGCGATTACGAATGGCGGCGTTGACGGATGTCAGCTTAAGTTGTCTGTCATCCGGCTGGTTCGGAACTCTGAACACCTACCTAAATTAATCTCTAGTCTCGTGGAGCAACACGTGGATTTACGCATCGATGAGAGTAATTTATATGTAAATGATTTCAACCTTGACGATTTCGTGACTTTAATACATCTAATGTAGGCTAAGCTAAAGTCCCTGGATTTAAATTATAACGGTAGGTACATACTTATCGGGTATGAAAGGTGTGAATGTATTTACTTATCAGTGCCTTTAATTGATTACGTGACAGATTTCCACGGTCATGGAATTCTTACCAATACAATTTAATGTTTTAACATTTTCATAAAATGGTGCATTGTGGCTGCTACTGTAGGGCTCAGCTGGTATTGAGACTAAATTCATATTATAGTAACAAGCTATATGAACAATATATAACCACGTACACGTACCGAGACTTGTTGTAAAAATATTTAAGGAATTAATATTTACTATTTACAGTTATTCCTCAATATGTCACGACAACATCTTAAATGTACGTAAGAACTTAGATCTCTTAACAAATATGACGAACATAACTCTAACACGATAAAAGCAATAAACTTGCCGAACCGAAATCACAGTGATAGAAACAGACTGATAAACGCTCGCAACGCACGTTAGGGTTTACCACTGACCTGCGTTAACGCGCGTTATAATTAAATACTTAGGTGCCCATAGTAATTAGTTACAACATTTTTGTAACACAATAACGTCAGATTTTCAAAATCGCCCGAGTTGACGATAACAATATAATCGATCGATATGTGCTAACTCGCACATGCGCAAGTGAACTCAAGTTCAAACTAAAAAGGAATATTTCGGACTGCAGTTGATCCATAATCATTTTGTCAGAAATATGCCTTAGGTAATCTAGTGTTAGTATCCATCATTTATTTTATAAAATTAAAATTAAAGCTTATAAAATATAAGTAGGTAATATAATTAAAACCAATCAATAGAATTAGTAAAATAATATAATCATTAAAATTATAATCAATACTTAAAATATAATCAACAACTTTGTTTTCTACTTTGGCTTCAACTTGTCATTAGGTGAAGTGAAGTCATATTTAATCAGTTAGAGGAAGCAGAAATAACAGGAAACATAACGAAGTCAATTGTCTGATAGGGTCACCCCGCCCGACGCCCCACATGTAGCTTGGTGAACCTACCCATCACAGCAACAACTACCCGCTATTTCATAGCCAACCTTCAACGGGAAATCTACAGGTGGAAGGTTTTAAAAGGCGGTACCATTTAGTCGACTTTCCCCTACAAAATATTTTTATGTGAAAGGTTGCGTCTCGGAGTGCATTTTTGTTCCGTCTTTGATTAAATGCCTACTTTCTAATATCTATGTCGTCTGTCAAAAAACAAAGGGATCGTCATTGTATCGGCCTAGCTTACTTGTTACCTCTTTGTATTCACCACAATAATATTACTGGCGTCTTGATAAATAGGAACAACTGTTGGACCAACAATACAATTCCTTACGAACCCGTAAGGCGATACGCGCGGTATCGACCGCTCGATTAATGACCGTCTCGCCTAAAAGAATGGACCATAATATTTATTATCAGATAAGGGACCGCTACTGGGTAATTCGTGTGTCTCTTGCTATTATACAACTCTCCGTGAACCGCCTATGCATTAGTCATCTTGAATTGTACGACATCATGTTATGGATACATGCCTTTATATTATAAATCGTATTGGATTTACATTCTTCGGAAGCGGTCACTATGTAGCTCAGGTTTGTTGTTGCCACTTTTTATTTTTATGGGATAAAAATGAAAGCAACCGTAACATTGATTCATCCTTATGATATGGCTTAAAGATTTTTATATCAATATCGATTAAAGAGTAAAAAGCGTTGGACGTTCAAGGAACTAATCAGCTTGAACTGCTTTTATATTATAATAGTTAATGAAACGGTCCGCCCACGGCTTGAAAACCAATTGATCTCAGGCGCGTTAATGGCCGCGTCGAAAGATGTGTACATGCACACCCAGACATGCATAGACCGACGAGCGACGACGTCACCAACATACTCGATTATATATTTAAATAAAGATAGTTATCGTTTTTTTATTACTTTACGTAATCAGTATTTGATAATCGTTGATGCAATGATCGTGACGCGGTTGGTGATGAGAATATGTTAATGTAATTTATGACTGTTCTAAAAATATAAAATTATAGTAATAAATACCTGAACTACCTTCTGCTCAAACTAAAAGTACCAAAAAAGTAAATAAAAAGTTAACAATGTAAACTTCATTCAAAATATCAAATGGAGTCAGTTTCTTTTGTTTCGAAATAGTGCCTCCGTCAATCAATTGCGGCTAAACATAATATAACATATTCGTAATTGTATCTACATTACAATGGTACTTATTGTGTATCTGATCTAGCCGAAATAGTCCTTAACATCATCATGTCGACGTGATCGGAGCTCAGGGTCCACCTTCTTACTTTTTCTCTCTCCTCCACTTCGCATGATCTTGAGGGTCCATGGCAGAGATATCATTGGTACGCAAATCACCTTCCACAACGTCAAGCCAAGATTTCTTGGGCCTACCCCTCCTGCCGGGACCCTCTCCGTCATTTCACTACTATGACTAACTTCAATTGAATCCAAACCATGACTACAATCTAAATGAGTTTGCTTTTTCACGCCCGCTTAAAGGACCCAGGATTGTAGGAAGAAGAAAATACGTGAGCTGGTAAGAAATTATAAGACTAAATG
The DNA here is from genome assembly GCA_963691645.1 of Pelosia muscerda. Lineage (NCBI taxonomy): Eukaryota > Metazoa > Arthropoda > Insecta > Lepidoptera > Erebidae > Pelosia > Pelosia muscerda. The sequence continues at coordinate 10,253,809 of OY829113.1, forward strand.
GTGCGGTAGAAGAAAGACTCACCGAACCGCGTGGTTCGTGATGGAATATACCGCACCGTATGCGGGTGACATCTAAGCCCTGGACGTGTTGTTCTGTGTAGGAAGGGGGAAAAGTTGGAAGAGTTCATCAGAGCATTCACCATGGTAGTGACGGTAAAATACAGCCAAGGATGCAACATCTCTGCGGATCTGCAGAGGTTCAAGGGTATTCATGACCTCAGGAATAATAAGAATGAATAGTTGTAAATAGGATTTAACATTCTTTGTCTAATAGTAGTGATAAAATTATTACTTATGTTAGCATTTATTCTAATTTTTGTGCCTATCCAACTAAGTAACATAACATAACGACATGACGCCTGTATCCCCGAAGGGGTACACAGAGGTCCTAGCACCCACATTTTGCCAGTTTATGTTTAAGTCCCAATGTACTAGGCGGCGAGCCTATTGCCATTAACCGGGCACTTATAAACCTGCGATAAATACACACATGTCATAATAAAATTCCGAAAAGCATCGAAAAATTCATTGGTGTGTGCCAGGTAAAACCAGGGATCAAACCCGAGACCTCGTCTCAGCAGTCCATTACCCATACCACTAGGCTATCGCGGTACTCCAACTAAGTTTGTGGAAAGAATAGCAATTTTAATTAAATTTTCATTAATGCTATTCAAAAACGTTATATCTTCTAATTATCATCTCTACGCAAACGATTTGCAGCTATACCTATCATCATTGTGGGGCTGATGAGGCAAGGGAGGCCATTACTGCCATCAATAATGACCTTAACCACCGAGACTTCAAAAGTAACTTTTAATAAAAGGAGATAAATAAAAATGAGTAATAAATCATAATTTAGATATAACTGTCTTAGACGTTTAACCCGGTCAATTTAAACCAAAAACTGAGAGTGATGGTACGTAAAGTCTAGTGGCTCGTAGGTAAAAAGTATTGATGCATTTTATAGATAACTAGCTGACCCGCGCAACTTCGTCTGCGTCACCCCGTTTTTACTACATTTTTCACTTCTGCTCCGCACCAGTTGGTCGTAGCATGATGTTGTATACATATAAACCTTTCTCTTCAATCACTCTATCTATTAAAATTAACAGCATCAAAATCCGTTGCGTAGTTTTAAAGATTTAAGCATACGTAGGGACATAGGGACAGAGAAAGCGACTTTATTTTATACTATGTAGTGATTTTATGATCTACAATTTTGACTGAGGTAATTTTATGATAAAACTGATCGTTTTGCTGAAAATCGCGAAAAACTCATTTTTTTGATCTTTGACCTTAGGTAAATAAAAAAAGTTCCATATGCGGGAATAATGGGGGAATTTTTTTAAAACATCTTTCCGAACTTTCACATTTAACTTTCAATACTAGTTCGGTGTGTTGTCATATTTTAGAGTTTGAATAGATCATAGAACTGAGATGTTTGAAACTTTGTATTACGACTTAATACTTTGCAAAATAAAAAATAAAATGGAATTAAACGCCATAAATTCGTCCAATTACATTTACACATACCTATCACAATTTAGTATTTAGAGCAGGCTTGTGCTAGAGCACCTAGTAGACGCGTTTTCCACATTGTAAAACCTTGAAATACTGAGTTGGTGCGGTGAGACAATGATTTGAAAGGAAAACAGTTCCTTTATGTACCAGAAATTGCGTCGCGAGATGCGCGGACTGCATCGCGAGTGCACCCACAAACCTCTATTTCGGACTCCATAGACGAATTTGATCAGATTCGTCGGACCATGATACCATATTAATGACAGACCAGTTATTGACAGTGTAGACAAGATCTACACTGTCATTAACTCTTACTTAATTATGTACTCCCTCTTTATTAAAAATAAATACTTTGGTTAATTAAAGTTAACGATTATATACATAACCTAAATACAAACCAACAATAAATCAGTGAAAAAAATATTTCAGTGTCTAATATGTTTTATATTGAGTGAAATTTGCCGATAAAAATTTACTCATTGAAATTCACTGAATCCAATATGATAACACAGTTTAGATCGACTTTATCGCAGTATTTTTTCTTAAATTCTGCCAAAGTATTATTGTAGGCGGCCCGTAAATTAGAATCTATTATCGCATACCGGATCTATTTTTACAAGTCCTGGCTACGTTATTGTCAACATAATAATAGATAAACTTAATAACTTTTCGGATAGCGATTTCGGTTTATAGTGTCAATAGAAGCTGTGCCGGACGTAGTTCGTTGGCATCGCTACAATTAGCGGCAATTGGTCGCGGTGCGAGCTCGACGCGCACGGCCGCGCTTCCCATAGCCACCTGCGGCTCTTCGCACTATCACTGTCACCGTCACCGACTTTAATTAACTTTTTGTCTTGTTCAACTCGCACAATTGACTGGCATTCCGCTCGATTCTACTGCGTAGGAATACGGTGTTTTTATTTTCATTCACTATTATAGTTTATGGGAAGTGCACTGTCCATTCAACTGTTACGGGATTAAATAAAGACGACTTGTGTCAAATTGATTAGTATAATTATTAAAATTATCCTGAATAAAATCGAAAATATATAAGTATATTTAGTATTACAGAGCTGAAGAGTTTATTGGTCGATTAATTGTTTATTTGGTTGAACGCTAACATACCTAAGTGTAACTACTGATTCAAATAAAATAAAATGGTAGGTATTCTGTTTAATAGTCCGTTTATGCAGCAGATTCTCATACGTTATTGAAAATGAATAGCATGACTTGAAGGGTTGATACAGGATTTCTAAGTACGCCAGGACCAAGCCATATTGGATCGACTAGTGTGATTTACATACTACTATAGCACACAAAATATAACTAGTGTATCTACACTAGTGTTAAACCACACGGCAAATTTTAAATAAAAACAAAATGTACCTATTAATAATTTGCCGTATGGTTTGATTGTAATTGATTGAGTAGAACCGGGCCTATGACCAATAATCTGCGATAAACGACATTCACGTGGGTGGAGTCGCAGACATCAGTTAGTGTTTTAGATATTTATAGCTAAAGAAATAATATGTGCAAGTAGTGTGCACGCAGTGTACTTGACCGTGCCAAGATCAAGTTTGCATCCATAGACGTAGCATGCGCAAGTTAGGCACACCGCGCGGCATCTCCTTGGTGGCGACTAGCGACGTAAATGCGTGACTTGCACTATGTTATGATTCATCAATGTTGTTAACGCGTCAATGCTTCATTTATATCAAAACGTTACATTCTTCAAAATTTTTATTTATACACGTCATTATAAGAGTTTTGGTGAAAATTATCAACCATTGATGGAGTATTTATATATTATTTTTCTTCAAACATAATGGAACAGTTTTCCGATATCAAAGTTTGGTTTAATGTTACATTGACTACTCGTTTGTAATAACACGGACTACTTCTTTCTATATGTTGTGATGTTCTTCCTACCTACTCCGGAGAAATAAAATTGTTGGAAAATGTGTACATGTATGTATTTTTTCGTAACAGAAGTCGTTACATTCCAAAAATTGTTATAGTTAGATTCGGTAATATTGTTTCTATAGTGAGCTTATTTGTCAGATTTATTTAACGTGACATAAGCTCAAGTATTTACGATAGTACGTGTACGTCTCTACGTTGTACGGGCCACTGTTAAATAATGCGTACTTTTTGCTTAGGTACTGTCGGTATAGAAAATGGTGTCATTCTGGTCTCTTTTATGACTAGTAAGGACGTGTCTCATTTTATCCGATTGCTGAGGAAGGTGAATATTTATGCTTTTGTTTAGTAGGATCCCTACCATAACTATGTGCCAAGTAAGTACATATATTTTGTATTCAAATATCAAATATAGGAATATAGATAAACTATGTAGGCAATAAAAATTAAATTAGCGGTTTGCCAATTATTGCCACAGCTTTTGTGTCTAAATTAACTAAGATTTTTTTGTCTTGTAGTGATTAGTTACCTACTATACCTGATATAAACTACTTTAGAATGAATATTATGAAACCTGAGTGTTCGATATTAACTTCAAAGCGTGTAGAACTTTGTATTGTTTTTTGTTTTTATTTTCGGAGATTTTCCTTTAATTGTGCTTAAGATCTTGCTGCATGCAAAATTTCATAATTCAACGTAAATAGGAAGTTGACCTTGTAAGAAAAAAGGTGGTCACTTATTATCTAATAATACGTGAAGCGAAAATTTTGGATCCCTTTTTACGAAAATTGCTAATACGTACGTAAGGGGGTTAGAATTGGCATATTTATAGTTTGTACTGAAGAGAAGTGCATAAACCTGATATTTTTTAAATTATGTAATATAAAAGGTACATTATTTTCACTAAAATAAACGTTACGCACACTAAATTCGTTCTTTACACACGTACACACGCATGTTACTTATGTGCTCATACATTTTTAGGATTAGGTAATCACACGAAGTCCCATTCCTATAATATTGGAAATGTTCACAACTGACAGCTAAAAAGAAAATACGAAAAATATAGAGTAATAAAATAGTGAGGAAGTTTTAACTCAATATAATGTATTGATAAATGAATAGGTGGCATTGTAACTCTTTTTTACGAAAATTGCGCGGATGGAGAGTACGAAATTTATGACAATACCTTTAATAATGTTCAAACTTATTTTTTTAAATAATTATGATTGAATTTCGGCCGCTGGGCGACCATTAGTTAATAATAAATGCTAATTACCACCTGTTCTGAGGCCGGACAAACGTTTAACAGGCACAGTATTCGTAAGAATTAATAGCCAAACTAGTAATGTTCCATTTTCTTTGTCATATAATAAAACTCTTACCCCTGTAAAAGACATATAATTAGTAAAAAAAGACAAACGTTCACTGACTAGCTTAACTCGAAAAAAAATATTGTGTTTTGCATGCAGAATCCCCCTAGGGCTTCACCCTCACAGACTACGAGGGCCACTTTCATTCTTCAATCACTACTCAAAAATTCATGTGGCGTTCGTTCATGTAGTCTGATTTGAAGGGGTCTTTTTAACTTTTCAATATTACGTTGTTCACTTACAAATTATTCATATTGTTTACGTACCTATCTAGTAAAATTCAAAATGATAAAACTTTGCTGCCTTTGCACCTGAAGTCGTACAGTGTGATTGTTTTCTACGAAAATGTTGTCTGTAAGGTATTCCAATCAGTCAACTTTGAAGATGCGCTCTGTAGTGTGAGACAGTTAACTAGATCCCGCTGTCGTATTCGGGTCACGGTTTATACTTATGACGACAACGTTCTATCTAGGTATAAAACTGCAGAGAAGCGCCCAGAATGGAACTATTATTAGTATGGATCAGACATTGATTAGTATTCGCTTTTGTTAAAACAAGTATAGTTATGATGATAAGATAATACACCTAGCGGCGAACGTGTTGTTTTCTACAAACAACAGCAACACCATTTAGAAAGTTTAAGTTTATAAACTATAAGTATAACAATAAACCAGTTGAGTCATCTGGTGACTATCGTTAATATTTTGGCAACCGATATGTTACTGAAAACCTTCAAAACACCTGTGAGATTTTTTTTGTATGCGCGCAATTCATCTGTTCCTTGCAACAGAGCAAAATACTTATGTTTCACAGTAGACTTAAATTTTTAGAGGATACGAGATACCTAAAATTTTTGTACGAATATTAAATTGCAAGAATGTAGTACCCATTTTAATCTTACATTCTAGTACGTAGCGCACCCCCCGTTATATCAGACTTGAAAATACATTTTGCCACATTGTAGTCACATGTCCTTGCATCTTATGCTCGCTGAGTTTTGAACTCGGTTAAGCTGGGCGGAATAGCTCTCCCATTCAACAACGCATATGCAAATGTCAGCTCTCGACACTGATTGTACGAGTGGCACGGGGAAATTCATGCATTTACATTAAATTTCACCGAGATTGGATTCCCATTTCATAGATTATTTACGAGCTAGTGTCAAGGCGCGCCAGTTATCATCGATTCGTTAATCCCAGTCGCATCCAAAGCTGTCCCATCGGAGTCGGGTGCGCTTTTTCCAGTCTTAACTTTGGGTATGACCGAACTTCGACATTTTCCGTGAAGCGACTGCCATCTTTCCTTTACAACCCATTGGTGATACCGAAGCAGTAAGACCAGTTGTTGGACTTGCAAGGCTCCAAAAATTCGTAACGACTACCATAGATGTTCGTATGGCAACAGGGGCGGCGGTTTGCTCTCTTAGGTACGACCAGACCAAAGCAAATGGCCCTATTCGTTCATACAAATATTTACACTGAGCGGCGATCGAACTCGCGGCTGCGGGGCGGTTGTGAACACAATCGACTACACTACCGCCGCGCTAGGATAGGCGGACCAGTGAATTTGACTATGATTTTCATAGGCTCTCTATATGTCTTAAACATTTCGCAAGAATGTTCATGAAACAGATAGAGGGGAATATACAAATCGAGTCGTATCATGAGGTCAAGGACTTGTAACAAAGCACAGTAGGTAATTACTACAAAAGAGGCAATATCTCTACACATATCTGCAAAACCTTACCTGCTGCTCTGTACATCTGCTTATTAATATTTTTCAAAAGTTTTCAGCTTCCTTGATTTCAAATTAAATTTATCACTGACTAGCTGACCCGCGGTACTTCGTCTGCGTCACCCCGGTTTTGCAACATTTTTCACTTCTGCTCCGTACCAGTTGCTTGTAGCATGATGTTATATGCATATCAACCTTCCTCTTTAATCACTCTATCTATTAAAAAACCGCATCAAAATCTATTGCATAGTTTTAAAGATTTAAGCATACAAAGGGACATAAGGACATAGGGATATAGGGACAGAGAACGTGACTTTGTTTTATACTATGTAGTGATTAACAGTAATATCTCACGTGATAACGTAGTAGTTGAAAAATAGAACTAGTATATCTGAATAAACTTAAGGTTCTAAGTTGATTAAAAAGGAAATGTTCAACGCTACACGATAATAGAAAATCCATTGTTCGCATGCCTCGTTCACGTTTTCACTTCCTTCTCATAAAGTTTTTAATCAAAGTGGAGTACCTACATAGCTATAGTGCTAAAACATTTGCATCGCTACCAGATTAACTAATCGGATGATTGTTTACATTCGTTCGGATCGCAAGTACCAAGCTTTGCGTATAATGAACGTTGGTTACATTAATTACTGTTTTAGTGCCACTTTTATGCGTACGACTTTATCGGGCTGTGTGAGATTACGTGTTCAACCTTATTACTTTTCCTTTCGTATTTTTGATAACTTAATTCCACTTTATTATTGCCGTTCCGAACTACTATAAAACGACAATATCGTGAAAAATAAATGAAGTAATAATTAAGTGTAAGACACTGAGATGACCACTCTCGGAATATTTAATTATCACAGAATAATAAGTGATTAATTCTTTTGAAATAGCTACATAATATTCTGGTCATAAAAATACAATAGCTTCTTTTTAATTTTCGCTCACAAGTGTGACACACAGAAGTCTCTGTGGTGTGGCGGTAGTGAACGCGACTGCTACACAGGTGGCGTGGGTTCGATCCCCGCTGAGTCTGAGTGCAAGTATTTGTTGCATGTATATAGCTTGAAGCCTCGCCCTTGAAGTCAATCCAACATTGACTTTAAGGGTTATTTGAGTACGAATACGAATCCACTGTACCCTAAAATTGATACTCTTCGAATGGGCACTCGTCGTTCCCTCAAATATTTGATACTAGGTAGGTAGATACTAGGTCACAGATCTCTTTGTTATGAATATAGCGTTTTTGAGATATAAGTAGACATAGATAGACAAGCTAACGGCCTACCTGATGGAACGTAATGACTGTTGCAACACGTTGAAGAATTGAAGATCCCCATTTTATACTCGCTTAGAAGTACTAACTACAGCAGGTTGTTCATCCCACACCTTAAGCGTGCGCGGGATAAATTTCCTTTCATACCGCACTGTGCGGTTTTCGTTTCCAAATATGAGGATGAACGAACGGTGCGCGGTGCTCATCTTTGCACTGAGTCGAAGGTGTATGCAGACGCTTTGGCGAAAATGCTAGAAAGTAGTACTGTTGTCACCTTTTATGCTGCTGGGGAGCATCATGTGGGGCCGGCCCGACCTGTACCTAGTCTTTGCCCCGCACTGAAGCACGTCTTCGCTCTGTTAAGCACTTCAAGTATTTTGATGCAATCCCGCATTTCCAATTCCGTGGACTTTTTACTGGATTAACTTCGTTACAGCGGGATACCGCGAAAAGAAATTATAACTTATAGTTTCTTTATGGAATTGAAAATAATGAACTTTATTATTTTGCTAGTTCGGTTGCTTACTTATAGGTGTTTAGGCTGTCACCTAAAATAGGGTTTTGTCCACAAAGTCCCTGCGGGATTACGGGATCCCGCAATGCTGGATTGCAATCCTTATATCGTAAGATTCGATAACATAAAAGGCAGTTACATGCTTTCGAACTTCATAGCGTGATGTTCGCATTAGCCATCAGTAACCTGATTTTGTAAGAGTATTTCGGGATAAAAAACTATGAATGAATCTTAAGTTTTTGTGCACTTGTCATTGCGTTTCCGGCGGTGCGACCCTTGGTCGAACGCACGAAGCAGCGAGCGTGGAGAATCGGTGTACGCGTTGGACCCGCACTGCTTTACCACTAGGGTCATAAATGAATGGTTTAAATGAAAGGTATATTGTGGTACATTGTGATATTTTTATATTAAGTTAAGTTAATTATTATTAGTAATATATTTTGACATAAGCCTCTCGGCGTCTCTCCATTTGAGTATATACATTTTTGTGCTCTGGACGTCTCCATATAATATTTTACCATGTAAATTCTCATACTTTTTCGGATGCAATATTCTTATTGGATAAAAGTATCTATGATTTCGTTACCGACCCCACAAGACAACTGCTTACGCGTTCAGTTACAGCGTAGGTAGGTACTGTAATAGACTTGAAAATGATAAAATGTTTATTGTTTTAATTTTATGAGGTTTCGCTTCAAATAGCGTATTGACAACCCTAAATTCATCACATGGTGGACATGCTTGACTTGTTAAAAGTAATTGAAAAAGAATATAAAATAACCTATCATCATGATATCGTACTATAACAGAATGTTGTATGAATGTAACATGAATGTATTGTAGGTTACCTACGATCTTCATATTCAGCCTATAAATTCCAACCCTTCCACTCCGGCTGACCCACAGCCGGTTGCGAGACGGCCCCATGGTGTGCGGGATCCACGTCGTACCCGTTCTGTCCCTGAAAGGGGAAGGTTTGCGTTTTGGTCTCCTCATCCTCATTTATAACATGGCATTGTCTGTCTTCTTTACGGCTCACCATTTTCATATCATAGTTTATGAAAGTATTTGGACATTTGCTCTAACGGCTGACTGAAAATTGATATAGGGATAGAATACAGTACTTTTTAAACCAGGAATAGGCACCCATAGGTCATTCCTGCTACCCATGGAGACCTATTCCAAGGGCTAAATCAGGTAGTGTGGAATAAATCATAGCGATTTTCTAGACAAGAACCAATCAATGGCGTGTGCAGTTCTGGAAAGCCTATTAAAAAGCCGGTCAAGATCGAGTCGGACTCGTGCACCGAGGGTTTCATATTTATGCCATTATATATAAATCGCTATATATTTTGATTGCGTTGACTCCGAAGTTTAGTACCTTCCACACCACCACACCATAGTCCTGAGTATGTGGTATAAATTTTAACTTAATACCTTCACGCATTACTGATAAATAGGTTTTGACAGACAGACAGATAGACAGGCAGATGGATATAGGTAGTTGGATAGACAGAAGGACGGATAGAGGGACAGTAAAGTGGAACGGTACCCTAAAAATATCTAAGGTGTGACGTTGTCGGCCCTAAGAGACTTTTAACGTGAAGTGCTCATCGCGATGAGAAAAAACTATGGCAAAGCAACAGGTAGACTTCCAATTAGAGGGAGCCGCACTTGAGTGGGCGACGTGCCGCGCAACACCGAGCTTTGACGGCTTAACAAAAACTGCGGCCCGTTTCGTCTCCCGCCGTTACACTAGCTGTTTTTGTAACATAAACTTGTCGTGCTACACTTTGACTTTCACGACATTGCACACAAAAGGAGTTAGAGTTACACCGACATAATCTTGGTGTTGTTTTCTACCTAAGAGTTGTACTTGAAATTGTATATAGATTTGAGATGATGGATGACATTGTTTGTAGTGTAGTGTAGTTTGCCGTATATCATTACTTCGACAATTTTATCCTTAACAGCGACATTATCGTATGGTGTAATAATAAAAGGTGTGTTGTTCTTCAAAATCAACGGGACTGATTCCTAGCTAGGATTATAGGATGTTCAAAAATCTAATGATAAGGTTTTGAGGTTCATAAAAATCGGGCTCATGACTCATTTGAGCTTTTTTAGCTATTCTACTATATGGATAGACGCGCATTTATAAGCATATTAATAAATAAGTGCTGCCCACGCAGCCAACACTTGGAATTCTGGTCTGGTTCTTGCTACCTATGGGAACCTATTTCAGGAATAAAAACTAGACTTACTTTCCATAGCAACGCAAATGATGATAATTCGTCGTTTAAGTTCTACTCGTTAAGTCATAACACCATGTATGTCAGAAATCATGACGCATTCGCACCCATATGTTTGAAGATGGACGCGAAAGCATTGCGATTTTTTTGACAACGACAAATTGACGGATTTGTTGGTAACCTGTTACTCTATGTAAGCACCCTATGTGTTATTCCAAATCATAATGTGTGTCTGTGAGGCGTGGCGGTATTGAAGGCGACTGCTACGCAGGCGGCGCGGGTTCGATCCCCGCACAGTGCCAATATTTGTATACATGAATATGGCTATTTGCACTGGTCTAGTCGTGCCTTAGAGAGCACGTTAAGCCGTCGGTTCCGGTTGCCAGACAAACATCTACGGCAGTCTTTAAGGGTAGTTGGAGCTCTAAAAAGTTCGACTAGCCTAACTACAAAACTTCGATATCGCCAATCTGGTTGTAGAGGTCCGATGGCAGTCGCTTCACGGAAAATATTATCGAAGTTCAACCGCATATGAGTTGAGAATAGGCTCTGAGAATGATGAATGTGTTCATGTACATTATGAGAAGGATGGTAAGATCGGAAGTTCGTCCTATGCTATTAAGCAGTTCGATCATTCGGATCAGTCTAACAGTCTAGAATATTTTACGTACACGCCAAAACTTGTACCTACGATTTTTTAACAAACGTCCATATATGTTTCACAAACTTTTACCATTATAATATTAGTAGGATATATTGACAGGATCACGATATATTATGTCAATCTGAGTCTACAATAGTGTAAAGTTGACTCTGATGACAATACCCGGCACGTCTCTTACAGAGGCCAACTTTTGTATTTCTTCACGCACTATAATAATATCTTGTAATCAACTGTAAACTTGGTGTTTAAAACTATATAGCGTTTGCGAAATTTATCGCAAAATGTGTCACAACAATTAATCGATTTTTCTACTGCTAAGTTTTATTTACATTTTCAATTTTACTGAGAATATTATTCTTGAGCTATAAATCAGGCCTCTTCCCCAGCTTCTCGCGACATTTTCGGTAAGAACTTTAATTCTTAATTATGGCCTTGATTCCGACCTATTAATTTTACTTTGTGAAATTATCTTTGTGGTTTGACCAGTAATAAATTTGTTCACGCGATCGATAATTAAAATATGACCCGAGTTCAAAATTGTATCATTTTGACGTAAATTGGTTATAATAATGAACTGACCTTATGAATTGTTTTCTCCCATATGGAAAGTACATTTTCATTAACCGACTTAAAAAAAGATATCGTCAGCTGCATGTCACGATTATATCATGTTTCCTTGAACTATATATATATAGGGATATATAAAAATATAACTTTTGAATGAATCGTAATTAAAAAGTATAAAATGAAAAAAAATTTAAAGAAAAACAAAAAACCCAACTGCGTAAAAACTAATTTTAAAAATTACGTGAAAAAGTTAACATAAAAAAAAAAAAAAAATAAGCCCAGTAGTTTAAAATTCATACAATACTCACGGTCGGGTTTTTGTTTGCTTTTTTAAATTATTTTTTTATGAATAGTTGAGATTGGCTTGATTCCCGAAGATCTAGTTGAGACGATGAGCTTTATTACGAGTATATTCAAATAATATCAATTTCACAATTACATTACAACCCACTTAACAAAATTCAAAACGATTAATAATAATTATTATATGACTGGCCATGATAGTTTGAACATTGTTCTAATTTTTCTCTTTGTTAGGCTTATCTTGACTTTTGCGTAAACGATTGCTCTCAGAACCTTATACCCCGCGGAAATAAACTACGCCAGCTTTTTACCCGACTGCGCGACGTAAAGGAGGGTTTTGTATATATCAGTCTCTGTATATATGTATGTATGTTTGTTTCTATTTAGCGTTCTAGAGACCAAACGCATAGGCACTTTTGCACATTTTTTTTTTTTTTTTTTTTTTTTTTTGTATGTATGTTTGTTTCTATTTAGCGTTCTAGAGATCAAACGCATAGGGACCTTTGCACCGGGAACGGTCAGGGACGGGCTATTTAGTAAAGTTAGACTTATATATATATTAATGTATTGTAATTTTTTGTATTATTTTTGTTGACATTTGTAATTGAATTGGTTGTGTATAGTTTAATAATGTATAAAAAATTATTATATTATTAATTCGAAGCTAGATAGGTATCTGGTTCACCCTGTACTTCTTCATTGTTAACTCAATGTAATCTTATTCCGTAAATTCTGTTCAGGGAATTTTAATTCACAATTTGGTTTCTTAACTTCTGGGGTTTCCTTGGAATGTGAGCGGTAATGGGAAGGCATGCCACGCGACAGTCGCACGCTATCTTGGATACTTCAAGTATAAAAATATCAAATTTAAACACAGCGAAATAAAGTAAGCAAGATTGCTAAGATTTTAATAGCTTGTGTTAATCTATTTGGCTGTCCCAGAATGTTTTTCGAATCATTGAAATACTTTTGACAGACATTATTGATAGTCGAAATAATCAATAGCAATCTATAAATACCTTAGGTAATTTTTTATAGGCAAATATACTTTTTATACAAAAAGTAAGTATGCCGTATTGATTGTTTCGGTCTCTATTTAGTAAAGTGATAATAAGTATTAAAGTACATAGACAACTTACGAATTATTATATAACACAAAGATTTGCAGTGGTGAATGAATCAATTCAGTCACCTTATTACCTTGTTCTTCGTTCCTCTTATTATGTTAGATTACTCTGTAGAGGCATATGTAAGACGTAAAGCAATACAGCACATTTTCAGTTTTTGTTTATTAATATTCTTTAACATTACAAATTAAAATATTATTATCATGCTAACATAAGGCAAAGTACACAGTACGAGTATTTACCAACATTGCTGATAGTTGAAGCTGTTGAAGTGCGAGTATTCTCTTGAACCAAAGTCCAACATGTATCCAGTGCCTATATAGGTATCATTAGTCCAGTTGTTTAATTAATGCATAGCCTGTCATAAAATCATAATCTGCTTTTGGCTTTGTCCGGTCCGGTCTCATTTTTTTTTAATCATAGGTAGGTACTACTAACATTTTAATAGTCTTGAACTATTAGCATGTGGGTAGACGTTAAAAAAATCATCGTATATGTCACATGCATGTAGAGTTTGATGGTTTAGTATCACTAAAATTTGTACATACCTTCTTCAGTAGCCGAATGAAGAAATAGAGGCCATCAAACATTTAAGACACATTTATGTGTATTATAATTCAAGATTTTATTTTATAGTTACTAGATTTACTGTCCGGTGGTTAATTTATACCTATGTATTTGATGCCAATAGATAGAATATACTATATATTTCTGGAAAAGAAACGCAAGTTAAGGTTAAGCGCTCGGTCCTTCCAGATAGCGTCATGTCCTACCTCACACGGTTTTATAAGCAACAAAGGCTTATTTGTTAAGTACTACTCAAGTCTATGTTAGTAAATTAAGTAAACAAATTAAGAATAAAATCTTCGTTTTTATTAGTAACTAGTCTATACTCCGCCTACGGGAATGTCAGCTACCGCGACCTTTGACCATAATATATCCGGTTCTAGTCAACCATTGTGATCAAACTTAGGCAAGGTTTTTGTCACACACCCTTGTAACAAAAAATCGCGTCAAAATCGTTTCAGTAGTTTTTGAGTACATTGCAGATAAAGAGAAAAATATATAGTATTTAGAAAACACATATTTGAAACACACTTGTACTTTTCCAAAATATTCATTATCAAACAAGGGTTTACGTCAATGCTGATAGGCGAAATGCCTTTAAGTCTAGGTCCTTACCGTTTCAATGACGATCACGACTATAATACAATCATATCATAGGAGTATAATATATAGATTATAGGAGTATATATAGAGTAGGCATAGACTAAACTGCCGGAAGTTTTATTTCTATAGCATAGATTTTTAAGATATTGCAATTTTAGTGTCTAGCACTAAGACATCGTAATTCAGCTATAACCGCACTCATATTTCGTAAAATCAATGGAGCAGTTTTTTCGTATTAATTGTGTACAAAAATGTATTTAAGAGAATGAGTAAAGTACCATAGCTGCGTTAAAAGTTGCATCGTAAAGAAATTAAAAGTTGATGCAGTTAGCAATGGAGGTGTATCATAAATTTAATTTATTTTTATTTTATGTGTTTATTTATAATGTGTGTTAAGACTGTCATTCAATTTCATTTTTAACTTTTTAATTTTTACATCTATGCGAGTATATAAATTGTCATATTATATTTGTTTAAATACACATAGAACGCCAACTTTGAAACTATTTGTATTCAAAGCGCCATTACCATCGACATTATGAGATAGCTTACTATATTATACTTTATATTATAACGTAGAATGGATTGAACGTGTTAACAAGTCAGAAACCAGTAATACGTAGAGAGAGTATGCATGACCTCGGGATCAATCGCGTGCCTTGCGCCGTCTCTGAGAAATGTAGGTGACAAATAATCCTAACTAGAACAAGCTTCAGAATGCTATCAAGCACCGTATACTTCGCAACAAAAAATGAATTGAAATTTTTTTGTTAATGGACTGAGCAACAAATTACCGCAACCACTCATTCACAACGTAAAATATTCTTGCAGGTGCTTGAAATCTCTTGGACTTGGGATCTACCAAAACCAGCATATTTATAAGAATAAGTTCCAAATATGAACTGTTTAAAACGCCACTAATACTTGGATGTAGCAAATTGTGAAGTGTTTATGGATTTAAGATTTCACGGTGCACGCGTAATGGCTGTGACTGTTGCTTTAGGTACTTCCAACACAACCTGACTTAATTGCTCTCTCGAACGAATTCGTTATCATATTAGAACAATGAAACAGCTTAGTCAGAGCGAAGTATACTGAACTTTGTTACTAATTTTACTGTATTAACATTGCCCTAATATTAACCTAACCTAACCTAACTTGAAATAGAAAAATCAGAACTATTTTAGGATCACTTTGTTGTCTGTCAGTCAATCTGTCAAGAGCTTTTTCTTAGCAATGCGTGGATGTATCAAAATTAAATTCATACCGAATAATCAAGTTTGCATCACCTTCTGGCTGTGAATAGATCACAATTCTACGTCAATACAATACATATCTTTACGTTTGTTTGTATACCTACTAAATGTACTTACACCATACAATAATTGCGAATCCCATCTTTTTTCTTCGATTATTGCAAACCTATTTGAAAATG
This sequence comes from Pelosia muscerda, assembly GCA_963691645.1. NCBI lineage: Eukaryota > Metazoa > Arthropoda > Insecta > Lepidoptera > Erebidae > Pelosia > Pelosia muscerda. The sequence goes on from OY829113.1 coordinate 10,269,674, forward strand.
CTTAAAATCTCATTTTTAATTATTTATTTTTATTTTCGGTAAGTGCTGTGGATGTGCTAATAAGTGCCAAATATGTGCTAATATTCGAAATTTGTAAATATATAGACAAGCTTTTTAATTATTTTCATTAACTCCAAAAACCAGTCGGTTCCAAGCGCTAGAAATAGGTAATGTCTTCGGTGCGCGTAATGATATGTTTAACGATGATATTTATTGATGTAACCTTTGTTTGGCGAGTTTAACTCGCACTTGACCGGATATTTTTAGAAAGAGAAATAGATTTCGAGGCAATGACATACTACATGGCTACCTAAATCATTACACCTTCAATAACATTTTTAGAGGTTTGGCGAAATGATAATGTTTAAAATGAAAGAATTATATACTCAAAGGATTTCAGTATAGCTTTTTTATACCTGACAATAAGATACCGCTAAGTAATAATAATTATATAATATTTTCTTTATTATGTTGTCAACTGTTTATCATCTATAGAATCACACAATAATATATTACCAAAGTACGTATCTATTGAAATGAAAATAGCTGCGTTATCATCGTTATAAGACTTGGTTCTCATTTTAAGAACGAAAATAATTCAAAATCCGTTTTTACTCTTGCATAGTGGAGAAGACAAATGTTAAATTTATTTTCATTAACCATACATAAAGTACCTTCATGATGTAGGGTGAGTAAGGTAAAACGATGAAACACAGCGCTGTGTGCAATAAATCAACGCGGTAAGACTGTATTTCTTTCGTAATCAGCTCATATCGGTTCTCGCGGTTGTGCCCGCCTAATTATTGTCGACTTTTACGATCGACCTAACGAGGTTTCACTTGGAGCCAATCACGATTTTACGGTGTACATATTTTGAGATTTAATTATTATAAAAAATTGGCTGGATTGGTGCTTGTAGCGCAATGTTTTGTTATTAATCTTTTTATAATCACTTGAGCGTGTTAATTTGATACAATGCAAGTACTTATTGAAGTTCGTAACAAAATATCTATTGTAAATTATGTTAGGTTTGTACCTCTTTCTCAATAATATTGTTTTTTTTTAAATTTGAGTGATATCAAATTTTCATCTCAGTTCATTGATATTTAAAGAGCATGAATCCAACCAATGTCAACATTCAAAATACCTAAATATGTTATTGTTTTTTTAAAGAGATTATTTACATAATATTAAGATAACAACAAGTTAACCTCATCAGATTGTCTTCGAAACGGTGAGATGATTGTATTATTTATGATCGTATCTCACAAGAATGTGGGTTATTCTTGTTCTACGTCTCGTCGGTCACTATACGTTCAATGTTTAAAAATCTGACTGTCTTATCTAAGATATTAACATATTGATTGTACCTATTCACTGTATTGATGTGCGACAGACAAGACACGAGCAGCCGTGTTTGGCACTGTGGACTAGTTTGTGCAGAAAAGTGCTGCATCTTAATACGCTCAATAAAAATAAGTTATAACACCGTAAATGCACGTTTACGATAGCTCGTATCCATTAGACACAGCCTATTATGGTAAGATACTTGGTTCCTGAACTTAATTATAAATTATTTGATCGTGAAACACCACGCTGTGTAATATAACCATTTATGGTTCTCGAAAATTAATTAATAATACATTATATTCTTTTGAGTTTGATGTATATTTTTCCTCCAGTTAGAACAACACTAGCAAACGTCGGCTGCCTCAATTCGATCGAGTTATCTCGAAATCTAAACATAGTGTAGATGTAAGAAGTGATAAAGACCCCTATCGTATCTGAGAAGAGGTGTCTAGATATTAGGCGCGCAAGCAATTTGTCAAGTTCGATGTACTTATGTTTAGCTGTAACGGTATTTCATAAAACACGTTCAATACACACACTGATTTCTGTAACGTGGAGATTGCTGCTGGCGATCATTATTATATTACGACATAAAAAAAAACAAATAGGTACATTGTAAGTTACCTTCGTATATTTTCATACATACGTATTAACTTTCATTATAGTGTATGCATAAACAAACTGTAATTTAAACAGACACCTAAAAAGAGGAAGTTCTCAATTCGAATGATATGGTTTTGAAGTGATATTTTTTTCGACCAGCATAACGCAAATATTACCCCTCATGTAAATAATATATAATTTATTAAAGTAATTTGCATTTGTAAGTTATTTATATAAAATAAATTATTTCATGTAAATTATGATGAGATTACCATCAAAGAAATTTTAAGTTGTAAACTTGCCGATCGAGTTTTCAGCTTGGCGAGTTGACACCTAACCCATGAACAGGTGCGTTGTGCAGTTTTCATAGGTATTATTTGGTGAGCAGAAATTTCGTATAGCTTCGGCTTCGTAAGCATGAGCAACGACATGATTTACAAGTACCTTAGTTTTTTTAATGCTATTCAGCTTGTTTTTAGAAAAAATTAACAATCTACATGTGTGTGTTATACCTACTGACTGTTTTCATTTCAGGTTCTAATATGAATGCATTTTTATGATTTTTATTCCTTGGATAAAACTACGCCGTTTCGTGCAGAAGTCGGGTTTATTGGTTTCAAAATAACTATAACTATTAAATTAAATTCATGTTATTCAAACTATGTTCATCATCATCGTCATGACCTATTATGGCGTGAACAATATTTCTTAATATATATTACCGAGTCCTTAGTCCTTATAGTTAATCTGTGCATCACCACCTTTTATAAAAAAAAAACAAAGTGCAAGCGGGCAGAACCGCGAGTATCAGCTAGTGTGTACGATAAGGTGTGATGTGCAACTGAAAGGGCGGTCATGTTCTATTTTAATTAATTTCGTCAGTGAAATATTACAATGGAAGAAAAGACATTTATGTATTTTATCTGCCACTTTGCTTTCTGTTATTCATTATCCGAGCTGAAACCGCTTGGCGAATTCCATTGGCACATGGCAACGTTTTGACAATTTATGAAGCAATCAGTGTTTCTTTTACCGTGTTTATTTGGAGAGAATTATTTATTTTATCTTGAGATGGTGCTGGAAATTGTTTCGGAGGTTGCTTAATATTCATTGATTTCATCTTACGATTTGTTTACGTCGGCTCGCGTAGGCGCCGAGGTAGAGAGTGGCCAAATTAAAAAGTTTCTTAAGCTGGCATCGGCAAGCATTGAGCCAGAGCCGGCAAGCCGGTTTTGCTCCCCGGGGCTTCATGAGGTGTGAATATGCGCACCAATACACTTGTAACGATTTACGCACTATGACAATATTAAACAAATGATTTCGTAATTAATGTTAGTTATAGTCATTATGAAAATAAATATACATAAATAATAAATATATTTTATATTACTAATTACCATACGAAGTTTGAGTAAATTATTGTAATCCAAAGCAAAATGAAACTCTCACACACTCTATAATCGCCTAGAAAGAGGAATGCTTGAGGGATATTTATGTATCTATGGTTAGTTATTGATTAGTTTTTTTAAATCCTGTACTCGACAATAATTTTTCATTTAGACATGCATGGGTCGATCATGCTCAATAGCAGTAGCTGTCAAATATTGTCATGGTTCTGTACGCGGAGGCGGCGACCGTGAAATTTATAATTGTAAACTTATCAAATCAGTCTGATTTGAAGACACACTAGCAATTTATATTTATTATTTCCAAATACTCTGTGAATAATTCCTTGATTAAGGTTATTATAATTATATATCTCATCATTTTATTTGTAGCTGGAAGATGGCTTAAGTCCATATCAACGTTAAGCTTGATTATGGATTAGGGTTATAAAACCATGAGGTGCTTGGTCTGATACCTCGACACACATTGGGCAAAAGAAAAGACAACTGACAAACGATGACCGACGAGGCAATCGTGGCCATCCATGGAAACTGCACGCAAAAACGGTTTTTACAAGAGTTCTAACACATAACTTTATTCTATTGGAACGTTTATAAAATAGGTATAAAGAATTCAAATTAATTTAAATTACTTTAAACAAGTAAATGCACAAAAGTATTGTTGGAAGAAGGCAAACTAATTAAAAGTTTGGTTCTGTACTAATAATTCGTTTGACTGTCAAAGTTTTGCGTCGTTAATTTTAATTAAAGAAACGCGGAGCTGAGTTTGTAACAATATTAAAGCATTGAAATTGGTGATCCGCTAAACTTCGACATTCTGCTCGCGGATGACCGTCCATTCGTTTTAATTAACCCTTCTGTGGGTCTCATCTGCTTCGCTATTAGAAAAGTTTCAACGTTTTTTTACAAAATTGCCGCAACTGAACGATAAATCAATTATGCGTTAAAATTACTGCGCCAGTTTTAAGTTGAATAAAATTACAGCGCAACTAAAGTGACTTTAAACCCAGTTCTAAACCAGCTTGGTTTCGTCTCTATGAAGAGAAGTTCATGGCTAAATGACGACCGAATGGGTTAGTACATCGCAAGAGTAAGCAATACTTAGTTTTATTAAGTTTTTCATCGTGCGCAAAATCCCTACGGATACCACTTCCACCAAAGTTGGCGGAGGTGATTATGTTGGACTCGAACAGACTAAAACGCAAAACGGTCTATGGGTCTGCTATGCTGAAGACAAGATAGTAGTCAACATATTCCTCCCACCCTTGCACTCAGACGTACTCGCAAACCGAGACTGCGGCAGCCCAAGGCAAAGCGGTGGACGAGAAAACTCCCACTCCTAGGCCTGCCACTAGGATCCGCTGCGGCATTTCACAAGCGGGGCACACGGTTAACGTATGCGATGCCGAGTTCTTGCCCGCATCACAATGATGACACTCGGACTTTGGCTCCATCTGGATCCGAAGCAGGTAAGCCCCCGCAGCACCCGTGCCCGTCATCGCCTGCGTCAGCCGCTATGAGAGACTATTCTGCGGCCTCTCTATCCAGTCTCTCAAGATAGGTCTTACCGCCTTACCTTCTACGGCGTATCCTTCGTGTGGTGTGGGAAGTTAGGCCGAAAAAGTGCTATAATGTTTTTTCTTCGCGGGAAATGCTGTAATATACCTTATAACCACACCTATTTTCATATCAGTTTTTAAGATGTGTACATAAGATCATCTATTTATGGAAATAGTTATCTCATTAAAATATTGATGTGAAAGTTCTATGATTAATTCACCATACAATTTACTCTTTCTACGTAATATTTCTTGAGAGGCTAACTAATACCGGCATTATTTATCTGTACTATCGTGTTAATTTGTACACATTCGGCTTGTGTGCTGCTAATTCCCAATTCTGTGCGTTGCTCCCCTCTGTCCACATATTAATCTTGCCCAGTTTCTTCGCGTCTTTGATTAAGGCTCGCCGTGATGTATTTCTTGCCCGCTAACTTAATGGAAAGGCATACGTCAAGTGTCCACCTTATTGACTAGCGGATTGGTTTAATGGTGCCAATGCCTTGCACACGGTAAATTTCATCACTTTCCAATACTTTTACATAGGTAAGTTCATCTAACCAGATGAAGGTAAAACCGTACCGGTAAATGGTAAAACTCTAAATTGTTATTATATCATTATAACCTGATTATTTTATATTTTATTAGATAGTTAATACTTGTAACTAAAATGTATGGTTTTGTTTGGGTAACGATTTAGGGGTTTAATTTCTTAGTCAATACATCAATGGAACTTTGTTTTTATAGCTATCAGCATGAGACGTAGATACAGTTCGTCTTAGCATTGTTTTCCTTTTTTTTTTTTTATACTACGTAGGTGGCAGACAAGCACACGGCCCACCTGATGGAAAGCGGTCACCGTGGCCTATGAACGTGTGCAACACTAAGGATGTCACACACGCGCTGCCCACCCTGAAGGGAAAGGGGGAGAGCTGGGAAGGGGTGGGGAAGGAGGGGTATAGTGAGCTCTGGCTACCCTACTTACCGGCGGAAACACAACACGATGGTTATTATGACCGCGGTCTTCTGTAGGGCGGAGGTACTTCCCCAGTTGGACAGCTCATTTCGGACGGGAGATACCGTCGTGTCCTACCTCCGTTTCCTATGTAGCTGGTACCTGGTATCAGTGAATAAATGTGACATGGCAGTAGTGAACGTGACTCCTAGGCTGGAGGCGCAGGTTTGATTCTCGTTCAGTGTAAATATTTGTATGCATGAACATGGTTGACCTACGCTGGTCTATGTCGTGCCTCAGAAAACACGTTCCCGGTCGGTTACCGTTGGCATTCGAACATCTAGGTAGTTGGAGTCCTAAAAAGTCCAACAAACGAGGTAACTGCAGAACTTCATTCATACCTAAGTCGTTTCATATATCAATATCAATATTGAAGATCAGCCAAACCTCTAGAAGAAAAAAGAACTGTAATAGGCATAGATAAGCAGGGTACAGGTAAGCAGGGTACCTAGATATAAATTATGGTCAAAGGTAACTTTTACAATGATCAAAGCTAAATAAGCTTGACTTAACACCCACCTTGACTTCAGTTAATCTCCAAAAAGATCTGGGAGTGTATGTATCCTCGGATTTCAAGTGACCCGCACAAATCTGCGATATAGTAAAAAAAAGTTAATTTATTTATGAATGCTATGTAAGGCCTTTCAAACTAATCCCGTGGAAATGTTCAGTAGAATTTGAATTCATATCCTTACTTAGAATATAATGACGGCCGTCTCGTGGACACGGTCTTCGATTAACGCGAGCCTCTGCTGACCTACTACTTTGGCCCACCACGTCAACAGCAATAGGGTAGTTTATAACTGGAATTTACTACCAGAGGACGTTGTTATTGCCACCTCCATAAAGTCATTTAAAAATGGACTTGATAACTGAATACGACTAAACTATTCAGTGCTTAAACAAGTGGCAGACAGTTAAACTACTTAAATAAAGAGACTATTAGGTACATGATATCACTAGAAGTGAACGGATCAGCTTGTAGCTGCATGTTCATAAAAATAAAATATATAAATTTATGCAGTTGGTGTATATAGAAAACTCGATTGAAATTGCAATATTTTAGTATTTTTATATTATATAATTATTTTCTAAATTTGATGCTTCTATGTCTGCCAGAAGTGCTTTAGAGTGAATGACAAAATTTTAAAATTCCGACTAGCTATACTTCTTAAACTACTGCTTCAGACTGAATAAAATTTGAAATATCACATGTTCAGTGTATTACGTTACTTTTTCCCTTCAAATCGGTGTCACATGCGAATTATCTCAAAATTTATTTGCCAAATACCTATATAAAAGTAGGTGTTACATGTCGGCAATCCATTAAAAGAAAATATATATTGAGGGAGGGAGGGGAACCCACCGCTCACCCACGGTTTAACAATTCTAACAATAACAATAGCAAATTATTATTATTTGCCGAATGCCAAACCGCATACCTCAAAGCAAGTTAAAAGACTTCATTCCCGAGGAGAAATATTGCTATCAAACGCTTGATAGGGCTCCTGAAAATGCCTCGCGAAACACGTGTCGAGGTTTGTTCTTCGCACTTGCGGTATATTACAGATACAAAAAAATCTCTCTTCGGGTCTTTTTACATTCACAATACCTTTGGTGACGTAATGTTCAATGCATCAAAAGTCTTAAAATGTCTTTGTATTAAAATGTCTAATGTCAAATAATTGTTATAGCTTTCTTACAAATCCTACAATCTTCAGCTCGTAACTAATGTGTGAGTCAGCTTACACTTAATATGCTATATTTGTTACCTTCTAAATAAATTGGGATACAAATTAGAACAGTTATCAATACGGTTAATCAACGTTTAGTCGGTTCGCATATTGTAAACCTGTTGTATAAACTTTATCTTGTTACATTAATCATTTAAGTCACACGTATCAATAGAGACAAGGACAAAAACTTCCGCAAAGACCGCCCGTCGATTTTATCATAGGATAGGCCTTTAATTAATTTGTGCATTATATTCAACATATTAAGGTAGTCTGAGATTTCATTAGTAAGTTCATGTTTGTTATTGCATTTGTTATTATACAGGGTTACTGGTAACTTGACATATTACGGCCAGGAGTGTTAGAGGACCCAAAATGCCTTAATATTGACCCCCATATGTACCTATCTCCAAAAATCAAGTTTGCCAGATAATTGACAGTTTAAGTTTTTATATGGCCAATTATAGCAAACCCTACACCCCTACACAATCCTGAGAAAATGTCTTGAAAGACTAGCAAACGGACGGGCAGGTGGACAACGAAATGAACCTCTAAGGGTTCCGTTCCTTTTTGCTCTGGTGGTACGGAATCCTAAAAAATAAACGCTTGTAATGTTAATGCACCATTTAATTTTAATATTCTTATTCACATTTTTATGCACTCGTCTGGAAAAATGGCCGGTAGTTAACGCGCTCTCGTTAGTCTCATTATATCGAATGAATCGGCGAAGAGCGTATAGTCGACAGCTTGTATCGCAAATTATATGTCAGCTAATATCACTGCGATGATTTCAATCTCCTCCCTCAAACTTTGAGCTCACACCACAACATCTCTATATTGATGTTGTATATACAACAGTTTTCTCACAATGTTAACTTTGCCTCTAGGATTTTTTAATGAAAAGAAAAAGGTTAAACTATTAGGTTGACCTTTCGACAGTTGTTAATAATCGAATTGCACTGTATAATTATGACAGAACGGTACTTATTTGTGAACTTTTCGTGCGTTCAGAATCCACGAATATCGTGAGTGTTGTGGGTCGGTCAAATAAAGATCACCTAGTGAGAGAACAAAAAACGAAGATCAAGTGGGGGCCGGTAGAAATACCCGCGCGACACGAAGACCCTAACGTTTCGCCTCTTAAGTCCTCTCGAGACTGAATTTAACGCCACGTGTGAGTCATGCTATGCTATATCTGTTACCCAGGGTGGTTTTTGGTGGTAGGTTGTTTTTCCAATCGAACACTACTTTTCTTTTCAAACCATGTCTTTCTATTTTTCAATTCAATGTCAATACATCGCCCGCGATTGAAAAGTTATGCAACAGTTATTTCTCTTCAATAGCTCTTCTACAGTTATTAAAAGAATACATTACTTCAAATAATATTTGTTGATTAATGTAAAGATATCTTGGATATTTTATACTAGTGATGCTACAAATTGATACCAGTGACACACCCAAGTATTTTATTGTTAATATCGCCAATGTGTGCGTGTATTAAAACCTCTATCTAACACGTTTATATAGATGCAGTATCACGCCGCGCACCGATCGTAAATGTCATCTGAAAATTTATATTCATTACGATTAGATAGCAGTCCACAATGGCCAGCCCATTGTTGGCCCTCGGTACCACCTGATCGATGTATGATATTGCATTTTTATGTTTGACACATAGAACAGACCTTCCTCTTTTTTATAGATTTTCAGTGTAAACAACAAACGGATATAATACCTATGTAATTTCACATTAAACTTTTTATGACAAGCTAATTTATACCACCATCCTCATAATTTTTTTTTAATGCGACCGTATAGGGTTACATAATTGGCAAATATATTGTGTGTATTATCACTAAGACCCGAGAAAGTAACTTAGTTTGAAAACATATGCCAATGTCGCAAAAGTAATCCAAATAAAAAAACTATCACTGTTGTGTATATTGTGAATTAACGGTTTATAAGTTCGTTTCAATGTCTACCTACTTAACCTCATTAGGTTAACTGAGGATTCAATTAATTTTAAGAAAAGCTTAGATCTAATGATCCACTAAAAGAATTGCAATCTTATACAATATTATTTTCATTGTTTCATTGAATCGAGTTTACGAGCTTTTCTAAGAAAAGTGCATATAAGCGCCTGAGCCTTGAGTTTGATCAAGAACCCGAATGCACGGCCGCGTACGCGCAGCAATTTGCGACTCGGCTCAATATCGCCGATTTACGAGGATCCATTTCCAATTTTACGAGCAGACTGACGCGCCCATTTATACGAGAACTCTTATCCCTTATTGCAACACTCTAACAGCAAAGTTGTTACGTGCACAAACGGTAGGTCATGATACAGCGGTGGCATTCAGTCTACACGTTTAGTTCCTATTCGTTGTTACACCACAACTAAGGTGCTCTGACGTTCAGTTAAATTTATACGACTACGAACCGGCCGGAGGGCTAGAGTTCTCCTTACGCCAGCTCGATTAACATATACCTTCAATTCAAATTAATACTTATCTTTCGTTCAAGAAAATCTTCGGTTCTAAAAAATTACTGCAATTGTTAACAATTATGTTTACAATTATATTCTAGCTCAGCTGGTGTCAGCACATAAATTGTGTGTGTTTTTACGTTATGCGGTGACCTATGTGAAACCGGTATTCTGTTGAACCACACGTGAGGGTACATTTCGCGTGGCACTTAGTCTAACACATGCAGTTCTCTTTCGCGGAAAGCTCGCTGCGTTGTGGTTTCGCGATGAATAATCGTATACAAACCCGTCTCACAATGGCCAATGCGAGTGTTTAAATGCCCTATTAAATCTTACGGTCTGCGTAGGATTCTGTAGGATTCAATTACGCTTTGTGCACGATGAAAAGCGCCGGAGTTGTATATGTAAGCTGAGTCGCGAGCCGCGGGAATACATCCCGACACCTCGGCCTCAATGAGCCCTGTCACAAAAGGTGCAAATGAAATAAGACTATGGCACACAAAACGCATTGCGCCGGGGGCAGATTGAATAACTGCTAAATTAAATAAGAGCAAATAAAACTGGTCCCTTGATGAGTAAAAACGTCTCCGATTAATTTTAATGGCGATGGTGTGACATTCTCGAAGGAACATTAGGTTGGTCGCCACCGCATATTATATTTTATTCTCTTACAGTGGTGTTACTGGTAATGGATTAATAAAACAAATATATAAAAATATTAACATATTCTTATCACATAATTATAGTCAAAGTGTACGGTATGGGCGTATTAAAATTATTATCGACACTTGCTCCCCGAACGTTCGTGGCAACATAAACAGAACGTTTTCTATTCGGGAACCAATTATCATTTACATATCATAGACGAGGTACCGACACTCGCGGCACGCAGTCGGGGTCAATACATTTATACAACCACCATTCTATAATGAGACGTCACTCCTCTCACACTTTATCGCTCGCTCGCAGTTGAAGAGATATAATATTCAAGAAATAGAGGTCCAACATGACTGGATGTGGATATGCTCGATCGATATATAGATGCATATGTGTGGTATGTGAGTACCAAAACAAGACGGCTAACCAAATCGCTTTTGTTAAGATTTTATCTCACCGTTAAATACTTCTAACCATTATAGTATATCGAGCGACTCGTTTAAACTTGCGGCAACCAATTATTATGCTTGTTACCGTTTGGGATACTTTGGCTCGGGAAGATATTGAGTCTCAAGTTTGAATTGTATTATTATTTATCGTTTTCCCCATTTATTACTTAACAGTAAGTTGTCATTCAGATTAGCATAGCTTAATCGCAATTAACTTATAGCACACTTCTTACTTATACATATAAGGCTTTTTATCACCGTCATTAGGAGCAGTTGATTCAGCTTCAAACAAAGACACGAATCTGGGTCCATATTGACTCGTATAAAATTTGTAGTTGTTTTAACGATTTGTGGTCGTAATCATCACTTGTCATTTTGTCATTTTGTGTTATTTCTGGGTGGTTATAAAAACCATGAAGGATAAAGACGGGCGCTTTACTCTGCTCCCGCAGTTTATGAAATATTAGTACAAAAGATATTCATCACTAATTACTTGTATGACTTCCGATGATTCAGAGTTTAAATTTTTAGTAGGTCTAAAAATATATGACACACAAAATTAGTACAAGAGATATTTATGATCAATAATAATATTTGTTTAAATAGTTAGGACTTAAAACAATTATGACAATTGGTCAAGTGATGCCCTAAAATGTTATGACAAATATTTTCGGACTTCCCAAATTTTGACTTAAAAATTTATACGAAAAAATGCACACTCCACAAATCTCTAACCGCTCGTTGTCCAAACGTGGTAGGTTTTGGCCGTTACATTTTGTTATTTTAGTGGTCACCCTTCACTAATAGATAGATACCTACATTATATTAGTAACCTAATAGAGTGTATCTATGTAATAAGTATAACAGTAGTACTACAAGATATACTCTATTAGTACTAATACTTTGAAATCATAGTCACTACATAGTATAAAATAAAGTCGTGTTCACTGTCCCTATGTCCCATTGTATGCTTAAATCTTTGAAACTACGCAACGGATTTTGATGCGGATTTTTTAAATAAATAGAATGGTTAAAGAGGAAGGTTTATATGTATATAACATCATGCTACGACCAACAGGTGCGGAGCAGGAATGAAAAATGTAGCAAAAACGGGCTGACGCAGACGAAGTTGCGCGGGGTAGCTAGTTTACTAATAAAATGTAATGTTCAGATATATCATAGATATTCCTTTTTTATATTATTTGTATGATTACAGTTACTTTAATGTATATACCAATGAGGAACCTTTGAGCAAACAAAAAGACTATAGTGTAGTGTAAAGAATTTCTCGAGTTGTTATAACGAGGCGTGACGAATCCATGTATCAAACCGTTTATGTTTCAATTGACGAGTGTTTTTATAACAGATTTATTTATAAATAGGAACTTTGATGGTAATGTGTCATTTAGGCAATGTATTGACACCTCTTAAGTTCTCATTAATTATTACTCTCTGTATTATTCATTCAGTTATTATGGTTGAAAGTTAAATGTACTAAAGCTTTATGTGGCAACGTATGGTTTGTTTTATACTAATTGAGACTGGTACTGGCCAGTCCATTCGTGCTAATTCATCTTAAAGTAAGTAATTGGGTCTTTTAAGTCCCCCAGTAACAGGGACATGATAAGTGTTACATTTAATATTTATTAGATTGACTTAGAAGTTAGAGCAGCCATTTAAAAAATATAAATGAAAACGAAATTGCTCTCACGATGTGATTAAAATTATTAACTGTAAATTTCAAGATACCGACGTAGTTAAAACAAATAGCTTGTTGAAATAATAAGTGCTTGAGAACATAATTGAAATAAGAATTTTGATAATCAAATTAATCTCATACAGGCAGCTTAATTAACGTTCTTGCTTATAACAGCATATAATTTGCGTCAAAATTGTTTCGCGTTCAATGAAGATCGTTAGTTTGGTGAGTCACAGCGGACATATTTAACCCAGCACGTGATATTGTTTGGTTTCGTAATAGCTACACAAAATAACAGGTTGCGTCTCACAATGTTAACGAGATTAACACTCGTATTTATAGTTCGGCGCGGTCGTTTACTTCTCCACTCCATCGCTGCCATCGTCGGTCCATTTTGCGGAATTATTTCAGCTTTACCGTTACTTTGTAACAGTAGTTTCATAGGAACTAATCAAAAAATCTCACTGAGATCTTGGAGATACTTTTGCCAATGTAAAAAAGTTACAGTGTTACTCGTTAGTACGGTACAAGGTTTATTGAATTATGGTTTCTGTATTATTACGAAGTGCAGTGGTATCAACTAGGCACATGAGAAGTGCGCCATTGCGATGGTTGCACTTCGTTGAACTCTTTCGTATGGCGGCGCGGCGCGAGCAGGCGACGTCCGGTTTTTTCACCTTTCCGTGTAATGAGATTTAAGTTCAAACATCAAGAACGGTTATGGTGGAACATTACACGCTCTGGAATATTAAAATGAGACAAATTTATTGCCGCTCTCCGATTATACTTTCGATAAACGCGCAGACCGGTGATTATGATATCTTGTGGTTTAATCGTACGATCGATACGAAGTCGCGTTCCGTTCTACACTAAACCTGTACTAATAAAAAAGAAACTAGTTACGGGCGGGTCGTATCCGACAGTTTACGTTGGAAAATCAACAAGGTGCTATAGTGGGACCATAAGTCGGAACCGCGGTGCGTTATCGACTCAATCGGGCTCGAACAATGCATCGAATGTTTCAATATACATAGCTCCGACAGCATTTTTAACGTTTCATCGGTGCTGTAACAATCGTAAAATAAATTCTCTACGCCTTCTCAGAGTTCTGATTAATGTTGTACACAGCGCGGCGTCGCGTTCTTATTTTTTTCACCTGTATGTTATTCTCTAGCTTAATTTATAGAGGCTGGCGACTGAGGGCGCGCCTTAGCTTCATGTTGGATTTCTCGTTTATTATACCTATTCCATGTTTCTGTTAAATTTTTACTGACAGCCTTATCCGATGAATGCATTTAAGAACCATAAAAAGTGAGTAAATTCATAGTTGTCGCGGTTGTAGTGTGTTTGAGGCGTAAAAACCAATATACTAATTTATACTGTATATGTTGGTCTGCCGTACGTCAGTATGCCATGAGTGCGTATACTATGTATGAGAAGTAATAGATTTCGCTCAAAGGCAGAGTCTTCATGGACCGCAATATGCATTTACTTAAACTAGTCTGCGGCCACGCCGAGTGTTACCCTCGGCCCCTATGTGATGAATGCATGCTATGACTTACGAAATAAATTAGATATACTTACGTTACCTTTTCAAAGTTTAAAGAAACGTAAATAGATATGAATGCTCTAAATTTTCAAATATGTGTATTGTGTGTATAATCAATTTAGAAATGGTACTTACAATTTATTGCCTGGACTCCGCGACTTCACCCACGTAGACTTGATCTCGGTTTCATTTATTTTGCTCGGAAATTTACTTCTTTTTCTAAAATATAAAGATGCATCAGCTGCGGATATTGCGTATGCAACAATAATCATAGCTAAAGATGCCCAGCATTTTTAAAGATTATCGGGTACAAACGGATATAGATTTTATTGTGTTCGTAATTGTCAGGACAATGTCAGTATGAAGAAAGTGCAAAAGATCCAATGACTGCCAATAAAACATAAAATGACTACCGACAAGTAATTTTATTTACATAATTATAAAATCGTGGCTGACATAAGACGAATAGAGTGCAGAAAAATGTTATGAGCAATATCGGTGGCAGTTCTATATGATATGTGTTTATTTTCTAAGGTGGTTTGATACAACGAATTTATAACCAAATGGCCATACAGACGGTCAGCATTTATAACGTTATGTTTATTTTTTTAATGATTTGCCCTTTTCTTTCTGATCTTTAATACTGCAGTCTCACGTCCGGTGTAATCAGTCAGTGAATTATGTACTGAAACATTGCTTCTACTTAATATACCTATACGCTGCATTACGGCTCAAATTATCTAAAAATTCGCTTAGCGTTTCTATACGAGATATGATAATCGGTACGAGAAATGAAGTTATCGATAGAAGTAGCTCACAGTTACGTTCGCAGTTCAGTCTTCACGTAGTGATGAGGCATTAACTTGAGATTGGAGTATATCGTAGCTTGTCTCCATAGTCATAAAGATTTTCACTTGATTATGATAGTCGTGCCATGAATTTCTTATGACATTCTTACAAAATTTATATTGCATCGTTTTCAATACTATGAAAGTATTTATTAAAAAAATTCAACTTTTAATTAGAGGATAGTAAACCCACTAATGTTAAGATTCACGGTGCGTCATTTGTTCATGTGAAATTTTTGGAAAGTTCTTTTATTGAGCCTCGGAAAACAGTTTCTTTATATCTCACAGTTTAGTATTGCAGATTTGCAACACTAAATTGTAGGTACAAGTGCAGGAACAGGATATACATCTGAATGTATCTCCAAAGGAATACATAAAGTAGTTAATTTACGGACTGTTGAAGAATTTTTACGTCAGTTTTATTGTATGCAATTTTGTTGTAAAACCTGTCTACATTCATTTTCATGCCTCTAAACAATCTAAACATTAATAAGTTCTGTGAAAACTTAACCTCGCGAGTAAATATTTTTACCCTTTTTTCACAACAACCTGTGAGTAATCATGTTTTCGCCAAAAATCATCAAACTCCGTTCATAGCAAAATATCATCATTCCCCTAACAAAATATCTCTCGACTAAAGTTTTCCTTTAAATCAATTAATACGTTTGCCAAGTTTGGTAAAAGTCGTTTAAGAAAAGAAAAATCCAGAACTGACACATGAACATGACGATGAAAACAAAATAAATCGGCCACCTTTTGAAAGGTGGATTCTCGCTCGCTGCGCTTGCTCGGCCGATGATACTTTCATCAATTAAGACTGGTAAAGAATGTAATCTAAAAAGTATGCCTTTTTCGTCACGGCAGAGTTACAGCTGAAAATTGCCATCTCACATTAAACACAAGATATGTGTTACTATAAGGGTTCTCACCCATTTTCCCTTCATTTGTTAGTAACTAAAAGTAATTAATTAAACAATTATACTCGTATGAACGGGTGAAACTATAATAAATAACAAAAAATAATTGAAGCTTGCAAATCAACTCCAATTACAAGTTTAAACGCGCTATCCTTTTGTTCGTGCCTCCAATTGTTTCGCACCTACTTAGTTGCACACAGTGAGAGCTCGTTACCTTAGATTGAAGGGCCGCGGTCGTCGGCCGTATTCCCGCCGATCCTGTAGCAAAAAACTTCGCATGCCCACGCCCTACCCACTTACATATTATGCCTATGAAGCTTCGTTCTCATTTCGATGGAATGTTACCCACTGATGCAACTACCATACGCACTTTTAAACTCGTTATTGATAGACATATATTTTTGTTATGTGACAGCATGGCGCTGTTTATTGCTCATAAATTCATTAAATTATTTTTTAGTTCAAATACTAAGGGGGCTAATATACTAAATAATTTAAATCTAGGTCTTCTAACTCAAGTGTATCTGAAATTATATCCTACTAAAATTATAAAGACTAATGTTTGTGAGTGGGTGTGTGGATGTTTGTTCCTCTTTCATGAAAAAACTACTGAATGGATTTTAATGAAACATTACAATAATTTAGCTTATACATCAGAATAACATATATGCTATAACATCACGCTTCCATCCAAAGGAGCGGAGTAATATTCACAAATCTCAATACATCCGATAAATTCCCATACACTGGAGCTAATATAGCTAACAATTACTGTTGTCATGATAACAGTTGTTATTGAGTAAGGATATTTTCATAACACCCAGGGATACCACTCAAAATAACAGTTACATTCAGAGAGGAACACCCATGTGACATTTGTGGTAGGAGTAGACGAGACAGACATAATGATATTTTATCTCTATCTCCGTATGCGATTTTAACAGACATCCACGCGGGTGGAGCCGCAGGCAACAGCTAGTGTGTTATAAATCTCATCCGAAGGGTGTCGCATTATGCGACAAACGTAAAAAAATACGCAGACGATATCACTTCGACAGACCGATAACTCGAAATGAAATTATACCAACCCGTTTAGCTATACTTAGCTTGGGAGAGGCCTATTGTCCAGCATTGCTTCGCGATAGGTTAATTGATAGATAAATTGAAAACAGATTTACGCATTTCAGTGGCAAATAGGTATAACGCAATACCGATAAGACCTAGGTAAATACAGTTTATCAGTTGTAGCATGCGGTGCGTGTGTGTGACGTGACAATCAATATATTTTTGTAGTATCTATAATTCCTTATAGTACACCATTACTTGTAGTAACTATATCTTTGAATTGAATTATGTAAATAGTATGTACTCACACGGTACTTGCATCTAGGTATACATTTTATTACTCATGCCCAAATTATCAAATTTAATACTGGCTTATTATATCTGCGGTCGCGTCACGCCGCATCGCATCAACTATATTTTTGATTCCAGATATTTACCTTACAAGCCACTTAGTTACAAATGATGTCTCTAATTATATGTCGATTTCAAGGTAGATACCTATGTTTTTCATGATTGTCATTGGATAAAAATCTTATGCTATATACAAATATAGATAAAACGGGGGGTAAAAAATTGTTAAACATACTACTTAGATACCATATGGGATGTATAATCCCACGACATACACACATTGATAACTTATAGAACAAAACGGACATTAGCTTACTCACACATAATACGTATGTCTAGCTATTTTTTGCTATTTAGTTTGTTAGCAATACTGTGTCTAACATAGTTTTACAAGCCAAAGGTAAAAATAAATCAATTTAGTAAGTCCGTTTTATTTATTTGAATAACTTTAAATCAACGGCGTATTTATACTATACCATACTTAGATGACTTTGTGTAAAGTTAGAGGGGTGTTGGCTTAGGCCCATCATGTTCTTCTTGGCTTAAGCCAACATCATTGCAAGCCGTATACCTGCTCTTTTACTGATGAAGCCTATCTAAGCCTAAGCCCTCATAGCCTCCTATAGCCTAGAATTGATGGCATTTACCCCCTTCAAGCCAAGATGAACCTAATTAAGAAACAACAACAGTACGTGTACAGAACATCATAAGAATCACTTATTTGTTTTTATTTTCTTTAACTTTGAAATATCTCGCATCCAACGAGCATTATGTTAGTATAAGTTTCAAAGTTAAACTCTATATATTCAGGCATAAAATTAACCACTACAATTATATCATTATTGTGTATGCACACAACACTCTAACTGACATTGACTTTTTACATTACTGTCTGATAGCTTTATATCATGATCTTATCATTATTAGAAGTAATTATTTAAAGAAATTATTAGAAGTTTACCTGGAAACTATTCAATGTAAATAATAGCTGTATCTTTATTTGTATTGTTGTAACATTGTAAGTACAGTTGTTGTTAGGAAAGGTTCGTCACCTGAAACTTGATATTATAATTATCAGTCCAGCCAACGTTTCATTGAAATCGAAATATATCGTATTGACATTTAAAATTTCATATTTTGTATAAAATATTGACATTCATCATGGATGTTCCATTATTGACACTTGTTTTGAACTGTTGAGTGTGGCCACGTCGATTTTATGACTGTAGATTATAATAGAATATTTGTAATAATACGCTTTGTTTATTTTTGTTGTCTTATTCAATTTACTTCACCTTCAGTTACTTAAAAAAAAATGTTTTTTTCATCTGCATACAGGATAATTCATGTAATAGAAACTATGTAAGTATTGTTTGAATTGTATTTTATTCTTTATATATATATATTTTTCCAATTTTACGATTTTCGATTAAATGGTTTCCACAATAAATATTTTTAAATCAGACTACAATACAAAATATACATTGATGCGATATAAACCAACGCTCACTATATCTAATTTTATCACAGATTGTGGCACTATTGCCCTTTTAATTAATAGTAGTTGGCAAGTTTTGCCCAACAACACAGCCTGAATAGGCCTAACTCATACATATCACCTTATCAATACAACGGTTCAGTTAAGCTCAGATCACAACTAGAATATTGACATTATAATTAGGTACAACAAAGTTCTTATAACAGATATTGAAGAACCTGGTATTGTTTTACATTATTTTGTCAAAATATCTAATTAATTCATTACAAAACTAGGCATTTTTACATTGCTACGACTAAACTACCTACTTTCAAATATGTACATTTTATAAACGCTAACCGACTAGCCATCACAATTATTAAACGTTACGGTCACATTCACATCATTTAAAATGTCTTCGATCACATTATTCATTTTTCACATCACTGAATTTGCTGAACATTATTTATAAACAGTTTCTTGGCACTTTACACATGAACGGACATAGTACGAGGTGACGCACGTGGCGGCATTTGATGAGTGGTGTGGGAAGGGTGTGGAGGTAAAACAGGGTGTGCGCCGTGGATTGGTGGCTGAGGCAGCATACCTAAATGGTTCCTTGCGTGGTGGTGTCTGTGCACAGGCAAACCTCCAACAGATCCGGTATTGGGCATTCCACGACACCGTTGATTACTTCGCACATCTGGCAACGCAAATTTCAACTTTTCCCAGAATAGTCTATCATTTGCATGAATACATTTGTTAGTTTTCAAATACAGTCTTACGTCAGGATCTAGATCCTTTTGAGGCACTTGACCACGTAACACAACAATCAGTCTTTTCCGTCTGTCCCTTAATACTTGATGAAGAGCTGACTTCAATTCGTATAGCACCCACTCGCATTCCAAAAAATTTTTGCTCAGAACCATGATTGTGCGCCGGGAAGATTCTACAGCCTGTCTTATCTTCTCTGGCACGTGGGCGGCTAAATCGCGGTAATGTAGACAAAGTTTGTAGGAAGGGTCACCGCGCTCTAACATTGGCGCTAGTTCCTCGGTGACCCATACTTCATCTTTAGAACTATAGCATAAAAACGCATCGTACATTTTTTCTGAGTCTTCTCTATCAGTAGTTCTATAAAACAGTCTTACACCAAATTTTGAATGGCACCATACTCTCATTTCCTGTCTGAATACGAACATAATCACACTTACAAGAGCCACCATAATAAAGCATCCCAGAGTAGCAACAAGCAGCGGCATGTAATCTTGTACTTCTTCATTGGTAATTATTGTTCGAGTTGCAGTCAAATTGCCATTAATACTATTATTTATGCTCGGCATCCCAGTACAAAGAGTTCCATTTTCGCTTAAAATATTAAACCCAGAGTTTGGGTCATCAAATATTATTTCATTATTAATGACTGATTCACTAGTGTTTCCTTTAGAATATACACATTCTATTTTCGTCATGTCCTTTATTGAACTAACTCTCTTTGTCCATTCACGGAACATTTCTGTAAATTCGCAGTCGCATGACCACGGATTATATGAAAGAGTTATTTCTGTTATCGTGGGATTGATTTGCCACACTGCCAGCGTGATAAGCAAATTATGATGAAGGTGTAATATTTTCAAGTGTACCATGTGATGGAACATTATTTTGCCTATATGTTTAATCTTGTTATTATTTATATACAGTTCTTGTAAGTTATCTAAGCCATCAAGTTCTTGTCCTTCTATGAATGATAGACTGTTGTAATCCAAATGCAAAACTTCTAGTTCTTTTAATCCATTGAAAGTTCTGTTATGAATGGTTTCAATTTTTGAAGCATTTAAATATAAAATCTTTAACTTTCTTCTGCCAATAAAGGCATGACTGGGTAGCTCTTGAATTTCATTACCATCGAGATAAAGTTGGGTAGCTTCCATTGGTATCTTTTCTGGTAGACCATTAACGTATCCAGAATTAGCACAATCAACCACATTAGCTGACCATGATGGATCGTGATAACAAGTACAATTATAAGGGCATGTCATTTCACAATCGCAAGCGTCAAAATCACAGCAATGGCACAAGGCGTGACAATGAGACTCATATTTGCACAGAAACTGATTAGGTGCAGCTTCAATCAACGCGACTTGACTATTTCCACGGCTATATAATAATTTACAGTTTATGCTATCCAGGTCCATTAACTTTGGCTGAGTTCTGGCCCTATTTCCTGTGTTTATTTTTTGTAACCAATCCATAGTGCAATCGCATTCTAGCGGGTTGCCACCAATGAAAAACTCTGGTACTGTTTTGTCTTGTGGCACAGCCGATATCCTCAGAGAATTGGGGTCTAAGCTAGTTATTTTGTTTCCATACAAATCCACTCTAGTTAAATTAGGTTTTTTGAAAAAGGTGTATGATTGCACTTTAGATATTAAATTGTCATTTAAATATAACATTTCGACAGAGTTTGGTATGGCACTGCCAGTAATTTCTGTCAACTTGTTAGAACTAGCATCGAAAGTACTGAGTGATAGCTGCGATTCAATTTCAAAGTAATTTCCTAGTTCAGCGATCCTGTTAGCGTGAATATCCAACCACTGCAATCCAGTTGGAATCATTGCGTAGTCAAACCATTCCAGTTGGTTATCAGAAATATTCAACCACACTAAATTAGGCAATTTAGCAAATAGCCCACCAATATCTGTCAAGTAATTTCCATCTAGTCTTATTGCTTGCAAATTTATGTTTCCATCAAAAGCACCGGCTTCAATCTTATGTATTTTATTCCTTGATAAGTTCAATATTTTTAATGAAGTCATTTTGTCAAATACACCTTTGCTGATGTTGCCAATATTATTTTCAGTTAATCGAAGCCCATACATTTGCTCCATAGTCATGAATGATGCATTTTCTATACTGACTATTAAATTCTCGCCCAGATCTAATGTCTTCAATTGAGGTATTTCCTTTAAAGCGAGTGGAACCTCGTCCAGCCTGTTTCCGTTGATATGCAAGTCTTGTAAAGATGAACAGTTACGCAAGGAATGAGGGTGTATTTTAGATATACGATTACTGTCTATAGATAACACTGATAATACTTGCAAACCCATAAATGAATAGCTCTCTATATTAGTTAGTCTATTGTTTGACAATGTTAACGTATGTAGATTATTCAATGCGCTAAATACATTTTCTGGTATATGTTCGATAAAATTATCCTGTATTTTTAGTATTTGTAAATTATGTAAATCACGAAACAGCGCTATCTCCATTTTCGATACACGATTGTGAGAAAAGTCTAAATAAACTAGTCTCTTTAATCCAGTAAAAGTAGAAGTGTTGATCCAATCTGAAGTCAGTTCATTAAATGATAGATCTAGTACTAAAAGTTGCGTGAGATCGCTGAATAATCCTGGGGCTAGTACTGTAATAGTATTATTATTTAAATAAATCTCTTTTAGGTCTTTTGTGTCGCTGAAGAGTTCGGGGGGTAAACTCGTTAATTGGTTATCTGAGAACCGTATAGTCGTCAACGACATTAATCCTTCTAGGGCTCTATCAGCGATTGAACTCAACCCATTGCCTTGAAAATATAATTTTTGAAGTCTTCTCAACCCTGACAAGAGGTTTGGTGGTAAAGTATCTATAACATTCCGAGAGAGGTCCAGTACTAATAAGTTGTCTCCACATTTTTCCGACGGATGCCGATGAGCAGAAGAAAATTGAAAATGGCTAATATCTCTCATCCTGTTTCCAGTCATATTCAAATATTCAAGGTTCCTCAGTGTGCACAGAGCTCCTTCAGGAAATACTAGCATATTGTTTTCGCTTAAATCTAAACGTTCTAAATTCTGAACGTCTCTAGAAAAGGCACTAGGTGTTATTTCTAATGACATGGTAGACCAATCGGTATTGTGAGTTCTGATAGTCAAATTTCTTAATTCACGTAGACCGGTGAATGCGCTATCAGATAAATTTCCAATTTTGCAGTACTCTATGGTGAGCTCTCGCAGTTCGACTAACTGTCGGAAACTGCCCGGAGACAGTGAGCTTTGAAAAAATAAGGCGTCACTGCATTGAAGTCGTAATCTAACTGTTGGATGCGGTTGAATTGCACTGAAGTTTGTGTTTTCCAATTCACTGTTTATGGTTCGCAATCTGCATTGTAAGGCTACTCCTGAGCCATCGTAATCTGTCATCCATCCACACTCATCGGGAGCTTGATATCTCGTACCCGCCGATAAAGATGCTGCTCTCACAGTTAATACGGTGCTTAACACCAATATGGCGCACGTAAACCGGTTAAGGTACATTGTTTTATTTTCACTGATATCACTTAAATTTACATAGTTTTATTTATCATTATTTCGCACGAAATTTCCACATAAACATTGTACTATCAATACACTAGTCCATTTTTATTTCGCTTCAAAACCAAGCACCACTCCGCACTAGTCCAACCGGCCACTTAACTTGTTTCTCGCGAGAACACTAATTGGACGGGATCGTACGTCCGCAACCTACTAAGTCGTGGAGCACGTGACGCGAGTGACCACATAGAGGTCTGGGGTGGAACTGAGTTGGAGTCGAACCTGCGCTGCGCTCGCGCACAAGGCCGCGCTGCGCCGGTTCACGCGTTCCAACAGGTAAATTTGTGCCTGAAGCTAGAATGTACTATGCGCCTCAAGTGTTCCTTCGCGTTGGGCTCTATCGATTTTGACACTGAGCTTGTCAGAAAAATACACTCAACACACACAGATACGTGTGGCAACCAACACTATAGTACGAAACCGCTTTTTGTAGTACTCAAGTAAGCTTTCATGCGCTGCGTGTGAGCAAGACAGAGGGATAGTTACGGGGTATGGCGCATAGCTTGGTGGGGCTCGAGGCAGCTGGCCAGGTAGTTCGTAGGCACACGGGCACAGTCACTGCTTGTTAACACTCCCGTTGATAGAATAATTGTATTGCAGACATTTTGATGACTCGTGTCATTGTATGTAGGTACTCTTTATTGATGAAGGAATCATTATGTAGTTGGTTAGTAACATTAAGTATAAAAGTGTTCACGAGCAACACAATTTATTGAAATAAATTCTCGTTGCTCACAGCTTAAAATAATTAAAATCTTATTTCTAAATTTATTATAGGATCTATATTTTACTATGCGATGCAAAGTGGATCAGTATTAATATTCCAATTATAAAGATAAACTTCATCATTTGATAATATCATGATTTTTCATAAAAACGAACTAATTTAAAAAAATACTAAGTTAAAAATTCGCGTACCATTATTTATTAATTAAAGTGTAATTATTAGTATTAGTATATTATTACATAATCTTAGGCAAATTTAAAACTCCTGCGAAATATATTAATTTTAGTATATTTTTCATATATTATTATTAACATAGATACGCGTATATTAACATACTGTAATACACCCGTGGAATTCTAATGGTCTCTGAATTTGGATTGCTGTTAATTTAGTAGCATAATTGCCTTTTCCTTGACTTAAGCTAATTTCAGTTAAACATTTTTTATATAACTTCAACCGTTTATCGCCGAACGTTTCATCAAGTTAAACGTCTGCACATTATGTAGTTTGTGCAGCCACCAATTTGGTCGACACCGTTTGATTTATAAAATTGAGTCGATATTATGTTGAATTAATTGAAGAATTTATACTAACCATTCAAAAGCTGTAGTCTTACGTGTTATTAGCATTCTAACTCTTGTATTTTTTTTGCATTAACAGAATAAAATGTTAAACTTGATATTATGGGTAACTAAAGAAGATGATGCGTTTGTTTCTTCTATTTCTGCGTATGTTATCGCTTAGACAGCAACTGTCTAGGTTTACTGTGCATCTGCTATAATAAAAACGGACTCGCCCATGAAGGGTTCCGTACCTTGCGGTTTATGACGTATTAAAAATACTACCTACTAGATCTCGTTCAAACCAAATTTTCGGTGAAAGTTTACATGGCAATGTACATCATATATTTTTTGTAGACTTATCATTCCCTTATTTTCAAATCTAAATAGCTGAGGTTGAGGCACGAGTTTCATTGAATTATACCTAGTTAAGTTGAACTTAAACGTAATTATTTTTACTCATAAGTTTTATTTAATTCGTCGCAATATATTTGCTGGCGCTATAAACTTGTACATACATTGTATTTATATCATAGTACATTTCGAGAAGTGTCGTGGCTCGACCCCAAGGCGTCGACTATACTCTCTCAATTGCAATAAATTATCTCCTTTGACGGGCAAGAACCAGAAAATTTGCAATCGCACTGGTCGAGACCATAGTATTCGCATCTCACTTTTATGTAAACAACGCAAATGGCTTGGTAATAGGAATCGAGTCCGTCCAACTATGACACCAGCCCAATATTACACAGCGGGTCCCACGGGTCGTTTGTCCAGATCGCGCCTAGAGACGTTTACCACAAAAGGCCAGCGGGATACTTTTCCTTCGACTTTTTGTAGTAAGTGGTAAGGCGGTTCTTGTACAATGCTTATAAAAGAATAGATTGGCAGTAAATCGTTGGGCATTGTGGCATTATTTAATATTTATTTGGAGGGCTACCTCGACCGTTACAACAAAATATCAGTATTCAATTTACCATGGCGCATGTCGTCGCACAACTGTCCGTGTTGTTGAATTGTTTGTGTAGGCATGTGATACATTTGATGTGGGTCACTACTTGCTTTTCAAGATTATATTGATTTTATTTTAAATTCATCCGCGTACAATTTCGATTCCATTTTCGTAACCCATGAAAGTCTATTCCTGGGCGTAGCGTAGTAGCGTATGTGTTATTCCAGACTGCAAAAATCTTAGTTCCAAATTTCTGCCAGAACCGTTCAACCTGATTGATCGAGCATTCAAACTTTGTTTATTAATATTTCTTATTCGATATTTCTTCGATACTTCTTGAAATATATAAGAAGTTAATTTTATTATATTAAATTAGGAAACCAGTAAAAATATTGACTTTATACTTCAAAAAACTATATAGTATACTAATTATGTTAAATAAACAAACAATTTACTGAATATGAAATAACGATAAACGAATAGATTACTTAAGTTAGTCGAAATGTGTCCATAATTCTTTGTTTTATATAAATAAATAAATAAATAATTTAGGACAATCTACACAACGCCACCTAGACCCATGGTAATATAGTTTGAACGATAAGGTTATTGCAAGCTTCTTATTAACTAGCACCGTATGTACTTATAATAGTACATACGGTGCATAAGTATTTTTAGTATGTATACAAGGTGTTAAGAAAACGATCCCGAATCCGAATGCAGTACACCGGTGGCATAAAAAAGTCTTAATTTTTAACTGTACCCAGGTTACTACCATGAGCCTAATGATTATGCATTAATATGGCAGGTACCATGGGGTTGGTCTGATGATGGAGTAGGAAGGCATCCATAGGAATTCCTAGATAAAATTCCAGACTAAACAATACAAGATAAAGCTACCAAGCTTGGGTTAATTTGCTTTGTCTTAATATAATCTCAGATATTACACGATATTCAGATTTTATAGATAAAGTCAGAAGGTGGTCATGGACATTTATGAGCCAAATATGTATACGTTGTGTTTGGATGCGTTTGGCTGCTCTTCCTAAGCATAGCTAGCGCTATATGATACTGCTATTACTGAAAAGTGTAAAATAACGTTATTATCAAAGAACTTATAAAACAAGCTTTTTATTTATGAAATCTGCTGTATTAAAACCAAAATGATGAGTTTATACAAGAGTCAGTTGTGTTTTCATTTTGTTTTTTTTTTCAAAAGCTTTTTAAGTATATTTTTATTTTGTCAATAAGTTAAATTTTATGCTTTGCTTTTTGAAATATGTCACGATATGTTTGACGGATATGAACTAACGTGAGCAAGTACAGGTAAAGGCACGTGTTATGGACCTAAAATGTGCTCAGAACGTTCTCTATAAGCGCGGTACGTAGTTCTAGGCTATCTTTCGAGGAAAACACGGGGTACAGCAGTGAGGGACGAGCTAAAATCTTCCAATCATAGATATCAAAACAATCCGCGCACCAGGGCCTCGTTTTCTCGTGAATTAGGTCCAAGATCTGTGCCGATAGGCTTAACACGTGTGTTTGTATTTTACATACCTGTAGTGTTTGTAATGTTTATTTAATGAATTCAATGAAAATTACAAACACTATTTTGATAATTAAGTATTTAATCTTTTTGCATAATTTTGAAAAAATATAAGCATTCTGTACTACATATAGGTAGGTACACTATCACTATGCCAAATCTCCCCCTCCTATTTGGACGCAATTTTCGTTAAAAGGAAGGAACAGTTTTCGCTTCACGTATTAACATTATAGATATAGCTAAATAAATTTATACATCTACACATAAAGTGTCGATTCTACACAGTTCGTTTTATCTGCAGAGTTCATCGAGGCATTAAATCACTTCGTAGTCGATTTCCATTATGTTATTAATTTTTATAATTTCGGTGCCTAATCTCCAGCGACAGGTCTGATACTGGCGCGACACTTATCTTCGTGTCGTCGAACACATATAATCCATTAAGTCGTCATTTCCACTTGGTTGATCATTCTTCAACCACGCGTCAAACCCGCCCCCAGACCGATGCACACCGTATTGTTGGGCTACCGCTTTATCTCGTCTCCATTTTACAAGGACTCTTAAAATTATGCTTGTCAAACTTTTTTAGACCTTAAAACAATAGACACAACTTCTATGTTCTTCGGTTCCACGTCAATCGAAACTTATCCTTGTCGACTAATGGACTAGTTTGTTATCTAATCGGGTACACGGCGGGCCTATTAATAATTTCCCACATAATTTTCTAATTAACGTCCTGTCTGGCGAACGGTCGAACCTCTGAATACTCAAGAACGGAAATGATGTAGAATTAGGGTTAAGTACACACAGTGTTTATCAAAATAAGTTATTTGTGCACACTTTATGAGACTTGTACAACATTAATAACACTTGTTTTTGTTTCAGGTAATTTACATGTATGATCTCATGATCCGTAATTGTGATGGACAGTAATTAAAATAAACAGTAAGTACTCAGTATGTATATACTCGTATAACGATTACGTGGCAGTAGTTGCAGCACTTGCAGTGCTGTTAATTGGTAACCACTAACACATATTTGAATGTGCTTTAATATTTTTTGTATTTCATTGCGTATAGTGTCAAAAGACGATTCAATGGTTACATTATACATTAAGTGTTATGTTTCCCGGTGTTAACCCCTGACGTGTTAAATTGTACCGTGTAAATTGAAGAGATTTTACACGTGAACGGAACCCTTAGTAGTGCGCCAGATCGCGACACGGGCAATTTGGTGCGAGAGAGGCAACGTGGGTTTATTTGTTCGCTATGGCACCTGGCGATTCAGGATCCACAGGGTGCAGGACATAGATGGCGTAGAGTATTATTTTATATTTATTTTATATTCTACCGGTAGGTAGGTGTACCTAATAAACTATCATCGCTCCCCATATCTACACACCATGTTTACTATTGGTACCAATTAAAATGGGCTAGAAGCCCTGTTTGTTTTGGTTTCCACTTTGATTTAGAAGCGACCGAAACTAAGTAAAAATACACAAATTAGCTGATTGAAATAGTTTTTGAAATACCTAGGTACTTCTAAAAATTTTTAAGAACCATTTCTTCATTTCAATTTTTTGTTCATGTTCAATGTTTTATTACTAAAGTTAAACTGAATTTTGGAATTTTGCGTATATTGTTTGACTTTATTTGAATACATTTTTATTAATATTTACCGTCCCCCTTTGGATCAAAATCATTGGCCAGCCGCCGACTACTCTATACCATTACTTTTCTATTACGGGGCGCACGACGTGTCGTCGAATGGGACCGGTTAGATTACGCATTGTCGTGGCACAATTAGAATATGTTGCAGAACCATGAGCTCACTTTGTTATTTGCAAACAATTGCCGGTAACATCTGCGCCATCTCTACTGTAGAGATGCCTCTGTAGTGGTCTACAGCTTACAACACGTCAGCGCTGACTAATGGTCTGCTTGAAGCATCTGCTAATTGCCATTTATTCTGTTTGAACAGCGATAAACTATTTTATAAATATTTCAGATTCTTTTGATCCCTGTAAACTTTCTTTGACGATAGTCGTTAAAGAATGGTTACGGAAATCTGTATGACGGTGTTTTATTTCAATTTTTTTAAATTTAAATTATTTAAAACGTTAGATGTAGATAATTTAAAGCACTAAAGTATCTTACCCGCAGACTTTGCTCAAAATTTCATGCACATCTAAAAACCTTGTCCTGACAATAACGAATACAAAAAGGATTATCGAGTTGGGGCAGTTGTTTGGATATTATGCGCGTGAATACATTTTGGTGATTCATTTTTATTTATATATAAATTTAGGCAATTGCGAGTCACGTACGGTATAACACCATTTGTGATACAATTATAAAGGTCTGAAAACCGTTTTATGTTCTATTCGCATTAAAAGCCATGGCGGCATGCCATCCCCCGCGGAGAAATACGTGCTCCCACTAAGAAAAATGTCTACCAAACATCTGAACAATTTCATTCGTAACATTTGTATTGTATACATAAAACCTTCGCAATTTTGTTAGACTTCTGTGTTTTCAATGAACGTAAGGTAACGTTGGATACCACTGTGACGATTTTTGATTTACGGTTAGTTAGTATTTGTGCAGAAGATTAGTAAAAAAAATAAATTTCATTATGGCGAGTCAGTGTCTATTAATAATCATTTATTACATTATGTTTGGTTTATTGAGTGGATATAATTAAATATAAAAGGTTTTGTTAAATGTTTAATATTATTATTGAATAGAACGGTGACTAATGTTGCAACGCTATGAGGTGGAAAGGTACAATCTCCTCTACTCCTTCCATAAACACAATAAATATCAAGTGTACAAGGGACACAATGACGCAAATGCCGTAACTTGGGAGATTAATATAATATTTTTGCGCCTGTACACAAGCGGACCATTGCTGTAGGCCTAATGAAATATGGCTACATGTTCGTTCATTCGTGATAAAACCTCGGTGTCGGAGTTTTATTGCGACTCCAGTACGATAACTCAAGTTAGTCAGGCAGTGAAATAATTTACATGGTGGCCCTTTACTGGTTTTTTTTTCACCAGCTACTGTACTTTTATCATTTACTTGTGAAATTGTTGGAATACTACCTTATCTTTACTGCGTACTTGTGCTTTAATGAGCACCACAAATATCTTATCACCAATTCGTTGCATTATTTGGTTACTATTTCAAATGTATCCTTCTTTGGCTTGTATATAACATTATAAATTTCGCAATTAAAATAAAACATATTTACTGAACATTTGTTCACTTTTAACTAGATGTTAATAAACTGTCAGAATTTATTGCAATAAACATATTAAAATATATTTTGAAATTGGATCCATTAGCATTCCACTATAAAAGTCGTAGGTACGTTGAACCGAAAGCATTGTTATATTAATTCTCTATTAAATATTATCCGGGTTACTGCCGAATAATTTTTATTCAACAATGGGGTTACAACTGGCAGAAGCATTTATTTCTGTAAGGGTTCTCTACAATTTACACTTCTTAGTGAGTGATATACAACATCAAGGATTTATTTCGAAGTAAGAGTATAATTGAATAACTATATTAACTACTAGCTGTTGCCCGCGGCTCCGCCCGCGTGGATGTCGATTATCGCGTTGTACGACTCTACTCGATTCACTACTTGCCTCTCTATACTACTTTTCCTTGCTGTCATGACAACGGAAATTGTTAGCGATATTAGCGCCAATGTATAGAAATTTACCGGATCAATTGAGATTTATGATTATTACTCCGCTCCCTTGTATGGTAGCGTGATGATATATAGCCTATGTTACTCCTAGATATTGTAGCCTTTTAGAGGTGAAAGAATTGTTTAAATCGACCCAGTACTTTTTGAGCCTATTCATTACAAACATACAAACATACAAAAATAGGTACAAATCTTTCCTGTTTATAATATTAGTATAGATAATATTATTTGTGAACAATAATATAAACTAACGTTGTGCAGTGTGAAGATGTATAATCTATATTATATACCTTTACAAAAGTGATAAATTGACGTATTCCGTAGTTGAAAAACGAAACCCGTAAAGCATCACTTGGTTGTCCGCCTAACTGTTACGACCTCTTTCTCAGAATCTCAAGTCAGAAAAGATATTAAATTAAAATATATCTATCGAATAATTGGAACTAAAATTCAAATGAATTTAATATAATATACAATAAACAAAAAGTGCCGAAATAAGAATATTTTTATATGACTGAACCCTAATATATTTCTAAATTTAACGTGCCATTCATTCACTGAGCTTGGCTCACGTGTCAATCATACCTTGCTGTAGCCGCAATGGATCGTGTTATTCTATTTAAATGCTATTTTATTCATTGGCCCTATCGTAACTCCCCACAGTCAGCTGAATCACAATAGTGGGCTTCATATTGTATACGATCCTTACCAATAACATTTTTTTTTATCATTTAATAGAATTTGTATGCAGGTTTATTCTAAACTTTTCTTAGAGTGCACATTATTTGTTGTGAAATATATTTTTTCAGAGTTTATGCAAAATAACCTATTATTTTTGTAATATATATATTGCAAATAGTTACTGGAAAGAAGTTACTGAACAAGTTGTGTCGTATCAGGAGGTCAAGGGCTTGGCGGGAGACAGAGAGAAGTGGCGATTACTCCACCGACAAGAACATTGCTCTTAAGTTTAGAGAGATAGAGAGACTGGAAAGAAGACGGTGGCGTTCGAAGTAGCTTATTGACTAAGAAATTGTTGTCACGTTCGAAAGATTTCAAGTTCAAAGTTTTTTGCATTTTTTTTTACTATTAATGAATTAAATCCACTTAATGAATAAAAATTATAAATAGACAATTACGCACTATAATGCAGATTACACTGCCGACGTGAATCCAGAATGGATTAACACAAGCAACTTAGCAAGGGGTTATGGAACATACTAATAATTTCGGTTAGGTAGGTAGGTACTTGTATTCTTAAAAAAAGGATATCAAAAAACACGCAATAGTGTAAAAGGCACAAAAGGGTTATAGCGAACATTTGGGGGTATCGTAAACTAATGTACCTTTTGTTATATCAATTTTTGTTCGCTTAGCAGTTCCCTGCTTCAAAACCAATACGCATTGGGTGCTCGTATTGTATTACCGTGCAACACGCATTCTTTGAAACAGGAGCTATGAGGTGGGGCTCTTTTGTTATAACTTGATTTGAATATCACTATAATATGACGGGTCCCTGCTTTTTATATTAACTAGGTACCCGACATCGGCATGATAAGTTTAGATTTTTCATCAAAAGATTTGACATGAAAATATAATAGGTATTAGCGTTTATACATGTATTATTTAATTTCATGATCAATATTGTATACTAAGTGTTCCAGCTGAATTTAGAGTTATGTTGGCCGCTCCTTATTAATAATCGCTTTCTATGTTACCTTTACTATTCCCTAATAAATATATCTTGTACGATGTTTGTAAAACAATACTTCCTACACGAGTTGAGACTGAGACTACAGGAGTGATACGAAAGCGTTTACAGAATTCATAAATTATGGGTAACAAAGGAATCAGTAAAACATTTATGGTATGCATATTCGGCTGCATTATATTAGTGATATGGTAATGTGATTTTTGGCGATAAATTGTGCTGGTGTGTCCTGAGGCTGGGTCACGCACAGCGGGACTCCGCGCCGCCCTCGCGTCATTTATTCACCAACTGAGGTGAAGAACCTCACAATTTTCGACAATAGTGAATACGCCTTGTATTCAGAGATGATACTAACTTCGCACCTCAACTAGCAGATTTTATAAACTTATTTTGTTTCGAATACAATTAAGAAAGAAAAAGACTACAACGAAGTGTTACTTGATACGTGTTATTACGAATTAAAAAATGTAATTTTATTCGTTTAAAACCGTAGTAAGGATGAGCGGGAACCGGAATATAAAATACCGTTATTACCTACTATACCTATTATTCCTTTTTTTATCATGTTCTTTATATTAAAATAGTAGCTAATAATTACTTATTCAGAATTTAGCACTACACAACATTTTATACATTTCGAAGTTTTTGCGTTTGGATGTTTGCGATTTCCGGGCAGCAAACTTTCCTTCCTGCAGTGTTTTGACCAATGTGTTGGTTTTCTCGTCAATGCTTCTACTAATTTCCAGCGTTCCGAAACGATTTTGAAATTCCAATTTGAACTTATCAGACCCTAGAGCTGCTTGGAGCTGCGTAGGTCGGAGAGTAGATATTATTATTGCGAATTGTTCAGACTTAATGTTGATATTTAGAGAGCCTCGGATAAGTCTGCGATCGCTTCCAGTTTTAAACTTGTTGACCACCGTTGCCAGGTCCACTTCCTGTGAGGCTTTTTCTTGAAGAAGGAATCATTAAGAAGAGCCGCTGAGACTATAGGAAGTTTACCATCATCTCCCTCTATGATTTCTGCACTGCACTCTTTAATGTCCTATTTTCGTTACACCGCGTTCTTGTCCACTTTGCCCTTGAAGTCCCCCATAACAATGTTGTAGGTGGCCTTGGCGGTGTCGTTCATTGCCTTGGCAATATCCTCATATACAGCCTCAGCGGTTTCGTCAAGGTACCGTGAGGTCGGTGCATATACCTGTATCATCCCCAGTTCAGCGAGGTGATGGTCCAGCCGAAGTGTGCTATAGTTGAAGACTGTTTACGATAGCTTTCCTTCACCTGGGGATTCTTAGCACCCTCCGACACGCCGTTTCCTGAACCGCTACCTTGACTGGAGAGACCGGGAACTAGGGCCCATTATTTTGACCCTTCTTCATTTAGAGGTATATACCCCACAGGCACTGGGCACATAGTGTTCAAGACGACGGCAACTAAAATTTAGAAGAAAATACGATAAAGTATTCATATCAGGCAAAACGTATCAAGCATTTTCTGGCGTGGGAGACGACATTACAGCTTACAAGTGGGAATACCGGAACCTTTCCAGTATATTTTGAAATATAATTGGAAATTATAGCGCTCATGAAATAAACTGTCAACACCTCCGATGTGCAGACACGAACGTCGTGTCCTGACGACTCCTTTAATTGGCCACTCTCTTTGTTCTAGACAGTCCATTTAAGAAACCGACTGATTTAACTGATCGCTGTTTTTGTGAACGTTCTTAGGTTTAAACTATTACCTGCTTGAGAGGTTGGTGAGGTGAGGAGTGTTGCTGATTAGGTATATATAGTAAATATCTAAATCTAGATCTATTCTAAGTACATTGAACAAATTCGAGTACTCTCTCATTGATGTAGACAAGGTTTTAATTTAGTTTATCCGGTGTATATGAGAAACATTGCCTCTAAAGTGCCCTAAATTGAGTGGGAAATGCTTGAATTGCAACCGCTTTGCCTATCTTGCCGATAAATTTCTAGGTAGGTACTCTACTTACTTGTCAACATTGTTCAGATCTTCAGTCTAATATGATGCAAATATATAGTCTAATTTGCCAGTTAATTGTGCAATTGAACCCCTCTTTTTAAACTCGGTCAAAAATAAAAATTTCGTTTCGGTTTGGTGATGTCTTATCTCATTTAGTACTCGCTGATGCTCGTCGGTCTGTTATCTCCGGTTCTACTTAACCAATTGCAAACTTTGTAACAAAAAGAAACCGCATTAGATCAAATCAAATCCGTTCAGTTGCATCCATCGCGAAAAAATAGACAGAACACGTATAGGCCTATGGGTACAAAATCGGTGATATGTAGCTTACATAATGAGGTATCTCTGGCCTCTGAGATATTATCTCGTATTAAATACCTAAATGGATATGCTCTAAATTTGCTTTACGACTCGTTCAACGAAAAAATGGTTAATTATTAACCACTTTGTCGTTGAACGAGCGTTTTAATTCGTCAAGTTAAATGTTAACCATATAATTTTGTGATCATTATTATTCAATTATTACTTTGTGAGAACTTCTATAGGTTTTATATACCTTACTGTATTCTCTCTAAAGTGGTTCTTAGTTAGTATCTCATATCCTTGTTGAGAATTCAACGTTGGTACGGTATCTAGTGCAAATACGTTTAATTTAAACCTAGACCAAAAATCAGATGGATCGTAATTTTATTGTATTGGGGAGCGACAACCATATTGACGTTGCAAAGTCCTACTCGGGACGGCATTGCACCACTTTTTTCTCATACAGATCGAATGCCTCCATAAGCATAGAATGATATAGTTGGAATGTCTCGTGTAAACGGACTAATAACACAGTGTGTCAAAAGTTCGTACTGTACATCTAAATCTCCCCAAAATAAAGCTGGTAAAACATTCTTATTTAACGTTATAGCAATCTTATTTCGAAACAGACAAATAATAAACGTAAAAGGAAACAAAAATTTTATGACGTACTCGCTTTGGTTATCGCCAATTTGTGTCAACTGAAGCGTTCGTTTAATATTAATAAAACTGCTAGCCCCTTAACCCTCCGCGTGTTTTTACGGTTGGGTTGATGGCGACTTATTTGAATAAATATTTTTGAGTGTGGTTGCGTCGAAGGATTCTTTAAATTTATTTATTTTGTATTTTTTATCTGTATTACATGAGACTGCATAGTGTGGTAAGCGCTGTTGTGTGACACGGCGCCCCACCAGGAGAGGCATTACTAATATGGATGATGCGACAGTATTACAATCGCCTTTATCTAATACAATATGTCCTTTATTATAAAACTAAAATTAAACGTCTGACCTCTTTCGATGTTATTTGATCGCTGCGGGAGTCCATCACATTTATTATACGCAAGGCTAGTAAGTGTTTATTGGTTTATGGATTCTTTTTGTTTTTTGCTCTCGTTGAGTTAATATGGAATATATGGAATCGATTTTATGGAAATTTTAGATCAGTACAGGGCAAATGAAGTAGATATGTTAATTCTATTTAATAGCAACTGATTTGGTAATGAAAAAATGGTGGATGGTATATTAATTTTTATGCGCGAAGCCATTATGATTTTTCTAAAATTGAAGCCTTCGCTTTATAACATTAGCTATGCAGCAGCAAAAATCACGCTGAAATCGGCCCAGTCTTATACCATGCACTCAGAAAGCTGTTATTGTTTAATATAGAAGACAGAAACTCATTGTCTAATTGATGACTGCGGCTTTACCCGCGTGAAATTTGGGTCCCACTTCTACTATTCATGGAAACTTATTGTAGGGATAAGACGTATGCGTGGTGATATTCTCGACTCCTGTACGAAATTTCAGTCTAATCCGTCTGCCTTAGTGCGTGATTGAATAACAAACATATTAACTTTCAAACTTGTTAAACAAACTTTAATATTTAATATAAATAATATTAGTAGGAAATAACGAAAGTTTAATTAATTGTTCAATTTTGAATTCTAAAGTGCTGGTGCGTTGTAGTCGTTAAGCAACGTTCAGTAGAACCCAATTTGTAATTACCCTGGGCCTGACAGACATGTGCCGTCAGACGGACTCTAACACCCGTGTCAGCGCGCGAAAGTTAATCACGCCAGACGCGCGACGGCCGGCAAATGATGCGTGCCTCCACCGTAGCTCTACTTATGTCACCCGCGATTATCGTGCACTCTAGCACAATGACATATCGTTTAACATTACGTTTGGTTGGTAATAATAATCAGTTGAAAAATCTTGCAGAAAGCAGTGGTCAGCTTAAAAAATCTTGCAGAAAACAGTGGTATTACATTATATTAATACTTGCCATATTGTAGGAGAGTTTTGACAAAGCGACGTTTTATGTCAGTGAATTATATTCGCTTGCGCTTCCAACAGTCTCACATGTGGATATGCATTAGGACTGAGAAACTCAACATCGATAAAGCTAAAAACAAAAATACTTCTTTATTATTTCGAGTAAATGTTCAGTTTATTTTTCTTGTGTTTGACAATGTATTCGATTTCGTGTTTTACACAAATGAATTCATATTCCACGCAGACTAAAAGAGTTCTCATTCGGTAAATCGCTTATGGTAATACAACTTGGTTATACCCGTATTTCGCTCATGGTGTTCGATCGTGAGACTTGGTTCGTGCGCAAGCGCATTGGACTGGCGCAAGTTTTGCGAGCTGCGGATGTGAGTTACCTTGTTCGATGTGACGTATTCTCTGTCGATTGTGATCAATATTTTATAACAGTTTTTTAAAATTTTAGCTTCTGTGAAGTTTTACAGCAATGGTAGCACATAGAGTAATTAGTATTTGTAAAACCGACGTCTATTAGGCAACAATATGTCTTTGAGTTCTGCGCACTAAAAAGAAAAAAGAAGC
Organism: Pelosia muscerda; assembly: GCA_963691645.1. NCBI lineage: Eukaryota > Metazoa > Arthropoda > Insecta > Lepidoptera > Erebidae > Pelosia > Pelosia muscerda. The sequence continues at coordinate 10,307,292 of OY829113.1, forward strand.
ACTTATCAAATACTTTCATTGCCTGTCTGCCTGACCTGCCCATTAATTTTGCTACTTAAACTGTAATTTATAAGTCCATTTCAGTGTTCATTCTAATTTTCGCTGTGTACCAAGATTCGGGTACAAAATGAAAAGGGGTAATAATACATTTGACCAAATTTATCTTACAGAACCCATCTCTTGTTTGATAAATACATTTTTTCTCAATGCTTTCGAATCAAGTTCCCAACAGAAGATGGTTTGTTTCCTTTGTGAAATAAAATAGGTCTTATTTATTTGTGAAACATGACAGATAATTCAGTACAGCTACCGATAGAGATGTCTTTGTTGCAAGAATACTTGTTCGGGTTTGTGAATTAATACATAAATATAGGCTTATTGTTGTGCCGTGTTTTGGTTATGAAATTTATTATTGTGACAAATTGTTTGGTTGAAGTTAAGCCTTACGTTTGTATACCATCTGCCCGGATTAAAATACCGCCACGTCGTATTTCTTAGAATTGTTGTGATATTCTGATGAATTAACGGTTCTATAGAAGCTATTTACCACCACCAGGTGTTGAGTTATTCTGTTCTTGTACTAATAATATAATATTAATGAAAGTAATTTATTTGAACAACTCTATTATATAATATTTATACATTATGTATTTATTAACTTTAGGGACAGTAAATAAGTATAAAGGTTATACTTAATACTGAATGACATTATCTAACAGTCTGTCTTTGAGTGGTGCACTGTGAATACGATATGAATCAGTGCATGGGTACTCTATCCCCATGCTCTGATTCGTAAACCATAATAAATAATAGATACACACATTATACCCTAATAGATTCCATTTCAGGAGCTTGATAGTGAGTACTTTCTAGTCGTAAACCCCCTGAATTGCTGTTTGTTTGATTCATTAATACTCACTTTTAAACTCTCGCGTTGCATGATATATGGTTAGCGAGCGGTAACCTATTGAAATATCGAATTTCTGTTACCCGAATCCTAAAACGCCGAAAACGGTTGGTAGAACTTTTAAAAGACAGATGTAATGAATGACAACTTTCTATAATTCAGTTTTTCATTTCCCAGATGAATTAATTTCCAGGTGCACTAAAACCAAATTTTCAAATAGTATTTTTTTGTTTTCCATAGTGTCATAATCCAAATATAGTTATACCAGATTCTCAGAATATTTTTTTTTGTTTCCCATCGTACCATTTTCCAAATAAACTATTGCCAAATTTTCATAATCTTTTTATTTGGTTACCATACAATCGTTTTCCATCTAAACTATATATACAGGTATAGTAAAACTCAGCAAATTTATACGCTTCATTTATTAGGTAGGTACCTACAGCAAGTAATTTAGAAATATTAGTTGCCTATTACAGATAGGTTTAAGTGTCAAATTCGACTCAGCAGGTTAGGTTAGGTTAGAACTGAGACCCCCGCACGAGCCGAGCGACCGAAACGAGCGTGCCGCGGCAGCGGCCGGCGAGTGCTAGCTACCTTGTAATTTTTCCATTGGATTCATTTTTAAAAATCTGGATATTGTTTGTCTGGATATCAATAAACTGCATTTCAAAAATTTGTGTTTTGAAAATACGGCTTTCGTGCATATGGATTACGGTCATCTGGATTTTGTGCATTTAGATTTCGTGTGTCTGGAATTCGTTCGTCTGGATTATAAAACGTCGTACAAATGAATAAATAGAAAATGAAATTTGGAGTTGCGATTATATGGCAAATAAAACTTCGGAATTTGGAAAACCGGGATTATGAATAAATGGCCAAACGTTTTCTGGATTATGATATTCGGAATATTAAAATTCGGGATTAAGATAGGTAACCTTAGCGAGCCGGGGTATTTACGCGACCATTATGATAAATACAATAATATACCTTTTGATTTGCTTGATGTAAGCTTGTTAAATTTGTTAAGCTTGTCTTAGATTTTTATTTAGAAAATAAAAATTATTGCAATATATATTTAAATGAAAACGGAATTTAAATGAAACACCAGATTATTCTATCTGTTAGCTCTTGTCAAACTAGTTCCTGGCTAGGTATGACTCACACTAAGTTCACCGCTCTGAAAGAATTTGGATTTGGTGAACCTGCCTATCTCTGCACTATCTTTTGGTCATGCGAAAAACTACTAGGTTCCTACTCAGTTTTCCGCATGGCTAATCCGGAAGTAGTAACGCCAGTTTCAAAAATGAAAATAATAAAACCGTCACTTACGCAATAAAATAGTGGTACCTATAAAGATACCTTTTGATACATCGATATAGTATAGATGTTTTCTGATAAACAGTGATTTAAATTTTTCAGCTCATATAAAAGTTTCAATAATCTCAAAACATTTCCCATAATATACTTTAAAATTCTCAATAGAATGTCAGTCCCAAGGGACTGACACCGCGGCCAAGTAAAGAGCATTTTATAAATGTGTTTTGAGAATAGCGAGCGAGACGTGGATAGTCTGGGCTGTGGAACGCACGGCGATGCACCAAGTTTAATGGAAAAGAATTGAAAAGTAGCGCGTCTATATGGTAATAGAAATTGCCCGGAAGAAAGGAACACAGACGACATAGTGCAGAGCTCTAAGTTATAGCTGTTTTCTTGAAAATTGAGCGTTATTGCGTACGGTTTTCCCAAGGTATTGGCGAGTTTGGCGTCTCGGTTCGTAAAGAAACGTACATTTAAGTTTTATTGGTACCGGAAAATTTACAAAATGTAAACAGATCATTCACGTAACTTTTATATATAATACTACTGACTTCGTGGTTTCAAATGTCTTTTGCTTCTACCTATTGTACTTGTTGTAACTATTGATCTGATTCGCATGTATATTTTATTTTATAACATGTAATTAGCAGCTAAATATGTACTATTCATAATAGTTAAAACCAACGAACAAATTATTTGCGATATCTGAAGTTGGCGCCTCTAAAGACATTTTTCTGTGAGAATATTATTTTCTTAGGTTGTCGGTAAGTATGCAGAACATGGTTGTCTGACTTGTTCCAATGATTATTTGTAAAGATCTGTGAGCCCGTATTATGTACCAACAAATATTTATGTAGAGAGCATAAGAGGGCACTTAGCGGGATGACATTGTTATGTTCACTAAGTGCTAAGAAACATAATGTTTTGAGATAACTGTGCTTCATTGGGTAAACCTAAGCCAAAATTATGAACAACTGGCCGTTACTGGCGTCCCTCTCGCCCCTCCGCCCACCCCGCGTAGAATTCTGATCTAATTTTCGCTGCACCTTCTGTTAACTACTTCCCATGGTCATCAATAGTGTTTCCAGGCGAAACCCGCCCTTTGGATTTGAAGTGATTAATGAACGAACCCATAGTAAAGTCTCTTGAATCAAAATCGGCGTTGTTGTTATATGACGGTTTACACGTTACTGTAACGTACGCACAGACCCATGGACAACTAATCAGCACCTATGAGAATTAACATTTTATTACAGTTTTAAAAATTCACTAAGTACCTAAAGTTTTATATTCCAACTGTCAACGTGGCACCTATTACATGAATGTTAATTCATAGTAAGTTTTATTCTGATATATTAAATTTCATTTACATAACATTGATGATATAATGACTAAGTGTAATGATATTAATTAATTTATAGGACGATTTCGTTATTTAATTGGTACTGGTTACTAATTTTGTAAATTATCAGTTGTGCCAATGTAATCGCCTCGGCAAAATCTTTGGAGTCCAAGCTACCAAGACAAGCTCTCCGGTAATACGTTATACCTAATTTATCAAACAGCAGTTGCTCCCATAAAATCCAAGAGAACCAATTTCAAAGCGGACCCTGAACTACAAAGAGCCAACTTTGTATTCATCTATCATATTGTATTCATTAAACTTTGTATTGACGCTACGATGAGGATGATATCTTTCATCGCACGTTAACAATTATTATATTTACCACTTAATAACTTATAAGAAATTTCGAGATATACAAGTATGAATATCAACTATTTAAAAGAATGAATATATTGGTATGGTACCCACAAAATACCACATGCGTGTTGTGGTACCGTTAGTTTCGAAATGTTGTTTAATGAGGTGTTGTTTATAAATGTCGTCACTCCTCTATCAATATTCATGTCCAGATTATGTTCATCTAATTGCCACTTATAAATCTAAACGCGTCGATGACATCTTAATTGCTAAAGAAACAAATCATGTATAAAATATATGAAAATATTTAGCAGCATTAAAACGGGTTCATACTTAGGTATTAACGATTGGAATAGTCAGAACCGTGCGTTTAGTGAAAAAACCATACGGCGTTGTATTATAATATCTTATCTCATACAAAGAAGCTTATCTAGAAACCAAGAAGCTTCGGATTTCAGCTTAGGGAGAATATTGTCGTTGATTTAATTATTTCGATACTACAACGGTGAAACTAAAAAAATATAAAATCAATTATGAATAAAGTAATTTTTCGGCTCTATGTGGGTGATTGAATTCTTGAACATTTACTGTTAATCATTACATAGTATAAAACAAAGTCACTTCCTCTGTCCCTATATCACTATGTAGGCTTAATCGTTAAAACTACGCCATGGATTTTCAATAGATAGAGTGATTGAAGAGGAATTTGCTAAAACGGGTTGACACAGACGAAGTTGCGCGGGTTAGCTAGTACACCATAAAATTGAATGCATTGTTGTGTAATGCATTTGAACCTTATTAATATTTACAATTAAAATCGTTCGCTGTTTGATTTTCTAACGGATTGCGTAGGTATTAAACTATTGCGACGTAACAAGTTGGTTCGAGTCCTACATAACCATCCTCATTCGCAGGTGGGTATGGTTTCCGTAGGGATTTTCGTACGAATAAAAAGGTACATTGAAATGTTTTTTGCATGCCGTAAGTGATATTTTTATCTGAATTTGAATTTGATGACCACTCGTATCTTTTCAGAAACTTTAGCAAGCCCAGACAAATTTGCTTGCTCATAGAATAGCCTACCTATTTATTATTTTGTAGAATACTATGTAACTTGATTTAAAAGAAAAAGTTTATTGTTTATATATAGTGGACTACAAAACAACATCTCGTTCTCATAGTGGCACCATTCATTAGCAGCTATAAATCTGGTTTGTTTGTCGTAGACGACCGTAATTATGAATAATCATGTTATTTTATGATAGTCGACAACGACACTGTGTTAATATTTGAAGTATAGTCGTAACGTACGTAATAATTATAGCAAAGTTGTTATAAAACGTGTACATTTTTTTACACTTTCCTTTTTATTACGTTTTGATTTATTTATCGGTTTCAAGTGATTTTTAAATTCTTTAGCGTAATACCACTACTTTGATCACTGTTGCATTACCACTTTATTCTAGTGTCCTAGTACCTAGTAAATTTATAAATGAATGCAAATGTTAATGCGATGAGATGTAAATGTAAAATGTTTAGGGATTCTCGGATATTAAACATCAATCCAGTCAGAATAAGCTACTAGTGTAGCTGTAACCCCGTTTTATTTTGGTTTTGCCAATTAATGAAGAAATGATGGCTTTGTCATAATCGTCTTAAGTATACTGTTTTCCGTCACAGTGGAACATTAGACAAGGGCAGGGCATTAGCAGAGTCTATCTCTATATACAGCAATACCAGCCTGCGAATCACCTCAGAGTGCTAATATGCTCGTAATATTTTATAGTAGATCTTAGCTCAGCTAAGCTAAAAATAAAAAAACTAGCATTACAACTTTAGACATACATTTTCTGAGTAAATTTTTTAGCAGGTTTGCACAAAATTGGATTTTGTTAAATTAGATCAACCGCAAATAAAATAATGTAAATATTTATATTTTTGTAAGTATGCTTTTCACAAAAAAGATAAATATGATATTCCTCCAATCACACACATGAGATGAGGTGTGTCGTTAGGATGTTCTATTATTTTCTGGCTATATATTTCAAATTAGGAGCATTCTAGCATGTCTGCAGTCATAGTTAGGTACGTCTGCCTTATAGGATTGACAATACCCGCTATAACTTAAACGAGACATTCATACTGTACGTCGTCGCTATGGAGTTTCATCCTATGTCTTTGTATTGCAAGTGTAAACAATTTCAGTACGACCCTGATCACAGTAATATACCTACCGTATTACAGGATGATCATAAAACTAACAATACCGATCATTTCACATTTTCTATTTTGATTTTGTGGAGTTGCGTTGCGAATCTTCAATATCAATGCAATAAGCCTACCAAAAAGTTAAGGCAACATATGTCAACGAATATTCTGAACACTTCTGCGTACCCATTTCAAAGATACAGGCGTGATCTTATGATGTGCACTTGTATAAACAATGCAGTCTGCTATTGCAGCAATCGCACCTAATTTCTTGGTATTTATTTAAGAGTTTTCTGGTCTGCCTAGAAACCCCTCATCTGATCTTTGCGAAATTGAAATGGGATTATTTCGAAATATATCCTTTACGAACAATATCAACATCCGATTTGAGAACGTCCTTTTTCAGAATTCGATTAAAAGCTCTAAATCAAATTCTTAAGTTTAAAATCCAATCAAATAAAAAATATTAAGGCTCGCTCAGCTCATTCATCGTATCGAATGTATGAAATAACTCCTCTGCATTAATGCTCTAGTACTGAAGATAACGATATAGGTATATTTCACGTTTTTGGCCCCATTTTTTTCGAATGTCAAATTGTAATAATGTAAGTTGATCTGACAAAGGTCGATAGCCTTGTTGTTTCTACAACGGTATTAAATTTTCTCAAGTGTTGAAGTTAGATGGTAACGAAATGATTCATTACTGGTACGAGAATAAACCATGGAAATGTTTGTTCAAACATTCTCACGCGTGGCTGACGCAGCGTGTCAGTTGCTTGGTCCAACTTTTGACACCTCTCATAGGTCAACAATTCAACATCGATAGGTCTGCGAGCTCCAACAATATTTGTCCAATACCATCTTCAACCTTTACTACGATTGCACTAGAGTTGAAAAACATTGTTCCATTTGTCACAAAATATATTCTATATATGCATTTACTAAAGTAAATATGACATTTGACTATGGAAAACTTAACAACAGTTTGTTGTTTTAACAATCTTAGACTACGTTATGTAACCACTAAAATTTAAATAATTAGAAAAAAAACTTTTAATAATGTTTATTTATATAAATGTATTTAAACCTTAATTCTAAAATACAGATAAAATATGTATACATATAGATACAAAGACGAAAAATAGTTCGATGAAACTAAAAACAGTTCATTTTGAACATTACCGGATAGATAACGATTGTGTTATCTATCCTTTTTTAGTAATAAGAAGAATAAAATGAGGATACATAACCTCTTGATTGGAACGCTGATATAAACTCGGCCGTCGGAAGGATTCTCACATTTGATCCCAACCCTTCTCATTAAAAAGGTGTCTTTATATTTTCCCGTCAGCTGTCGCTTTATCGCTACCATAAACAGTCCCGATCCAAGACCTGATAAGATAATTGTATTTCAATGCATCACTATAATTTTTTACCTATTAGTGCTTTCATGATAACAATAAAATTTAATTTCGCCTATTGACGCATTCATGATTATCGAAGAGTGCTTCATCGTGTCGTACTAAATGTGAATCTAAATCTTAAGTAAATCTTAAGTAGTTTAAGTACTTGTATCAGTCATGACTTAGGTAAAGTTGATGTTCTATACCCGATGATACTTAACCGATAATCCTTTCTCGTCATTAGACCAGTCCTTACAATACGATAGGATAGAAATATCACAGAATCGGTGCACCGTTCTTGTAGACTCATCTGATGGCATTGCTGAATTGCTGATGATAATAATATGATTCAGTGTTAAGCACTAAGAATAAAATAATGTTATTGTCTCCTGAAATAATATATTCCATAATGAGGAAATTAACCACTAAGAGCAATGGATGGATTAAAACGCATTGGGATCACTCGAGGCGCTGCACTTGACGCGTAAATCGATTAAGTTTGACAGTTGACTCTTTGATTGTGGCGCGTAAGGTTCATGGCGGTAATTACTCGAGTCGAGACGACGCGAACGATTTCACATGACATACTGCTAATGAATTCTGTCCATGTTGACGTGACAAGAATATGTGAGGAATTAGTATTATTTTAATTACTTTTGACTGTCTATCGCAGCTGATTCATCTTGCCTGAATATTTTGAAAGATTACTTTCGAGTTGTATAATTTATGGATTTTATAAGCATATTCACTATTTTATTTTTGTATCCTAAACTTCATAACGCCGTCGGATTCGGAATTCATTCCGCTGTAATCTGTCGAGAGAGTCTATTAAGTACTGTGCAGAATTATATCAGAAATGAGAACAGAATTTCACGCAGAAACGAGTCTCAATAAGCAATAGAAATAGTGAATAATAAATGAAAATCTATCTTTTTCTTCGAGTGTGATGTGATGAAAACAGTTTCAAGGTAGTTCGTTTGTTTATTTAGTGCAATCAAACCGAAAGACTACTGCGATTGAATGGAGCATGGAGCAGTATCTAGCTCTTCGTGGAGAGAGAAAACAGCATCGATAACTTAATTGTTCCTTTCAAAAATTTTTAATTTTTTTTTCTAAATTGTATTCTTGTCCTTCATTAAACATAACAATTATTTCAACAAGCTGAATCGCAAGGTGTTTTATATCTTAATCATCAAGCGGTCGTTTCAATCTAGTTTTGTTGGCGCATTATCGATTGTCGCACAGCGGGACGTACGACAAAAGAATTTCATTTTAAATAAATCGCGCGAGACCGCATCGCGCCGAGAAATTAGGCGCAGTATCCCCTGCCGCGAATACTCATCGTAAATAAGTGTCGCGGTTGGATTCGAAGAGCGCACCGGTGCGTCGATGCTTAAAAACACATACTTGTTATACACTCGTTTAGGGATTTAATTACTTGCATCGTTGATGGGACCTCATCGCACGTTCTCCGTTGCCCCCACCACCTCGCACCAGATCGTAAATCCTCCGTTCGTTAATGATGCGAACGTTGTTCCGCGATGAATTACCGCTTAGTCTTGTTGACTTTTTGCAATTTTATTTTTCCAATTTTAGTGAGCGTTGGTTTTGTATAATGGATTGTAACTCTAAGTGGTTTTCAAGTTCATGTTTCAATAAGTTGGCAATAGTGTACCTAGGTATCATACCTTGACTTTCATTTAGGTTCGTAATAAATATCTGCATTTATTTCCAGCTAATACTATACGCTATAACGTTATATGACAAAATTATCAAGAAACTTTAACAGGTATTTAACAAAATTTTTGAATTTGCTACTAACGAATAGAAATATTTATTCTATGTCATCGCGGAACCTGATGCTTGCAATTTGTTACTGTACCTCTACATATTACTTTCGTAGGTAATATATTTTTTGGTATACTCTTTTCTGACTACGCACATATACATATCGGTGAGGTCGTGTTCAATTGATATCGATTTGGTGTCGAGTTTCACGAAAAAATGAACGTCAGGGATCATATACTCGACTACAATTGCCTTCTACTTATAATTTCCCTCTGAGCCGGCGGTAGCTTCTTCACAATGCAGTCGGTGCGTTATTTGTAAACGTGATACTTCCTCAACGATATGTGATTGCGGCCTTTTTACTTTAGTCAAATGGCTGCGACAAAGGATTGAAAGGAACGCTTCTCGATTTTGTACAAGAGGTCGGTATTGGTTGCGAAATCCCTTTAACGTATTTCCGACATTTTTTATGGTTGCCGCAGTGAAATAGATTTTTTATACTGTCAGGCTTTTGGGCGTGGACCACTCTGTGCATAGAAAAATCTCACGCATTATCAAAAATTGGGTGTACTATAGTGAGTGTTATCATAATATACGCATTACACTTGTCTTCAAATAGTATGGAGTTCTACAAAATGTGACGAATTAACTTTATGACCAATGTACAATAACCCGTTAAAGATACTAAAATGGAGGCACTTAATTATAACTAAGATGAAACCACTTCTCTTCACATTAAACTCTGCAGTTGAATAGACTATGATTGCTCGGATTATTTGCTAATTAACCTTCTCCTGTTCATCTTTTCGCCAAATTTCAAACGATATTACTATTAATACCTATGTAAAATCTGTTAGACAGATTTTAAATATTTGACAATAACTTCAATCCCTATTTTTGTTTTATAACGATTTTCGTTTTTTTTTTGATGAGCCGATTCAAATTAAACTAGTCCATGTTTCATTAGCATTGGGACCTTATCGGACGATCGATTTTAAACTCTTAATATAATATGCTCCGCTGCCCTCAACTTTAGTAAAAACTTCTATGTAACACACCGTTTGTAGCAGTAGCAATAAAGTTGAACACTGTAGTTAACTAAACCGGAGTTCGTATTTCCTGAACATTGAAGCAATAAAGTCAGAGCTTTTGCTTCTAGAATGAATGCGTACGTAGAACATCAGATATAATTACTTTGTGAGTGACAATCTTACAAAGAATTTTTCCAAGACTGTATCGTAAACTGCACGCTTTACGCTATCGGAATTATCTTTTAAGCTTTACGAACTCTTTTCAGTTCGTTCTGATATAGCGGTGTATTAAATTTGTGAGTATGGTTTGTCAAAAGTTCCCATCATCATTAACTCAGTTGATTTGTGTATTCAATACGACAAAACGAGGAATGCTCGTTCGGCAACAAAACGTTAACATTATGTTGTCGCACGGTGTAGAGCGTTCCAATTAAGAGAGATTTATTCATCCCCTCGTCGCCGTCGTCACACGACTTCTTCAAAAGACATTATCAGAGATTTAACTCGGCAGGACGATTGTTCCCCAATTTTCTAAACACCTTGACAATGCTGCCGTTATTTGTTCCATCCTCTTGGCTGTTTGATTGTTTGCGCTGGAAGAGCAGAGAGTCATCGTGGCTTCAGTCTTGTAGCTTTATACAAAGTTGTTCGCATTCCATATTCATTTACTCAAACGCTTTGTAATCATCCGTAATTTGAATAAGCAAAGGGAATTTGAACGTCATCATTATTTTGTCAATATTTTCCTACTTAAGTTGAATGATATTACTAAAATAAGTTGTTGCCATTTCCTAAACGAAATTCTCGAGTGATATATATAAACAGACCTATGGTTAAAAGAGTGAGAATCTGTATGCTAATTGTATGGGTACCCTAGGTATAACAGATTCCTTTAATCCTTAGTACCAGTTGGTACTGGCCGTGATCGGAAGTGACAGTGCACGACATGCCATTTTTGCATGACAGTTATGCACGCTAAAGACGCAAGAAGAGGTGGCAAAACAGGTACGGGAGAGTATACTCTCCCGAGCCGCGAAAGGCGCACCGGGTATCGAAGATCACAGAACAGTCGCTCTATCAAAAGCAAGCCTAGGGTGGAGTCTAATACGTATACATTTCACAATAATTTACTCAGTGAACGAGTCAAATGCGTCTCCGTTTCGAGAAGGTGGCTGATTTTGTTACAACAAATAACAAAACAAAACCAACGTAAAAAATGTGGTAAGCAGTTGATTGAAAAATGAGTCTGCACATTTCTTAATCGATTTACACCAAACTTGAAAACGAAGAACTCGTGTCCAGCGTTCTTTGTCTACAATACTACTTATTTTAAAATACAATCTTTGTTCTGTTTTTTTTTGATAGGGGGAACATGACATCAGTGAAGTTTTGCTTGCTGTCGCGCTATTTATGAACGGATCTTAGTAATTTCAGCTTAAAATGTCAAGACCATGATTCCTCATAGGTAAAAAGTGTGCTCGTGACGTCTTACTGATCATAAAACTACTAGTCATTATATGGTTTTTTAATTGGGCTACTGGGAACTGCGTCTTTTGTTATATGTGAACCACACCCCGCGTTTATTTAAGCAGTAAGCAGTAGCTTATTTTAAATGATAAATGAGCTCCCAATTGATTTGAATAACAAGTAGGCAGATGCTCTTAATCCTTTTTATTTCATTGAATGCATGCTCCCTCGCCCCTTGTCGGAAATATCACTCCATGGCAGTATATGCCTTGGCGGATCTTAATTATTAATGAAGAAATAGATTGAGTGAGTTTTACTTTATAACCGACTTCTAAAAAATGAGGATTGTCAATTCGGTTATTTATATATATTTATATTTATTCACGCATAGCCCCGTCAACTGGATTTTTTATTCGATAGGGGTATATTCCGTAATGGTCTCCTGAAAATTTTGTTAATATTTGACGAGGGGTTTCAGGAACAGACCACAGAACTCGGAACACAGAAGTCGGTGCCGAAGTAGAACATCGATGACGACAATGACGTCAATCCATACATTTGCAGTATTACATAAGGCACTTATATTATTATATCATTACACATTTCATTGGTGATGTGGCGGAAACTGTGATTATGGATATGTTTTTTTTTTTTTTTGGCTTGCCACTGACTTCAAGCAAAGTTTTACGACCATAGTTGGGGTAGGTATATCTGCAGTTGCCTTATTTTTTTACATCTTTTTGTTGGTTGAATTGATTTCTTCGATCATCTCTATAGGTTATATATATGTATATTATTTGTGGCACGTTTATTTGACTTAACGTCACCTGATGGTAAGCTGAAGGCAAAGTCTCAGGAAGAGTGGTAATGGTGCGGTAGACCAAAGACTCACCGAACCGCTTGGTTCTTGATGGAATATTCTACACCGTACTAAACCCTGCACGTCTAAACCCTGCAGGTGTTGTCCTGTGTACCTGAAAAGGAGAGGGTGGGATTAATTGGAAGAGCTCTTTACAACATTTACCGTAATAGAGACGGTAAAATACTGCCAAGGACGCAACATCTCTACGCATCATAATGTCAACAATATTTTGTTTCGAAAGAATAAACCCGGCGATCAATAATTGGAAATTGCACCAACATGCTTAAAACCGTTAAAAGCACTTGCCTATTAGAACACTTATTTGCTTAAAACCTAGCTCGTATTTTTATGGGACCCTAAAGAAAGAATAAAAGCAATTATTACGTGACTGAGACATATTTTGCTGCATATGCCACTGTTTCCTGAAATGTGTAAACTGTATAATGGTTTACATCTTCATATTTTATCACATTGGCTTTGTTTGCATGTGGAAATCAACTTATCTTTTTTCATTTGGAGGGAGAATCTAATGAATTCCCAGAAGACAGTATTCAGAGTCTTACCAATCGCAGCGTCATTTGTTTGATCGTTTCGTTAGAGGCCAAGTAAAAAATCCGTCAACATTAATCACGTCGATACTGAAATATGATTTTAAACGGACGAAAAATTTACATAAATAATTTATACCCAAGAGAGGTTCACGTTGTAGGGCCTTTCTAATCCCTCATCATGGAACATTCTGTAATCTTGTTGTGAATACAGAATTTTATTTCAAGTTCTCCTTCTCTCACAGTGATATCATATCCGTATTTTTCGGTTTGTCGCATCTTCGGATAAAATAGGGTGGTGATATTGTTTCTCCTTCCCCACACGGATGGAACATTGCGACTCGATATCTTATAATGATACCTAATTTATTAACCAGTTTTATCATAAGGACGCACTTTTTAATCACATAAGTACCTAGTGTTCACAGACATATGAGTAAAGTGTAACATATTCGAAAGTCGTAATGAAATATTTTAATTTTGAAATGCAACGGGATATAAAATTAAGGATTTTTTGCTCATGTGTTAGTTATAGATACCTATATCGTCGTTTAGTTCGGGTCGCTGCGGGACGCCACAGTAGTGTTGGCTGGCAATCTTCTCATCTCCATACGAAGTGGCCCTCTGTCTTGACGGGTCATACAGTGTTTCGCTTGATGGAGCATTATTTTAGGCATGTGACTATGATCGATTCGATCGAATCTTTCTTTGGACAGCGTGAAGTCTTAGCAATGTCAGATGCCGCGTTCCATTCGAAAAATACACAGATGTAAATGAGGTGGTATCAGCAGTTCACAAGTGTCATTATAATAAATTGTTATTATTACTACCTTTGTTATAGTAGATTTGTTTAATTTATTGAACGTAGTTTACCATGCATTTGTGAATATGGTTGCGTATTTTATGGGATTTAACGTTTTAGTTGTAATTTGCCTAGTTTACGAAGGGTTTACTTTACCTATCAAAAATTTGGCATTTATTTGGTTTTCTGTATATTTAGCAAATAACTGAGCGAAATCTATTGTCATGTGTACAGGTTATGATGCCAAGATAATATACATTCTGAAACAGAAAAATAATAGGTAAGTATGTGTAACATACTTGTGGAATTATCAGTACAAGCTGATTGATGGAGGAAGCTCTAGATGATGATGACGATGAATATGAAATTCTAAGCAATTAACCTTGTTCAGCGCTGAGATGTTCTCGGTAAATATATTTACAACTAGATAATAACTTAGTGATGCTCAGTACATTTCAATAACAATTACTTATTCAGGTCGATGCAGATGGAATGTTGTTAAACCTAAACAAAGTTTTCTATTAAAGCTACACAATGTGTCTCAACTAGTTTTCACTACAAAAAGACGATGATGATTTGAAGACACCCAAAAATAATGAATTTAATTATATATAATTCCTGTATTATGGCAATATTGTGATATATTCACTTAAATGTATTGTCAACTTCAAGTGACCGTCATCTTGCGACATTGAATTTAATAACTCAACATGAATTAATAAGAAGAAGCCCCGCCCTGTAGGCGTCAACTCTATGATTAATATAGCCATTGCAAGCGACTACCGGATCGTGAAGAGCCGTTGCTTTCGCCCACTACGTGTGTTCCACGCCTTATTTTAACAAAGCTAAATTCACACATACAAATTATTTATATCGATTACGTATCTCGATAAATCGTACATCATTCTGAGTGTTTAAATTCAAATAATAATGTCATATTTTATATAGTTGGCTGTATTTTTATGTTGTAAGATGGTTATTTTCGTCATAGTAAGGTCGTTCAACTTTTACGGATCGTAAACAGATCGAACGCATTATAGGGTTTAAAAGGACACTTGTCATTTACTACAAATTTCATTTACATTTTTCGGGGTTCAGTACCCAAAGCTACTACTACTTATAATTAGCTACATGTCGTCGTAGGGTTGGTCTTCTTGTAGGGTGCCCTTATGTTTACACCCTATATTACTTCGTGGTCGAAGCTGCTGTCAAGACGTTTTTCTTCGAAATACTTGTAATATCCAGAAACTATCATCACGCACTCAGATCCCTTATACCTTGAAATTATAAATAAACTAAACGGAGCACCTCGATTAAAACTTGTTAATACAGCATAATTATACAATGGTACTGGTATCAAAACGTATAAGGTAGGAAAGTATTCCTCGATTAATTTTATTACGCTTCCAAATATGTTTTCAATCACTTTACCGTTGTTATAAAAGCAATCGTTTAATCTGATGATTCTGATTACGTATTCCCAATGCTTTTACTAAATAAATCTTTAAATCCCTTTATTAGGTAATCACGAAATTCTCCATTACCGTCCATTTCGTAATAAAAGATTCAACATCACAAGTTTGGTAGTCCGTAACTCTGGCCTTGGCGGTCAAAATGCCAAGCGGCGCAGTGGACGATAAATTATTCCGCTAACATCAATAATTGAAAGTACTTCGAATAGAGTTTCCACTGGTAGTAACTGAGTTGGTTTAGCAGGGCTTAGGTATATATTGTGGTTTTACATTAAACTCCTTTAATTAAACATCTGCAATCTGTGTATTGTACCAAATGTTCTCTGATATTCCTTCCTTCATCGTGTAAAGGTGCGAATTGTGAACACATGATCTTATTTTATACTATTTATATATTTTTATTGTCATTTGTTCGTTTTCATGTGTTCATTTTCTAAAAGCTAGGCAGATCTAATATAATGTACAACTTTAATTGTTAATTTTTTTTCTTAAAAACTGACCAATTCCAAGTCGGACTCACGCATGAAGCTTCCGTATCTAATTATTATACTAATCTGTTTTTAGTATTCATTGTTGTTATAACCACTATGACTGTTTATGAAATATAACCTAGTGACAGATAGATGAACGGACATTGGAGGTTTAGTAATAGGATTTAACGCTTTGGGTACGGAATCTAAAAAATTATGAAATAATTGTCTGCACCGCATAATTTTTTGCATAAAAGTTACTAACGTAAGTCAACCCAAACGAAGGAGAATGAGTAGGTAAGTAGAACCTATACTCATTCTCCGGCTGCAACCGGGAATAACGCAAAGATACAAAATAATATTAATATTATTATATTAATATTAATAATAATATTATTTTGAAGTAAAGAGGGATCTTAAAATCAAATTGATTCAATTTTTTATGTGATTACATTTTATTGTGTATAGCATAGATACATATAGGCCGGAATGTCGATCATTCATCTAAAATGATTCGCGTCTACTTTTAAGTAGTCCTAAGTAAACTTTAACTTGCATAATACCCTATTCGCAAAGAAATATGATCCATGGCGCATATCTTTTTCAAACATTGACTTAATGATGATACTTTTGATACTCGCACCTGAACTAACAATTCCCTATTTGCCGAACGAACCTGGAAAGTTTAAATATAATTGAAGAAAAAAACTCATACCTACATTACATGCAGTACATAATGGGCCTAAGAAAATCCATTGTTTTATGTATTGTCTAATAGTGTGACAATTTCAGAGTAATACATTTGATTAAATGTAATTAAAAATGTTATATATGTACAACCCTATATTATTTAGAAGAATATGTGTGGTCCATGAATTTTCAAAAGGTTTCGCCGACTGTTTCCAAGATACTGCTTCGATTTCATACTCAGAATTCATCTTTATACTCGTTCTTAAGGCTGTGAATAAGTTTCATCCGAACATCCGAATGGTATTTTCAATCTTTCTAACGTAGTGTTTTCATAGTGTATGGCTTCTCATTCTTAAACCTCGTCGGCGCGGTCACTGTTTATCTTTGTAAGATTTACCATTGTGCTCCCGGGGACGATAATTGTAGACGGACATCTTTTTTTTTGCGTATATTATTGGTGCGTTATAGCGACTGATGATATTTTAAATGTTTACGTTTCTGCTCAATATGACGATCAGTGACGTGTAGGGCCAGTCTTATTGTTCGGGAAATCATATGGTCCACACGGCCCGTTTGCTGCGTACGATGCCTCCTTTACTATAGGTGTTTGTGGATTTTGTATCTTGATACTTTTTATTTTTAAGCTATTACTGGCAGGTCTTTTTCGTCATCTGATCTGTAATCCCGCTTGCATCCAAAGGTTCTTCGCTTGGATATTGTGAGCTAATAAATAATTGATTTGGAGCAACGAGTCTTCGCGTCGGAAAATCCGCATCAGAATCTCGTCCGTTACTCAGCAGTTGTACTGGCAGTGTTAGGGTTACACAGCTGTTTTTATTTGGCTTTACACCCTCCAGATAAAGTAGGTAAGTAAGATCTGAAGTAATGAAGTGAATTAAACTGGATACTGAAGACGGACGAACGGGGCATGACTCATGTACAATAAGTAGACTGGCTTAATTTGATTATTGGAAATATATTTTTTTGTGATATAAATAGTAGATAGTACTTATTGTCGTGTCGTAAGTGCGTGGCATTTGTGACTTGCATGTATTTAATATCCGTGTGGTAATGGAGAAAGAATATAACCACCCCATCTCATACAAAGGTATAACGGATAAATACGCAGACGATATCACTGTGAGAGAAGGAAAACTCGAAATACAACACTATATAACTCGTTTGGCTAGCGTGAAAACTGTAAGTCATAGCCCACAATCGTTGTCTATGTCCAGCGGTGGACTCTGATAATATGTAACAGTTGAAGTAAAAATTTCACCCTCTTCGCAGCACTTAGAGTCGTAACAGTGCATACTCCAGTCAGCTTGTAACCATGGCTATTATTGTATTTACCATATTATCGCGTTAATATTCGGATTTCCCTAACCATATTATAATGCAACGCAAAGTTTTAAAAGTGAATATAACTGCGATAAACAAAATATAACAAAACTGACATATAATTATAACAGTGTGTATACATTAATAGATTTTTTTAATGTAGTATCTCTAACGAACTACTGTTTTACATGTAATATTATATATAGTATATGATGCTTCGAGTATCAAGAATAATCTCACTACTTTGATATAAATTCATAGACCCTACGCATATTGTTCAAAGTACATGTGAGAAATCGTTCTTTTTGTTCGTTACCAACAATTGAGCTCTCGCCTCTGTGATGCTGAGACATGCGTAGGTACATCGTACTACAACTAACACAATCATGTATTTTTGGTACAAATATGCTTTGTGTTGTCGGCCGACGTCCGTCTATTGTGATGCGTTTTAATATCCATAGAAAGTGCGGGCTTTCAATTGGTACATAACATTGAGGTTATTATGTTGTCCGTCTTTTAAAAGAGGCGGTCTGCTGACATTGCAATAAGTGTGACTTATGAAAAGATTTCTGCTAATAATTGTTTTCTAAACCATAGTTACTATATCCATTCATCAGATTTGAAAAATTACAACTTTACATCAACTTTAGTTATCGTGGCTCATTAATGCTTTTATATTTTGACATAACCACGATTTAGACGTTTAAAACACTGATTACAGGACGTATAAAATTTACTATAAATTCTTTATTTATGTGACAAAAAGGAAACAGTGGGGACGCTCTTAGAATTAAATATATGCTCGCGATCATAAAATAAAGAATTTATAGGCATCCTTTGGAATTACCGTGGCTCGGTTTTATGACTTCACGGGGCGTTTATTCAGCGTTGCGTTGCGTGGTCGTATTACAGGCATACCAGATAGGGAGTGCCCATCCTCGTTGTATAAGAACAATTACATCTTCGTATTTCGTGTTATGCGTGCTCCATACTACGCTTTGAGTTTTACGAATCTCAGTCAAATGATATTGCTTGTCACAAATGATTGTACCTCTTTTATGAGACTGGCTTTTCCTTTCTGTTTCTTTTTGTTTGCTATTTGTTACATAAAGAACGGAAAGAAAATGATCAAGGTCCAAAAACACAGGTGATGATAACATGTCATTATAGCATACAGATGGCCTGTTTTCACGAGATTAAAAAGAAATTGGACCTTAGGGCCCTAATACCTATATATATAATATGGCCCTGTCCATAAGATGGCGAACACTGTACGGAATATGTTTAGTAACACGCATAGGCGAACGTGTAGACAAGGGGTTTGTGACATGGTTGATGTGTGGTGGAGGGTCAGGGTTGGCGAACGTTTTCGCCAATGTGTTCGCCAACGTGTAGAGCCAACATTATTTGGGATTCCCCGTGTTTTCAATTTCTGAGGAACCTCTTATGCATTAAACCACATTGATACGATCAATGTACACAAAAAGGCCACCGTGACCAACAGTTTAACATCTCTGTTCTGTCTATAAGTATGCGTGAAATTGTGATTATGAACACAAACGAGTCTTTCAATCTACTCGTGAGGTAGCTACAGGTGTTTTTTTATCTATGTGTGTATTGACTTCGTTTAGACGAATATAAGCTAGTAGTGTCTTATAGTCTGAGATACTGTTACTGATACACCCATCTCTTTGCTGAAGAAAATTATATTGTAACGAATAAAATGTGTTGCTGAATACTTACCAATGGAGTAAGCTTGGAAATATAGTCCACTTTAAAAAAAATATGATATAGTTCATATCTCAACGATTCAAGGTATGCAAAATAATTCTAAGCTCAAGTAGTAGGGAATTTAATTCTTTACATAGTGGTTATTATATCAATAATAAAAATAACATAGGAAAAGAAACATTTGCCAATAACTATTATAAAGTATTAATTTTTGAACACGGCGGCGGGCAAAATACGAGGTGGCTAAGTTGAAATTCGAAATGAATAGATCAAAATTTATAACGTTACCCATTTTCAATACTCAATGAATTCACACCAAAATAAATTATTATTACTGATTTAATACTAAAGAAAAGATCCCACAGGGTTAGATCAGTTCACTTTTGGCATTCTGGAGTTACCCAACGACATATTAAAAGAAAATAAAAATACTGTTCAATTCTATTTCAACTCATTGTGTAAGGAAAGTGAAATATGAAAATTTATAATATAATCGATAGTCGCATTCATTTGTTTCTCATGTAGGTGCTTCGTCATTAATTTTGACTCAACCACAATTTTTTCAATTTGCATTTTGTAAGTCACGTCTTCAGAACTCTAGTTATTGTATCGATATGTTTACTGTATGCTCATCACAAGCACCGTCGTGCATCAACATTGTAACCAATTCGATGCGGTTTTTGTACTTCAGCGCTTGATGCTGCGTCATTATGACATTGATCCGTGGGTTAGGTTAGGTCATGTTTACGTTAGGACAGTTTACATTACTGTTGTGTTGTATTGTAATAGATTTGCAGCAAGTTGCTAACCCAAGTTTTACTTCTAAATTAAGCGTATTCCACTTCGTAACCTATATCTTACCATCAGGGGGAGTGTAGTCAAATTGTTGTGTTCTAAAAATATAATAATATTCGCTATACACAAAGATACATTTTTTCCTGTTTATAATATTAGTATAGATTTAACTGTTAAATAAAATCCAACAGTATTCAGAACTATCACGACTTGAGTCACATACCCCGTATGTTAGCTTGTCTGCCGAGCGTGAGCCACGAACCTTATTATAATCACAAATCTGAAGATTGTTGTCTCCATAAATTGTATAATTTACAATAACAGAATGAAGAGTACACGAAAACAGACATTTTTATCTCCTGTAACGATTTATTAACGTTATAATTTTTACTCGGTTATTTGCTTCATAACAATTAATATCTAGTCATCATCAGGAACGTTTTGAACCCAGAGAAATGTATTTGAACCCAGTCGAATGGAAGACGGATGTTAAAAGAGACAAGACAAAAAGTGAGAACAACGTAATACCTCTTGCTCCGTCTTGCTCTGTGTACAGTCACCTGCAGTACCTAATATGTATACGTTTTAGAACGTTTTCACATTAAACTTGTCGAATTTTACTGTTTCATGTCATGATGTTGACCTGTCATTTATTATTGTGAAAGTGTATACATATTATTGCAGGTGACTGTACCATACAGTAAATTAATGTTGATATTAATTAAGGCGAGCACTTCCCGTCAAGTAAGAGAAAAGGACAGCTCTACCACCCTGTGGATTTCTTTATTTATAAAGAGACCAGAGGTAGTCAACGTAAGCTGATGGCAGCATCTATTTACGAGAAGGTGATTTTAGTCTTTTCCGAGTCTCTGAGCAAAAATAAATTATTGAAAAGAAAAATACTGTTTTAAAGGAATCTATACTTACTTTTAAGCAAAAAATTAAATAAACTTCTAGAACAACAACGCACCGAATAGTAAAAATTGGTTAACCTATTATGAACATTACAGCATTTGTATAAAACTTGAGAACGGCTGGATCATGATTTTCATTTTGTTGGGTTCGTTTTCCTGTGTTACTAGGATATTGAAAAAAAAATTAAATGATAGTAACAAAGAATACCGTTTATGCACGTAAAAGTCAATGAGGCCACGGTAAGCACTATCCATCAGGTGGGCCGTGTGCTTGTCTGCCATCTAATTAATATAAATGTATGGTATAGGTAGTATGATAGAAGAAAGTAGAGCATATAAGCCGAATTACAGACTGCTGTGAAAATCTTTATAGGTGGGTGTCCGTTTTCTTTTAATATTTAGGTCGTCAACTTGACTGCATCCCATGATAGTATGAACATTATTGTTTGAGCGTATGAACCCTATAGGTGGGTCTGTGATGTATGGGCCTGTGGGTATATGAGCCCCGGCATCATAAGAGGCGACTATCTGAAAACGCTGACGATATCACTGCGATAGGGAAACTCGAAATAAAACCCTGTACCAAACCGTATGGACAGTGTGGAAACAATAGACTAGAGCCTCCCAACATTGGAGGAGGCCCATATCTATCAGTGGCCTGTGACAGGCTAATTGATTGGTTGATTGATTGGTTATTCTTTTAGTCTGAGCGTTACGTGAGAACACGAAGACTACGGTGCCCGGCGACGGAAGTGAGTATATCTTCATTTTACAAGTTCACACTGACACCATTTGTTAGTTAGTACAGTCTATATTGTATCCGTGCGAAACCGGGGCAAGTCGCTAGTGAAACAATAAAATTAAATCCTTTCGTTTGTCGTATCATTGTAGTTCAGCAAATAGCTGAAATCGGAATTCGTAATTAATTTTTAATGGCAGTCATAAATAAAGCGGTAGAGGCGAGAGCGTTAATCTTGGTTGTTAGTATAGCCGTAGACGAATATCTTGTGTGTGACGGTGAGACATTGCTTGTTGTGATTTTATGGCTACCATAAACCGGCCATTACTATTCACACTGATCTAATACGATTTTTATAACCAGTGTCTATTAATTGCAGTAGTTGTTCGAGTAGGTAGTAAAATTGAAATGTTTATCACTAATAAATTACAGATATAACCAATTCGGTATAGAATATACAATGGATAACATTAACATAGCTAGTTCGTTCTGTTTCCAATTATTTACGTGAATATGTTAATATTAAATGAACAAACGCTTTATTTGAAAGACTTAGCAACGAGTACTAAAGTTTTACTCAAGTGTTGTTTTAGTAGGTAAATTAACCTTTATGTATCTTAAATACCTATAATACCTATAGGACGTCCAAGCGTCCTATAGGTATTATAGGTATTTAGTAGGCGTTAGATTTTTTTTTATTTATGGCACGTCAATTTGACTTGACATCGCCTGATGTTAAGCTGAAGGCAATTCAGATGTCCGTCATAATGATACAATTCACAAGATGTTTCTTAGTTTCCACTTGTATCGGCAGTCTCTAAAGACTGCGGCGCAAGCTTTTTTTCTAATAATTTTTCTAGAAAAACCTATATAATGACAATAAGTAGATCAGGAGATCTCTAAAATAGTGATACACAATTTAATTGCACAATACATTGTTTCAAGTCATCACTCCTTGGTTTAAAGAATCCAATATAATGGAAAAAAATCTTCACAGCCCCGTTCCGGCATATAAAAAAGTTTACCTGTGCATACAGTCCATTATTCGATATGAGAAATTTGAGTTGCAATTTAGCGTCTATTGTATGAGAACAAAGGCGTGCGATGCGTTAATAACACAGGTGCACCGTTTTCGAAGTTTGGACGAGGCGTTCGCGGGACGCAACACTACGTGACTGGTTTTATTTTATGCTATTCTCGCCATGATAGCGCCCATTCTGTGTAATTTGCCGTTAAACTCGAAAACTATTTTTCAGTGTTTGGCCCTTTTTGTGCCATTGTCCGGGGATGTTAGATTAGGCGGTCGTCCTTTTCATTAATGCGAATCTAATTTGTGTTGCAGGCCGGCTGTTGTATTCCTGTTTTTAACTCGGCTTTTGTTGCCGAAATGTTAAGTTTTAGTGAACATTAGACGCAGATGTTAACAAGTTTATTAGTCAAATGTGTTTTGTGTGTAAAATGTATACTGATATAAAATATTACATAATTATGCTAGTGTAGTAAGTAAAAGCGATTGCTACGCAGGAGGCGCGTGTTCGATTCCCGCTGCGTGCACATATTTGTATGCATGACTGTTTGCACTGGTATGGTCATAACACGGAGATCGTAGAAATATACAAATCTTCTCTTCTTTCTTTGTGAAATTAAGATGTTGATATCTTCTCGAATCTGAAGTCGTTCATTGTTTAAACCAAGAGTTCTTGCTCATAGCACAAAAATAAAATAAATTATGCCTTTATTATTTGTGCAAAGAAACTTACTATAATGTTTTGTTACCTAATCCAGAATTTCAGGAAAAAAATCTAACAACGATTATCTACGTTTTTTAAGTTATTGTGTTTGATTGAGAGCAGTTGATTTGATGTATGATCGCATGCAATACAGTATACCTATACAAACTCTAATTTTCGTTTGTACTTTCTTTAACATACTACTAATTTGTTGATATTCAGAAGAAGAAGAAAGAAAGAAATACGCTAATTTTGGAATATTCACATATTCAGCTTTCATTTTACTACACTGAATATATGAATATAATAAGAATATTGAAATATTGAAGTTGCATTATTTAATTGTATTTAGAGTTTTAAGCTAGTCTACCGTTTGCGGCTTCCGAAGCGACTTGTTTTTCTTCGTCATCCCGGTTCTACTCAACCAATTGCAATTGAAATATAAGATTTTAGGTCATACCAACACATTAAAAAAACGCATAAACATTCATGCGGAAAATATTTACGTCCATAGTGAAAAAACAGGCAAGAATTCCAAATAAGAAAATGGTTTTTCCTGTCGATAAATGTAACATAGCCTATTTTTTAATATCTCGAGCACTTTATAATTTTATTATAATCTATAAATAGAATATTTGCATGCTTAGTTATTTTGAACGCGATGTTATTCAAACCCATACGTAATAATTAGACAGTATATAATTTTGGACGTTTAAACATTACTATTAAAGACTATCAACAGTATTTATGATAAAAGATCAATACACAAGGTTGGTATTCCACCTAGAGAGTGTGAGTGATACGTGAAAAGCAAACAAAAGTAGTGCACAACTATGGGTAATAAAGAAAGTCTACGGAGCAACCATCCCCAGACACGTACGGCAATTCGTTCTAATAGTTGCAGCCGACAATGGCGCTACTTTGTCATTGTTTTGTTAGGACTGAACGTTGGCCCATGCAAAACCCGTGGAGCCACTGAATATTGTCATTGAAAGCGGCTAGCTTTTTTTTTCAACATTCCTCGTGACGTGTGGGGCCAACTGAAGTGGTCGCCGTTCAGTAATTATCGGATTGACGTGGGCGGTTGTTTTACGTCACACTGTTTAGAAACAAATTGTAATGAATCGCTCAGTGGGACGTCACACTTAATACGTCCTTTGAATTACGTCATCAGGCGTATAATACTGATCAACCTTAATATAGTACGAATACAATAATAATTGATACTATTTTTATCATAGTATGATTATTTGTAAACAAGTATACATATCATAGTAAATATTGTGTTGAAAAAATGTGGTATTATTATTAATAGCTTTTATGTAGATACGTGTGTGAGTTACAATGCTGCCGTCAATAATAATCATGTCTTCGCAATGATGCTGCAATCCACAAAACTAGGTTATTTTATACTTTCTAATTATATTACTGGGTTAACCTACTGGGTGGATTGATGGCATTAAATGTTAAAAGAATGTTAACCAAATAACTAAATGGAACACAGAAACGGAACAAATACAGATCAGTGGGTAGGTATAACGTTAGAGCTTAGAATAACTTCCGCCTATGTATGACTTCCTTACCAACCAAAGTGAAATATATAAATTACTATCGATATTAATTCGACAATCAATCTCATGGTAGGTATACAAAAAGCTGCTGAAAAAGCAATTTTTATAACAATGCATAAAGATAAATTTTGGTCTAGTTATGCCAACAATTGAAATTTTGATAGGCAGTTGCGGTATGAAGACATTTCCTGCCTAAATGTAATCTATTAGACGGAGAACCGACTAACACTGACCCACGAAACAATTTGTTACTATCACTTTTTAATGGAGTCATTAAAATAGTTTTGCGGTTGAGAGCGAGTCATAACATTTTGGCGCCTGTTACTGTCTCGGATAACAAATATCTTGCGGTTGATAGGATTGCGCGCTACATCTTGAACGTGGGATTGAGAAATAGTGATCCATTATTTTCTATCACTCAGTGTCTCTTTTATTGAATCACAAAGTATAATGTATACCAGCAGGTGACTAAACTAGCATTCCACATGGGAAGACCAATAACGCGTCATATTCGTTGATGAAGTTATTTAATCAGGGATGTTTACTGGGTTTTATCTTGATTTTTTATCCCGTTTAGGAGACATACATAGGCACATAAAAATGGTACTCGCGAATAGTAACGAGGAATACCATATATTAAGGCACGTAATTAAAATGACAAAATTCTTTCTAGATTATAATATATATACTTACATGTTACTAACAAAATGTATTTTATTACTTATCTGAAAAATAAATTATGTTTGTATTATTTTTATAAAGTGAAAGTAAACGTGTAGGTACTCGTAATTTACGTTATTTTTGTAAATAAGTTGATTGAGTATGGACGTTGAGAAAAGTATGTTACCTGTAATACTTACCTATCTGCAGTAGATATTTTCCAAAAATATTCGAATTTATTATTTTAAAGCTACTCCATTTCCTGTATAGATAGTGTTTTTATTTTTATCTGCAATATTTCTTGTTTTCTATCATTGAAAAACATAGCTTTAACATTAGTGTTTTAGTCCCTTGTCACGTGAGGCCTTTTTTGTCCCAGTCGGGTTTACTGTGTCGTCTGTCTTAATTGTTTAACAACTTATTGTTTACACGAAATAGTTTCGGTTTCAAAAAGATATTTATTACCTTTTACGTTTTTGCTCAATTTTCTTAATAGATCTGATACAGTTAGTTCAAAGGAACGTTTCGGATAGTACCGCACGTGCGATTTGTCTTTTATATTATTTTTCAAATGTTGAGGACTGGTATTTGGAGCGCGTTATTGTCTTTGTCATTTCAATACTGTTGTCTAGTCGTTTTGTAATGCCATGAGTCACAAGTGAACTATTTGTATTTGCGTTGGGCTGATAAATAATATTATAAGCGTCACAAGAAGCACAGTCAGATATAGATTATTATCCTACAGTTAAAACAGTTTGTTGTGGTGATATGAAAATCACTTTAATGTTATACATTATATGTACATACTCATTTAAACCTACTATTTTTTGCATGATGAGGTAGGTACCTGTGTTATTCCCGATTCAAATGAATATTACATTTTTAGCTTTTTGACTAATCCTTGATTTAAAAAAAAGGACTTAAGTACCAGTTTTAAATGTTTGGAGTAACAAACAAAAAAGAGACTACTTATGGGATTGTTTAGAAAAGTATGGAAAGTGAAAAGAAAGTGAGCGAGCGAACACGTAGTTCGCTCGATTTTGCGGTTACGACTCACCAATCTGAGTTGCCCGTTATTTAGATTTTTTGTTTATTTTATTACTTTAGCCTTGTCAACCATTGTCTAGTCCCTTTTAAAATATTCTTTTTAGCACCCGTAGACCCTTTTCGTTTTGGGTATTCGCTCGTTCATTGTTTCTTTATTGCAGACCTTTGCCGACAGCCAAGTTTGCATAACGTTCACTTACTACAATTTACCGCACAACCAAACATACCATTGTATAAAAACGCTGTAAATACCTGTATTTGTTTTAAACGTGACTGATTTTAGTGAAGGTATTTATAAGAGATCGTAATCAGTAGCGTTTTTGTTTACCCAAAATTATTTTGACTATGTACCTTAGGGCGATATTTGGTCTAATAATAGGCCTATAGAAACACTTAGCCCGGTATCTTTGTTGAAGAAAGAATTTTATCGTTTAGATTTATTATATTTGTAGAGAATTTAATCGTTCGATTGCCCATGCATCGGGCCTTTCTGTAGAATATTAGCTTAACAGAGCCAGGTAGGCCCGAACATTTATCAGCCGTTTTAGTTTTTTGTTGTTACTTATGTTATTATTTGTATCCCTCCAATGTATTAATCTCGCGTGGGTCTGCCAGAACCAGTCATTACCAAAAACTTGGGGGCGTATTGCGTCCGGGTGCCTAGTTATTACGGTTATTCTAACAAAAACCTCATACCATTTACGTAATTAGATACTTTGCTAAATATTTTATAATGACGGATTGAAATTATGTGGGTTGGCAGCGTTTAAGACATTGCTATTGGAAACAGACCGAGTGCAACTGCTCTGGGAGTATAATGATACCGTTTTAAACATTATCCTATTTAATAGCAGGTTCGTTTTATTTGTCATTGACCTGTTTAAAAGATAGCACCCCTATTTATCATCAGGTTAGCAGACGTAATGTATTAGTATAGTTATATTACTTTCTACGTTTTCAATCTATACTAATATCTAATAATATTATAAACGAGAAACATTTATATTCTTTGTATGTTTGTAGCGAAAAAAATCATATGAATCAAAAATCTTTCATCATGAGAATACGACATTTATCTCTGAGTACCTAAGACTAGCAGTACTTAACCGTGGGGTGAGGCCAATAATATAATTTCATTACGTATCTTTTCTCTGTTACATTTAATTCAACGGTTGTAAAAAGCTTTAGAAGATAAGATATTTGTTCACAATTCGGCTCTGTAGTGGATTCTGTATTCAACTCCACTCGCCTCGACTCTCTACACATCTTTCTACTCTCCTCTCTACATGCCTCTCCATTCACCTCTACTCGCATTTCCACTCGGCTCTCCACTAGCCGTTGTTCTTCTTCTCCTCCTCTTCTCCACTTTTCTCTATTGCCTCATTTCCCTGTCTCTCTATTTTCTTATCACTCCATCTTCTAATCTCTTCCATTCTATACCTTTATATATTTATTTCTTTGTTCGCTTTGGAAATGAATTAATTATTTTTGCAAATGCAACCAATGGGTAAATCGCTAATAGGTAATATTTATGAAAGTTGTCCTATAGTGGAGGTCTCAGATCATAAATTATGGTTACTCCAAATGGTCCAAATTTAACCGTTATATCAAAGGTACCTAACATAGGAAAAGTGCTTCGATTTCTTAAATGACACTACTAAAGCTTGTTAATAACTTCCTATAATACCTACCTAACTACTAAGTAAATTAAACGGAATATGGGTTGATTACCAGAGATAAGAAAGGTACCTACTGAACTGTTTTGACTTCTTCTATTGTTACGAATGGTACTTGACTAATTTTCAAAGGTCGTTACTTACGAGTTAAGTTTTTAGTCACATAAAAACCACTCATCGAATCATATTCCCATCATTAAAATCTTTTAAAAAAGGGTTTAAATTATTCTCACCACATTAAGTGTTATACGGGTGGCATAGAAATGGAATAATCAAAATTTAAGAGCGCTACTGTGTGGCCAAAACAAAAAAAAAAACGGTCACGTACGCATTACATAATACTGTTTCATTAAAACTCACTGTATTTTAAACGATTCATTTAGGAGTATAAAGTGAATATAACCTCATCGCTAGCACTGTTGAGGTGTGAGACGTGGGTGTCCAGTGTCCAGTAGCCAAAAATAGTATCTGCTAAAAATGCGTGTCATATTTTTTGAAATTAAAAATTTGCTAGAGCCCCTAAATACTCTCAGTTAACTACTGCTGAATATGAATTACAACTTTTTTTATCGTGCGCAAAATCCCAACGGATATCACCTCCACCAAAGACCGTGGAGGTGATTATGTTGGACTCGAACCGACTAAAACGCACGCTGTCTAAGGGTATTTGATTGCCAGAGAATAAGATTTACAACTGAGAATCCTAAATGTAAAATAATTACGGTACATGTTATACAATTTTATGGAATTCACGATTTTTAACACATTATTCATAAGCCATATTTATAGCTCTTTCAGGTAACTTCGAACTTTAAAAAAGTTAAATAGGCAAAAACAGGAAGCAGTTCTACACAAAAACTACGAACGCATCCGCTTTCAATAGAGACATGACACGGTATGAAATAAAGATCGAAAGAATGCCTATTACTTAATTCACGAAGAAACCGTCGCAGGACAAAAGTCTGGCAGATACTTTATCGTGACTTTTGTGAAAATCGAAATGTTATTAAACAAACAATTCGCCCATTCAGCAACATGTCTCCAAGCTAGGGGTGTATAATTGATTCTTTCCGGAGGCGTGGCGGCCAAACGTGTTTATTGTAAGCGTTCAGCATACGCACACACCATAATATTCTTATTCCAGTAAAGAGAGGTCTCTTTGGGAAGTTCTTCCTAATTTCCGTCTCTGAACGAAACTTCATACACCAACAATGTCGGTGACAACTCACCAAAGTGAAATGAAATGGGATGTTATGACAATATGTCGGGAACATTATGTGGGTACGGCCGCACCGACAAATATGCTGAGAAAATATTTTGCATTCGGAAGTAATCAATTATTTGAAGGTAAAGTTATTTTACTATCATATCATATATTTTCAAACTGATGCTACAGTCGACAAATGAGATACGGTTGCACGTTTACATATAACTTTATATGAAAAAGTGTATACATGCATATTCTGTGTATAGACGACCTCCGTGGCGTGGCGGTAGTGAACGCGACCTATCAATTTGTTATGTATATAGGCCGACTGTCATAAAAAATGCATATGCAGTGGTGATGTAGGCGAAGAAGACGGAGAGTTAACTACCGAAAATATACCCTGGCTACCAAAGTTCAAAGCCTGTTAAGTTTGTCGAGGATTAGGAAAATAAATTAGCGTGGGTCATATTCTCGTCTAACCGTAAACCATACCTTTGATGGATGTGTCATCGTCTATATCTGCGTTTATGTTACCGATTCAACGGTTTAATAAAAAAAATCATTCAATATCTTAGAGAACATTATTTCATTTTAGTGCGTCTTTGCTAAATAACATATTACGAGTCCAATTTTACATATATCATATATTGAGAAGCGATATATAGGTACAACTAATTACTATGAGTTCGGTGTATCGAACATCCTTCTAGTTACAACGATGAATGAGCCCACAATAAAACCTTATTTTATTGCTGTTTCCTCTCTCACTTCGTTGGCATTCATCCCGAGAACTACCAAATCATTAAAGCTTGTGTTTGTTGATTTTTTCCTGCCTCTTTGTTTGCTTTATGATAATAGGTGTTCGTTTCGTCGCGCTCAGGCCACGGGAGCGATACGGTGTGAAACTTAACGCCTTCATTCACACTCCTATTTATAGAGGCACTTGATTTAGCAAGCCAATGTCGTTTTTAATAAACTTAGTTGAATTTCTTTTTTACAACACTGCGATACTTTGTTTACGTTTCAAATTTCAGTCAGCTGTGCTATGTATAAGAATGTTCCAAAAATGCCATGTACAATCATGGAATTTAGTACCCACGAGTTTTAAGTTAGTATAATTCAGAATTTCTCGTATTACTAGCTGGACTTAAAGTGAGCTTTGACCTCCGGAGCGTACCTAACGTAACATTTGCAGTGAGCATGTATTTATGCATGTTAGGAAAACGACGATAAAGACGTTACTTCTTAGGTACTCTCGGTAATCAAAGACCTTCTGAATGATTTACACAACGTAAAAATCTGAGGTATATATCGGTGAATTGCTGGTTTTCTTTACTAATACAAACGCTAAAACACACTTAAGCCAGTTTAAGTATCAAAACAAATAAAATCACATCTCAGTAGAACAGCGGTCTATTGATAGCTGACTGTGAATAAGTACATCTAACCCATTTTATTCACTAATTTCATTAATATTCACTCATGTATATCATAGTGTTAAGTATGTATAGAAAAAAAACAGAAAATTCAACTATACTAATGTACAAAACTAAAAAGTTTGTTTGATTGATTGTTTGTTTGTTTGGTTGAATCAATTAGAATTAGTTGTTCCTGTGATTAGCGCATTTCAGGAACTGCTGATCTAAATTGAAGTAATACTTTTGTGATGAATAGTCTATTCATCCAGGAAGGCTTAGGTATATGTCATCGCTTAAATATGTCACGGGCGAAGTCGGGGCGGACCGGTTAGTACTAAATTATACAGGTCTTAAGGTTAAAAGCGGTCGCTAAATATTTCACGCAGAGTCCACAGTCTGTTGTCAAGTATCACTTGATGCTTGCTCAGCTTACTGAAACTATTATAGGGACTTCTTTGAAATTAAACTAAGTGTACTCGTTAAAAGTTATACGCGACCGCGAGGTCCCTTGAAACTCTGTCGAGGACGTTGGAATTTATCAGCTAACTCAAAAGTACTGGAAGGGAAGTCTACCCGGCCATTATTCGCCGTTGTCCCTTACAATAAGATTAAACTAGCGGCGGCCAACTATACAGATAGCGCTCTCACCAATTCTCGAGCGAACTGCTCACGTAATAGTTTTGTTGTTATCGGCTGTAACCACTCTTCAGATGCTTCAGGGATGATATTAAAAAGATTTTGGCAACGGGCCACTCTGATATTGATCTTTATGCTTGGCCAGACGGCTGTAAGAGTTCTGGAAGTACTATATTAGTTGCTTTAATGACTTCCCGTGTTTGTAAGTTTCGTACAATATTTTATACATTTGACTATTTTTAGTGACATTTATTACTATTCAGTTTATTATACGGATTCACAATTTCTGTTCTACTAAAATTATGGTTATATGCAGTTTTTAATATTGCATTTATAATTTTTCACAGTTTGCATTAATTTGGGGTGCTCACATGGGATGTTTCAGGTTATTTAACGAAATGATTCTGATCCTAATACGATATTATCAGAGTTGGGCAAATAGGACGCAGCTGCCAGCTCATCGGTTACGCGAATTGAAAATATAGTTAAAAATGTGTGTAATTATGTTAATGTGAGCGAAGAGTAACACCTGTTTGTTATCAGAGATCGATCCGTTACGGTTTGTGTGGGCTCCTACCAAAAATAATGGAAATGGCAAAAAGTCGAAATGCGGGCCAGGTACTAGGGGTAGGCGTGTGGGTCGCGACGGGGCACCACAATTTATGATTGCGCCGTGTCAGAGTGCTAATGAAGGCACTCAGTTGGTCTTTATTGAGATATCGCTTGGAATCGATGGCTTGGCCGGTATCGAGTCATTACTTATTGCGTCGTCTTATCTTGCGTGTCCCTTTTTATAAGTTCATATTTTTTGCTCAACACATTTGTGCAAAGAAATTCTTATTATTCACAATCGTCTATACAAGTAGGTATGAGATAAACTAGTTATACCCACTATTCCCTCAATATGGGTATCAAATGAAAGGGTTTGACTAGTAGATTGCTTTCAAAATATAATACAATACAATTACATTAAATAAAAATTAAAAACCACTGACGCAAAAAATACCTCGAAGAGCATAAAAAAAATTCAAGCGTTGTCGTGTCGGGGCACCGGGGCATTTCAAAAACATTGCCAGAGTGTTTTATCAGGTAGAGGTACGCAGATAATAAAAGCAATGAAATCGGATTCAGACACTAACAGTCGAACCAAGATATTAGTTTGAATTTTTTATCCTTATGTTAAGTTGATTCTCACGAAGGCAAAATATGTCTTTAAATTTATTTCACTATTTTTAACACAGATTAAATAGCAAAGATAATTACCAAATATTATGTCAAAGTTATAGTTATTTATAAATTGAGTTAAGCATGATTAACTTAACTTAGCACATCGACTCTATATAATCAACACATACTCCACTCATGATTAAGGTAGGTAGTGATATTCATAATCACATAATGTCTGTGTGACATAGAAAGAACTAAGTTATCATAACATAGACCTTTCACAGAGAATAATTTTTAGTCTATGTTTGGTATCAAACAATGTCACAAACACGAAATTAGATAGGTACATAAATTAAACTATCCGCTATCGTAATAACTTATCAAGAAAATTGACGTATGACATATCGAATAAAGTTTTGTAGAATTGTTTATAAAGATCTCGTGTGTCCACGGCATCCCAACGACTGCGACCGGAACGTATCGTCGTCGATCGTGATCGAATCGCGTGATACGAGAAGCAGGAATGATATCATCATCGGGCCTGTGCGTGTACTCGGCCACTGGGTACTAGTTATCGGCATTGTGAACTTACTTTATGGTATGCGATGACACCACGTGAGAAGTTATGGGACAGCCTCATTGTCGGGAGATACGTACGAATCTATATTACGTTGTAACTTACAGCTACACCTGAATATGCGTTTATTGGGGAGAATGTTTGTGTTAAAATCCCGTTACTCTTTTGAAGTTAACGGCAAATCTAAATTATTAGGTAACGATTTCGTCTAGGTGCATAAATAGTATTTTACCTCTAACGTGATGTTTGCAATTTAAATTGCACCTAGAATTTCATTGAATTGATGTGCCTACTGCAAAAAGTAGGTACGTTTATAGTAGTAAAAGTCTAAAGTATTTTGCGAATCATACTATACTTTCCGGTAACTTTGCTCACGACAGCTTCCACAAGACGCAGTGCATGCGCACTTACAGGCCGCCAGCTATCAATGATCCTATCGATCGATAGCCATTGTTCACAGTCATCGGCTTGCCATTTAACTGTTGTTAAACTGTACGTACAAAGTGATGAATGGCTTACCAATCCGTGGATATGTTTATTTGTGAACATGTCTTATAAGATATGTCAATTCCAACTGGTTTTTATAATGTTTTATTTGAGTTAACTACTATATTATTCGTTCTGATCAGATTTCAATTAGAAAAATATTGACAATCCATTAACATTGACCCGAAATTACTAATATTCCCTCTAACCCCTCCAGTAAACTCAATTACTTGTGTTAGGAGTGAGTTCACGTCGTCAGGATTCGAAGTGTCATGGCTTCGATCGTAAGACCGACTCCTTAACGACTGAGCTACTGACGCTCCCGCTTAATAAAACTATAGTTGGTTTTAAGGTAGTCATTATTTCCGTTACTAACTTGTGTCTCCGTTTGATTGTAATTTATATATTGTATGTTTACCGGTAGATATTAGTGTTCCGAAAGCGTTTCGATAGTAAGCGGTTACCTTTACGACACCTGAGACAATATTTACACGTTGATATCTACAAGGGAAAATAGGGAGAGAAAAGAGGAGAAAAATAATGTAAGGGTTGGGAAACCCTCCGGTACAAAATTCTCGGCACAAATTGCAACAAACTGCTACAAGTTGATCTAAAGTAGCAAAAGTGGAAACAGTGATTGTACTTCTTGGTTCTGGCTGATTCAGTGAAATTGTGATTCTACTCTAGTTCGGGACGTATATAATTATATGATGACATTTAATTTTATTCTTAATAGATAGTTATTTACTTTGTTTATTTATGCTGGGTAATTTAAAATAATTTCATTTGTTATAGGTAACATGATAATATGAACGAGCTATAAGGTAATGATTCTCAAAGGCAACAACATACGGGTCTACAAGAAATATCATTTATGTATTTTTATATCATTTATGTATTGGATAATTTAAAATCATTACCTTACCACCTTACCAGACAATTACCTACAAAATATAAAAAGAACAATAATATTCCGTAATTGGTACTCAAATAACAATACATCGTTTATTTTATTTCCTACTAGTATGAGGGTTAGATTGGTAATAAATTAATTGAGTGCCGTTCTTTCAATTTGATTCGAGTCTTACTGCAGCGGAATGTGGGAAACTGGTAGGTCAAAGTTAGTACATAATATTTCATCAGTTATTGTAGTAAAGTATCTGACAGAGCGATTAACACTCGCATTATAACAAAATGATTTGATAGCGATTAAACTTTTTATGTAAGTACTTACTTGGCTGTCATTTGAAACGACGACGGCGACGTGCGGGTTTATTGGTATGAGTCCGACATAACCACACGGCTGATTGACGGCAGGTGGTTACCGTAGGGATCTCTGCACGAAAACGAAAAGATACACATCATTATGATAAAACTGGACTTGATCGTGATACTATAAGGAAATATTGATATATTTCATAATTATGTGTAAAATCGAGTAGGTACCTACCTAAGTTCAGGATACCAATATGTTTCACGCCACTTGTAAGAATAACAAATTTATCTTTCTATTTAGAAATTTATAAGATATTTATTTTGTAATTTATGTTTATACTTTCAAGGAGCTGATGAAACATTTTTTTAAGGTTGGTACCTACGTTGGTTTTGCGTAGGTAGGTGGTAGAATCATTTTATGTTTAGTTTCTATTTATTAATTTTGTTAATACAATATATTATGTTACGATATAAATCTATGTTGCGAAAGTCAAAGCTGTCCGAATTCCATTGAAGTGGTGCTGCGGGCGGTCGCCAAGTTCTTACGAGTACATAAAATAACAGCCTCTATAGGACGCTGATACGAACTAACGAGTAAATTACACGGCTCGGAAGTGTTTGCGGACCGCCCATCGTCCCGTCTGCTCCGATTTGAAATGCAGTGAGAAAACATATTATACCCGGTGAATTTTTAAGCAGGACCTGAATGGCCATCTCCAGAATTATGAGGAATAGCAAAAGTACTCAAAAGAGTCTCCGATTATAATGAAAACTACAATTAAAATATAACATAAACTCACGCCTGTATGCCCGAAGGGGTAGGCAAAGGTGCTAGCACCCACTAAAAAAAAAGAATATTTGCATCATTGGATTTTTGAAACATCAATATTCCTCTTCAATTTAAATCTACATTCACATTTCAAAAGGTTCAAATAGCGAATGTAGGATGAATTTAAATTTGAAAAGTCTTAGTATAAATTTGTGAAATTAAAACCAAAGGACATGGGTCAGAACGTACCCAGTTTGTAGCAAGTTGAAATTGGTACCATTCGAAAGGTCTTTGAAAACGTAGATATTTTTTGTATTGGAGCAACTTTGTAACTTATGTAGGAAAAAAGATATTTGATGTTGAAAATACCGAAAATCCTTAGTAAAATCGACCCATGCACGTTCAATTTTTTTTTGATTTTATCGATTAGGTGGGTAGTTCGAACTATTTTGTGCCAGCGTCGGTGTGTCGTCAGTAGTTAGTACCTGTTAGGAACTGATTTTGAGCGCTCGCGCATATCTTAGTTTATTTTATTCTTGCTTTTATTTACAACCTCGGCTTTCACAACGGACTTCAGTGTATTACTTAACGATTGGATTATTATTATTACTCATCTGCTTCAAAAAAATGGAAGGTGAACGCCGTATACAGTGTGTTACATGTACAAGATCAGTAATTCGTGACCGAAACCGGCATATACTGACGCGAACCTATTTGGAAGACAATCCAGGCTTCACAGAGTATGTGATGGCACGGATTAACATAAATGAGGTTAGTATAACAATAGCTTTTGATCATCGAGTACACGGTGTCTTTTTGTTCACTCTTTATTAAGTTATTTATTGTTTTAGTGTAACTTGAGGATTTGGTTTTTCTTTTAGATGGCCCTCAATCAATTTCAGGCTATGTGTCATCGTTGTTTCACAAAGAAGAAGTGAACCCAACAGACTGGGCAATTATGTAGTCGCAGAACATATGAACAAACAGCGGGCTGTGTTCACAACAATGACGGCTACGTCAATACCATTTCCACAATTGACAGAAGAAGACGTCATTCTACTCAGTCTGGGCACATACCATTTAAAGCTCGCTAGATCATATGTTGCCGAGCATTTGCGAGGTGGAGATGTTATATATAATATTGAGGTATCTTCGAGCCGTAGCCCTAGAATGTCGCAGCATGGGCTAGTAACCGAAAACTGCTCGTTCATTAGAGGCCGCATATTATCGAGGCAGGTGTCGAATAAAATATATTACACATATATTTTAATCAAGGTTAATGTCCAGGGCAGAGAAGCCATCGAAGCGTATTATTGCTCCTGCATGACGGGTATGAGAACTCTAGGTGCTTGTGCCCATACTATTAGCATAATATGGTACTTAGGTGTTGGCAGGCACCTAGATAACTTCGTAGGTCCGGCAAGTGCCTGGGATGATATAATCATTGAAAGTAACAATACAATTTAATAAAACTATGCTATTTAAGATTGATAGTTCTTATTTAATATTTTTTCTGTACCAAAAACAAACGATAGGAAGCTATATCGCTCTCTTAAGACAGAAAAAATGACTGGTTACCTATTTATTTAGTCCAAAAAGCAGAAAAAGTGCGATTATTGGCAATTAAAAATGTTACAAAGAAGTTATCATAACTTCGGTCTTTCATTCATTCATTCATTCGTTCACTTATTTTCGAGTTACTCAATTAGGCCTCTTCTAAATTACACCTAGTCTAAAATGCTACAAAGTGGGTACGGGTTCCATACAAAATTACCCATTGTTCTTTGTATATTTTGCATCTTGATCATTTTGAAATGAAGATGTTTTGCGAATTAGACGTTCAATGATTTGGCTTATAAGAGATTTGAATTGAACGTTTTATTACTACATACCTAGTTATTTAAGACTTCAATCTTTTTAGACTAAAGCAATTGACTCTGTAAATTTTATTGGAATTCATATTATATGGAGAATATTATTGCCGATGTTAGTACCTAAATGAAACATAAAAATAAATTGTCTAAAGTTATCGTACTTTATCTATTTCAATTGTAAATTAATGTATAATTTACAATTTAAATAGATAAACAATACAAATTATCAAATTAAGGCTATCCATATTGTCTTTTTAAATATATAATCTTATTTTGGACAAAGAAATGTAAGCCCGGCTAGCTCAGTCGGTAGAGCATGAGACTCTTAATCTCAGGGTCGTGGGTTCGAGCCCCACGTTGGGCGATTTTTTTTAGTAATCTTTATTTTTAAACGTACATTTCATTTGAAATATGTTTTTAACATTTTAAATTAAATCTTATCTATAAATCTGTATTAGATACGTGAACCTGATCACTACCAACTATCCACAGCGCGTTTAGTACCGTTAAAGGGTCAACGCATGGGCACTCAACGCTATATAAATATTTCCCACGTTTCGTAATCACATGTAGACACTTGATGTTGAATGTGGTGGTGGTGACGTCTAATAGTTGAATTTATTTTGACTAGTAACTGTTCACCACTTATTAGCTGTCACCATTATATCCACAGGTAGTATTTATTTTTCGACTGCGGATTGCGTGAACGTAGTTTCATATAAATGAACTTCAATTATTATTTAGTAGACTGGGCTCTCCCAGTGGCCAGTCTACTAAATAATAATATTCAATTTAATCCACTGATGGACGTAGACCTCTGCGTACGTCCATCATTGGATTAAATTGAATATTTCCAACAATTTTGTTAAAATTTATTTACACTCTACAAATTATTTAAAACTACTATCTTAACTTAACTGTAATATTCTGGCGATTTCTAAGAAAGATTACAGAAATAACGAACCTTAAATGTTGAACTTAATCGTCTTTTACTGAGAAGTGCTTAGTGTAATTAAGTACGTAGGTACCTACTTATACCAATATTTTACTGACATTACCCGAATGTGTTGCTAATGTAAATATAGTTGAGTTTTGTTTCAGTATTCATTGCAGTTTTTTTACCATTGTTCAAAAAATATCTTAAACTATATTCAAAATACTTCTTTATTTAAATGCAGTAAAATTGCTGCTTTTCAAAATTTCAAATTTTTACACACAATTAAAACATATTCCTTACAACAAATACTTCCAAAAATAGTTATATTCCTAGGAATAATGCATGTAGGTATGTCGTACAAGATTTGAAATTTTATGCTTCTTACAAAATAACATATTTGCCGTGGTTGTAATATTAGTGAAATTTCCAAAAATATTTCCTTTGTGGATGCTAAACTATACGTACAAGCTCCTACCTTGTATAAAAACAAAGTTGCTTCCCGCTGCCGGTTCATATGTATGCTTAAATCTTTAAAAGTACGCAACTGATTTTGCTACAGTTCTTTTAATAGATAGCGGGGGACATATTTTGTTACGCAGACGAAGATTAGCTAACTTATCTTTGTCCTACGGTGAGATTATTTTATTCCAGTTAAGTGTATGGTCCGTGAATGTCTCAGTAGGTAGCACAAACAACCACCAGGTCACCCACGCGCTGTATTGTATTGTGTATTATAATGTTGCCTATTTGTGTCAACTTATTGTCTTTGAATGTCAATATATCATTACAAAGAGTAGACTTTTGTGCTCTTGAGCCGCGATACAAGGTAAGTACCTACACTTGACTAAAACTTTACATAAGAGTATGAACTATATAATAATTATAGTGTTTTTATTTACTGGCGATTAACGCAAGATATAAACTAATTTTGATGCTTTATTCTTATTAGAGAGCTTTTGGTTAGGCTTTAAAACAGTCGTATATTTGATTGTAATTGCTAGAATAAATTTAGGATATTTTATAATCTGGTTAAGATCTTTCTAAAAAACTCACCATAATCCATTTGGTAGCTTTTGCGTCAATCGTGAACAATAAAAAAAATGTTTGAATTCAGTACCTATCATTAGTATAATTTAAGATACAGAACGCAAGTTTTTTTTAGAATATAGCTTATGTCCAGGCATGACTACTTCATAGAAGCATGAAACTGTATCAGTAAAATTTTCATTTAGATAAACATAAATAAGAAGTACAAACCAAAAGGGAAAAAAGAATGGAATTTCTGAAAGCTTAAAAATATCACGCGGTTCAATCACTCTGCAAGTGAAGTGAAATCATAACAAGGGAAAGATTGAAATGAGATGATAAGGGAGAATCGAAAATCTTGCCGAAATACGTACCTACGTATTATGAACCGTCGCGTCGGTAATTTTACAAGGGATTTTTTAGTTTGATATGGGACCAATCATTAACCTGAGTCCAGTACCCTTGTCTTCAGTACATCGCAGCGGCTTGTACAAGATCGACGAGAGATATTCTTGAGCTTAAAAATGTTAACAAGTCTGTAAACGAAAGCCATTCCTCTACTTCGATTAAATGTATTTTATTATTATTAAATTCTTAGAATAGTATTCCGTCTCAATTTATCATTCTGAAAACTCTTCAATGCTTGCCAAATTTAATGTTGTTTATCCTTATGTGTTTTATATTCACGAGTGTTCAGTAAAATCGTACTTTATTGTTCCGTGCGTGTCGCGTCAGGGCGGCTCGTTAACGCGACCTTTTGGATATTTATTGTATCCTCTCCAGAAAATACAATTTCCAACTCAAATATCAATAAATTTTGAGCTGTAGACGGGACGCATGTATGTACATAAAATAAATGAAAATTAGACGAGTCATTACACCATGCATCAAGATATTGTAGCAATTTATTATTATTCATTAATCACTGTTGAAGTTCAAGATAAATAATATTTAATTTTTGTGTCCGGTACTTTATTTGCTACTTTTAATGTATCCCAGCAAAATACCTCACACATAATTCACTCATGAGTCACGTATAAACACAGCGAGTCGCGATTGTTACAGAGAGAACAATTCCGTAGATACAAGATAAAAGCGAAGGCGAGAAATAAATTTATTTACTACTAAACAGCAAATTGTAACTAATTGTAGTGTCACTATAAAAATATTATCTTACAATATCGTTTATGTTTAGTTTCAATAGATAATCAGCATCAAAAGATGGTGATTGTTACGTTATCATATTTTTGAGTTAAATTTTGAACATAATATCAGACTTTTACAACCAGATTTTTATCAGGATTTTATAATGTTTAGGCCTGTGCAATCATTCATTATGCTGTTAGGTGCTCTAATTTTGTTTTCCTCCGATATTACCTATATTAATAAAACATTTTGTTGTAGAAATGTACCTATTTCACAATTGATTTTAAGTACTTCATAAAAATACCGCAAACGCACGAGTTGGACATTAGATTCTGTAACATCATATGGATCAAATATATAT
Source organism: Pelosia muscerda (assembly GCA_963691645.1). Classification (NCBI taxonomy): domain Eukaryota; kingdom Metazoa; phylum Arthropoda; class Insecta; order Lepidoptera; family Erebidae; genus Pelosia; species Pelosia muscerda. The sequence goes on from OY829113.1 coordinate 10,348,985, forward strand.
GGATAAAGTAGATACTTTATCGAGATTCTTGCAAAGAAAATGAATCATTTAAACTTCTATGACTAAGTACTCTTGGTTGACTTGGAATCTTAACAATTGACACAAAGCAAGATCTTATAGCACGTGTAGAGGGAAATGTTTGAAATTTGTATTGAGATGACAGAACATTGTTAGCAGAACCTATAAGCGCTATTTCATTTCTTTTTAGGAATGGAACCCTGAAACATAATGCAGGACAATTCGTTAGCTGACAACTTAGAAAAAGGAACTGGGCTCGTTTGCACTCAATAAAAATAACCGTTGATGAGGTTCATATCCGCCAGTCGATCGCGTTGTACCGTTGCTTTAAATATGAACACAGTTTCGCCTGTTTCGAACCTAAAACATAAATGGAGATCCAAACACATAAACGTAAAATTGAATTTGCAACGTCAGTTTGTTTTAGCTAAAAGTATATTAAGCAATCGACCATATACTATTTAGAGCTGTCAGCTTCAAAGTGTTGACAGGGTACTCAACGATCAATTAGTATTCTATCGTATAAGTATATATATATACATAAAAGTGAAAGGCTCTCGTAGAAGTATGTTAATGTAGGCTGATCATAAAAATTGGGTGGTAATTGGTAATTACCAATAAAACTTGATAAAGATCAGTGATGTTTGCGTTCAGAATCGTTAATATAACATAACCCAAGTATTTTCCTTTTCTTATGATTCTGACTTTATCTCTAATCAAACTCTTAGTCAATTACACTCCTCTGTACGTGCAATAAGCATAAAACGCTATGCTCAATTTGACCAATATAGAAACACAAAAATATTTAACCCTAAATGTATAACCTAGAATAAAATAAAAAGATATAAACCTTGGTCTCTTTTCACATGATTATTTATTATAATAAATCTTACCAACGAATAGGGTGCTTAAACTTCAATAGGATTATTAGTTGAAAATTTCTCATGTCATATCGATATTGGCTGGATAGTTTCATCGGTGAATAGGTGCGGGCATCGCGTGTGGTGAACCGCTAATACTTGATATACGGTCGTCTTAATCACCTCCTCGTTTGTATGAGATTTATATCACACCTGTTGCGCTAATTATTTACATTCAAAAGTGTTTTTGATAAATTCTGGTGCGCATCTTTAATGAATTAAACTTAATGCTCGTGCTGTCTATTAAGATTCAGGAGTATAAATAAACTTTAGTTTTTTATAGTACTTAAATACCCATGTATCGCGTGAAAGCGAGGTATTAGCCTCCCTTGTCGAGACCAAAGGTTATGTTGGACGCGAACCGATTAAAACCGCACGCTGTCATGTCAGGTTGTCGGCTGTGAGATGGCTTCTTGTAACTCTGGTGGTCACGCAAAGAAAAGTTACTAAATTTAAATTATTAAAGTATTCAATTAATTAAAATATCTTTACATTGCGATAGCAACTCAAGTATGAGTCAAGGTGACGAACGAAAGAACTCTCACTCCAACAGCCGCTACTAGCTACTAACCGCCCCGACATCTCCCACACGGGGTACCCGGTCAGGTCAGGTCTAAAAATTAGCTTATGGAATCAAATCTCACATGGGATTTAGAAGATGAGTTTTAGAAGATACCTGGATAGTTTTTATTTATAATTGAATCTAGCGTAGGTCGCGCCAATCTTAAATTATTTTTTGTAAGCTTCTACTTTATGCAATTTGCCTATCACAGTCTTCCTAGACATAGACCTCTAAGTAGTATAAAAAAGAACTAGCGAGTGAAGCTACCAAAAGTAATACCAAAGTACTGCCATTTCGCTCGCATTCAGTATTATTACAACTTCAGTATTATTTTGGCGGCTTCACGCGCTAGTTCTATGTATTCTGTCTGTACTATTTACTTAGTCCGAGTTATTAATGTACAGATAGGTTAGTTCGTCATCACATTTTTCTTATTCATAATACTTACACTACCTACTACGCATGGATCGTTTCGCCCGCCCGTCTTTCTGTGATTTATCTGCCCGCATCTTCAACCTGCGAACAGCTCGTTTATTGCCCGCTTGTTATTTATTATTTATTTTTTACGGTTACTAATTTGTATACGTACGTATACTTACCACATACAGGAATTCGTTGCCCACTACTGGATGCTATCATCTCGTACATAACTTACGTGAATGTGAATAAACGGACTAAATTACATAAAGTAACTAATTTTATTTCAGTTAGTTTATGAATTAAGTAGTTTTATTGTTGGTCTTAAAAGCATGCCAGAATGAAGCCCTAATAGTTTTTATTAATTAGACAACTATTGAAATAGACACAGAATTATTGAAATCGGTCCAGTAGTTTCGGAATCTATTCATTACAAACAAACAAACAGAAAAACAAGACTTTCCTCTTTATAATATTTGTATAGATAAAAATAAGGTTTTGTGATAGTATAACAGAATAATCTAAAATTTCTAGAAATCAACTGTTCAAAATAACAAATACAAGCCATACGTACGATTTGACTGATCAAATCTCGATACACTTTTGCCAGTGATTTTGACCATCGATACTCGGCAGATTTACAATACGGCCAGATAATTTATTGCGTTGTTCGCTCTACATGTAATTTAATGTCGTTGGCGAACATAAATCAGTCTCATCTACCTCTTCGATATCTAAAGGTACTCGAGATTATAACCTCGATAATATACGTGAACTATCTGTACGACCGTTCACCCTTATAATTGGGATAAGCTAAATATATTTATGGGATAATATATTCGGGAAGGGAGAGGAACACATCACTGACCTACGTTCAATAATCCCAACGATTGCAATAGCAAAACTAATTGTCATAGAGAGGAATGCTTAACCGCACCACTTAAAGCAAGTAAAAGACTTCAGTGAATCTTCTGAGCGAAAATTCATTCGGTGGCGCTTCTGAAGATAAAAACCATCTTCTTTAAAAACCATTTTAACTGCATTCATACACATTTAATAATTACCTCATTGAACAGGGAATCGAAACCGGTACACGTGAAAAATAAATGGGTCTGTAGTTATATCGATCGGAAGGTATCATCGTAAGTGTTATTTTTTGCTAAATAAATTAGTATGAGAAACAAAGGGAAGCCCATTTCTAACCTAGCCACCGGTAGCTTAGTCCCTATACCCGGTACCGGTGGGCTACTAATTTTTTATGTTTAAACTAGCATTTGCCCGCGGCTCCTACATACTTAGGCACATTTTTTTTTGTAAATACGAGTAGGTACATATCATTCATAGTGCATTAACATATTTTAATGCCAAAAATGGTGTGCATTCTCAATGTCATCAAACCGAAATACTTTTCTTGAAATCATTTCAGATGCCTTAACAAAGCTGACTATTTTGCATCCATTAACATATCTCACTATATTCAACTCTTTAACTTGAAGTATTTAAATCGAACATTTTATTTAGGCATTTGAAATAGTTTTATAGAGAATGCCATTTACTGAATGGTAAGTACGCGAGCAATTATTTTTCAAAGTACAAGACTTTGGTGCACATTCAAGTTCTCACTAGTTGACTTGGACAGTGAGTGGAAAAAATAGCATTGCCACGCATGAATAAAAATCTATAGATGTGGCATTGAAATTAAGGATTTTTATTTTTTTTTGATTTTCACCTGACTAGAGCAAAGCCAAAGAAGGGTTATGATTTAGACAGGCTATGTTGTGTATTTAACTACAAAACCACGGCTAGGAAGGGGAGGGGAAGGAGGGGTGTAGTGAGCTCTGGCTACCCTACTTACCGGCGGGAACACAACACGATGGTTATTATGACCGCGGTCTTCTGTAGGGCGGAGGTTCCCCAGTTGGACAGCTCCTTTCGGACGGGAGATACCGTCGTGTCCTACCTCCGTTAAATTTATAAATATATATATATAAATATATATATTTATAAATGTATATAGGTATATATAATAAATATATATTTTTTCTATGTATAATATGTACCTATGTATTTACAAAAAAAAATGTATCTATGTATGTTTATCCGCATTCTAGAACCCGTAACACAAGCTAGTTAAACTATGCTTACCATGGGTCTAGGTGACGTTGTGTAGATTGTCCTAGAATATTTATTTATTTATTATTATTTATATATAAAAAAATTAAAAAGTTAATTATTCACTGCAAATGTGTAATCGATTACTTAATCGATAATCTCACGAGAACTATTTTCTCATATTTCTCCGCTTCCAGATTTAGAATTGAGGTGATTTTTCATATTCTAAGACACAAAAATATGACTATTTTTTTAGATCATATCTCAACTTATTACATTTGGGCCCACCGTTTTCCATCTCCTTTATTATTATTGTACTTGAAATACAAATTCACTATTAGTATCCGTGCTTCACCCAGGTGGTGAGCAGAGAAATAGAGAGAGAATGTTTATTTAACGAAATTATTAATATTCCCTTTAACCCCTCCCGCTAAACTGAATGCCTTGTGTTAATGACCAGGGTTCGAACTTTTATATTAAGGTATATACTAACAGTAATTATAGCTCCCGGTACATACCTTGACCCATCCTTCTACATGACATTACGTCACAATATGTATACTTTGGGTGAAAACTTCACCCCTTTTTCATAAAAAATTAACTTTGCTTTGATAAGACGTGCCCCACCAAACCGTCACTGACGCAGGATGATGACCATGTTGTACGTTTCCGACCACTTCCATTCAACTATGAGTGTACACTTTACCGTTTTGATTATTGTAGTACTCTTCGAAGTTTGAACTAAAGTTCTAACTTTGGAAATGCACAAAAGTTTTGCAGTTCAACTACCTACTGGTACATTTATATCTCTGGTGAAATAAAAAGTTAATACTGACAACAACATGATATGACAGCCACGAATGCCGCGTCTGTGGGAATTCTTTGGTGACTCGGCTCTAAGTAGAATAATTCTATTCTGACAGTAGATTTGTGCACACATGTGACATCTCTTTGAAGTGAATACTTTCTTGAGGTAGGTTGGGGAGTAAACACATTTTTATACAGACTGTTTTCACTTCGGTCGACCCTGTTGCTGTAACACTATTTTTTTTTGCAAAGCAGTAAGGCGGATAATGATACGTCCGTATTTTAATAATCGTTAAAGAATCCTCTCACCTACAGGGTTGTCGGTAGTTACGTAGGTACATGAACAAGGCACTGTCCTTAAAATATTATAGTTAGTAAAACTGATTGGGATATTTATTTTTAAACGAGAATATTTGTATTTTTAACCGTTTTCTAAAAAAGAAGGAGGTTTTTTTTTTTATCTAAGGCACGTCAATTTGACTTTACCTCGCCTGATGTTAAGCTGAAGGCAAAGTCCCATGAAAGAGGGTCACCATTGCAAACACGTTCAGTGCTACAATGGTGGCGCTCAGCTTGACGGCCTCATCAGATGCTTTTTCACGCCCCGCTTAAAGGACCCGGGACTGTAGGAAGGTTATCAATTCGCATGTATATATATTATATTTTTGAAAAAAAGTTCCTTAACGCAGCTTACGGGCAATGCGACAGTATACTGTGTGTGTACCTATGTGTTTTTCACTGTCTGTCTTGGGTGTCTTTTGTAACAGCTCCCTCGACGCGGACACAGAAGGTACTTCATGAAATATACAAAAAAATAACACAAAATATACAAACAAAATACTTTTTACTTAATATATAGAGTCAAGAAAAAAATATAAGATTTTATTCTTAACGGGGATCCCAAAAATCAATAATCTACGCTACACGTCATTCCCTTGCGGAGAATCTTAATAGAGCGATATAACTGACCGGCACAGCGTCCTCTATCGCGGTCGATGGGAAAACATAGGTATAATTGCATTCGGTTGTGGACTTGCGGAGTCTTGGTAGCGCACATTGCCATCTATTGCGCGCGACAGCAACTTTCATGTGTATTGAACATGTTATACTTATTTTGTTTATTATTAGGTGTGTTACAAAAGGAGTTTGTACGAAATGGTTCCATTTTAATTGCGTTCAGGTTTAATGAGGGGTTTCAGAGACAGACCACATATATTTTTTCTGGACTGATATCTTAACATTGTATTGTTGCAAGTATACCTACATATCATAATATCACTATATTATATTTTTTTGCTTTCTTGCAGTAGGTACAAAGACGGTATTATGTCGATCCTATGAGGCAGTCGTGCCTTACCTAAAAGCAAACATACTGAAATGTTCTAGATTTTGACTACATCGACGGTCATTAAAAATATAACTTTTGTTGAAATTTATTACTACGCGCATTTTTGTATGTTTTTTTCATTTTTCAGTGTTCTTTGTTCGAGAAGTCGGTTTAGCTTTTTTGTAAAAATGTACTTGTTGTCATATCATATTGTTATTGGTTCCTGGATTGCCAACTACTAATCGAGCAAAGGACAGCGTTTCGAGAAGCTAAGAATAGTCAATCGGAAACTTTTTGCCGTCTCATTCCATTCGTTTGCAAATAACACCGCGCTGGAAACTTGAACGGCATTTTTGCCATATTGTGCGTATAACGATCCACACAATAAAGTTCTATTTTTAGGTCTTTGCTATCATTATTGATGATGGGAATCATTATTTGTTAGTTATAATGCAATTGTAACAAATATATGAGATTGATAGTAGGTATATATAGTAGCGGCGTTCTCCTTTTTTTTATAGTGCGAAAAATCACCACAGATACCTCCCGCCAGAACCGGTTGGGGAGGTTATGTCGGACTCGAACCGACTAAAACGCACGCCGTCTTTGGGTCCTTAGTTGCCGGAGGTGAGCGGTGTTCCTTGAGGCCACATATACTGGTACCGTTTCAAGGTTGTACACAAAACATCAAATCTGAGCCTATGATTTCTCAGTTGCACCTTCATAATGAAAGTAACAGTAAAAAAAATATTATGTCATTCATCCTTTTGAATTTATTATCACTAAAGACTTCTAAATAGAAACATAGAATATCAGATATACTTATAAGATGTAGAGAAGAGAGAGTTTACATTTAAACCTAATACACTATCTTAAGATGTAGAAAAATTAGCATCGGCATCGATTCGCAGATAACGTGGGTACCTACTCAAAAGGTCGACTGAATTGTCACGTCAAATAGTAATTTCAATTTTTGTGTTAATAACATAGCAAAATCTATAATATTTGCATATAGTAGATGCAAAAACAAATGCAAAAATGTAATAACTGGTCAAATTTTGCATTTGATGGTCTCCACACCAGTGTCGTATGTAATACACATACCTACCTATTACCTAAATTTAATCTTTAAAAGTATTTAAATTGAAAGCCAGGTGTTGTGTTAAAATACTCTCTTACCTACCAATCGCATGAAAGCAGCTACTTGTTACATACTTTATGTCTTATTTGGATTCGCATAATTTCCTTGGAGGTACTGTTAGGTTGTTATACTCAAATTATATCGTGTTAAACTGGTTGGTTTCGCACAATGCATCATACATTAAAGTTTTCTTACTTATTACGATATTACCATTGAGTCTACTTCGCTAAATATTATTTTTCTTACCTAGTAGTTAGGTAATACCTACCGATTTTACGGAAAATTAATTTTGGTACTGAGCATTAAAGCATGGCGGTACACCGGTTTTGCAACCACCTCGTTGTGATATTGTGCTGCAATTCAACAGAGCATTACACGTCCATCCAGTGCAGCAATGTCATGTTCCGTATAAAATAATATTAGTAGTTAATTTAATTCTAAGTTTAAAAGCATTTGCCGACTTGATCATGTAATATGCGTTCGCGCAAGCTCCGCCCTAGTTGTCGCCACAGCCGGCTCAGCCGCAATTAATCCACTGTAATGCGACACGGACCTCCTGTCGTCGACGACGTAATGCATCGTGATTTACGCGCTACGAACACGCCGTTAATCTTATTACCACTTTCAATAACTTTATTATCGAGTGTTCGACATAAATACCTTACGTACAAATATACACCTTGAATGAACCACACACGGATCATTTGCATTTATACTAAGGTCTTAATCGGTAGGAGTTAGGAAGCTTCCCACGAAATTTATTTTAGTCGACTTAACGATTGTGTCCGCTGTACCAAAAACGAAAAGTTAATGCACCTATTGCTTAACTTCGATTAAATGAAATGACTATAGTATTAATGATTTTACCCTTGGCTATGTTTTACTTTAATCTTTTTAAGTATTACCTTTGCGTGCTTTTATTCAAACGTATAGTGTTTTTTGTAGCGGTTGCATTTTAAATAATTAATTTACTTCTGAATAACAAACGAATGTGCGTGTCGTGTGAAATCACTGCTTATTCAACCTATAGAGCCTCGAGGCGGCGGTAAACGTTATTTGAAATTCGACGTAATTTTATTCCCTAAAACATACTAATAATAAGATGAAATTTATGAGTCTAACAGGACGGAGAATAAAAACCAGTTAGCTGGTATTTTGCATAATTTTCATAAAAACAACTTCCGTTCTGTGCGCTGGCAGATGGGCCATGATTGGAACATAACACAATTATGTATATTTTAACAACAGTAGCGTCTTCTATCCGATCTAGTATTGTTACATCCGTTTCATCTCTTTGACACCTACAATACTTTAATGATTTTCCCCTGTCACACGCAGAGGCGATTATCTAATAAAGCTGTCTCCATATAGGTAGGTATGTTGCTGGGTTCATGTATTTTCTGGGTGCATTTTAACATTTGTTGATAATTGGATGCTACCTGCTAGTTTCCATAATATCTTGTAACGCTCCATCAATAATTCGTTAGTCAGAACTTGTTAAATATTCGTCTATGTATGATTTATTTTCATTGTTATTTTAAAGTATTATAAATTCTTATTTATTTTTTATTTATTTAACGCCTACCTACTGATAATTTATATTTAAAAATAAAAAGATAAAAATATCATTTTTAAATATTAAAAATTATAGCCCACCGGCATCAGATACAGAACCAAGTTACCGGTGTTAAAGACTCCAGTGAGAAGAAGCCCTTGACCCAAATGCCTAGCGCGAGCCTCACCAGATGTAGATCAGGTCTCTTGTCGTGTCTTCGTTCCGTGACTCTAGGGACTTTGGAGTCCTGGACCTTTGAAACGCATACGTCGTCGGCCCGGAGCCAAGACGTAGAGGCCCTTTTAAGAGAATTTAATACGCTAGGAATACACACATGGCCGATGCCAGTATCAGATGGGGCACATATTTTGCCCCCAGCCGGAGATGGTCCCCGCTAGGTGTACCTAGAGGCTATTGTTGTGCGGCTCTGCAGTGGTGTCAGAAGCGGTTATGGATTTGAATATTGAATGAACTGGTAAATGGGCTAATGGGGGGGAGACTAAAAGACGCCTACCGTGACAATAAGTCTCAAGCCCCTGGCGTTATGCCCTATTACATTTCCAACCTGGAGCAAATGTACCGTTCTTGCGACTCAACTCTTGCCAATCACGACAAGCATGGTGCAAGATGCGGGGGAATAACACAGATTATATTATCATTAGGTTTTCATTTTACGTTATGAATGTTTCTTATCTGGTTTTCCGTCTGATACTCTCCAAGACGTCAATTGGTAGTGCTTGTGCGGCTAAGCACGTAATTAATTTCATTGAGATTTACACCGCATATCAAGGAATCGGTTCAATTTTTTTATCCAAATTTATTTGGCTGCAACATTTTTTATTATAAATTTATTTACGGCATACCCATTTCTTTTTTATTTCTTACAAAGTGCCCGATTGGCGTATTTAATACACCTCTGCCTACTTCTTCAGGGATTACGGGCCTGAGCATATGTATGTATGTACCTATGTTTCTGATACTTTAGATGTTATAATTGTACTATCAATTGAAAGGTTTATAGTATTATAAGTTATAAATGCTAGTAGTGGTGTCTTTCATTCAGAATTGATACTGCAAATATCACTCATAATTTTTTACTCTGCGACAATGAATGTTTTAGGAACATGTACTAATCAAACTGAGTTTTCTCAAACGCAAACACAGTCTGCTTCGCGTTATGATGTTACGTCAATAAAGTCTTCTTTTTACTGTGACCTTTCAAAACAAATTAAACTTGTAGGTAGAATCGTGGTTATATTAGCCGCACTGCTTCCACAAAATTTCACACTTCCTGATGAAAGTTTTAACACAATTACCCAGTCCACGACCATTTCCCCCAATCCTCGACGACTGGACAGGAAAAAACTTGGCAAAGAACAAACTAACCAACAGTCCAATTTAGCGACATCCGTATAAAGTTTAATGTACCCAATCTGAAATGTTGCGGTATTTTCGCATTTTAACTAGGCACACGGGCATGGTATTCTCTTCTCTATTGTTGTGGGTAGTGTAGTGTAGTATATTCATTATATGAAACGTATTTGACACTGTTTATTCTTCAGTTTTAACAACTACTTTGTTACATTTTTAACACGCTTTTAATAACTTCCTATGTGACAGAGTCGTCGGATTGATTTTAAAGTTTGCGCACATTTCACGAACCGATGCCATCATCAACATAAAGATGTGTTTTCCCAACTGCTCCCAAGGCCTTCTTCTCGGAACCCAGGGTTCCGCGTTCTGGCTTCTCCTCAAATTCATACAGAGACTATTGGCACGCATAAAATCCTCTATGACGTTCTGTCAGCACTTTTTGGGTCTGCCGAGATTCGACAAAAGCGTCATTGCCTGACATTTGCTAACCAAGTTAGCCTAGTGGTTTCCGCAAAATTGCCACATTAAGATTCAAACCGCCGCGCCGCGCCGTTCTCAAACGCCACCTTTTATATTTTAGTATGTTCCAGAGTGTCTGTTTATCTCACCAAAAACATGTAAAAAAGGAGAGTCAACTTATTATTATTATAAATAATTGATTGAATAAGTGCCAAGTTCTATAGCAAAATCTACATAATATGTATATCTAGGAACAAAACTGTTAAATAACACCAATCTTTATTTTTCTTTATTAAGAATAGCCGTTATTAAAAAAAAGTGAGATCTTAAAGTAGGCTAGATTTGGTTTAGCCAGTTTTCATTACATCAGTCATTTTATAAAGTTATTCAACATATTATATACACCCCCTGTTTTAAACTTTTTTGTTTTTGGATTTTTTCCTACGCTAACACACAAATTATCAAGTTGCATTCCAAATTTCGTCCTTCTAAATCTTCGGAAATGTTTGAATGGAAGTTGGTTAGATTTAGGTACTTACTATGTCAGTCAGTCACACTTTACGACTTTTTGATCCTCATATATTTTCAAACGTGTGAGGTAGCTTCATGAAATTTGGACTTCTAGATGTCCTTATAAATGTAATTAAACACAAGTAGTTTTATGTGTTAACGTTAAAGAGGTTTTGAATTATAGAAGGGTCAAAAGTGGCACCAAGTGGTTCGTGAATATTACACTCGACGCTGGCTAGCCAGTTCCTTTGGACCTTGACTTGACACTCGGATTGTGATCTCATTCATTGTATAGATTTTTTAATAACGTGATCGAAGAATGTTAAATCTAATTCACTTGTGTCTCAATGTTTGTCGACATTGCTCCAAAATGTGTCTAGACATTTCTTAAATTTTTATGAAATTTTTTGTGCATATTTAGTAGATCTGAGAATAAATCAGAAATGACTTTTAAGCCTAGACACTTTGATCCTGATTACCTAGAAGGATCAAAATTTCATACGAATGGAGACGCTGGCAACAGGCAGTGATATGTGACATTTTCGACATCCTATTGAGCTGATTTTTTCTCTGCCAAAAGCTTTAATTTGACTCATGAACACCCTCTCGATCCAATCATAATTTGGTAAATTTGTTTACATATCTATGTTATATCAAACGAAGGTGGCGATGCTGTGGTGTATCACGATATTCTCGACACGTAAACAGTGCTGCGATAGCGATGACACCTCTTTTTGATGTCCTGAGCTAATAAAATGTCACGACTACACAAGAGACATGTTTGTTATACAAACGAAAATTTGATTTTGCCGTGATTCCATATCCCAAATTCAATTTTCTTTCATTTTGTTTGATACCACATTCGGAACTATTTTGTCGCGAGTTATGATTGTTCAAGTTCCTACACTGACTTAGCTTTTCCTTGACTTATAGTTGTTATGTTTATTTGTCATTTTTCGGTCATACCTACCAAATATGCAAACTATAGTCCATTTGTTTAGGTACTTAAATAAACGTAAACAATCTTAGTGTGTATTTTTAATTTTATTATGTTTTGTTTAGAAACTCAGTAAGAAAAATCTTTTCTGCTTAGTAACGCATTTTGAAGATTAAAAACCGGTATCGAATCACTAGTCAGTTAGTTGGTTAGTCTAGTTTATTTTTTTACACGTGTTTTTATAAAATTATTATTAATTTTATATAACATTAAGTTCGCCAGTGCATAAGTGTGCATGAACTTTAAATTAATAAATATAATTTTAATAAACAGGTATACCATAAGTGCTTCTAGAATTTATCATTGACCTAAAATTATGAAATTTGTATTGACCTAAAAATAGAAGACCTAGTGCAAATAGCAACTATTGATCTGCCTTATTTTTAATTTGGCTTTGGGAGGTAGATACATTTGTGCTTCTTTCTTGTTGTGGTTTTAATCAATGTGTATTGTGCACTTCTTTAAAAAATACAAGAAAATTCATATAATTTCATGTGTAATGCATGTAACATAACCGTCGGACTTAAATAGCGTCAGTTATTTTATCAAGGTGAGTTTTTCTTACAGAAACAAAGTCACGTAACCACAAACGATTAGTGTACAACAAGTTTGGTACGCGTTATACTGCGGGTATAATAACTTTCACCTATAGAGAATTTATTGTTCACTGTCTCTAGTTGCTAAGTAGCTTCGCACCACGATGTACTCGAAGGCAGGTCTATGCCGCGGGCTGTTCAGATTTACGAGGTGGCGTGCTCGTGCTGTGCCCCACCCTTCCCCTTTGCATCCACCGCTTTCCCCCTCGTCGCCGCCACAGAATGCGGCTCCTTCGGTCACTCATTGTAACGGCTCTCAGTTAGCTATAAAGTAGAAGAGTGCCGGACCTCTTATTGTTCAATTCTACAAGCCTTTGAGGATAGCTGTTAATTGTCTTATGCTGCAGTAAATAACTGAACTACACCTCTTAGGTAATATTTAAGGTTATTTTATCTAGAATCTGTACGCCAAGAAAATAAACTTTACCCACTGATCGTAAAAGAAGCGAAAGATTTTACTGAAATTTAGTGTTGGTGATAATATCCTGAATTTATTTTACAACTGACAGCTGTAGTTGGATTCACTAGCTTGAGTGAATTGCAAACTGTGTTTACTAATAAACATTCTAAATGTTTTATTATAGTTGGTTTGTGACAAAATTATAGAATATTTTTACACTTTTTACTTAAAACCTTCTTTTAAGCGTCGGCCACATGGCACACGGCCCACCTCAAGAAAAGTGGTCACCTTGGCCTATGGACGTTTGCAACACCAGAGGCGTCACACTCCTACTGCCAACCCTGTAGAAACCTAATGCCCTTATTGAAGAACTTCATACTGTAGTAGCTTGGAAACCACAGCAGGGAGTTCATTGCACAGCTTGAGCATGCGCGGGATGAAGTTAGCTCCTTTCATAATTCACAGTGCGCACCGTTTCCGGTCGTAATGTATGAGGATGAACTTCTCGCATAGCGGTGCAATGATAGAAAAAGGCATGAGCATGCAGAGTATGTTCAGGAATTTTGGCACTTCAATAAATATGGTTTTCTTAGCGGTGAATGCACGTACTTGTGTCTTAGTGGGGTTGAATTCGCGAATGGGGTCATCTCGAAAGAGCTCTCGCTACTCTGAACCCAAAGACGGCGTGCCTTTTAGTTTGTTCGAGTCCGACATAACCTCTTTCACCGGCTCCGGTGAGATTAGTATACGTGGGGATTTCGCGCACGGGGAAAAACAGTGGAAATCGTATACTCTAGTAAGAGTGTCTCGATTTCGATCACAAGTTGTTCGCGACTTTCCTACACTTCGGACCGAAGAATGTTTGCACGGCCCGGGTGATATACTTTCCTGGTACTGTTGTCCGCATCCAGTTGCACTATCCCTCTTGTAGTCCGTTAGATGACTACTTCGCTAGCAGACATCTGTGTCAGACCCGATTGAAGGCCTTCGCTATATCAAGGCTGACTGCCAATGCCTCCCGTTGACTCTCGATGGCTTGCGCCCAGCGGTTAGTGAGATACACAAGGAGGTTACCGATTGAGTGACTGTGGCAGAAGCCGTACGGAAGTACACTGACTTGCAAGTGAGGTTGACTTTGACCCTGAAGATGTTGTTAAGGCCCAATACCACCCAAGCAGATTGTAGCTGGTGGAATATTACTATTACAAAAATATATAATTTTGAGAGCCACAAAAAGAAATTCTTGACACTTACTTCTTTTTCATTTATGGAAATGCGGCAATGCTACCTGCATTGTCATAGTATTATTGATTAGATCAACAATAAATATTCTCAGTGTAAATTATATAAACCTTGTCCATAAATACGCACACATGTGTCGTTATGCGTATGTTACGACCTCGCGCACTTTCCTCGGTGTTGTTATTGCTCACCCCTCGGGAGCCACTAGACTCTAAGAGCGTGAAACCGAACATCAAAGACGGTATAAAACGCACTTCATTCCATAAAGTTCCATAACAGAGACGTTGATAGTGAAGCGTCCAACTCAAAGAGAACCCTTGACACCCTTTCGGATTCCTCGGTTTCCTACTTGTTGTGAGCTCTAATATACGATAGGGAGTTCAAATAAAGATGGCGGTCACATGACCGCCGCAGCCGCACACGGTATCGACGCGCTTCCCATCTAAATAGAGAGCGGCTCACGAACTACCCGCAGCTATTGTAAACAAGCAGCGTTCTCTATTCAAACTAACGTTACGCCTTCCATTCGCCGTTTCGTGCCGTATTGACGATCCGGAAAAAGGTCTTACGGTTTGCCCCTTCCCTGGTGAGAGTGCCCTTATCCGTATCCACAGATTTTCATAAGATACGGAAGTATAGACTTTATTCTTTTATTTATTTCAATATATACTTATACTAGCGCCTTAACCCGCTTATGCATGCGAAAATTACTTGGAAAATGCTCGATTGAAAAGAACCTGTCGGATTGATTTGCTATACTCACAATTTGGCGGAACCCATTCAAATGTGCTTAAAAAAATAAAATCTGCAATCGAATTCTGATTGCAGTGTCACCTATCGTCAATTGACTACCTTGTCGAAACGGAGACTGTCGCTCACTTAGCTCATTTAGTAAAAAAAATATTATATAGATATCTACATTTCGGTTTTTTAAGATTAGTTTCTTAGTGGAACTCCAAAGTGCAAGCTTTGGATACAATCTACACTAACGTTTTAATTATAAACAGGTGAAGTTTCTAAAGGTAAAGTAAGGTCCGCTGTAGCTACTTGCTTCAATATGCTGTGCATTACTATGCATGATCGTAGTGTTTATTTAAATAAATGCGCAAGAATTTTCTCGGATATACTTTTTTCCGGCAGACTCTTCAGATTTATAACTCGGCGCTCACGAATTGGCTATCGATGCGTGGATCCACGTGCGACCGAGGCGTGCCCTTGCAATGAGAATTCGCACATTTTTACAGCATAATAAAAATCGTAAATAATGCCAAGTTAGACGGACCAAGTCGGGTCACGATGTGCCTCGGGGCTTGGGCCGTCATCGCGACTGGTGAATTTATGAGTGGTCCGTGAGTGTTGCAATATCTTATCACTTAAGAGCTGATTTGAAATTAACCTTGACGTGCTTGTTTAAATAAGATCTGAAAAATGATAATCATAAATTGTGAGAACATTTCACCTTTACTTCAACTGTTCTACTGTTACAAGAAAAGGTCAACAGTTAAAGCTCCAATTTCATAAAGCGGCAATTGTCGTCGAAATCAGGCACACGTCCGAGCAATTTAAGAGAGGGTCCTGAATATTATTATCACCGTCTTCTGACCGCATTGCTTATCTGAAAATTGTGGAACTGGTGAATTAAATAAACAAAAAAATTTAATAACTATTACGCTACTCTGAAAGACTAGAGTACAGACAGTAAAAAAACGCCTCTTACCTGTACACTAATAGTAGTTTATCAAACTGTTGCATAATAAGAGTTCGTAAAATAATGTGAGTTAAAAACGAGCCATAGGCGAGTTTTTTCGTAGTAGCATACGACGGACATTATATGACGGAGATGTCACAGTAAGATTACTTACTCTTTACAAAAATGCGTCGTCAGAACATCATTTACAGAAATCAGAAAATCATTTAGCCCCTCTAAATGATTTTAATTTATTTATGATTTGAACATAAACATAACATAAACTCACTCACTTGCGAGTGATTTGCTGAGGATATAATCCTGAATAATTAGTAATATATATAATTATTTAAGTACGAGACGTGCGAGTACTATGTAATGTAATAAGTTTAGTTCTCAATTCAACTAAAAACTTACAATACTCGACACAGTGACCGCTGATAAAGTGACCACTGAAACCGCTGCTGTGACAACCCTTCACTTACTTCAACTAGAGTAATAGAACTATGATTATTATATTACCTAATCTATACATAAAGGTCGCGGTACTGTAATTGCACGGTAACCTCCTTAGCATTTAAAGTCAGATTAATGAGGTCGTGGAATCCCAGAGTGTTTTCAAAAAAATTACAACCCAGTGTTTTAAATTTTGACAACACGATAGGCCACTTAGTGTCCCGTGTTGCGTCCGATCGTAACTTAGCACCGTTTGATATGGCTGCCATATTGGCCCGTTCTTTTTGGTGCAATTTACTGCGCGGCACCGCTGGGGGCCTACCAACATCGTCCGACCAAAAAGATGCGCACCGATTTATTTACCGTCGATTGCATTCGGGAGCGTGCCCACTGAGTCCGATATTTATGTTACGCACCGTATATCCGCGCGAATTGCCAACAATACGAAAATACATTTAAAGCAACGCCTACAATACCACGGATGTCTCGTATTTCTTTAAAAGTCACATTTATATTCGACAGTGTAGTATGCTTTGTGGTCGGTGTGTCAGATTTATTTTTGGCACATACGAAACTCCACTAAACTAAAGTGTAAATAATTTAAAATTTACGAGAAAATTCAATGAGGCTAACGTCTGCCTGAGTTGCTGGTGTACCTATTTGCTTACCTCCTAAATCATCAGCAACCCTGTCTAATGAATAGTTGTCAAACTATTCTCTGTTATAACGTGCCTGAATAACAAGAATCTGCTGATAATCCGCGGGTATTTATTGCAATAAATATGTCGATTAGGGTGTGTGCTTTTATTATTTAAAGTAATTGGACAGATAATAGGTACGTCATGTAACTCGTAATTTTAATGGACAATAAATAGTATTTAAGTGCATTTGTATCATATGTAAGTATGGTTAAATTAAAAGTCTTAGCCTGACAATGAAAATGTAATTTTATTTCTTGTTTTTAAAATGATAAAATTTGTGTTGTGTTTCCTGCGGTGAGTAGGGTAGCCAGATCTAACTGGAGAGGTTTTGTGTTGTTAGTGGGAAGACCGAGAAACCCTTCTGTGTCTTCTGCTTTGACAGCACAGAGACTCTCTTAACCTTTTCCTTCCCCCCCTTCCTCTTCCCCCTCTTCATTATATAGTCGACAGCATTAATGTGACGCCCCTGGTGTTGCAAACATCCATAGGCCACGGTAACCACTTTCCACAGTATGGACAGTGGTGGGCAGCGTGAATATCTGCCACCTAAGTAGTATAAAAAAGTAGGTATGCACTTATAGTTTAACTTAGTATGACCAGTTTGATTGTATATGATTATGTAGTGTATTGGAATTTCCAACATTCTATATAGACAGCTATGTTCACATTGCTTTCAAAAAATTGTACTACGTGACAAATGCAATTAATATATATCTAATTTTGTCTGTTATATTCGTACTAACTCAGTGCAGTATAAAAAGTATTTAATATACTAGTACATTGAAAACGTGGCAAGCAGTTTATTTTATATTTCAACATTTTCTTTTCAACCAACGAGTAAGTACAGGTAAACATCTTAGTACTGTGGGACGTTCTTTCTTATACCGCTCAAGTTATCGGCTTTATGAAAGTTTAGAGTACTCGGAGAGAAGAAAAGGTTTAGGTAACTCAAGAGGTTTATTTTTCCTCTATTTTTTATTAATAGCAGGTAACTAACTGTGATCATAGCTAAGTCTGAACTGTACATAATTATATCTGTATTCTAGTTAATTTGCACGGTACCCAAATTCCTTTTTACCTATATACCTGCATACTTACGAATTGTGTAAAGAGAATGTTTGCTGAACAATAATAAAGAATAATGACCCGTGGAACCTGGCTAAATTAAGTACAGGTAGGTATAGCTTAGAACCTGGAAACGCACATATTATCTACGTTTTATCTAAAAGTGCAACAGGACCACACGTATGCAATTTCATCGTAGGGAAATAACTGAAATACCTGAAGCGTCTGTCACCTTCCATATTATTTTGCATTATTTATTCATATATTAATATAGAAAAAATATATTATGACACACGGACCACGGAGAACAGTTCATACTATATATCAGCTTCACAAGAAAGTTAATCATCCCAAATTTGATACAGTGTGAGAAAAAGCACTTTATAGAAACATAAAGACAGGTTCACTAAATAGTAATTGCCGACAGGAGTTCTTCCTACCGCGATCCTTTTCATGTATTTCGCCGGCTCCCGTATAGTCTCAGTTCCAATTACTCTTTAGAATCGGTGTCCACTGTAATTGGATTGGGCTGGCAACCGGACTTGTTGGCATTTTAATTGTGCTATTGTGACGCCGGACATCGTTCGCCGACCGCTCCAACACCGTCTGCGCTAGACAAACCGTTTTTATATCAAAATCTCACATCTGAAATCGCTAACACAGCAATAAATATCTCGTATCTGTATGTGAATTCACCAGAATTGGCTCACTATTGATTATTTGTAGTTCAATTAACAGAAAAGGTGCTTTTCAACAGACTCCAAAGAAGTACGGATTCTTCATTTAGCTGATTTATTTCTATGTATAAAATAAACGTCATCTATGAACCGACTTACGGCTATCCTTGACTCCACCTGCGTGATGTATTCCCATGATTCACATGAACCTATTCCAGGGAAAAACAGCTTATGTGTTTTTCTAAATTGTAATCTATTGTCAAACATCCAAATTCATCCAGCCAATTTTGTGAAAATCTTAACATAATTTAACCATACACTCACAAAATATTGAACTTCATGCTACTGCCTTCAAAGGAGATGAGATATTACTTATAAACTCTTAACCCGTAGTTCTCCCCTTAGCGATTTTAAAGAACAATGGGTAATTTTGTATGGAACCCGTACCCACTTTGTAGCATTTTAGACTAGGTGTAATTTAGAAGAGGCCTAATTGAGTAACTCGAAAATAAGTGAACGAATGAATGAATGAATGAAAGACCGAAGTTATGATAACTTCTTTGTAACATTTTTAATTGCCAATAATCGCACTTTTTCTGCTTTTTGGACAAAATAAATAGGTAACCAGTCATTTTTTCTGTCTTAAGAGAGCGATATAGCTTCCTATAGTTGGTTTTTGGTACAGAAAAAATATTAAATAAGAACTATCAATCTTAAATAGCACAGTTTTATTAAATTGTATTGGTACTTTCAATGATTATATCATCCCAGGCACTTGCCGGACCTTCGAAGTTATCTAGGTGCCTGCCAACACCTTAGTAGGTACCATATTATGCTAATAGTATGGGCACAAGCACCTAGAGTTCTCAAACCCGTCATGCAGGAGCAATAATACGCTTCGATGGCTTCTCTGCCCTGGACATTAACCTTGATTAAAATATATGTGTAATATATTTTATTTGACACGTGCCTCGATAATATGCGGCCTCTAATTAACGAGCAGTTTTCAGTTACTAGCCCATGCTGCGACATTCTAGGGCTACGGCTCGAAGATACCACAATATTATATATACCATCTCCACCTCGCAACACACACACACTCTACCTCGCAAATGCTCGGCAAATCAAATCAAATCAATCAAATCTCCATCAATATTATATACCGCGTTCACCTTCCATTTTTTTGAAGCAGATGAGTAATAATAATAATCCAATCGTTAAGTCATACACTGAAGTCCGTTGTGAAAGCCGACGTTGTAAATAAAAGTAAGAATAAAATAAACTAAGATATGCGCGAGCGCTCAAAATCAGTTATTATCAGGTACTAACTACTGACGACACACCGACGCCAGCACAAAATAGTTCGATCTACCCACCTAATCGATAAAATAATAAAAAAATTGAACGTGCATGGGTCGATTTTACTAAGGATTTTCGGTATTTTCAACATCAAATATCTTTTTTCCTACATAAGTTACAAAGTTGCTCCAATACAAAAAATATCTACGTTTTCAAAGACCTTTCGAATGGTACCAATTTCAACTTGCTACAAACTGGGTACGTTCTGACCCATGTCCTTTTCCGATACATTGGTGTGCCGGAGGGATATGAAAATATATGAAATAATATATTTATTTAGTTATTTTTTTTTCATACAAACTTTCAACCATAATTTTATCTCCTTAGGGAGTGATATTTTTAACATAGTTGAAATACGTGTACATTTACTTTTAACCAGAAGAAGACGTAAAAAAAACAAGTTTGTTGGCCAAGCGGTTTATGCTCTGCGTTAACAAACAAATCATAAATTTTTATTACCTATAGCGATTTTAGTATGTTCCGTTATATGTAAAGTATTTGCATTCAAGAAGTGAAGTGAAACTGAGGGCACATCACCTGATCACAGGCCACCTGAACTACTCAATCATCGTCATCTTCTTTTTGGTTCTTTAAGTAGGTAGTTTTTTTTAATTTAAACAGGTTGATGTTCCCACCATCTCAACCACAAGTAAAAAATTAAGAGAACAATTTTTATCACTAAAGCGTCAAATATTTCTAGGTTCGAGTCCATAAGTTGCGTGATTTCAAGAAACCACGACGTTATTGGAATGACTGACACGTATTGTTAAGCGGTGTTCGAGGAAACATGGTGTGTATAAAAATGTGAAGAATTAGGGACTAATTAGATTCTTGTTAGACTTTCAATATGGAATGAAATTTTGGAATTCGGTCCTACTGGTTCATATTGAATTTGGATTGTTCAGTTTTGTGTAATAACCCAGAGAAAGGAGATGGAAATCGGTTCAAAAAACATTTTCTAGTAAATATAATAACTATAAGTGCAAAATAACACATTTTGCACGTCAGGAATTAGCTGTTACTTAAAGATTGTGACATAACGTCACTTTTACATAAACTCTTATATCTCTGTTCTTAGATTGACAAAATCCGCAGAATATTCAGTAAAAGGTTGATAATATATATAAGCTATTAATTGCTATTGCTATTGCTAAGCTATTAACACTTTCATCTTCTTACAACCTGGGCCCAAGATTGTATGAAATCATTTCAGTCTGCTTTGTCGTAAAAATTATTTTTCCTAAAGCTAAAGACAATAAAACTATGCGATCGTTATAATAGATCTTCGTCACTTTGAAAGAAGACAAACTAAAATGTATCTCAGACTTATTTACAGAATTTAAGGCAAAGGTTCTCCTGTCAAACTCGTTTAGTTAACTTTTAGTATCAACGTCATTGTGTTTGAATCGCTCGAAACAAACCACTCCTTGATAGCATAGTCCAGTCACATTGATACACGAATTTCTGCGATATTTATGTATTTCGTCCTACTGGGTGTATGGACTCAACGTCAGTTGCAAAACCGATACACCGGCTGATTGACGTATAAGGTTCTGGCGTAGGCTAGAGTGGGACCCGATCTCCAAAGTATGTACAAGTGTAACACAATAAGGACAAACGGTTTTATTTAATTCGAAATAAATATTATATAAAAATAAATGTTTTAAATTATAATTTATTATTTCAAAACATTATAGAATAAGTATTGTTTGCTTGTTTCGTGTTAAGTAGTTTTATTATTTGCCACAAAATCCATTGTTGGGGACGACGCCATTCAGAATATTTTATACAAATTTTAGAACAAGAACAAGGGCCGAGTGACAGGTACACCTATTCGTGTTGCTTATTTTCGTTCAGTGAAGTTTTATCGGATACCAATCGTGGCGCTGCGGCATGTTGTAGATGAATAAAATATACATTTCTGCGTTGAGCGCGGCTGCTCGCCCTCGAATGGGAAGTTTGGATGCCGCTTTAATGGAGTTCTGAAGTTAGGCATTCGTTTCTATTATGGCCACGGAATTGTTTGTTGTCGTTGATTCAAATTTCACGCTCCAGTTAGTGTGTATCAAATCTTATTTGCCAATTATCTGCATTTTGAATGAAGCTCGCGCTTGTCTTTAAGAGTCAACGCTTTTGTGTTTGTACGGTGGTTATTACTATAATTGGATGTACCGCTTTGAAGTCGGCACCGCTCATCTCTATCAATAACTTTTCGTCTTACTTATAGACAATAAATATAATTTGAAGATCTCACGAATTTTCTCTCTAACACGGTTACACGCCACTGGCTGTCGGCAATCTGTGTTCTCGTTCTATTTTATTTTCAAGAATTTTTAGCATCCTAAAATCACTTGTAAATTTGAATTCTTTTCTTGTCTTTCTACGAAAAAGTATCAAATGCTTGTCCTTTGTTTCACTTTTTGTGCTACCTCGTACTCTGTTATGTTTCGGCATTATTTATGATACTTCGAATTTTTCAGAAGACCAATAATATGAATGCAACCAAATCAAAATGTAGTGTCTGTCTGTTACACTTTTTATTGACCGTGATGGATTTCGTATTTTTCTTTCAAAAAATCTACTTGTACGTGATAGTGACATTATGCACTTTAATATTATAAATGTAAGAGTTGACTATGTATGTGATGTTTGGTATTTGAATATTCGTTTGTTACAAGCCTAATGGTATGGGTAATGGGCTGCTGAGACGAGGTCTCGGGTTCGATCCCAGCTTTTACCATGGCGCACACCAATGACTTTTCAATGCTTTCGAAGCCATGTGTGTATTTATCGGAGGTTTATAAGTGCCTGGTTAATGGCAATAGGCTCGCCACCTGTTACATTGAACCTAAACATAAACTGGCAGAAATGTGGGTGCTAGCACCACTGGGTACCCGCAGCTCTACTTACCCCTTCGGGGATATATGCGTGAGTTTAAGTTATGTTATGTCAAACATGTTCACAGGTCACGGAGCTAGGCACGTACAAACCTAAAAATAATAAACATCCGAATTGAGAACCTCCTCGTTTTATAGAAGTCGGTTAGTAAAATATTACTAAATTACGCCTTTGGGATAGGTATAATTTAGTTGTATGTGACGTAAATTTTGTACAAAACAGAAATGGTCGCACTTACGGCCCGATCTCTTTAGAAATCGTATACTATATATAGCTGGTAGAATTTATTTTGGGCCTGTTTTTTGTGACTATTTAATTTAAATAATTATGTAGTGGAATTACAATTATTTATCTGATGTTACATGATAATATTTTTTTTTTATACCACTGGCCACCTAGGCAGACAAGCACCTGATAGAAAGTTGTTACTGTGGCCTATGGACGTTTGTAACACCAGGGGCGTCATATTTGTGCTGCGAACCATATAGAGATAAAAAGAATAAGCGGGAAGGCTCTCCGTACTGTCAATGCAGAAGACAAAGAAGAGTATCTTGGTCTTCCCAACACAAAAACACTAGAGAGTAGTGAGCTCTAGCTACCCTAGTTAACGCCTAAAACACAACAAAAGGATAATATTAGCCGCGGTATTCAGTCGGACTGCTCAATTAGGACGGGTGTACCAATTTGTTGTTAAATCAACGATAGAACTTTTTATTTAAAATTCTATGAGAGCAATAATAACAATATTAAACTCTACTGTGTAGCTTTTGTAACCATGTTTATTCATAAGATATATTGCAGGCACAGCATCTGTCTTCAACATAAAACGTAGGAATTTTGAATGCTTCATAATTTTGTTAAAATTTATGCGCGATCCTCTATGTTATGTATAGGACTTTAAATAATATAATTTGCAGAATGTTTACATGCGAAACATCGCCAGCAGATGCTAACCAGCACCTCTTTCGATTAGACCAGATTCCAATCCCTTCGTCCTTGTGTTTAATTAATAAGCATGTAAATTAGCTTTGCCTTTTCTACTTTCGATTTATTATCTTTATGATACTTGACATTTGCAAAGTATACCTACCACCATTTACTACTGTTTCTTTAAGTTTTACAGTCAGTATGTAGGACATGTAAGTACTAATAAGCTTATAAGTCATCATATCATTTGTTAGTAGTAGTAAATTTAAATTGGCTAACTAATTTGAACTCCCCATTTTTTTTAAGGTGTGTAATAAAACAGTCTATGCACACGGCCAACTTCGATTCGCCATAGAATCAATAATCTTGTGTTTAGATTAATTACTTGTATTAATTTCTTAATTTCTATTAAAATTAAACTATAATTATTTTAGGTACCTACCCACCACAACTTTTTCTTAATTATTGTCATTGCCCAGTAAGTGATACTTTTATTTTATATATAGGTATTTGTTAGGTATTGTTAAACCGTGGCTAAGTGGTGGATTCCCCTCCCGCCCGCAATATATTTTTTATCATGAATTTCCACCATGTCACGTTTAATTCTATATGTTATTTTAAATAGGGTTTATAATTCTAGTTATTAAATGGTTTCTTATACACATCCAAACGTGTGAATCATCCAATAAACACACCGATAATCAAAATATTGAACCGAAAGCAAGTTACACAACTATTACCGATCAAATCTAAAGCACAATTATTACGGGCCATAAACAAGACTATAATAAAACGATCCTGATTTTTTGCCAGTGATTAGATACTTAAAATATAATTTATCACAAAATGAACATCATAAAAGTTAAACAAAAACATCTATGTAGATAGGTGTTTAATAGATATACTTTTTCATTTGCCTTCTCTCGGACTCCACTCTAGAACTCGACGGCCATCGGTCATTCGACAGTTGGGGCCAGCCCACTGCCACTGTAGTCTACTCATTCTCTGAGCTTTGTTGGTGACTTAAGTTCTTTATCGGATGACCTTATTCCGAAAAAATGATTACGTAACGACGAAAGAGGACGCAGTAAGCCTTCCCGAAAAGCGAAACCCATGCTCGGGCCCTCTCCGTGAGTACCGGCGCTACCGCGCTGCCGTGAAACAAATTACTACACCACGATGGCAACTCCAAAAAGCCGTCGATTCGACAGAAGAAGAAGAACTTTACAATAATAATAAATTGTCAAAGTGAAACATTGCTACGACAAATAGTTCGGAAGATATTTGATTAAAAAATACGACATGAAAACATTCTATCTATACAAAACCCATTCATAGAGGAGACATGACGTGGCTGTCGCGTTTACTGCAAAAGTAATTTTAAAATTAATATTAAATCTAAAAATTATAAATTTCGACTTAATTTCGTTTGTTCATGTTTTGAACTTCTTTGGCAACTTTAAATAGTTAATGAAAAGCTTTAACTTATAGTTTAGTTAAGCAATTTATTATTATTTATTATTTTGCAATGTAAATTTTCTTACAAAAAATTACGATATTAAGTAGTAGGTAAGTATTGGGAATCGAACGTACCTATTTTCAAAATTATAGTATTGATAGGATTTGTAAAATAAAAATGCAGATTTACGAATAATTAAGTTAGGTTTGATTTCTTTTACAATGATTCCTATGGATTTTCTTTAAATTTCAAATACCGAATGGATTTTCAAGTACCACTGAGTGACTTAGCATCTGATTGCTTGTGAGTACACCTTTGTCCCGTATACTTTGGGAAAACATTTCATTTCCACGCTTTCACTCCTGTGACACCTAGAAATTTTATTTGCCAATTTATGTTGTGGCCTCAGTAAATTTTATTTTTCATGAAATTAGTCAGTAGAGCAATGACTTTGAACAGTAGGGATTGTGAACAAAATCTGATTAAGTTGAGTACTTTGTGAAGTTATGTTTAGACACTTTTCTATGATTATATATTCGATGTTTGAAAAAAAAAACAAATTTACTAGAATTCATCTTTTTTACAAATAACAAACAAAAAATATTGACGACCAAGCCTAATATTTCTCCATTTTGAAATACAAAATATAGGATTTATGGATTTAAAAGTTATAACTTTGTTTCTCTTTTTATCATTTTATGGAGTAGTTAATTAGCGGTCAAATCACAACAAAAACATTTCAAAAGTACTTATAAGTCTGATTTCCATTCTATGGAATAATTGTGTAGTTATTGTGGCGTAGATTAAGAGATACGTACTTGGGTTATGTAATATTAACGCTGCGGAACACGACTTTTTCTAATTGTCTTTTTATCAGTTTGTCTATTATGTCGCCATGAACACAGAAATGACTGAATGGATTTTGATACGGCTTTTTATTAATAAGGTCTTGGTCAGACATAAAATCTTACGTTTGATTGATTGCGATTGGTTAAGTAAAGCCAGAGATATGAAGAAAAGTCGTAAAAAATTACATTCGTGCGGGATGAGCCGCGGGCCTATGCTGGTCTAGTGATATAAAATAATATTAAAGTAATCTTATATGATTGACTAAAGAGTACATTAGTCGTTAGTCGATTGAAATGAACGTTTTATAAAAAAACTCATAAAGAGCTGAACCTTTTATACCTAGTAGATTTACTCTGGTCAGACAGTGAATCCGTCATGAATATTCTTATTCTACTCAAAAATACCTTGCCAACGATGTGTCGCTCATTTCGATTGGAGTTGGGTCCAGGGTCTATGCATTTGTTACCATTAAGATAACGGGACAAACTTAGGCCTCATACGCATTGTCCGGTTAGCCGCAATCAAAAATATATACGCAAAAGTATTTTTTATTCGCACTGTGATGCGGCTGCCGCCCAATCGCTCCGGTCGCTCGGAGCGCTGCGGCCCGCTGACGGCTATCCGGACGGTCGCTGTACGCACTACGCGGATGCACTGCGGTTTGCTAGTTTACGGTTGCTCGCCATTGAAGCTAGCTAGCCACCACCCGGTTAACCGCAACTGCAACCGCATCCGGCTGTTCGCACTCCGGCTAACCGGACAATGCGTATGAGGCCTTATGCTACATAAACAATCCTTTGTTGTCAGCTATTTACCGTTTAAGTATGTAACATAAGTTTGTCCCTCAATTCACTTTTGTACGAAACCCTCGGTGCGCGAGTCCAACTCGAACTTCAGTCTTTGTTCGATAATATCGGCCTAATGGTTATAATGCGTAAAAACGACTTAATAAGCACACGATGGTAAAGTGATTAGCAAATCACGAATTAGTCAGGTTATCTGTGTTGCCCCAGTGACGACTGAAGCATACAATTTACTGGAGTCAACGTCACTCCTCTCGAAGGCTCAGAACCGGCTCCGCTCGCCGACATAAAGTGGTAGTAGATGTGCCATTACGTATTAAGGTTGTTTTGTAAGGCGATTCAAATGATCTCGTTTATACATCACCTTACCAAGATTCTGCAGTGTAGTAAAGATCATTTTATTTTTAGACTTTTAGCTTACGAAGTAAAATGCTGCTTCTCATTCAAATAGAATATTTGAAAATGTTGCAGTATTTTTCCATTTTATGATCGGCAATCGACTGTCCAGCTATAATCAGATGAGTTAGGATTCATTGGCGTTTAGGAATTGTCATTTTATTAAACGATACCACATTGGTTGGCAGAATTTAGCTTCTTTGGTCTAAGTCCAGTATTTGCCATCTTTTAAGGCGTGTTACATTTTCGTGCCTGTTTAGTAGGTCCCTTGCCAGGTCTTTCCTGGGGTTCTCCAGTCTTTCTTTATATTGTAGGTCTAGGTACCTCACACTATTTTTGCTAGGTAGAGGCTTGTTTTCCAAGGACGGGAGGGCAGTTTGATTTGTTTGATTCACCATATTCTCAACCAAACATTCACTTCATTTAGTTGTATTTGCAGTTTCAATGATGCAATATTCGGGTCCCGGACGCTTGCAAGGGTATGCTGTGTCATCTGCGTATGTAGCTACTGTAACACTCTCTGGTAATAGTCTGCAGTGTATATATAAACACACTGGACCGACGACCGATCCTTGAGGCACACTACAACCTGAGTATTCCTCATCACACGTCTTTGCACCAAGTAAGACTTAAGGACCTAAAGTCTTACAGTATAATATAAATTTTTGATAGCAACTTCGTTAGAAAATTTCCTAATCATGCCAATTGTTCATATCAAATTTAGATCGGCAAAAGTTAATGCTTCGACGGAATTCGAACCCGCGATCTTTCCCTTACAGGGGGTACTCTCTGACCACTAAGCCACGACGCCACTTCCATTCGAAATCTTTGGGGCGATGGTGGAAGCCATCTACCGACAATTATACGAACTATCGGTCATAATTAATGACGTTACAATCTTTTTGAACCTTGTGAAATCTCTGCCCAATCAAAGTAATGAAAATTTTGTAAAGCGATTAGTATATTAACTGTTCAAATCAAATTTATTCCAAATATTCAGGTCCACCGCCACCTCTTACAGTTTTGAAATAATTAAAGTATGTCAACGCAATAAAAAGAGGTGCTTATGCACTATAAATTAACTTCGACTTGAACGAATTCACCCCACAATTCAGATTTGTGCGGAACTCTTAGTGCATGACTCCGAATCGCAATTGACCAGTTTCTTTTAATTTTTAGTAGCTGTGTCAGTATCAGTGGTTCAATGGATCTTACAGTCGGCTGCCCTTTCACCTATCAGTGACTTTGCTTTCTGCAGGAGGTAGGACATAAGGATATGCTAGAAGGTACCTCACCCTCGGCAACTGGTAGCCCAAGACGGCCGTGCGGTTTTGGTCAGCACGAGTCCGACAAAACGAATGATACGAAATGAAGGGCATGGGGAATCCGTAGTTTCTTGAGGTAAATTCAAATCTGGCATTCACTATCAGCCTAAATTGTATCTTGAAAAATGATTTGGTTCATGCTGTAAGTAATCGACCGTATCTTCTACGATGCAGTACATACCAGTTTAGGAAACCGTTGTTAAGAAAGCGGTTCCACTATTCGCGGACCAGTCTTGCACCGGTCAATAATTACAAGTTTATATTTTTAACCATATAAGTGAGAACAGCAACACCACGTTAAAAATTGTACGAAGCTATAGCTGTTCGTAGAGCAATTTGCACGTCACTGCGCACTTTGTCATTATGCATCAGGATCGTGACGCCCCGAGACAACTTGCAATTATTATGTATGTAAAAGAAATTCTTTCTGGTGTAGGACAAAGAATACCTACAGTAGTCACTATATTTTAAAAATATATCTTCTTCTAAATATTGCCTTTTTGTAATAACTATTAATTTAGTTAGAGTAAGTTACTTTAAACGACGCGCGATGTCTTCTTCGCGATATCTAAAAATGAGAAAGGCAATGTCTCTTCGGTGGAAGAAAACATTTCCAAAGCAATTATATGGAGTTATTGAGTTAATTTTATTTAATAGCTCGGTTTATTGAGCGTTCCCCAAAAATGTTAAATATTTTATCGGCTCTACTCCGAAGAAGTCGCAATTCCCGAAGTTCATATTATTATAACGAGGTAGCGGCACTAGCGGCGTCGGCTCTGTGCAAAGCAAACTGTGCCCACGGTCGCTTGAATAACCGATACTTTGGCGTAATAGCTGCGATCGAGGTATGCGATAACAAGCCGCCGATAGCTGAACCCGTATTTTATTTATATATCAGCGCGCCTCTTTTTCAATAACGCCTTTTCCCTCTTGCAACGGAAATTTTGCTCTTTTATGGCATGGGGCTATGCTCGTTATTTACCAAGGTAATTATCCAGCTATAATACGGAATATTTAGCAGACAAATTGTTAATCTTAGTGACTTTTCCTACCGATGCGAAAGTTAGCGCTCATAACTAGAGATCCGTCTTCACCGCGTGTTTCCCGGCTGAAGTAGAATTTGGGCCACCCTATCTTTTATTAAGATAGGGCTGATTAACATCAGACACGTATATACAGCCCAGACTTAGCCTCGTATACATGAATCGAGTCAACAATAGTACCCGGAATACGGTAACAGACTCACACCCCATTACGTGGGAATACAATGTTTATTGAAATGTGGGTGTTAATTCTTCTCCGCCTACTCTGGAGGGAAATAGGCATGATCATATGTATGTAGGAAAAGACTGTTTGAAATTCTCCTGGATGTTTCATACAGTCGATTTAACTATATTTGGTCTTGAATCTAACTGCTAGTACCAGTAATAATGATAATACCTCAGTCATGTGTTGTTCTGGGTATGGAAAAAGAAGGTGCAATTAATTAATGAAATTTTTAGATGCGGTAAGATACTGTCAAAGAAAAAAGGAGTATTCAGGCAGAAGAAGGCAAGAAGATTAGGAGGCAATGATTCAAGAGTATTGAGGACATCGGAACTTCCATTAATGTGAACTTTTCGTTGCTACAGCTTGTTGGAAACGTCTAATAAATACCGTGCGGAGTAGGTTCTCGCAAGAATAAATCAATGTCTTATACAAAAGGCGCCGCTGTTCCGATTTCAAAAATAGGCTATTGTTTAACTGTAATCGGTTTATTTATAAAGAAGTTAAGCTTCAAAGAGCAATATTGTAACAATTTCATACTTTGCTACTAGGTGTTAGTTAGGTATATCTATTAATAACGTAATAGGTAAACCTCGGACTTATTATCCTAACAGACCACGTAAGAAAACAAGCATGTTAGTCTTTTTGAATACCCATGAGTGACCCACATTACTACTTTTAAATATAATATATAAAAGTGTAAATTCACATACATTTTTAGAAGTAAGTTTTTGTGGCGTGACTTCATTAAGGAGCGACTCGCGATGGCATTGCTAACGGTTTTAATTCACGTGTCCACTGCACGCGCTGCCTTCCCCGTGTCCGGAGACTGCTGGGAAATCTCACTGGAAAATTAACGCCACAATTTTTATCCCTTTTTTATCGTTTGCGAGGCGCTTCCATTCTATTTATTTCACGCTCCGATCGCGCTGTGGCGTTTAGTTAGCGCTTTTATTTTTATTTTGTTAGAAACTTTTGTAATTTCCGTTCGTTGTCATAGCACGAATTTTTTGTTTGAATTGTATCTAAGCTTAAGGCGAGGTTGCAGTGAGACAAGTAGGTATTTTACGTCGCCTCAGTACCTCAGTCCCCGCAGCCGAATCGAGTGTAATCGACGCAACGAGCGGGCAGCGCGGGCGGCGCGCAGGCGCGCGCCGTCGTATAGTATAACCCGGTACGCGAAAAGTTGAGACTCGCGTTTGTTACAAAAACTAAGAAACTGGGATGGAGTCCGAAAGCTGACAAAGGGTGAAACCTAAGACCTGAACATATAGGTCTAGGCCACCGTGACCCTCTTCGCATCAGGTGGGCCGTATGCTTGTCTGCCACATAAGTGATATAAAAAAACATGTTGTTTTGGATAAAGGGAGGGTGGGATTGATTGTAAGAGTTCATCGGAATACTCACTATAGGCTATGTGTACCTTTTTCACTTATACGTGTATATACTGTGTAGCAACACTGTTTTAAATTATATAAAAAAACATACATGAAGTCGCGTGCGGGAGATTGTAGTGCTATTTTAGAGCACTCGTGTCTGTGACGTCACCAAGCTAGGGTGTCACTACGCCACGGTACGTATATCGTAAAAGTAGTAGGTTAGATTCGGGCACATAATGTTATAGTTTTTCATTGTATAGGTAGAGAAAAAAATCACTTAAATTTAACATACATATTTTTGTATTTTCATTTCATTGGAACATATGAACATATAGAAAAAATAAAAGCGTCTTCAAAAAACAAAACCTATTGAAAAGTGAAACATAAATAAACACATTACCACTTCTTTGCGTCGCGCAGTCGGGTAAAAAAGATATTTTGTGCTGCCTACTGATCTGTTAGTAGATAGATAGTTAGTAGAAAATGCACGCCGTCACATGCAATCCTAAAATCAAGTCCAATTTCTTTCAACTTGACTGGCATTTTAGGGTTTAGGTTTAGGGAGACGCCCAAGATCGTGTGAAGTGGAAGTGGAAGAGGAAGAGCCGGAAGGCGGACCCTGAGCTCCGAGTTCACCTTGGCCTTGGATGCAGTCAGGAAAATAAGTCTCTATGATGATGGTGATGATGAAAACGCACAATTCAAAAATTTTCAAATATGATATTAAACTCTCTGTTTGTAACACTAGAGCCAGCCTCAACTAGATTGGATTGATGCTGATGTGAAGTGATCGAAGCAACATGGTTTTCTTTATTTTCTTTCTCTTCGTTCAAGACGATGCTTCTAATAGGCATACCACGGATATACCTTGGATCAACTAACTCCGGCAGCAGACTCTTCATATAAAACTGAATTATTCGTTGTTCCATTTTATTGGTCCAAAACTGGTCATCTCTTTCTATATATTCTATAAACACTGGTTCTGTTTGTGACACCCATAAACCAAAAATACACATTTTGCGCCCCGTCACATGTAACTGACCTTGAATTTGGTAAAACCAATTACTATTTTTATTTATGGTAAATTGTTAAGTTGGATTTTATTATTCCCTAGAGATTTTTCTAAACCATTTTTTGACGCAATCAAAGAGCACTTGACTTCGACAATTTTGTCATTTCCAACAAGACCATCTGGAGTGGCTCCAATAAAAGGGTATTTGCGGTCAATAAAAAGTCCACACTGATCTATTTTTATGTTTATCTGTTGTTCCATTTGCTGTATGGAATGTTTCTCGTTTTCGATGCCGTGAGCTACTGAAACCACTTGGTTTAGATTTTTTTATATAGGATTATTTTTTACTAATGGTGCACTGTCTATTGTAACTTTACGTTTACAAATGGGACCGAAATTTGAAGCTGTTGTCATATTTTTTCTTAGTTCGAGCCATTTACTTGAATCTCTTTGTAAAATCGTTGATCGTTCAATACGATTCCTGTCTGCTGTAAGTTTCATCAGGTTTATGATATAATTTTTTTTACAAGTTTTATAATATTCAAATATGTCACAGATTTTAGTAAAAGTACTGATAGTTACGTGGCACTTTGCAAACTAGAATTAGAAACGTCTACGGGCTGTTCAACACCAGCGGCTTTTCGTCTTCTCATTGCAGCACTATAACATAGAATATGTATAATTATACTCAGCTGTGGTAGCCTAGTGACTAAGGCAATCTATTCAATAAAAAATAATAACTCCGACCAACTACTGACGTGAACCCACTTGTAATTTAGCTAAGAGTTAGGGGCTAAGAAGACTAGAGCAGTCATCAATAAAATCCTACCAAATTTTTTAGAGCCATAGATATAGACTAGTTATTGTACACCAAATTCAAATTTTTATATACCTACTGTACATTTTTTGTACAGTGGCACAAAAGAAAAAAAATAAATAGACATAAATCAAAAAATAAATTAAATTAAATTGACAGCACAATTGTGCGAGCGAGAGAAAGTGATAAGCTCCGCCATTTTAGAATTCTTCCTTTAATGAACCGAGTTATACCCATTTTTTCATCGAAACCGATTATATGTAATAACGTGCGGGGGTGAAGCTCGCAGAAACAAACAGCACACGTCCTACCTCGAACACGCCTCGGCGGGTACTGACTCAACTGACTGACCGCTGCGAGTGCTCAAATGCAAAGATTTTGAGGTTTTATAAGTTTTTGAAAAAAATTATAATTGTTTGATAAAATATAATTTTACCAGTCGCTAGATATTTTTATGCTCTTTATAATGATATCAATCTCGGCATTATTTGATGATGGCATCTTAGTGTAAAACGTGTTTGAAATATCGAATTGGAGCGTTTTAGACCCATGTTTGACGCTAATTTCTATCGAGGCAATTATCATGAATCGTGTTTCTGTTTTCACAGGACCCTAGAAGGTATAGTCTATTTTATGAATATGCTTTTTACTTAGCGCAATTTGCTATATTACTTGATATCCAGACGTTTAAAATTTTTAAAAACTACTGCAACCTGGCCTTAAGTTTAATAATTTCCTTAAGATTACATATTTCAAGTATCAATTATGCTTTGATTAAGAGTCACAATGATTAACGGTAGTTATCGTCGGTAGGTTATTGGTTAAGAAGTCGGCCTTAAGATCGAGAGGGCCTCGCTTCAAATCCTGGCCATTACACTAACGACGTGAACCCACTTTGAACACAAGCAATTTAACTTATTGGGGATATTAGTAATTTTAGTGACTATATTCGTAAAAAAATGATAAGTTCGTTCGAACCATAAATACCCATATCCAATTTGTATAGATAGATGTGAATAGGGCAAAAAGTTAATTGTTTTGATTGCCAATACACAAACACGTCCGGCCGTCTGTCTGCTGCAAGTTATCACCTTAGAAAAGCATCCGATCTTAATTAGTTTTCACGTCGTTGAAGGCGTCTGGCGATACAATCTCTCCCTTGCTACAATTTGTTTTCCTTTGGCACTCTGTGCATGACACAAAAACACGTACCTTTTTGTTTCAGAGAGTTTTATTTGGATGTTTTCCGGTGATGTATGGTGATTGGCTCCCTTGTCCCAACGCTCGTGTATCTTATTTATCATTGTGATAATTCTCCTGGCGTCCGCTCGAGAAACAATATTTGAACGGCCGACGCGTTTTCATGCTTGACGGTTTGAATATTTATTGATTAGATTTGTTTTAGAACAAATTAAAACAGTGTGCCGCCGGCGAATTTAATTAAAGCTGTCAGTACGTCGACCCATAGTTGAACGCGTGATATCTATGCATTATCTATTTTTTGTAGCTCCTCATACAATGCAATGAAAAATATTCTCTTGTTAAAATTTTGAGATAACACGTTCTTACCTTGTAGGTTTAACAAAGTTACGATGAGTCGCTGTTTCATCACCGGGTCCGTTTAGTTATGTATGACTGTCAGCAAACTGTCCGTTTTTTGTTACATTCTTTCGTCTAATTTAAAATGTACGGCTTGTCAAATAATCTTGTTATAATATTATTGAGTCAAATCCACAAATTAAACCTGTTCGATGATACTTATTTTTGTTATGAATAAATGAATGCTCTTGAACATTTGAAATTCATTTTGACTGCAATTTACCAGTTGTCAACTCATATTTATCACATTAATAACTACTCTGCAGCTTTTAATTTCGTATGTTAAAATGAGCGTAAGTAGATACAACTATTTAGGCTATGTATCATTTTGTTTCGAAAATAGAATGAAAACAGTCTTGGTCTAAATATTTAAAGCCTTGCCTGAATAGGTTCATCTAAGACAAAAGAGTTCGTCGTGTCTTCCCTTGTTAGCAAATTAAATTGAGGTCAACCATGAGCCTAAATGATTTAAGAAAAATATCTCTAGTGACGTGTATTGACGGCTTATGCAATCATCAGTACACGACCTTGTTTGACCTATACAACGGAACCCTACTAAAGTGATCCTGGAATTCTCACCATTTTGAGATGGAACCCTACACAGCACTAATTCTAATTCTAAGGTCACCGCTTAATTATCTCAACGACTAACGCTTACTATCACCCATCGAGACATTCACTTTCCCCTTCAACAAGCGTTCATTTTATACGTCTTGTCAACCGTAAAGGGTTACACTGTCCTAATTGTTTCCATAAAAACCTTGTCGTCATTTAGATAACGTGTTGATATTCAATAGCATACCTTAATTTTGGGTCACTTGATGGATCACACTTTCCATTAGCGGTGGGAATGTCTCTATTCCTTCATAGTTGTTGTCTAAGTGGTAGACCGTTTGTTTCTATCAATCAACAGCACGCGGCACGTCGACTCAAAGTAAGTTATCATACCAAAGTGGCACCGATTGATGTCGCCACCAGCACTTTTATCGTATTACTTTGTATTTTGAGAGCTATTTTTATTTATATGTCAATCTGAATAGTATTTTACAAGTTTTTTATGAAATACGTCTATTATATGAAATATGTATATTTTGAATGGATTCCATGCAGATTTTTTTCTATGAGACAACGACCATTAATAATCTCATCGTGACCATGGATGCTAAAAACTAACCGAAATGTTGGGCTCATTGTAAATAATCCAATAGGTAATATGAAATAAATTGCGTCAAAATCTTCTTTATTTCAATAAAATTCGGACAGTTATTTATTGTAAGTATATAAGTACATATATACAAAAAACAGAATAAATCTCTCATATTATAAGTCTCACATTAAAAAGCGTACTTACTCGTAATGCTATTAAATAAAAAAATACAATACGTATTCGGAAAGTAAGGCGATATTTTATTCGAAAAATATCATTAGTACCTACTTATTTCATACCCTTATCCTCACTTATGAAGTCTCTGTGTAAAAAATTGCACTGGGTAATCAAACCTGTCGTAAATATTATATTTTATACAATGGGTGGAGATCGAACTCGAACCATCTATATAAAACGCACGGCGTCTATGGGTCCTCGATTGCCGGAGGTGAGATTATACAAAACATATCTCACGCACCCCGGCAGACCCGGGGTCTTCTCTTTTGAGATCACGCCCTCCCCCTAATGTGGGAACCATGATGTTCCCATCTAGCTCCTGGATATGGGAAAACGCACTTTGCTCTGCCGCCGCCGCGGCTTCGTTCTGCTAGGGTGACAGGCAGCTCCACCCGTCACCCCCTTTTTTTTTTTTTTTATCGTGCGCAAAATCCCCACGGATACCACCTCCACCGAAACCGATGGAGGTGATTATGTCGGACTCGAACCGACCAAAACGCACGCCGTCCATGGGTCTTTGATTGCCGGAGGTGAGATTATACAAGACATATCTCTCGCACCCCGGCAGACCCGGGGACATCTCTGTTGAGATGACCCTCTTCCCCCACCCGTCACCCCCTGGCCCGCACTCATATAAGATGGAGACCGTTCTGCGACATTCCTAGTTGTATGAGTAAAGTCTCGGGTTAGATTCTAGGTTTTCCCATGGCACACACCAATGACTTTTCGATGCTTCTCGAAGTTGTGTGTAGTACCCGGTGAATGGCAATAGGCTCGCCACGTACATTGGTACCTAAATATAAACTGGCGAAATGTGCTAGCACCTCTGCCTATCCCTTCGGCGATATAGGCATGAGTTCATGTAATGTTATGTTATGCGTAAATGTTATAGAATTTATAGAAATATTTAACAGCTACTTATCACGCTCGATTCACCGTTTAAATATTTTACTTTGATTTGAGCATTTCTAATTTAACCCGAGAAAGATAGAATATTGAGGCGTAAAATTGTAGGGCAAGGCAAGATGATTTTCGCGTCATCCAGACATAAAGGACGTAATTGTTGCGCATCGGCTGGAACTAATACGGGAGAAATGGAACGAGATAGGAGCTAAGAAGGATCGTAGAAAATAATTTATCCGCGACGGTAGAACAAAGGCAGTTCTACAATGGAACAAAAGACGCTCCGGAATCGGCCCTGTTTGTTTTCTGACGGAAGCCTAATATAGGGAATCGATTGGTCGTAGAGCCAACCAAGGGTACATTCATTTCCGTTACGTGATATAAAAAGTGTATTGATCTATTTAAAAAGGGCCTAAAAGAGCTTTTACCGCCTATTAAGGACTATAGATAAAGCGTAGCAATTTGATTGGTATTTTTTTCCATATATAAAACAAAATGTAGGTATAATTAATACAAATCTCATGTCACTCTGTTCGTAGATACGAGGCACACTAGACCGATTATAATTCGTTTTTAAATGACTTGGTATGAAAATAGGTACCAAACATAGGTCCAACATGATCGCCATCGTCGGGCGACAGGGCTTATCAAAAGGGAATTTCCGCATGAAAACTAACTAACAATATTTGCAATATTTACTTCTAATTTGTCAAATATACAGTTGTACAGGTACATTTATCTATACGTATATGTACGAGTTGCGGACCCAAAATGTGCTCAAATTGCACATGTTTGTATACGTGTTGTATATACAAGCATAAATGAACCTACCTACTACCTACTGCTCGTACCTACCCGTATAAAATAGAAAATAAATTCGCTACAAAAATCTTATTTCAAACCATAAAGTTATATAAATAATAAATATTCTAGGACAATCTACACAACGACACCTAAACCCATGGTAAGCATAGTTTAACTAGCTTGTGTTATGGGTTATAGAGTGCGGATAAACATACTTAGACACTTTTTTTTTGTAAATACATACATATTATACATAGAAACACCCAGACCAGTGCAAATATTCATATTCATGCACACAAATATTTGCACTGAGCGGGAATCGAACCCACGCCTCCTGCGTAGCAGTCGCGTTCTCTATCGCCACGCCACGGAGGTGGTCAAATATAACTTCAAAGATATAATTAAGTGAAATAGAAATAAGTACCTACCGGCTTAAAAAAAATTATAGCGCTTCGGTAATGGCGACCGATAATCGTATTCATTAATAAAATTATTTCTTTCTTTATTATTTCTTTGTAATACGTGTTTAATATCTGTTGAGTCAGGTCAGTCAGTTAGTCAGTCAGATTGATTATTTAAAGATATGATGCTTTTAAATAATGACCTTGTGAATGACTTTCTTGGCAGTGGAGATTTTCAGGTACTCATGTAAGCATAAAGGTTCGTTCTTGTCAATTCATATCTTTTCACATAACGCAGGTAAAAGTCATGCATGATGAATTTTACCTTCGAAAAATGGTCTAAAGGTTTCTAAATAAGCTACTCGTACAAGGATTTTTGAAACAATTTTAAATTCGTAAAGAGTTTATCTATATGTAGCCCCTGCAGTATAAAACTTCTATCCTGTTGACAGTGTTAGATGTCAATTTGCTGTAAATTGACGGGTAACGGCGACGTACGCGGTTGATACGAGTTGTTACTTTACCTCCTCAATTTTTGTATTCAGACGCTGATTTTCCGTTTTCGAATTTCAAAGTAATATACAATATCGAATACCGAAAGAATATAAAATGTGTAACCTGTCGTATAATAAGTGATATAACAGTTGTTTGTATGTAACTTACATATCTAATAATTTAATAATATAATTTGCTAACAAATACCTAAGTAGCTGGAAGCACTGTGTCTTTCCGTATCCATTTTGATTGTATTGCCTCTTAGGTATATAATGAAACTCAATAAAACAATAAATTCTTTTTTTTTTATAATATCACGCCTATATCCTCGAAGGGGTAGGCAGAGGCGCTAGCACCCACATTTCGCCAGTGTATATTTAGGTCCCAATGTAATAGGTGGCGAGCCTATTGCCATTAACCGGGCACTTATAAACCTGCGATAAATACACACATAACTTCGAAAAGCATCGCAGTCATTGGTGTGTGCCATGGTAAACCTGGGATCGAACCCGAGACTTTGTCTCAGCAGTCTATTACCCATACCACTAGGCTACCGCGGCGGCACGTACAATAAATTCTATAGCAATAAAATTTAATTTGCAGAACACTTGAACTGTTGATATATAGCATTGTTTTAAAAAGTTATAATTTACATCCTTTTACATATATTCTGAAGAATTTATATTCCTCCTACTGAATGTCTAGTGACCAGCAGGCGGTTCAATTTACTAGCCTATTACTGTCCACTGCTGGACATAGGCCTCTTCCAACGTTGTGAAGCTTCGGCCTACTTTACCACGCTGGTCAGACGGGTTGATACCGGGGTTTACTTTGAGTTTTCCTTCTCTAAGAGTGATATGTAGAAGCGTCTCGAAGGGGTGATAATATTCTTTATCTCACCACACGGACTCATCAAACAAAATATTTAAGAAAAACAGTTCCTCGTCTGATATGTAATTTCTACTTATAATACCTATGTCGCGGTTACGACTGACTATTCGGTCTATGTAACACGGCACGTACCGATAAGTGGACGCAGTAGGTACGCAAAATGCTCGCCGCACCGTCCGTCAGCGCCGTTGCGACCCGACCCGTCGCAAGTGGACTTCCTTTAACTTGCAGTTGCACTGTAGGTATGTATATCGAACGTATGTATGTATGCTCCGACCAAGTATTTATTATTACTTGGTCGAAGTATGTATGTATGTAATTTGTTTAGGGTGAAACTTGCAATTCGATTTTGAAGCAGGTACCTAAATCTTGCACGCACCTTTAGTTTGCAGGTCAATGCATTTATATGAATTTCAATGAAGCTGGTCTGATGATAGAGTAGAAAGTTTGCCATGGGAAGGAACTTAAGTAGACAAACCTGTCGAGTATCGAATTAGCAAACTATCTGGTATCATTTAGGGTCTGAAGATGGAGTCAGAAGGTGGCCTAAGTAATTTCTGAACTAAGCTACGAGTATATTTTTTTATATATATGGTCATTTACAACACCAGGTTCACTTACACATCATCAACCTTTTACCATTCGTTGACAGTGTATTTCCTTCCCTCATCATTCCCTGAACCTTTTTCCCAACTCAGTTGGGGTCGGCTTTCCAGTTTAACTGTGATGCGGCTGAACTTTGATATTTTCCGTGAAACGACTGCCATCTGACCTCCACAACCAATGGTCTAATGACCAATGGCGATATCGAAGTTCCAAGTTAGGCTGGTTGGACTTTTTGAGGGCTCCAACTACCCGTAACGACTGCCGTAGATGTTTGTATGTCAACCGGGACCGACGGCTTAACGTGCTCTCCGAGGCACTTATAAACCTGCGATAAATACACACATAACTTCGAAAAGCATCGAAAAGTCATTGGTGTGTGCCATGGTAACCTGGGATCGAACTCGAGACCTCGTCTCAGCAGTCCATTACCCATACCACTAGGCTACCGCGGCTTTTTTTTCCTGTATTTCCTTCCCTATTTGTGGAAAATCTTCATTCTCCCACCATATATCCACTTTGTCCTTTGTTTCAACGATGATATCCCTCGCCGTTGATCTTTAAGAATGCGCTATTTCTTTCGCACACTCATTGATTGAAGAATATAGAAGATACACATAATATATCATTTTATCTGCCACCTAGCCTCGCTTAAATTTGATTTTTTTGTACTTTAGTTTATTTACTACGTGCCCACTTTAGCACAACTTATTTCTCTTCAATACTCTAGGGAACCATCGGGATTCGCGATAAAGTCGGTCGGACGCGCGTGACACTGCGGCCGAATTATGTCC
Source organism: Pelosia muscerda (assembly GCA_963691645.1). Classification (NCBI taxonomy): domain Eukaryota; kingdom Metazoa; phylum Arthropoda; class Insecta; order Lepidoptera; family Erebidae; genus Pelosia; species Pelosia muscerda. The sequence continues at coordinate 10,390,372 of OY829113.1, forward strand.
TGCGATAAAACTCCTCGTGCCTCCTGTTACGAGCAAGTTTCAACTGGGCCACGATACCCGTGCTATTTTCTATTCATTATTATCGGATTACAGGCGTACCGATACGCTCCACCGTCGTGATGTGCACGAACTCGGAGCCGATACGTGAGCATAACCATTCGGAACAACTTCAACCTCTATCTATCACGATAAACTTCTAAGATATACCTACCCAGTGCACTAAAATCTTTTTAAAACTAGAATATTACAATAGTCATACATTGTATGGACGGCCGCGGTATCTATGCATTACCTAGGCATTGTATAGATTGCGTGATTTATGTACACATTGTCGGTGACATGTAGATACTTAAAATGTACGTTTTGTCCTGTTAACTCCTGTTATAGTGACTATTTGAATGTAAATGTAATTTACAAGTTTTACACTCACGTCATTTTGAATCAGAATTGATTAAGATTACTTAATAAGTTTGTTGGATATATATATGGTGACAAATGATTTGAAATATCTAGATAGACGTTATAATATATCATGGGCGGCGCGGCGGGGCCAATGGGCTCGATTCCTGCTGAGTGTGTGTCTTTGTATGTTTGATAAATATATATTAGCATATTAGCCTGGCTGTAGATATTATGTAGATATAATCTAAAATATATTATTGAGAAGAATAGCGTGTTGTTGAAATGCTAGAAATCCAAAATAAACGAATTTCTATGCATTTTAAAACACACTATGCATGCTAGTCAGATTATGTTAACTTAGAGACCAAATAGCGTTCGTTGTGAAGAAAATGTGCACACTATACTCAGGCCTATTATCCTGTGTAAATTCAAGTTTATTAATGTAGACTCACAGGCCTCACAGCGCCATGTTATACGAAAACAATCAATTAAGGATGTCACTGTAGGTATGTGGTCAAGGTCTACATGTAAAGATTTTCTGATTCTGGTTTTTATTTTACTCCATACATTTTAATTGTAAAAGTCACAGTACCATAGGGCACGAAAACTGTATCTGCCGATCTGGCTGTCGTAAATAACGCATCGAGGCGCACGTTCTCATCTAAATGTCTCTTTTCTGTTCATAAATCTTGTTAATGAGCTACGCTGATCATACACAGGATAAGATCGCAAATTAAGCCGATAGTGATGCCTGTTTTCCAAAGTTTGCGTAGGAAATAGAATTGTTTTCGAAAAATAAATAAAATAGTTTTCTATGGTATTTGAACACAGTTAAGTACATCAACGCTTATATTTTGGTGAAATCTTGAGTTTCGTTTTTATTTGATTTCATCCCCGGGTTTACTGGGATACAGTAGCATGGTGTCTACAATCGCAAAGCTTCTTATTCGGATGCGGAGAAGCTTTTTTATAGAGAACTAAAAATGTTGTTGATAAAATAAATTATACGGTTCTCTAACATAAATTTACTCATGTTCTACGTGATAATTTTGGTAAAAACGTAGTAGTTAATAACTGTGAAATGTACAAAATACTTTTTCCACCCTATAATCTAATTGTACTACCTACGGAATTTATGCCCAAGGCTAGGTAGGCATATTGAAAATTTATGAAATATCGAGTATAGCACAGCTGTTCACAATAAAATACATTGTGATTATTTTTAGAGAATGAAAAGTAGTTACATTGCAATAACATAATGAACTGCCAAAAGTAAAATAGTGCGACAAATAGTTTTCATGTTATGAAAATTTAATTTTTTTAGCCGCCTCGAAAACTTTCTATGCAAAATAAATATGTACATCCAAGCGTCGGGCACCATGCGCGTAGTGTACAATATAATAGACATAATAATAGGTCTGCGTTGCATTTACATATGTATTGTTCATGATAAAAGGAACTTGAATGAATTTCAAGTTAGAAATAATCTAAAATGTTATAAATTTGAACTTAATTTGATTGTTTATATTTTGACCTACTTTGGGATTTTTGAATATTGATAAGTTATAATTTCAGTTTAGTTAAGCAATATATTATTATACAATACAATACATATTTTCATTTGAGTTAAAACTGAGATATTAAGCAGTATTGGGCAGATGCGGACGACCTTGTCAACATCCGTGTTTTGCTGCTTCTATTTATATCAATTAGTACCTACCTATATAAATATCAATTAGAGTACATAACAGGCAAAATACTCGATTGACTCTTTAACTAATATAACATTTTATTTGTCAATTTTTGTTATCAATTATTTACAGTAAACTTTACGAAAATGTTCGTAGGTGTACCTACATTTATTTTAAGTGATTTGTTTAAGTCTTGAACCAATCTCAAATTACAAGCTTAAACTTTAAGCTTCCGATGGTTATATAAATCGAAGAAGCGGTGAATATTAGGCACACAAAGACACACTTGATCTGAAGGAGCTTTATTCCAGCGAATAGACATCAGGTAATCCAGCTTGAATGGGATAGGATTATACGATTAAATATAAAACACACCATAGTTACGTGATCCTTTCGTACCTCAGTTGAAGTTCGGTTGTAAATTATTGTTTTCGGTGCAATAGGTGAATGTGGCACAGAGTCGAACAATGCTCACTCAAAAGATGAATTTCCATTATTAATGGGACAGCCGATAAGAGCATCCACAGTGGGAATTTTATTTTACTATAAAAAAGACTAAGCAGCTGTACCCGCGGCTTCACTCGCATGTAGTAATATCTGACTTTTAATTTCCTGGGGTGGAAATCTAATACTTTATCAAATCTAGATCTGTAAGTACTATTTTGTGGACCAACTCTTTTATTTTAGCGACAGCTTAAATCACACACCATTTAATATCCAATAATAGAATACCACACTTCAGAATGCAAAGTGACATAGAACCCTTAAACACTGACAGAGACGGGCCTTTTGGTCTATAGAGACCTCTTAATAATTAGTGATGAAGTTAGAAAATAAGCACGCGCTTACGCCAGCCTCATGGCACAACATCTTCAGCACCGTTGTCTACTAGCTAACTGCATTACTACCATCTTGCTCACGGACTAAGCAAAGCCACGATAGAATGTTAATATGACGGATCCATGTCTTGAAATTCTGTTCTGTTTTCCTTCATAAATTTATATAACGCAAATTATTTTCTTGATGTGTATATATTGTTTTAATCGTAAAGTGTCGACTGGCTTTTTTATCTCTTAACTCACCACTAGACAGGAAGATACCATAATATACTTAATAGACTTTAATTATTTTCATTTTTGTACACTTTATTCAATATATTTTAACTCACCTTAAACACTTCTTCATTACATTGGCGCCCAACGTGGGCGTAGTCGTTTCAGTTTTAAGAAATTATTTATATTTATAAATCACTGATTCATTCAATTATATTCTGCTTGTACGGCGTGTATGCTGTAATATAAATTGACGTTGAAAACATGTATAGAAACAGTGAGGATGTGAACCGGTTTGCTAACATTCATATTTCTCTTTATCTAGTAAGTAGTATTTCGTTATAAATCTAATTCATTATTTACCGAAACTTAAGATTAAAGAACGCAGCTGGCGACACCGTGCTTAATTTGATGCCGATATCTTCGGCACCTTAGATTGTGCAGACAGCGACAAGGCGGGCTACATGCCATTGTTTGCAAATAGCAACAACGAACGTGCACTTATCCCGTCTGTTGCCATAGACAGAGATGGCAAATACCAAATGTGGTTAGCAAGAAAAAGCAAGGTAATGTTCTTCCGTGAAAACTCCTTATTTGTGGTGCGTAATATATGGCTAGTTGACAAATTTTATAATGCATTGGAATTAAACGGAAACATTTAAAACGGGAAATATATTTTTGATACTCAAAACCGTAAATCTGCCGCCAAATGTTCGTAACTACTCAAAATAGTAATACTGCCGAGTAGGTATGTTTTTGGCAGCAAATCTAGATAGGTACTATTTTGCGGACAAACTCTATTACTTTAGCTTAAATCACACCCTATTTAATATCCAATAATAGGATACCGTACTTCAGAATGTAAAATGACATAGAACCCTTCTAAACGGACAAAGACGGGTCTTTTGTCTATAGAGGCCTCTCTCTAAGGAGTGATGAAGTTAGAAAATAAAAGTATTGAAGTGCATTAAGGTATCAAGTTGATATTTATATCAAATAGGCGAATAGTATACGGAGTAAATTTGTGTTGTCCATTTGTGCAGGAAATCAAAGGCGACAAACTTCCCGGGACCGGGATCTTAACCCGTAGTCACGGATCAGATCCCTTACTTTGTCTTCCGGACGTTCCACTACGTCTGCCAAGATTATCAACACGTTACACTACAACATGTACCTTTTGTGCGTTTTCCTTCTTTATTATTAAGTTTGTGTCTGCTACAAACAGCCTTTGTACTTATTTACTTTTCTATCTAGTTCAAGACTAGGTGGAGAATTCTTCTATAAAGAAGTTTCGTAACAAATGGAATAGACTTATTCTTTATAGAATTATTCTTTATAAATAGGGTTTTCGATTTTGTACCTATTCTATAGGAGTTGCTAGCCAGATAAACGTAGTGTAATTAAGTTCTTAGTTATGTTAAATAGTAGTTTTAAGTTTCGAATATTTTTTTATTTTGTTCTATTAGGTATGTTTTGTTATTTGTATATTCACTAACGTGTATTAATGAACTATCGCTATTATTCTATTATTGCAAACACACACACACACGCACACGCCCGTGAGTTCAATGATTTTTGGTAAAAATTAAGGAATAATCCTTATCGTGCCTTAATATTATTAAGGCCTGCAAAAAAGTTTTTTTTGTTGTAAAAATATGCATTGAACGATTTTATATAGAGCATTTACTTGCCTCTCAAGAAATTCAAATATTAAACAATTGGTTCTAAGAAAATTTCACTTTTGCAGTTAATTATTATTTTTAATAAACTAGTAATTTTTCGAGAATATAAACAGTAGTCATTATCCATCTCTACTTGTAATGACTACTTTTTGTTAAATAAACTTAAATAAGTTATTTTTTTCAAATGCTAACGTTAAAATTACAAGTACTCCGCTGTGGCTATAGTCCCCGTCCCGACCAGCGTTATCTTTAATTGATTTGATATTGTCTACCACGCTGTGGGGCACGGTTCGCGCTAACAAAAACAAGCTTTTCGATGGCATTCTGTATGATTGCTACTGATCCTCTTATTGTTTGTTCTGCTAAGTACCGTGGCCGGTGATATGCTTTGTACGTGCTTATGCCGGCCTCTTCGTCACTTAGTCAAGTGCTCGAGAGATGCTCTTTTGTTTTTGTAGCGCATCGTGAAAAGTACATAGTCGTCTGTCGGAATGACTACGGATGCCCGGATGATAGGAATTAAACGAGTACCTGCTTAAGTGCTCTGTGAGATGAATAGTTGAGTCTTAATTTGAGATTGCCAGGTAATAATTATTCATTTATTTCTTATTCTCTTATTGTATTATTTTGTTGTTAACATATATAGGAATGTCTCAAGGAGAAGATGGGTCAAAGGGGAGATAGACAAAAAGGGCAAATGGGAAATGGTAGAAAGAATGTATATATTGACCACATACATCTAAATCAATAATTTGCAAGAATTTCATTAAGAAGTTGTGTCAAAATGTGTGTGAGCAAAAGCAATTATAATGAACAAACAGTATGACAATAAATTTTGTGACGTAATTCTTCAATTTCGAACATAATAGGTATCATTAAAACATGAGATAATGGGGTATTACTTTATGATTCATTGTCCGAATCATTGATAGCATGGATACTAAGGTCTGTTTTTTCTTTAAATACATCGTCGGAAGAAAACTAAACTAAAATATCATAACTGTAATTTATCTTAATTTACTGTTTATGTAACTTACTGCTGAGCAGCAGTTGAGGATCAACTGGCAAAATACAAGCATGGTGGAAGCGTGGATTAAGATGAACTATAAATAAATCATCTGTGACAGAGTAATCGCGTCCAGTCTTCAGAAGTTGTCCGATGGCGGTCGAGTAGTTGGCACAAATTAGCGAGTGCGCACTGCGATAGCAATGTTTGTGGTCCAAGTGACTAGCTATCACTTGTGTCGTCTGTAAATAAAACTGGGTTATGCCATGTGATGTATAATTAAAGTTGATATATTTAATCAAAAAGCTCACAGTAGCAAGTAGTTTGGTATATTTATAGATTTAATAAATTATTTTATTATATCTATTAAATTAAATTATATTTAATAATCCGGCTTTGGAGTGTCATCAAAACTCAAGCTCGATATTTGTAGTTTCAGCATGTAAAACTTTGCCCTGGCAAACCGGTATACCGACTGATTGACGGATGAGACTCTGTTCCTCTCGTAAAAAGAGACACTAAGTGAAAAGCCTACACCAGTATCTTGTAAATCAGTAGGTGTGACGAATTACTGGCGTGGTTGACTTAGGTCTCTATAATCTTTAACCCCAATTCTACAATTTAATTTTATTTTCAGCGTATGGCTGTAGGTACCCACTAAAATCCTACATAAAGATATATATATATATATTCTACACAACATTATTCTATTAAACTTCTCACAGTTTAAACCACTGATTACGGTTCGAGTCGCGTGGCTGCGCATCTTTCGTTCTAATTATCAGCACCCTGAGGATGTAATATAAACTCCTTTAGTCGTGCAGTTTCAGAGCAAAGAGCGAGACCACATTATAAAAGCTATCTCTTTTTCTCTGACTACCTATGTTTGATAGTAATTATCCATCCTGAATAGCTGTTATTGCCCTTTCAACCCTTCTTTGCACATTTAATATTCAGAGTAACAACACGAAATCGCTTACAAAATATAGATATCTCAAATAAATTGCGTATTTTCGTTTTATGTAAGATAGGCGATTATGAATTTTAACTGCAAAAGGGGTAAAACGTGACTGATAAGAGCATGATGCGGACTAGACAATAATATTAAGTACATGCTTTAGTTTTATCATGTTTCTGCTAGTTCTTCGTAGTGTTAGGTTGTAATGAATGGACTATTACATTACATCATTCGCTTATTACATGCTATTGTATGTACAAACATGTTTTAAACAAATAAAAAGATATTCAATTCTTATTCTATTCACTATCATTTTTTACTGTTTTATTAGTTTGGTATGCACGTAACCTGGTTCTGAATTATGTCTCCTTTTGTGACCACAGCGCCATTTTAATTAGATGTTTATATTACCTAATACCCGCATTTGTGCGATGTAATCGTTCCTTTACCGTTTCTCATTGTATCCGACTGTTTGGTAGTGGCTTATCCACGGTCCTGTGTCGTCACTCATTAAAATTTATAGGCAAAATAGACGACTAACCAGTGATGTAATTTGTTATGGATTAAGAGTTTCAGCCGTGCATGGAGTTAAGCGATACATAAAAGCTGCGGCACCACAAACTGTTGTTTGTTTAATTGTACACGTATGATAACGCGCTGTCGACCCCCGACTTTGGGATTTTAGAGTTTCACGAGGAGGCTTAAAATATTGTCAGTTTGTACGCATAAGGGAATTAAGTTGTGTTGTTCGCCTAGGGGGTTTTAACCTAAACAATCATTAGTACAACCCTTAACCATAATTAATTCTGACTTAGTTCGTATTGTATAGTATTAAATTATTGAAAATTTATTAATAATCATATATGATTTCAGCTTCTGGGGTGATTAAATATTTCCTTCATCTGGTCGCCAATCGCTATTACGTTCAGAATCTGCCCTCCCATAACTCCATTAATTTGATTATTTTAGGTTTTACGAGAGTGATCGCCGACTGACCCCTACCCTGGAAGGAAACCAGTACCATCAGTCAGTAGGTAACCTTGGAGATGACGTTGGTTTGGGTCCTATAGATCTTAGTGGAACCCTCTGGAATTTGATATAAACTATTTTCTGATTGCAAAAGTTAAAAAGGTATATATTTATGCAAGTCACAATAAGTACAATATAACACTGCGTAACTTTAACGCTAAGCTTTCGAATTGATATCCTTTGGCCACACTTGGATAAAAGCTTTTGCGTCTCGACCCCATTAAGATAATCGAATGTCCATCCATTCGTTAGTTAATTAAACACGATACGCTCGTCATTGCGACCATTTCGATTAATGACCTCAATTAGGCTAATCAACTCGTAGCAGAATTACTTTCGGCGGTGTGACATCTGTGACGGCACATATGAAAATAAGTGTTCTTACACACTGGAACGGTAATTTAATATTAGGAACATGTACACAAATGGCAAACTCGAAAACTATTTATGAAAAGAAGCCAATCACGGATTAAAAAAGGAAAAGACGAAGATAGAGGAATTAAGAAAGAGTCGAAGGGTTAATTTTTTTTTATTGCTTGTCCATATTTCATTACCAAGCTCAAGTTGCATTTTGAAGCTATAGCTCTTTTGGCGCGTCGGGGAAAAATTATGACAGTAAATTTTTACGATCCGTACGTCACTATGAAGATAGTTACAGGCACTGTCAAATGCATAAAATGAAAGGCAAAATCAAAGTGTATGTGTGGACTGAGAGCCCACACATACACTTTGTACTTTGAACAAGATCAAAGTTTTCGTTAACTGAGTAAGTTAAGCAATAATATTGTTAAATCTTGCCAAATTGACGTTAATTTGTATACGTATTTGACAGTGACAACCGTAGTTTCACCATTTCACGAAAACGTTGGCTTGACATACATGAGACATTCGACACCATGCGCGCATTAAGTACCACATACTAGATTTTTTTTGTACAAGAGCGCTAGATAAGTTAATTTAGTATATGTATGATACTAGAACAGTTATAGCTTTTTGTTTCAAAAGCACGCAGATAGATTATAATTTAATATTATTAAACTAAATGAGTAGAAATTTGTACTTAGTTCAATTTAATGTCTCCATATTTTAAATTGCATTTGATTCCGAAATGATTGAAAATGAGGTTTATCTAAATATATTCATTCGAACGTGACAATATAAAAAATGATGGAACCTATACTTTCACTCGCACAAATAGATCAGCTGGATAGGTAATTTAACATCCCTAAAATGAATGTATTGACGTTAGGTTAGGTTAAGTTACCCTTCCAAAATCTAGAATGTCATTACCTATCGTATAATGTTACCATTTTGTCAAGTACTGCATTCGATCGCACAATTCACTGCCTATTCTGAATCCGTCCTTTGAATACAAATTGAAGAGTAAAATTCGGATAGCGGACACGAACAAAACCCGGCCATGTATTGGAACAGAGCGTTTTAGCTAATAACTTAATTCCTCTGGGTGTGTACAACCATGCCATACGATGTGACCTGTATGACGGAGGGTGAAAAACATCGTCCTATTATGCGTAACATGTCTCTTTGTTTATTTAAGTTCACAGAAAGCTACTTCATGAATAAGCAAACATAGAATCTACTCTGTTCTGTTTTTTATATTGATTTCGATTTTAATCTAATATATACAATTCTCGTGTCACAGTTTTCGTTGCCATACTCCTCCGAAACGGCTTGACCGATTCTCATGAAATTTTGTGAGCATATTGAGTAGGTCTGAGAATCGGCCAACATCTATTTTTCATACCCAGCGGAGCAGCGGGAACGGGATCAGAAGTCCACGAAGGCGGAGCCGCGGGCAACAGCTAGTAAACTATATAGATATTGATTTAGCAATGTACTACAACCATGGCTATCTTAACGCATCATTGAATATTCCAGAAGAGTTCGCAGTTTGTTGGAATCTTAGTGCCTCACATTAAACGACATAGCCTCCCCAACCAGTTCTGGCGGTGGGGTATCCGTGGAGTTTTTCGCACTATAAAAAAAGTATACATCCGAAAAAATTCGCTAATAATCCAATAGAATAGATACATTAGTTCTATAAATATATAATATTATGGCAACTTATTTCTTCATAACAGCAAGGCACATAATAGTTGATATAAATGTAACTGTGTGTGAAATTATTTGTAAGGAATACACTCAATCCTAACACTAAACATTTTGGTCAGTATTTGATACAAGTTATCGAATCGCATATAATTTGTTCAATATTGTCAAGTTCCTATTATACTCTTATTATAACCTTGGTTTTATATTTTAGGACTATTTAACCTACTTTAAAAGAATACAATAAAATGGGAAAGTTGTGTTATGCAGGGGTTAAAACTTGTCATTATATTTACAGGCTATGAAGTCTCTTGTGTGTGTGCATAATATTTGTGGCGTGGCGTTGGAATAGAAATTGTTAGAAAAAGTTTTATTTCAGTGTGTAATATTCGTGTAAATTTTCAGAAATATCGATGAATAAGAGGTATGGTGTTAATCATCCGCACTAGTTAATATGTAATAAAAGCTGTTGTATTCCTGGCGGTGTGCAAACCAAGAAAAAAAATCCTGATAGTCACACTGATGTGATAACCTGGTGTGACCCCGAGTCCGGACTCAATAATTTTTCTGATTTAAACTTCTTCATAATTAAGTAGATTATCATATGGAATCGAACAGGTACCTCATTAGGACGGAGTGTAGTTCTAATGTGCTGCAAGTTGCGCATTACTGAATTGCCTCAGCTACTACTCCATTTGCCAGTCGATTCATGAATATTCTTCATGTGCCATACTCGTATTCTCGTGAGTTTCGTTTTACGCCGGTTAGCTGTTTAGAGCAACGGCAATTCTCTACGAATTGAAACGCGGTAATGACCATTGTAGGCGCCTAGCGTAAACGCTCTTATTTGCATTCAAACGTGTTCTAGTGCATTGCTTTCCAAGTCGTGTATTGCATCGACTAGGAATGTGGCCAGTTTACTATGTAGTTGATGGCTTACGTTTTAGTCGAGAACGAACTTTTATTCTCTATGTATAAAGTAATCTATAAGTACGTATAGACGAATTTGCTTCTCGATTAAAATCCGTAACGAATAGTAGGTAGGTACTTGGTCGAGAGCGAAGTCTTTGTCTTCTCGATTGGCAATTAAACTATCAAACGCTTAGCTTTTCACATTCGAATGGTTAGTGCTGCCGTAATCATTTTAATCCATTCTGCTGTACTTAATTACTAAATTGATATTACAGCGCTCATAGACCACTAAAATATGACGCATTTCCATCATACCTATACATTTCAAAACTAGAATTTGTAAATTTATCTCTACACGTTTGAATGCATTTATAATTTTTGCATTAGCGTAACGATTATTTCTTCTATACGCGTTTTGCTTAAAAAGATCCATTATGTTTCTGCTCTGTGGTACACTGCTTAGAAGAAAGTTTTCTCTTAGAAGGAAGTTCTCCTTTTACTGGTTCTTTATACCGTGCAGTTGGAGTTCATCGCATTCGACAGAGATTAATCGGCCACTACGTCACTAGGTCGGATTAGATATAACGACATCTGGAAAATTGCTCAATTTTTCTTCTCACCCCTTCTTGTTGCTCCATTTAGCATTGTATTGTATAATTGTGTAATACGTGTGTGTGTGTGTGTGTGTGTGTTCATCTCGCTTATATACCTATTGATATCATTTGAAAACAGAATTTCCAGAAAAATATTTTCTTTTTGATGCAAATTTATAAATCCTATCCAAAAATAATCGAAAAATGCCAATGTGAAGTCATTTTATGCAGTTATTCAAAGCTCTTAGCAGTAATCGTAGCTTCAAAGCGAATAATATCTTTAGACGATACATTTACTGCAGATCATTTCACGTCTCGTGAAATCCTAAAGTGGAGCGTACAAGTTAGCGAATGCCACAAGCGATGCCTTTGCTGTCTGAAATATCAAATAACTTTAGTTATACTTCCATAACATTTTCTTAGAGAAAAGAAATCGCAAAGCAAAATTACCAAAAACGCACGCCGTCTAGGATAAGGGTGGTCTTCTTGTTGTTTACTAGTGTACTCATTATAAAATTTGTTGTGTGTTTTTCAAACTTTTGACAGACGGTTGATAAACGCTATCGTGTTGCTAGCGAATACTTTTCAGTTCAAGTAAAGTTATCGGTTAATTCATAGGTAATTATCGATCGAGAGGTTCAATAGTGAAGCTTTTTTGCACCTTGTTATTGCCCTAATATCGTGAACTTTATGGCCATAGTTTTATTATTCACTGAACGTTTCTTCTTTTGTGTACGAAGCGATATCAATCTGCGATCGTCGGCGGGTAGTGACGCCTAGGGCTTCGGTCTTCACCTATCTACTTGTAATTGCAATACCCTATAGGGCGAGACTGGTTTTACTGCTACACATACCTAATGCCCATACTGAGAACGTGTAACTTGGTCCGTCTGCCAATTAATAGCTAACTTCAGTGACTAGCACAAATGCCGAAACTATAAATTTTATTTTGTGATGACCGCTCGATATAGCTACCTATTATTTTTATCAAAATAAGACGTTATCAACAATTTTATTTCTTATTAACGTGGCATGTACGGTCGGTGTCGTTCTTTCTCATAGGTACCGAGGTGAGAATTAAGTATATAAAAAGTATACAAAATCGAGATAATCTCTTCGTCCAATGAAATAGTTAAAAAAAGGTGTCACGTATCCAAACCTATTCATGATGTTGACATTTCTCATCGCCAACCCTGCAGATGACGAAATTGAACAACTCATATTAGCTCTAGGTTACGTAATTAATAGTGTTTTATGCATTCTCTACTTTACACATCTGGACATGCCAAAGTTATCACGTTTTCCATATATTTCAGTACCTGATGATTTTGAGTAACAGTAATACTAAATATAGATACCTACTTACAAAATTGTAGCCCTGACCGGTTCAAAGATAGCGTGCTACATCTAATCGGGTGACGCCCGTCCATCTGCATCTTGACAAGCTTTGGAAGTAATATATTCTGGATCATTGGTATCGTAGTTCAAATTAATGTTTAGCTGTATTTGTAGCCACAGTGGTTCTGCCGGTTTTTCTAAAAATCAATAATCATAATAATAATAATTTATTCATTCAATGTTAGTTATATGTTAGTTGTATTAGTTTATAATTTGCTTTTGCTCAGTGTGTGGTTAAATATAAATGTGAAATTCTATTACAGTCAGATATTCACAACACTCGGACAATTTGTCCTACTGATACTCGTTTTACTGGAGCGTAACTCTCTGGAGGCTATTTTGTAACCCGTTAACATAGTGCATCCATGAACTGAATTATGACATGATTCGATCTTTATGAGCTTAATGTCACGTATTGGAACATGCACACTGGCAGACATTTTATTATTGCCTCAGGTATTAGTAGGCCGCTTCTGCGCTGTCATTATGGTTTCGATGTGACTCTCTTTTCCATTTGACTACACTTTAATTTGTATGATATAATATCTACTTGTGAAACCTCGGTATAGGTAAACGACCCCATTGAGAAGTTATTATATTCAAGCCTATTTTAGGTTATCTACTACATTTTTCTGCAGCGGTCATATTATGCGGTCGGCAACGAAATCATACCTTAACTTGGCTTTCGAGAAGTGTGAATAGTAGTGCAATTATTTCTCTCTCTCGCTCTCTCTCTCTCTCTCTGTGAACAGATGATATAAATGAGAATTCTATATTATTTTCTATTCTACTTTATGCATATTTTCCTCACTAAATAGTTCCAACGGCGTGTATGTTTTCACATCTACCAGGTGTTCTACTAGGTCAATTTATTCGCCAGAAAATATAATGAAAAATATCTGTTTCACCAATAAGACACAGTTTAAAAAAATAATAATATCGGAAAGTAATAAATTGAACGTGCGCGATAGTCTATCTACGCTACACAAATAAGTCCTGTGCATATTTCGCGGACAGTACCACTGTACTAGTACGGGACGCTTTGGTCGCGTAAAACGATAAGCTCCGTGATTTATGGTTTATAAACGCAACACTTCCGCAGACTTAGTTCGCTAGATTTACAAAACAATACAACCCTATCCTGCAGAGGACTACAAAAGGTTGCTCGCTAGTCTGACACATCCTGGTATTTCGTATTTCTATTTATGTTATTAAGCCTTACGGTTAGTGTTAGTAGGAGCAATTTATTTCTGATATAGACGTACCTCGTAACAAGTTTATATGTCAACCATATTATTTAAATCCATTTCCTGTGAATTTTCCTGTAGAGATTTTAGAATTAGTTTCATGGTCGTCTTTAGTAACACGATATTAGCGCATAAAATACTCCATATTATATGGTGTTCATTAATTTTTTTGTTACTAATGTAACTAGCTTAGAAGTTGGCCCCGCAAATGGCCTGACTCGCTTCATTTAATAGCTGGCGAAATCTTAACCAAGTGACAGTCAGACAACAAAATTGGTAAATTTGTTGAAATAGTGCGTTCTTCAGCCTCAAAATATAAAAGAGCGAATGGGACTACGTTTTCTGTTATCGCTGATATCACGCGACTTTACAACTGTTTAGGCGACTTTTCTGAGAGCAATTACGCTGTCACCTCCCATTCCTATGAGGGAGGACTACCTCAGAAGTCGTCCGTTAATCAACAGGTGTACTTAGGTACCGGCTTTAAGTGTATATCTTGGTCGTAAATCCTCGAATCCCACAAAATATTAGTTGGAGTTATTATAAACATAAATTTAACGCTAACTATTATATAAACGGAAACTAAAGATGTGTGAATACCGATTTATGAATTCTGAAACCTCTTGGTTCCAATATCAGCTGATATTGAATAAGGTACGCGAAAAAAAGCTGCTTACTAAGATTAACTAGTTGCCTAATGTAATGGAAAACACTTCAAAAAACGCCGCCTTACATTATGTCTTTATCGAAATGTAGTAGAGCTATTTAGCTCACACAGATTCGCTCATTCATCGCAAAAACCAATAGGTAAGCACAGCTATCGGAAAACGTTTTACCTTTCTTTTTTAGACTTAGCTCGAGTAGAAAACTTCTGTCATCGTTTACTTTTTATTTGTATAGACATATGAAAAGACAGACTGGTTAAGCTCATAGTAAGTACACACTTTTCTTAGTTTTATACGAGCAGTTTGTACTACCTTACATTTTATAATTTGAGGAAATTGAAGATATTGGTTAGATAGCAACCCAGTTCATTGCGATTAGACAGAATTAGTTATGTAGATTTAAATTAATTGTAAAATTCTTGATCAAACTTTAACCTATTACAGATTGTCAGAAAACTTCCTCTTGGTAAAATGATCAAAAATGTAAAACTTAAATGTCTGTCATCCTGATATGATATTTCAGTTAAGTCAAATATTTGTATACTGCATATGTGAAGTGGTGGTAGTAAACGCGACTGCTATGCAGGAGGCGCGGGTTTGATGCCGCTTAATACAAAACATATTTTGTTTGCGTGAATAAGTCCATTTGCATTGGTCTGTGTGCTCCTATATGTAAAATCTGTATTTACGTACTTAACATGTGTCTACGTATGTATATCCGCATTCTAGAACCCTTAATATGAGCTAGTTAATTTATGCTTACCGTGGGTCTAATTAGCGTTGTGTTGATTATCCTAGAATATTTATATGTAGGTATATAGATACTAAGACGTAATTAAATGTACATACATATAGGACTGGTCCAACCACAAACTATTTACTTTCAGCAAAGTCATGACTTCAATAAACAGAACATCTCTTGACAAATCGCTTTAAATTCCAGTGTAATTTAGGGTACATTTTCTAATGTGTATGCATTTGTCGTATACAAATTAACAAACGGAGCAAACGCTTCTTATCTACTTCGTTATACAACGCGTGTTGAATGCAAGATATTATATTTGTTCTCAAAGTATTAAAGTAAGTAATAATCGCGTCTTCCTTGTTAGCTTTTGTTCGCTAGCATCCCTTACCCTTGGAGTTGCAAATATTTGCCAAGATTCCGTATATTGAAACGCGTTGTCTGCTAATGCTTAATATCGTATGAGTTCCGTTATCAAACACGCTACATATTAATTTACATATTGTATTTGTATTGTGTAATTAACACAGTGGATATTTCTAGCAAGTGTTAAGAAGGATATATTTATAGGACAGATACCTACAAATTATAGATTTCCTTGACTTATATACCCGCTAGAATATAATATTGAGGATGTCATGAGGAAATCTAAGGCATCATCATACAGGTGCGCAAGATTTTTTTGATATTTTAAGTCATGGTAATTATCAGAAGTCTTAATTTCATTTTACTATGCTTTTCAATCAATCAATCAGCCTATCACAGTCCACTGCTGGACATAGGTCTCTCCTAATGTACGCCACTGCTGCCTATCATATAGGTATGACAATTTTACTGCATCACTGTACTGTCCTGTACGTAACGTCAGTTGTCATCATCAGTTAAATCGTTAACGTCATTTTACCGCCGTATGTATAATTTTTGTAATGTATAATTTTTGTTCATATTTAATACATCCTATAATACTTAACATCCAGGATATGAATAATTTTAATTTTCAACCGGTAGGTCTATAACGGGCAACTTAGATAAAAAAAATAAGAATATCAGTAGAACCTAATGATATTATTGATAACAAAATTATAACAACTATCTGTTATGCTGTGTTCTGCTGCACTCGCCGAAAATGAAGACGACCTTCAAGACCTGGTTAACACCATGAACGATGTTTTTGTGAAATTCCGACTGAAAATAAACAATAACAAAACTAAAACAATGATAACATCTAAACATCCAATGGGACATAGGCCTATTGCATTAAATAACAACAACTTGGAGCAAGTGGATAGTTTTAAATATCTCGGCAGCATTATAAACAGTAATTCTAGATGTACACCGGATATAGTAACCAAAATTGCAATAGCTAAACAGGCATTCAACAACAGAAAGTATTTATTCAAAACCAAAAATATTTCATTATTAATAAGAAAACGATTCATCAAGACTTATATTTGGAGCATTGCTCTCTATGGATGTGAAACGTGGATTATGACACAGAGGGATAGAGATAGGCTAGAGGCGTTCGAAATGTGGTGCTGGAGAAGGATGGAGGGGATAAGCTGGACGGAAAGGATGACAAACGTAGAGGTACTAAACAAGGTACAGGAGAGAAGGTCTATATTGGAAATTATCGAAAACAGAAGAGGAAAGATGATGGGTCACCTGATGAGACACGACTTGTTTCTAACAAAGATCTTAGAAGGGAAAGTAGAAGCAAAGAGAGGAAGAGGCAGGCCAAGAGGAACTTTTATGGCACAAATAAAGGAAAAAATACAAGTTGTGTCGTATCAGGAGGTCAAGGGTTTGGCGGGAGACAGAGAAGAGTGGCGATTACTCCACCGACAAGAGCATAGCTCTTAAGTTTAGAGAGAGAGAGATCTGTTATGAAGAAAAAAAACAGATGTAATAATATTATTAAGTCTAATTTTGTATTGAATTATGAAGTTATTGAAGAAGTAATCACGTCATTAATTTGAAATGTTAATAATGCGTTATTTAGTATTATTTACAAAATGTTTAACATAATCTAAGATTTTGTTGTCTTTGTTTTGACTCAAAAAAGCTGATAGTGGCCCACCTTTACCAATGTACTTAGAGCTTCATTATATTACAGTCCGTGTCATATATGACCCCAGATTCCGGACAAACGAGGGCCTGGCGCGTGCGGTTTGTTTTGTTATAATCTATGATTGGCAGATTTGAGTTCATCCACCGTAGCACCCCGAGCTTTTCTCATAGACAGCCAAAAAACATACTACGCCAAAAAAGAGCACATTTTGGTTCTGAGATATATAATGGTAGTACTCAAATTTCGTAAAAATATTCAAGAACACCCGACACTATCTAAATGGAGAAGCAAAAGTTGCAAAGACTGACGTAAAATGATATTCTATTATGAGAGCAATAGTATTAAACGTAACCGTATTAAGCGGGTACCACTGTATATACGAGTAAATAATATCACTATAGCTATACGTTTACAAAATCCACTTTTCGATTTGCGTGAGAGCCACGGTCCGGTTGCTTGATCCAGACATCCGACTGATGCGCCGATTTACAAGGCAAATACCCTTTTTTGTCTTTCATGACATCCGTCACACGATGGAGACGTCCGAGGCGATGCGGCGATCTGATTTCGGCGTCTTTTAAATCCTTCGTCCAACCTTTCGCACGTCATGAATCCACTCGTAAATCGTGACGAGATGTAAAAGAGCTCTTTGAAAATAGATTCTACTCTACCATCATTTCTGCTAATGTAGTTCTAGTTATAATCTTCTTCAGGCTGAAACTACCAAAATTCTAATCAGATTTGTCATCTTCTTTTCACGATTCATTACACTAACGAATGGGTATTAAAACTCACCCACTGCTTAAACTGGAGATTCGGTTTAAGTTTGAGTTACGTCTTTTTTAAACAGTTTTTACACAAAGTACTCTTTAATTAACAATTTTAAAAGACACATCAAGATTATTTCCCTTAAGTTAGGTATTTAACCAAATGGAACATAAAACAATTTTTCTAATCCTATTATCCTTACATGTTTTAGTATTATTTATTGTGCCTTTATTTACTATTATTTAGCTGACTTAAATTAATTGTATAAAATACTGGTGTTCATTCTATTTTTTTTCTGGAAAGCTTATTGTAACCCGTAATGTTATTTGTTTGGTATATATATGATAATAATTCTCCTAATGAAGATATCTTGGAATTCACATCAGTAGTTAATTCATTTACAGTCAAGTAGAGGATGAGCTGATTAAGTAAACAATATCGACTATGCAGTGTTAATTGTGCAGAGTTCGATTATCCGATTGAGATACAATGGTAATTGCCTAGTCGGTACTCATTTACCTACATGAATGTCCATACGTTACCATTAATTAACTCAGTGCTTTTTCTTAAGGTTAGCTAGCTTTCAAGTTTTTATATTGGGCATTTTATTTTAATTCTTATACAATGCTTCATCAGCATCACGATCATTAGACGGAGATGTATTTTTTTATTGTACATATCATTTCCTCGTCTATTTCGTACGGTGTTAGGAGCTTAAACAAATGTGTAGCTATCTAAACTATCATGGTCACTCACATTACTATTAGAGCTATCAGGAAATTTACCATGCACTGCTTTCGGATAGATGTAATAAAATACCTGTATAAAAGAAAAAAATAAAGTAAATGTAACAAAAATCTGTAGTCGTTGTGTGAGTCGGGGAAAAGTTATTTCATTTATACATGCTCACCAATAGCATCTACAAAGAAATGAAGTAAAAGCACACACATTTGTTTTTGTTTTAAGATTTACAGGTATTCAAAATTCGCAAAAATACATGGCGGAAAAGTTTCGTTACCATAATATATTTATTGATAGATTATGTTAAGTATATGTATATAGATATTTTTATTTTATAGTGGTTTTGGATAAAAAGATTTCGCCACAATTTCGATAGTAAAATCGTAAGGAAGTCCTAATTTGGCGAAACAAAAAAATTTTTTTACACGTCCCATACATTTTTCTTTTTTTTTTCAAAATTAAACCTTCCAGTCGATTTTGCTACCGAAACTGTGTGTGAAACAAAATTTTCTTCCAAAATCACCGTCTATATACAGATTGTATTATATATATATATATATATATATATATATATATATATATATATACTGCTTGATAGAAGTAAGTAAGTAATCATTTATTGCTCGAAACACGGTAGGTATGTTTCAATGGTGTTACAAATCTAATAACGTCCGACATGTTTCGCAGATTCATAATGAAAATTTGCTCAGCTTTGAATACCTAACTTACCTAATATTCTTCTCATAGTATTATCAGCTTTGATCGTAGGTACTTACTGAATACATTTGTACCTTTTCTCGAAGAATTTAGGGGCATCACAAATGTAATCTCAATAAAACTGTCAAATTGTATTTACTTGATATGACAGATACGATATCTCCATTAGCTCGCTCATCGTCGTCTCGACATAAATAAAAAGTTCCAATAAAATAACACATTTCAAACATAACTTTATCATATAGGTATGCGTTGGAAGATTCGCATACTGCAGGTTGGAACATCAGGAGCCCGTCGGACGCGCTCATAAATTAAAAGCCATCATATTTGTTTTTGGAACGAGCAAGTAAATAAAATTCCGATCGACGGAGCGTAACTTTGCGCGGTACGTAATCAACAGTCTGTTTTATTCGTCGATTCCGCTGCCTTGATTTTGGGCTTCATCCCTGTCGCGAAACGAGCTCGTTCTTTATTTAAACATCTTTCACGTCACATATTCAACTGATTCTGATTAAATCTACCATGTCTGCTATATTTTTTAAAATATTTTCATTAATTTCCTTGACCTTTAGTTTACATTAAAACAAACATTCTCTCTGTCAAATACAAATCAACGACAATTTAGCATGATTTGGTATTATTAAAGATACATATAATGACGGCTTCACTCAGTTCATGGAAATGTTGACTTTACCATAGTTAAGTATATTGTCTATTATCAATCATCACGTACCTACCGACAGATTCGTTAAAAGGTAAATAGAGGTCAGTTATTAACAAGCCGCTCACTGCTAATAGGGTATTTCCATGTCAAACGGCTAAAAGGCGTTAGAGCGCATCTGTCCGAATAATGACTTGAGTTGTAGAGTCGTTCCGGCGTCCGGCAACCGGGAGTGCACAGCCACGCTACGACCTCAGTCGACCCTCGTCAAACGCTCGATTAGTCTAACGTATTTATACACTAATTAGGTATATTTCTTTTTACATTAATTCATTTCTCAATTTTGAGTTGAGAGTCCATTGACGCTTCATGTATATCTGCCAAGTCACCCACTCACTTCTTAAATTTTCAAATGTGGTTGGTCAACGTATATATTTTACATATATATATGCTCATCAAAAAGGTTTGGATACTCGTTTTATAGTATTGATTTTATCGTTGCTGCAGCTATCAGTGATAGAATTACGTCTCAGACTTTTTGTCAATAATCTACTGTTTGGCATGAACCTAACTCAAAGCGAATCTGACATTGGAACAAGACGTTTGGGTTTCTTAGTATTATTATGAATGTTGAATTAATAATTGAATTAATACATTACATAGTGAAAGATTCGTTACTGTATTGGGTTGTCTCTTTATATATACCTGATTATATTGAAAATGACAACTCAATATATGGAAAATGGGAAAATGGGAAATATGACTTCACAAAGTTGAATACAAGTAACGCTTGCAATTACTCAATCAATCAACTAGTCCACCACAGTGACACAGTCCACTGCTGGACATAGGCCTCTCATTGTGTTGGGAGGCTATGACCTACTGCTGCCACGCTGTCCAGATGAGGTGGTAAAGGGTTTTATATCGAGATTTCTTTCTCTAACAGTAATGTTATTAGTGTTTTTTTTCGTTAGTCGAAAGTAGTAGATGAGACAGGGTGGTGTTTTTCTTACTCCTCCACCATACGGACGCAGTTAATATTATATAGCGGAAAAATGAATGTCCAATAATGGATATCGCTTGCTATCATACTTGTTTCGATCTTTTCACTAGCACTCGGGTTTTTTATTTTGTTGACACTTTATTTTATTTTAGAATTTTTATTTATGATTTGTAATTTCCTTCTGAATCCCTACATTTGATACCCTGTTTGATAGGGTTTTTTTGACATTATGCGTCATAGCGTATTATTACTACACTACATACTAATTTAGTACCTATAATTTTAATTTACATTTCATGTAGCCTAGAACACTCGAGATATGAATACCTTTCGCTTAATACTTCATTCATCAAAATCCGTCTAGCCGTCTTTGTTTCCTTCTACAGGCCTAAGCCTGTAGAACTAAACAAAGAAATATATATTATTGGTAACACACTTGTACTTCTCCACTGTATTGTATGTAAAGAAATATACATAATATACATTCGCGCGCAACACATTACCCTCGCTAACGCAGTGGCGTAAAATTAAAATCTTGTAAAAACTTCACGAAGTGACCCGGTTCGTATTGCAATGTAATTCCATTTGATAAAGTTGGCTATAAAGTCTAATAATAAAATTTTAGACCTAATACGTTTTTGTAAAAACAAAATTTATTATCACCAGAGTACGGTAAGCCCGTAAAACAGACCGCCTGTTATTAAATGACAAATCGCTGGATTTTGTCGCAGTCGTAGCCATAAAGTAGCTATAATGGAAATATTATACACTGAAAAGAAATGTTTACCCGTTTCATTAAGTCTACATTTAAGATTTTTTTAAAGTGGAGAAGTGGCCATAAAGGTGTTCACAAAGCATTGTGGTTAGTGTAAAATTTCCACATAGCCAAATTCGTCTTGTGGGTCCTTATGAAAACATTCGCGACGCGTTTCAACATTTATTGAAAAACCACAGAGCGACATTCAAGTCGTGGCTGCCATGTTGTACGACCATAATGCATTAAGGGTATTAACAAAAACTGTGGTCCCTTCACTTGAAGGGGATCATCCCGAAAGAGAGGGCCCCGGGCTGCGCGCCGGGTTCGCTGAAGTGCTACAGATGTGTTCACTACTATCTCAGCTCCGGCAAGTAAAGACCCAAAAACGGCGTGCGTTTTAGTCGGTTCGAGTCCGACATAAACTCTCTCACCGACTGCGCACGTAAAAAAGGTTTATCTTTACTTTGTGTAATTATATTATTTTACACAATTTAAATTATATAATTGGATTATAATGGTTGGTTTAATATTTTCATATTATTTGTACACATTGATCGTGCTCACTTAGCGTTTCAACAGTCCTTTGTTTTCAGTTTGGCACAATTTGCACAATATACCTATGTACCTTTAATTACAGCTATTTGTGTTCACCGCCACGTAAAATTATTCAAATTACGCTTAATTTAATGTTCTTTAAGCAACGAATTGCTGCGTATTTTTCCCAGCGTCGTGTTAATGGGCCAATTCCTGAATTAAAATCGACAATCGTAAATTCAACAGTACACAATGTTACATAAACAAAACTTATCTTCAGCCATTACGGTCGGTGCTGAATTATAATTTCATTTCGTGCAAATATCACGTCACATTTCTTATCTCTCGGTTTAAATTCAGGCCGTAAAACGAAATATTTGCCAAACTTTACAATGTCTCTCTAACAAAGCTAGATATTACATCATTATAAAAAGGTTAACTTTGTGGTGCAATATTAGGAATTGCTTCGATTGAGGTGCAAATTTTCAGGTGTAGTCCATTTAGAGCACGCAGTGCAACGTGTCATTCCTGTTTTCTGTGAAACAGCCTGTCGCTTTCTTTTATATGACATCATATGACAATATCCTAAATATAAACCATTACTGAACGCTACGTGTCAACGGTACTACAGTATTACACACAAGGAATGAGATAAACTTTCGCAATTTAACCCATTGGGTACCATACGCTTTTGATATTTCCAAAGTTACACAATAGTGATAGCGTTACTCGCAAACTTGTACGGGATGCATTTGAATGTATCATCGTTTCACTTACCAACGTGAATGCATTCAATAAGAATGCCATAAGCTTAATGTTTTCAAAGATGCTAAAATGTATGAAAAAATTCATGTCATGGTGTAGTGGTCGCACTCCTCCGAAGTGACTCAGCTGATTTAATAATCCATGGCAGACCAACGTTTGCTAGGTCAGCTAGTTACGTATAAAATTTGGCCAAGATAATTTGCAGCGTGGAATTATCCTTTAACCCATTTAATGACATCGGACTAACCTAGTACTACGACTACGACTAACCTAGACTAGTGCGAAGTTGTCCTTGAGAGTGCGAAGGCATTGCCTCAGTTTTGGGATGTAGTCGTGAATATGTTAGCCATTTATATTTATCCAGTAGTGAGCTTGTACATTTCACGTTGAGATGTAGATGTGATCTGAGCTACGGTGCGTTGGTAACCATTTTTTTCCTCTTTTTGTTTCAGTTCGCAATGGCTACTCCTGCGTACCGGTAGCTCTATCTGATGGTTTAGACATCAGGCTGGGTACGGCTGTTACTGATATTCAGTATGGAGGACCAGGAGTAACCGTGAAAACTATAAGCGCCAGGAATCCCACTCAGCCGCAAAGCTTTAAAGGTAGGTTACTGATCGAAGTGAATTATCTATTGGTTTACTTCGAGCTACTGCGTAAACGGCTGTACCTATTGATTGCATTGTCTTTGAAGTTTAATTTATTTATTTTTACCTACATCAAAAATATATGCAGGTGAACAGACAAACAGGTAGATATACAAAAGGTCCAGTATTGCCAATTAAACAATGAACGCTATTTCTTCGTCACTTAATGATTTACAATTCTAACGCATTAATTTTACTACAACGCAACATTAAAATATCCATATTAAACCTTATTGTGACCCGGTGTTCTCTATTACTTCTTTCCCCAATTTCACCACAGACGACTCGCCTGAGGCTTTTCCGCCACATTTGCATACAGGCGGGATCTATTATAGACAAAGCTGTTACATGTTTAAGAGGTGGTGTGCTAGGACTTATCTGGGTAGTTATTTATGTATGTATCTGTCTGTACTTCTTCAGTATGAACAATAGAACCGCCACCGAAAGTGGGACTAGCCACTTATTAATGTCATTTTCACATAATCCATAAGAGTGTAAAAGCCTTACCGAAGTGAATAACCTTTAGTAAAGGTCGATGGGAAAATAGCACAATAGCACAGATTAATAAATAGTTACTACGTACTACTAAAATTAGCACATTCACTGACCTGTATTTTGTTGTTTGCTCTCTGAGTTTCCTATTGTTGCTGGTCATGGCACTTAGTAGACAATAAGCTATTTTATTATATATATTAAGCACTAGCCAGCCCACCCTGGCTTCGTCTGTTGTACCTTCTCAACTATACGGACTATTCAATACAAAAATATTTTTTCTCCCAGTAGTTCCTCAGATTAACTCATTCAAACAAACAAATAAATTGACGAGCTATATAATATTAATATATCTAAAGTTTAGACTTAGTTTTGTGAGAAAAATATATATCATTAGGTATTATTTACTAACTTTCCGTCTTGGACCTTCTTCCACAAAAGTTACTTTGTAAATATTAAATTTTTTATATCAGATTGTAATACTTAACTGTATGAATAAATTAAGGTACAAGTAGTATGTTATTAAATTAATATATTTCATATTTTTTATTTTGCTTTTGTCCTTATCTATGTCTGTAGGTGTACCATTTCTGATCTTAACAAAAGGGCGCAATTTTTAACCGATTTCCCCGTTTTTTATTAAGGGAAATGGAAGGGGGAAGGGTTGTAAGGAGAGAAGTTTGCTGTCGCGTCATTTGTGAACGGATAGCTGAAATAAGCTCATGGTTTCTCACAGGTTGTAGGGAAAAGAAAAGACCTTAAATTCTCTTTCTTCTGTCGAATCGACGTTTGTTTTGTACAGACATTACTAATGATAACGTAATTAGGTATAATAACTAATTCAATAAATATTCTAAGTCATATTATGTCCTATTTTATATTAAACATAAAGCTGATTTAACAATCAAATCAATAAGCGGAGTGAGTACCTACTCGGTTCATAAATAATAATTTCCGTTTTCGACCATAACGTCACTGGGTTTCTTTTGCTACATGGAAATGTTTTAATATCATGTGGAGAGAATAGAATCATACATGATGCTAAAAATAGTAAAAATATACAGAACATCGCCTTCAACGCGCTAAAATTAAGTTTATTCTTTACTAATACTATACCCTTCGTCTTTTCTCATAGGAGATGTGGTGCTTTGTACATTACCTTTGGGCGTGCTGAAAGTGGCGGTGGCGAACAATGGACAGAATCAACAGAACTTCGTCAAATTCGATCCACCATTACCCGATTGGAAGGTACGGAGCTTTTTGTTACTTTTTGTCTTATGTTGTTATTATTTCACCCTTCACAAGACATAATTAAGCCTAACGTTAATATACAGAGTGGCAACTTTAAGTGTGTTCACTTCAGATAATGACGTAATTCTGTTTTTATTTATTCAATTACATGCATACAAAGGTGAATTTTTTTTTTTTACAAAAGTCAACAAGATGTTTACCATGTTTGTTAGTTTTGTAGTGCAACAGCGCCGAAATTTCAGTTACATCACAAAACCATTACTTGACTGTTCTAATTAAATAACCATGTTAATCTTAAATTCATTTAACTGTGCTTAATGCCAATGGCATTATCAACAGGGTCTACCTTATTAGGTATGCCTATTTTATTCTCATATTCAAAATTGTATTACGTTATATTTGCAATGCAAATTGGTACAGAAAAAAATATTTTCAAGGGTTCTGGAACTGGGGCTTCATATTGATTTGGCATAAACACAGTATCTAATTTGTTAAAGGTGGCAGCCATCAAACGACTCGGATATGGAAACCTAAACAAGGTGGTTCTATGTTTCGAACGTACGTTTTGGGATCCGAGTGCGAACCTCTTCGGGCATGTTGGCACGACTACCGCAAGCAGAGGTATGGCTGATATAATAAAGAAAATAATATACTTGACATACGATTCTTCTTGTCACATTCAGTGATATTTTTATCTTAAGGACATAATATGAATCCTGTCTTAGAACACTACACTTGTTTGGGATAATTACTAAGTGGTAAAAATATAAATTAATATGATAGTTTTGTTTAAGCATGCCTGACGTTATTCCCATTTATATTTCTGTTAGTTACTATCAAAGTTTACCGCCCGTGTTCACTCTACATGAATATTGCCAGATTGGCTCATATTTCAGAGCGGACCGCACTTTATTCCGTCAATATTAATATACGGCTACTGTAGATCAACTCCAATCTATCACATCATGTCTGGGTTTAATAGAGAATGGTTAAATAAAATATTTGCGTACAATTTTGTAATATGGTACATTAAAACTCACATTGGTTTGTACCTACACTACCTACAAATGAGATATTTTATTTGAATATTTCATGAAAACATATTCTCAAACGTCTTTATTTCTATTAATTGGACGTTAATGAGGCTACAATCGTCCACCAGACTGAATCTTGTCTACTTCTATTTTAAAATAAATATATAGGTACTTGAACTTTTAGATTTTTCTAATGTTTATAGGGAATACTAAATAAAGGTTAATATGAAAGGATTTGGATCGGGTATATTTCGTTCTTAAAACGAAATTAATTGATAACTTTCAAATTGTAGTCAGTTGTGCTTATACTATACTATTTTTCGTACAAAGTAAAATGCTTCTTTATAAGGGGAGATGTTGTTATTTTTCCAATGTGGAATATAAAAATGAAAAATATACACATATAGCAAACTAAAAAGATAACAAAGTAAAAGACACCACATTAAGTATAAAAACAATTCCAAATAAATACGTTAAAATATTAAAATAAACATATGGGACAAAAGACAAGGTTAACTTATACAAGTATAACAAGTCGAAGGTATATAAATCTAAAAATAACATTTGATACGTTAAACAATCTACTATCCCCACATCGAATACCAAAATCATGAATTTATATTCAAGTGTAAATAGTGTAGAGTGTAGTAACATCGGCGGCGGCGATAACGAATTAAAAGCTGAATAATTTAACGCTACTGAGGAACCCCGAGGGGTGCCGCTTGCAATAAATCACAGCAACGAGCCGAGACAAGCTTTTTTACGATATGCTTTACTTCACCTCCTTAGCTTTGTAGTGTGCTCAGCTAACTTCATTAAGGCTCCCACATTTACTTTGGAAATGCCGGAACAATGTACAGATTCGTGATTTTTAAAATCGTGGTCAATTTAACATTTTCTACCCATGTAGCGTTTAAGGATACTGACTATCTGATGTTTCTTTCGGTGACGTCGAAAAATTATGTGAGAATTAACTTCCACTGACTGCCTTTTTAGTTTATATCTCCAGTGAGTAGGTAGGTAGGTTTTGTTAACAATTATAATTTACAAATGTTAATGTATTTGGCTGTAAAGGTTTGAATCGTTTATTAAAATATATAGTACGGTGAATTTATTGAAGGTTTGTTCGTTTTAAGTTTAAACAGTGTAAACTCGGTTTGAATGGTGTACCTGACTACTAGTACCAGCAACTTATTTACCTATAATATAGGCAGTGTACTAAGCAGTATAACCAGTATTATACTACATCTGTATTTGAGTACAGTATACAGTACAGTATAATTTGAAACTAGATGCTTGATTGTAATCACTTTGAATTTGAGTTGACTATTGAGTATAAAGCAAAGGATCTACTTATACCTTCTATTATAATATTATTATAATCGAAGTATATATTACATGAATAGTCTTATTATTTGTATCACATTACCATGACCAATACGACCACAATGACATTTTCAAACCTAATAATCTGCAGAGACAAGGGGTAATATAACATTATAACAAAACAAACTCGCGCCTATATCCCCGAAGGGGTAGGCAGGGGTGCTAGCATCCACATTTCAGTTTATGTTTTAGGTCCCAATGTCCCAATAGGTGGCGAGCCTATTGCCATTAACCAGGCACTTATAAACCTGCGATAAATACACACATAACTTCGAAAAGTCATTGGTGTGTTCCATGGTAAAACCTGGGATCGAACCCGAGACCTCGTCTCAGCAGTCACACCCATACCACTATTCGTAATATCCGGTATTATTTATGCACTTCAGAGTTCAGAACATAATTATCTCCTAAATGTATCGAATAATGCAAGGGGTAAATAAACTAGAATACTAGTAATCTACTCTCATACTGTAATGTTAGATTGAAAATATAACTTTAATGACAGTCTTACGCGCAAGCTATCATAATAATATTAAGTATTGCTTAAGTTATATTTTTATATACGTAGGGGAGGGCGGGGCTGGTACTAACAAATTTTGTATTTTAGTTTATATTTTCTTTGATAATGAACTTTTGAGTTTAATTTTTTATCGAAAACATGCTTTGGTTATTCAGCTATGATATTAGTAACAATATACATCCGGTATGTAAGTGCTTTCAGAAAGAGAGCCGTAAAAATCAAAAAAGTCATTTGTTAATACATGCCCCGCATTTGGGGCAAATATTAACGGAGCTGGGGTACGTATTAACATAAGGGGCAATTATTAACAGTAACAAAAATTTTATGCATTACTTAAATAAAACATCATTTACACGAATAAAAATGTTTTATTATAGGTATATAGTTATACATATATATATTATAAGACTAAACAAGTTAACACACAATTTAAACTTAACGTTTTAAGTTACTAAACTTTTCATAATCAACAATCTTTAAAGTTTTTATAAATCTAGACTAATTAACCACCATATCTACTGAGTATTAGAGCTTTTAAGCCTTCAAACATTTGTTAAAATAGTTTAAACTTAACTATTAAGTATTACGTAATCATACACATTAAGTTTTTGGTATCAACAGTTTTAAAGAATCTCAATGAGTTACCTTAAACAATAAAGTATTTAAATCTACATTTATCAACAATTCTCACAGCTTTAATTAATACTTTTTAGTATCAGTCAGTCTTTAAGTTATACTAGTTTAAATGATCTTTATCTAATTTGTACTTAAAAGTAGACAGGCAATATGTACCTGTCTAGTTTGTTTTAGTCAAAAATTAATCAGAATACTCATCATCTGAGAAACAGTTGAGGCAAATGTATTTTCTGATATCACCCTTAATACAGGTGATGTGAGCCCATCCTTTGCATAAAATACATTGTATCCAGTCAAGTCCAGATGTATCGTCATTATAGGACTCGGCGCAAACTAAACAGCAGCAGGTATCTTCTTCACTGTCATCCTGAAGAATATGCTTCTTCACCTTTTCTACTTCTACTCTCCGAGTTGTTTTACCTTTACCTTTCCCTTTACCCTTATTTTTAGTTTCAGTTTGACTGGTTTTTATCTTTTTAGATGATTTTAATTTTGCTTCTTCCTCTAAGGCCAATTTTTCGGGAGTATCAGTGAGAATAGTAGATTTCCTTGAACGCTTTCGTTTAGATTCGACACGTGGAGGAGCTTTTGGAAGCGGTCTTACTGATTCTATATTAAATTTTTCTGTAGGCTTCGTGTTTGATGGTCCTGGATTATTTGACAGTACTGATTCATTTGACGGTCCTGGTTCATTTGGCGGCGCTGATTCATTTGACGGCCCTGGTTCACTGAACAGTCGCTGCTCATTTGATGGTCCCGGCTCATTCGATGGAACATTTGATAGCTGATTAATAATCTCTGAAACACTTATGTGAATGTCAGGCACGTTATCTAAAATTTCATTTTGAATTGAAGAATCTAAATTAAATGATACTTCTTCTGGATTGACAGAACTATCTCCTGGCTGAAGTGATCCCTGGTTTTCCATCGAAGCAGTATTTGGATCGGGACGATCAGTTACAAATGATGGCGCAAAGTCACAGTCTTGAAATACATCTTCATTGCACGGCCAAATGCCAGCTTTTTTAAATGAGTTGATGATATTGTTTTGAGTGAATGCCAGAGGAAATGCTTCTTTCACAATTCCAGGGAGATCGTAGATCGTCATTGTCTTCCCAGGATGATTAACCATCCAGTTTGTTTGCTGTCGGCTAATATAATTCTTAAACGGTCCATACACCCCGACATCCAGTGGTTGAAGATTATGGGAACAATGTGGAGGGAAAGATAAAAGAATAATATGGTTGTTCTTTGCCTTCGTGACGACCTCCACATTGACATGAGAATGATGGTTATCCAACAACAATAAAACTGGTTCCTGCTCTGATGTTTTAACATGTTTCAGAAAGTGGTCAATAAACTTCGAAAACTCTTTCTCAGACATCCAGCCGGAACTATTTCCTAGACCTACACACCCGGGCGGCCCATTTTGAATGAATAAATCACTATATCTGATCCGTGGAAAAATGAACATACATGGTATGAAATTACCAATAGCATTTGCCGCTGCAGCAATTGTGACGAGAGTACCCCGTTCTGCAGATGTGACAGCTCCTACCTGCTTAGAACCACGTTGAGCTACCACTTTCTTGGGTTTCTGCACCGTCGTCACTCCCGTTTCATCTACGTTCCAGATTCTACTCGGAGATATGTTGTATCGTTGAAGAACTTCTCGATATTTTTCAAAAAATGAATGTACATTTGTACGGTTAAATGATGTTGCTCTGCTTAAGCTTGTCGCCTCAGGACTCCGAATAGACAAGGATGCGTTGCGTTTCATAAAACCAGCGAACCAATCTTTGCCAGCCTTTCCATCTCTTTTCCAAGATTCTGGAATATTATCTATTTTGTATGCAACGGCAAGCTCATAGGCTAATTTTTTGACATCATCTGGTAGCAATCCAAAATATATATTAGAACATTTCACTAAATAATCTGCTATTATTTTTTCTTGCTCAGGGTTGAAAACGAGACGATTTTTTTTTATAACCCACTTCAACAGGAATCCCCTCCTTTTTTCTCTTTACGTATTTAAACAGTGTTACATGACAGATATTATATTCCGTAGCAACATCTCTAAATTTTCTATTTTTTGACAGAATTTCTTCGGCTGCCAACTCAAATACTTCCTGAGACGTCGAACCTCGTGTGCTCTTCCTTTCGTAATTTCTCATCCTATAACAAAACACATTTATAGCACAAAACAATCGTTTAATATCAAACATCTACACATGGGGTAAGTATTAACATGTTAATACTTACCCCGCTCAATCTGTTAATTTTAGCCCCAACGTTACTTTTTATTCTTCATCAATTACAGAAAAAAATCTAGTAAAAATAATAACAAACAATCATAATAGTTTTAAAGTCAGTAGAATAGAGATTCATTTAGGATAAACTTTGATTCAATTTAGCGAATAAATAAATCTTAAATCAATTTATTACGAAGTACGAAAAGTTCGTTTACCTGTAAATCCGAGGGTCCTGTGCACAACTATCACTAACGACCGCCGGTCGAACACTGACAAGTCAAGACACGTTCGGCTGTGTACAAAGGGTATTCTAAACCGAGTCTCATACTTTTGACACTTCGCGTTTGGCAGGAATGAGCTTGTTAATACCTACCTCCGTTAAAACCAGCCCCGCGCTCCCCTACTATTGTTTTTGAATTTGATAATTATAATTATTGTATTTGAATTATTTTAATCTTTTGTCTGACAAATTAATTGTGTGTATTGTAATGTGCCATCTAATTTTGTATACCTACTTTGTAATGAACACCGCGTACCAACCCTCTACCTACATTTGCACCATAAATGAATAAATAAAACAAAAATAAATATATAAAATTATAGTATGAGAATACTAGTAGTTATTTTATGGCTAATGTAACTATTTTCATTATGTCTTCAGCTAGAACAAGGAGGTTCAAATTTAGTTTTTCTAACATAACCAACAACAGCGTACCCCAAAACAAGGTATCATAAGCTCAAAGTTTTTAAAGAAATTTTATATTTCAGAGTAATGAGTAATGAATTTCGCATAAATAAAGAAATATCTTAATAGTATTATTCATAAACATTTTAACAAGTTGAATTGTTTGTTTAGGAGTGTTTCACGTCGGTAATGTAATGACCAGTCCTCGTACTCAGGATCTCTCGATCGTGAGATCGACTCTTGATTGTAAGATCGACTTCACTAACAGTTTTCTCACCGTTTGCATTAACAGCGTGCTCTTCACAAAATTTCGAGCGACAAAGAACATCGGCTAAAATGGACCTGAGCATGTACTGATATACCATATTTACAAGAAAATCCGTAATTTTTCCGTGTTATAAAAACAGCAATTAATATCTCATCAAAAAGCCAGGAAAAAATATAATAGTTAAAAAATAGTGTTACTTTTATTACATTTATTTGCAAATAATCAAGTTGATATAGTTTCAGAACGCACCTAGTGACGTTTCAAGTCACTGATAAAATGAATGAAAAATCAATTTATTATTTATGATTATTACTCGTAAGTTTTTTTCGCTATTACTTGTTATTTGATTTATGAATTATGTGAAACAAACAACAAATGAATCATAGCTAGTTATATCATATTATTATTTTCATAAAATAATAATTATGTTGTTATAAGAGTTTAACACTAATTCGTAAAATGGAACGTCATTTACGGAGTGGTGCTACTGTTGACATTTTGGCTATGTTGACAGCAGTTGACAGGCACTGTTCAGCTAATTCCAGTTTACTTCAAATTGTGTGTGTTTTTTTATTTATTTTCAATTTTGGCTTGCTTTGTTATATGGATTGACAATACCTCCTACCGTTTATTACGATTATTCTGTGCTTTTGTTTCTTGGACACCGATTTTACTTGTGATTTGGACTTGTATTTTTCTTATCGTTATATTGTGAGGAATCACAATGCCGACAACACAAGCAGTCCTACGATTGCTTCGTGTTAATTGCAATATTCGCCACCATCATGTCTTTGAGTTGGGAACAAGAGTGATTTCAATGATCTGCGAGTGGAATTCATCAACAATAGCAAGTATATATTTACGTAATACCAATATACTTCTTTATTGTACCTGTACGAATAAAATGTTTTTCTCATAATACTGTCTATTATTTTACCTCACCACGTTCGTTGTATTGTTTATAACGTAAATAGAAACTAGAAGATCTCTAAAAAACTGAAGTTAATCTATCTTTATATCGTCTTATTCTTATTCTATCCTCAAAATATTTTTAGTAATAAAATTAAAGTATCTTGGCCTCTTAGACAATTTTTTCACTTGTGATGGTGTTTACTACATGAAAATAAACTAATCTAACTATAGTTTGTTTCTGTACACGGAAAATGACGGTCAAGTCCAGCGCCTATGGAAATTTGGCCGGTGTTCTTTCGGAGTTGAGATATCTATTTGCGTGACTCCTGTAATAGGTACCTTCTGTTAGTGGTAACTGACATAACGTATCTGTGAAGAGACCTGCGTATGTACGATTACAAACGAAATAAGTCAGAATCTCTCTCATGTAATTATAATGTAGGACCTTGAGCTCGTCTCATTTTATATCCAGCTCATATATCGGCCTCCTTTCAAACTCAGATGCTTTGGCGTACACCCGCGTATACGTGCAATATCAGTGTCATACCTACTATAATTTATGTCGTAAAACAAAATAATATAATAATTTTTGTTTCTAGGCGAATTGTTCCTATTCTGGAATCTATACAGCGCTCCAGTCCTTCTTGCATTGGTAGCAGGCGAGGCAGCTGCTGTAATGGAAAACGTTACCGACGACGTCATCGTAGGCCGTTGTATTGCCGTTTTAAAAAGCATTTTTGGGCACGCAGCTGTTCCGCAACCAAAAGAATGCGTAGTTACTAGGTAATTGTCCTCCTTTGCATAATTGTTTTTTTTTTATACTACGTAGGTGGCACACAAGCACACGGCCCACCTGATGGAAAGCGGCCACCGTGGCCTATGAACGTGTGCAACACTAAGGGTGTCACACACGCGCTGCACACTCTGAAGGAAAAGGGGGAGAGCTGGGTAGGGGTGGGGAGGCTAGGAAGGGGAGGGGAAGGAGGGGTACAGTGAGCTCTGACTACCCTTCTGTAGGGCGGAGGTACTTCCCCAGTTGGACAGCTCATTTCGGACGGGAGATACCGTCGTGTCCTACCTCCGTAACCAAATATGTACCTAGTTTAAATCTGATTTATTTAAAATTTAAATTTTGTTTTACGTACTTATAGATGGCGTGCTGATCCTTTTGCTAGAGGTTCCTACAGTTTTGTGGCTGTGGGCTCCTCTGGCACGGACTACGATCTTTTGGCAGCTCCAGTACCTGGTTCACCAGGAGAAAACCGACTCTTCTTTGCTGGTAAGAGTGCTTGTTGGAATTCTTCCATCAAGAGGGTGCAACAAACTGGACGGAACTAAAACTTAAAAAGTACATTGAAGTACTTCACTTAAGTACAGTCATGTTTGTTTTTATTCTACGTGTTCTTAAAGTATTGATGAGATTATTATGAAATTGTTATATTTACATTAAGGTTCTATTTTGAGGGGAAGGGATATTTATAAAAGCATTGAAGCTTCAGTCTTGTGTTTCTGACAATAAAAGATCTGTTCGTATATGACATAACTTGCTCTAGTGACTAATACGGGCATTGCAACGCATACTGGAGTGCAGCTTGTATAATTTATTATTAAATGACTTCGATTAGTTCGAAAATTTAACTCCCTTGCTGATTGATCTGATATTTGTCTCACCTTTAATCTGCATGCCTGTACAATGCCAATCAATAAAAAGGTTTAATATTTTAAATATTACTGTATCATAATAAGAACTGTGTCATATTTATTTTCATTAAAACTCATTAGTCGTTCTATTGACCAGGTGAACACACCATGCGTAACTATCCAGCTACAGTTCATGGCGCGTTCCTCTCAGGACTTCGCGAAGCAGGACGACTGGCAGATCTTCTTCTGCCACAACCGCCAATCACAAACGCGAGTGTCGCTGCTGCAACGGCTGCTGCCAATCAGACCCCTTAGTAATTTTATTTTGCTGCTTTTCGTGAAACTTTCCCTTATTTCCCAACTTAATTTAAGTACTAATTTAAAATTTTGTTGAATTGACTCTATTGAACAGTGCAGGTTTTAAATTATTAAAATTAATAGTTGTGTGTCTAGTTGAATACTTGGGTAACATGTTTGCAAAAATACACCGACTGAAAGTTTGTTGGAATTGGTTTATTTTTAGTTTAATATTTATTTGCGTTCCTGCTATCATTTAAATTTGTACATACCTATCGCATCAAAAACGTAACACTTTTCATAATGTTCAAAATTATTAGTGATGGTATATATTTTCTGTGGTTTTTCTAAAATTAAAAAGTTTAGTAAAACTTTAGTATTTCAGTAAAACAAGATCATTAACAAAAAATTATTTTTAAAGACCTGCAATTATACTGCACCGGCAAATATACTGGTTACTTACTAGGCTAAGTTTAAAATGTGGTAGGTGTAATTTCTTTGCACATGTCAATAAAAACGATGGGAAGTAGCTGGGACATTTAAATTGTGTCACTGAATATAAAGCCCATTCTTTAAGTCCCGAAATATTGTTATCAAGCCAGAATATAAACACATAACATAACATAAACTCACGCCTATATCCCCGAAAGGGTAGGCAGAGGTACTAGCACCCACATTTCGGCAGTTTAGGTCCCAATGGCGAACATATTGCCAATAACCGGGTATTTAAAACCCTGCGATAAATACACACATTACTTCGAAAACATCGAAAAGTCATTGGTGTGTGCTATGGTAAAACCTGGGATCGAACCCGAGACCTCGTCTCAGCAGTCGATTACCCATACCACTAGGCTACCGCGGTTTTAGAAGGTATATTTTATATTCTAAATCCGCGATATTATTCTAAAAAATATAAATAAAAATAAATTTAGAATATAAAGTTCATTGCGAAGCAAGCAAACAGCTGTTTTTCGTCGTTAGCTTAGCTTGTTAAACAAACCAATCACAACTCAAATAAAACTATTTGTTTTACATGTTCTGGAAGATAATTCAGAATTTATTTATTTATTTATTTGATAAGTTTAATGAATTAAATTTTGCGTATGTACACAATCAAACACATCTGAAATACTATTTCTGGAATATCTACATCTTAAATTAAGTGACACGAATTGGAGTCCTAACTACTTAGGTATATGATTTATGCTATAGTATTATTATCTGCCAACTTTTAGCTGGTTAATTATTGTTATTGACTTCTTCTTTATGGTTAAACATAAAATTCGAACGTTTAATTATCACCCTTTTTCAAATGAAAACGAATAAGTATAATTTAAGTCGCATGTCTCATTTTGTATTGTATCCTTTGAATAATTTTGTAACAATAAAAAGTATCAAAAGGTTTTTGTAATCTTTCGGTTCCACCTTAATAGCCCATTGATTGTTCAATATATATAACAAAAAGATACACAATATAACGCCGGTATTATCGAGTTCGTCCAAAAGGCTCTCTTTTATAAACGTATTAATTGGACAATTTGATGCCTTAAACAAATACACCTGCCTCAATAAAGAAGCGACCAAGCACCTGTTTGATTTGGTTCCTAGCACAGATACTGATCTCTTTCACACCTTGAAATCAGAAAGAGATAGCCATCGTGGTATAGCCATGAGAAGCAATTTTTATTAGTGTGGCTATTATTTTATAAGCCTCATTCGCGAACTTACTGCACTATTACACCGAGCCTGATTTGACCGAACAGAATCAGTTCATTATTTCTTAGCATTTATGTTAATAAATACTGTCATCTAAAAATATGAAAAATATTCATTTAGCCGACACATGAAGTTTGATTAAAAATATTGAATTACGTTTAGTTTCAATACATCAGTCAGTGATGTTTGTTATGGAGGTGATAAAACATACTTAATATTTAATTGATTTACAACTTCAGAAATATATACCTATTGTGTAGGTCCGTGTTCTCAATTAAATAGCCTGTAGGTATTACATTTGTGTCAACCTATAGTACATATTATTTAGGTATTCGTGATACTGAACAAAAGTGATACCAGAAAGCTCAGAAAGCTAAGATTCGACTCAATATTTTGTGCCGCCGAATCGACGACATTTTGAGTAGCTATCGTTGTGTACTAATTTGTTTCACTGCAGCACCGCTACTCACGGCGAAGGTCCGAACCGAGCATAGGTTTCGCTCTTCGGGAAGGCCTACTACAACTCCTCCAAAATATCTTTTGAACAGCAGCAAGGAATACTGTCAATGGTTTAAGAAATGTCTGTTTTCAGAGCACGCTGGTGTGAGTCTATTAGACACAGTACGGTATAACAAGCCTCACGGCCACAACACCAAAAAAATTTACCCAGGAGCGTTAATATACGATCGTATTAAAACAACATAACGACGCATGTATTTATAGTGTAGTTTTAATTTCATATAATATGTTTACACGCTAGGCGGGGCGACTGACGGATTTATGGTGAATTTTAATTGCATTTTTAATTATTTTTCAACAAGTGCGCGCCGGCAAATTGAATACGAACTATCATGATCTTATCTCAAGTGCCTAGACATATCCAAAAGACAATGTGCGGGATCTTTTTTCGGATGTCATAAATATTATGGCTGGTTGATTTAATGCCTTTCCTGGTTAGTTATAGTGTATAAATACCTATATAATAAACTAATGAATATATCAAGTTTTCTGTTACATTCCATGTAATCTCCGATCATGGCCCACTGATTAGCATCTATAAAATAACAATAAAAAATTATCGTACGATCGTTTCTTTAGACACTTTTTAACTCATCTAAAGCGTTTATATGGGTTTATTTAGAATGGTTTTTAAATCAGTTGGATACCAAATAAAAACTCTAATATTTTTAAAAATGACTATTACAATACGTTTACAATAATCATATGTATCAATTAAACACTCGTGGCAAAGAGAAAACACCTTACATTATCGTCGGTAGCCGTGTCCCCTCTTAGTAGGATAAGTGAAGCTTTCGGTTCCAACAACTCAATATGTACAGAATTAATTGCACTAGGATGTTCTAATAAATCTCATTCGCTGTTAGAACACTTTGAATCTCCAGTTTGCTTAGACTGTTGTTTAGCCTGTTAGTATTTGTCAAACTAAAATCAGTTTTAATCGTTAGTAAATTAGGTGTATTTTTGTACAACGTACGCGACATATACTTCATTTTTCATATCCACTATCAGATTTTACTAGCCCACGCCCATTGATTAACACAGGAGATAGAGGTTAGTTTAATGAAGTATTTTTATACTTAGCATTTTTTCACATTGTTAGCTGACAGCAAGATTTGGAACAGGATTTCATAGAGTAGCATAGCGTCCATATCCCTACTAATGTTATGAATGCGAAAGTAAGTAAAGTAAAACATAGTGCAGAGAGAGCTTTTAAAAGGAAATTGACCATGTAGGTATGATCACGAAAGCCGAAAATGTGAATAGCTATGATAAATAATATAAAATTATTTTTTCACGTATTTTTTTTAATATTGTTTATAAATAGATAAGTTAATTTAAATAAAGATAAATATTTCAATAAAAGCACTATATACAGGCTTATAAATTCTGATGAAACTATAAGTCGGTTCTATTCTATGGGTCACGGTACCGGATAAAAAATAACCCATTCGCTATTCATGATTGTAATCTGTCGCTGTGTATTTTTTTTCATTGATTAACAAAATAAGTATTGTAGAAGCACCTAATGACAACCAGTTAAGTAT
This sequence comes from Pelosia muscerda, assembly GCA_963691645.1. Taxonomy (NCBI): domain Eukaryota; kingdom Metazoa; phylum Arthropoda; class Insecta; order Lepidoptera; family Erebidae; genus Pelosia; species Pelosia muscerda. Next base: position 10,429,636 of record OY829113.1, read on the forward strand.
AGTTCAAACAATCAAATGTCATTTTAATTTATGTTGGCTATGTACTCACATAATCCATAACCACCATATTATCCTTATAGTCATCATTCATTAGATATCAGCTAAACATTTAATTTTAGTGTTATAATTGATATTTCATAGAGGTTAAAAAACAACATAATCTTAAATGAACAAAAAAATGTTTTCAGTAGAGTAAACCACTCCAACCATTCTCTGTCCAAAAACAGCTTCGTTACAATTAACCCTACCTACATTTTAAAAAATGAGCTGCGTACCGACTCGGACAAACGAGGAATTAATATCGTAGTCCAGAGCCATTTATTTTGAGTTCCCACTTACCACTTTGTTCTTACATCAGCCTTTTATCTCTCTGTAATTATGCATCAGCACTGTATTGTTTGCTTAAGATTTGTTCGCCCGATGAATAATTACTTGCTTTGAGTCAGCTACCGCGGTTGTTTTATTGCAAGTAAGTACTTTGTAGGTAGCGTAATGCGGTTGCAGGTATGAGTTTCTTTGCTTTTAGATAATAAATGTGGAAAATAATCGAACATTGTTTACAATATTGAGAAAACTATTCCACTACATAATGAACTCGTACTATCGTGAATTCTTACATAGTTTGATTTTTTCTCGGGCTTAGTTAGATAACGGATGCTAGATCCCAAGCTGGTGAGATGGTGGTGTATTCTAAAACTATCTCCTTTTTTATTATTTAAATTGTCCTAATGCCAGCCATATTTACGGGTTGGCTCCAAGGCAGTGGCTTACTACATAGGGTAAATACCTACCGTAGGGTAGTACCATAGTTTTTGTGGGTTAGTAATGATTCCCCTGTTCTTGACTCTCTTCGAATATTGTCTGTTATAAAGTAGCGTTTCATCACGCTATTCTTCTTTTTCTTCATCCATCCAAGCGTTAATTCGATCATCCGCTCTTACTAGTTTAAATGTCGGTTTGTAATATCGTTTTTCGTTTGGAATTTTGGGGTTTCCGTGAAGCGACTGAGTCATCTGATATCCACAACTATAATAAAATAAAATTTGGGAGGACTAGAGTAGGTATGTGGCTGGAAAATAGGTTACGTACCTATAACGTTGCCGTCCCTTTCAACTTTCTTATAATACAAAAAATCAATAAATACTCTAATATAATTTAGAAGCACTGAACCCGTTCGTGCCCTATACCCCATTGTAGAAGTAATAACATTCATATCACCAAAAAAATCTCTTTCATAAAATAACATAACTGCACTAAAGCGACATCTGTTGAATTACACCAAAACTTTTACATTATTTGCACACTGCATACATTACTCCTTCACGAGTCCTATGGTAGATGACGCTAGTAGCAAGCGTGCGCGCACGTTTTTGAGCGCCATCTGTGTCTAAGCTTTTATAACTTTCATTTACGTTGTTCGAAGTTTCTTGTAAAAGTTTTAACTGTCAGTGATTGAGAGCACAGAATGAGCACTTTACGGGTCCATATTGACTCACCTAAAGTTCTTTGTCCGAAATTGTTCTTCCTAACGATTTGTAATCCGAATAATCGCTCCTCCTAATATTTTTCATCCTAAAGTTTTTATTCATACTATTTGTAGTGCTACCGTCGATGTTCATAACACTCATGTTTCCGAAAATTGTTATCAATAAAATCTTTAACATACAATATTAAAGCTACTACTGTTTTTTATCCTAACGTTTTTATCCCTAAACATAATTACCATAATATTGTCACTCAAACTTAGAAAGAAACATTTATCTACCAAATGTAATAAAAATATATGTCGGTAGAATTATATTTTATTTATAGCTTTAATTTTTTTTTGGTTAATTAATTAGAAAACTGTTTAGAATGATTAAAGGTTGTTTCACTGATTTACGGTTATGTTTATGACCTTTTTCGTTTTCAATTCGTTTCTGGCACTTCGCCGGCCGCTACCGCGGCACGCTCGCTTCGCTCGCTCGGCTCGTGCGTTGTGTGGTCACAATTCTAACCTAACCTAAACCAAGAACTATAAATATGACCGATTCGTTTCTGGAACATGGCTGAATGACCGCAGCGAGATTGTACGTATAAATAACTAAAACTGTAAAAGTTACGCAAAATTAATGTACCTAAATAATACTGTAGGGTAGGGTGTCTCACATTGAACCGGGTAAATTTCAAAATCTTGTAGCGTGCTCAGTTTTCGATGAATTCTTTTAATTTTTTGTGTATTGTTAGTAAATTTATTTAGCTACAATTATACAATCACTTATTGTTTAAATTCCATTTGGTTTCAGAGAAAACAAACAATTTATGGAAAACGAGATTTGGTTCAATGTGTCCATCGGGATGTACTCATTTAACCGGGGTATTTTCCACATTGAACCACCTTATTAGCTATATTATATATTAAGACTAATTTGTATTTGATCCTATAACGAATCAAAATAATTATGTGCAGAAAATTTTAAAATCAATTAGTATGCTGACGGTTCAAATCAAATTTAAATTAATGCTTCACCGTGATTCGAACCCACGATCTTTCCCTTACAATCTTGCCCCTTCCCCCTGTAAAGGAAAGATCGCGGGTTCGCAACCCGTCGAAGTATTCATTTTTTCCTATCTAAATTTGAATAAAATAATTGCAATCTTAGTCCAATTTAACATCTGGAGTGTACTGGGGTAACAGTGAACCATGGTTCAATGTGTACCACCCAAAAGTGGCTCATTGTAGGACAGACCACGTTTTAATAACTGACCTCAAAATTTTGCCGGGAAAACAATCTCGCAGTGTAACGAATTATGATGCATTTATGTGTTGGGTTATTATGTAAAACAGGGTTTATATAAAAAAACCAATATCATTCACAGCAAAAGTGTGAAAAAAGAAACAAATTTGCAGATAAAAATTACTTTTTGAGCAATTTTCGTAAAAATGTTTCTCACACAAACTCTTCGCACACTATCGCCAGTCAAACTAGTGGGCAAAAGGGGAAGGTAAATACCTCTCTTTTACCCCTATTAGCCCAGATCGGCAATGTCATATTTCCGAAATAAGTAGGTGGTTAAATGTAGCTGCCTGGTTCATTGTGAGACACCCGACACTAAAAATATTATTAATATATATATACCTATATATAAATAATAAAAATAAATCTAAACAGAAAAGGTATGACTTTCAATAATGGTGTAAAAGATGGTTATGTTGACAAAATATAGGAAAAGAAATAATAGTATAATAGATGTTTATTGCTACCGACATTATGAAGTTGAATGATTCGGAATTTAAACATTAGAGACAAAGTAGTTAGGAATTGTGATTGTTAGGATGAAAAATGTTAGGAAGAACATTTTCGGAGTTCCAATTTTCGGAGTTGAAAATTTAGGTGAACTTTGGCGCATCCGCACTTTACCCAAACAGCCGTATTTGGATTTCGTATAGCATTATCAGTATTATGGACAATAAAAGGTTAGCTTGGCATATCAATAAATGTGGCATAAACTTCCTTTGGCAGAAAATCTTTTGAACTACACTAACTTGCCATATATTCATGACTTATTTATTGTGTTAGTTAATTAGTTTGGGCATAACTTTCAATCTATAATAATTAAAAAATACATACATATACAGGGTGTAAGGGGAACACTCCCGAAGCTAAAGGCCCCTGGCAGTACTCATGGTACACAACATATTAAATTGGCACTAAGAAAATGAAGACAACGCAATTTTTTTCTTTTCGTTTTTTTAACCGTTTACCTTGCGCTATTCACTCTCCATCGTGTTAGTATAGGTACTTAAATGAAACAAAAATTTAAAGAAGAAAACATGAACGCAATATGGCGCCACTTGTTTTTTTTTGCAGTGAGGTTCTGTTTTATAATAATAATAATAACAGGTCTTTATTGTACACCAAGAATAGAATAGCAACACAGATAAATGTTTGCACATGGTAAATACAATTGGCGGCCTTATCATACAGGCAACCTTATTTTTAAAAAAATTGTTTTTATGAAATTTTCGTATCATTTAGCTTTACTGATGCGATGGAGAGTAAAAAATGCGAAAAGAAAGTAAATATTAAAAAAGGAATTGCTTTGCCGTAATTTTTTTTTCCATGCCAATATGTTGTGTACCAGGAGTACTACCGCGGCCTCCGGCTTCGGAAGTGTTTCCCTTACACCCTGTATACATATTCGCACGCCTCCGGGATATCGTTTAATAATAACATGTCTTTATTGTACACCAAGAATAGAATAGTAACACAGATAAATGTTTGCACATGGTAAATACAATTGGCGGCCTTATCGCTCTGCGGCAATCTCTTACAGGCAACCTTAGGATGGAGAGAAATAGCAGTGGAAATGCGTTTCTGGGCAGTTTGGTGTGCAACATCATTAATATCACAATATAATATGAAGAAAATAATAATAATACATAAATCAAACAACATACAATAGCACAACAACACAATAATATGCAATGTATACATATACATACATAGACATACAATATTACAACATAACTACATACATAATACAATTTTTATGTCTGTCATAGAGATAAATAGTACTCCCTGACCAGCCTTTTGAACACAGGCAAGGACTGAGCACGCCTAATCGTCACTGGCAGAGCATTCCACAACCGAGCTGCTTGAACTGAAAAGGACTTGTCAGCAAAGTTGGTGCAATGACTTGGCATTTTCAATCTCAGATTCTCCGATGATCTCAAAACCCTAGAGTGCGTGTTGTGTAGGAATTCAAACCGTTGCTTAAGATAAGTAGGAGTTTGTGGATTGAATAAAATATTGTATAGCAAGGAAAGAATATGAGCATTCCGGCGAAAGCGTATAGGTAACCACTTGAGCTTTTGTCGAAATTCAGAAATATGGTCATATTTGCGTAGGCCAAATATGAAACGTATAAATAGATTTTGGAGTCTCTCAAGTTTGTTAAGTTGGTCTTCAGTGAGATCTAGATAGCTGGCATCAGCATAGTCGAGGATAGGGAAGAGAAGAGTCTGTACAAGCGCAATCTTCGTGGCAGTGGGTAGAAAGTTTTGGAGCCTACGCAGAGACAAACGTTTAGGTATTTACAAGCTAGCAAGGTAATAATAGATTAAGTATTTTTGTTTTTTATTATGATAAATTACACCTAGTAATCATTGAAGCGTCAATTAATGAAAAATATTTTATTGGGGAACCCAATATAATTTGTGAAATGTAGGTACTTCTTTATTCACCTCTGCTTACATCTACGAAACTTTCTCTGTTCCACGCGACATGTTACAAATTAACCTTTGTTACATTTCTCTAACAATGTGAAATAGCACATGATTAGCTGGGTCACATTATGTCAAGGTAAGATATTTGAATTCAAGCACCTGTGACTTCATTATTATACTTAACAGACCTGAAATCTGTATACATATATATAAATAATTGTGAATTTTTCTTCATTTGACTTTCGCAATTGAAGTAAAGTTAATGTTTTTGCAAATAATAAATTGTAAAATAGTGACTGTAACTATGACGCTCTTATCCTTTGGACTGTTCCTAATATTCTTTATGGTGACAACAGTTAAAGCCAACGCGCATCCAAAATTATCTCAAGCTACATCATTATCATCAGTTCAACATTTTAAAGAATTTGTTGCAAGCATGGTTCAAGAACAAAGTTTCAAAATTCAAAAGCTGCTTAAGAAAATACAGACCAACGCACAAACTGTGTTGGAGAAAATCGAAAATATAAAACAGGATTCAAAAATGAATAACAAAAAACTCAATGTTAAAAGTTACCTCGGTAAAGAAGGTCATCAAATTGAGTCACCAGTTTTGAAGAATAATGAAATTATCGATACGGCGTTAGAAGCTATTTCGGAAGCGAGGAACTTCGACAATCGTTATAGTACTACTGGTTATGGAGGAAGCGGTGCTCAAAGCTATGGAACCCCATATAGTTATGCAATGCCACATAATTATGCCCCTCAAACGTATCATCACCATTCGATCGGTTTTGATCCTATCAACATAGTAGTATCCATGTCTTTACTCTCTTTTTTACTTCAAGCATTGCAAGGATTGCTGGGAAGAACTAGATTACCAACACCGGTTGTAGAAGCTCGTAGTCTCCAAACAGTTCAGGATTGGTCTAAAAAAATTGAAGACAATTTGACAATGAATGCCAAAGATAAATATTTTTTGAAAAAGAAGTTGTTCCAAAAATATTTTCCCAATTGAAATGTGAGCTGTGTCAGCTATTTAGTATTACTTTATTTATTGGAAACTTAGAGGTTCAGAGTTTACACCTACTAATTGTTGACGTGGTGGCGGAATATGGGTATTTCTATTTATAATAAATATTATAATCACTTATATCGATTATACATGTGTAAGAAAAGTACAAGTTTGTTTGTATACCAGATACATTTTTAGAACCTATATACATCACAAGTTAGTTAAGCTGTGTTTCACTTTGGGTTTGATAGAATTCGTACCGGTAGTTATTTTGCAGAATATTTTGTACACAGGTTGGTTAGTACTTAGAGCACACTATACTACGTTTTTTTTAACATTAGAAATTGTGTACCTAAACAAAGAAGCAGTGGTAGTAAACCATTTTCTACAAACAATTTATAACAAAAGAGTGATATTGTTTTCAGTGTAAGTTGAAGTTATATGAAATTATGGATCACTAGCTAGTAGGCGCGGCTCTGCCCGCGTGGAATTCGCATTATCACCAGACGGTAGAGCCTTTGCTCCGGGCTCGTCTGAGTGGGTGCCACCGCATTACCTATTAATTCCGCCGCCATAACATCATTGCCTAGTATTGTTGTGTTCCGGATGGAAGGGTTAGGTAGTCCGTGTAATTACTGTAGTCTCAAGGCTTAAGATCCCTAGTCCTTGAAGTGTGATGGCGTCATCGTGTTGTTAGGAGCTTTCTTTTAAAAGTAAACTGGCCGAAATATTGAGTGTACTAACTCAAAAGAGTGTTTAACATGGAGGTTTCATGCAATTTGCGATAACCTTATTCTAAACTATTTTTTTACCAGACTTATAACTCCACCCTCGCAGTATGGATATTAAAACATAATAGGTTCAATTTGAATATTTATTGATCTACAGAAGAATCGAAAGAATCGGATGAATCTCCTACATCTATAACAAATTTTTCGTCGTGCTGAACACAGGACATCCAATTAATTAGACGCTGAAATTTTTGAAAAGGCTTCTGGCACTATTTTTTTAATTGTATCCATTTTAAAATCTTTATTATGTTTGGCAATAGGTATACCCTTTCACTTGCGACCAAATTATTTCAATTGGATTAAGTTCACAGTGATATGGTGAAAAATAACCTATTGTAGAACGTATTTCAACATTGACATGCTCTTTTTCATTTGGTCATGTGAAACTAATAAAGTAATAACGTTTTTTGTTTGCAGCCACTGCTTCTTTAGGTCTTTTATAGTGTCAACTTTTCATGACGATTAGTTTATTTGTATTAATTTATTATTTTTGTTGTAGAAATTTAAACTATAGTATTTTATTAATAAAAAAACGAATAAACTCTCACATTAATATGTATTTAGAACTTAAAGACATAAATTAAATATTATGTTATCTTTTATTAATATATTTTGCTTGCCACACAGTAACGTGTCTAATAAAAAACCCAAATTTTGTTCTTTCTAATGCTAAAAAAGCAGACTATAGTAGGTAATTATTGTAGTGTAAATCGCTTCACAAATATATAAAATCAACCTACTTTAATTCGATTCATTCCCATAATTGTTATAAATGAGAGGGTAATCACAAATTTGTTTTTGTTGTTATTGTCCTTTTCATGCCCGCAGTACCCTAATACCTACCTAAACAATTTGAGGATTTGAATGAAGGCTCTCATTGCTGTCCATGTGGCCGAATTTTGTACTGTAGGTACAGATGTGTACCTACAGTACAAAATTCAGTAATAGGCTGCTGAACATTGTCATCAAAGAAGAAGATCGCTCTTTTAAACATTATACACTCGAGTGCAATGAATCCGGGTCACTTAAAGAATCTTAAAAATCTCGCAAACTAAGAATGCTAGTCTAATGAATAAACTGTGTTTAATAGGAGAAAATATTAAAACTTCTTGGTTATTATAAAGTTAAGTATGTTATAAAAAATCGAATTTGAAAAAAGGAAGACTTTCATTTTAATTCCACTTTAATCATTAATATAAACCATTACATTATGACAAATTGATGGCTACAGGTTAAATATTTATTATTCAATCAATAATCATGTTGCTGATACCTGAAAAATACACCAGAATTTTCAGAGTCTGAGTGGTACAGCACTATCGGGGTTTCGCTGCACAGTAGGTACACATAGTTCTCCGACGTTAAGACGAAACTGACTGTACCTTACATAGACCAGCGATAGGTAAAACTACTGATACTACACTGCTTTCTTACAGAAACTGAACTTGCAATTAATCCGTTACGACGCCTCGGAGGATGTAAGCCGAAATTATTGCTCACGAGTGTAGGAATATGTAAATATTAAATGAATGATATGCTAAATAGCTATAATACATTTGTTTATTGTGCTATCGATTAACGCTTGAAACATTAGCGTTCTTTCTTACTAAGAAACGAAGTTTAAAGATAACTTTCAAGAAATTATTCAGTCTGCACAATATTTTGCACATGCTTCACATCATTTTAAGTAATATGTAACCCATGTCTTACGTGATCATCAATAAGACGCTTGTTGCAATACTATAACTATGTTTACCTTTACCAAGGACTATGTACATAATTAAATTGAAAGTGAATTATATTTAACCGTAAAAATATCTATAAAAATTATACAAAAGCAACTGTGTGTCTGTTACGCTTTCGCATTTAAACTACTGGACCGAAGCTCCAAAATTTCTAAATCCATTGAGCCCAAATTTTAAGACATTAAACAACTCGCTTCAGAATAAAATACTTACTTTTTACATGATTGTGCAAGCGCTGCAATGGCAATCATCTTCAAATATGTTGTAGTCAATGTTGACGATGATGATCATCAATGTTACTGTCATACGGTTATAGCAATTTATTGGAATACATTCCTGGGTGAAGCCTGGAGCCGGGCTGCTAGTGTATTATTGCGAGTCATGATTTCCAATTCATTTAATGTTTTTACGAGTCGTAAAAAGAATTGAAGCTCGAGTAAATTGCTCTTAAATTGTGCGTCTTAGAGGGCGAGAGTTCTCTTACTTTGTTTAACTAAAAGTAATTTAAAAAGCTTTCTTTGCCAGCAACTGTACCTAGATACTTCTTAAAAAGAATTACTAAACCGTCTCTTGATGGACAAGTTAATGGATTTAATAGGCATAACTACTGGCGAATGCTGTTAAACCTGAGTTATAGAATAACACTAAATGAAGTAGGTACCCAGTTTTGAGCATCACTTGAACATCATAAATCAAGTATGACCAATATGCATATTATCGATCTCCAATTTATCTATTCTGTGCTATAACCATATTTTCTGTTCTGTACAATAGCCATATCATTTATTCTGTGTTATCACCATATAATTTATTCTGCGCTATCACCATATCGTATACCTATTCCTGTGTTATTGCCCTATTTCTATCTTGTGCTATCACCATTATCATCTATTCTGTGCTATCGTCAATTTATTTATTATGTGTTATTACCATATTATCTATTCTGAGCTATCGCCACATTATATTAATACCTACATGGCGATGGGTTCATGGATTAAACTAACAGTGGTCGAAGCCCCCAGTCCCCATGGTCAAGCCAAGCACCCAAATATATTTTTTATTACATGCCCAACCCTGTATCCACCAACTAAATGAAATTAACACTAAATATCGCACTAACTAGGTGTACTTTATAAAACCAGTTTATCGCAAAAAAATACTTTTATAAGTATTCTACAAACCGATGAAGCTTCTACACATTGAACTGCCACTCCACAACCGCAATATAACTGTCATAGGCATAGTCGTAAGACCGTGTCACAATAGGACGCGACTACGCGATCATCGTGCGACTATCGAACTAAGTTTTTTCATCCAATTCATCTATATTTTAGTCGCACAATCGCATCGCGGGAATGACATTTAGGACACGTAGGCATCGAATAAATTTACTATGCAGCTGTAGGTAGTAATAGACGTAGGTGCTATTTTACTATGTAGTCGTAGGTAGGTAGTAAATACACGTAAGTATTACCAACAACTTATACCCACGAAGTTAGCCGGAATATTTCATAGGATAAGGTCATTGCGGTGAATCAGATGTGAAATTCTCACGGTATCGGATGACCACTCTTGAGTGGATATCGTTTACAAGCTACTTAACTTTGTTTGAACACATTTGCTGATAAAATAGATAATATTATCGCCATATATAGGCTCGCCCCCTATTACATTGGGACCTAAATATACACTGGCGAAATGTGGGTGCTAGCACCTCTGCCTACCCCTTCGGGGATATAGGCGTGATAGTATAGATAGATAGTATCGCCATAATATATCAGCTAACAGTATGGTTTGAAATGAAGAGATTTGAAAGAGATGATTGCAAAAATGAGTATCCAGATGTTGTTTTTTATTATTGTACCTAGGTAAGTTGTATAACTTATTAATTTTATTGGTGTAATTTGTATGACAAGTTATAGGTATATTTTAGATCTTTTAAATCTTTGAAATAAAAAAAAAAATTAGCATTAAATTTATTGTAACTAACAATTATGGATTTTAATTGTCTGAAATAAAAAATGATTAAATTATTATCATTACAAATTCCATAAATCACACCACTATGTTTTAAACAAAGGCAATGAAGATAGAATAAATTCCTATGTTAAAATTAAAATATCTATTAATTCGAAAAACACACTAATAACAATATTTTTTCTATGTAGGCAAAGAAGCTAGGTGTCTAATGACTGGGAGCTTACCCTAATAAGATAAAGAAGAACTGTATACAGTAAGTATTATATTTACCTTTCGAACCGCAATTTGCTGCTTGTAATAGAGAAAGCCAGACCCTTCATTAAAATTTGTAACAAAATTATCTCCATTTCATTTTGTGGGCAAATACTGCGCTTCTTTACACAGTAGGGGAGAGTGGGGTGGATTCGTACACTTTTCACTTCGAGCTCTATAGCAGAAAAACTAAACACTATTTGATAACCATTTGAGCATTGCTAGATTGCTTATATATTTGCCTACAATGTTCCCTTAGACGACTTGTTCATAGAAAGAACCGTAGCCAAGCTATGACGATTTAAAAAAAAAAAGTAAATCGTCCGAATGCACCCCCCTCACGGGGTAACTTCGTACATGTGCTATTTATAGAAAATGTAACGTATATGGAGATCGAAATTTCGTAGAAACAACCTGGGGTGCTAAGTACCTAATAATAAGATCATTATACTTGTATTGTAAAATCTGACTACATTATATTCAAAATATTTAGTAGGTTTTACGAGGACCCCCGCCCGGACACTAGGTTTTACCAGACTACAGTAAAAACCCCGCCTGGACACTTTTTAAACTAGGACGAACCCGGACAAATCCGAATTTATTAGTAGTCTCGTAAATGCGGATTGCATTTCTTACTGCAGTACATTCATATAGTACGAACCCACCCCGTTCATTCCTGTACGAAGCTACCCCAACTAAAAAATTCGATTAAAATATTGAAAATAAAAATAGCTGCTAAGATTATGTTGAAGTAAATGTAAAAATAATAAACTTAAGTATGTATTCAAACACCACCAAAAATCAGTTTAGCAATGGCAGCAAAACTTATAGAATATAAACACGTTCAAAGTTGCATCGAAAAATTACTTATGCAAAGCGAAAACACGTTATGTCCTGTCACATCGAAGCCAGCGGCTGCATTGGTGAGCTACTCCGCGGTTATATTATGCGTGTGTGTGGGCACCACATACACTAATACGAAGGCGCCACCATGATCCGTATTCCAATTATGGCCGTTGTATGAATGCTCCCGGTGTACGAATCCACCCCACTTTCCCCTAAGTATATACTGATGATATACTTTCACCTTAGTATAAGTATTATAAGATAAACCGGTAGCCATAAATTTGTACCTCATTCTATAAACACTTGGAATTCTTCTCCAGCACATGTGTTTACAGAGATGTACAAAATACTTTTCGAAAAGTATTTAAATACAAAATGCAAATACTTTTTTAATATAGTATTTCAAATGCAAGATACAAAATACTTTTGCCTTTTGTATTTAAATACTAAATACAAAATATGTATTTTCAAAATACTTTATTGAAATAAAATACTTTATGGTAAAGTTACTGGTTTTCTTTATTTATTAAAGATTTTAAAATCACAAGCTCTTCAAAAAGAACATCTGACATGTTGCGTCTGTGGATGCATAATCGTACCGGTTTTTTATAAATAGGTATATTTTTCTATTTCTGTATTTTTATTTGTCATTTACAGTCAATATAACGTCTTATTGCCTACATGGCATATTGCTTAAATACAATTTATTTTGGCATTTTTTTAAAGACATTTCGAGCGAACAACACAGAAATAATGAAATAGCTGCCAACACTGCAAAACATAACAGTGACTTTGAGGATTGTCAAGAGGGTTCCCTCATATATTTATTAATGGTCAGGTTTTATATGCATTTTGTATTATCTGTCATTTTGCGCATAGACTTTCAAACACTAGTGGCCATTTTTTGTTTTTACTGAATCGCGGAATGCTTTAGAAAAATGAAGCTAAGAATAAAAAAGTATTTTGTATTTTACTAACCATTTTACAAATACAAAATACGTCTCGAATAGTATTTCAAATAAAATACAAAATACTTTAAAAAAAAAGTACTTAAGTACAAAATCCAAAATACGTATTTTGTATTTTATATTTGTATTTTAAATACAAGTATTTCAAATATGTCACAACTCTGTGTGTTTACTTCTTCCAATTCCTATAAGCGCCATATTGCCTTATTCGTTTTCCCGTTATTACACCTTCTTTTACTGCTAATTATGAAGTGAGTCGTGATATCACCACACTTTTCAGTTTTCTCCAGTCGCGTCAGATGAGATTATTTAATATTTCCCTCTTTAACTATGGTGATGTGAGCTGCCAGTGCGCTATTTCGATCTGAATGCAGATCTGTTCAATTAACTTTACAGATTTCTCAACTATTACTTCGATTCGTCTAAAATCTTAAGAAGTATCGTTGTAGTTTAAGTGGGAGGCTTGAATGTTATATTGTGTTAGCATTGTAATATTTTAAACAATGAAAAACAAGTTCATAAAAATACCTAGATACCTACAAGGATAGGAGGTTGCTCTGTACTTAATAAAACGTCTGCTACGCAGTATTTAGGGTATCTCTCAATAATTAACCTTTATCTACACCAAAAAGTCTAAATTACCTAGTGTTTTTAGCAGTCCCAAATTATTTAGTCTTTATTTACTAACGTCTTTTGCGGTAAGCCTCCTTATGCCTGCTCGATTTCACATAGCAATGAAATACATGGTTGCGTACAATTGTTAAAATGTCGACAGGCGGCACCTAGATAGCAAAGATGAACCTGGGACTAAACGTTGTAAAGTGGTCGTATCTGTACTTTGAAGATAATTGAATAAATTCTTGCATTATGTTAGGTACATTAACGATACATTTTCCGTACAACCGCTCAATGAACCTACAATATGTGTGGTTCTAATTCCCATTATTACATTTTCTTTTACTGCCAACTGTAAAGTGCCAGTGAGATGTGATGTCTTACTGGAATTTAATCTAATTACGATCTGAAACAGACTTTGACCTAGAACTTTATCAAGCTCGGGATGCAATCGAGAATGTCCTTCGGATGATCACTAACCATTGTAATAATTTGATTACTTATAATTATTAAAAATATTTGCCCGGTGTAGTTATAATAACTTAGTTAACTCTAGTAACCGGGACCGTTGACTCAATGTGTTTTTCCAATACACAAAGGGGTTTTCATGCGTTAAGGATAGTTGCCCACCCTAAACTCTAACCATACATTTTTAATTGTACCTAATCTGCTCGTTTATCTCTAAATTGCAAAACCAAATGGAATTTATATAGTTCATACCTTTTTCAGAATAGATATGGAAAATGATTTCGTTGATAATAAGTAGATAGGTAGGTAAATTCTGTGTCGTACCTATGGTTTTTAATTCCATTAATTCTTTTTACGCTAATATAACGTTTACACAATTTTTTTTTCTAATATTTCATATTTTCGTAAACATCAATCAATCAATCTTTTTGTAGTTCTAACTGTTTATGGCTCCTCGCGCCTGTTTGATTTTATAAGGCAATCAAGTACATGAATGTGTTAAATTGTTTAAATATCGGTAGGCGACACTTTTTTGTACATAATCTGGGAATTTCCTAGGTACCAAAAGTCTGTGTACAGTGCGTTATGAGGTACAGGTAAATACTATTATAATTAATAATTGGAAAGTGGTCCTATCTGAATATTGAAGGTATTAGCAAAAAATACTATAGACAGTTATGTTATATTGAAGACACTTAATACGAAAATATTTATTTTGGATTTCTGTTCGTCTATTTGCCTCCTTATGTGTTTGATTGCCATGAACGCAACACTTCTAAACTAATGTTAATGTGATTTTTTGATTGTGTGGTCTTGGTTATACGTAAAATCTTACGTTTGTTGATCGCAATTAATTGAGTTGCGTTAATTGTCATAAACGCGGGTGGAACCGCGAGCATAGTCTAGTTGTGGTAAAAAAGTTTGACCATTTGTAAATAGATTTACGGTAATATCAAAGAACCCTATTCAACCCATAACCCATTCTAATATTTACTAATCTATCTACCCAATGAACTTAGAAACGTAACAATAAGAGGCAATAACATTGTTACACCTTTAACATAACTGTCACACACAAGAAGCTTGCATACACAAAGATCAGATCACGTCATTTTTAATGCACGATTCATATCGTAACAATGCACCTGTCAAAAAATCAACATCCCGTAAAATGGAACCCTTTCAATCAACACCCCGTAAAATGTATTCATGAGACTTCTTAATTTAATATTCAGCTGAGCTTTCTTTGAGCAAATCGGTTTTGTACTAATATGACATTTGGTTGACAGATACAAAAAAAATGGCCAGCTGCATTGTTCACTTAATCCTGTTCTATGAAAGTGAGTCGCCGAACAAGGATTAAAGGGTTAAATGCAGGTAAAACCGACTCCCAACGACGCTACCATGGAATTAACATGAAAAAGTACATTTAACTGAACTGTTGATTTTGAGTAAGTATAATATAACTAGATACATACCTAGGAGTTATTTATTGTGCTCTCTGCAATGAGAATTCATACAGATTTGGTCAAATAATAAAACATATAGGAATGTTGTTTTGTATGAACACAAACTTAGGAGCATATTCAGCAAGATATTTGTGCACATCATGACGATTTTTGATGACGGGAAGGAAGGTTATCCAGGATGAGCAGTCAGATCGAGAGTTCTCTTGCTCTAGTATTTGTTTTCCCTAATACATTCTACCGTTTAATATGTCTCTACTTTACTGAGAAAATAGACACTCCTTTGAATTGAAGATCCGCGCTAGGCGAGTGATTTCTATTCAGGAGTGTGGAAGCTTGTGACAATTAGTTTTCGAGAAGTCCTAATAACAGCAGCTTCTTGGCGCTTTTATTAATATATTAGTAGGTACCTACGGTACGTCTTTTAATAATATATCGTTATTTTTGATAAGATGATTGAGTACTACAATATAATCCATTTGAAGCAGTTACAAGAATAATGAAGATTCTTTATTTGCCCACTTACAGTCTTCAAAATAAACATTCGTGGAATTTATGAAAAACTAGCTGTCTCGGCGAACTTCGTACCGCCATATTTCCCACCCACGTGCAATTCCGTTCCCATTCCTGTTCCCGTTCCCATTCCCATTCCTATTCCTATTCTCATTCCCATTCCCATTCCTACTACTACCTACTACTACTAAATACTAATCCCGTAACGTAAACATAAACTTCTCTCACATAATAGAAAAAGTTTGTATGAGAAAAAGAAAAGTTACTTTCTGGAATTTTCTGTACAACTGTTTTATTTATTTTTTTCGTAAGAACCTTATCCCGATAATAACAAACACAACAAAAAAAGAATTAGTGAAATCGGTAGAGCCGTTGGTGAGTTATGCGCTTACCAACACATTTTGCGATTCATTTTTATATTATAGAAAGATAATATTGACAGCGCGGCGCGTCGGCGAAGTAGGTAAATGTAAGCTACTGAACTTGAAATATTTATAATTGGCACTTTCTTTTTGTGATAAATGATGCAAATGAAATTAACTAAAGACGGTGTGGGAGTGTAATTGGCAATAATTAGTATGTACTAAAAATCTCTCAGTACCTAAATAAATGTTTGGAAGTAATAAAATCTTCTAAAACTGAACTGAAATTTAATAGTGTCTTTTTTATATATTTACGTTGACAAATTAACTGCACTTCGCCTAATGGTTAGCAAGGGTAGTCCAGAGCATGGTGGTCGTTGTTACAGGATCTATCCCTTGACGCCCTCATCAGTTGTTTTTTCACGCCCATCTTTAGGATCCGCGATTGCAGGAATGAACGTTAGTTAACTATTCACCTACTTTCTTGCACGCAACTCTTTCAGAATATTATGCTTCAACTCAAATATAAAAAGCCAAAGTTTAAAATTTTTATATCTTATGTTCTTTAATCACAACATATTCTTTATAGTACCTAGGTATAACTTTAATAATATGATGAATTCATTCAGTTTGTTTTCTTTTTAACCGAATTCCAAAAAGTAGGAGGTACCTAGTACCTACTCAATTAGATTGAATCGAGATTTATAATCCGACTTACGTGATTCTTTTTTAGTTCAATGCAAAATATATGCTTTTTGATCCCATGAAATTTTTATATAGTATGGACCAGTAGTTTTAATTTCAAAAACATTTTTTGTGTATTTTGACATGTAAACTTTTACCGACTTCTTTTCTATGATCTTCAATATTTCCGTAGTTTATGAACGGATTTAAAAAAAATCATTTTAGATTGGCTTCGGTATAACTTACAGCTATTTCCTTTGGCTATTTCCATATAAATGTCATGGGAACTGGATGTGGACTCCGGAAATACATTATATAACTCGAAATCAATTATGAAATGGGATATAATCGCTTTTTAGTTAGTTTTATGACGATACTGTGACATGGTAAACGTTATTACGATAACCTAGAGCGTACCAGAATCATCTAGTTTATTTCAAGCTAAGTATCATCATTCATCGTCATCTATGATAGAAGGTATGTTGAACTGAATTTGAATACTAATAATAAGGGAAAAACTTAACGGATTTCAATAGTGAATCTTAACATAACACATAACATAACAAAATAATGAAGATTAAATTTAATAACACTAAGGGTGTACCCACATTAATCGACGCGGAATCGGCTAAAGCCGAGTGCGTATCACCACACTACTCGGCTTATCGCCGATTAGTTGTTGCAACCGCTGTTGACATGCGATCGGCAGTCGATTTCTCCGAACGGCCGTCACGACGGCTGTTCACTTACGTTCGGCAGTCGACTCATCCGAATGGCTGTCACGGCCTCTGTTCAATTACGTTCGGCAGTCGACACCTCCAAGGCACGCGAGCGGATTCATTCGACTGCTACCCAACGCCGATCGGCCGTCTTCAGCGCCATTCGGCTACCGTCGTAGATGAAGGCATGCGAACGGATGATTCAACTGCCGTTCAACGCCGTTCGACCGTCCCCAGCGCTGTTCGGCAGCAGTCGGAAACGTTCCGCTGGATTCAGCGCCGTACGGATGCGATCAGCTAATTGACAAAACGGTTCGATTCGCCGTCGGCCGATGCCGCGTCGCGTCGGCCGAGCCGAGCCGATGCGAAAGCTATTAGTAACACTCTTATTCCGTCGGCATAAAGACTTTTTTAACCGGCTTCAGCCGATTCCGCGTCGATTAATGTGGTTACACCCTATGCAAACCTAAAACTTTATTTTTAAAATACTATGATTTGTTTTGATGTCTATTAATAGTTTTAAAGTTTGGTGCCAAGCCCCAAACAAAATTACTTTTATAATATGAACAGCTTACCTATTTGGCATGAAATTCTTACACTAAATATTAACTTACATAAATAAACCTAAAGAATAATGTGAGTTTATTATTTGTAAAAAAAAATATTGTGAAACGATGAACACTATGTGATTTTGGCTTGGTACTGACTTTAAGCCTTAGGTAGCAAACATAAATATCATTATTTTATAAATTAGGTTGTAGGTTTGCATAAGAGTGTTATTGAATTAAATCTTAATTATGTTTTCCTTTTTGTTTTTGAAGTCGGTCTTTATAAACATAGTTTTATATTGCAGTTAAAGTCCCATTATTTGAACACATGTCACCAGTATTACTGTAGGTAGTATTATTATTACAATTACTTCTTTGCCGGTATCAAAGCTTTCAACCCCTGCTTTCAATATAAATTTAAATATGATGGGATGAAATTTGTATGTCCAATCTAAACAGTCATTATGGAATTTCTTTAAAGTTCTTTATAGAGTGCCTCCCTCTTTAAACCGCTTAAGCTAATTACATAAAACCTTGGTCAAGGGGTGCAAAGGCAAAATGTATATTATTACGTACACCCTTTTTATATGCACATAATAAAAACCCGTTCATCTGTTCCTCTTTATTTGAAGTATTTATTTGATCTTTCACGGAGTATGGAAGGGAAGATTTGGATGTAAAATCTATTTAGTTGACAATTTTCATAATCCTTGGGTTCGTTTGTAAGTGGCAAGAGAGAAGAAAATTGTTATAATATTGTTTTATATAAATCTAGGTATTTTCACTCGAGAGCAATGAATCTGCGTCACTTTATAATTATCCACTGAAATGACATAAAATCCATTACAAGTTAAACCCAAATTTCATTTCAGGACCAAAATTCCTTAAGTTCAAAGTTTAGTCCTTAAGAACAGTGTTATCTTTAAGACTACCTAACAATAGTTACGGATTCTAAAATGTATCGTATAGAACTTCTTTACAGCAGTTTGTACAAAAGCTGATAGCTATTAGCAGTAACCCCTGAAGCAGCAGCTCAGAGAGGCTCGTTATTGTGACAAGTCCTTAGTCAACATCCAGTTGCTCATACACTTCATGTGAACCAGAACGACAGCACCTGGACCCTAATGACTTCAACACAGAAGAGGTCTGGGAGTCACTTCAGAGAGAGAGAGAGAAACGATAAATCGTCAGCACTTCTGGAAGGTTGGATGATTTAGATGTTTTTTACTTTATTAAGGGTTTTTTCTCGGTTTAATTAAAGTTGGTAAAAAAATATGTACAACAAATACCATTTGCCCTTGTAAAAGTCAATATGACTCTAACGATGGCAGGTAGCAATAGAGTATGTCTAAGACTTACAATCTTGCTTGGGTCGTGAAAATCTTAATTGGTGCGTGTTTGGGTTTTGTGGGTATGTGGACCTTATAGGTTTATGATCCTCATGGGTGTAAGGACGTCATTGACCTACGAGTGCTGGCGGCTCCGGAAGTGTATGAGAATTCATTGCGCATAGATTCTTCTCTTTTTATTTATTGTTCAAAACATTATTGCTTAAACCACAACGGTTCTTCTTCGTGTCAATGGTTCGAGTAAACATAATACTGACGAAATTTAAACAGCAATAGCGTTTTCCGTTGCTCCACAAACGTTTTCGGTGGTGGAGGGGCACAGTGAGCAAGAGAGTAAGTGTCCCGCAATCGCAGGACTCTTGTGACCCATTTCACCATATTTTCTCGTAGCTTCCTCCTTTGCCTTTCCCATAGTCGATTAAATTATCAGTTTGTAGATCAGAAAAGTGTTACTGAAGATGTAACGTATGTAAGTATTTAGTTTTATACTCAAGCACAAAGCTCAAGAATCAAATCTAAACAAATAAACTTATATAATGTTATTTAATCAATTATTAATAACTTGCCCAAATTTTGCAACTTCAAAAGCAAGATAGAGATATATAAACAAATATTACATTAAATTTATAAACTTAACCGAATCTGCATTAACGACGTATAAAACTTCAAGGGTGGGATTAATCAAAGCCTAACGAAACGACATCAAAAAGTCTCTTTAAAAGGGCACGTGCAAATATAAAATTCATTACTATCGCTCTTTAGCTAATTCGACGACATCCCTCGTTGTAAGGGGGCCTAATATCCTTTAAACCATGAAGACGTCAAAGGCGGCACTCGAGACGAGACGCTACTTGTCTATTTGTAATTGAATATGAAAATCTTTGGCGCCATGCGAGAGTTCAGTCAGAACCATGGATATAAATTAAATGCTTTTACTGACGCTATATTTAATGAGACGTGGTTATAATACAATACTGCAATGACTATATATTACTAAATTAAAACAGACTTTATTTGTCACCGAAAACTCGTTTTTAATTTTTTTTTACTAGTCAGGCATTTCATTCGGTTGGTTCGACATTCTCGACATATAAGTTGTAATTTCTCCTGGACTCCTTTGGCTATGACGAGTATATTTACTTTACGTTTACTTTGAACATAGAAAATTTGCAAACCATATCTAGTAATACTTTATATGCTTGTCACCCCTCATATTAAAGAAAAATCTGCAGTGAGCATCGGGTTCTCAGGTCTCAAGTGCCAGAGCAAAGTTGAATAGAATTCTGATGCTTTTTTTCAAGAAAATATACATTATTCGGTATAGAGATTTGAACTAGTATTGAGATTTTGAGAACGAACTGATTCCTTTCACTTGGTTTCAACCAACGAAATTGGTTTTTTGAGAGCATTTGTTTTTATTTCAAGTCTCGTCAATGAATATATTGTAATTTGACATAGTGTGAAGTCATGTCGACATAACTTACAGTACTTACGGCCAGCGAGGACTTGGCGGGACTCGAGATGGGTTGCTGTGGGCTGCGGAAACGAAATCGAAATTCCAGGGGGCTGGAGCCGCGGGCAATAACGAGTTTCTTCATATTCAGAGATGTATTATACATTTGGATTTGAGTCTTATAAAAAGTTTCTTTGCCAGGTCAAATTACCTAAAATTCAATTATGCCTTCACTTAGAAAACGTTGCTCTTTCAGCTATTATGTAGGTACCTTTGATGTTTGGCCTTAACTTTATGCGATTTTCAACTTGACTTGTTCAACGGCGATGTTTTCATTAGAGGCAGAAAAAAGTAAAATTGGATTTAAACATGAAAGAACGAAAAATCTTTGCACAGACAGAGTGTAGGTATTTGGAGCACAAATTTATCACCTATAAACTTTACGAAAAATATGTTTATGAATTATTTCGTGTTAGTAGACAGTTATAAATGTGAATATTTACTAAAATAAAAGGTCATGTTCTGGACATCATCAATTTAACTTATTGAAACTTAGAATTGTTATCTCACAGTTTCAGCAAGTTTCATCATTACCACTTTCAGCGGGGTCCCTTTATTTCAGAGCTCGAGGTTCACTTTCCAGCTCATCCCCCTCCACATTGCACAGTCCGAGGTATCCCTACCTGTAAATTAATTGGTACGCATATCATATTCTATCACGTTAAGCCAACAGATTTTTGATTTACCTTTTTTACTGACATCGTCGGAGACGGCATGGCGAGATTTTTATTACCACCATAGACAGATCACTGCTTAACTCTGTGACGGTTTTATAGACCAGTGGGATTATGGGGTCACAAAATAACACCTATAATACATGCCATAACGTTGTTATTGACTTAACCAGTCGCATTAAGAACAGATGCTAGATACTTAACGTAACCCGTGCGCTAAACCAAATCATTATGATGCTAGTTATTCAGACGCTTCAGATTGCTGTACAAGCGCCTCATTCCATATCTTTACATATTGCACCAATCAACCCATGTCCACCTCCACCCGCACGGTATCCTCAGCTTCCATCAGCAACCATGGATACAACTTCTGGTTGTATAGATGCTATTTTTAAAATTGAGGTATAAAGTTCCAAATATTAATTATTATCTTAACAATTCACTTAGTCACAAATTTCACTCAACCAATTCCCAGGTTTGTGTCTATTTCGAAGCTAGCTTTGAATAAATGGTACACAATAACAGTAAAGTAGGATTTGCCCGCAAATTGCTGACATTTTCCTTAAGACAAGTTTATAGCATAGCTATTGCTCGTACAGTTTGTACGTTTATACGCGTACATACATTTTTTTCGTATTCATGGTTCACCAAAGTGTTCTACGGTTACACCCAGCCTAGCTGTAATATGATAATAAATTTCGAAGTTGGGAAATTCGTAGGTGTAGGTATTTAATAGTTTTTTCACTTTCATCTTTGATAAATTATTAAAGATACAAATAATTATTCTATCCCTATGGTGATGGTGAAAGAAATTACCATCCCATTTTATCCGTAAGTTGTCTTAAGAGGCAACAAACGGAAAAATACTTAGACGATATCACTACAAGAGAACGAAAGAAATGAGTATCTCCGTGCAGAACTTTATTGATGTAAGTACCTGCCTATCTATCAGCGGTTATAACCAGTAACACATTCATGAATATAAATACTGGCATGGTGTTGGAGCATATGTCGCCAGTGATTGATATGGGAAACCTGCCAATCACTCTTTGTTATTCAACTTAACGATTAAGAAAAAGAAAATTCATTTGTTGGTGAACCGTACTAGATAGCTTGCCTTGATAAAAATAAATGTGAACATAACAATACCGTACCGTACTCGTAGTACGAGTATCCAAAAGTTGATGTACATACCTATGCGGTATTATGCAAAGTCTCAGCTCGGCGTATTCTAGCGTCCAAATACTCAAAGTAAATTTGATTCTGAGTATTCTGACAACTTTAAATGTTGCCGACGGCGGTTCCATCCGTCCTCGTAGGTACCCAAGGAGACCAATTTGCAGGGACAAAAGAACTTATGTGTTTAGACTACCCCTATATTTAGTCAGATTCATTCAGTCGTTTGTTTCAGACTTAAAGTTTAAAATTAAATGAAAAAAGTTACTGCCTCATTTGCTCTACACGGTACCATTTATTTTTAGGCTTAGAAGTAAAGTCCACAATTCAGTGGCATTTTGTCTAATCTTTCACATTAGTAGCCTCGGTGTTCGAGACTCTAGAAGCCGACCCCAACTGAGTTGGAAAAAGATCCAGAGTAAGATGATGAAACAGATCTTCAGTGGGTAGGTACTGAAATTCTTAGAAATTGTATTCAGTGGTAATTGCTTAGTAGTCTTAGAATTCTGTCTGTACTGTGGTAGTATGCTATCATTTAATTACTAGGCTTTTTTTTGTTGTTGTCATATTATCAAACTTAAAACATTGTAGGTAAAAGAAATATCTGGTATACTACGTGTCAATATACGACGTATTTATTTGTCTGTCGATCTTCCTATATGAAGTTTGTACACTGACCTACATTGTTAATTCACTAGCTTAATGTGTAACATTGACAGTAATAATCCTCCTAAGGACATTACTCCTACATAACTAGACTTTAGTAAGTACATAAGTTTATGAATGGGTATCTAGAAATGATGTAGATACATTCTGTTTACCGTTAATTTTATTCAAAAATTACTAGCCTATCGACCATTATACATGTTGTTAAACATATTGGTTGGGTAACAACATCCTGATCTTGTTATTATACTGCGGAACTAACACTATCATCTTTGAAATTAGCATTTATTACTCTAATAATGTAGCTCTTGAACAGAGCTTGCAAATTACGTATATAAGTAATTGATATATATTATTAATTCTCATATCGTTGAGATATCGAAAATCGAAAAATAAAATTAGCACCTATTTTAAACATAGGTACTCGTATATGATACCTAATTTATTTATTATATGACTAGATGATGAATGAAATTGTTGGGAACTGTGACTATTTGAAATACCGGCTTTACGGTCCAAACTTTTTGAGTTCAATTCCTAATTATTTAGTTCGACTGTGGGGTAAATTTGGTTACCTACGAATATTTCATAAAATATATTTGTAGCTCAACTTAATGATCCTTACTTTTATTAGTGTACAATAAAGATTATTTTATTCTGTTCCGGTCCGTTCTGTTTCGTTCCATTCTATTCTATTTTATTTTTCTGGTAGGCAAATTTAAATTTTAAAGGTACATACGATCTATATACCGTGATCACGCTAATTTCTGTTAACTTTATTGTTTATCATGGAACACGAAGGTCTAAAAGTTAGTACTATTCTATTGTTTTACATAATCTTATTTAATCTCCATCACAATTTTGTACTTTAGAGCCCCCGATCTTCACAGTTTTCTTAAAAGGTGTACCTAAGCGTAGAACTTACGTGAACAACCTGATAAAGGGAAACGTACGTGGTCACAGGTCGAAGAGGCTAAATTCCTTTGTTATTAAACTACCTTGTGATGAGGGTTCTTATAAACCTTGAAGACATATAGTGTGTTCAAATTCTTTTCGAAGTGAAAAGGTGAATTTAACGAATAAATACGCCAAAATATTAGAAATACCTGTTTAGACCTACATTTTTACAGCTGAAATCATTTTGGTTTATTAAAAAAATATACTCAGGATTTCTAAACGAATCACCTTTGCTCGTCATTCTCTACTTTATGAACTCCGTTCAATATCGAGAGATATTATCAAAACAGGCTAAGCGTCAGTTATCGCTATTAACGTTATAAAAACAGCTAATCACGTGTCGGATAGAATATCGTTCACTAATGGGCCGTTTTTTGTCCCACTCATAACTGTACGACAAGATAATAATACGACTTAAAGCATCTCACTACTCAATGATTTGGAAGATACCCACAGGCGCTGAACTTTGCATTAGTTGCGGCATGGACTTATCTAATTATTATATTATAAATATATTTTGAAGCATTTACTATCCAAAACACCATACTTCAGTTCACAAATTCGTTGGGAAAACTATAACTATAATTTTAATGTGTGGAGAAAGTCACATACGTTATTAATAAATAATTTCTTTGGAGCCTTACGACACTTCCTTCAATAAATCCACTAATACCGTCTCTACAATGGTGAATATTCTGATGAGCTCTTCCAATTGATCCCACCCTCTCCTTTCCTACACAGAACAACACGTGCAGGGCTTAGATGTCATCCGTATACGGTGCAGAATATTCCATCAAGAACCAAGCGGTTCGGTGAGTCTTTCCTCTGCCGCACCATTAAGTCTTGGGATGGGCGTGAAGAACATCTGATGAGGCCGTCAAGCTGAGCGCCACCATTGTAGCACTGTACGTGTTTGCAATGGTGACCCTCTTTTATGAGACTTTACCTACAGCTTGACATCGGCGAGGTGAAGTCAAATTGACGTGTCCTAAATAAAAAAAGTTAACATGAATGTGAAAGTTTGTAATAAAAACTTAGATTTTTTTAGATTCCATCATAGCTTTTACTTATCATACATCACAACAAATAATATTTGTGTAATTATAAGCTGTTCAAACGGCCTTCATTATTGTTATCTTTTGAGACAACAACCAGATAATATATACCATCCATTTAGTATTTAACAAATAATAAAAAAAAATCCTCATTTAAACTTAACAGAGTATATTAAATACTTAATACAATTGTACATTACTGATTAAGTTCACTGATTATGTCAATACCACACAAGTACATTTTATTTGTACTAGCAGTTCTGCAATAAATCCAAATAAACCATGTTCATTGTAATTATAAGTAAGAGGCAGTGAATCCTCCTGGCATACACTATATATTTGCAAATACGCTCATAAAGCAGAAACATTTATAATAATTACATCGTCATATTGATATGCCCATTAATGTATAGTCATACTGCGGTGCACGATATCTGAGGCTATGGAGACTATATCTTTGATAGATAGGTAATAGTCTCCATAGCCTCAGTTTTAGCCTTATTTTTTTATAATATAGACTTCAAAATATTATTAGGTTCTATATTTAACACTAAAAGTAAATACGAGAACACTAACAGATGTATTGCAGTTATAAATGCTGTAATTTCGTATGGAAGTGTAAGAGAACACTGAATTGCAATAAAAAGAGAAAAGTTATGGCCATCTTAGGTTTTATCTGGTCCCTGTAAATAGTGACGCTGCCGCGCTGTTAACTACATGTGCAAACAATTTCGCCTTTGTTAACATAGGCCGGACATAATTAAACAACCATAATACACAGTTAATTATCGACTATCACACGCTTGCGTTTCGATGCGCATCGCTGCACTTTCGCAGAGGTATTCAACATTTTTACTAAAATACATATTAATTGTCTTCCGGTGTAGCAAATCAATTCATAATATTTATGAATTGATTTGCTACAAATTTTACCTCTTTTTGCTTAATTTTATAAAACCTATATAATAACATATTTTCGAATTATAATTATATTATCTTACTAGCTTCTGCCCGAAACTTTCTCCGTGTTAAAAATAATTTCTGGTTAAAAATGTAATGGTAATGTCAAATCTGTTTACCACAAAAACAGCTCTAATGGGTAGGTATAGATTTACCTAAAAACTCATAATTCGATTTAAAAAAAGAATTTGGTAATAATAATACACAGTCTTTTTGTAGTACTTGACTTTGTAGAACGTTGGACTGAATCAGCTATGTGTACTTTGACGCGAGAGCCAATGGTACGCTTGATTTGACCAATGAGATATTTGAGCGAAGATATAACCTAAAAATATATTCATGTATTGTAAAAATAAGTATAACTTGAATTGAGCATGTCACCAGGTGAAACCAGTTAGGTACAACAAAAAATAACGTTAAGTACAATAGCATCCACCATGTGCCATGAATCAACAGTAGGTAGGTATAGTTTGTTCTTCAAAAATAAAATTATCAGTTTGCTCAAAATGTTTTCGATCCACTCTAAGATTTGTGCGTAAGTATGAGCATACACAGCGCGAGAAATATATGGCTGCGGGCAAACGGCGGCGTCGGAGTACTAACTTCACTTGATTGGAATCTACCGCAGGCCTCACCGATAAATGTGTGTTGGGTTGGTAGGTACAAGACCCAAGGAATCAGATTACTGGAACTAAAAGAGCTAGTTGAAGATTCTGATATTGTGTTATACAAATAAAAAGTATCTGTCCTGGAATTTAGTTCTGACGTCAATACGACTTTAATTCAATAGTCGGTATTTGGGGCTCAGTGCCTCTCAACGAAAAATGTAATCATTTGTTTTTCCCTCTGCCCATCTGTTAAAACCTTCTGAGCTGAGGGACAATCTTAGTCAGAGCACGAGGTAATGCATTATTGGATAACCTTACATACCGATTTCTTCTATGGAGAGAGATTTCCGCGCGAAAGTAAAGTATGTCATATTATCTTATGGATCTTATAGAATATCTCTATAGATCGTATGTTCTTTTTGTTTAGTTATTCTAAATGTATGTCGTTACTACCTTACCAGTCATCCTTTCCACTTGTACAATAATAATTTCCATCATTTAGTATACTAGACTGTAAATAGAAAATTACTCAGTTAGCGTGTTTCACTATAAATAAACAGACTGTATAAAATAACCTATAATTTCTTAGATTATTTCTCGGTAATATATCGTGACCACCCATAGTTTTATACAAGTGTGTTCTCGTATTTATGAATTGCGTGTTTTGAATTTAATTTCAAAATGTATCTTTCTTTCCATTCGCTCCGAAAAATATAAATACGTGATTAGTATGCTGTCGTAGATAAAATAAGTCACTTTATACCTCTGCATGCATTGGGAAGAGTGTTGTACCATAAATACGAGTATGATATAAACAATATAACAATATTATTGTGGTGTAGAGGTAGAACGCTCGACTGTTACGTTGGAGGTCGCAAGTGTGGTTCCAGATCAGTGCAAATATTATGATATTAGCTTTAAAAAAAGATTTTGTTTTGGATATACCACTTCGGTGGTAGGTAAGCACGCGGTCAACCTGATGGAAAGTAGTTACCGTGGCTTATGGACGTTTGTAATACCAGGGGCGTCACATTCGTGCTGCTTACCATATAGAGAAGAGCGGGGAAGGGAAAAAGGGGAGGGGAGAAGGTTAAGAGAGTCTCTGTGCTGTCAGTGCCGAAGACAAAGAAGGGTTTCTCGGTCTTCCCACTGACAACACACAACCTCTCCAGTGAGCTCTAGCTACCCTACTCACCGCCAGAAACACATCACAAGGATATTATTAGCTGCAGTAGGTATACTGCAGGGCGGATGTACTTCCCCAGTCGGACTGCTCAATTAGGACGGGAGATACCGTCATGTCCTACCTCCGTCAAAAGATTATTGATATATTGAAGATTATAGAATTTACCTAAAATGTATGTTAGTATATCTATCTCCATTTTAGAATCCATAATACGAATGGTTAAGCTCTACTTACAGTGTCATATGTGGTGGTTAAGTTCTACTAATACATGGTCTAGTATATATATCATGTAGAAACTAAAAGTGGTTGTTATTATTATTTACTACATAACGATCGTATCCCCGTGCAACGACTACATTTCGATGTGTTTGTACCAAATATTATTAAATAGTATTGTAAATCATGTGCAATTTTTTTTAATAAGGACAAGTTTTTATAGGAGTTAATTCAACAGTTTCAGGCAATTAAGTTTTTTCTTTATCTATTTCTTTATTTATAAGTTCTTTATTTTTAACCATAAATTGAATTTGACACCTAAGGAAAATTAATTAAAGCACAGCATAATTAAAAGTAACATTCTTAACAATATAACAAGAGCAAATACAATTTTCACAAAAGAACTAGCTACTAAAAGATTTCTTTTGCTCTTTTTATTAGAGTTTAAATAAAAGAGTTTTGCCAGATCAAAAGTACTGAGTAATTTGTCCCTAAGGTTTAATTACTATCTATTTACACGAACTGCAATAAAGTCACTGTCAGTTCTTCGACGACTCTGCTGAAAAAAGATTATAGGTATAAGAAAGAACCGGAAACACGACAGTTACTTCAATGAAAGCCTGGAATAGACCATCGCTTGTAAAGTTAAGCTTAATGACATTGATTTCGAAAAGGATAGGATAAATATTTTAGGATATTCTAGGACAAACTTCTCAACGTCACCTAATCCCATGATAAGCATAGCTTAACTAGCTTGTGTTATGAGTTCTAGAATGCGGATGAATATACATAGATACATTTTATGTTAAAACATACATATTATACATAGAAACACCCAGACCAATGCAGATACTCATATTCAAGCACACAAATATTTGCAATGAGCGGGAATCGAACCCGCGCCTCCTGCGTAGTAGTCGCGTTCACTACCACCACGCCACGGAAGTCGTCAAATAAATCAATAATGGAAAATTTTGAGTAGCTACTGTTATGGCAACGCAGGTACTCTTTGTTTATGTTCACTTATGCTTATCTATGCTTCAAAGACGTTTCACATTATATGCTCTATTAGACAAAACAGAACCCAGATTCTACTAAATGTTAATCATAGTCACATGACTGTGAATACAGAAGTAGCAAAGGCATTTACAGATTTATTTATATTGCCTTAATGTTCAAAATGAAATGCAATAAATGTTTCATCTACTATACACAATGCCATTTAATTTTGAACTTTAAGGTTGCGAAAATAGAGTCCAAAATTAAATGGCACATTTTGTAATCTCAGTTATTTGACAATGGTTGACAGTTAGTAGAATCGACAGTTAGTAGTTTGAAATAGATACAAATAGAACAAGTGCATAAAGGGGAAAGGTTTATTGGGTTAAGTTGGTTGTACAAGCTATAAATAACTGTGCACATTGCAAATGTATCACCTGCAAATTTAACGACTGAAAAATTACTATATATTTAGATCGTATTCGATTGTACATGACTGACCTAATGAAGGGTAGGTATCCTTATAAGTCAGCCGACGGCAAAAACAGCGGCGTTCACACACGTTAATGTGACTTGAGCATGGACGTTGAGCTATGTACCGAAGATACTGGCTAGAAGTTAGTCATTGATTGTATTTGTTTGATATAATACCTATATTTAAAGAAATTCATTATATAGGTAGTATAATATAACAATAATTTAGCTAAGAATATTATTAGATTACATCATCAATCAACATTAAAAATAGAGAATGTATTTAGAAAACTAGAAATGAGCGTCAGTTCTTAAGGGCACCATGAGTTTGCTTTAGATCTGAAAATTACATTTAGTTACAAGTTAATTAGACATTAACTAGTGAGTACCTAACCATAGGTATTAAATAGGTATTATATCCATTTATAATACTCATAGAAATTTCAATGTAAAGGTACTGCGTATGTATATGTATCGAAACAAGAGTTAAACGATATAGCCCAATCTTCTCTACTATTATTAATATCTTCTTATCTGTTGAAAGAATCCATCAATTTATTGCAGAAGTTACAAGTTTGCGCATGTAGCCTATAAGAGCCAATCAAAACACCAACAAACGTACTGATCAACCAATGACGCAAGCCCATGAGCCCGAGATTGGTTTGCAATTTAATCTATAATCAAAAATTGATTCATCGGTGAGCCCTGACCAAAGAGACTTAAGAACCCATATAGCTACGTATAGCTACTGCGCAGTGGATTGTCAAAAAGTTTGCCAGGTAAAATAGAGATTGGATAAATCGAGTAAAATTATTTTACTACTAAGGTATCAAGAATATGCCGAACTTGGTACTCATGTACTTAATGGAACTTTTAAAGCATTTAGTATGTTTACTGTTTCTAATCAATCCATTTTCTGTAAGAAAAACATCGCGGGTTCGATTCCCGTCGGAGCATTCACTTTTTCGATCTCAATTGATTGTAAAAGAATGATAGGAGGAAGCCCTTTAATAAAAAAACCGCAGCTCCGTGTGACGTGGTTGGAATCCCGTCGGACCATTTTCTTTTTCCGGTCTAAATTGATTTGATATTCATGATTGAGGTTCATGGTACAATTTTCCCGCGATACCGTCGTCTTCTACTTTAATTCTCTGTAATGATGAAGGAAATACGTTAATTGTTGCAATCAACAGTAAAATTATTACCACGGTAGTGTATTGGCATCTTCGTAACTTCAAGCGTGCCTTTGAGTTTGCCGCTCATTCAATGGTCTGTTTTTAATGATTATTGTTCATTGAATACTTTACTAATACTAGTAATTATTTCATAGGGTTACATACATTTTAAATGTCATGTTTCGATAAATGGTAGGTCTTTATTAAACTTTAAAACGATTGGTGATGAAAAACGAATATTATCACTCCATCTTCTCCGAAAGGGGTCGTAAGAGGCGACTGAAGGAAAAATACACAGACGATATCCCCGAGGAAGAGAGAAAACTCGAAATGAAACTCTGTACCAGCCTGTCTAGTGTCTAGCCAGCGTGAAATCAGTAGAACAAAAAAAACTTGGTTCTAAGACACGATTAAAAGAAAATGTAATATTAATAATATTCTAGAACACGATTTCGTTTTTTACAAATGTGTTTGCATATCCTTCTCAATGTTGAAGGCAAGAGTGACATGGAGCGTCCACCGCAATCTCGCCCCGTGGGAAATCTTCACAAAAAGGTTCCACGGGCAAACAATGAAGACGACCAGTTTGTTTGTACTTAAGGGTAACCTCAGACTGAAGGGATGATGTTTTAAAAACATTGTGGTTATATTTAATTTCTGTAAACAAAAACACTGTAAATTTTTCGTTCATTAAAATAAAGTATTTTAAATTTAACTTGATAAATAACCTATATATTGATAATCACGCGTTCATCATTAAAGTAAATTGAAATAAGTTGATCATTGATATAACTCCTATTTACAAAGCAGAGCCTAAATAACAATCACTAAGAACTTCAGCTTTCTTTTTAATTGGTCACCCAAACGCCGCAAGTAATCAGCTTACCTATTTCACTGCTGTCATTATGGCTGCTGTAAAAACCAACGCAGAGGGTAGGACGTCTGCTCATCTGAAATACCTTTAGCATTTGAATTTGCTGAGATTGTCGCCAGTGACTACGTTGTCTGGGTAGATAAGAAATTTCAAATTATACGAAGTTAATACTATTTTGCATTTAGGTAAACCGAGATAAGACTTATTTTGGAATATATTTAGTAAACTGAGTTTTTGGTGAATTTTATAAACCATCTTTGCTAATGATTATGTGCAAAATAGATGGCGATGTAAATGTATTGCGCTTCCACGGATATTGTTAAACTTTATTTGATTTTGTTATGATTGAGTACGTTATTTTCCTTAACAATTTCATGAGTGTAGAAATACCAGACAGACCTGGCGCTGATTTCCAATCGGTTTATAGTTAGGTAATGTCGTCACCCAAGATTGAATAATGAATAAGTTCATTTTTGTATGAACGTTTAAAGACTTATAATATTTGTAAAACAAAAGAGAAGTTCATGAAACTCGTTAAGTATAAGACGACTTTATTGAAACCTTTTAGTACAAAAATAGAAGGGTTTCAATTAAATCACAGTCAAAGATTAACCAACCAAAGAGGAAAGGAAAGTAAATAAGGAGACTTAAAAAGTTTATAACTCAGATTATTGTCGCAGGTATGGACTTCTGAGCTGTTAAGTTTGGATAAGCAAGTTCTCAACTAAAGCATTATATATTTTACAAGTTTAGTTTAAACGCAAACATAAAACATAATATTATTGGCGTTCAAAGTCACGTGGTAGCTAATTTCACTGTAGACAATTTAGCTTTCAAGAACTCTATCTCCAGATGAGAAATAGAAATAATTGAGTTATAAACGCCATAAAATAATCATATTAATAGCCATATTTTGGCACTGAGCCAAATAAAATTTACTAATGGTTTGCCGACTATTACATTGGCAATAAAATGCATCGTCGGAGAACTAATGATCAAAACTAAAAATATACCTATATCTACAAATATCTTGAAGTTGGTACATTTTTGACTTGAAAAATAGATATTCAGTGGTCAAAAAAATTGATGAGTAATTAAAAAAGCACAATTTACACATTCTACAATGTCACAGTAATTCAAATATTATCTTTTATTGATCAATAAACCACAGTCAGATGGCTTGAAACGTAGAAAATATAAAGTGCTCTTAAAATTGCCATCTCATCAAAAATTCAATTACGCCCCAAGTTTAATTTAAATTGATTATACTGAATGTAGAACAATGCGAGTTCATTTGCCCTGGCGAATCCTATATTTTCTAAACAAATGGCAATCAGCTTGTTTGTTACACAGTTATAAATAGATTATCGTTTAAATAAAATCACAAAGTGCTACACAGACCGGAAAATTCGAATGTAGTTTTACATGCGGGCAGAGCAAACATACGTAGATGAGTATACCTACTCTTAATTGTAGACTTAGAAAACCCTATCTGAGTTGTTGATAAACATTTTAGACATTGGAAGCTGCAATGCTTGTAAACAGATCAACTTTGTTTAACTTAATTGGATTAGCTAGTATTATTTATAAGAACTTTATAAACTTTAGGGTTATTTACTAATTTCGTTTTCATATGACGCTTTATTTAGGCTATTTGGTAAATAATTTTATGTCTAAGTTTGAGTGTGAATTAATACATACATTTTTACACAACAAGTACCCTTTGTTTAAAAATAAAGTGAGCTGCTTTAAAAAACAAGGACAAGGACGAGTCGAAATCGGGCAGTGTACGATAAATTTGGCATTGCTTTTGGCAAATTGGAGTTACCAATATAGGTATAATTTCGTAGTCGACCGCAGATCGCGCAGCAAATACGGTGTACCGTGATATAAATAAATATGCATGTGATGATAATGTTTAATGTAATGATTCATTGCGGCTTCTCAATGGTGCTGTTTATCTGTATCAAAGTTTAACGAGTACGACATGTCATCCGGAATCACATATTGTCCATTGAATTAACAGAATATCAGTCCCACAATCCGTTCATTTGTCTACACACTTTATCCACACATTTCAATGTTTCACAACTTGTACTTGTTAAACTCCGATATGGATAAATGCCTGGTTGGGAAACCGCTAGGAATTAAAGTAATAAACAATATTATCATATTCCAGGTTATTTCACAGTACGCTCTATCTGCTGCATGCATCTGCAGTTGTCGTATGCGGTCGGCTACGGAATTATACCATAAAACTATCAACAATGTGAATGAAATTTTATACCAACTTTCAACCAGCCCTGCTTAGTTTTAATATAAATAGTGCTATGAAATTTGTCGTAAAATATTTTAAAATAATAAAGAGCGTGATTGAAATTCAATAAATACCTAAAGTTCACCCTAATAACATAAACCATTAAAATCTAAAATTAAGCTAATCCCTTTAAGGAAGTCGTAACTAGAGCAAAATAGAATATTCGTTGTTGCCAGCTACAGTTATTTCTAAAGGCTATAAAACCGGTGTATCGTTCAGAGGGGGCATAATAAACAAACAGACGAACAGATACGGGTGGTCGGGTAAAACACGGTACGTGCGATTTGTTGATATGACCGCCACCCTTGTCCTGTGTCCCGAGCGACGACGTTCATTTGTATGTGATACGTTGTGGAGGTGATACTAATTAATAACTCGGTATGTGATATTGCTCGAGTAAACATATTCCTCGTAATCATACCTACTACTCGTATATAACTTATATACTAGACTAAAAATAACTCTTTTTATACTGTACGACATAACGGAATTTCCTATTAAAATTGATACTCAACAGGAAAGAACTACATCGCGCCCAACTACATAAACATGAATATTAGCAGCAACTCACACGCGGGTAGAGCCACGGGTAATAGCTAGTATAACTGAGTATCCCGGATCTAAACTGTGAATAAATCGAAATATAGTGTTGACTACTGAACTCTAAAAATGTTCACTACATTTCAATGGAATTAATTAAAATAAACTCATATTCTACAATAAAATGTGATAATTGATAGCATAGTCATTATTATACTACGAAACATAATAATGTCCAGAGTTTCCAGAGGCAGTAACAATTTTTAATTAGTTAAACATTTTTTTTGTGCGCTCCATACTCAGGGGTAATAACAAGGGCCGTAATTTTGTATTTTATTAACGTTATACTAATAAACGTTTTAATGTTCTATTAATTTTAAAAACGTACTTTTTTCGGGACTACATAATGTTAAGCCAACGTAAATTAATTTCGGGCTTAGAGAATGTTTTCAAATAATGCCCCTTTCGCGTAGGTCTGCAATCGATAGCTCGAGTTTGTAGTATATTGCATACCATTACGTTGGAAAGCTCTTATTTTACAGTATACTGCTGTTATGTTACGATTACTTATTTTTTTTATTGAATATTCACTGTATAATCAAATACAATAACACAATAATAAATTAAATTAAGAAATTATTAATAAAGTAAATTAAATGTATAAACTCTGACGATTGCTTAGCATGACATTATTTTCAATATGCTTACTTAAGCTTCAGTTATAGTGCTTTAAGGTACAGTTTTCTTTGTTTTTTAAGCTCATGTTCGCCATAAAGTGATGTTTAACTCAAAATTCCCTGACAATTTTACAACGATTGATTCATTTTTATGCTTCCTCTGGCAAACACTACATGCACCACCAAATTATAATATGGTACGTATACTGTACGTTTATTTAAAAAGTCTATTTCTTTTCTTTGTTTCAAATTCCTTTTTCGTTTTTTTTTAACGTATAGTACATTTAGTTTACGTACAGTTTTCTGAATTGTGTCGCAAGCAATAAGAATAACTAAGTATATTTCTCTTTTTAACGTATATTGGCTGTAGATACATACCTATTGGCAGTAGGTATAATTATGTCTACACCAAATACTCGTATGAAAAAATACTGTGTGTAATGACAATTTTTTTTTTTAACGTATAGTATTTTCAGTTTACATACAGTAACAATAAGGAATACTAAGTAAGTAAGTTCTATTTATCAGTATTTATTTGTATTTATCTATATTTATCAGTATTTATCAGTATTTATCAGTAAATGCGGCCTAATAGTTTTCATGAATATCATAAAAGAACCGTACTACAATCGCAAGCTAATATTAGCAACACAATATTGTGTTTAGATTAAAATCAATAGTTGGCATCCCTTCCTACGTTTGTATGTTATGTTGATCTTACCTAATTTATGAAATTAACGCGTTCTAATCTAACAGTAAGTACCACTACAAGAAGATTCAACGTCTTTACAATGGATTAGTTAATACGTTTGATATATGGTTCGCGAAAACCGGGTATAAACGAGATCATATGGTAAATACAATAATTTACCTTTTGATTAGCAGGACGTTTCGACCAGGTAGCACTAGCCGTGGTTTATTTATAAAATCGTCAAATTTATTGTTACATATTTGCCAATTACATTGTAGACTGAAGACTGTACGCTTTAATAAATTATTAACTTCACTGCAGAAAATAACGTTTTCAGGAACAGTAAATTAACATAAATTAGCAAGAAACATAATAGGTATCTCCTTTACTTATTAATTTTTCGGTGGAAGATGTTTTTTTCAGCTCAACAGATTTAGTAGAAAGAACCAAGCGGTTCGGTGAGTCTTTTCTCTGCCGTACCATTAAGTCCTGGAATTCCTTGCCGGCGCACGTGTTTCCTTCTTCCTACAGTCCCGGGTCCTTTAAGCGGGGCGTGAAAAAGCATCTGATGAGGCCGTCAAGCTGAGCGCCACCATTGTAGCACTGAACGTGTTTGCAATGGTGACCCTCTTTCATGGGACTTTGCCTTCAGCTTAACATCAGGCGAGGTAAAGTCAAATTGACGTGCCATAGATAAAAAAAAAAAAAAAAGTATAAGTATCGCTTTTTCAGGATAAGCTCGAAAGGAAAGTTTTACATCTTTTGACGATCTTGGTTTTAGAACTTGAAGTAGCTAAGTGCAAAGGAACATAAAAACGTTGCAAGGTTTATTCAGAGTTTTTTATCGACCTATATATAAGGGTAATGTCACGTTAATAGCAAGTTGAAGCGTCCCTACTATTGGTCGAGACAACAATTACCGCTTGGTAATCTGAAACGAACGCATCGGATTTCGTATCACGTCGTGTTGATTGTCGAACGACAAACCGGGTACCCGCCGGCGTTCCAATTACCAGCGATATAGAAACCCTGACTGCAATACCCTATACATAGAATAAACTAATAATTATTGTCAGAGAGTGCCAATATTTGGTTTTGTATTCACATGCACATGCAGTAAGTACATCGTAAATCTAATGAGATTTATAAGGTTCTAACAGTGCAGTGATGTAAAATTTATTTAACTCATCGAAGACCTCAAGGTATTGACATATATTTCCAAGCCTTTTGTTAGAGAATAGCGATCATACAGGGATCTAAATATTTTATGATGAAAAGGAAAATGATGGTCATAACGCTGATGATATTAGCTGCGGCCCAAGCACATGTGCACAAATCACCCCACCCCACAAAGCTGTAATTTTCTTTTGCTAGACTGACTGATATGGCATTTGGTTTGTAGAAAGTATGCTACAATTTTCATGAAGTATTTTCATGTAAATTTGAATAATTCACCTGGGATATCCACAAGCTGCATCAAATTTTCAATGTTTTCAAATATCCTTTTTCAGGCAGCAATCAATGATCGTGTTGTTTGTTACTTATTAAGCTTTTTAGAAAATATGCCCAGAGGATTTATTTTTTGTAGCTAAAGGGAGGAAAACTGATTTAAAAGTGATTTTTGGAATTAATAAAGGTTTACCTGTAATAAAAACTGAAAAAAGGTAAAATGGTTGTACCATATATTTTGATAAGATCGTTACAAATGTCATCACTCATAACGTAAGCCGTTTATGATTGAAGCATTTGATAATTTCGACTAGAATCTTAACAATATGTAAGGGATTGGTCGCGAGTCCCGTCTGTATTTTTACTTTTCCAATCTAAATTGATTTGAATAGTTAGCATATTTAGTAAATGATTAATAGAATTCAATAAACTATATCCATCAAATAATATTTTTTCAAGTACATTTCTTTAATACACTATGCAAAGCCTACCAGGTTTGTCGGTAAATTCTTCAATTAAAATGTTTTGAATCTACGAAGTCTTTGGCGAAGGTAACAGGGTTGGCAACAAATGAATGACCCAAAGCAAAGAGCACCCCCACTTTGCTTCCAACGGTTCGTGACTCATACGTTCAAAAGGCAAAATAAATATTTAAACCGCAATAAAAAAATAAATATGTCGATTCTTTTTCTCTCGTTGATCTATGACAGTTTCCGTAAAACCCCCGTCTCTCACTTATCAGGACTCACGGACTAAAACCAAACGAAGGGCGCCGCCCAATCTGCCTTGCCGCTTATCTCAATTTAATGGCTTCCGTATTAATACCGCCTTTGTCTAATTTGAGAATGCTTCGCCTCGGCTATTGTTTAATCGACCGGTAAAAATTTATGCCTTTTGGTATAAACATTATCGTTACATGTTGGGTTTGGTCAAAATATTTCGTGCTTTCTTGATCATATTTTGTAAACACGCAATATGTATATTGTTATCGTTAATATGTTTTCCAAAATAATCAGCTATTTTGTTCTAGATCAGCGAAGTGTATGACGGGCTTATTAATCTGACGCTGAGTTTATTAATAAATATAGTAATTAAATCAATTTATATTCAAAGCTAAAAAATATATTCTATACTAAAATGAGTAAATAATGTCAAAACGTCGCTAGTTCAGGCTCATTTGAAGCAATATCACGTTTACCCACAAATCAAAAGCACGACATAGTCCCAACGGTTTCCGCTGCTGTCTCGCTTGTGACAGAAAAATTGTGAGTCAAAGCCATTGTTTCCAATATCGACGAAGAGAGGAAAACTTTTATTGGGCACAAAGTGGGTATTATTCACGGGTCGAACGCAATCAACCACGGACGGTGAAAAGGAGGACGCCGGACGCGACGCCTCTGAATGCAAAGATATTTTTTGCCAAATGCGGGTCATTTTCAAAGGGTTCGTCTTATGAGGGAAAAATGGACAGACCCTTTTCGATTACCGGAGTCATGGATCAAAAACGTAGCCGCAATTAAGAAAGATTATTTCTTTTTCAATACACAAAGGGCTCCTTTGTGTTTGTACTTATAGGCACTCATTTTGTGGCTCAAGTTTTCTGAAAACTATTTGAGCATTATTGGATATTAAAAGGCGTATATCTATGTTATCAAAATATATATTGCGCTTTGGTCTCAGCAGAAGAAAATTATCGTCTATGAAATAGAGTTCACTTTATATCGGTTTATGTCCTCATGTTTTAACACGGTTTCATTACGTGGTTGGTGGAAAAATATTATGTTTTATTTAATACCTTTTTGATCTTCGGGTAATATAAGAATTATACGATCATTCACACTAAACTAACCGATGTACCTATCCATTTTAACTAATCAGTTCAGTAAGTAATTGTGGGGGATTTCTGTGTAAGATGTTAGTATACGTACCTATATACTTATATAGACGGTTTGGTCCAACTTAAAATTTTACGTTTGTTTGATTGCAATCAGTTAACAACCTCCTAAGTGATATAAAAAAAGAAAATAATAATGAACTCCTTTCTAAGTTGTTGATTTTTGAGAAAATGATTTATCTATAGTGTGCGTGTGTGTGTGTGTCAATTTTATGTTTATTTCCAATTAAAGTTCTCCTCAATTAGAGACATCCTCGTATACAACCAAAAATTGCAGCTATAATGACTTTAAACAAAAGTTTATATTAACCTATAGTAACATATTATGTCATTTTACAAATTTTCATATTCGGTAGACATATATCTGAAATTACCGCTGGTATTCCTATTAAATATTCTTATCTCCTCCGGCAGAAATCTTTAAAGTAATTTTCAAAAAATGTAATACTTTTAAAATCCATACAGTTATTATCGTCTATAATACACAACGGGCAAATAAATTCTCATAGCTTTGGTCAACCATTCTATTTCTGTACCGCTTATTGCTTGTTAAGTCAATATTTTGAAGCTGAGTTTGCGACGCGTTTAGAATCGAAAGTATTTCTTCCCAATCAAATTCAAAACGAGATTAAAATATGGGATCTTTCCAATTTTTTATTTGGTACGTTTGAAATAGGCATAATTTTTTGTACTCTTCACTTCCTTTAACTGCAGTCATTCGTTTTAATATGTACCTACAACTTTTTAGAATTGTGTATATGTAAATTCCAGTATACATAAATGTGGTTCTTGTATGGGTATGGGTGCTTCGTGGATTACCTGCATCGTATCCAGAAGGAGCCACTGTGATGCGAGAGAGTCCTCGGGAACACATTGACCGGGTACCTGGCATGGGAGACGCCGCAGCGGGTCCTGGTGGCGGCCCTAGGAGTGGGAGCTCTCTCAGTCTTGCTCACGGCGATATGGCATCCTAATGCGCGAGCGCTTGGGGTGCCGGATCTGCCGACGCATGGGGGATATCTTGGCTACTATCTCACTTCCGGCAACTAAAGACCCTAAGTTGTGAAAAGATCTGGCGTATGTTTTAGTCGGTTCGAGTCTGACAGAACCTCCACAACCAGCTCTGGCGGGTGATTGTACCCGAGTGGATTTTATGCACGATAAAAAATGGTGTACATGAATATCAAGTTATATTTCATGGTCACGTGTTCAAATATTCGGGAGTGCAGATCACTGCACAAGAGTATCGAACTTACTCACCATAAGCCTTAGTTTATTATTCTCCAGGTCAATAATTTTAGGATACGCAGTAAAATAATAATACTTTACGGATATTCTTATTACTTACATCAAATGTACCTTGGAGAAATGTGCTCATATATTTTTATAAGGACAGTAAAAGTTATATCGATCTCTATACCAACGAGATGTTATGTTACCGCAAGAAAAACCTCAAATTTACTTAGCAAAAATATTGCGAAAAAGTGTACGCTAACTATACTTTTCAATCCCTTGTTATAGAGAACATATAATGTAGCTATGGCGACCAAACCGACTCTGCTATGCATTGGAGAAGAACTACACTTACTATATATAGCTTTTACAGATTTAGATAGAGTCAATCAATTGATTATTATCATCACATGTCTCGCCCAATGTACGCCTTCCGCAACCAGCCTTCCGAGCTACCTTTTTCAGGTCAGTCCATCTGTTTAAGTGTAACCTTCAGTTTACCTTCTCGTGGTCTCCTCGTTTCCTCAAATGATCATCAGTTCTTCGACAGATGTGGCCAGCACACTGTCAGATCAGTTTACTTATTACGCGAGCTTTAAATGTTTGTCAGAAAACTAATTGCAAATTTTATCCTTCAAAGAGACTTCAAGCACTATCAGTGTCCATGTTACGGCATTGTAAGTTATAGCAGGCAGGATGCACTGGTCAAAGATCTTTGTTTTTTATGCATTGTGGTCGAGGTGGACCCTTCATGTATCACGTATACTTATTATATATTTGCACTGAGCGGGATTCGAACCCGCGGCATTCCCTGCCTAACAATCGCAATCCCTACTGTACGAGTATGCTTAAGTATATATATTATGTTCTCATATAATGTTAAATTAATAAATGACAAGACACTATCAATTAGATAATTATATTCGAGCACCATTAATAAGTTTCACCTTAATCCCAAGTTATCAAAACTATAATTTAATAACCTGCAAACACTTCTAAATATACATACCTACATTAAGTCTAAATATAGATAGTGTCTATATGCTAATGTTGCGCTTGACTGAAAGATCACGAAATTGTATGATTTATTCCACTGGTCCACTTAGTTGGGTTTACTAAAAATATTCTGTGCTTATACTCACGCCCGCCTTTGACTTGACTGTCTGGGCTTCTACATTTTGCTTTCTAATCTCCCTTTACAAACTAACGTTTGTAACAAAATAGATACATGTGAATGTAGATCTTAATACTAAGCCCTAAGATCCAATTTAGTGTTGTTCTTGTCAACTTTTGCAACTTTTAGCTACAATAACTCGTAGTAGCTTCAGAATTTTTATGTAGTTTTAACTGAACGTAGCCGTATAGAAAACCATACTTTATTTTTAAGAAAATAAGGTTTAGTTTATTACGAAACATTTGCGCCGTTGTTAAGTTTCTTTCCAAATCATCCCCCACAGCCAGAGGAAGTCCCTAGAGGCATGATCCCGAATTCCTCATTTATCATGCTTGTCACGTGTTGACCATCCCTCGTGTATACCGTGCCATGTAAGTATACAAGAATGTACATCAACTCATCCCCCTTCGAAAACCTCAATGACTTGATGTCTGTCTTTTCATAACAAAATTTTCTTAAATCAAAAAGTTACAAAAGAAATTTGTATAAACTGAAGAGGCACAATATAGAAGAATATGCAAAACGGGCGAAGTTAAAGAAAATTTTATGAATAATCTATAGTTAATACTATGAATGCGACACAGTAAATACAAAGTAAGATTATATAACATTAAAGTGCGTTACATGATATAAATCTTATTGGGAACATAAACATTGGGCTTACATGTAACCGAATCCTTTTTCTGTAAAGATTTTCCTGTATTATGCTCAAAGGTGTTGAAAAACCCACACAAAGCGAGAAATAATACAACTGAAACAATAGCAAAATGAAACCAAATTAAGGATTCCACAACGAATATCTTCTTGTGAAAAAGGCGGTTGGAATTACGGTGGGCTGTGATTTGAATTTATTACCCTAAGGCTAATTTTATTTCGGCGGGATCCGGAATATGGCCGAGAAAGCGTCTTGCCCATTACGAAGACAATATTGTGAACGATGCCGCAGTTCTACTGGATCTTTGTACAATCAAAAACAGAATAATTTGTTTGTTTAACTACCGAGAACAAAAGAAGAAAGATCTTGTAGGTACCTACTTTTTTAAACAATTTTAATGACACTATGTTTTTATGTTTCTGCTTAAACTCTTTTTTTATTTTGTTTTATTTATGACACGTCAATTTGACATCACCTCACCTGTTGGTAAGCTGTAGGCAAAGTCTCAGGGAAGAGGGTCACCATTACAAACAGGTACAGTGTTAATGGTGGCGCTCAGCTTGACGGCCTCATTAGATGATTTTCATGCTCCACTTAAAGGACCCGGTACTGTAGGGAGAAAGAAACACGTGCGCTGGTACGGAATTCCAAGACTTCACGAACTTCAAGAATTAACGTTCTGGGATTGAATATTCTGATATTGGTATAAAAAACCTGGTAACTAACTTGGTGCAAATTTCTCTTTCAAGGTGTTTGGGGTCAGACAGCAGGTGCTCATTTTGGTATACCGACTTTCAGATGAAGTTGGCTTGGGACATGAACATCTGATTGAACAATCACAACTTCACGTTCTAAGTACAAACTATAAGATATTATATTAAGAACTTAGTTATAAACTGAACAC
Organism: Pelosia muscerda; assembly: GCA_963691645.1. NCBI lineage: Eukaryota > Metazoa > Arthropoda > Insecta > Lepidoptera > Erebidae > Pelosia > Pelosia muscerda. The sequence continues at coordinate 10,473,230 of OY829113.1, forward strand.
GTAACTATACTATGTTTATTCTTGCATTGTACTAGAACATTTAACATCGTAAAGAAAACAAACTGCGGAACAGTACCTTTTGTGGTAGACTGTGCAACACAACTTACACCCGCAGGTAAATGTGGCCTCTTAATAATAAAAAGCGGTAACGGGGAAAACTCGGGAACGACCACTGTTTATCGAGAAACAAAGGCAAGTAAGGCATACAATATGCATAATGATTGTACTAAATTAGGACAACAACGTCCCTTTTACACTGACTTAAATTGCTTATTGCGCCTCGTTTTCTTCTGACAGTCTTGTATGATATGGAACCTGTTTTGTTATATTTTATTATTTACAGTTGACTAAATAGCAATGTATACTTTTATAGCTTTTCTATTACCACTTTGAAACACATTGTAGAAAGAAGATATTTGTAATCTCCTATCTATAAATATGTATAAAATGTTAAGTAGCTTTTTGTACTTCAGAATCTCAAGAAATGCCGTGTTCATTGAGTACAAATTTTGATAGCGTGTTCCAAGTTATTTTTTCGTGTCAGTAGACAATGAATATGAAAATACGCGTTATTTGAAGCCTCTTTGTTTTTATGTAAGAATAACCCCCATTATTACTTCGCCATACTATTTATCATTATGCACATAAATAAATGGTTCAACATAATATTATTGTTATATAATATAGGTACCTGATAAGTAGTGGTAAAATTACCACGAGACGTGTTTTTTATTAAATTATAATACATGTATATACCATTTTAAAACGGCATCATCATTATCAATTTAAAATGTATACAGTTAAAATATTAAATTATAATTAAAATATAACCATAGTATACTTATGTAGAGAACACACGTAATCAATGTTTTCCTTTTGTGCATGAAAGTAGCATTAGATTAGGCTCTATTCTGATCACTAAACATGGGACAGGGAATGGATATTAAACCACTCCATTTCAGTAAGGTCCATAGCACAGTATAGTATGTTTTGACAGCCGAAGTAAAATTTACGATCGCTCACCGGCCGCGATAAACCGCCTTTTGTCACAAGCCAATCCGGTAACGCCTGTTTTATGAGCAAATAAATTTCAAACACTATTATGATTCAAATCGAGACCGGACCCACAAAATACAAACACCCCTTTTTATCGGGCGCTCATTGAAGTATTCACAAAAATATTTTTATAAAAACATTCTCGCATTAAAAGTAAAAAGAAACTTTGTGACGATAACATAGTTTTATATTTTATGTGTTTTATTTAGTCACGTTCATAATATATTTATATCAAACATTTGTGTTTAATAAATTATAGCCGTGCTGTTATGATTTTTCCTTTAGGGCCAGATTAGTGAGATTCATAATACATTTTATTTTTACGACTCTCTTTAAGAATTTTGATATTTTATATAACAGCTGCGGTAATTATTCAATAAGGAAACGTTACAACATTAATAAAATGTTATAAAATACCATCATCGCATCAATAATATCTTTTCGAGTGTATTTTTTTAGTTATCATAATATTTTTATAAATAAATATGTAGACTATAAACGGTTAGAATAATGCTCGAAGGATTTTATATACCAAAAATATTGGTGTATATTGCAAGCTACAGATTGTTAATCTAGGTCATAGCGGATTAACCCGAGGCTTAGGTAAGATGTTTCTGTAGTATGTGTATTGTGTGCATGGAGAGATAAAGTAAACATCGCCCCTGTAGCCTGCCTCGAGTAGAGGCTAAAGTGTCTAGTCTGCGAAAGACCGGGGCACTTAAGGAAGACAGGTGAGAGCTTGGATCAAAGGGCTTCATTGACCCGTTTGTAGTCGGCCTGTTTGCATTAATCTCACACTACAGATATAGGAATTTTTTACATGTACTTTGTATCTACTCAGTAAGTTTTAAATATCAATATGTGGGAACAGTGAGCATCAAAAGTATACTCATCATCGAAAATCATCGCACTTTATAATCCGAGTACACCCGATAGAACTGCCGATTTTGTCCCACTCTTGGTACTACCGACTGGCTGTTAGTGGCACCATGGTTATTTTTACTTATCCTTGGTACCATCACTTTGCCAGTGGTACCACGGTTATACTGATTAACCCTGGTACCATCACCTGCCTGCCAGGTGGCACCACGGTTATTTTTACCTATTCCTAGTATCACCAGTTAATATCTCCTAACCCAATGATGTTTTTTTCTCAATGTAGTATTTATTGTTATTTGCGGCAATCTTTCATTTATAACATATCCTGTAGTGGTGTGTTGTGAAGAGTAGGGAAATATCAAAATCTGGATGTTGGAGAAAAAAGAATATCTCTTTATTGTTGTTAAATAAATACCATACTCGTTGGTTTTTAGTCCGCACAACACTTTCCTAAAAAAAATAAGGTTCTTTTCAACCCTTCTTAAAATTGCATAGGGGTCTCAAGAATGTAAGTTAAACAATGAAAATTAACTTGCGTAACTACATTGTCACTCGTATAAAGCAAATTCTCAAATAGTAACGTATCCGCTTTCGTCAGAAACCTGTCACGTTTGCCTACGGAGTTTGGACAGTAAAGAGCTTGATTAATTGTGACTTCGAATCGTATACATATATGTGGTGTTTTTGTTCGGCATTACAAATGACATGGTTCATGCATCAAATGTTTGGACTCTCGCCCACCGCTCTGAAGTGAGCACCGTCCATTTGGGCAGTAAAATTCCCAAATCAGGTAATAAAAATTTAACATTATTAACAATGTCCGATACTATGTAAGATGTATACGTAATATATGTAGTATAACAGAAAACCTGCGATAAAATATGGGTAAGTATAACAAGTACATACAGTCCATTCTGTTCCGTGTAGTCCTGCAGAATATTATTGTTTTACTTTGAAAGAGATACATTGTGGCAACTAACATAGTTTTTAAAAGTATAACTTTAATATAGGTACATATTATAGTTGCGGCATGCTATGATGGCCGTTTTGACACGACTGGTGGTGCTCGTTTTCTTTTTTTTTGGTGCGCCTCATATTGAACAAGGAATTGTTAGATAATTAACTAGAGAAAACTAGACGAATAACTAAAAAAAAGAAAAAACGAGCAAAATCAGTCATGTCAAACCGACCGTTATAGCATGTCACAACTATAGTGACTGCTGCACAATAATATAACTAAAAATCGTTTCAGCTGTTTAATTGTTCATAGGAATTTAGAGACGTTCAAAAAACGACCTACATTTGCAATATAAAAAAATGAAATAAATAACTATAAACAGTTTAATAACTCGGCTGCGCTAATGTAATAAATAAATAATAAATATGTGCATCCATTGCCTACTCCGGTAATTTATAGTCAGGATCACCATGTCAGTTTATGGTATTTTATATAACAATAATAGATATTATTGCATACTTGTTATTATATAGCTCTTAATCAAACCATTTAACTAGAAGCAGGTGAAACTTATTTCAAATAGTAGCTGCTTACATAATTTAACTTGATGTAAATTCCGCCTGCTTCTAGTTAAATATTTCGATTAAGAGTGAAAGTCAAGAAGTATGTAACAGTATAATACTCTGTCGCATTTGGGTAAAAATACATAGTTATCAAATATTTAAAAGTATAGTATTATCCTTCTTCATTTGTTCAATATACTGTGGGCGACCCATATAATGCTAGTCGAATTCTATAATGGTTGAATCAAATACGCCTAACAGCGAGAATATTTTAATTTTGTTGTATTAAATACCAGCGGGTAGTTCTCAATGGTCACCTTTAGAAATTAATTGATTAATTCATTCACGTTTAAAGTGTGTATTATATAGGAAGTTCGTGGATATAATTTATGTACAGTTTTAAACTTCGTATCATTAACTATTTAAACAAAAATTATGGAGCTTGCTTGCATTTAGCAGTGGAAATAGAAACACTTAAATCAATAAAAAAATCATTTATCGGTCTTTTGGGAACTGCCGATGGAAGTGAAACCACCTGTATGTATAAGAAGTAAATTTACGGACTTAACTCCGATTATGTCAAATAGTACAACTGGCGGTATATATATTTTCTCTTTTTTGTAATAATATTAGCAACCGACATAATTGACCTCAATGGCTTGTGTGAGGAGTGACTTCATGTCGGTAGTGTAATAACCGGGATCCGAACCCAGGACTTCTCGATCGTGAGTACGACCCCTTAACCACTAAGTCACGGAGACTTTGTCACAATAAGCCACGAGTCTCAATTATCTAAACAATAGACAAAAAAGATTTCATCTCAAAATTTGACAATATACGGATACTACTGACCGTATATTGAAAAAAAAAATAAAGAAGTATTCTTAAAAAAGTATTATATACGATACTTTAAAGAAGTATTATTAAAAAATCATGATATAAAGTAACGTATATCTATGATATAAATATAGTATACAGCGAATATGCTTTTTACGGTCCTGTAATAGCAAAAAATTATTAACCACGATTTTTATAGTAGCTTTTTTCATTGCTTTTAAGTTGCAAACAAGTTGTTTGTTAGCCAGTTGGATGAAAGAATCGCAAAAAGACACTAATGCGCTGTCGATCTCTAGGATAAGGTCTTGCTGGAGCAGATAAATTTTATAATCGTCCAAATAATTCAACAGTTTTTCCCTCAATTATTGCATTTCACCGCAAAGACAGCTGAGGCGTTTTGGACATTCTTCTTTAACGAGCCCGCTGCATGCCGAGGAGCACAGCTTACAACCTTACTTTAGCACATTCAGTGACCGTTGGATTTAAAGCAAAAAGGTTCATAATTTATTTGGCATGATGAAAATGGCCAATGGTCCAATTTAATATCTGCTCAGTCTTTAAATATAAAACGATTCGTTGGTTTTTACATATCAGGTTTAAGATAAATACATATCTAAATATAATAAAATATTTTGACGAGAATAAAAAATGCTAAAAATTGAAGTGTGGAAAAAAGGTGTGTAAAGTGTGAAGTGTCGTGAATGAAATGTAAGTACAATACGCCGTTATGCAATTCAAACTCATGATTTGCTAGAATACGGTGTTTAATGTACATTATTAAACTAACTACGCTTTAGTTTGTTTCATAGCGGTCTAATTGCAAAATTTTGGTCAAAAATAAACGCTGCTTTAAAGCTAATTATAAAAAAAGTTCGGAACAATTGAAAGCTCTTGGGAATCTGCGAATCCAATTTATTAACACCAGTTGTAATGCTCTTCAGTTTGATTAAATTTTACTCCTGTATTGTATTACTAATCAAAAATTTTAATCTGCTACGTACAGTAACATTTCTCAGTGGAATAATGCCTGCATATTTGAAGTCTATTATTCGCACCGTAACATTCTATCTTAAAATTTATATATGATTGGTTGTTGCCCGTGGTTTCACCCGATTTTGATCCATTTCCCGCAACCTATCGAAACCTATTCCCGAGATAAAAAGTAGGTAGTCTATATGCATATCTATAATCCATCCCTGTACCATTTTCAGCCAGATATGTTTAACCGTTAGAATGTTATTGACTAACAAACATCCGAATATACAAATATCTTCACAAATTCTCACATTTACAATATTAGTAGGAAGTAGAATAATACGACTACCTGCTGTGCCTGCGACTTTACCCGCCTGAACTAAGACTTGAGTTTCAACTCTTTTACGGGGAACCTTAATAGGTACTTTATCGAAAACAAAAGTAGCTTAAGGTATATATCATTAAATAATATAATAAGTTCCATACCTACTGTAGAAGTTCTGTCCAAATTGTTGCTGCAGCTGTTGTTTAAACTTTACAAATACATACTCCAATTTTATTTGTATGGATATTTAGATATTTCGTACGTACTTCTTTAAATTAATTTACACAATAAAACTAGGAAAGAACACACAGTAACTAAAGTGAAAAGTTTACTGCCGTCGCCGCATTGTACAAAAAAACGCATAACGAAATAAAAAAAACAAAAATGTGATAAAACGTGTGAGCTTTTGGTGCACAGCATGGAGGAAATGGCACTACATTGTAAACGTAGTTTTAATTCATGCTTCTCACTAGTATTCATTTGTACACAAAAATATTTTATTTATTGTTGCTTAACCAATAAAATTTTACCGTTCATCCACCACAACTGCTAGTCTTTATTAGTATGACGATATTACTGACATCATTCTTCATTGTCCGTGTCACAAATATTAGTCATACTAGTATTTGAAGCTTATTGCTGATTTGTCTCCTGACCATTTTCATCTTGGGCTATTTATTAGCTATAAAGCTATTGAATTGCACCGTAATTAAATACGTCCTAAAAATACATGTGTTACACGTGAACGTTAATCTTTTATTAATTTACTGTTGTTATTTTTCATGTTCATCTCTGTATACGACGTGAATTTGGTAAACGCTATATTGCTTTTGTTGAAAATTTTATTCCAAAGTAATTTACGTTGAAAACACATTCTAAATGTTTCATTGCTGCCGTAGGATGTTCCACAAAACGCTTTGTAATTTAAATACCGATCTTGTTATCATTTGTTGAACATAAATACCCCAAAGTGTAACGTAACTGAACTCAAAATGAGGTTCTCTTACCAATTTAGGTAAAGACTCCCAATTTGTTGAATAAATCGTGTTACATGACAATTTGTAGGTTCAGACCCTAATATATCTTACACTTTATTATATCGGTGCCAGGTCTCTTACTATGCAAGTCTGAAGGTGCCGTAAATATACAACAACAAACGCCTCATTGGTAACGTTTAAGGGCAATTCCGACCAATAAAGCAGCGTGCGTGGGTTGGATAAAACAACCACTTATGTCCGACCTCTGACTATTCACGATTCTTCAATAGTTCTCTTTATTTTTTCGGATATCTTTGAGGATGGGCAGATCATTTATGAATAGTTACGCGGTATCGAAGGCGATTGAGCCGCGAATGCCCAAATACGTGGGAGTTATTATTTCAATAATCTAAGTACATTTCTGGATCACAATTATCATTTTCATTGCTACATGTGATATAGTTACGAGTACCTACGATATTTTGACTCAGCTGCTATATCATGAAATTATTTCAAAAGGTTATAATAATATACTCTTTTTCTCTCTTTAATATAGATAACATTTTTATTGATGTTTGCAAATGCGTTTTATACCGAGCAAGTTCATGGGCTCCACATCATTCTCTGAACCTTTTTCCTCAGTTGGGGTCGGCTTGTTAATTTCATTGTTATAGTTTTTGCATATAAGTATTTAGCTAAGAAGACAAGCTATAACAGAAGACAACTTACTTATTTACATCTTATATAACAGATTGAACAGTTAAGGATTAACTTATTTTGTTTGTCAAATTGTTCTTAAAGTCCTTGGTAGACGAGAAAAAATACCATAAAATAAATTAGGAACCAACACTACTTTGGTTATAGAACTAACAGTCCTGGTAGTGTTGGAACTCGGACGTTGGGTTTGAGGCGTTATGATGCAGAAACATACCGAAGTACCTTAATATTGATCCTCCTAGTTTAAACGAAACCATTTATAATCGAAATTTTATGCAACGATTTACTGTAAAAAATCACTTTGTTTGTTGATTGAAAGCGGACGTATTCAATAATCCATTAAATCATGGCGTTAGAGTTTTGACAGATGATATACGAGGCTGCCAGCCTCGCTGCCAGTGTATGACTGATGCGTGCGGTACATATCAGTATCCGTTTTCGTTTTACTATGTGTTATGATGACAACTTTTATTCATTCTGTGGCTTGGACCATTATCTAGTTCGACTGTTACTAATACGAGACTGAGGTTAATTTAATCTCATTGATCAGGAATGGTCACGATTAAAGAAATAAAGATTATATCAAAAAATATTCCCTTATCTTTGTTTATAAAACCCGACGAACATTTTCAATGTATAATCAAGATAGAAATATGAATAATTTTCATATAATATTCATACTTAACAATGCTAAATCATTCTGAGTTTTCAATACCACATAAAAGATTTCGATAAATAGATAAAATTACCAACAATATTATGTTTTATCACGAAAAACATTTTCAAATTTTCACGTTGACTCAGTGATCTATAGATAACAAATGAATTCCATCAATCAATTTTTAATCATGTCTTTTATAGAACTTTTTCCTTGATTTCTTTCAGCAGACGTTTCCGCCTTCAGATATTTTTTGTATATTCAAATGTAAGTATTGTTATTTAATCAGATATATATATATAGAATACTGAAGGACGGTGACAGCTGCCTATTCCTGTACAACATAAGTAGGGAACTCAGTATTGATGTAGACCGAAATCTGTCACTCGGCCACTTGTATGTAAATCCCACACCGGGCTCTGGTGTGTTATGCAAATGTATGTACACATTATTTGCATCAATGACTGTTAGCCTCCTTCTCTTTTATGAAGTCTTTGGAGGAGGAAGAATACTAATGGTTATTTAACATACATACATACATATAAGTGTACATACAACTTAAGTCTTACTTCTTCCCAAGTTTATGTTCTTAAATACTTCACGAGCTTACTCTACCATCGTCAAATTTTTTATTCAAGCTGTAGGTTTTGAGTACATCTTTCAGTAACTTTATAAGGTACGTTACTTGTAACTATTATTATATGATACATGAATGATTCATGAATCTAGTTTTTGCAAACTTAGGGACCAAATCGTGGAACAAATTTCGACAAACAAATTTCGTGGAACACGTGTGTAAAGTACTGCCAAGTATAATATACGGATAAAATGATTATATTATGATATTAATAACATTGTGCTAGTTGTATCTATATAACCATTGAAGAAAAACACTACCTATTACTTACCAACTTTCCTGGTTGAAAAAGGACTGAAGTTTATTAATTCGGCAAGTAGCACTCAGTATATGGTGATTCACTGAGCGTGGATTTAACTTAACATTTTCTGACATAAAAATAAAATCTCAGAAAATTACGTTATGCGATAAAGGAGTAATTTTGAAGTACTTGGGTGTTAGTGGAAAAGTGGCGTATAGTGAGATACGCTTTTATTATTTTGCTTGCATTACGACCTTTTAAAAGTTTATATTGTGTTTCCTTACGACTTGATGGTATGAGAGCCACCTTATAGGGTAAAAGCCGGATAGTTGCGCCAGTGGGATACTTGCCACGGTTTCGAATACACTATGTTACGGATGTAATTGGCATTAGCGTTTTACTATAGTTGTAAGTACACCTCCCATAGACCTCAGGGCCACGTTAACCGTCACCATAGACGCAAGCGTTTCACTCGTGCAAGCGAAAATCTTCCGCGGTGAATCTTCGTTAGGTGTCGAACTTATATTGGTAAGTTATTTCTGTTGAATATTTTTATTACTAATTGTGGTTTCAATCCACCTTATATTTCTTTGCGTGCATTAGACTTTACATTGCAAAGTTTATTACATATTTTTGTAACATAATTATTATTTATTTCGCAAATGAAAAGGGCAAGTATCCGTATCAAAAAGGATAGTTGCCCTAGAAACTTGTGCGGATAGTTGCTCTGAGGGCAACTATTCGCAACTATAAATTCATTCACCAAAAATGGCAAATATTTTCTATTTGTGTGTTTTATTCATTGTGGCTGTAACTTAGCTAGAATACAATAAGTATTTTGGTCGTGTGTTCTAGGCCCACCCGTGTCAGTACTTTTTTCAGATTATTTATTATTTTTATTTTTATACCACTTAAAGTGGCAGATATGCACCTAATGGAAAGAGGTTGCCGTGGCCTATGAACGTAAGTAACCCCAGAGTTCATTCTACCCGTTAATAAAATAAAATTAATAATCAATTAACTTTTTAGGTGAGCAAAATGCCTCGTAAGTATCAGCGTAAAGCCGGCGTGGTGCCGCGTCACATAAGCTGAACAGAGGAAAGTTTAAGTCTTGCATTCCAAGAGTTGGACAAAAAAAAGGAATCAATTAAATATCGCGAATGTATGGGATACCGCGGGATACGGGGTATAATTTTTGGCTATTTTTGTTATATTTTGTATAAAGTTGATTAGAAGATAAATAATAAAGACTGGTTGAGTAAATCGATATGAATTTGTTTTTCATCAAAAATCATTGTGAGGCGTCTATCCCCGCATGAGGCAAGTATCCTCTCAAGTATTATTTACGTTAGGCAACTATCCGCTAGAGTGGGCAACTATCCTCTTTTTGAGAGGTCAAATAAAACAGGTTTTACTCAAAACCTATAATAACTATGTTCTTAACAATAGGCTTCTATAGTAGCTCAAAGACCTATAATTTGATATACACCTTGCAATATTCTTATTAAGCACATATTTCTTAATTATATAGCTTTGTTGAAAAGTGGCGCAACTATCCGGCTTTTACCCTAAGTTAAGCACTTGGTGGGTCCTCATATTCTCTAATAGCCATATACCTAAACCAAATCATGGAATGGAGTTTTAAGCTAGTTAAGGTAACTGAATCCTTAATGCCACATGATAGAATACATTTTTACATGTCTTCGTATTATTATGACGTGCAGTGAAATTAAAATCACAACTCATGAGCATGACTCATTTATTCATACAGATCATTTCAAGTCAATTTCACATAATGTTATTATTGTTATTTTGTATTGATTTTCTATCAAATTTTAGCACCGTGCCGTTTTACGTAGCAAAATAACAAAGAGAAGGCTTGATGCAACTGATAGCTACCTAGTCATAGAGTTTCGTGAGGTTCAGGGTTTTCTTTGTGTTTTCTGCTGGTTCAAGAACTATTCGAAGACGACCTGTATAATAGAAAATAGTTAATGGTTTAGTCATGTCACTGATATGTGCAACTTAACAAAGGAATAAAGATCGAATATCAGAATAAAACCTGCCTTCTCCTCACCTGGACACACTGCTCGACGAAGTTTCTGCGGGTGGCGGTTGCTTTTCGCCTGGGCTGTAAGCTGAGCAAGGAAGCTAAAGTCTTTGTGAAGGAGCTAGGACAAATACTCAATAAAAAAACAGGTGACTATCGTTCCGGCTCATTCCTGGTGCAAAGGCTGGGCATTGCAATCCAGTGCGGAAACGCGGCGAGTGTAATGGGCACTTTTCCACTGGGAGCGATCAGGAACGGGTTGCTTAATTAGTTTTGACGTAATATGTATAATGTATATGTATTATAAATGTATTGTAATAAACAAAACTATATTATTCAACATATCTAAAATAGAATAAAACATATAATAAAAAAATATATAAAGCTGTTTCATTTTTAGCTATCGGGAAAACAAAGATATTTAACTTTTCTCTTCACTGCCTCAGATAAATATTATCTATAAATCAGATAGTTACTCAGTTTTGTATGTAGGTATGACTTAGTCTTAGAGTCAATGAAAAATTGTATCGTGTGTATGTATGTAATGTGTATGCAATGTACTCGACGGAGATTAATGTAACATACACATAATAAATATAATCACGTCCATTTTATTCGATTTAGGCCTGATAACTCACGTTAGCGTTTCCGAATCCATAAAATAGCCCGAATCTCACGATGAGGTACCAGTATCTATTTACTTGAATCAGTATTTATATTTTATTATTTATCAAACGATTGACATTTATGATCACACGAACGGTGGGAGAAAATAAGACAGACGTGAGAGTTCAATAGTACACCTTTTACTAGAAACAACGTCTCAACCGTAAAAATATTCTACGCAATAGAAATATTACTAGTCTATTACATAACAGTTTTTCATTTTCATTGAACAAATAAAATAAAATCAAACTAACTCAGATCACGATTGGCTTTGTGAAAGATTACAAGGCAAGTTACTAGGTATTATTGTCACTTATTGGCGTGTTTCTTTTACTTTCTTTAAATCGTGGTACTGTAGAACACATTTTTTGTGTTGACGTTTATTGTTAAATACATGATGAATTGACTTTCGTGGTCGATGTCACGTAAATTGGCACAGAATGGCAGTATAATTATGCGATAGCTGTTATGTAATCATAATCGAAAGGATTTGGTCGAACCGCCCGCTCGCTTAGTCATTTATAGTGACGTGGAATTATTGCTGTACTGGGCGGTATTACCAAAATTATCGTACAAATAAACTATAGCCGTAAAGTCGTGGGATGAAAGTATTACAATTAAACACGAGTCTATTCCCAAATCGATGACAGTTCTTGTGTCGAATAAAAAGTCAAACACTATTGTCTTCACATTCAAGCCATTGATTTAATGTTGAGACACACCGCATGCCCATAATCCGCAAACTGAAGTATTAAAAAGCTGGTAAGTTAATCAAAGTGTGATAGTCGATAGTAAACTAAATGCTAATGGAGATATTATCACTCTTAATATTACACCTACTGAATTCATCTCTGCACCCCTGCGGTTGACTCGTAGGTAGTGAGTTTTTAGATAGCCCTCTCTGGTGGGGGAACCATTTTGATGACCTCACAAAAATAGATTTTGCGACCTATACTAGACAAAAGGACGTGCGACATTTGGTTTTGTTGTTTGATTGCTGGATGTCCCCACATTCAGTATTTAGATCCAGATCCAGATCATTAGATCATCTGGCCGGAAACATCCCATCATCATTGGTTTACCACTCTAGGGCTAGTTTGCGGCTATCGATCCTTTAGCAATAGCGGCTAGCCCATTGTTCTTTCAGTTGATCTTTTATTGATTAACAACTTCAATTTTCCATCAATAAGGCTCATATTTATGTATATGTATACGATCATATTCGATTAATATTATAAAACAAAGTATTCTAAATCTAAAAAAGTTCCACAGTAAAAGTATAAGTATCTCAACTTAACATACGGTTTCTTAGAACAATGATACAATAACAAACAATGAAAGCTTGTCATATTAACCATTGTATGAAAACACAGAATCAATGAACTGGCTTACCAAAAACGGTACCTCCCAGGCCATGTAAGACCGATCGAATTACAAGTCGCAACCAACACACACCATTTTACATACAATGCGAAGTGGGCGTAACGTACAGCACTAACGTTTTGTGGAAACTAGATCTCGTTCAGGGTATGCTTTTTGAATATTGAACTTGTTCTATAAGTAAAAATTTAGACTATTGTATGATCTACGTAAAGTGACATTATATTAAATAGTATATTATCATAGGAAATAGCATGATTGACATTTTGCAATAAAATACATTTTAGGCTTAAAATGTGTAACTATTTTGGGGGACGGGTTGCAAAAGAAAAATAAAATTTACAGGCTTGGCTAACGTGGTTCTAGAAGATTTTCTTGTGAAATTTAACATTGGCGTCTCACCATTCATAATTTAATATTACATTTACACATTTACATCATTCTGCAGCAGAAGTTGAACTGAAGTTACTGGTAAAAATCCATGTAGTCTTGTTATGTCGAAACTTATGAATTTTACTTTAATCACGTGAGTTTTTAACCGACTTCCAAAAAAGTTCTCAATTCGACTAGTATATTTTTTATGTATGTACACCGATTACCCGGCGATTTATGATCCGATTTACGTGACTTTTTTTAGTTCGATGCAATGTAGTCGCCATTTGGTCCCATAAAAATTTTATGTAGTTTGGACTAGTAGTGATTATTTTATAAACATTAACATGTGTATTTTGACATGTACATTTTAACCGATTTCTTCTCTATGATCTTCGATATTTCCGTCGCTTATAAACGGATTTATTTTTTTTACCTAGTGGTAAAAATCTTTTGATTATTGAAGTGACTGCACCGCCATTAGTACACGCATTTAACGACTATTAGCTAAAGAAAGCTATTAGCTAAAAATAAAGAAAATGGAGTTTCAGACGTGTCTTCAGAGTTTGTTAGTACTGCTTGCTTAAGGACCTTTACTCCTGGCTAGGTACTAAGCGGAACTTTATCTCCTTTTAACAGTTTGATGGTTCTAATGGGTTCGCTAATGTCAGTATCAACATTATATATAAAGCAAGATAAATACTAAAATAAACGTTTTAAAGATTGATTCATCCCATCAAGACATCTGTACCTAACAATGGGATGAAATGCGTTACAACAAGGCACAAAAATTAGTGGCGAAAGATTTATTATAATAAGTCACTTTTTGGTTTTGTACTAAAGATTAAATTGTTAATTGTAATGAGAATCATTAACTTTATTAATTGAATAACTGTCTTAACTACCTAAATATAATAAATGAGCAGGTTGTTGCCACATATGCATATAACGCGGTTTTGGATTCTTGAAATTGTAAGACATTTTGAATTAATATTATCACTGCTTTCCTCGTAGTTACAGATCTAGGTATACAGATCTATACTGTTGGTATATATCGTATACAGTATTCGAAAATTTTTCTCCGTATTTCGATTTTATCCGTATGAGGAAATAAACACTGAAATGAAACATCTGTTTGATTCTTCATAATATTCACATAATATTGGCAAAAACATACCTACTTACTAAATAAACACGGCTTGTAAAACGAATATTTACTGGCTTACTTATGCAAATACCTTTCCTAAGCTGTTCTTAAAATTCCATAAACAGTTTATCGTAGGCGTGTGTCTTGAGTATAAAAACTGGATTAACGTCTCATATGCTGGTAATCCAAACGTATATCAAGGATTTGCAGAATCAAGTCCCAGTTCGCTCGTATATAAATACGATGGTACTTTTTACGTAAATCAATATCCCAATTATTCCTCCTTAACTTCTTTTACGAATATTTTTTATGTATTTAAGAACTTGTAAAGCATGAACATTATTATTATCAGATGAGGATGTTAGAATCACAAAATCCCGCCCAGACATTGTACTAACAAAATTAACATATTCACTGTTTCATCTCAACTGGTTCCCACTTTACAATTTCCTATTAGTGTTTACAAAGGCAAAGTCAATACGCTGTGGTAGCTAGAAATTTTATCATGCTGTTTGCTTTTACTAGCGCTCCTATCTCTGCGTGTAAAGATTTAAATTCCCTTACACACAAGTCTACATTACAATGAAGATCCACACGCTACTCTATTGTTGAAATTTGTTTACAAAATTTTTAAGGTAGTATTGACTTTAGCGTGAGAATTGGTTTCTAACGTTCGTAACCCTGGTAGGTCTAATCGATCAAATATCTAACATACTACTGTTATGCATTATTAAGGTGAATAAGTATGTAAATAAATTCAGTAGCTTATTTTCATTGTCATGTAGACTTACGTGTGACATTACCCAAATTAAAATTCTGTAGTAGGCATTGATCAAAATATCGAACTTTGTTGAAATACAAGGTTCCATGTGCACCACTATGTAAACCATAGATCTTTTTTTCTTAGAATAAAGATTTCATTTTTTTAAAAATTCAATTTTGATAATTCAACTCAATAATTCAAGTTGTTATAAATAAACTAAAACGAATAAATTAACAGTGTCTAGTAAATGATTTACGTACATGGGGGCACATACAAAACAGCACTAGTAGCGTAGATAGCACTAGTAGTAACTAGCATCATCACCTCAGCAAAATATTATTCTTATCATCTCAATCACCCAGGCCAATTTCTGATCTGAACAAATGGAAGGAGAACTTGTTCTTGAATTGTGATTAAGTAGACGTTGAGGGAGAAACCGTCCATAAGTGTCCTCAACTGAGTTCACCTCAATGTGGAGCAAGTAGCAGCCGTCTCTTCCAGCATATCATTTTTTGAAAGAGCATTTAGTATTGAAATGAAACCACTTGTTACAGATTCAATAGCAATATACTTTGGTATTATTTACTTGATATTGACCCGCGATCATGGTTACTAAGGGGTAGTCGAAACGTTGGGCTAAAAATAAATACTACCATATATCTATAAACAGTGGTTTCATCTTATTGTGTGACATTTGCGTAAATTACAGAGAGTACTGAGTAACCGAGGTTGTTAGTATGCCCGTTTACCCGTCCCACTTAGATAAATTTCTTGTGTTAATGATGGATGGGTTCAGATCGATAGGTTATGGCCAAAATTTTAAACAACGACCTCTCAATCGTGAAGCCGAGCTACCGAGGGTTTTTGTAGTCTAACGGACGGGCCAAATGTATCATATAACCGTTTACCCAAGAACCGGTAATCGGCTACGGTGACGTTGATGGCAAGCATTTGCCGGGATATGGAATAAACACTATAGGCTCATGTTCTGTTTGTTTTTATTGTACAATTGTACCTACTGCTAAACGCTATTTTGCTTTCAAACATACATAAATAAGTAAATAATAACGTTGATGACAAGCATTTGACGGGATATGAAATAAATACAGTAGGTGCATGTAAATTGTACCTTCTGCTAAACGCTATTTTACTTTCAAACATACATACATAAGTCAGTAAATAATAACTACTAAGCATTCTCGGAAACTTTCTAATCATTTCCGGCAGGGTAATGATATTCTGTCATTGCCAGTGTGTTGCTGTTTGCTATAGTTATTAGTTGTTGACTTATTAACTAGTTACATCACGAAACTTTTATATCTTTGGTGATTAACGGGATCTTATCATAACGGGAATGACAGTTAATAAACATGTCATCAAGTAATAAAACTTTTGATAAACTATCTACTTGATTAGTATGGCTACCTCATAAAATTATGATGTACGTATGGGATTAAGCTACTAAGTGATTTAATCTCCCTGTCAAATTTGTATGACCTTTAGTTTACCTAGATCAAAATGTCTCCCTTGTTTATTTAGCGGCATTTTCGTCTGCTAGTCATTTGCAGGATATCTCCAAATGAGAGACAAGTTATTCAATTCAAGTGTATTTTCTTCTACAACACACCGCTTTGTATTTGCACTTTTTTCCATAATTTAGTTTTACTCAGTACAATATAGTAATCAATGTTCTTATTTCAAGAATAGAGAAAAGTTATTTAGAATGTGTTTTTTACTTATCATACTTACAATGTAGTAGGTAATAAGTAAATAACTTTCAGTAAGTTTTTCAACTCACCACATTGGGTACTTACGAGTCCTGTGTCCAAACGGGATCTTCAGAATTAATGCCACATTCGACTTCCTGAATCGTACCGCACTGTATTCGAATAACTCAAATAAACTCAGGTGGAACTTTCAATACGCTTCGTGACCATGACGCTTACGACTGAAAAGCTTTATGCAAGATCTTGTTAAGCAATTTATTAGCAAAGTTGATCAATGAGTTAGTGGGACATATAATGTTTAACGTGTCAATTTAACTCACTAGTGGGTATACTTACTAGCAAGGTGGAAGTAGCCAATTACTTAGGCACGGAAAATTCAAACAAAAAAGGGTATTTACGTACGAGATGTATACTTGAACTTAACCCTAAACTTAACACTATCTGATATTGCATATAGTTTTATGTTTAGGATTCCGTTCTATGCGATCACATTTTGCTTCGTACGTTCGTTATAGGATCACATCGTTGTCCGTCTATAATAAGTCCATATATTTCAATACCTTCTTTCTAGGAACGCATTGGGATATCAAATTGAAACTCTGAAATAATTAGAGCGCACGCCTTGGAGCGATTAAAAAATTACATTACTTAGTTAAATACCGTCATTCTGTATCTTTTGATTGCATTGAATTATTAGGTACCTGGTACATTTCATAAAGCGTACTCAGTAATGAACGTAACACACACAAAACATTTATACCCATAGCACTTTAGCACATAAACCGATCCAGTTCACCGGATCAAAGCTTCTGTAATACGAAACACGTAGATCGATTCGTTCCGAACTTGCACCTTGTATGGCACATCACAAAAACTTCCCCAATTCCGATTTAAGACGCTGCCGGCGATTCTGTGCTTAACACAATAAAACTACTTTTAAGAAGTGTAAAAAGTGACACAAGTTTCATTACAAAGCGCAGTTGGAAAACGTTGACTGACTGTACAAGTCTAGTTAAGAACAGATAAAGATTAACCAGGTCTACATAACGAATCGAAAATAATTCAGAAGGAAGTCATGGTAGTTACTGATATAATCCTATGCTCGTTATTTCGTTATGAATATATATATATATAGCTATCTAGTTTTTGCAGTCAGCAAACACAAACCGACTAAATTCTCTGAAATCCAACTTACCGAATGTGTAGTGAGAGTAGTGGACTGTTGATGTTATTTGTGAGATGTTATTTAGAAAACAGTGACTTTTCTTTTTGAGACCACCAATAAGCAATGCCCTACTACCATCCACCTAGCAATAAGTTCATAATAAACTGGGTATAGTTATCAACCTTTATTTAAAAA
The DNA here is from genome assembly GCA_963691645.1 of Pelosia muscerda. Taxonomy (NCBI): domain Eukaryota; kingdom Metazoa; phylum Arthropoda; class Insecta; order Lepidoptera; family Erebidae; genus Pelosia; species Pelosia muscerda. The sequence continues at coordinate 10,491,518 of OY829113.1, forward strand.
AAGGATACGACACGTTCCATAAATACAGAGGTTCATTACAAATTCACTGGATATAAATTAATTGATAAGTTCAAAAATAATTACGAATATTCTTATATGTAATACAAGTTGTGCTTTATATATTTACTTATGAAGATTGTTCGCGACAATATCAAAAGATTTTGTAATTGTTAAAGACTATGCAGTGTCCGTCAATATAAAACTAATATTAATAAATATATTCCACCGTGTAAGTTGATTTATTGTTGTATGTATACAATATTTTTGTATGTATTGTTTTGCAAATTACGATTTAAATGTAACGTACCTGTATTAAATGATTATCTTACAGTACACACATCAATTATACCTCTTTATGTACATTATTTGTAGACCTCTTGTCATAGTAGACTATATGACATCATTATTATGGAATGACTGGATTGTATTCTTATCTGTTTCTCCTTCCGAATCTCTTAATAGTAGAGCACAATGAGCCAGATGTGGACTCAAGCACTCAAGTGGAAATGTGGAGATTAGATGCTAACAATGATGATGATGTGTGCCCTTTCACTGGTGAATCTATGCGAGATTTTTTTTTATTTTATAATCGACTGTCATATACGCACGACACTATTAAAGGTTTCATACTCATATTTGGTGAGGGTATTTGAAAGTATATTTATTAGATTATCTCCGTTAAGCTTACCTATCTGCTGCGCTCGAGAAAATGTTGAAATCGAATTTAGGAGTACCATACTAGATTTAGAAACAGATACTTCTGATTGTAACTATATACAGATCTGGTATTTATTTTGTGACAATCCCCATAAGTACTCTTACTTTTACAAATAGTTTGATTTTGTCGCGTAATAACTAAATAAAACAGTACGTGTATCTTATAGTATAACAAGTATTGTAGTTAGACAGATTTACAGCTAACATTAAGAAGGTAAAATACAGTTATCGGTATAGTAACAATGACACAAGGACGCGTCAAGAAAATAAAATAATATAACAATAAGTACGACGACCTAATTGTGACTTGTAATTTAAGACTTAAATTTAGAAAATTAAATTCTAAACAATATTAAATGATTCATTAATAAATATGAAAAAGTAAAGTTTTAAAACTTACATTGAATACTCATTAAGAATATTTACAATAGGTATAAAGCATTGTTTGTACAATCATTGAATACATTGGTTGAAAATTTTGGGCTCTGCTTTACAAAAATAAACGTTATTTTAGCTTATCAAATAATTACTTGGTATAGCGAATATGACCAAATTATAGTTAAAGAAAATCACAGCAAATATTTATTACCTATCTATTATATATAATATTATAACATGATCACTATCTATAAGTAACAAACGATTGTGTCGTAATCTTACATTAATTTTACATGACAAAATATCTTATACATATTTATGAAAATTCGTATTTCGTAGACATAGTAATTATTATATAGAGACTTGTCCCCAAAGTTTAATTTAATAATAACGTGTAAAACCTTTTTCATCAATATATACCTATATTAACAAATTTACCTTAACCATTTTAAAAAACAAACTGCAGATTGATAATATCTGGAGCTTTTCCAAAAACGTAACGTGTACGTTACGACGACGTTTTAATTACATTTGTAAGGAATTGTCAACTTGAAATTTATATTTTATAGTACTCTTTTTTAAAAACAAGGAAAACGTGTTTGTATGCTAAAGATGCATACGTCTAATATTTCGTAATTAGACGGCACGCTTACATTCGATAAGTAGACAGAACATTACAACTTTGTCCATAAATGGCGCAGTACTCGTTGCCCGTCATAAATATTCATTTTCGGTAAGCAAGAAGAAGTTTTCACGGTTTCTCATCGAGTTTCAGTCGAAGTAGACGCGGTTATATTAGCAATTTATGTGCAAAAATATTTCACTCTTCACAAGTATTTGCTGAAAATTCTTATCTGTTGCTATTGCAATTTTGTTATGATCTGTAATTTAGACTGCTTTATGACAATAACTATTTATAACTCAAGTTCAGAAAGGTGGTAATGAGTGATATTTCGTTGGTAGCAATTTTCATTTATGTATTTGAAATAAGTACATATAAGTGCCTGCTAGAAAAGCTGGACAATTCAAATTTGTACTGAGGTCATCCGACCCCCGCCCCTCCCCTCGCAGGATGAACGACCAACCTGAAAAAAGACAGCAGGAATAGGCTGAATCCGCACGTGGAAGACTGGGTGCATATTACAATCCCGAGAGAAAGTATTACGTACACTATTGTGGTCAAAGAAATGCTGTATTTTTTATACTTAAACAACAGGCAATAGCGTCGTTTATGTTATAGTAGTTAAGCTTCATATCGATCCTTTCAGGAAGCGGTATCTAATTATGGTCGTAGATATGCTGGACTAAAGCAGACTTGAAATACGAAGACAGACAGTGGACCTCCATAATTATGAACATTGAACATTATGTATGATTTATTTAGCTAATTGAAAGAATGATGTTGATCCTACAGATACATTATTTTGTTAAAGAATTAAGTCGGAAGCATTGAATGCTCTGTCGTACGTGCTATGATGGTACTCTAATTTTTATTTTTTTTAAATTGTTATTGTAAGCTCATATTAGTCAAAATGTGTGTGTTGTTCAATACTTTATTTTGTAATAGTTGTGTCTATTTTATTTTAGCTACTTTGTATAGGCGACTGTCCTTTTATTTCTTTGCCTCATTTAAATATAGTTTCGTACAAGCAATGAGCTTAGTAGATTTAACCGAAAAAGCTACTTTCACTAAAACGTAAGGTACGGGACTAAAAAGGTACGTACAGTCGACAAAGGAGAATAATAAATTAATATTCTAGGACAATACACAGAACGCCACCTAGAGCTAGACCCATTGTAAGCATAGTTTAACTAGCTCGTGTAATGGGTTCTAGAATGCGGATTAAACATAATTAAATACATATTTTTTGTAAATACATACCAAAGCAAATATTTGTATTGATGCACACAAATATTTGTCCTGAGCGGGGATTGAACCCGCGCTTCATGCGTAGCAGTCGCGTTAACAACCGCCACGCCACAGGGGTCGTCTCAGAAATGGTACCACTTTTTCATGTAAAGTTGTATGTAAATGTGGTACCGTATCTTTTTTGTTGACTGTATTTGTTGGACCTACGGGAGTATAGAAAATTACAGATTATATAAAATAAACAAGGTGTAGTTCAGTTAGAGCGTCCAGTGAGCTAGGTTTTCTTGTTGAAGTCTATGCCAGCTAGTTATTACGTAGACCAGTCCCATTTGTGAGGTAGTATAATTATGAATCTTCCGCGTATTTTCGTTTTTAAGATGGCTGCAACGTGCATCGAAACCCTTGCGCCTTTACATCTTCCATGCATTTGCGGAAAACGCCAAATGCAAGTACTATAAACTGAAAGGTTGGGGACATGGGGTCTAAGTGATCGTTTGCTATACAAATACTTGGCAAAGCGACTGATCTATGCTATGAGTGACCAGAAGGCTGGTTATTACACTGCACAAAGTATAAGTATTCCTATTCAACGTTGCGATGCCACCAGTCTTCTGGGAGCTTTACCGCTGATGATGCGAAGGTTTTATTCACTTAATTTAGTTTATTGCAGCAATCATTTCTAGTTTAATATTTTGATTTATTGTTCTTTTGCTTTATTACATTTATTTGAATAAATGAATTTAATTCGTTCAGAAAATCTGTAATTCAATTATTTATAGCTTTTACCTAACGGTTTTTGCATTTGTTACCTTTCTGATTTTGAAGTTAATTTTTTTTAATAACATTTGTTGATTTCTTATACTGATAAGTTTAATAAGCTGACCATTCAATGTTCAAAATTACTGACTATTTTAGATTTTTATTGGATGGATCAAATTGCTCTGTTAATAGTTTTTTTAAATTAATATTCTTATATGATACTGTAGGAAGCTTACGCGAATATCACACACTGCTAACCACCAATGTATTAACTGTTAATAAAATTAACTACTCGTATATGTAATAGGTGGTTTTAAGTTTTGTTAACATAGGTTATGTTAGCTATATTTTATTTTAATCTATTTGACTTAGGTGCTCAAAGAATTATAGATCTTAAGCTACCAACACGATTTTTTATAGCCCACCGTACAATGGGACAAATTAGAATCGTTATAAAATAATGGGTTTTTGGTTTTAAAAATAATTTTGAAATCAATGATCGAATAGTTTTTCACACAGTATCACTTAAGACTTCACGGTTCCACTTATACGTAAGAGAATTAAAGGAGAGATTCTTCGAATTGTTCGAAGTCTTCGTACCCTCAATCGCTCTCGTAGACGGTAGTATTTGAGCTTCTACGACGGCTGTATCGTGAGCAGAACTCGATTCTGGTTTCTGGCAGCCAGGTGCACGCAGTGCGCTCCGAAGTTGCACTGAAATAAGAAAATGAAAACTTTGATTCATCAATTAAGTTTGCCTGTTTAAAAAAATACCTATTTATTGATACAGTATTAGTTAAATAACAGGAAAAGGACTTGAATGATGGCAGTAGGTATTCAGTAATATAAATATTAAAATTTTGTACCTAACACAAGACATGTAAAATATAGACCACTCTCTGCTTTATAATTTGTTTTACGTTCACCAAAAATGTGCGGTATTAACAGTTCATTGTTATTTATTATTTGGGTTTCAATATTACGGTACTGTAAGTTAGTGTAATAAAAATAGGTATAAACCTATTAGGTAATATTAATTTTATGCGTACCTATACTAAAACCACAAGTTTTTCATTAGCAATATCAATTAGTCAAGACAAAGATATAACTAGACGTACGTACCTATACTAAAACCACAAGATTTTTTCATTAGTAATATCAATTAGTCAAGACAAAGATATAGCTAGACGTAGTTAATGCCTAGTTACAATCCACTTCAATCTATGTTAGATATATTAAATTCTTGAATTAATGTGATTTTTTCGATACGGCTTAACAGATTTTATATGATTTTTTGTGTATACTCAGAAAACCTGAGAAAACAATTTTATATACCCTAACATTATATGAGGTAGGCTCTTGAAAGTTTTACTAATAATTTATTTGATAAAATAATGTTTCCCATAGAGCTAGTTAGGTAAATTATAATAATCTAGCTTTACCCAACCTACTGAACCTACATTTAACATGTGCTAAGGAATTTTCCTTATTCATAAAGTACAATATTCATGTTGAAATGCAATAAAAAGTTAATATATTCGCTCCTTCAAGTGCCACCTACGTAAACTACTTGAATAAACAGAAGCACTATTTATCTTTACCTCATGTATAGGTGAAGCATGTTGTTTTAAAGAGAACCCCTATAGAACTGGGGTCAATGTTCTTGACACACTTTATGAGAAGAGCCTATGGACGACTTGCCTTGTACTCGTTAAAATATTGTTTTATGCCATAACCAACAAATATCATATTTCTATTTGATGTGGACTGGATGATAGACAGAGCCGTCTTCAGATAGGGCAGGTGCCCTGGGCACACAAGACTTTAGAGGCCCTTTTGGAAAGTTTAGGGTTTTACACTTTTCCCAAATTGATGTGCGAAAAATTGTTTCTCTTTCGTGGGGCCTCCCAGAAGGCGATGGACCCGGGGCACGTACCACGTGTTACCCTATGGTAAAGACAACATTTATGACAGACTGTGAGAGGCCTATATCCAACAGTGGACTGCTGTTTCATTATAGAAATCATACCTGTACAGAATACTCTATTTGTGACATTATACCATATTATAACTCCATATTTAATATTATTTAATTATTGTATTTAAATCTGCAGTACCTAACTATTATGAAACACCTGTTCTGTGTCAATCAATTGGTACATAAATTGACATCGAATGGAGACCAATAGAGAGAACAAGTCGGACACTATTAAAAGGAAATGAAAGCGACTCGAGGCAGACGCCAGAATCGCGGGTTCGAACGAAATCCAATTTGAAATAAGTGCCTTCTGAATTAATCCAGCCACTTTGAGCGGACCGGATGAAATTTCTGGTATTTTTCACGACTAGCAATAAAAACGAGCCCTCGACGCGGGAAAAAGATAAGTAATAGCTCCACCCTAAGTTCTGAGGAACTGTGAGGAATAATAATATTATACTCGTATGATGGAAACCTTTTTTTAATCCGTCTGCGTAAATATAAAGGTAGCGAAAGTGATATTGAAGATCACAAAAACTGCTGACACATTTAATGTCATGATCTGTTTCCTAAATTATTGAATGATTTAGTAAACATTTCATGAGATAATATTTGGTCATTTGAAGGTATTTTCTGTATTTTTTTCATTCGCAGTATACGATTAATAGTAGTATATCCTAGTATATTATTTTCATATCCCTACTAGAATGCTACTTTCTACTGCCCGTTGATTTTTCCCGTCACCCTCAGATATGGAAACCTATCCCACATATAAAAAGCTTATTTGTTATTCCAAAGTATAAACTATGCCTGTGCTACAATTCAGCTAGATTGGTTCCATTTTTTCACCGTGATTGAGCAAAAAACGTCTTCAGAAAGTTTCAAGTATTCATAAAACGCCCAAATCGTTTCTAAAACCCGATTTTCCATAAATGATGGTGTATATCAGTGGCAAATAGGGTCTGCAGATTTGTAAGGAAATATTTTTGTTCCGACAAGGGCCTTTTATGATCGGAAACCCTCAAGTGATTGGTGTGGCAAGCGTCAATAGGTTTCAACAACTGCTCAAGATCAAGTGGATCTATATCTACTTAATCCTAATCACTTACACTACAAGTTCCCTCACTACTATTAGTTCGTTTGATTGTATGTAATACCTAAATAACTCTTTTGCCATTATTATTGGCAACAAAATTAGTTGTACTTTTAGTGGTCTACAGTTGGATTAAGTTCCTACACTTCTTGAATAGCATTGATACTTTGGATATTTGAACGTGAACATGTCAGCAACTTTTATGATTCATAAATTATGAATCAATTAGAATGCAGCTAACTGAAGTGGCGCCACTAGTGCAGTTTGACAACTTGTCCTAACAAGTTTATACTTTGTGCCACCTGCTTCACTTAAACTCTAAACTAGATCACTTAACACCTCATCTTTACGTACGCGTGAATAATTATGACTTCGAACGGTTTATTGAGTTTCATCTTGTGTGCTCAGTTGGTAAATTAGTATGTTTATCGGTCAATTTTCGATAGTTTAATGTTTTATTTGAATTAGGTACGAGTAAACTCACTATTAAGGGGCAAATGAGTGATGTATTTTATTCTAAAACATAATAATTTTGTAACAGAAATAAATTTTTTTGAATCCTTGAATTATACCGGAGACGAAGCGTTATGCACATTTAAAACATGTAGAATAGAAAAATGTGTTTTGAGTCTCTATTCAATTCGTTTTAATGTTATCCTCGTAGTTACTATATCCTCGTTCGTGGATTTTTATCCTAAGCATAATTCAACGCAAGAAGACCATTATTTTTCACAATAGTTCATAACTCATACCTGTAGTTGCACCTAAGTTACAATTCTATAGCGCGAATAGTCGTTACATGTACTTTAGACTTCAGTCTGTCTGGCATTATATTATGTCCATCCCATATTGTTTGAGGAGTGTTTTTTGTCTTTAATTTCGATGTTTTCTTTGTTGCCTTGAATATAATTATACTTGAATAAGACGAGTCAATGATATATTTGTTGAACCACCAAATGTAGGGTAACTAGCTTTGCTCAAATAAGATTAGGATAATTGATCATGACTCTGACTGCTGTAGAGTTGAAAAATGTTTTATGGTCTCACTCTGTAGCAGCAGAATACAGTATTTCAATATTTTGGGGACGCCCTACCACGTTTTCACTTAATTCATGAGGTTTAGTTTCTTATTCCCCCTCCTCATGCAAAGCCTAAATAAATAATATAATCGTATCCAGTAGTTGAAAAAACTGCGATACTCGTATTAATACGTCGGTGGTATAAACCAGTGAAGTGAGAATTGTCTGTGCAAACATAAACGTAGCGGTCAAAATGGAAGCTCCATTGTGTCAGAATGTATTCATTTGTATGGCAAGCCTAATATTGACTGTACGAGTACAAAACTCGTTTCATGCATGTAAATATTGAATCGTCGTGAGCTATGGGCTAGAGATATTTTCTTATTAAAATTAATAAAAATCAAGTTATAATCATAACTTGTTTAAGAATGTGCGAGAGTTAAAAAAGTATGTTTACAAAATTGTATCTTTATGGTCAATTTGTGTTGATTATGTGGTGGATAATAAGGTATAAGTTTTGAAGATTATTAGTAATAAGTAATAATACTTCATCATAAAACTGTTTCTGTCCCTATTAAAGAAATAAGCTGAGAATAATATATCCTCGATAGACCTGATATGTGAATTATCCCTTTTTTATTGTTTCCCACAAATTCCCACGGATACCCCCCTTCTCCGCCGAGGGCGGTTGGAGAGGTTATGTTGGACTCGAAACGACCAAAAATCCATCTTTGGGTCTTATCCCTCGCACCCCGGCAGACCCGGGGCCGTCTCTTTCAAGATGACCCCCGTCGGGTGTAGGGACCACGGTGTCCCCGTCCAGTCCCCGGGAATGGGGAGGCGCGCTTAGCGCCGCTGCCGCGGCCTGCTTCTGCTAGGGTGACAGGCGACTTCACCCGTCACCCTCAGGCCCGCGCTCATGGAGGACGGAGGTCATTCTGCGACCTCCGACGTCCGAGTCGCCTACGCTCGATATGTGAATTATACCTAGTGCAATGGCGAGGGGTTACTATAACCCGATTCATACCGACTTCCCAAGGTCATATGATGCATGATAACCCAAATAGAAGTAAGTTTTTTATTTGACACCATTGTTGTGAAAGGATTTTTAAAGCAATATCATCTCGAAATAAAAAATAACAATGGATATTTTAAAAAAATTTACACATTCCAGATTCTATTCAAAAAGGTTATCTAGACCCAAGGAGACCCAAATTTTGTATAATTTAACTAGATTATGTTATGAGTTTCAGATTGCAAATATACAATAACGTAAATTACATGCCTATGATTCTTTTTGTAAATATATAGTATATATCGTACATAAAACACCCAAGATTATACACGAGATAAAAATTATATTTATGTCTACAAATATTTGCGCTGAACGACACTCGAACCTACATCCTGCAAGGACCTCAACAGGTAATTTTATTTTTATACTCGCCTCTTTATTGTGTTACACACTGCATTAAAAAAATGTGTAAATTTAATTCGCACGGAAACTGTACCTAAATACCATTCATGATACATGTATTGTATTTTTTTATGACATATATTGACTAAACTATTACAATTCACTAAACACACATTCATAACTGACTAATATTTTAACAAAATAACTTAATACCCACGAATGAACATTTATTACATAACCCGGTAACATAATCCGTCATCACGGAGCTAAGCTATTCTATATTTGAAAGTTAATAAGACATAAAAGTTTTAAGTATTATTGTAAACAGCTGCTGGCACTTTGATTGTGTGGCACTAAATATGACTAACGTAGATTGTGTTATTATCACGTACCTATCGGATATAAAATATTTATATTGAAATTATTTCACTACGAATTTTATTGATTTCCTTCAAACTTGAGTTTAGATTGAAACATCGACAATCGAAACATAAGTAAAAGGTTTCACTGTGTAAGAGAATATCTGGATAACAAAATACTCAAATTATTAAATTCAATATTGAATGACATGTTGGATATTGTTATATTTATTGATATTGACATAGATATCAATGATACAATTTCTGTAACCATATTCGAAGCAAATAAACTATTGAATTGAATAGAATAGGTTTAATAACCATATGCGGGTGATTTAATATTCCCAACAGTTTAAAATGTCATAGGATTGCATATGAGAATTTCTTCTTTGGTGGTCTCTGTCATTCCAATTAGCATCCAACGCCTCATACATATCAAAAATGATGAACTCATAAAACAGCTTTGAATGTTTTTACGATCGTCTGAATCTATTTTCTTATGATTTCTACATCTCACATTGTTATACACGGATTGTAATGTTATTAATTATCAAAGTATATTTTATAGGCTATAAATTTGGATCTTAAGTAATTCAAATACCTTTCTATCTTATGAATATGATATCTTATTAAGAAGCGAGTTATTGGTGCAATAAGTTATAACAGGTCATATTATTATAAATTAAACCTTTTTAAGATGTTTTGAATGTTACAATTTAATGAACTTTTTAATAGTGATACATTTGAAATTGTGACATCATTGTTCATTAATATACGACGAAACGTTTTTCTGTGATTGTACCTACTTATTTTAAAAATTCGCCAGAATGTGACTGAGTAGTTGTGACGTATTCGGACTACAAAACGTAATGAATATCAAAATTCACAACACAATATAAAAGAATTCAATCAATTCAGGTTTGAATTAAACCTCTCATCAATTTACCTACATATTTTTGTTCGAGTTTTCATCCTAACCGCGACAAAGTTAATCCCGCTAAGCAAATATAATATTAAAATTAGAAAAAAATGTAACTGATGTCATATTATAGTTATTACCTAAGCGTAGTTATTACAGCCCTAGAAACCTATTTCTCATAAACATGACTTTAGAACTGAAATAAAAATACTGTACTTTCCAACATCATATAATCGAATACCCACAGGAATCTAGTCTCTACATTTTATAATTTTTTGCTTCATCCTTGTCGTAAGGTAACCTACACTTGCTCATGTTTTTAATACTGAAGGAAATGTACCTCATAGTAGAAATAGTTACTAAAGCAACTTTAATTATATCTAATCACGTATCGCACGCGTTGAACGGTCTAAAATCCTCACACAATCAATATACTATCATCACAGGGGGAATAAATTCACCAAGCAGCCCTTGCTAATCAAATGTCTGGGAACACAATTTTAACCGATTCCCTAAATCTGTATAGTTACCAATTTAGTGAACAGACAAGCGTATTGTAGAATTACAGTATAACCCTCATTTCTAATTTGTAAATGCAAGAACGGTCACGTTACTGATACTGGAAGGTGATAATATTGTTTGGGCGCGTGTAATCGCTATGGTTGTTGGGGTTTCAGTGACGAATGTGTTTATTGTTTTCAACCCTACTTTAAAATCTCATTCATTTTGCTCTTACTGATTTTGACAATACATATTCCTTTATAACAAGAAAAATAAATGTTTTGAATTTAATTATAGCACTACCGATGGGATAAAGGTTGAGATGTTTGTAAAATCAGACATATTTTGGAATAAATCTACTCAATATTTATTACAACTTTGGGTGTTCTAAATGTTCTTTCAATTTTAACTTATTGTTTTGGCTAGGCGTCATTTTCTATTGAGTTATCCAACTGGAGCTAGCAAATCAACACGAAAGAACAAACAAATTTTCGGTCACTGTGTTGTGATTCTGGTATTAAGGAGAATAGCCAGAGCTCCTTCAAACGGTACGAAACTTTATTGAGAGACTTAAGAAGTAATGGATGTTTTACTACTATCAATATCTATAATATATCGTAGAGTTATACGTATCACACTGTTGGTGAATCTGGTCAAAGTTTTATGATACTGAACTTGACATCTACTAATGTCTCTCCATTTTAGAAATATTTAAACGAATTAATTAAGACAGCAAATGAATGTTTCATGTTAATAAATTTATTATCATTCTGTAAATTTGATTGAATCTTTTCATAGCGAGTATGATTATGGGAATGATTAAACTCGCGGGTTGTCAGATTAGGGTTGAATGAATGTTAAAAGATATCGATATGCTTAGGTAAAATGTATTATTTTCACAAATTTAGATTTTTCAATTATGTCAAATAGACCAGAATGCATTTAAACTTAACCACAGAATAAATATAGTACTAGTACTTATTACGCATTACACATCAAACGAAGAAGTTATCCAATATTACAATAAATATTATAGTAGTTTTTCTGCCACTGCAAAAATGTAGGTTAGACTGAGCAGCTAACTATCTATCCTAATAATATATCTCCTTAGTGGGAACAGGGAGAATAAATGGATAGTCTAGGTGATTAGTTGGAAATTGGAAACTGGCAACCGAGAGTCAATTTGTTTTAAACATTTTTTTTAAATATACTTAGTTCTTTTACATCTATGCCATCTTCAACTTTAACAGACAAGACTTGAATTAAATTTACTTTTGTAATTTTTTATCAATATCGATATACTAGTAAACACATGCCTACGAAAGGAAATGACATAGTGCGTGATATGCGGAAACGTATTTAATGAAATGTAAAGGGTGCCCGTAGTTTGTTGGGGCCACACTATTAGGGGAGCGAGGGGCTTGTTGTAGCAGGGGTAAGTAGTAACAGGCTCTTTTCACTGGGATCTTAAATTTTATTGACGTATTTCTTTGACTCGATTTGACCTATAAACCGCACTGCATCATGTTGCCATAGTCAGGGTCCCGCCGGCCTGCACAGTAAGCGGAAGTGCGCACGCGCTTCATTTTTGCCAGGTAATATAAAATTGTACTGTCGTAAAATTTTGGTTTGAGTTATTATTATCGACTAATTTCAAACTTTCTTTATCTAATTTACATTCAAATTTATCTATCTCTTATAACCTGTAACAGTTTTTAAGATTGCTAAATCATTTAAATAGTTATCTTGATAAATGTTAAAAATCATACCATGGGGTTAGTTGTAACGAAATCCCGGGGCTTGTTGTAACGTGTTACAACATGCCCCAAGTTATGATGTAGTTACTTTTTTTTCCTTTCTCCAAGGATGAGGGTGTACAAAAGAAAATCAGAGCGGGTAACACAAAGCCAAGAAGTGTACGAGTTAGCGGCAGCTGAAGTTTTGGAAAGAAATTACAGTATTCGAAAGCGGTCAGACTTTCGGATTATGTCACGTCTCTCTTTATAGATATATTAGGAAAAAGAAAAATAATGAAAGTTTAAGAGTTGGATATGTTAAGCCTAGACAAATATTTACTGCAGAATAAGAAGGTAAGATGGCTTCCTACCTACTCAAGTGCGCAGAAATATATTTTGGACTATTTCCTATAGAAGAACTAGCTTACCAATGCAGTGTGCAGCTTAATGCTAAAAACATTTCTCCTTCTTGGGATCGAAATAATATGACTGGTACTGACTGGTTCCAAAATTTAATGCGCAGAAATGCAAAATTAAAGGAAAAGGTAAAGGAAAGGGAAAAGGCAAAGGTAAATAAAACAAAAATGAACCCGTAGTCGACAGAGTTAAAAAAATATTTTATGTTCAGATTCAGAATCTAAATCAGAAGAGTGGTATCGTCTGGTATGCGGTGAAGCTTACACAGATTCAAATAAAGAAGATTGGGTCGAGTGTATCATTTGTAAGATGTGGGTACATGTAGGATGTGTTACAGGAGACATTATATCTTTTATTTGTATTAATTGTAACTCAGATGAAGACTGAATTGAATTACAATGAAACCTTACCTTAGATTTAAATAATTGAATTACTTACTGTGATTTAAAAGTGTCATGATAATTATAAGAAATGTTTAACCAAATAAAACTGTTGATTACTTAATTTTTAGATGTTTATTACTTAAAGAGTGTATTTAAGTTGATTTTTGATAAGAATTACATAATACTTACTTTAGAAAGATGTCGATTTTGTTAAAAATAAACAAAGAATAAATGATTAGAGGTATTATTTTTGTTTATTTTTGTCGTTACTACTTGCCCCGGTAGACGTTACAACTTACCCCAAGCACGAGGTAAGTTGTAACACCGCACTTCTTCTAGAAAATAATTAATTGTAAAATAATGACCAATAGTTATGGTATTATTTTTACTTGATTTGGTAGAGGAAGAGTTACAGCATCCATCCAATATTATTTAGTAGCAATTTAATCAATGGATTTCAAGATATATTAGTTTTCATGAAAATTGTTACAATAAGCCCCTCGCTCCCCTACACATACACACACTATCGCAATACAATCACATCACACGTGATGAGTGCGTAATGCAAAACTGAGGTTTAGTGAAATGTTTTGGTTGGGTTGTTTTAGAACATTGGTTGGAGACAATAGGCTAAACCATATAAATACAAAGGTATGTTGTATTCTATTTTGGAGCATACTTTTAGTTGATAATAGCACGTAGTACTATTATTTATTCTGTGATAATAGCTATAATAACTTAATCAGGCCGTTCTCTAGCGTGTGGTTTAATACCACCGACCAAATTCTTTTGAACAAAGACGTTGGTAATATAATTTATTTTTTACTCATAGATAAATAATAAAAGCCAATGCTGCGGCTTCGCCCGCGTGGTTGTCGGTTATCGTAACTTTTGCATCAATTGCGAACAAACAGACAATCATTTAAAACACAAAGCCGTTCCTGCGTGGTATACTGCTCGTATCTTTGGGATGGCCCCGCAAATCACTTACTAGATTCTCTCAACAGGCTGTAGCGACGTGTGGTTCGCATTATTGGGAATCCTAAGGTCACGAACACCCTCGAGCCTTTGCAGGCGCGTAGAGACACCCGTATACGGTGCAAAATATTCCTTCAAGAACCAAACAGTTCGGTGAGTCTTTCCTTTGCACCTTGGAATTCCTTCCCAGCTGTGATTCCTTCTTTCTACAGTCCCAGATCTTACGAGCGGGGCGTGAAAAAATATCTGATGAGGCCGTCAAGCTGAGTGCCATCATTGTAGCACTGTACACGTTTGTAAAGAAAAGTCCTATGTAAAAAAATTGGTTTGATAATTCAGAATTCCAAATATAAAAGAACCCAAGTGCTTTTTTATATTTCTAAAATTATAAACACGACCATATACAACTTTATGATAATTTAGATATGTAGACGTTCGTGATAAACAAGTTGCACAGATAAGTATCTACAGATAATAGTCATGTTAGTCTCTTAACATTGCGTGTACAGTAAATTGTAATGAAAGACATTATTAAATCGGTTCAAGTAGCTTAATTATACGTCTCCCCAAATATTCTTATTCGAATCTTAGAAAATAAAGTAGAACGTTATTCTACTTGAGTTTATAACGAAATATAGCAGTCTGCATTTATCAAATAATTCTATAATAATTGTTGTGTAAAAGTGTTCTGAATAAAACTCTACAGGGTACCTAATCTAAGCATATGGCACAGTCAGCTGTGGGAAAACGATTCGACAATTGACACGACTTATTAGTGAATAGATTTACTGTTATAGTTAAATAGCTTCAGGGCAAACCTATAATTTAAGGGCTGACCCCGGGAGACATTTCGGCTATTCGGAGTATTTCGATAGAATCGATTTACTTGCTGTGATATTCCCCTACCATAGCAACTGTGGTAATATTAGAACGGTAATTGTTACACTATTGAGTGCGAATAAACCAGTGGGTTTTCGATCGGTAGTTAATTAAATATTGTAAATGTTTATATTATACCTATTGTTTGGCATCATAATGTAATTGTAAGCGTTGTGAACGGAATAAAACAGCTGCCATACCAATATGAAATAATATTGATTTGTTTAGCTAGCTAGTCAAAGAACTAGATATAGTAGAATATTCAATATTACCATCGTTAAAAAAATCTTGCTTATTCACACTTTATGCCTATTTAAACGGTTTCTAAACGAGTTTAATCTGTATATTTGATGTGATAAAGTGTGATACATATTTACAAACCCTTGCGGATGTCAGTCTCAGCGATGATGTTGAATCAATGAGTCAATTTCAATATGACTATAAATCATTACATAAAATTATTGATTTCAAATCCATTAAAATAGATCATTAAGGTACACAACAAGGAACTATGAAAATATCAAAACCAATTTACTCAACAACCCCATACGACAAAATAAGTTATAAGTAATAGTACCTACATTAATAAAGTTGAATTTAATTTATACATACCAATCTCTATTCACGTCAACAATTTTTCATGTTTAGAGTTCTACATAAACAATACGGTAGAATTGAAATCGTTAATTTAACATAACTTAAGTTTTATATTTATTAACTTTTCATGGGAGAGGCCTATGTCCAGCAGTGGATTGCTGCAGGCTGTTGATGATGATGATGATGAAGTTTTATTTTTACTATTGCCAATATATAGAGACGACAAATTTTCAATATTATAATAGTATGTAGATACATTGTGCAATATGCATTTTATTTATTTAGTAATTTAATCACGAAAATGTGCAAAGAATTAGCACTAAATACTATAATAATTCATTTATATTGTTCTCATAAAATAAACATGACCGTGAGAATAACAAACAGTCGTAATGAATTATACACAACCCCATCATTTCAATGTTATATAATGACCCGTTATGGCCGTTAATAAAAAATAATTCATAAAAAAATAACGTCCTATAAACGGTGGACTGCAGCAAATATTATACTGTTATAAATAATGGTACACCCCGAATTTTAGTGGTCGTCGCGCACACGACACACGCTTAACTAAGTTTGGTACAACCCTACGTTTAAACTTGATATTCAATTCATTGTGAAGCTAAAATGTTCGCGCTACAGCACCGCACTTATTATTTATTACGACCCCGCATGTGTCTCTGCACAGTTAAAAAACACAATGAAACATTCGAGATTATTACATCTTTCCACATTTAATTGTACACAATGGGTAAACAACAAAAGCAAAGTTTTACATTTGTAACAGTTGCACTTGAATTCATTATAATAGATGGGACATGTATAAGGAGAATACACCCATTTGTTGCGGCTTCGATTTTCTATAAAACGTGTTCACTGAAATTTAAATGATAAAAGTTTGATATGTTCAACTCGTCGTGCTGCAGCATGTGAATAAATGAAGATATATTAATCTAGTTGGGGTTAAATTGTTATTAAAACTATGATTAATGGTTACTGTTAATGGAGCACAGATTAAGGAGCGGGCTACACGCAACTACGTTTAAAATTAACAGCGGTTAGCCCATGACATAAGTGTAAATTTATCTTCATCATTACCACGTTAGTTTCGATACAAACTTTAAGTTCGACTATACAAAATCCCAAATTACTGTAGTTAATAAAGAAATAATGTTAAGCGTACAAAAACTGTATTTGGAATAGTCGTAAGCGTTTACTGACACGAATCATTTCAAAGACCAAAATGACAGCGGTCAACTGCCTTATGATGAAGGAACAAGGAATGTTTATAATTTCTTTCAACATTCCATATTACAAACGACAATGAAAAGAGTTTAACCCTAAAATACATACAGGCAATAAACATTGAAGCATAATTTGTATGTTTTATTAACTTATTGCTCACAAAATTTCATTATACATTGAAGTTTAATCGCCTGTTGGTGTACAAACAAAATTATCCGCTTCCCTGGCCTGGGGATGCACGATTCCCTTCGATTTTCTATGATAAACAAACTTACATCCGAGTAAGGTAAACATGATCGTAAATTTTACTATACGGGTCGTGGTAACGGAAATTCTACATCAAATCAAAATTTTGCTGCTTTCGCCTCTATATATTTCTCCCTTGTTTCAATCTTATTTTAGTATCATCAAAACAACGATCATATTTCTAGATTTGTCTGGACCGCAATTTGGATAGACATTGTCAAACGGATTTTATTGACTTGCAGTACGTGCCTTTTGAATAAAGAAATATGAATTTGGTTCGATTGAATTGTCCAAAAAAGTACCGAAGTAAGCGTGACGAATGAAATTTCGATAGTAAGATTAGCATAATCAATACAGGGGTGCTCGCGATGCACCCTAATAATGCACACGGTTGGTGGAACCGTGGCAACGATCTGTATCGAAGTTTATTGGCAGTGCTCCATGCAACATGTACTTAATGCATACGGAATTGAAATTAAGCATTATTTCATGCTAACGATCGCATATAACGACAATAATTATTGTGATACAATCTATAAACTTGCGTGACTCTTTTTCCAAGTTTATTATTCAAACTGGTTGGTTTTCTATTCAAAATTATGTTTGAAATCTTATTTTATACGAGTTTTTGTTGTAATGGTAATTTATGCAATGCAAATAAATATTGTGCGAACCGACCATTTTTGTGCGAACGAGCGAGAATTTTGTGCGAAAAGAAATAAATATTGTGCGAAATATATATATATATATATATATATATTTTATACCCTGTCTGTAAGTGGTGTATATATATATTTATACCACTTACAGACAGTGGCAGACAAGCACACGGCCCATCTGATGGTAAGCGGTCACCGTGGCCCATGGACGTTTGCAACACCAGGGGCATCACACACGTGCTGCCTACCCTGTAGAAACCTTTCAATGCCCTTCTTGAAGAACCCCATATTGTAGTCGCTTGGGAAAACCACTTTTAACTTAAATATTTGATACATGGAGGACAGAATACAGTTTGGTACTTAGTAGTGTAAATATAGTAGTGTATTAAACAGTACTTTATATATAAAGACCACTAGGTTACCCACGACTTTATTGCGTGGAAATTTGATCCTGTACTTGCAGCCCCTGGGAACCTTTTCCCGAAAAAAAAAAGACTAAGTATTACATATTAGGTTCCCCAGGCTGTAATCCATTCATTAATGGCTGAATGATTTAATAACACTTGTTCATAACTTCCATAAGTATTCAGAACATTTTATAATATTAAGTAGGAAGTAGGGTAGGATACAATCTCAGGTCGTCTGACCATGAATACAGTCTCCCTTGGATGTGGAAACATCCCAAGACTCTTACTGTTCCTAACTTACATACGTATTCAGAACATTTTATAATATTAAGTAGGAAGTAGGATAGGATACAATCTTATGTCGTCTGACCATGAATACAGTCTCCCTTGGATATGGAAACATCCCAAGACATTATTTTGATGAAGATTTATGTCACATACGCTAACTATCACAGCACATCATTCAAAACAACGGCACAGCGTAACTGAGTTAAAGTGTATTCTATTTTTGTTAGAAATGACTTCGTTCGTGAACATCTCAGCTATTTTTCAGTGTAAAGTTACCAAATATTGTCGACAGAACTATATTTTTGTTGGCTAACTAGCTGGAAGAGTAATATTATGTCTGTCAAAACTAATTTCGAAAATATATTTCAATTTTGATTTGTTGGTTTAAATTTTAGTTGTTGTTGATTTGTTTGAACGAAAATAGGCAGAACTTTAGAATTGTTACGTTTTAGTAATGTATGTTGTACAGTTATGTCGGAAATAAACTCAGTGTTATTACTACATTATTTATTTTGAGCTTTTCGACATTTTATAACAAAAATTGTTTTATTACAGCATTCAACGGGTTCAAGGTTATAAAAGACCAAATTAATTATTGGTAATATAACTAAACTGATAAAAAAACAGCAGAAACATAGGAAAACGCATTTTTTTATTGGATAGGGCAGATGGACGTAACAATTACCACAAAACTTACTAAAGTTAGTACAAGAGATGAAAGAGAAACACGCATACACATCACACAAAAAACAATTATAGCACAGCGTGTCGTTTTAATACATTCAAATCAAAGCACCCCCAATCATTAAACAAGACATATAAATAAATAGTACCAAACAGTGAGTGTAAATACAAGGGGATGTGCCGCCAACTTAAAAACGTGCAAAAAATAGTAACTCTGCATATAGTTTTACTGGATGTGCTCTTCCTTTCCTTTAATCGAAAATTAGTAAAAGATTAGTGACTATGAATTACTTTTGTAAAGGGTTGGAGGTAATTATTTTCCAGTATCTATTAGAAAATAATACTTGCAGTTTTTCATACAAGTCTATAAGTATTCTTTATATGAAAATTATGAGATTGTTTATTTTTTTTTGTTGGCTAATTGTTTAGATGATACGTTAGGTATTTCACGTTTTTAGCTAAAATGGTACGTAAATACACTTACTATATGGAAAGGTAAAGAAGACGTATTATACTTGTAATGTAACACCGATTTAACAGAGAATGTCTATTAGTTACTACTCATATAGTAAGGAGTTATGCTTCTTACTTGGCACAACGCAGTGATAGGCGCTTGGGCGCCTTCCAGTGAAATTATTAATGCCATTGGCAAGCACATACCACATTGTACCGTACGTACTGTCGCGTACAACACTTCATAGTGTCATAAATTGCTTCTCGTAAAGCTTGGCTTCCCACACCACGATCACTAAAATTAAACATTTAATGAGAAAATGAATTACCAGCAGTTATGAAACGTTACGAGCACTACATAAGTCACATAATATATTTTTATTATCTCAACCGTGTACGCTAGTGGCGTAACGGCATGTTTCAACGGCTATTTATTTATTAGAACTGACAGCAAATTGTTCATAAATAATGAAATAATATTTCACAAAATGAAATTTGCAAACGAGCGTACTTCGCGCTGTGCGAACACACACATCCAATTCCGCGAGCAATATAGTGTGCGGGTTGGAAACTTTTGATCCCCTGACATAAATCTCTATCAGAAAATAGGGAGGAACGTAACCGGCTTAAGCTTAACAGTGACTAGTGGCCCCGAACCTTAGTTTAAATATATTGTAATAATGATAAAATATACTAGTTAATTTAGACCTTTATTTATTTTGGAGTAAAGAGCTTTTTGTCATAACAACCCACTGTTTGTAATGGGAACGTGCTGGGCCCGCAAATATTGTTTCATATTTCGTCTCTTGTTTGGTTGTTGTTCTGGCAAATAGATTTATATTATTGGAGCTGGTAATCCTATTCCGTTACTTAGCTAATCACTGTTCGTGTTCACGTGTGCTCTTTGTTTACTCATTTGTTCGTTAAGTTTGTTAATACTTGTAAGTAAATACATATCAGGGAAAAAGGTTATATGTTTTATATTGACTCAGAATCAAATCAGATACAAATTCTCCAAGTGTATTACATCTGCGCAGTGAGATAGTTCAAGATCATTCGAATAAAATGAAAATATAAATAAATAGTCTTACTTGGCAGTAAGGGGCCCCATCAAGACAGGTCAATGGCAGCCGGTACTCCTGATACTTCGCGTTGGGGGATCAAACTGTACTTGATCCCATAAAAACAACAGAACTAAACCAAAAGATGAAGTAGGACAAGTGGGGTTAAAACGTCATAGTCTCGGATGTCATCGGGAACAACACTGATGCGATGCTTTTTTTTGTATTACAGTTACTCACTTGTCACATTAAATGAAACTACTCGAACCTGGTGCAAGTGCAAAAGCTATTGCGACTCCTTTGAACAGGATACGATCCAGGCCAAGTTATTCAGCTAACGAAAGGTTTCAGACTTTTGACATTTGGACATTGGATGAAATTGGATACTTTTGAATCTGACATTTTAAAGGTAATTGTTTTCAATGATAGAGAAAAAAGTTGATTTTGATGATGAAGCTGCAATGTTTTACTGTTAAAAGTCTACAAGCCTAAGGTTCTTCCCCAACAAAGTGAGATAACAACAAAGAGCTATTTACTCACATTTTTTTGTATCTGCCAACATTGTGACCCCACGCGGTATGTTATTGAACGTAATGGCATCATTTAACAGATTCTGAGCTTCAATAGACAGTGTAACATTGCATCAAATATTTTTAGGGTTCCACTGTTTTATACATCGAAGAATATATTTGTTTTGACGAACATTGATAAATATAATAGAGTAATATTTTTTATTTCGCACTAAAAAGTCATACTAGTCAGTATAAATATTAATATATTCATACTTTTTTTTTTTATCTATGGCACGTCAATTTGACTTCACCTCGCCTGATGTTAAGCTGAAGGCAAAGTCCCATGAAAGAGGGTCACCATTGCAAACACGTTCAGTGCTACAATGGTGGCGCTCAGCTTGACGGCCTCATCAGATGCTTTTTCACGCCCCGCTTAAAGGACCCGGGACTGTAGGAAGAAGGAAACACGTGCGCCGGCAAGGAATTCCAGGACTTAATGGTACGGCAGAGAAAAGACTCACCGAACCGCTTGGTTCTTGATGGAATACTCTGTACCGTATGCGAGTGACACCTAAGCCCTGCACGCGTTGTCCTGTGTAGGAAAGGGGAGTGTGGGATTGATTGGAAGAGCTCATCAGAACATTCACCATGGTAGAGACGGTAAAATACTGCCAAGGACGCAACATCTCTACGCATCTGCAAAAGCTCAAGGGACTTTGTGACCTCAGGACTCCCAATAATGCGGACCGCACGTCGCTGCAACCTGTCGAGAGCATCTAATAAGTACTTTGCGGAGCCATCCCAGAGATGCGAGCAGTATTCCACGCAGGAGCGAATTTGTGTCTTATAAAGAAGACACCGCTGCTGTTTTAATTTATAGTCTCCAAGCGGGCTCAACCCAGTATGTTGGAAGACAGATGAATATCTAAGCAAACAAATTTAAACCTAATATTTATGTTTTCAATCCCAACAAAATGACCCAATTTCTTCACAACCATAAATAAAATGTATAGCACGAAAAATCGCCAAATCTCCATTTATTAAAAAATGTACGGGACCCTACCGTTAGTTAAATTATGTGTGGTATTTTTTTCATTCCCGTCCATTTGACAAATATTGATGCGGTTGTAATGGCTTGAGCATTACTTGCAACTGTTATATTGGCAGGTTCAAACTAAATGTGCTGCATAAAATGCTTTCTATGTTTCAATTATTACTTAGTAATATGTGATTTATTATAATTCTAACTCAAATGGTATTACATTAAAGTATGAATTTATTATATTTTATGGTTGGTAATTTGATTAGATTACATCTAGAATTTGCAACAAATTATCCATTATCTAATTTATGATTTAACTTTACTTATGTCCACATAAGTTTACTGAATAAAATTATCTATTGATTATTACAACCGCAATATACGTTATATTATATTATATGTGTAGGGTAGGATATACCTGATATTTGCGTTATTAATTATTTAAGAAGGTATATTCAAATTTTAAAAATACCGCTATGCTTGTTATATAAAATTCATCCATGTTAAGGAATTTTATATGAAAACATTGATATGTAATTAAAATTAAATTTCATAGGTGAGAAGCATGCAAGCATCGAGCATTGCAGATTTACAAGCAATCAAGCTTTGCAAATTTACACAGGCTTAACCTAATACTCGGTGTTTCCTGCAACTCCACCCCTAGTCTACAACTTCACCTAAAATGCTGATCCCGATCGGCAGGAATTTATCCTTAGGAGAATATACATTTGTTTATCCAAATTAACATATCTAAATTAATAGCATATCTTCAGTACATATTCTTTTTTCATTGCAATAAGCCATTATGGAAAATCCTACCGCCCTACCACATTATCTGGCGAGTTTTTTTTTTTGTATAGGACACATCAATTTTATTTTTTATGCGTGGAAGAGAGATAAATTTGGATCTTATTGAATACAATAAAAAGTTATTTATCTATCTACCTATCTTTAATCCACTTCGTCTGATGGGATGCTGAAGGCATTGGTTTTGGTTTATCATGTGGGTAATATGTATATAGGTATTGGTTTACAAATACGAGTAACGTCCTGAATATATACTTGTAACTACATAAACACTAATAAATCGAAGTTTCACTGTTTTCAATTCGAACCAATTGTAGCACACATTGCATTATTCATATTAAATTTTCAATAACTCTCATAATTTAAGCATACAGGGCATGCACCATCGAACATTGTAACCCTGGTAACTAATTTAAATTAATTTGTGTGAATTTATACGTCAATTTTATTGTGCCCATTGTTATAACTTGAAAATAATTTGAATTGGTTATGTCTGCAATTACGAATATAATTATGATGTTAAAATACTTGCTCAGAGTTTAAATAAAACCCTAAAAAGAACATTACTTAATACTTTTTGCAGAGGCGTATGATTTTAACAATTTATTTTATTACAAATTAAATTATTTATCACTTTTATATTAAAAATATTTTTTTATATAATAATAATAACTTGATTCTTCTTTTTTACATTTCATCTATTACATGATGTCGATCAGCCAGCCAAGCCTTTGTCATGTGAATAACCCGCCTCGGGTCGTGTCTGGTGCAAAGGAGCCCAGAACATTGGCCGCGTTTCCGCGCTGGATTGCAATGGCTAGTCTTTGCACCAGGTACGATCCGAAGCGAGAGTCACCAGATTTTTCACATAGTCGCCGACCTATGTCGGCCACCAGTTTCTTTGCTTCCATGCCCCAACTGCCCATGGTCTCGACTGCGACTGGCACCACGATAATGCGGCTCGAAAGCTGCGTACTTTTATATTACTGTGATGATATTATATGAAACAAAAATATACCTACCCATGTTATTATATTTTATGAAATGTTTTGCAATGTGACAAAACTTTAGAAAATGATAAAACAAACATTATAAGTATTTCTATTTTTACCCGACTGCGCGACGCAAAGGAGGGTATTGTGTTTATCAGTCTATGTATGTATGTATGTATGTATGTATGTATGTATGTTTGTTTCTATGTGGCGTTCTAGAGCCTAAACGCATAGACCGATTTTGATGATTCTTACGTCAATCGATTCGTCTTAACCTTGCGAGTGTCACTAAAGACATGACAGTAATCAAAATTCACCATAGCGACCACCAGACGCCATATAGTCAAAATGAAAAAAAAAAAATTCGATGAACTATGTCAAGTGGGGTGTCGTTGAATAGGTATTTTAAAATCATATTTAGGTTCCTTTTACCATTTTTCATTTTAAGTAATAGTTTAGGATATATAACGATTTAAAGTTGTTTAACAAAACATTAATTCTCGCTAATTTTCTTACTTCAAGGATAAACGATATACAAACAAAAATAATATTTTGATAAAAAAATAAATTTTAAATGAATTGTAACTAAAAAGTATAAAATAAAAAAAATAATTTAAAGAAAAACAAAAAACCCGACTGCCTAACTAACCTAACCTAACTAAAAAGAAAGAAACAAGCCCAGTAGTTAAAATTTCATACAATACTCACAGTCGGGGCCCATTTAAATTTTACCAATCACATCTTCCTAAGGGGCCCCGACTGTGAGTATTGTATGAAATTTTAACTACTGGGCTTGTTTCTTTCTTTTTAGTTAGGTTAGGTTAGTTAGGCAGTCGGGTTTTTTGTTTTTCTTTAAATTATTTTTTTTTACCTAATATCTCCTATATTAAGTTAAAATATCCCTTTAGAGCGCTTGACTTCGTTATATTAATCAAATTGTAATAATTATCGAACTGCAACAGTCGTCCTTCGGGAATGTTAGTTAACAACTGAGTTCAATAAAAACACGAATGAAAAAAACAGTGATCCACGTCTATGACGTGATTCTTTATTTATAGATTGTAACTACAATTTAATGATTAAATTGATTATTTTTTATACGGCGCATTAGTAGGACTAATACATAAAAAGTGAGTCCGATGTCAAATAAAAAAAAATACAAATCACACTTGCTGTTTCAGAGATTATTGCGTCCAAGAAAGAAACAATGTCTCGGTATTCATTATCATGAATGAGGATAATAAACTGTTAAACTGTACCTACAAATAAAATTCTTTATAGTTGCAAACAAAGGTTTGTGTATATACGTGCTTAGTAGACGACCTTTTTACCTACTCCGTTCATAAATAAACAGGATCTCGGATAATCTGAAGCCAAATCAAGAATCCCGTAAAGTTGGCAAGGGTCGAGGAGGAAAATGGGTCACAGGGAATTGTGGACGTTGGATTAGAGAACTAGCGGTACTGCACCATTGTGGCCCCGAACTTAATTCGATAACAACATCGGTTCCATTGTTACTGTGTTGTTTTGTCCTAGCCAGTTACTAGGTACCTACAGCTATTATCATGTAGGACGTGATATTCAATTGTAATATTAACTATAAACCAAGAATTCAATATTGGCCATGAACTCAAATTCGCATTTGATTAGAGAATCGAATGTTATTTTTTAAGTTCGGAATAAATAATGTTCATATTTTTAATTGGATCTAGTCCGCTATTCTACCTAAAATGTTAGTATCTCTCATACCATACGTTTATTTAAGTTTACATGCATAGTATTAAATAGAGTGGACTATAAAATTCGCAACTAGCCCACGAACAACACTTGCCAAACATACTCGATAGAAATAAAATGTTTTATAGTTGTAAACGAGCATCTTGTGTTGACATTCTGTTTTGACGGGCGTTTTTGTTTTATTTTGTAACATTTTTATTTATATTGTCACCAAAATGTGAAAGACAGATTTGTAAGACATTTTCATAAGTAAGTTTAAACGTCAGTAGGTAGGTAGGTCTGTGATTCGATGTGTGCTTGGTGTTGGCTGCTCAAGTCCAATAAATTTTTAGTCCGAAATATACTTACTAGTCGTTTATTACACTCACTTAATTAATTATTAAATAAAAGTTGTTAATATTATGAATTTCACATATTATTTAGAATTCAATAAGCATATTATTGCTAAAATGATAATGTAGGGGGTTAACGGAATATTATATTAAATTTATCATCGAATTAAGAGTGAATTGTGCACATTTCGAAACATTGCGTAGCGCAAAGAAATAAAGATTTTTTTTCTACACACAAATAAAAATTAAAAACATTAATGAGTACAACTTATTAAATAATCATATAA
Organism: Pelosia muscerda; assembly: GCA_963691645.1. NCBI lineage: Eukaryota > Metazoa > Arthropoda > Insecta > Lepidoptera > Erebidae > Pelosia > Pelosia muscerda. The sequence goes on from OY829113.1 coordinate 10,518,273, forward strand.
TGTTACATTAGATATTTTTTATCTTGAATTTACGAATACTCATTTGGATAAAGTCCGCGACGACTGTCTCTTTTCAAAACATTTCTTGGAAAGTATTATATGTCATAATTTCTTGCATTGCTTATATATTTATGTTACATAAATTCGAATACATTTAAATTAAGTCACTGATTCATAGTGAAGGTACTGTAGCGTATAAAAAAAGGGGAAGCCGATTGTGGCGTATAAAAGGGGTATAAGTACTCTTGGAGTTGAAAGAATATAAAAGTTTATAAGTAAGCTACAATGAATCTAAGTTTTTAATAGTGCTATCGGATAGTACTCTCGGTAGGTCAGCACTGAACCATTGGTTCAAGGACCTCTTAGAAGTTTGTAAGTATAATCTGACCATGGGTACCTCGGGAATGTTAATGAAAGATATCACTGACAAGTATATATAGTTTATATTATTAAACGAATACTGTTAACAATGGTGGACCTTATGTCTAGTTAATCTATATATTGTCCATCTCATCGGGGATGCACAGCACTCACGAAATATAGCCTCGGTGGCAAACGAACACACGCGACGCGGACGAATGGCCATGTAATAAGGAAACTTGGTGGTGAAATACCTCGTATCACGAACGATCGTGATCTGATGCCTGTCCAGCAACGCATCGCGCGCCGCTCGCCGTCTTCACTGCCTCCGTCGCTCTGCAACCAGCGGCTGCTCCCGGACCGTAGTGTAAGGAGCGTTATGGGCCAGGTGTCTCCTTGGCGTCACTGCACCCTTGCCATAAAGGTGCAGCACTGGCACAGCCACGTGCCAGTCCTTCGGAGGACACGTCGACTCGAGGATAGCCACACCGTCGCAGAAATAAGCGCGCCACAGCACGCCAGCAATCGTCGGGGTACGTCGCTGCGCCTACCACGTCACGATGAGGGATGATGGCCGGGAAACTCCGCGATTCATCGCGTTCAGAGTTCCCGTGATTCACTTAGCCATCTTGATTCTTGGTGATGCTTCAAGAGTCGGCACAAAACCATGCCTCTCGCTCGAAGTGTAAATCGTGAATCTCGTTCCAGTGTCATGCCAATTGACAGCTCGATGCCGGTATGGAACCTTGGCTTTTGAGCATTTTAACTATGCTAATAAATTATTCTAATACAATGGTTGTACTTAATTATCAAATATGACACCAGAAACGCAACCAAACTTGACAATGTTTAATTAAACAATGTAACGAAACAACACCCCAATTACATGCTAGGAGAGAACTAATCCGTAACTATGTGCATTTACGAAACGTGTTACGTTGGATAACAATTTATATGCGTTTAATTATAGCATGCAGATAAAAAATATTAGTAGTGGTTTTACACCACTACAATACCCCCCTTCGGAGTAAAGAGGATAACCCCTTATCCGAAGCAGCCGGGGTAACCGGAAAAAAAAACTTTGAAAGTCAATGAAAAGTTTTTTTTTTTTTTTTTTTTTTTTTTTTTTTTTTTTTTAGCTTACCTAGCCATGATCAAAGGCATAATAAAAAAAATCTAAGTTGAAAAGTGTTAAAGATTAGCTTAACAATTTAACTTGACTAAAGCAATTACCTAATCTAAGAATTAAGTACTAAACAACAACAACAACAACAACAACACTGGGTAGCTAATCCAGTGAGTGAAGTATGGAATATACTAAAACTAAACTTATATGTAAAAGTCCACAACAGGTCCGGAATCTGTTGAGATATACTACAAGCAGACTATCCGAAGTCTAGAACTGCTTGGTATCAGAAGGAGTTAATCATATCAGAGCGAGACTGATATGAAGAACAAGGAAACAAGTTTCTATAGACTGAGTCTAAGAAACTGTACTGGGAAAAACAAACTTATATTGAATTGTTTTCGAACCTGTAATGGTTGAAAAGCTATCAAACAAGTGTTGTCAGACCATATGATTAGTCCGAGTACAGAATCTATGAAGAAATTGTTAGAAATAACTATATTTAAGTGATAAGAATCACATAAATAATTTTAAGACTGAGTCTTAAAAATTCCAAGCAAGAAGAACTTATCATTCATTGTTTTGAAACCTAGAATGGTAAAAAACTTAGATTCATTGTAGCTTACTTATAAACTTTTATATTCTTTCAACTCCAAGAGTACTTATACCCCTTTTATACGCCACAATCGGCTTCCCCTTTTTTTATACGCTACAATTGGCGCCCGAACAGGGACCCAATTGTAGCGTATAAAAAAAGGGGAAGCCGATTGTGGCGTATAAAAGGGGTATAAGTACTCTTGGAGTTGAAAGAATATAAAAGTTTATAAGTAAGCTACAATGAATCTAAGTTTTTAATAGTGCTATCGGATAGTACTCTCGGTAGGTCAGCACTGAACCATTGGTTCAAGGACCTCTTAGAAGTTTGTAAGTATAATCTGACCATGGGTACCTCGGGAATGTTAATGAAAGATATCACTGACAAGTATATATAGTTTATATTATTAAACGAATACTGTTAACAATGGTGGACCTTATGTCTAGTTAATCTATATATTGTCCATCTCATCGGGGATGCACAGCACTCACGAAATATAGCCTCGGTGGCAAACGAACACACGCGACGCGGACGAATGGCCATGTAATAAGGAAACTTGGTGGTGAAATACCTCGTATCACGAACGATCGTGATCTGATGCCTGTCCAGCAACGCATCGCGCGCCGCTCGCCGTCTTCACTGCCTCCGTCGCTCTGCAACCAGCGGCTGCTCCCGGACCGTAGTGTAAGGAGCGTTATGGGCCAGGTGTCTCCTTGGCGTCACTGCACCCTTGCCATAAAGGTGCAGCACTGGCACAGCCACGTGCCAGTCCTTCGGAGGACACGTCGACTCGAGGATAGCCACACCGTCGCAGAAATAAGCGCGCCACAGCACGCCAGCAATCGTCGGGGTACGTCGCTGCGCCTACCACGTCACGATGAGGGATGATGGCCGGGAAACTCCGCGATTCATCGCGTTCAGAGTTCCCGTGATTCACTTAGCCATCTTGATTCTTGGTGATGCTTCAAGAGTCGGCACAAAACCATGCCTCTCGCTCGAAGTGTAAATCGTGAATCTCGTTCCAGTGTCATGCCAATTGACAGCTCGATGCCGGTATGGAACCTTGGCTTTTGAGCATTTTAACTATGCTAATAAATTATTCTAATACAATGGTTGTACTTAATTATCAAATATGACACCAGAAACGCAACCAAACTTGACAATGTTTAATTAAACAATGTAACGAAACAACACCCCAATTACATGCTAGGAGAGAACTAATCCGTAACTATGTGCATTTACGAAACGTGTTACGTTGGATAACAATTTATATGCGTTTAATTATAGCATGCAGATAAAAAATATTAGTAGTGGTTTTACACCACTACAGTACGTAGGATATCACATTATTTTAAATTTATCAGACAACAGACCATAACCAAGCCTATTTTTTATCAATTAAAATCTTAATGTCCTGTCAGCCTGACGTGCTTTCACGAATAATGTTCGCACGGGCGATAATTAAATAATAATAATGCCGCTATTCGGTGTTTTAATGAGTTCGTTACTTTTTGGTATATGCGTCAATAAACGTTGAAAAACAGTTTTTTTTTATTAATCTTCTATTAAAGCTTGCTTTGTTAAACCAGTGTATCTGTTGCTAGGCAACCGGAAGATATTTGTATCCTACATCATAGCAATTTACTTCATCTGAGTGCATTTCGCATCTCCCAGTTGCAACTGAAGCTTTCACCTCAGAGTCTAGGGTCCGCTACAACCAGTATAACAACGAGTTTGACTGAACCTCGATATTTTCCTTGAAATAACTGCCATAATTATCACCACAATCCATTGTTAAAATCGAAGCTTTGCAGTTATAACAGTTATTGACTTCTTAGGGCTCCCAACTACTTGCAACGACTGTCAACCGGTAACTGGGACCGATGGCTTAACGTGTTCTTTAACGCACGATCAGATCAATGTCAGTAGCCGCACACACAGCACTGGGTGGTAATCGAACCTGCGCCCACTGAATAGCGGTCACGTTCGCTGCTGCCACGCCACAGAGGCGCAATGACTTCCGCTAAATGGTCAAATAAGAGATTCGCACGTATTTGTCACCTTAAAAAGGTATACTTCCAATAACTCTATCTATAAGGTATTGATTTTATACAGTTAGGCCCTGGCTACGTAGACCGCACGTCATGCGCACGCTCTCTCAATTGACGATTGATGGATTTTCATTTAAAGTGTGTTTGTTTAGGAATAAAATGTTACAATGACTGTAAACAATTGATCTTATTCTATTTTGATGATTACGATTTGACAAAGTTTAGCTACAATAAACATTTTACATTAACATGCACAATAACCCTAACATAGGTTTTTAACTATACTTATTTAAATAAAATTGTATTCACAAAATAATTACTATGCTATTATCTATAATTCTGAATGTGTGGTAATTGCAGCTTGTGTGCATCTTTCATACATTATGTACTTTCAAAACAGTGTTCACGGATCGGCAACTGCGCGTCCGTCACTTGCGTTTGACATTTGGTACGGGCGATACGCCACTACTCGGCCGGTTTGCGAAACGCAAACACTAGTAAAATGGCTGCCTTGGCGACAAATTTTGTTCAAATAATCGAACAATGTCCCTTTTAAGTCATTCGGTAAAATGATTGGAATACAGAATCATCTTCAGATAACTCTCTAGCAGCAAGGAACAATCTACAAAATTATATTAAGTATATTTATTTCAATGTAAGAAACTAGTAAATTCTTCGCCTGTTTCGTCGTCTTCTAATAAAATTGTATGCTATAATCACTCATCATCATCATCGCTCGATATTTTTCCATGGTCATTTGTAGGTTGCATGTATTCGTCTAATGCAGTGTCGCGTGTCCGTGGACAATGTGCCTAAGGTAGCAAATAAGCACATTGTACCAAATAGTAAGCTTTTACATCAGCAGATGCGTTACTCGCGTGTTGTGTGAAGAACTCCCTCTCCGCTTAATAGCTTTCATATTCTTCACATGATATAGCAGATATTTTATAGGAGAGTCTGACTACATGCATAAATAACAAGTATAAGCATGAAGGCAATTTTTTATTCAAATCATTTCTGCTGTTTAGGAGTATTAAGGTGAACACACGTACAGAAAAATTGTATCTATTGACCCAGCAGAGGTTGCGTTGCGGCAGTGACTATCTGATAAACCAGTTCACATATTAATAGCAGTGCCTCCTACAAGACTCCAGTCCTATTATCAAATCATCCAGGAATCCACTGAAATATGCATGCAAAATTTTGTTCAAATCGGTTCGGACGTTTAGGAGTAGGTACTTAGATGACAAACACACATATTATACTGTCAAACAAATTGAGTTAATTTTAACTTCTACAATCCTTTATAGAGCCAGATAATTCAGAGATGGAAGTAGGGTTGAAAACATGTAACCGATATCTGTAATGTATGAACGTTTATAAGCACTGAAAACATATTCGGACAACAATGAAACAATGGGCGTACATTCGTAATAGGGGCAACCTCATCTGTGTTCAAAATATACTCGTTCTAAATGTTTTGAATTTTGAGCGTGATCTATTTTATGGAACCGTTAGAATTTTGGGCTTTATTTTTACACACAATACACACAATAATATTCTAATTTTGTTTCTTTATTCTTCCAATTCATGTTATTGACCAGATCGCGATATACCTAGTAGTATATTGAGTACCGTGATATAGTAGTGTATATTGTATATTACTAGTATATTGAGTTATTTGAATTTCAATGAAATAAATGTTTAGATAAGATTGGGCAGAAACTCCCCAATCTTATCTTCACAATTCTATGGCAATTATTTTGTATTTGTGCATAAAGTTCAAATAAAGAAATAAATAAAATAACCCAGTCGTCATTATTTAAAATATAAAAAGTTAAAATTGAAGCCCACATTGCCCGCAATTCCTTTGATATTTCTATTTTATGAGTCACAAGAAAAGAAGACCATTCTTATTTGGATAAAATCTCTTTGAAAGAAACTCAAACAATTCAAAACACCTCAAGAAATTACCGTAGGCCTCCTAAATTTGCGTATACAAGCGAAACGTGTAATGCCGGGGTGAGTCCGCCAAAATCGTATTTAAATTCACCGATTCCGACACGAGATAAGCAAAATCATGAGTTAGGTAGGAAGGGTTATAGGATCCTGCTGCGTGAGGCCGCATAATTCCGTCTCCAGTAGAGTATCCACGCCTTTGGTATTGACGGAGATATCTTGATCTTCAATGGGATGCTTCTTTAGAGTATTTAGCAGGAACATTGTTCTCTAAAAATGTTAGCGACGATTTTTTTTTTATAAAGATAAACCTGATAGACAAATACCGTGTAAATATGAATATTGATAAATGTATAACTTTTTGGACAATTTGTCTCATAGTTTTGTGGACTGCGCTATACAGAATCATCCTTGAGTGTGAGCGTGTGAGAGCATTTTCAAATTATTATATTATTTCAATAGTGCGTTTCAACGTCTGCGTGTCCACGTGTTTTTGGCATGGAACACATGCAGATATATGATTCAATAGAGACGCATTTACGTAATAGAAAAGAGTCTAGTGCATGCTAAAACCATACTTCCCAATTAAATAAAATATTTTTTTGTGAAGTAAGCGTGTACAATTTTAATATCTTATTTATCTTACGTATATTCGTAATTTTTTTATACATATTTAAGTTGATTAAAACGGTTACTCACAAACCTGTACCTAAGGATTATAACAGGCTTCTTTAGATAAGAACATCCTCGACCATACTTAGCACTAATAAAATTAAGTATCTCCTAATTGAATTACACAACCAACAGTAAATTTTGTTCTGATTTTATTTCCTTTTTTATCCGGCGACTCGACCGTAATTTAGGTACACTAATCTCCGCTACCGGATACCAAAAGGGGTGAAAGGGAAAAAAATAAGGGGTGATTAAAGATAAACAACGGTTCGGTACCAACATGACGCCTAACATTGTAAGGATAATTCGTAATAGTATCATTATCGTTGGTTTTTAATTAAAAGAAAGGTTCATGCGTTTCCAAGCTGACATATATATATTACATAATATATTTATCTCAGCTTTCTTTGGCAATACAACTGTTTCATGGGCTTATAAAGACAATATTAAAAATCTTTATATACATCATTAATACGGAACTTACAAAACGTAAGACGACAGTTTTTTAGAATAATGTTATTACCGTTTTTTATGTAAAGGCGGGTTTGATCGCCGCTCAGTGCAAATATTTGTATGCTTGAATATGATCATTTGCATTAATCTGGTCGTGCCCCGGAGTGCACATTAGACCGTCGGTTCCGGTTGTCATAGGAACATCTAGGGTAAAAGCCGGATAGTTGCGCCCCTTTTCAACAAAGCTATATAATTAAGAAATATGTGCTTAATAAGAATATTGCAAGGTGTATATCAAATTATAGGTCTTTGAGCTACTATAGAAGCCTATTGTTAAGAACATATTTATTATAGGTTTTGAGTAAAACCTGTTTTATTTGACCTCTCAAAGAGAGGATAGTTGCCCACTCTAGCGGATAGTTGCCTAACGTAAATAATACTTGAGAGGATACTTGCCTCATGCGGGGATAGACACCTCACAATAACTTTTGATGAAAAACAAATTCATATCGATTTACTCAACCAGTCTTTATTATTTATTGCAATCTTTTATTAAGTTCTAATTAACGTTATACAAAATATAACAAAAATAGCCAAAAATTATACCTCGTATCCCATGGTATCCCGTACATTCGCGATATTTAGTTGATTCCTTTTTTAATCCAACTCTTGGAATGCAAGACCTAAACTTTTCTGTGTCCAGCTTATGTGATGCGGCACCAAGCTGCACGCTGATACTTACGAGGCATTGTGCTCACCTCAAAAGTTGATTAATTATTAATTTTATTTTATTAACGGGAAGAATGAACTCTGGGGTTACGTACGTCCATAGGCCACGGCAGCCTCTTTCCATTAGGTGCATATATGCCACTTTAAGTGGTATAAAAATAAAAATAACAAATAATCTGAAAAAAGTACTGACACGGGTGGGCCTAGAACACACGACCTAAATACTTATTGTATTCTAGCTAAGTTACAGCCACAATGAATAAAAAAACACAAATAGAAAATATTTGCCTTTGTTCGTGAAAGAATTTATAGTTGCGAATAGTTGCCCCCAGAGCAACTATCCGCACAAGTTTCTAGGGCAACTATCCTTTTTGATACGGATACTTGCCCTTTTCATTTGCGAAATAAATAATAATTATGTTACAAAAATATGTAATAAACTTTGCAATGTAAAGCCTAATGCACGCAAAGAAATAAAAGGTGGATTGAAACCACAATTAGTAATAAAAATATTCAACAGAAATAACTTACCAATATAAGTTCGACACCTGTCGAAGATTCACCGCGGAAGTTTTTCGCTTGCACGAGTGAAACGCTTGCGTCTATGGTGAAGGTTAACGTGGCCCTGAGGTCTATGGGAGGTGTACTTACAACTATAGTAAAACGCTAATGCCACTTACATCCGTAACATAGTGTATTCGAAACCGTGGCAAGTATCCCACTGGCGCAACTATCCGGCTTTTACCCTATGGCAAACGTTATGGGTAGTTGAGTCCTAAAAAATCCACAACTGGTATAACTGCAATCGACATCTCCTATGTCTATAAGTTGTGGAAGCTATACAGTCACTTCATGGTAAATATCGCGGTGCAGCCGCGAGTTAGACTGGAATAAAGCGAACCCCGAACTCTGATGCAACTGGGATTAACACATCGATGATGATGATAGCATATACAGGGCGTAAGGCGAACACTCCAGAAAGAGAGAGAGAGAGAGTGTACCATGGGTACTACCAGGGGCCTTCGTACACAACATATTGGCACAAAAAAAATTACGGCAACGCATTTTTTTTAACCTTCTCCTATTCCCCCATACCTTTCTCCCTAATCTCTGTATCTCTGTAAGCACGAATGTGACGCCCTTGGTGTCGCAAACGTCCATAGACCAGGGTAACCACTTTCCATGAGCCGCATGCTTGTCTGCCACGTATAAGAGGTATAAAAAAAAGAAAGATCATCAAGCATAAAGTGGTAACTGGTATAAATATAATGTATAATATCAATACGCTACACATATCAAGTCGTTAGGGTAGATACTATATAGGCAGGCAGTATTTTTTAGTGTAATGCCCTTAATTTTCCGTAATGTGAAATATATTTTCTCTTACACCCGCATAAAATGCTAAAGATTATTCAGAGCAACATAAAAAAATCGTTTCAATATTTACAACATCGGAAGCGCCCGTGAATTATGTATTCGGATAGTCCGATCCGGACCTCCGGATCTCTGACCTACTATCCTGGGCAGTTACAAGACAACGCCTATTTATGGCTCACGTATTTCTTTTAAAATTACCTCATTTTTTGTCTATGGCCTTCGCAAAATAGGGTTTTTATGGAGTGAACTTCACAGGTCAATGTCGGTTTTGCTGATAGCCTTTGTTTGTGTGGGCGAGATTTTTTTTACTATTTATTATTAAATATCACCAATGTGCAGACACAACTAATTTACAATTTTATGATGAACATTTACGTATATAATATAATAACAGTTTCTACTTGCTCTATCCAAACTAATATTATAAATGCGAAAGTAACTCTGTCTGTCTGTCTGTCTGTCTGTCTGTCTTTGCTTCACGCCTAAACTACTGAACCGATTTGTGTGAAATTTGGTACAGACATAGTTTGGAACTTGAGAAAGGACATAGGATAGTTTTCATTATAAACTAGCTGACCCGTGCGACTTCGTCTGCGTCACGCTACTCAAAGAGCTGCTGAAACCGAAGAGATGGCTCGGGAGCGCCGGCTCTTAGACACCGAACGTCACGCTGCTCAAAGAGCTGCTGAGACAGAAGAGACGAGGTAGGAGCGACGGCTCTTAGATGCCGGCCGTCATGCAACTCAAAGAGCTGCTGAGACAGAAGAGATGGCTCAGGAGCGCCGACTCTTAGATGCTGGGCGTCATGCAACTCAAAGAGCTGCTGAGACAGAAGAGATGGTTCAGGAGCGCTGACTCTTAGATGCTTGGCGTCATGCAACTCAAAGAGCTGCTGAGACAGAAGAGATGGCTCAGGAGCGCCGACTCTTAGATGCTGGGCGTCATGCAACTCAAAGAGCTGCTGAGACAGAAGAGATGGCTCAGGAGCGCCGGCTCTTAGATGCTGGGCGTCATGCAACTCAAAGAGCTGCTGAGACAGAAGAGATGGCTCAGGAGCGCCGGCTCTTAGATGCTGGGCGTCATGCAACTCAAAGAGCTGCTGAGACAGAAGAGATGGCTCAGGAGCGCTGGCTCTTAGATGCTGGGCGTCATGCAACTCAAAGAGCTGATGAGACAGAAGAGATGGCTCAGGAGCGCCGGCTCTTAGATGCTGGGCGTCATGCAACTCAAAGAGCTGCTGAGACAGAAGAGATGGCTCAGGAGCGCCGGCTCTTAGATGCTGGGCGTCATGCAACTCAAAGAGCTGCTGAGACAGAAGAGATGGCTCAGGAGCGCTGGCTCTTAGATGCTGGGCGTCATGCAACTCAAAGAGCTGCTGAGACAGAAGAGATGGCTCAGGAGCGCCGGCTCTTAGATGCTGGGCGTCATGCAACTCAAAGAGCTGCTGAGACAGAAGAGATGGCTCAGGAGCGCCGGCTCTTAGATGCTGGGCGTCATGCAACTCAAAGAGCTGCTGAGACAGAAGAGATGGCTCAGGAGCGCCGGCTCTTAGATGCTGGGCGTCATGCAACTCAAAGAGCTGCTGAGACAGAAGAGATGGCTCAGGAGCGCCGGCTCTTAGATGCTGGGCGTCATGCAACTCAAAGAGCTGCTGAGACAGAAGAGATGGCTCAGGAGCGCTGGCTCTTAGATGCTGGGCGTCATGCAACTCAAAGAGCTTCCGAAACTGTAGATCAAACTCGAGTACGTCGGCTTTTGGATGCTGAACGTCATGCGTCTCTGATTTTTGCAGAGTCACATGAAGAATCTCATAGACTACGTGTTCTATTAGCTGCACGGCAAGCACAAAGACAAAATATATTTACACGTAATACGTGGGAGGTATTTCATGATGCTGCTTTTGATTACGACCCTTTAATCGATTAGTGCTCTTAGGACGGATGGCTAAAAAGTGCACATATTGTATGGCACTAAAATGGAAAGAGGAAACTCCGGGTATGTGCTGTTCTGGAGGTAAAGTTTCCACATTTCATTTTTGAAGTGATCCCGCGAGATCGGGAACTATGTGGGTAAAACCAAAAATCTGCTGGAAGTCTCTATTCCACGCGAACGAAGTCGCGGGCAAAAGCTAGTTGAAGAATAAGCGTGACTATTAGGTAAGGATCTCGATACATATGTATTTTTTTCGAACAAAACACTTATTCTATTTCAATTGTGAGTACAACTCCGTACTTCGACAGTGAAATTGTTCTGACTCGGTTTCTAAAGAATTAGGTTTTTTATTCATTGAATTTGAATAAACATAAAATTTTTATTTTAAATTATTAATTCATTTCAGTAATCTCGGTTTCCAACAAAGTTTCCAGAGACTTTTGTTTAAAAAGCTTTCTTCCAAAAACTTTCATTTTATAGACCTATTTTTCGGTTAGTTAAAAACGTGATATTTTGGAAATTGCAGCGGTTTTTCCACTGATTAAGGGTGGTTGTATTTATATTCGAAAAAATCGCCCATAACCACCCCTCTATAATAGGAGTTAGTGGGTGGTGTATGACTAGTGAGGGATAGGACAGCGGCGATCTCACCTTCGGTAGGTAGTAGCCTCTGTGGCATGGCGGAAGTAAACGCGACTGCTATAGGTGCTCCTGGTTCAATTCCAACTCAGTGATGCATGTTTGTATGCATGAATATGTCTATTTCTGGTTGTTTCTGTGCCTCGGAGAACACGTTAAGTTGGCAATCTGGCCAACAAACAAGAATTCCTTATGAAATATGTTTGTGTTCAGAATGGGTAATATGTGTTATATTATACATACATACATAAACTCACGCCTATATCCCGAAAGGCATAGACAGAGGTGCTAGCACCCACATTTCGCCACTTTATTCTTAGGTCCCAATGTAATAATGTAATAGGGCGAGCCTATTGCCATTTACCGGGCACTTATAAACCTGTGATAAATACACACATAACTTCGAAAAGCATCGAAAAGTCATTGGCACACAGCCATGGTAAAACCTGGTATCGAACCCAAGACCTCGTCTCAGCAGTCCTGTACCCATACCACTAGGGTACCGCGGCACTTATATTACCTATTCCATCTTTATTCAATATGCAGGTACGACCATTTTACAATTACGTAACACCAACTAACAATTATACTTACAGTTCAACTAAAGTATTTATATATAATTAATTGTAATCGTATTCATTTTTCCGTGATTTTTTTTTTATTTTTAACCCCAACGTAAAAACGACGGCATGTTATATTCCATCTGAAAATGTGAAAGAAATGTGTTAATTTAATTAAAGCATTATGAATCGATTTAGGTATACTATATATATAATTCATGTATGTAAATACATTATCAATACATAAGCTACTTTTTATTCTGCAAGTAAGCCCCGTTTATTGTATAGTAAAGTACATAGTAACCTAGCTCGACAAATATTGTGGTTGTATTACTTTTGCAAAGACTCAGGATTACTGCGGAGCTCTCTCTCTCTGAGGTTTCGTCTTTGTTCTTGTTAGTATGGATTTATATGAGTATTAGGCGGAGATTTTATTTTTAAATAGAGATTTGGTGTTTCGTATTTTTATTGTGTTATTAAAACTTTGATATTTCTGTTATTTATTTATATATCTATGCTATTATATATTATTCGGGAATAGATATATTTTATACCATGTATTGAAAAATTTTAAATCAAACAATAGGAAAAGCGGGAACGGGATCAGAAGTCCACGCGGGTGGAGCCGCGGACAACAGCTAGTTGTTAATAAATATGATAATTAAATGACGGCCTCAGTGGCGTAGCGGTAGTGAACGTGACTATTATGCGGAAGGCGCGAGATCGATCCCTGTTCAGTGTAAATATTGGTAGGTATGTATGAATATGGCTTTTTGGATTGGTCTGGTCGTGCTTCGGGGAGCACGTTAAGCCGTGTGTCCCGGTTGTCAAACGAACATCTATGGCGGTTTGTTAGCCCTAAAAAGTCCAACAGCTGGTCTTACTGCAGTACTTCGATATCTTCTATACCTATAGGTTGTAGAGGCCATATGGCAGTCACTTCAAGGATAATATCGAAGTTCAGCCGCGAGTAAGATTAAAAAAAAGTGGTTCCCGGACTCTAGCGTGACAGTTTCGGATGCGACTAATTAAAATAGGATGATGATGATAGTACATATCATACATTCACATATTAAAGGTACCTAGGTATTGCACGGAAATTATTTATAATAAGATTATCGTAAAAATACCTACGTTGGTCTTGATCGAAATATTTATTGAAGGACAGAATGAGGACGATACTTTGGCAAGAGGAAACTTACATCACGGAAAAGGACACGGGCAATTTTAATCTCGATTGGATTCGGTCCCCTATCATATGAAATCAAGAGACGGATATCTTCTCTTCGTACACAAATATTTTAACAATAGTGAGTTTATAAAGTCAAAATAGGTATAAGTACGATTGCTATCATCAACAAAAGTCAGTTTTGTAATAAACAATCTTTAATATCCTATATAGATGATCATCTATTATTATAACAACTTTGTAAGTCATTTAAATTCGAGTACGAGCCGTGTCCGGTCGAATTTATATCGTAAAAAATGATTTTTTGATTGGACCTGCTGTAATGGAGTTTAGAAGGAGGGAGATATTATATAGAGTGGCTACAAGCTACACCTTGAGTAATGTAGGTACTTAATATTTATTCAATCTTATACTATGTAAAATTTTTGAAGAGTTTGTAAATAATCTGAAACATTTTTTTTAAGTTAACGTGTGAAATTTGGCGTACCTACATATTTACCTATAATTTATTTGGATCTCAGCCATGTAAAAATCATTTACTCGAAGTTTACGTTTCTAATAAAGTGTTTTTGTTTTATTGAAATGTTTTTTACTTTATCATGTCAGTGAAGTCATGCGACTTCATGATTCAGAATACCGTATTGCTTATCTTTCAATGTATTGAAGACAGTAAATATAAGTGCAAATAATACAATCGTAGAATCTAGTCACAACAACAATATAAACATTATCTTTACTTAAGTTACGTTTGTTTGACCAAATCATATTATAAGTTTATGATCAATTATTCTTAAGTTCAGTCGATTTATTCACTCAATATGCAATAAAACTTAAAAACAATGTTATTTTACATGAAAGTACGACATCATAACATCAGTTCAACAGCTCTATGTGATATAAACGTCCGAACGTTAGGTCATCGCAAGTAAGTGGGCCGTCCCACTGTCGGGATGCTTACACATGTTATTGACCCTGCCCTATTGTTAACGCCATATGGTAACCAAAATTATTCCGTGCGCTTACGAAAATTAGCGAAAATTCCTTTAAAAACATACTGTCTACGCTTTGAATATAATTTGAACTTAACGATGCAATTTAGTCATTGCCACTTATTTTTTTAATCGTTTTCGTGTTAGTATTGACATATTGACTTTAGCGAAATTGTCATTTTGAAATGTTTTAGTATACGATGATATTCAAGTAATTATATTATAGCATTATAGCGCTTTCGTGACCCGTGCAGGGTAAACGGCATCTGGTACTACGACTAAGAGCGATCCTCTGGCGTATGTTACCCATCTTAAAGGAGAGACTATGGACAAGCATGGTGAATCACTGGCAATTAGTCTTGCATTCTCTTTTAATTAGTCTTCTCTCATTGCAAAAGCATTCGATAGAGTCTGGCACAAACCACTTCTTTACAAACTACCAGCGTTCGGTCTGCCTCCTAAACTGTGCAACTGGGTTACTAGCTTCCAGCACCATATTCGCGTTCCTCGTGATGGACGAGCTTCGGAAAGCTGGTAAATGCTGGCGTGCAGCAGGAGTCCGTCTGCTCACCCACTCTCTTTCTTCTGCAAATGAACAACATGCTAACCCCTGGCAGCATCCATTGCTATTCAGACGATGGCACTTTATATCAGTTACCACGGACATCCTGCAGCCAAGCAGTCTGATATCGTGGAAAAAAGGCAGCTTCTTGTTAATGAACTTGATCGGATCCTCAATCACATTTACCATTCACATTTCTTTCCTTTCCCTTTCCACTCTTCAGACCATTCTAATGCCACTAAAGGATAAACTGGATATACTTGGTATAGATTTTCGCTGCAAGCTAAACAACCAAAACTATATCGAGAGCATTAGCAAGATAGCATCACGTATACTCGGAGTCCTGAACAGAGTGACACGTTTTTTCACGCCGAAGCAGCGATGTCTTCTTTACAAGACACAAATTAGCTCCTGCGTGGTGTACTGCTCGCATATTCTCTGTGATGGCTCCGAAAATTGCTAGATGCTTTATACAGGTTGCAGCGACGTACAATCCGTATGAATGGGAGTCCTGTGGTTACGAATACCTGATGAGCTCGTCCAATTAATCCCACCCTCACCTTTTCTACACAGAACAACACGTGCAGGGCTTAGATGTCATGCATGTTCTATCAAGAATCAAGCGGTTTGGTGGTTCTTTCCTCTGCCGCACTATTATGTCTTAAATTCGTTACCAGCGCACGTGTTTCCTTCTTCCTACAATCCCGGGTATTTTGGGCGGGGCGTGAAAATGCATCTGATGAGTCCGTCAAGCTGAGTGGAACTTTTATAATACTGTACGTGTCTGTAATGTAGATACTCTTTCCTGAGACTTTGCCTACAGCTTACCATCAGGTAATTGACGTGCCATTATTTCGTTAATTAGTTTATAGGGTAGATTGTAATATAAATAAAGTTCAAAAGTATTATTCATTAGCTACATATTTATTTTATTATCAAATTATTGTACAAAATGTATGTGAAATCCAAAGAAAAAACTAGCGACAGCATATGGTTTTACAGTTCTACAAAATAGTTTCGGGTAATGATGCGGAATTACGTCCAAAACAAGAGCTCAATTATCATCCAATAGACAAGGGTGGACGTGATAAAAACAGATCTCCTAACACATAATTACATAATTGTGCGCCCTCGCCGCGCCTCGGGTAACGACGCCACACGAATATTGCTTAGCTACAGAACAAAAAATAAAATTACATACTGCGATGATCAAAGTAGGGATGCGCTTTTATTTTTCATATACTTTGCAATATTTTATACAATAGAAATATACAGAAGATATTCAATAGAAGTAAACGCAGAATTTATTAACATTCAATATTTATGTAGTTTAAACGTTTAGATATAAGCTTTGTCATAAGTTTAAATATATTCTTGAAAATCGTTAGGTTCGAATTTTTTAAAACTTAACGTGGGTATTCGTTTTTGGTATTTATAATGAGGAATTATAAATACCAAAAACGAATACCCACACCCAAGTCGCGTTTATTTATCAAACCATAAAACACAAACGCTCATAAAAGTGTAAAACAATATTATATTACTATAAATGTAGATTATGTTACTTTATTATGGAATCTGAAGAATTTAAAGTACATTTTAATCCAAAGAGCCTGTGATGTTAAGACCAATAAAACATTTTTTTCTAGCTAATACTAAACAGTTGATATGGATACAGAATTAAATATAAATAAATAGTAAAGTCATATCCATACTATTTCTGCACCGATCCGTTAAGATAGAACAGAAAGGGCCGAAAAACAAGTTTTAATAAGAACGTGGAAGTGAAATATTTTCTGTACCGGAATCGTTAATAACTGTACGTTGCGGTCAAAGTCAGCCGGGTCGAACTGACAATTCCCTTTTAATTTGAAAGCCTGACCAGGACCGAGCCTAACAAGACACCGCCTAATTATAGCTTAGATAAAGAACAAACAAGTTTCAAACCGATTAAGGATTGTTATAGCACCACCATATGTTTTGGAAATAGAATTTGGTATGCATTTGATTGGAAACTTATTATAGACCTATATTATGGTTGAAAAATTGCCATAATCTATATCTATATCTATACTAATAGGAAAGATTTGTACCTATTTATGTATGTTTGTATGTTTGTAATGAATAGGCTCAAAAAATACTGGGCCGATTTAAACTATTCTTTCACCTCTAAAAGGGTACAATATCTAGGAGTAACATAGGCTATATATCATCACGCTACCATACAAGGGAGCGGAGTAATAATCATAAATCTCAATTATTGATCCGGTAAATTTCTATACATTGGCGCTAATATCGTTAACAATTTCCGTTGTCATGACAGCAAGGAAAAGTAGTATAGAGAGGCAAGTAGTGAATCGAGTAGAGTCGTACAACGCGATAATCGACATCCACGCGGGCGGAGCCGCGGGCAACAGCTAGTATAATATATATTTATATATTCACCTACATATATATATGCACTACAATAACAGGTAATGTGATGTTCGAATTTTATTTTTAATAATAATATAAGTTTGCAATGCAACCATCTCTAATCAAATTCATCTTTAATCTTTTTTCTGTATGTTTATTGGCAAAACAGATTTGGTTGATTTTTTTAATGATTTTTGAAAATTCAATTAAACACAGTGGTAAGCGATGGTGTAAGTAGCTATGTTTTCTGTTTTATCAGATGTACGAAATGCATAGGAGTTGTTCAAAGTATAAAGCAAATCAGATATATTCCTATTTCAAAGGAGGAACCTATCTATCATATTAAAATCAACATCATCAGCACCAAGGATTTCATGGGCGACATAAATGATGATAATGATTTCATATTTTAGATACAGTCATCTCAGATGTAGTAAAACATAAAATGACTATACTATAGTAAATTATGTGCAAATGATGTCATTTGCACGTTTTTTTCATTTTGCCTTATGCCCGTAGAGCCACCTATCCTCGGGCCAAACCAAATTACTACACCGCAATGGCAACTCAAAAATGTCGTCGATTCAATAGAAGAAGAAGACTAAAGAAATGTAAACTGATAAAGTTAAAAGACATAATTATTTTATACTAGGTACTTGTAGTTAGGTTGACACTGTAGTAGAAAAAATATAATATTCTGAACATAACTCAAACATACCTAGTCATAAGGAACAGCTAGTTTTCAAACTCTTGCTTGCATTATCATGAACCAAATTCAAACTTCCAACAAAGGAACTATAAAATACACTACAACACACTGTTCACATATTTTCAATTTATTACTTAGTCATAGTTCGAAACCTAAACTACTCTCGTCTGTATTGGCGATAGTGAGTGCACTGTATATCGTTGTGCTGTACACCATATTAATAGGTAGGTATCGAGTTGTAGTACAAACTAATATGATAATGGCTCTCCAGTGAAAGGTAGCTATCTCGAATTAGCGTTTCATATCGTAGTAACTACTACAGTTAGTTGTAAGAAATAGAGAAAAATCATGAATACCTAGTCAAAAAACTGAAATGAGTGAAGTTGATTGATTGCTGCATTAGGCCAATGAAAGATATTCCCTTATAAAAATGTGCGCTCTCCATGGTAGTATGAATGAAAATTTCAGACTAATAATTTGTTTTATCATTACTAGTAAAGGGACCTTGGCCAATTCCCCGATCAGAAACTAGAAAACAAGATGTTTTAGAGTCTTACACGTGCTTATCTAGGATAAAAATACTAAAAAAGGTCCTCATGGAAATGTTGTGATAGCGCGACATAATAATGTCGTGTGCATTTGGCCCTCATAATATATAATTATTTATTTTAGTTTTGACCGGTTTTATTACTATATTATCACATTGTCGTGTGATGTTAGAATTCGCCGTTGGGCTAATATAATTACATTGACAATAATATTTGAAGCTCAAGGAGATTACAATATTATTCTATAAAGTTCGCCTTGTATCTTAATTATCAGTATTATTCCAATTATTTGGACCACATTTCGTGGTACTTTCTAGTAACATAGAGATGAATATTCTAATAATTTTAGCAAGGATTTATATCTAATTAAATATAAATCCTTGCTTAAATATGTCATGATTGTATTTGAATCATTATCTTAAACTAATTTTCAAACATATTAATCATTTAGGTAAAAATTCTGTTGAAACCATGGAAAAATGAAGTATGTATGTATCTTTATTCCGTCGATAAATTCATTTTAACTGGCTGTTTAATTATGTCTAACCATCATTTTTAGCAGTGTAAATAACAAGATCTTGGTTAAAATGATGTAACAATTTGTAAATAAAAGCAATATCACATTAATTATATGGCTTTTTTTTTAATTTAAAGAACATGGAACCAATTGTTATACAATGTAAAAAAATACAAGATATTTTGATGCTACATAGAGGACAGTATACAAATATATTGTATGTTTTCCACAAAACTAACAATAATTATGATGCTGATGATCCCGCTGCCTTTGAAAACGATAACGATAATTAAAACGTAAAAACTTATCCTCAGAACCAGTAACGTAACGTTCAAATAAGGAGACTGTCGCTGAGGAGATCTTGATACCGATTCATGACGTCTAACTATTAGACAAGGATCAATACACCCTTCTTACTACAAAACATAATATGATCACAATTTGTTTGATATTTAGGTTCAATTTCAAATACTATACAAGCAAGAAACGTAATTTTTACTTTTTGTCAAAGACATCTTGTTATTTTGAAATAAAGTATCAAATTCTCACAGGTTCATTACTGTATCAAAATAAAGAACGGGTTTCTTCAATGAATTATAATTATAAACAATTACAAGTTGATTTAATGAATGAACGAAACAGTCAAATACACAAGAAAGAGACAGATCACTCAAAATTTGGAACGTTAGATAAGGAGGTGGAATAAATAACGCCTACGTGGCTTCTTTGAATGTATGATTCGGTAAGCGATAAAAATCGTCGGTCTTATTCGTCAGTCTTTTTTTAATTACTGAGGGGTCTGTCATGTGAACCGAGGTGGTAGGCATTGTATGGAGAATAAATACGACTTTTACAAATGACTATACTAGTAAAAGATTTATATCGAGATGAATATGATATATAAAATAAACGCAGTCAGTAGTAAAGATTTCGTGTTCGTTTTATTTCGAAGTGAATATAATACATGACACATACTTAATGTACTTCTAAGCTAAGTTTACCTTGATATCTCGCACCTATTTGTATATACCAATACGCTAATTTCATATTCGCACATGAAACTACTCTCAGAAACTTTCCATTATTTCTAGTCAAGCATTTTATTTTTCGACGAAGACAAGAGGCGTCTTCGTTGAATAATAAAATGTTAAACTACTGTTTGTGCTTTTTTCATTGTCCTTCCTAAATATAACTCTCGGTTTTTAATTTGTCATATCGTATATGAATATGAGAGTCAGATTCCAGACTAGTAATAGTAGGTAATAGTATCCCAGATAAGTAAGCTTAAGTGACAATGATATGCAACCTCACCAGAAGGGTCAGTATATTGAGTCAAAAGTAAATAGAAGTAGAAGATATTACGTTTAATAATTATAATCTGTAGCTGAACGTGAATGTTGCAATGGTACCTATGTGGGTATATCGAGAAAGATAAGAAAGATAAATATATACTTCATAACGTTGAAAATTAACGATTGCTAACAGATTAAAAAATCTAGCTGTTACTGTATGATTATAGCTCATTCGTTTTTTGTTTCAGTCATTCATTACAAATACATAGCAATTCTCATTTTGCAATAAAACATTTTAAGTGATGTTAACCCTCTTATAATTTGCATAAATTAAATAAAGGTTAACACCGTATAATTCGTTCGTCCGTCGATTCAACGATTCGTAGTTACAGAGCAAACAAAATGATTAGTAATGCTAATCAAGACGTAATTATAGAACATTTAGGTTGTTTTCTGCTTTGAAAATTGTACGTCCATTGGCTTCGTCAGACTTATGTATTTTGAATAATTATAACAAACCAGACAATGTAGATGATGAATGGATTAATTTTTTAATTTTAAACAAAATTACTTGTGTAATCTATGTACATCTTAATCATAATTTTGACTTGTCGGTAGTAAACTTGTCATTTCCACAGCGGGCGCGAGTTCGATTCTAGCTCAGCACAATACTGCAAGAATTTGGCTATTCGCATTGGTCTGGTCGTGCCTCGGAGAGCACGTTACGCGTAGTTGGAACCACAAAAAGCCCAACAACTAGTCTAACGGGAAAAGTTGTTTTCATTTACATCCATACAATACCATAATCGTAGACAAAAATTACTAACGTGAATATTCGTATTCCTAATTTTTTTGGTATTCTACCAACTGTTGTTATTTTCTTCAAGGGACTAAAATGCGCACAATTACAATCACATTTCCATTAACACCAATGTATTGTAAAAGGCGTTATTTCATACTGTACGTGTATAAAAATGGATTCAATTATCTACGACAAAGCACTTGGAATGTATTTTATATGAAAAGTCTAAGACTAGCACTATCTGTCTTGTTATAGGTAAAGGCACGAGTTGTGGACCAAAAATGTGCTCAAAATACGCTCTATACGCGCAGTACGTTTTTGAGTTAATACGTGGTGGATGAGTGCCTCTACCAATCATTATGATATCAAATCGTCAATAACGCAAGGATGATGATCATCAGATCATTCGCTAACGCGGACTAACGCCTCGTTTTCATCACAACTTGGGTCTAAGATCCGTGCCGCCGTGGTGTACTGCATTTTGTACCAGTCTGGTAGCTATGTA
Source organism: Pelosia muscerda (assembly GCA_963691645.1). Taxonomy (NCBI): domain Eukaryota; kingdom Metazoa; phylum Arthropoda; class Insecta; order Lepidoptera; family Erebidae; genus Pelosia; species Pelosia muscerda. The sequence continues at coordinate 10,540,254 of OY829113.1, forward strand.
TATGGATTGAGTTATTGCTACTAATAACTCAGTAGTAATATTAATTCAATGTGTAGATGTTCCATTACTTACATTAATTTGATATCAGAGAGTAACCTAGTTTAGAGTAAGTTACAAGTTAGTGACAGATTTCGGCAAAATTTTCTCAATTACGAACCAACGTACTGCTTCATTACATGTTCAGATTAATTAAAGTATGTTAAGTAGTTTCGAAGTTTTAACTACCTACTGAATGTGAAGACGCGAGCAGCCTGCCTATTATACATTCTCATTCAAACTTCATTTTATATGTATGTATAATCCTAGGTAAACACTACTGAGTATAAAGCAGGTGTTTACTGAACTCTTTGAAATAAAACTGTTCGAAAAAAGTCGATTCAAGCATTGAATTGAATATCACAATGGATAGGATATGTGACAGACTAAAGGACCAACGCACAAAACTTTTTGAGCATTTGTACAAGCAAACAGTTACAGATTATTTGTAGATCTGACCGCTTTATTTTAATGGCGTTAGAGGCTAGAATGGAATAGCAACGGGTTCATGAATTGGTGACAGTTTGCATTAATGTGAATGACATGTTCAAAAATGTCTCCGAGATTTTTTTGACAATACTCAGTAATTGGTGGGTTGGGTACCTGGGTATATCGGTATTGTTATACTACAATGCAGTTGGTTTACAAAGAGACATACGGAACAAGAGTACCAAAGTAATTTACTAATTCATTTTTTTTGTAACGAATGAACGGTAGTTAAGTGGATTTGATTGCATATCAAGCTTTAAATGTGCAACTTGAGTATTTGGGGCTATTTAGCCACCTTGGATGTTAATTTCACTTTCTCAATTTCTCTAAAACGACTGAACGGCTCATTAGTACCTAATACTAACTACTAACATTATAGTTGAACAATACTATTTTATAAGTATTCTTACAATTTTAAAATTCGCTTCAGAAACATATTTATAACAAAATTAACAAAACTTAGAACCATTAGCACTATTAAAACACTTTTAAAATGAAAAAACTTACGTTAGGAACTGAAAGGAACAAAACAAATTAGAAGCGGATAAAATAAATACTTCTTCAAAGTTTTAGAATATTTGAATCCAATGTAAGACTTTGAATGGAAAATGTTCTTACTGACCTGTTTTCAGTAGGCACGACAGATCCCAGGCAGACATGAAAAGAAAATAAGTGAGCGTTAGGTATGAATAACAGAAACATGCAATAACAAGTAACCATAGGAAGACAAAGTTGCAACTCCTTTTTCAATGTAGAAATATATTAATAATAATAACCCTACTTTTCTAAAGAGAATTGAAATAAAACTTTTTATGTCAGTTAATAATTTGGTTCAAAATTGACCTCATATTAATATCTGCTGATTTTTGGAGTAGCGGTAGAGGGTTCGATAGCTCGCAGACGGTGCGAGTTCGATTTCAGCTCGGTTCAAATGATTTGGTTGCATATAATAATTGCACATAATAAGAATATTTGCCTTTAATAATCTTAATCGATTGTAATAATTAGCAAACTTATAGCTGTAAAACGTCATTAATATATACATATTATTGCTCGCACATTCAAATTTGCTATGTAAAAAATAAAACCTAACCAATAAGCTTGTGTGTGTGATGTTTGTAAGAGAGGTGGCGGAATTCGTCATGTAGACTTGGCTATACATTAGCATTGTCCTGTTTTGGTGGTGGTGTTTGTATCGGTGTATGTTTACGTGCATTCTAGATTCCATAAGTTCCTTAACACAAGCTACTTAAACTATACTAACTTTGGGTCTTGTGTAGAATATGTATTATTTATTATATCTTCCTTAGCTGTAAATTATAATAGTGTAAGAATAAAGCAGTTTATATACAGAGCCAAAACAGTAACAAACAAATATGTGTTCTTCATGATTGTGTAGAACTTTATTTAACTCGTACCAAAGCTTTTAGTTACGTCGAAATTCGTAGACCGCAACATCTGGCGTGTACCTCCTACCAGAATACTCGTAACTTGCATTTTGTCTACTTTCATTAGCGTAAAAATAGTCGTACCTATATAAATAACAACTTTAACCTTAGTTAGTAAGGTTGTATTTCGAACCTACAATATTCCCACACTTCCGATGTTTTACTCATGAAAGCAGGTTTCAATCTGTTGTCTCCTGTTTCAGTACTATCGAGATATTCTATACAGATGCGGATTGCGGGTAGGATAGACGCAAACTCGATTTCCCTGGGACCAATTTTGTGAAAATGAAAACGCAAAAATGACTATGAGATATAATATAATGTTTATCTATGAATCTTATCAGTCATTAGAACATAAGATGGAAATGTGTTTTTATTATATTGTCTCTTTAGTTTTTCTATGTTATGAATAATAACTTAAAGCTTGATGATAAAATTTTATACTTCTATGATGGCGCATGCCGACTTCACACTACAATATAAAAAAATAACTTAAATTTATATGCACCATGCATCATTTAACTTTTTCGTGAATAAATACTTTTTACTTGTAATACAGACGACACTCGACACAGCCGCAGTTCCACAATTTTATTATGCAAAATAACCAATCACTATACACATTCATTTACTTCATTTGGTATGCACATATTGTGTTGTTAGAAAAAAAAAAATTAAAATATCTCATGGTACCCAATACAGCAATTCTAGTGATAATTGATTTAACTATTGTTTATATAATTTCTTGTCATGAAGTAGCTTCAAATTTAATTACTGCTATACTATAGAAGACTAAAAGGGTTTGTCATTAGACGTTTGATTCTCTGAGAGACATTTTTGTACAAGACCCAGCTTATTGCTCGCTTTGGGATGAAAGTTATTCATTATTTACACAAGACGTTATAAATTGAGTCTAAATATTTATAGATTTTACATCTAGCTATACCTACTTCATTATAAATTAGTATTAACTTACCTACTTACATAGCTCATATAATAATAATTTAACGCATATCATAAATGTAAGCGAGAAACATTTTAAAACAATAATAATGAAACGCCCATCATATTGAACAATGCCGATATCTGATCTATCGGAAGCCGTACGTAATAAATCAAACACATTATATTCTATGATTGTACCTATGCGTTATTGTCTCATATCGATTAGTACCTTTATTTACACTGCGAATATGTGGGCGTTGGTAACTCTAAGGCCGTGGCCGCGAACACAGCGACAAGCGGTGCCGTGGCACAAGCGGTAAGGCAAACCAATGAGTACGAAAGAGAGAGAGATGGACGCTCTCTTTTACTCTCATTTGTGTGCTTTACCGCTTGCTTCTGAGATTACTGAAACACTACCTAGGAGAAAATGTACGCTATGATTTTAATTTTACCCTGCGGTTTTTTGATCAAAACTCTCGAAGCGTAATTATTGTCATCATTATTAGGTACTAGCTTTTGCCCGCGACTTCGTTCGCGTGGAATAGTGACTTCCAGCAGATTTTTGGTTTTACCCACATAGTTCCCGATCTCGCGGGATCACTTCAAAAATGAAATGTGGAAACTTTACCTCCAGAACAGCACATACCTGGAGTTTCCTCTTTCCATTTTAGTGCCATACAATATGTGCACTTTTTAGCCATCCGTCCTAAGAGCACTAATCGATTAAAGGGTCGTAATCAAAAGCAGCATCATGAAATACCTCCCACGTATTACGTGTAAATATATTTTGTCTTTGTGCTTGCCGTGCAGCTAATAGAACACGTAGTCTATGAGATTCTTCATGTGACTCTGCAGAAATCAGAGACGCATGAAGTTCAGCATCCAAAAGCCGACGTACTCGAGTTTGATCTACAGTTTCGGAAGCTCTTTGAGTTGCATGACGCCCAGCATCTAAGAGCCGGCGCTCCTGAGCCATCTCTTCTGTCTCAGCAGCTCTTTGAGTTGCATGACGCCCAGCATCTAAGAGCCGGCGCTCCTGAGCCATCTCTTCTGTCTCAGCAGCTCTTTGAGTTGCATGACGCCCAGCATCTAAGAGCCGGCGCTCCTGAGCCATCTCTTCTGTCTCAGCAGCTCTTTGAGTTGCATGACGCCCAGCATCTAAGAGCCGGCGCTCCTGAGCCATCTCTTAGGTCTCAGCAGCTCTTTGAGTTGCATGACGCCCAGCATCTAAGAGTCAGCGCTCCTGAACCATCTCTTCTGTCTCAGCAGCTCTTTGAATTGCATGACGCCCAGCATCTAAGAGTCGGCGCTCCTGAGCCATCTCTTCTGTCTCAGCAGCTCTTTGAGTTGCATGACGGCCGGCATCTAAGAGCCGTCGCTCCTGCCTCGTCTCCTCTGTCTCAGCAGCTCTTTGAGCAGCGTGACGTTCGGTGTCTAAGAGCCGGCGCTCCCGAGCCATCTCTTCGGTTTCAGCAGCTCTTTGAGTAGCGTGACGCAGACGAAGTCGCGCGGGTCAGCTAGTTTGTAATAAAAACTATCCTATGTCCTTTCTCAAGTTCCAAACTATGTCTGTACCAAATTTCACACAAATCGGTTCAGTAGTTTAGGCGTGAAGCAAAGACAGACAGACAGACAGAGTTACTTTCGCATTTATAATATTAGTTTGGAAGTTTGGATTTGGAAGTCGCGTTTTCTGTCCCTATTTTTCTTGTCCCTTTGTATGCTTAAATCTTTAGAACTACGCAACAGATTTTGATGCGGTTTGTTTCAATAGATAGAATGGATAAAGAGGAAGGTTTATATGTATATAACATCATGCTACGACTAACAGGTGCGGAGCAGGAATGAAAAATGTTGCAAAAACGGGGTGACGCAGACGAAGTCGCGCGGGTCAGCTAGTTTGTAATAAAAACTATCCTATGTCCTTTCTCAAGTTCCAAACTATGTCTGTACCAAATTTCACACAAATCGGTACAGTAGTTTAGGCGTGAAGCAAAGACAGACAGACAGACAGACAGAGTTACTTTCGCATTTATAATATTAGTTTGGATATTAGTTTGGATTTGGAAGTCACGTTTTCTGCCCCTATTTTTCTTGTCCCTTTGTATGCTTAAATCTTTAGAACTACGCAACAGATTTTGATGTGGTTTGTTTCAATAGATAGAATGGTTAAAGAGGAAGGTTTATATGTATATAACATCATGCTACGACTAACAGGTGCGGAGCAGGAATGAAAAATGTTGCAAAAACGGGGTGACGCAGACGAAGTCGCGCGGGTCAGCTAGTTTGTAATAAAAACTATCCTATGTCCTTTCTCAAGTTCCAAACTATGTCTGTACCAAATTTCACACAAATCGGTTCAGTAGTTTAGGCGTGAAGCAAAGACAGACAGACAGACAGACAGACAGACAGAGTTACTTTCGCATTTATAATATTAGTTTGGAAGTTTGGATAACATCATGCTACGACTAACAGGTGCGGAGCAGGAATGAAAAATGTTGCAAAAACGGGGTGACGCAGACGAAGTCGCGCGGGTCAGCTAGTTTGTAATAAAAACTATCCTATGTCCTTTCTCAAGTTCCAAACTATGTCTGTACCAAATTTCACACAAATCGGTTCAGCAGTTTAGGCGTGAAGCAAAGACAGACAGACAGACAGACAGACAGACAGACAGAGTTACTTTCGCATTTATAATATTAGTTTGGATATTAGTTTGGATTTGGAAGTCACGTTTTCTGCCCCTATTTTTCTTGTCCCTTTGTATGCTTAAATCTTTAGAACTACGCAACAGATTTTGATGTGGTTTGTTTCAATAGATAGAATGGTTAAAGAGGAAGGTTTATATGTATATAACATCATGCTACGACTAACAGGTGCGGAGCAGGAATGAAAAATGTTGCAAAAACGGGGTGACGCAGACGAAGTCGCGCGGGTCAGCTAGTTTGTAATAAAAACTATCTTATGTCCTTTCTCAAGTTCCAAACTATGTCTGTACCAAATTTCACACAAATCGGTTCAGTAGTTTAGGCGTGAAGCAAAGACAGACAGACAGACAGACAGACAGAGTTACTTTCGCATTTATAATATTAGTTTGGATAACATCATGCTACGACTAACAGGTGCGGAGCAGGAATGAAAAATGTTGCAAAAACGGGGTGACGCAGACGAAGTCGCGCGGGTCAGCTAGTTTGTAATAAAAACTATCCTATGTCCTTTCTCAAGTTCCAAACTATGTCTGTACCAAATTTCACACAAATCGGTACAGTAGTTTAGGCGTGAAGCAAAGACAGACAGACAGACAGACAGAGTTACTTTCGCATTTATAATATTAACTTTGGATTGGATTTGGAAGTCGCGTTTTCTGTCCCTATTTTTCTTGTCCCTTTGTATGCTTAAATCTTTAGAACTACGCAACAGATTTTGATGCGGTTTGTTTCAATAGATAGAATGGATAAAGAGGAAGGTTTATATGTATATAACATCATGCTACGACTAACAGGTGCGGAGCAGGAATGAAAAATGTTGCAAAAACGGGGTGACGCAGACGAAGTCGCGCGGGTCAGCTAGTTTGTAATAAAAACTATCCTATGTCCTTTCTCAAGTTCCAAACTATGTCTGTACCAAATTTCACACAAATCGGTTCAGCAGTTTAGGCGTGAAGCAAAGACAGACAGACAGACAGACAGACAGACAGACAGAGTTACTTTCGCATTTATAATATTAGTTTGGATATTAGTTTGGATTTGGAAGTCACGTTTTCTGCCCCTATTTTTCTTGTCCCTTTGTATGCTTAAATCTTTAGAACTACGCAACAGATTTTGATGTGGTTTGTTTCAATAGATAGAATGGTTAAAGAGGAAGGTTTATATGTATATAACATCATGCTACGACTAACAGGTGCGGAGCAGGAATGAAAAATGTTGCAAAAACGGGGTGACGCAGACGAAGTCGCGCGGGTCAGCTAGTTTGTAATAAAAACTATCCTATGTCCTTTCTCAAGTTCCAAACTATGTCTGTACCAAATTTCACACAAATCGGTTCAGTAGTTTAGGCGTGAAGCAAAGACAGACAGACAGACAGACAGACAGACAGACAGAGTTACTTTCGCATTTATAATATTAGTTTGGATATTAGTTTGGATTTGGAAGTCACGTTTTCTGCCCCTATTTTTCTTGTCCCTTTGTATGCTTAAATCTTTAGAACTACGCAACAGATTTTGATGTGGTTTGTTTCAATAGATAGAATGGTTAAAGAGGAAGGTTTATATGTATATAACATCATGCTACGACTAACAGGTGCGGAGCAGGAATGAAAAATGTTGCAAAAACGGGGTGACGCAGACGAAGTCGCGCGGGTCAGCTAGTTTGTAATAAAAACTATCTTATGTCCTTTCTCAAGTTCCAAACTATGTCTGTACCAAATTTCACACAAATCGGTTCAGTAGTTTAGGCGTGAAGCAAAGACAGACAGACAGACAGACAGACAGAGTTACTTTCGCATTTATAATATTAGTTTGGATAACATCATGCTACGACTAACAGGTGCGGAGCAGGAATGAAAAATGTTGCAAAAACGGGGTGACGCAGACGAAGTCGCGCGGGTCAGCTAGTTTGTAATAAAAACTATCCTATGTCCTTTCTCAAGTTCCAAACTATGTCTGTACCAAATTTCACACAAATCGGTACAGTAGTTTAGGCGTGAAGCAAAGACAGACAGACAGACAGACAGAGTTACTTTCGCATTTATAATATTAACTTTGGATTGGATTTGGAAGTCGCGTTTTCTGTCCCTATTTTTCTTGTCCCTTTGTATGCTTAAATCTTTAGAACTACGCAACAGATTTTGATGCGGTTTGTTTCAATAGATAGAATGGATAAAGAGGAAGGTTTATATGTATATAACATCATGCTACGACTAACAGGTGCGGAGCAGGAATGAAAAATGTTGCAAAAACGGGGTGACGCAGACGAAGTCGCGCGGGTCAGCTAGTTTGTAATAAAAACTATCCTATGTCCTTTCTCAAGTTCCAAACTATGTCTGTACCAAATTTCACACAAATCGGTTCAGCAGTTTAGGCGTGAAGCAAAGACAGACAGACAGACAGACAGACAGACAGACAGAGTTACTTTCGCATTTATAATATTAGTTTGGATATTAGTTTGGATTTGGAAGTCACGTTTTCTGCCCCTATTTTTCTTGTCCCTTTGTATGCTTAAATCTTTAGAACTACGCAACAGATTTTGATGTGGTTTGTTTCAATAGATAGAATGGTTAAAGAGGAAGGTTTATATGTATATAACATCATGCTACGACTAACAGGTGCGGAGCAGGAATGAAAAATGTTGCAAAAACGGGGTGACGCAGACGAAGTCGCGCGGGTCAGCTAGTTTGTAATAAAAACTATCCTATGTCCTTTCTCAAGTTCCAAACTATGTCTGTACCAAATTTCACACAAATCGGTTCAGTAGTTTAGGCGTGAAGCAAAGACAGACAGACAGACAGACAGACAGACAGAGTTACTTTCGCATTTATAATATTAAGTTTGGATTGGATATCAATCTATTTGAGGCTAGACGTGTTGGTCACATATTGTGAAATATAAATTATTATAGTACAGCAGATATTTAAATTTAGTTATATACTAATAATACGCCGGTAAGTGGGGTAGCCAGAGCTCACTATACCCCTCCTTCCCCTCCCCTTCCTAGCCTCCCCACCCCTTCCCAGCTCTCCCCCTTTCCCTTCAGGGTGGGCAGCGCGTGTGTGACACCCTTAGTGTTGCACACGTTCATAAGCCACGGTGGCCGCTTTCCATCAGGTGGGCCGTGTGCTTGTCTGCCACCTACGTAGTATAAAAAAAAATACTGACATAATATAATTAATTATATGTGATATAAAGATTTTTTTTTAATTGAACATTGTAGGTAATGTAAGAGTAGAAATACAAAAAATGTATTAACCCTTTTTAAGTAACTGATGCCGTAAGCTTGATATTTAATTCGACAGTAAGCTTTAGTCCCTTCCGGTATTACTTAGGTACTTAGTATTTTTAACGGTAAAGTAACAAACTGCTGTATGTGTATGGTATTAACATTTTAGGGAGCACAATTTATATTTATCGTACTACCCACTAACGTATTCGAAAAAGAGTTCTTTATTGAATAAAAAATATTAATATAGTTGGGACATGCTATAATGACCGTTTTGACACGACTGGTTTTGCTCGTTTTCTCTTTTTTGGTGCGCTTAATATTGGGCAACGAACTGTTAGATGAATAACTGAAGAAAGGTATGGTGCGACTGGTAGGTACAGAAGAAAATAAACACTTCACACACCAAAAAAGTGAAAATGAGCAAAACCAGTCGTGTCAAAACGGCCATCATAGTGTGCCGCAACTTATAGTACCGTAATTCCAAAAACGATACTTTCTCTTGGAAAAACTTCTTGTCCCTGGGGACCATTTGTTAGTGATTTTATATTTGTTATTATATATTATACCATGTAAATGTCATTCACACCAATATTAATTATTATATACGAAGGGGAAGGTCGAAATGTATGAACACCCAAATTCCATTACCTATATTTTAGTTTCCATGTATTAGGCAGGGTGAAGCCATTGTAGTTAACCGAGTACTTTTTATGGGATCCTATATTTGCTATTGGATAGAACACTGCCTTATCCCTTCGTTATATTATACTTATACGATACCTACGGGAAAAGACGAGGAGGCCATTGTGTTTTATATTTTTCAAACACATCGTTGTTTTTTTTTCTTTATAAATAGGTATCTCTAATTTCTCTACTATAAACGAATTTGGAATATGCGATATTTTGTATTCAATTCAAGTCATGCCTGATTTTGGTACTTGCCACTCGTACTAACCCGTTCCTTAGAGAATAGTTTTACACTACGATCCTATTAGTTGTCACAAATTACTATCTAGTGTATCTTATGCCACAGCTTTATATTTAGTCCAAATTAAGGGTATGTAATGGATTCTTATCCTTAGAAGTATCTACTTCAAACATATCGGTTCGCTTGAAAGCACTCAAATTTCTCAGTCCTAAGCAAACATGTTACGACGGTAGTAATTGCTCACGATGTTTACAATCTTTTATTGTGTATCGATGTTCAAATATTGTTTTTGAATGCATCAGCTGTCTTACCTACAGCCGCGATTGTTATTTGAGACGAATTCTCAAAAGTTAATTAAGCGTCAATTTACTTTTAATTTTGTTTGCAATGTAAACTGTGAACAGATTCATGTCTCAATTGCAAAGGAAGAATGCAATTCGTCATAGCAGGGTCGATTTTTTATTGTAAATGTTTATACAATTCAAACGAGTCAAACAAACTGTCGCAATTCTATGAATTAAAATGTTATTACAGAGATTTTTATTTTTTTAAAAAAGACACCGAGGTCAAAGCTTCGGATGTGACCAGGACTAACGCAAGGGTGATGATGACAGATTTTTACATTATCCTGGATGCTCTTAATTGACTGACAGACTGATGACTGATAGAATAGTGATAGACTATCCAAAAAAATATATATCTGCGGAGTCCGTGTAATACACACTTTAATATGATGTGAGCTACTAACAAATATGTATGAATACATTGTTTGCAATTAAGGAACTTAAACTGCTTCTGATTTCCGTCGTGAAACCTTCTTGGTCTTTCCTATACTAAATTAAAAGTATAAGAATTTACAACATCCTGATTTTGTAACAATATTTCAACGTCTTGTAGAAAAATTTCCATTATACTTTTAATTTTTGGATTGATAAATTTGACTTACACCCGCCCATCGTTACACCTACCAACAATTATTAAGTAGCCTCTTCAAAAACGATATGAAAACATGGTGGTAAACCGATATCAATGAACGGCACCTACTGCCGGCTCTCTAAAGTTACAACACTACAAAGACGCTACTATGTAATTCGAGAATCTAAAGGAAACTAAGGTGACTGTCGCCTCCTGGGACACAAAAAAAACACTCTCAATCGAGCGCAAAAGAAATTCAATATGCCACTGCAACGCGGATTAAATTTTGCACAATCTAAGATGAGATCGGCAGCTGTTACCAGAAAATCAGCCTTGAGCATTGATGTGATGAGATTCAACGAAAAACTTCCACGATCCCTCTGAAATAATTTAGATAAAGTAGTATTTCAAACTTTGTTAAAGAATCTAAACAATGGTAATTCAAAAGGACGTTACATTCTAGTTTTGTAGTGTGAAAACAATAACGATAAACATTCTTATAGTAACTACAAAATATTATAGAAAAAATAATGCTATAAAATTTCCATTACCGAAAATCGACAAATAATGTTGATGTTTTCTGTTTATCTATGGTAACTTAAATGCCTGGTTTTACGATATCCATAACATCAGCCTACAATAAAAACTGGTGTCAAACTCGTGGTTAAAGACAATGCAGGAGTTTCATTATTAATAAGTACCATCGTACATATAAAACGATTTTATGCACCATATTTGAAGATTATTTATTGTAAAATTATATTACTATTTTATGATAGCTTTTAGTTCAACATGGCGTCGTCGTTCCAATGTTGTTTTTTTACATTCATCAAGGTAAATCAGGAAAAGTTAAATAAGTTTCAAAATTTATTTATTTATGTTATATAGGTAATGTTGATTGCAATTGACGGGATATGAACTCACGACCTCTTTACTAGGCGATTACTCTGACGAACTGAGTCAAATAAACACGTTTTGGACATTCAAAATCATCTATATTGGTATAATAATAATTGCTCTTTAATTTTAAATTAGAATATAGGTAAGTTCAATATAAGAGTGAATGTATAAAACGTCAATTATAACCAAACAACCGTATAGTAACTATAAACTAGTAAACTCAACCTTTTGTCTAGTAAGCCTCTGTATTAAGAAAGTCAAGACTCCAGAGTCACTAAGAGCAAACATCGGACTGTAAATATAACTGGCGTCAGGGCACGACAAACGATCACAGTCGTCTTTGCGAACGTGTAATCGGATACAAATATTGTTCTTGGTGCCGCTTAAGACTCCATATACTCTGAAGGAAATCGCATTGACTTACTACATTACTTCTCCGGCTTGACAACAACTTACAGTAGTTAAGTAATAATACGGGTATAAGTTATGAAGGTCAAAGGGTCAGAAAGGTAGCGTACCTATATAACCATTCGTTGTGTATGAATTGAGCTAATAGTTTATTTATATAAGAAATTATGATACTAACAAATTATATTACTTTTCTAGAATATGCATTAACGTGAAAAAAAAACGTTTTAAATACTCAGGTATATCGTAAGGTAATGAGAAAGGCGTCAGTCTACCTTTATTTTAATAGTCATAAAAGATAAAATTATAACAACATTGTATGTTTTAAACATAATACTAGTACAATTGAATAGAATTTACGATAATGATGTCGTTAGAGACCATAGGATAAAAACCCTTCAAATAAAAGCACAGCCTGGAGCGGACGAATAAATAGTATTAGTCCCAAGACCATTGTTCTGACAACTCAGCGATTTTTGATATCTTTCAAATAAGAAGTCTCAGGAAAAGTGTAATCATACAACCTTCCTGTAAGTAAGTAGTAGACATTTCTTATTTTTTTATTGCATACAATTCTAAGATAGAGAAATTGAGTACCTATTTTAAATTTTAAAATGTAGGAATAATACTCGTATTACGCTTCTAAAATTTGTCAAGTCTATGATGTATAGGTACATAGACTATATATGATTCGATAGTGTTACGAATGTTTCTGCACTACTTACTCCAAATCTATCTTTACTTGTAGCTGAATATGCAATTTTATGGTTATTCGTATGAATGGTTCAATTCGTGGCGTAATCTGAGATGATTGATGGCCGTTGTGACTTGCAATATCGAATGAATGATTCTTCAAGATGATGCCAATTTGCTGAGATCAGACATTTGTCATTTTTATAAAAGTTGGCAGTGAATCTTAGAAAAGATAGATTTCTGATATATTCTGTAACTTTTTAGTGCCCTTTAGTTTGCGTTGAAGTTATTTAACTATACTATATAGGTAGATATTAGTTTAGTTCACACGATTTATATTTTATTGTAGTCTACAAAAACTTACTCTTTGTAATAAATAAAATCAGTATAGACTCCGTTGACATAGCGGAGATCTTATCTGAACTAAACCTTCACACAATGGTCGGTAATAATAGATTCACAAAAAACGATTGGTATCAATAAGCAGCAGCAAAGGGGACAAAAATATCCACAAAACATGTACATATATGAGTAGAACTGGTGACAAAAAGTTCGATAGTACGAGTATACTGGTGTGCGTTTTTTAGTCAAAGGGTTTCGAGCTTATGAATTCTTCATCATTCAAGTCTACTCAATAGAAGTAATAAAAAAATGAGCGCAAAAGAAATCTATTTATTTAACATGTTTAATAACAGAGCAGCTCACAAAACTATTTTTTTTGCTGGTTATTATCAATCTGATCTTTACATATGATATAGTCCTCGCCTTTTGGGCAATCTCGTTAATGGGGTACCTATGAGGCCGAACCCGCATTGTATGTACACAGGAGATTTCTATACTGGTGACCCTACGTGACAAAACTTTGAAAAGTTTGTCCCTCCCTACATTCAAATTTCTGAAGGAGCAATTGAAATTGGAGATGGCAAAGAGAATTAGAGCGGGGTCTTTTTCGAGCGCCCGTTTTGTTTTGTGCGCGTTCAAAGCGGGGTTTCTTTGAATCTCGATCAACCATCGAACTGGAAGGGGGGAACGTTTATTAGGATTCCCTACGGCCTACCAATCAGCCGATGCGACATCGCGTAATCTAATAGCTTATTAATGAGGGGAAACCTTCACCCAACCCTATTTTTCTAACGTAGTCAATTTTACAATTATGAATAGCGTCTCTTTCGTACTTATTGTTTATTGATGGCTTATTACTTCTCATATAGCCATCTTGATCGAGCGGATCACTATGCAACGCCAGTGGGAAGGTCGGTGGCGCGGGCGATAGCTCCTCCCACTAAATTTATAATATAATAAATGAGTAAAGCCGTGGCGTGAAACCGGCACGGCCGCGGAGATAACACGTAATGTGAGGTTATTGCGTAAAAACAAACGGCAAAAAATTCATCCGTAAGAGAGATATACGGTTTCGCGTAGCAGACCTTTATGATCCGAGCAAGAGCTAATATACGAGCGGTAGATTCGCGCTCCATGGATTATATGAGCAATAAAGAGGATAATTTAAAATTACGTTTGCCACAATGTTGCTATTAACCATGATTGTTGACGCATTGAGCTTAGCGTTCGCGCTTTACATGATGTTTCATAATATCGCTATACATACTCTTACTTTACCGTACTTTTCAAGTTACAAATGAATCAACCACCTTTCATCGTTTGAAAAAAAATAGCTTTCAATATTACTCTAGAGTAAAACTCTATTTAAGGATAGTAAATTGAATTTTCAAGGTTCTCAGAAAGAAAGTCAGAGATTCGATTTACTTTTGAACTTAATCTGTTCAATGCTAACTTACTTTGAAAAAGTGAGTCATTTTAACACCTTTAAGGATGTTAGATATGGTACCGCCGACTTCAGAGGAAGGAAATGACTTTTTCTTTGTTTCGATTAGCGTGTAATTACTGATCAATTTCTTGTTGTTTCTAGTTTAAGTTTTGAAGTAATTTTAATCTGTAATATAAAAAGGACCACCCTTTAGAAAAAGATTCATATAGCCTTTGTAATTCTTTAAAACATCTTATTAATTAAAATAATTCTATAAAATATTTATCGGGAGAGCAACTGCTAGGTATGCTTAAAAAAGGCGTTGAGGTCTTGGATTGGATAAACTTATCTTTGATTTCTTTATAAATGTCTCGCTTTTCAAACTGAAAAAAAATAGTGAAACTGAGTGAGTTCGGCCAATGCAATGATATCGCAATACTATACAATCTTCTACAGCGCAGGTATACCTATTTTATTGCTTGAAAATAGTTTTCACAGAAAGCAAATATTAAAATATATTTGATAAAGCTGCTATAGCTTTATTTTTAGTAATCTTTGAACATTCCCTGTGGATTTATTCTCACCTGTGGTTTTATTCTTCTCTATTCAATATTTCGTTGTGGCCGATGATTAAGTATAATTATTATGAATATAAATCAAACCCTAGGAGAAGATCATTGCCTTAGAAAAGCATAAAAAATGCAAAAAAATAACTATTCTGTTTGCTAATTCATTTTAATTCTAGATTATAATATTGAAATTTAAGATTTTCTATTTAGTACGACATCAATAAACCAAAAACAACCCAAAACAAAGTATACAACATAATGACAAGTACTTAAATATGTAACTAATTACTAAAGACCTTATCTTCGAGATCGAAATTCGTAGACGAGCGTCAAGTATAACAAATTTTGAAGTGATGAGTTGGCGATTACGACGAAGACTCTAACACAGGCCGACATCATGAATAATATTACTTAGAAATACGTTTTACTGGGTTATATTTCATACATATATGTCCACCACGTCTTAATGGACTTGTCATGTTATGGTAATAAGTAACAACCTGATAAAGCTGTATTATATCATTTTATTACTAGGTATATGTTAAGAACATTGGTGCTACCAAGTTTATATTTGAGGGTATAATTCTATTAGGTACGTATCTTATCTGTAATATTTGATTAATGTTCCACCATGCCCGTACTAGGCCAGGCAATCGCTGGCTATGTTCATGATCTTCGAGATTAAAATGAAAAATATAGTGAACATAACTTGTGTGATGTATATTCCTGTATTTTATCAACGTGAGACCGGTTTGATATCGCTTGGCTACCGTACTGCAAGTGTTTTAGATACCGAGGTGCGGTGTGGGAATTTAAGGTGAATAAACTGAGGGTTTTCAAAATACACTAATGGTAAAAGGCTCATCCCATATAACGTAGAAAAAGCCAATATTAGGTATATGTTTGTGTTCATAAAAAAAGTGAAAAAATGTGAAAGGTTAAAATAAATCCGTGGCATACCGGTAGAGCGTTCAAATGCTACGTCGGAAGTTGCGGGTTGGATTTCGCTAAGTACAAACATTTGGTGATTTCGGTCTTTATATAATGAATAATAATATGTACGAGTATGTATTTAGAAAACAATGACGATGTATTTAAGTATATTTATCCCATTCTGAACTTCATAACATAAGCTAGTTAGCTATGTAGAATGTTCTAGAGTATGTATTTACTCGTAGACATAAGTATTTATTGAACGTATTGTCTTATCATCTCAACTATTCTATTATTTAACTGAAATAGACATTATTTTCTATATACGGTTCTATAACTTTAGATAAACATAAAGTTTATTTTATCTTACCAGTGTTAATGACCTGAAATTTTTGATTTATCAATAACACCAGTAATAAATGGGTCAATTTATTGTTTTGACGAGTAAAATTATGTGTCCGGGCTATCGCTATAAGCGCTGTGAACTATGTGATTTTTGATAAACCGATACACAAGTTGATAGAAGAAACTACAGCCATATAAGAATATGGTCATGAATAACATCATCAAATCGGATAAGGTACGGTAATAATTCTATAAGATATGCTGTCGATTTCCGTATACTTATTCTAATGGAGCATGGAATATGTAAATAGACAATCGACATATTATCTATGCTATCTATGAAAAACACTGAATACAACAAAAAAACTGTTGCTAATACTTATACGAGTACTTAAGCTTAATATACAAATATCATCAACGATTTATTATTTATTTTTAGTTTGTAAGGTAGCAAATTTACTGATTCGCGCAATTTCGACACGATGATTGTCAAATAACATTTAAGAGATAATGCACTTAGGGTTGAGATCTTTTACCGTAGCTGTCATTTTACGGATCACTCTTCTGTTCATTAGAAGCACTAAATTACTCACTAAAGATTATCTATTCTATTTATTTATATTCTAAAATCGATAACGCGTGTTCAATTCGGATTGTCAAATATCCCGCCTGGTATTGGCCACTTATCATGCCAAATGTATTAACAGATATTCAAATTAATGAGGATTCCAACAAGCAGCCATCGATTTCATATCCGACCTTCATATCACGCCTTTCTATAAAGCTTTCAATAGAGCTTGACACTGTTCGTTCGACTTTAAACTTTTACCCTGTGGTCAAATTACCAGATAAGTACATCGCTTGACTGTTATAAAGGACTGGAATCCTATACCATGGGTTATACCTCAAAAATGTTGCTGGTAATGTTCGTGTACTTCATATTATATATAGATGGTTCTTTATTGTAAACAATATGACAAAAAATTACAATATGGACATTAAAATAATTATGTAAATAAAAATAATAGATATAATATTAATAATGACATCAAAAGAGTATAAAATGCTACCTACTATGGACATAAACAAATAGCAGCTCTTCCAGGCAACCTTGGGATGGACAGGAAAGTACAGGAAAGACAAAAATACGTTCTAAACTCCTTAAAAGTTAATTACGTATTAGGTATGTATTTTGAATATTTGTTTAAAATAAAATACCTGTTCTTCTCTAACCTTTACAATTGTTTTCTCTAGTACAATAGAAAAGTGACCAACGAACATAAAGCTTTGTGATGCAAATATCAGGAAAAATAAATTATTACACGTCCATAATGTAAAGTGGTACGCACCAGAACCGTTTTGTATTCCGTTTTCAAATATTCTGTCCGCATAATATTAGAATATAGAACGAACGCCACGCAACGGAAAGAGCTGGAGTACCTGTTTCAATATTTTTAAGTGCCTGCCCGCCCTACCTTTGACAAATATATGTAGCATTGTTCAATTACCAAGGATATACAAAGCAACAAAAGAAACTCTGAAAGTCTTAGTTTTGGGCTTTTATAATAGAGACACAAAAAACCGTGACCCTGGTAGGACCACTAATTTTAGAATAATTACATATGAGTAAACATAATGTATTACTGTTAAAATAATTTACATCATTGACTAAAATGGACAGTGTAAGATGAAATGATGCAGTGGACAGCATAGATTTATTCATTATAATATTTTTACTCTAATTAAACATTCCAAAAAAGAGAATGTCAAGGTTTGTACATAGAGGATCCTATACAACACTACGTTTAAGTTCATATGTAGTCTCAGAGAGCTGATGCTTAAAAAATATGTTTAAAAGTGACTGTAATGTAATTCACTGTTTCGGATACCTAAATTGTAAGAGTTAGAAGAGAATTCAAATACTCAATACGTATTCATGTAGTTCATTCGGTTGGTCAGAGTATTCCCGATTCGAATTGAGCATTATTTTTTACCGATCTAGATTCTATTTAAGTAGCATACTTAATGAAATAATGACATTGAAAATCAAATTTTAAATTTTAAAATTACATCTATATAATTAAACAGCTTCTGGCGTGGCGGTAGTGAACGCAGGAGGCGCGGGTTCGATCAGTTGAAAGTTCGACTAGTCTATCTACATAATTTCGATATCGCCAATATGGTTGTAAAGGTCTGATTTCAGTCGCTACACGAAAAACCTTGATGTTCACCCGCATCTTAGTTAGACTAGAAAGCCAACCCCAACTGAGTTGAGAATAGGCTCAGAGAATAATGAATTAAGTAAACAATCGTAAACTTTTATTATGCTAATGTTGCTTACCATTAAGTAAATTATATAAAATGCTGGTTGTCCATTTGTTATAATATAAATTGTTGATGATATTTTAATAGAAATTATGTAAAATGTAACAAAAATAACGATGTCATCAGCTAAAGTAATCAAATCTAATTTTCTCGTATTATGATAATTTTTAATCGATACAATCGATTGAAGTTGTGTTGGCCTGTAAAAGTTGAACCACTATGACTATAAATATGGTATTTTGTTGTTTATATAGTACTCATTTTCTTTCCAACAACAAAGAGTAGGGATTTTAAGGACCTGGTAATCACTTCTTGAGCTACAAAACAACAGTTTTTATTCCACATCACATTTTTTAAGTAATAAATACCAGTTTTTCGGCAACTATCTCACCTGTGATAAGGTTGGGAGTTGGGATAAACCAATAAGTTTGGTAATTAAAAGTGGATGTATGTGTATGATATGCTCTATATCTTCGAGAACAAACTGCAGGTGTTACTTATAAACAGTAAAAAAGTGACGCCTTAATGAAAAATTTAAAACATACTTTCAACCGTCAGAAGAAGATTATACATTACAGCTCCATTACGGAACTTTGCTTTTACCAAGATAGGATATCCTCATTTAGAATTTTATAAGCGAATGTAGAGGGAAAGACATGGTATAGAATAGACAATTGATGAGGGTAGAGGAGACGTAAGGAAACTTTGATGTGAGCTATTGAAGTACAAGAAAATTCGCGACTCGTGATCAGAATTTTACTTAGTTTGATCTGTGACTGATATCTTACAAGATGCTGTACAAAGAATTTCTATAAGCTAACATAATGAAATTATATACACATTTAGTAAATTGCTTTGAAAAAGGCTCAGTGGTTAGAGAATTCCGCCTGAAAGATTGTGGGTTCGAGTCTCGTCCAAGCATTCACTTTTTCCGGTATAAATTTGCTTTGAAAACATTCACAGGATATAGAATCTCAATTCAATACCTAAAACCTAACTATGCTAACCCCAAACGTACTTATAGGTACAACTCAACACATAAGGCATCCAGAAATTTCTAAAGATTATGTACAAAAGCTGAGCACGTATCTCAGCTAAGGAACGACGCTAAGGAACGTCTGCAATCGCTCCTGATTCGAAACACTCAATAAAAATGGATCTTCGATGTGCTATTACTAAATAAAAAATACGTACGCACTCTGGCGACAATTCATACGTCTCGATAACCATAAGCTTACTCATTCATACACCGCTCGTACCACAAGATAAATTGCTTCGGCACACAAATAAACTCGCTCTACGAGAGAAAAGGAACAAAAACCTCACGTACCTATATATACTACTTACTATCTACACGCATCTTGGAGCATAGACGATGTAATTTATTATATTCAGTTCGCTCCGATCCATTGACTTTTGTGGCCGACCAGAGACCATCTTTTGTCACCACGTCAAGAGTTCTAAACGGCCGTGTAATATGAATTAATAAGCACAAAGAATCATTATAATGCGTTTATTTGTCGCCACAAGAGAATTCCTCGTGAAGTTTTAATTTTATTGTGAGATGTTCGCCCGTCGCTGCCTTTGTATATGCCGTAACAAATTTTGGAGTATCGCGTGCTCAAGATCACGCTTGTTGAGGCGTTTGATAGCAAAGACTATAAATTTTACGAGTATCGATAGTAACTGGCTAAACTATGGTGAAAAATCAGTGTATTTTTGTACAGATTCGACTAAAATATTGACCTTACTTTGTGAACAAAGTCATGATGTATATCTTCGTGACTATGTATATTTATAAGGTGATAGACTGGTTTTATTCATTAAAAATTTCTTTCATAATGAGCTTCCTTGAGAATTTAGGCAGATAACAATATTTCTGTCGAATCTATTAATAGTGATTTGCTAACTCTTAGCGGAGATAAAAGGGTCGCCGAAGATCAGTTGAAGAATTGTTAGAGGTTATCGAACTAGCCTGAGTTAGTTTCCGACAGCATTTTCGTCACCAAGAAATATTTGTTTGATTATTTTATTGACGGTAATTGACGATTATTATTTCTTTGAAGATTACATGCAAGTGGTTTCACACCTATTATGGTATCTGGTGTCAAACTATGCATAATTGTAAGTGCGGTTGTAAGTTTTTCTTATATTTGTTTGGAAATAGTAGCTATTTTTATTATTTTTCAAGCTTTGATTAAATTCTTACGATGATATAGTATTTCATTTCTAAAGGCAATTTTGTGTATGTGTATGAGTAGTTATGTACAAATTCGCGTTATTCGACATTCGCAATGGCGAGAGAAGGAAAACTCGTAGAACCTTGTACTGTATCTACCTGTCTGGCCACCGTAGAAACAGTTGCGCGGAGTCGACTCGGACATCAGAGGTCGCAGAATGACCTCCGTCCTCCATGAGCGCGGGCCTGGGTTAGAAGAAACAGGCCGCGGCAGTAGCGCAAAGTGTGTCTCCTCAATACTCGGGGGCTAGAAGGGGACACTATGTTTCCCACATTAGGGGAAGGGGGTCACCTCAAAAAAGATATCTCCGGGTCTGCCGGAGTGCGAGAAATATGTTTTGTATAATCTTACCTCCGTCAATCAAGGACCCATAGTCGGCGTGCATTTTAGGTTCGAGTCCGACATAATCACTTCCACCGGTTTGGCGGAGGTGGTATCCATGGGAATTTTGCGCACGATTGAATAGAAAAAAACAAGCAAAAGCCTCCCAATATTGGGTGAAGCCTATATCCAGTAGTGAAATGCGATAGAGTAAATGATGTTTATGAGTTAATGTAGTAGTCAAAGTTTTGTAACAAAAGTCGTATTTGCAATATCTGAATTAGAGCACTATCTTTCTGGGAGCTACCACGAAACTATACGTATATGTAGGTATACCCAAGCGAAACATAAACGAAAATATGTATTTAGATACTAAACGTGAAATTAATGCAGTTTTAGGTTTTGTTTTAGTCAAATCAACTGACAAATCAATCACATAAGGCAGTTGAATCGCTTCTTACGTTAAAAGTTTTAATACCTGTTGCTGGTATAGGGCTATTGACAATTCCTGACACGTAAAATCATACCAATATACTCAGTATGTCAATCTCAGATACAAGCTGTCCCCTATTTTCTTTCACTGTAGACCTAAAGATATAGGTAAAGTCCTTGTAGAGTTGAGTAAGTACTTTAATGGTTGTTTTAATAAAGGAAACTGTAGTTAACAGTTTCACAGATTCCTATGAATCTAGCTTAAACTAAAAATGAGTACCTACTAAAGTACAAAAACGTCTCGCAATGTTATGTAAAAGAGAAAGGACATTAGGTGCAGTATGTAAGGATCAATCTTGTTGAGAACTTTGTTAGTACCTATATGAAAAGTCCTAATTTAGTATTAAAATCTTGTTGAGCACTTTGCTGATCACTATATTGCATTATCGATGCTTGACTGTCCAGAAATCTGTCAGTAACCTGACAAAATAGAAATAGAAATCACTTTCGTAACTAAACCTCCCAGTATCATATATTTTATTATTGAGTAGCGATTTTACATAAAATATTCAACAAATACTTGCTATTGTAATCGAATAAAAGTACGGTGATTATATTATATAATAAAGCAAGGTTTTCACCGATAGAAGGTTCGGAGAACGTCATTCAGAGAGAGAGATTTTATCTTCAATCTGATATTTTGGCTAAATTGTAAAAAAAATCATTGGAATCTGTTCATAAAGTTATAGTTCATAGTGACAGATTCCTTCTACTGCCATCTTTAGTATCTAGGTCTTTAGAAGTCACCATCTTAATTATACAGCTATTTTAAATTTGGCTAATTGCAACGTTCCAATAGAAACTACAGTGTAGTGCATACTAGCTATTATGATCTATGTGGTGTAGGAGTGAATCGTTCAACTGTTAAGTAATAGGTTGCGTGGTGGATGAACACCTATTATTTGTATAGGTTTGTGTGTTCATAAGAAAGTACGTATACATATTGCCCAATATCGTATTGTCAATCAATCATTAAGTATAAATGAATGTAAATGTGACGTGGTGCTTGTTGATTTATATAATTATATAGTTTGATTGGAACAGTACCCAAAAGCCAAAGCCAAGCCAAAATTAGGGTAGGCAGTACGTGTGTGACGCCTCTGGTGTTGCAAATGTCCATAAGCCACGGTGACCGCTTTCCATCAGGTGGGCCGTGTGCTTGTCTGCTACCTAAGTGGTATAAAAAAAAAGCTTTTTCGCTTTTTACGCCATTTCATGGAATTTTGAGTTACCAGTATGCTAATAAAATATTAGCACGCGTGAGTCAGTACTCACACACAAGTGCTAAGATCAGTATTCGAGTAAGCACTTCAAAGATTATGAGGTACTTGTTAGAAAAATGTTTTAGCTGCTTCTTAACAGTTACAAGAAGCTATTTTGAATAAGACAATAAATTTTACATGAACGTCTAAAAATCTAACGGTGACAATGAAGCCAATAGACACCAATTTGTAACAAAAGCAACTAAAAATGTTGTCGCCCGTCTGTTTGATTTATTAAAAGATTAGGAGGCGTAATAAAAAGCTAATTCGACAGTAGCTCCATCACATGTGTGAAGGATAAAAGTAAGTTATTGAAGGGGTATACTTAGAACCACATGTCTGAACTTTTATATTTACTTCACGGTTGTATTCATGAAATCTTTAATTATAAATTGCAGTAATAAATAATTTAACGTTTTTTTTTATATCAATGGGACACGTTCATGTTAGTTGAATGTTTTTTGTGATCCATGTACATTATTTGAATCAAACTGACAGCAATATAACTGATAAATGTAATAATGTAATCATGTCAAAATTGTAAATTAATTAGTTTATTTATAATTATGTTGCATTTCAACGTTTATGAATTGGAAACATACTTCATTGTTTCAATAGAAACTCTATTACACTTACTGACAGTATTGTTATAACAACAAATATCTATGTCCGATAATCAAACTATTGTTATACTGGACAACCTATTGATACCCAGCAACGTCATTTATATTTAATGAATAAATATTTTATATATTTTGGCCAGTGGCCAGTGCCATCGAGCCCGCTATATAGATATCGATACTCCTAGTTAGAAGTCAGCTGCAGTTCCTGGAAGTTTGGTCTTTAGGTTATATACGGTTCGAAAGGACCGGCGCTGGTCGTGGGTTAGCTGGGGCGTGAGGTATATGCCAGTCGTTACCTTACCCTTGAAAATTGATGGTGCGAGACGGCCATGTGGTTTATATCGGTACGAATCCAGCATAACGACCTGCGCTGACTTCAATGAGGGGTATCCGTGAAAATTTTCTTTGTTTTTATACCTAACCGAGTATATTTGTGTCGTCAAATAACTGCATCCTACCTGCTTAGATGATTTCCGAGTTAGTACATTTTGTTAATTTACATTACTTAATGTTTTTGAAACATAAATAATGTTACTTATACCTAGCTAATTCGACACTAAGCCGTCGCTTTATTAAGTTTTCTAGCTGAAACTACCGAACCGTGGTCTGTACATTAGACGAGTTAATTAACTGTAGCAGAATGTTTAGTAGAAAATTCGTTTAGTTTAGATTACTACGATATTTGGCACAACTTTTATTGTTTATCATAAAAGTAAAGTTTGATACTAGTACACTCTGGAACTACGCAAGTGTGAACAGAATTACCTACACAGATGTAACAGCTCTTAACGCAAACTGTGACAATATTAAGTAAGGAAATGGTTACAGTTTTATATCTCTAATAAACACATAAAATTATATATTATAAAATAAAATCATATTAGGTAATATGATGTACTTGGAAATTAATTGTGTTGCATATTCACCAATTAAATCAAAAACTTGACTTCATTATCGTTAAGGGTAACCGATTTACTTTGTCTTTCACAACTTATGGTGATTATTGTTTTTTTTAAATTCTGTTTTAACACATTTAGCACGATATTAAAACCAAGCTTAGTAAAATTTGATAGGATATTATTGTTATCGGTGTCAACCATAAATGAATACTGTGTTTATGTCGCAGCTAATTACTGGTTAAAGTAATAGCCGTTGAATCAAACAGCTAGCCCTTTAACGGAACAACACCATTTTTTAATAACCATACGAAATTTCCTGTTCGCTCAAATTAAATACTAAACTAATGGTCACCTTAGTAAATTTGCCATTTAACCAGTTGGCTAAACGTCGTCTAGCTGTAGTGTTGAATGTTACAGTCAACCAATCGGCTAAACGACGTACCTATAGCCGTTGACGTTGTTCAGTCAAAGGGCTAGCTGTTTGATTGATTGGCTATTTTAACCAGTTGGCTGCGTCATTTATACCACTCCAAAGGAAACTGTAAAGGCATACTTACATTTAATGCTAAGATGTCTAACTGTTAGAGCATTAGTTGCAGTAGGTACTTTAAAGTAACAACACTGCAAAAATAACTTCACAAAGAGTGGTCGTGATCTTTTATTGTGTTTGTTTTCCGTAGACTCCATGACAGTAAAATGTAAATGTAGCCGCTGACTTCCATAAGCGTTACTTTCCTTTTAATGCACTCCTATAACGTTTATTATTATTGTGGAGCAATTGATTTCTATTGGTAATCTTATTTTTTAAGAGACTCAATAATTAGCTGTCTACTGTTTTTAATGTGTTAATGTAAATTTAGATTTAAAAACTTGTGTTGATAATGAAATTTACCAAGCAATCTAATAAGATATATTACTTGTGCTTTTATGATATAAATTGGTGAAGTCTAGAAGTAAAGATAGGTTTATTACACATCATAAGAGGCCTAAAAGGTTACAGTGAGGAAGGAATAATAAAAAGACCAAGGAACACGATTAAAGTAATATATGCATTACTTTGCCTAACATGTTAGTTTTAGTTATTTAATCCAAAAAAAAACATGTTTTTAAAGTTTTTATTTGAGCATAGTACTATTTGTAAAAAAGAATTTTCTAAGCAATTTCCAATAATTGTTAGTATCGTATGTACTTAGTTTGTTTACACTGAATATTGATTCATACGAAACAAATACCATAATTTTATACCCGTAACAGTTAATTGAACAATTTATTGAAAAAATCTATCATGGGAAAGCCAGTAATGTGTTTAAAATTAGTTTAAAATGTTTTATTGAAATTTTATTGCCTATAAGACTCATGACATTGCCTACTTATGATTTTATAGACTCTTCATTTCTAAATGCATACAAATAAGTTCTTGATACATACTAAGTAATATTTCTCTTGAAGAACGAACACATTTATCGTATTACCATTTATATGGAAATATAATTTCGGAATCGTGATTCTATAATTGAATGCTGATTAAGTGTATTGCTTGTTTTACGATATCAGCTTCCGTAAGACGAGAAAAATAATTTACATCATTATAATGTTCACTAGAAATGTCAAAGCACCAATCAAATCACGGAGATTTACGAACGCATTCCAAACTAACTAACGAATGTAACGAATTAAATTTTAATTAAAAATATATCGTCCAAACTTGACCGACGTAACCGAATGTTATTTATGACGCCGCTAAAACAGAGACCTCTGTTAGTATAAATTTAACTCAATTCTAATAAGAAAATTATGTAAAATGCTCCTATTATAATTAATAATTCGTTTCGGAGCGAAAACCATTAATGTATATCTAAACGGATGATGACGCGTCGGTTTTTTAACAACCTCATACGTTTGACGCGTAAGTAATGTTGATTAGGTCGACAATTAATGAATATCCTTACTCATTTTGATAAAGGGTTTCATTCAAAATGTGTAATAAATAAATTTCACTGCATTTATTTTGTAAATTAGTAGGTTTTCAGTTTAATAATTTGTTTGTGACTACAAAATCACCAAATTAATAAACTAATATATAATATAAACCAAATATATAATATAAACCTAATATATAATTAAACCAACCAACAGAAGAATGGCATTGTTATCATGAGACTTTACGTTCTGCTTACCATCAGGCGAGCTGAAGGCATATTGAAGTGTCCTATGAGAAGACAAAAATAATCGATCACACTGCTAAAATGTTGATGAAATCAAATTGTATAGTGCAATATTATTACTTACATAACCGACGGTAATTTATGAAAGTGAATTGTTGACAAACAATCATATGGCCATTATAGCAATTAACTACACATGCTAAACGATATTATATTAACCTGACTCGCCCCCTACCCCGCCCTTTACTAGACTTGACAGTTGGGTTCAGGAATCGCATAATTAAATAACTATCCAAGCAAAACGCAAAGCAGATATTATCTTTCTCGAACTGACTCTAATTTGTTGGGAGCGGCAGTTACTCGTGAAGGAGTTAAGATAAGCCAATTCAAAAGAAGAAGAAAGTAAATCTCAGGCTTTGAAGTATAAATTTTGGATGCACCCGGGAATATAGCTGTGGTGATGATGATACAGAAAGTAGGTTACTACGACGAAACCTTTGTAAATTGCAGTGAAAATAGTCGATAATTTTACACTTGATATGAGAACTGTTGACACCGCACCTTGAATAGGTTGTACATAACAATGAACTTGGTCAGAACGAGGGAAACCGATTGTACTTGAACAAATAACCAACCACTCCATAAAATCGACAGTAGGTATAGTTTGAAATGATTGATTTAAAATAATTAAATTGGTCACGATGTTACTAAAGTAAAATCTATGCAATCTATTCGCATTTCAACGAGATTCTGGTTACCTATTAATATGCTTTAAAAATAATGAAGCCGTGGAATAAGTTTTTGTCATGCAATGCAATGACAATTTAAAAATATTATTTATTTCTAAAATTATACCTACATTATGAAAGATCTTGCATCTGATCTAAATATTGAGTCTGGATGTGACAAAATACTGAAGTAAAGTTAGTAATGTTAGTAAGAATAAATGTAAATGTTACGTATTTTTATGCCATATATAAAATAAGGTTTATTCGAAATGAAAGGGAAAGTTTTAGGCAAGTACAATAAGGTACTTCAAAAGCTTCCTGACTGCCGCCATTTTGAATCACCAACCGTTATGCGTGCGCGCATTTGTACGCTTCCAGGTGTTGCTCTGACAAAACAATCACTCGTGAGCGAGAAAGGGGCGGAGGGGCTATTCATAACTTTTTTTATTCACCAAAATAAAAAAAAACGAAAGATCAACCAGAGATGGTTTCGATTAAAAAATTGGTAGTATTTCATAGTCTTAACTACTTAGAGACGCGAAAAATGGGTGGGGTTACGAAAAAAATAATTGATTGGGCTTACTGAATAGCTTCTTTTATAATATAATATATAGGGGAAAAAACTTCTTTATGAACTTGCTTCACTTTTTTCGTTTCTTTTAGATGGTGGCAAATCAGTAGGTATCATACATGCAACTATTTAATTCATCGATTATAGATATTATTATATAAATAAGTATCGCAAAATAAGCTTCTAGCGATAAGACCGCCCAATGTACATACAATTATTCACGTACAATAAAGATTTATCTAAGTATCTATCTATCTATCAAAAAGCACAAATATTCGCACAACTTTTACTCAGATCGTAGTCCCCAGACAGCTTTTACTTTATCAAAATATATACCAAAGTGAAAACCGTTCATATGATAGCTCACAAAAGAATGCAGCCACCTTCTATAATAGCACTACGCCACTGGATACTTATTGTTAAATTCATGTTTTCGTAAACTTTAAGAGCCGCCTCGTCAGATCGAAGATCATAACGCACCGTCACACTTCAATGCAAATAATTAGGTGTATATTTTACAATTTGCCAAAGATGCCCATTGTATCCTTTGTGCTGTAAGTGGATTTGTGCTCAACAAAGGGCCTGCCGCATGAATCTGCTACCTCGAAATTCTGTACGTGTGTTTATAATGTTATTATATGGAGCCGCATCTGTCACAAAGAACGTTGCGACCGTAATTTCACAGTTTAATCAGCGTTAAATGCTCACAGAGTTACCGCGGCCACACAAAAAAGACGGCGACTGTACCATGGAATCTTGAGGCAATAAATCATTTGGGGAGACGATGATGCTGGCATTAAAATAAAACATCTAGAGATATACTACTCATGTACCTCGACAGCAGCTGTAAAAATACTACTTATAGTTTAACTAAAACAGTCGCACAAATTGGGTGGTCCATAGGTTACGTTCTCATACAACCTCTAAGTTTGAAACCATGGTCGCGTACGACCCTCTTTCAAATTATCGTTCAAACAATATTTCTTTATTAATTAATCTCGGTAAATAAGAAAATGAAATGGCAGTTACTCTTTACCGACAGGAAACATGTTATCGAGTTTCAAAGTGTGATAAGTAAATTCAAACAAATCGCTACAACGTTTTTGTGAGAAACAAGACAAATTATTATATTATACAAAGTGGAATAACAACTCTTACAATATAATAACATGAATATCATTATACGTTTCCGTATATCAAACGAAGAGATTATAGAAAGCAACAGCAATTATAATGATGGATATCATAAATTATGAGCTTCAAGGATACCATACAACGCTTTGTAGACCTAATATAAAACGACAATGTGAAGGTTCATTTACTATAAGTGGTTTAATTTTATAATACACGTCCACGTGTTCATTGATCTGAGTTTTAGTTTTGGAAATGTGCAATACGGGCGAGTTGCAACAAAAAGGCGATAATGTCAACACTGGACTTAAATAGGTACTCACTTACTTAGCAATAATAACATGTACCAAAATGCCCATATATCCCGTCCTTATTCATATCTATCGTCCCATTTCAGCAGTCCGATAGGTGAAGTACCTTCGCCCTTCAAAATACCGTGGCTAATAATAACAATGTATTGTGTTATCAGCGGTGAGCAGGGTAGAGCGAACTATTTTTTTTTCCATGCGCGAAATCCCTACAGATACCAATCCCACCAAAGCCGATGAGAGAGGTTATGTTGGACTCGAACTGACTAAAATGCACGTCACCTATGGGTCTTTGATTGAGGTGAGATTATACATGACATATCACTCGAGAGAGAACTCACTGGAGAGTTTAGCGCGCTGTCATTGGCAAGATCAATTTGTCTCCTGAGCTGGTGGCGTATGTGACGCCCCTGGGGTTACACACGTCCATAGGCCACAGTAACTACTATCCATTAAATGGGCCATCAGATTATCTGCCCCATAAGTGGTATAAAAAAAGTCACCAATACACCTACACACATGTTACTTTTTGCCAAATGACTTCAAACAGAAACCACTGCTAAATAACGCCATTACATTAATAAAATATAGATATTTTTATTAAGTATCTAATTTGAATTTTGAATTCGGATTCATTTACTCGTATGTTCTAATTATTTGTCAGTAACCTCTCTCAGATAAATCAAGATATTATCCACCAAAATAGATCGCCTTCCATTTGAAATACTAATTGATTTGTTAATACTCCGATGTTAGTATGAAGAATCAATTAACGGCTAACTGTGTGGTAGCCAAAATTAATTAGCCAACTTCCCTCGTACAGTTCACAAAAACAGCAGATGCGAGCATTGGTATACAGGCTGCATTATAAGTTGTTCAGGAACGTTTTAGCTTTTTCTCTTTTGCTAACCACCCGCACTAAGCACCATCTGTGTTCGGTCACGGTTTAATGCAATGGTACATACGGTTCATATAGCTGTCTCATGATGAAATGACAAAAATAGAGTTTAAAATATAAAAATCACAATTAAGATAAAAGTGTAAATAAATAGCATAATAAGTATTGTTACAGTGTACAAACATTGAATGTGTGTTCGATGCTTCTGCAGTGGTAACGTAAAATTATAGAAATTACTTTGTACCTGAGAACAAAATAACTAAAAAAAAAAACTGAAGATAAAACGAACTGAAATATTAAATTATATAACCAACCTCCAAAATTAATTATTTAATACATACATTTAATTATAATTTAATCACACTAACGATGAATTCCAGAAGAATTTAATCCAATATTCTATGGAGATCGATTTATAAACTCAAAACTGTTCAAAATTTTCTAAAACAAAAGGGCGGTGAAAAAGTTCTAAAATAGAAAATGTAATATCTAAACTTAATTTAAATTGTCATTATTAGGGACTTTACACTAACGACCAATCTGTAAGTATGTCGACTTTAACCTAATTATAACACTTGTCTATAGAGACCGACGTGATTGTATGACTGTACGGGAAGGGGAAAGATTTATTACGATCTT
This sequence comes from Pelosia muscerda, assembly GCA_963691645.1. Taxonomy (NCBI): domain Eukaryota; kingdom Metazoa; phylum Arthropoda; class Insecta; order Lepidoptera; family Erebidae; genus Pelosia; species Pelosia muscerda. The sequence continues at coordinate 10,571,166 of OY829113.1, forward strand.
GCTTGCTCGGTTAGTAAATGTTGCCTGACTTTTTGTTTCATTCCCTCCACGCTTAATCACTGGATGATTTCGAGATAATGTGTTTTCGGTATCGACTGTAGTCCGCTTGCTTAATAATTGCATCCAGTTTTTTCTTTTTATACGCTACTAGGTCTATATACTTTAATACCTAACTAAATTAAAAGCAAGTTTGTCCTTTTATTACTAAAATTTGGCCAGAGTGATATGCGGGTAAATTCACCGGTAGAAACTAGTTGTATATTGTATTATATTTTATGCTTATTTCAAGAAGAAGTTTGTTCATCAACACGCCGATTAGTTATATCCGAACGTTACTAATTAACAGTCAGTTTTGAGAAACTGGTTCCCAAGACATAATATTTATCTATAACAAGATGCTCCAAGTTTTATTTAAGCCTCAACTTATATTAACTGGGAGCAATAAATTTGTTTTAATTGATTACCTTTAATTCACAAAGAAACAGACCGCCTCCAGTCTTTAATTACATTTATGATGATTACAATCCGTTTTAAACTGTTTTGCTTTGCGTGGTTTTCGGAGAACGTAAGTTATCTATTTTTTTTTAATAAAGAAGTAATTGATTAAATATATTATTATACTTGATTTGGGTTTTTATTAAAAATCATCACGATTCTTCTAATCAAATACTAAACCTAAAATACTACATCCGCTCTTTAATATACAAATGAATTCATAATTTGCAACATAACGCGACTTCTGAATATGATATTATTAATTCTTATGTACTTGTTACAAGAGAAGTATCAATTTTAAACACACAATTACTAGCGATGACTTGTAATATTTCCGATGATATAATAGAAAGATACAGTGTACTTATTATATTTCTAGGTGTTTTGATGTTAGTATTTAAACAAAACCAGACAACTATTTATATTCACAGGAAGCATAAAGAGTAATACGGCACTTTCTAATGAGTAATAAAATATTGTAAATAGCTGCCATAGTTCATACTAATAAAACTCAAGACCCAAGTCTATAAATTATGAAGCCTGACAAAATGATATTTAATGTCCCTTCATTCTATCACGTGTGAGAGTTACGTCATTACCCAAAAACTCATTTAGAAGCGAATACCCTTAAGGAATCCATCCATAATTTTAAGGACACGTTTTTTCAACGCATCTCTATAATCAATCTGTTGGTCTACACTACTACTTATTTCCTTGTTATTTCTTTCGTCTTGCTCTTTAAGAAGCACGTAGAGGGTAACAAATAAAGAATGTATTATCTATTTTCTCTTACCCGTGACAATAATTAATGACTGGATTTAAACGCTTCCTCACGCCCGTGACATTAACATAAATAGAATGATCTTCGTTTGCTCGTACCAGCCCCTTTGATTCTAGTATTTTTGGCCCAGAAGGCTTAGGGTTTATACATTGGTCTGTTAGCAGATTAAGAGACAATTTAGGATCTTTGATGTTTTGCGTTACAAGGTAACTGGTGTTTCTCACTTTGTGTATGTTAAACCTGTTTAATTTAAGCAGTGGTTCTATATTGAGTGTTCTGTCTACCTTAATAACATTAATATGTAAATAAATCCTCTGCTTATGTCTTTGATCTTTAATGTACAACAAAATACATGGTTCTTTGACACCTCTCTATAAGGATGATAGTTATTTAATGCCTGTATTCCCCTTTGGATATAATAAGATGATTAATCTTAATACCTGCGGCTTCCCCCATTCCTACGACTAAGACCGACGGGAGTCTATCTCCTTCCCTTGTACAGAAGTCTAACCGGAGTAAAAGACCACATCACGATACTCGGGTCCAAACGTCCGATAAAAATACCTTAGATCTTAATCAGCACAGAAAAAGGTCTAGATCTTGTTGATCCGTCGAGCGATAGGGTAGAAACACTGAGCTATCCGCTGACCGACTTACTGAAATTCTACCGACAGCGTCTAGAAGACAGCATTTACACATTCAATGTAATTTCCACTTTCTCAGTTTACTCTCCTTGGCCGTAGTCAAGGAGATAAAACTGTGAGTGGAGTGAGTTACCAAAATGCCAGCAAGTAAAGTTCTTTACTTTCATTGTATGTTGTTGTAGTTCTTTTTATTTTATTTTTATTCGTATTTATTCTGTTTATGTATATCATAAGTTATTTAACCCCGGTAGCCTAGTGGTATGAGTGGTGGACTGCTGAGACCAGGTCTCGGGTTCGATCCCAGGTTTACCATGGCACACACCAATGACTGCGATGCTTTTCGAAGTTATGTGTGTATTTATCGCAGGTTTATAAGCGCCTGAATGATGGCAATAGGCTGGCCACCTATTACATTGGGACCTAAATATAAACTGGCGAAATGTGGGTGCTAGCACCTCTGCCTACCCCTTCAGGGATATAGGCGTGATATTATAAAAAAAATAATAATTGTAAAATTATTGATTGTAATATACCTTTCATTGTACTATTTTACTGTTTACAATATATCTCAATCGATGCACGATGTTCACTACCAGTCAAAGATTAAACAATAATAAGAAGAACATTTAAAAGTTTCAATTAAAAATGTACTTCAAATTATTAAGACAGTAAACATCATTGATGCCTACTGATATTAATTAAATATCTAATCTATTTCAATTGATCGCTTATGAATGATTGATAGTTATTTATTGTTATTACTATAGTATTCACCGCGAGGTCGAACTAGAAAATCACCTTAAAAAATTAACTATGAGAAAAAAGCTGACAGCTACATTTTATATGTACAGTGGGCCTCAAAAGTTCCTGGACAGTCAGAAACTAAAATTGTATACACCACAATACAACTACTACTACTGAACAACAAGAACTATATCGAGAGCATCATCAAAACAGCTTCGCGTAAACTCGGAGTCCTGAACAGAGTGAGACGTTTTTTCACGCCGGAGCAGCGGTGTCTTCTTTATAAGACACAAATTCGCTCCTGCGTGGAATACTGCTCGCATCTCTGGGATGGCTCCGCAAAGTACTTATTAGATGCTCTCGACAGGTTGCAGCGACGTGCGGTCCGCATTATTGGGAGTCCCGAGGTCACAGAGTCCCTCGAGCCTTTGCAGATGCGTAGAGATGTTGCGTCCTTGGCAGTATTTTACCGTCTCTACCATGGTGAATGTTCTGATGAGCTCTTCCAACTAATCCCACCCTCCCCTTTCCTACACAGGACAACGCGTGCAGGGCTTAGGTGTCACTCGCATACGGTACAGAATATTCCATCAAGAACCAAGCGGTTCGGTGAGTCTTTTCTCTGCCGTACCATTAAGTCCTGGAATTCCTTGCCGGCGCACGTGTTTCCTTCTTCCTACAGTCCCGGGTCCTTTAAGCGGGGCGTGAAAAAGCATCTGATGAGGCCGTCAAGCTGAGCGCCACCATTGTAGCACTGAACGTGTTTGCAATGGTGACCCTCTTTCATGGGACTTTGCCTTCAGCTTAACATCAGGCGAGGTGAAGTCAAATTGACGTGCCATAGATAAAAAAAAAAAAAAAAAAAAAAAAATACTAATCTTAGAAGTTACTGGATAGATCTACTTATTAATATGATTAAGAGTAAAATAACACTTGTACACCATTTAAATTAAATTATACACCATTTATATAAACTATATTTATAGTTTATACAAACTGTTGTACAAAGGTGGGCCTTATCGCCATAATAGGCTATATCTTCCAGACAACCAGGCAACTTTAATTTAGGATATTACTTGCTTACTTATTTTTTATAAAGAAATAAGACATCGGGCTAGTTTATTTAATGAACACTATATCTTGGTTGAACTAGATGTACACTGTCAAAATATTATGATAATAGATTGTAAGGTGTCTAGGAACTTTAGGTCGGTACATAATCAGAAAATTTTATAGTGTTGTATTACGTATTCTGTAACTTATTTGGTAATGTCACTGTTTCTGGCAAATACGGCCTAAATCATGTGTTATTGTTATTATGTCGTTTTAAAAGTGATGTTTTAATTATTACTAACTTAGTTATATAAAAATACCATACAATACACCTATACCTGTTGAATAATGTATGTGATAGAACATACTGCATTTTAGAATTCATGATGCATTCTAGTTAAGTTATGCTAACTTTGGATAGTGTTGTTTAAAATACATCGAGTACTGGAGAATATTTAATTATTACAAGTCATACTTTAGATTTCAATTTTCTAATCCTGTTTGATTGTTTAATTTATATCGTAAATTAGATCATCATTTTATATAAGTACCGAAATTGGTACTAAACATTATAAAGTAATAAATAATACATACAATAAAGTAATAATAATACATACTAGTTATCATATTATAAAATTAGATTCTCGCCAATGGGCAAACTTAAACAGTTCTAACGATAGAGATATTTGTCCAGGTTGAGATATAGATGAAAGCAGTATCTTTATTATATGGGATAATTATTATAAAAAACGATTCATTTTTTTACATTCAAATGCTGTACTGATTATTTTAATATCCTACTTCCTGTATCTGATATTTTTATTGACTGGTTGGTTTAAATTACCTAGTTTTATTAACAAATTATATTAATAGGTACATACATTTATAACAAAATGTAACTTTGGATAACGGGGTGACGCAGACGAAGTCGCGCGGGTCAGCTAGTAAAAAATAAATTATCCTTGCTTATCAAATTATAGAAACAGCATACTAACATTCTTAATTAAAACACTTCACTTAAATAAGTCTGAATAATAATCTGTTGGCCATTACAGAACTAATTACATTAAATGTAAAAACTAAAGTACTTGTATAGCTTGTTAAGACCGAATTACACTTCCTACCAATTCTCTTACGCACACAAGCAAAAGATATTGACGATCAAGTTTTAGGCTTGTGCAGTCACTAAGGCAAATCTAAGAAGTGCTGGCCTGACCTCATGAAGGATGATATGCATGTCAATGGTCTCACTGCCATTAACGCCCCAGATTGTGTGAACTGAAGGAGGAAAAAGTAGAAAGCGAGAACACCGAGCTCCGAGTTCAGATTGGCTTCGAATGCAATTATGAAAACACGTGTACATGATGATGATTCTAGATACAATTCAAGTGTGAATCCCGATTTATAACCAGATCTGAGGATAGATGGCATGATAATTGATCTTTTCTGAACAACGTTACAGATTACCTAATAGTTAGAACGTTCAAATGACAGTGATTTTTAAATGGCGTCTAGAAATTGAAGATTGTTGATATTTATTACCAATATCTTTAATATTTATTCCAAATACTCGTAATAGTAGTAACGAGTCTACAGTTTACATAACTTAAAAAAATCAATAATTATATCCAATATCGAATTATATCATTGATTTCAGGTTCGTGAAAATATCTGTATTTTTTATATTTTGCGTAAAGATAACAAAATTACCGATTAATGAAAACGTGTAGACGAGAACGGAATTTCGGAATCTCTATCTACTTAACAAAAGCACATCACACACAACAATTTCCACACAAGAAATGATCGGACGATCTATGTTCATATCTACGCTTGAGCGACATTTTAGAATACGGTCCTATGTGTTTTTATACAGATGAGTGGCGGATGGGAAGCATTGTTTCAGTTTAGACAAGCTCTACGCTCGTAATTACTAGAGTTATGATACTAGTTTCTTTATGACATCTGTAGTTCTGTGTAAAATTTTAATTTATAGTTGACTCGTTAATATAGATATACATAACAATATTCATTAAATTGAATATCTAATGAATCAATTTTACTTAGATTTTTTATTACCAAGACAAACGAACAAATGAAAGTAAGGTAGGTACCAGGTAGTTTGGTACAATTGCAATAATTGTACATAAGTAATCTGTTAAGATTCCATGAAACTCGACAATAGGTACATATTTTATTAGGTACCTGTTCGTGATGTTGGGCAATGTCAACATTATATTACATACCTACACTAAATATGCATGGTAAATAAGCTCAATCGATTTGTACATAATTCGTGATGATGATGATTTATATACAATATACATAGACTTCTTACGCTTTAGGTAAACGTAAGTCTATGTTTATTATATGGAGAGTAGGTAATTTTAATTATGTTTGATGGTATCAAGTAAATAGCGATAACGAATACGATCCACGTATTTAGAATTCACATGATTCTTCTGAAAAATGAATGTTTATTGCAGTATCAAAGTGACAAATCAACACATGGTTCACCAGTTACCGGTGTTAATGGTGCCTACAAATGCTCACAATGCAAAAGGTGCCCACTCCACACATCCGGACGCGACCCGTCCATCAGGAACATAATAACACGTAAGTGATGCTGTTTGACAGCGGTTTTCAAAGGGTTAAAAACCTATGGAGTGAAATCCGGTTTTAAATAAAAATTAATAAAATTCAAGGAAAATCATAAAGAGTGCAAAACGTCTGCATAATTTTGTTCATCTATAAACTTTGTTGAAGGCGACCAAGCTAAAGTTATAAAATATACATCCTAGTTACCACCACAGCCACATTCTACATTTTCTAAAACCTTTTTTACATATTGTTTAATACTCTTTTTGACTTAATATAATATATAATATAATATTATATTGAAACCTCTATTATGATGTAATAACAGAGATAATTATAATGAATAAAAAATAATATTATTTAGTAACATAACCAAAATTGCACAATCAAGTTTCATAATTATTATATTACGGCTAATCTATTGAAGTGCAAAAGTCGCATCACGCTGGCGGCATTACCCCGCTAGACAGCAATGGCCAACCTTAGCCCCAGGTACCAGGTGGAGCGAGAGTCATCAGTTTTGTCCCTCAACCTGCACCCTAATTCGCTTATGGTACAAAAATATAAATTTCTATGCTCAAAAAAGAACATACTACATTTCTGAACCACAAAAATATACTATGCCATAATACTTTGGTGATTGAGTAGTTGACTTCACGATCGAGAAGTTCCGTGTTTGAATCCGACCCATTAAATTTATACTACTAACGTAAACCCAGTTCTAGTAAAAGCAATTTAGTTTAGCTAGACGAGTTGGGGCAATATATTTAGTTTGGTAGTTAATATATCCTTTAAAAAATACAACATATACCTATTGGTGGCGGTGAAAGAATATCACCAGTTCATCTCATCCGAAGGTTTCACAAGTGGCAGGAAAGTGAAAAATACGCAGATGATATCACCCTGAGAAAAGAAAACTCGAAACATAACCGTGTACTAACTTGCTGGGAAGCGTGGAATCAGTAGATCTAAGCATCCCAACATTGGGACGAGCCTATGTCCAGCTGTGGACTGTGATAGACTGAATAATTGATTGATTGTGTATGATGATGCAAATAGTGTAGCATTAATTTCAAATTATTTCATGTAATAGGTACTTGCAAGTTCTATTTTATCATGGAATATGATAACTGGAAAAACAGTAAATGAGCCCAATTGAAATTCCTATCTTTCTATAACTTTCACGTACGAGTTTACTTGTATAGTATCGATCGATACGTTCATTCTGCAAATCAGCAAATGGTCAGACGATACGTGACTCTGATTATTTCGAAGAGATTGGAACATGAAACTAGGTATGAGGCGTATAAATTATATATATAAATATATGATGAACTTATGTGATATAATGGAAGTACGTTCCACTATGAAGTCTAATATCATAGGTTTGATTTCGCTTAGGTATTCAGTACTATAATTATAGGTCTGGGTCCACAATAATATATATAATATATAATTATGTCATCATCGTCAACCTTGTGTTAGTCCCGGTGGTATATACAAATCATATTATGTATTTAGATACAAAGGTATTTCAGATTGGATTTAGGTGTCTTTGTCCGTATTCTAGAATCTAAATACAAGGTATTTGAGTTATGTTTACTTTGCGTCCAGACAATACACTGTTCAGAGTGAATGATAATACACAATTGTTTATTTATTACTAGCTTTGATCCAGCGATATTTTTTTAATGCGATACAAAAATACGAATTCCTTGGTCGAACATTAATTAATTATTTAATAAGTTTATTTTCTACGCGATAAAAAGAATTGAAACGTTACAATAGGTATATAAAAATACAATCACCAACCATACTTGAAATTTTGTAGAAATAATTTAAATACAGTTTTTGTTTTGACGGTTTCAAAACATATTTCTCTAAAGTTTTATTAATCAGATAACTTTTGTAAGATAATATGATTTTAGTTCCTATAAATTTAATTCTTGGAACGGAAAATTACTACTGTAGCTTTCTACCTGTGATCATAGGTATACATTATTACTCGCTGTAAACGAGACTGGGTTACTCGTGATAAAATGTTAAGGAGTTTCTTTTTACTTCTTTTCACTCGACTGCACCATGTTTTACGCTCGTGCCTATGTATCGTCATTTTTACGATAATCTTGGTCATATAAAAAGATGTCACGTCAGAATCCTGGGATCTGCTTTTTCCATCTAACTGCGCCGCGACTGATCTTCTATATTTTCCATGAAACAATTATCTTCTGACCTCCTCAACCCGTCGGCGATATAGAAGTATAGTTAGAGTCTTTAGGGATCAATTTATTCGTAACGACTACCAATAGATGTCCGTATGACATCTAAGAACAATGGCTTAATGTGTTCACCGAGGTACGGAAATACCTAGACCAATGCAAATAACCATAATTATTCTAGTACACCAATATTTGCACTGAACGGGAATCAAATACAGCAAACTAAGCAGCACTACCGCTGCGCCACAGTTTGTCACGTATGTATGTATGTTGTTTTCATAGTCCGCCTATATGGGTTAAGCTATTAGTTGCGCGGCTTAATGAATGTACTTACATAAATGTATTATTAAAATTACGGTGAATATTGGGTGAAAATGTATGTTGTATAAAACGTATTCCAATGTATTTCATAGAATGTTAAGATGTGCATCTGAGACAATATTAAGAACATACCATTGTACAAATATAGAGTTTACATGTATTGTGGGCCAGTATTATAAATAATATTAGCTTTAATATTATATATTCCTCATACAAAGTAGTAAGAGAATCTCATAACGGAATGCACTCATAATAACCGGAGCCCCAAAGGAGGCTACCCAAAATATACCAATTTGTTTTTCTCCTGGCCGCAGGGTAAACGTCCCAATTATTACATTCTAAATCGAATATCATCCAGATAGAATGTCTACCAAACAATGGTGAAGTAAGAAATATGAATCATAAGAATTGAGTTCTCTAACCACATCAATACTAACAAATTATTTCTTCCACATAACTCAGCAGGCACTTCATTATTAATTAATAAAAACATATTTATAAATAATTTATAACATGAATTGATCTCTGAGAATATGCTTCGCATTGTTACAGATTAATTTATTGACCTGTTTGAATACGAATACGTACACGGACATAATTTTATTGTATTCCTAAAATGATAGACTTTTTGAGTGCTAAATTAAAAATAAAAATGGTTTAAGTGTGATTTAAGTGAAATATCAGCATTCAAATAAATTTTCTACTCCTATTATGTTAATTAGACAAAACCAAGCTTATGTTCAACGAATATATCAAACCGAGACTGATTGCCACCGAAAGGGCGTCCCTCAAGCTGTTCAACAATATGTCTAGGTACTTGAGGCCGGTTATCCAGATTGCCAAGTCTTCTCCTCATCTCTACCGATCTCTAAATACAAAGGTCTGCGACCAGTGCGTCACATCTGTTATGACTTACAGTACAGCCCGTTATGACTGACACTGATAATAATAGGGTTACTCCACGAACTAAAAGTCGCACAGCGGGCTATGGAGCGCAGTGGCTAGTCACATCTATCGAAGAACCGATGGCCGTTAAGAAAACGAGTCCTAGAGAGGAGACCACGAGAAGTCAAACGGAATGGTACGAAGCCTCCTAGCCAGATGGACTGACGACCTGGAAAAGGTGGCTGAGACAGACTGCATGCAAAATAAGGATAGGATACAAACAGATAACCAAATAAAAAGCTAGTGTAATACGTTTATAGTAAAAAGAAGATCCGAAAGACCATACTATAACTAGCATATTTCACATAAGTTAAGAAATACAGCAATGATAATCATGATGAATCCAGCGAGCAAATTCGATACAATAAATTAATGTAAATCTGTTTAAACGTGGAATTATACCTTATTTGAATAATAGGAGGTGAAACATTTGAATAGTTAAATATTTAATTATATTGAAATTCAACTTGATTATTTTATTCAACCGTAAAATACTTTGAATAAAATTTGTGTTTCGTGAGTCGTGAGGGTATTTTATTATAGGTATACATTTTTGCATTCGAATCATGACAGGCTTTCGGAATATAAGTTTTTAAGCTCAGTCGAAAATAAAATATTTTTTACTGGAATTCAAATGAAAAGTAAAATTGCATTTCAATGAAAGTAAATCCTGTGATTGTCTATGTTCGTTATCTGGACACCGCACACACGTGACAATATTTACAATGAAATACATGAGTACTGCATTACGTACTGCCAATAGTAGGTAAAAATTGTATGAGTGCGGCACGCGTTTTTATATACAAATAATTCACATTTTTATTTCTACCCATATTGACTATAAGAAATTCTAAATATTCGTCAATTTTAGTTTATTTTTACTAAGTATTAAATCATTTTACGCTCATTTTGCAACATTACCGAAAGGATAATAACAACTATAACCTATTCTCACTATTACATAATATTGTGTATAGTTGAAGACACTGGGGACTAGTTCGTTAATTATGGTCTACCATGTTTGTTTATGGTAGTTTTGGCTGGCTATTCATCATTATGTATATGCTATTCTTAGAATTCACTGTATTTATTTACTTCTCAAAATCACTTAGGCACACATCGTTATCGTTTGACCACAAAACAATAATAATTGTTTCTCGCAATTTTTTAACCGACTTTTAAAAAGAAGGATCCTTTTTTACGTCTGTTGTGAAAATCACTATACTTATCGAAGCAAAAGTGTGTACGTTATACAGTTTTAAAAATAAAATTAATTCTGAATAACTTACTGCCGCGGCAAGTTGTAACAACGCCACAGCGCAGCGATAGCACTAAAAACCCTACACAGACATTTTTACAACACTTTTTGCTGGCTTGTGATGGATGATAAATTACACTACGACTCGGCTTTAATGCAAATCTCTCGAAGTGGGTCAGCCTGTAGATATTATTTTTCACATCACCCACAACTGGAGAGGACCTTGTCTCAAATGATGGATCTCTTATTGTACAATGACATTTTTACGATTTCACGTTGTAATAGAAAAATTTTACAACTCTTGGAGTGGTTCATTGTATTTTTTGAATACATTGTGTTCGTTGAGAGTCGAGCTCCATTGAATGCTGAACAGTTCCGGTCACTGATGGATGGAATTGACTGTTTAACTAGTGACGGTTTAAAAAAAACTGAGTTATGAACGATGCAATGAATGTAATCCATTTTGTATACAACTATTTTACGTGTGGTGTTCGTGAGTGAATACTATTCATCTGTAATTTGCAGACCACCAAAATGGTGTAATATAATTTCTAAATTGGCTGGAAATTCTAAATAAAGCTGGTGAATTAAATTATGACCGTACAAAATGCGGTTTACCGTTGCTCGGTGCTATACGAGCGATGATGATGTTAATATTCCTCCAACCTATAAAAACTTAATAATGGTATTATTTAAAGTATGCAAAAAAGTGCCCGCAAGTAATACTTTCAAAAAGGAAAGGGTATACTAATAAAGCTCTTAAAACCGCACGGGATTCTGCTTCCCTTGTACCAATCACGTCTTAAGTTTATTAAATTGCACGCTATATTATGCAAAAACTTCTCAGTTTAAGGGAAAATATTGTAATCATTGCTGTTATAGATTCCGAGTAATTTTCATCCAAATTGGTTTGCCTGAGGAAAAATGTGCCGATGAAATAGTTCGTAATGTTGACGGCGAAATAATACATATTCATTCTAGCTCAACTTCATTGTTAAATTGAAGCAATCAGTCAAACATATGCTCAAACCAAATTATTTGGGATAGGCAGAGACAACTGTCCACCAAATAACGCAATATTATCATCAGTGAATATTACTATTAGGATTATATAAAAAAAATAATAACGATATGAGTACTAGTTATTGGACGCGACGAGTTATTGGACAGTTCAATTATTACATGTAAATAAGGGTACGACTACAATGTTATTTATAATGCATTTTCTGTTCTCAATATGTAATGCATTCTCTGTTAAGACAGATGGCTTTAAATATGACTATCTAATGCCAAATGCCATTTAAGTAGCCTTAATAAAATACCGAATATACAGTTAATCGAAGGCAATTGAATAAAATAAAACCTCATCGACTAAAAAAAATATTTAATATTTGGTAGTTTATCTCATGTGTATTTGTTTGACCTATAAAAATTACATTACTTTTCATAGCACGATCTATGTAGGTCAGTAATGAAGATTAACATTTTATTGAAAATTAGATTTGTATGTTGGGTCCTCTAGCAATTAGCATACCCATTCTATAAAATGAACAATATGGACTTATTTTGTTTTTTTATTCTTATCTAAAGGGTGTCATAAGAGGCAACAAACGGAAAAATACGTAGACGACATCATTAGGAAAGAAAATTTTAAGTAAACCCGTCTGACCAGGGTAAAAACAATAGGCTGAAGCCTCTCAGCATTCGGAGAGGCCTATATTCAGCAGTCGACTGCAATAGGTGAACCGCTTAGTTCTTGATGGATTGTTTTATCGTATGTGGGTGATATCTAAACCCTACGCTCGTGGTGACTTGTCGGAAAGGAGAGGGAGATTGCACGCCGCTGCAGTCTATCGAGAGCGTACAGTAGCCTTAGCACGTAATACTATCGAATTCGTAATGTAAAGGTATCGACAGAATTGTGATTGGCAGGCTACACACGCACACAGGTTCATAAGAGGCAGACTGCCAATCACAAATGATCCGTTCTCTCGAAACCTTTACATTACGAATTCGATAGGAGTTCATGCTAGTGCTAGTATTCCACGCCGGTACGAACCTCTGTCTTGTACAGAAGACACAGATGTCCTTGTAATACTATACTAATTATGTACAAGATATGTACCACCCACTAAATTTACTAAAATCACTTTACTATTCTGGTAGAATAAATTATGCAAGAAAACCTGTTAGCGTTTAACACCATAAAGAGTAGTATATCTTATTTCAAATATACTAAATCCGATGTTAATTAATATAGGAGCTGTTAACAGAAACCACATGTGGTCTCGATTGTGTATCGATCTCGATGTGATTCGTCTTCGTATAGTACACCATTTTACGTTTTTATTAGGTATTGCAGATTTTGTTGTGTGTGTCTTTCTTCAAAATGATTCTGTTAGCAAATTTGCTTCAATTGCTTTAACCCTGAAGGAGCTGATAAGAATCCTGCTGGATAGACTACACCTTACGCTGTACATGATCAAATTACCCATAGGGCATATCCGAGGCCTCTTGTCTATGCTTCGCTAACTCATCAAACGAAAACTGTAACTAACTAAGCGAAGTTCTAATTTTAGTAGCATTATGGCGTGCCTTGCGTCGTCAGTAGAACATCAATCATGACTCACTTGAAATGGATAGAAACTAGTTTACGAAGAAATTTGTTCAACAAGAAAAGGTTCTGCTTTATTAAAAAGATATATATTAGGATATCGGTTATTGTCTAGTCTACCTACTCTTGCCGTTAATTAGACTCGTTTACATTCAGTGTACAAAAGCATTCAGTTATAGTAAACAGGCAATCAAGTCTGTGCGATAGTCTACATAGTATTAACACTTCACATTCACACATTATTTTAATTTTCATTAAAGTTTTCACTTATAGGAGTCATCATTGAAGATTGGAGAAATTGGAAGAAATAGATGGCTATAAATTTACCATTTGCCAGTCGCGTTATAGGCGGGGAGCCTTAGAAGGGATTTATGAAGCCTGTCAGATTATTTACTACAAGGGATGATACCTTTATATTGATAACTACTCCCAGCCAGTATGAGCCTTTAACATAATCGTGTCTGATAAAAATAAGGTTGTTGGTTACTAACTATCAAGTTTCAATTTCACTTATATTACGATTTGACCGTAATCTAAGAGGATGCATAGTAAAGTAGTAAAAGTGCAAAAAAAATGTCTGGGTTGATTCGAGCAGAGCAAAGGCGATTTTTTATTTTATACTAGAACAACTGCTAAAATACAAATGAAGTTGAATTAATATTAGAACATTTTGTACATTCAAATAAGTATCCGCGATTCTCGGGTAACTACAAGTTCAGCATACTCACCTCCCTTACTACTATATATTAGACAGCGCACCCACCGCCTTCTGCTGCTATTGAAAATTGCCTAACATGCATATCAATGCCATAAAATCAACGGAGCACTCATGAACATGATTACATTTTCACCCCAACAATATTGCCTCTTTACACAATAGTGTCCATAACTCTATACCTATGTTGCTGCTTAATATTATTAGTAAAAAAATGATGCTAGCATCCGCAAACTGGGTTCAAAGGGAAATAAAAAGTATATTTGACCCTGTGATTTATTGGAATATACCTACATAGAAGAATTTTAAGAGGATGAAGAAAATAAATGAGAAAAAGAAAGAAAAAAGAATAAATTTTAGAAAAATAAAGGATAAGATAGAAATAAAAAAAAAGAAAGAACAAGATCAATACATTATAGATAAGCTATTATCTGTGTTAAATTTCAACAGAATCTGAACTGATCGGCGGTTTTTTTTTCATCGAGCAAGATAGATCTAAACACAAAAACTGTCGCTAATATTCGTTAATATTTTATAATGCTAAGTATAATAAATAAGAAAAGTACATACCTAATACTTTCTTAAATATATTATCATAAATTTCTTTTACAAGACGTAACGAACGAGGTTCCTTGGTAATTTCTTTAACAATTACAGAACCCTAATAACGGCTCGGTCCCCTCCTTACGACAGATTCACAAAATTTGATGATGATGATGACTTATGTAACGCAATCATGTATAACTTTTGACGCGGCGGCCTATGGATTAAGTAATATCAGCAACATCAAAAGGTGCAACATAAATTTTGAGAATCCTTTATTACTCGAGGTGGTTCGGGTTTTTGAAGAATAGGTTATAAAAAAAAGAAAGATTTTTATAGTTTATAACTAAATATATTATCAAGATACTAACAGAAAGATTAATAAATATAATGAATCGGAAACCTATATACTTAATAGAAAATGTATTGCTTTTTTATTTTTTATTTTATTTAATTATATATATACATATATACATTAAATTTATTATTAGATGACATTCAAAATCACAATGAGAAATTAACAAAGAATTTGATTTCAAAAGTTACGCTTAGCACCAGTCAATAAGTAGATATAGTCATACATAATTATGTTCTGTTATCAGTGCACTTACGTAAAATTATGATAAAATAAGGTAATTATTTTTAATCATAAAACACAATATTATGAAGGATTATTTTGTCAACGGTACTTGTGTTGATGACGATTAAAGTAATACAGCATAACATCCATCCGTCATTACTACACCACTAATCTGTGTGCGTCTGTAGGTATGTATGTGTACGACTGAGCAGACCACGTTCCGTTGCAGGTAGTCAGTCATTGCCATTAAACTTTCCTCACGTGACAACTTGTGGTGTGTGTGTGTGTCTGACTGTAATCTCCTGATATCAGTGTTCAAAATATTGTATTGTCCGCTTTAGCTAATTATTGAAACTTTTTTTGCAGATTTTCTTAAAATTTAGCATATGGATACGGAAAGTATAGAATGCCTAGTGAGAGAGGCCTGTTATTCAGCAATGGATTGTAAATAGACTAGTGATAGTGACTTTAATAAAATTAATTAAGTTTAATACCATTGAAAGGGTAATATTTATGAGACATTCAACTTACGTAACTATATAGCCTATATAATTATGTCTGGCAGCCAATGAAGTACAAGATCCGAATCTACAACGACCTTCACCGAGCTGATAATAACATGAAACATTTTAAAACAAATTTAGTGATTTTACAATGACCTTATTCATGTATAATTTAATAAACTACTTTATTTCATTTACGTTGAATGTTAAATCGGTACAACGATATATTATTTGTCCTTGAAAACTGAAATCATAATTTTATTTTTAAAATCCCAGTCACAAATGTCCAGAAACGTTCGGATCAACAACCGTGAACAATAATCATTACTCTCATCTCATCAGCCTTGAAAAATGCCTTATTGTCTCGATTCAACTTGTTGTCGACTTGTTACGAGTAAAAATAAAAAATGAAAAGATATCATCAAACTTGTATTACAAAACCTCACGCAATCTTTGTCGTGTGTGCATGGGGAACGAACATAATTTCTAGCTTAAAATCAAAATGGATGTCGTAGATATTTAAGTGAATATTTAGGTAAAGCGTTAACGGAAATTTTAATACATCTTATTATGTGAATTTAACTATAAATTAAGTTCGCGAGGTAACGTTATACGTAAGTTTACCTATATTATTTACCCCAGCGTCATGTGAAATACCTATACCTACTCTAACCTTTGTTCAAATATCTGATTACATTACATGGATTCTTGTGAAGCTCTATCTTCTCCATAGCTATAGACTTATATGGAGGCACGTTTACTATCCAACAATGCTTTTGAGTAAATCACGCCAGTTTCAAACTGTATAAAGTTTAACAAATGAATTTTACTCCTTTATTATTATGACAATCTAACTCCTTCTTTGTAGACAAAATGAATGGCAGATAAAGTCCATAGAAAGTATTATCCAGTGAAAGCGGTAATAACTTTTTAGGGCCACCATGAAAATAAAACTTATACTAATTTTACGAATTAATATCTGATAAAATGATTATAAACTTTCATAATTTTAGCAAAAAAATTTTGTGATGATATTTTGCAATATGAATTTTAAATGAAAAACTAAATATATATTGAAATTAAGCGTAGGTATACTTATTTTATTTCGCTATATTTGGATACCTAATAGTAGTTGATCATTTGGGATTAAAATATGACAAAAGTTTTAGCTTGGCAGCCGAAGGGTTCATCAACAAAATGCTTTAGTTACAATATACTATCTCTTGCCCTTGGATTAGCCCTTGTGAACTTAGTGAAGGGTTCAAAAAAAGAGTTTACAATAGATTGTCAGACCTATCAAATACGCACAAAAAAATTCATAACGCATGGTCAAACCGTTTAGGAGCAGTTTGTGAAACCATTTTTTTCTATATTAAATTGCTGGTACCAGCAATATGTTTAATCCGGTATTCTATAGGCATGCCTAGGCAATATATGAAATATTACTTCTTTTATATTGTTATACCTTGGTTATATATGAAATGTTTAGCAGAAAACGAACCACGAAGTTATTGTGGCAACCGCTCCAAGTCCGCACCGCGCAGTGTCCACACCGCTCAATTTATTTAACTTGAATAGATTATTTTAGAAGGCTCCGGTTATGTTAGGAAGCTCCCGCATTAGCTTTCGTGGTTACTTGGACGGTTTTATTTATTAACCACATAGAAAAAGTATGTTTCTAAAGTAGGCCGTTTGAAATTGATAGAAATAGGACTAAGATCTATCTATTTTACACATTTTCGGTGGAACAGCAGGTTTCTGCACGATTTTTAGGTATTGTATACATTGCCTAGCCAACGTACAACGTGGATGCATGATTATGTTCATGGTGAATGTATGTTTATAATATTACATAATTCTGTACTGCCTGGCCATTGTTTGGGTAATCCTGAAATGCAATATTTGAAAGCTAAAATGCAAAATTTACACAGTTTACATTTCTAGTTATATCGGTCTTGTCCATCCAATCTTAAACTTCAGTTGATTTTTCCGTTACTCACATATCGCTAATCAATAAATATCTCAAAACCATATTCGGTTTGCCGGAATATATAAAAACGTCTATCCTTCCTTCATATAAATGGGAATATCCCATTGGACCTAATGTTTTTAACACATAAATAAATACAAAATGGATACTGGAAGCAATATACCTACGTCTTTACGCATTAAGTGGAGTATAAAAAGATATTGTTTTTACACATGCGAATAATTAGATGTATCTGTGCTCAGGATCGGATAAACATGTTTATGGAATCTAGGCAGTTGGACATAATATTGTGTGTTATGTTGTTAATATGTGTTATTTATGTCATGTTGATAATTTTAGTTATGTTGTTATTTCACATATTTTAAAATTTATTACATCTTAGGTATTTGGTTTACTATTATTACTATTTATAACTCTTAATTTAGGAACATTAATATTATAAAGTGGAAAGATTTGGCTTTTAGATTATTTGTTTGAAAAAGAATGATGAAATTATGATATAATAATAATAACAATTGTACCTACTTCTATGAAATAAAAAATAACTGATAGCGACGTACATAAGTGTAGAGTAGCAGTGCTTGACTGGTCTAAACTTTGATAGAAATATTTCAATCATTCAACCAATAGTCTATGGCAGTCCCTACTAGACAACGGTTTACTGTCTCCACGCGAGTCAGATGGATTGGTTTTATTTCGAAATAATTATTAACTTTAAAATAAACCAAATTCCAGTTTCAATCAGTCCAGATTCCGTCAAATTATATTATATCTTTTTTATTCAATTAAGTTGTGTGCAATGAATATGTAGGTACAAAGGCCGACGATGAATCTATGAGTCTACCTTGAGGCGATGCTAAGATATTTTGAGACATGTAGGTGCAAGTAGAAGAATGTACTATAATGTTAATGCACCAATTTGTACACACTGGCAATACATAAATATTCATATCGTTAACATTACTAAAACAATTCTTATGAAAATTAAGTGACGATAAACAAAAGTCTTAAAGTTTCCAAGTTTACAACAACCAAAACAGGTGCAGTCCCATAAAGACTTTACCACACACATAATGAGTTACAAAATGAATTTGACTTTCCTCATATCTCCGAATGTAATCGTACAACTCGGTTAAACTCGGCAGCAGAAATAACATCGGAATAAAAGTTCTTTTTGTTATTTTAACCCACCACCACCGCCTAAAAAGGTCGCCTAATTTGTCGGACGGAATTCGACATTATTTCACTCTGCCATTGTTTGTGTTCCGATTACCGGCAGGGTTAAATAGCGCGTTTAAACGTCGACTTTTTCGTTAAACTTCTGCGTTGTTTAAGGGGAGTGAACGAAGGGTTAAGCTCTCGGCCTTAATCGTAAACTGCTTGCGTTCGCTCTTTTGTTTTAGATTTGAAGGTTTTAGAATTCTGTCAGATGGTGCTTGCGTAATGGTAATTTCAATGTCGTATAAATAATCTTGGCGCACATTTTGTGAATTACAGTTTATTTTAAGGTTACATACCTTAAAATAAACTTAATAATAAGGTACTTGAGCAGACTCACAGGTAGAAAGAAGTTCCACTATAATATCTTACATACCTTTCAATTCAAGTTATCTATACTCAAGTTAAGTGCCTTCGCCGCAGACCTCATATTCTCTCTTAGTGTTTGATTATTTTAGATAATTATACTTACTCTACTCTGCCTCAAACAATGGTTTGAATTCTATCCCAATAAGAAGGGATGACATGGTCACTGCGTAATCAGGCCCTTGCCGTAATAATGTAAATAAAAAAGAAAAAAATCCAATACGAATTCAAAATTCTTAACACCCTCAGAAATCACAAGATTAAAATAATGACTAAAAAATACCAAAAACAGGCACTAATAATTTACTGAAAACTGGTTTAAAGATTTAATTCAATAGAAAAAAATACAAATAAGACTATTTATTCTGTTTGTATCTACAATGTTTTCAAATCTGCCCATATTGCCAAATTACAATTTTGTTGCAATATAAAAGAAGCACGATAGTGTGACAAGTTTAGACGTACTTACATAGTTAATTCTAATAACATAGAAATCGTTAATACGATTAACAAGAACTAGTAGTTACTACTTAAGATGCCGTGATATGAAGTAATCTGTACAATAAACAGAATAATTTTGTACGAGGCTAAAACAGATATCAGATAAAGAGCTCCCTCTCAAGAAGCTTCTATTAGTCGGTCTGTGGTTTAATTGATTGCCTCATCGCTATACTAAGCGATGACGAAGTCTGAATAGCTTTCGTCTTGATTTCAATCACTTAGTCTGAATTAATCGCAATTTTCTTTGAAGTCAATTAAACGACGACGCACTAAACAGAAATCAAATTTTAAAAGTCCTGCGAAAAATTGATGGATTTCTTTTTTTAAAAGCTTTACGGTTTTTATATTTTATCATTGTTAAGCTTCTGATACCCGCGACTCCGCAATAACAAAAACAGTATTTTGGTTTCAAATGTTTAATGTTTGAACGCCAATCCCAGTTACCTTTTGGAGCCTTCATAACTTGGTTTTCGTCGTCGATACAGGCGTGGCTATCTTCATAATTAAATTTTATACTTTAGAAAAAAAAAGTATTCTGAACCTATACCAAGTGCGAAGGTTACCATTACATACAGTGCTTTCAGGATTCGATGGCGGACTATCAACTCTATTCGCGCTTATCTACCATCGGTCCTTTTAATTGTTGCTCGACGCATGTTGAACCTTAATTAATGAAAATACCCGCAGCCTATCAGAACGAACATCTTTGATTTTGAATGCAATTATTGTTCTCTTAACAAAAGGACAGCGTTGTAAGAGATAGCGCTAGTATCTAAATAAATCTGCTGCTAATAGTTTATGAGCTAAATGATAAACAATTTTTAAGAATAAATCACGGAGTAATGAAATATGGGACTTGTTGCAAGGGCAATTCGGTCTTGAGACTTCAAATGTGTCTAACGGTCAGGGTGACGTCCGAAAGGGGCGGTATCTACGCTCTGACGTCATTCATCAGGTCTAATATCGTATCATTGGGCTCGGATGTGTTTTATGCCAAAATTTTGCATCTTGAAATTTTATCACAATCATTTAGCATGAGTTCACTAGCTAACTTCAAACAACTTACGAATAGCATATTTGGCTGAAATTAAAAATTAATTAAATAAAAATGCCCTCTTTCTTTATGCGCATAGATTTGAGACTACCTACTTTGTAGCGCTGAGTGGCGAGTAATCAAACTACAATAAAAATACATGTCCAGATTTGTATTTGCTTTTACTATGTCGTGCTAGATAAATTTCTTAAAAGTGGGAAGGGTTTCGACTGAGGGGACAGACGCGCGGGGACGAGGTATGATTTGATGTCCCCGCGCTTTTTCTTCTCACGCGCATCTGACGACGCGTTTTTGTAAAGAGTTTTCTTACTGTGTACATCTCCATCATTTAATCATATAATATTTGGTCCTCCATAGAATAAGTATTTATTAATTCATATTAAAACATAACTTAGTAGGAAAGTAATTATCGATATATTTTAATAATGAACGGAATCGTAACTGCTGTGGTGATATTTACAGGTAGTTATAAAACTAAAAAATGCGTAAACTACTATAATACCAAAGAAGGTGGAAGAAAGTCGACTTCAACTGAGTTGGTAAATGCTCGGAATACAATTCATTTGAAATTGTAATTCATTATAATTAACACACGATAGAGAAACAAAAATCATTGTATTACCTTTTAAATACTAAATTCTATGTCTTAATAAAGTATTTAATATTGGGCAAACCCACATAAAATGAAATTTGAATTCGCTCATTCCGCATAAGCCCATTCAAATTATCTAACATGCTTGATCTTTAGTTGCTCACTGAGATGTGTGCTTGCAGCCCTTTATTCACTGACTGCCTCGTAGGGAGAACTGAAAAGCTTAAATTTTAATTAATTTTTCACTCCACGGACTTCCTAAATAAAACCGGTGGCTTAATTGCCAAAATATTTTACAATCCTTTTAGGGTAGGGACCTAACATTAAGATTGTATTTAATTAGCAACGTAGAACCATTTATTAGTAGAAGGCGTGACGGTAAATTTACCTATATTTTGCTTCACATCTTATATTTAAGTTTTTTTACATACACTTTCGCTTTCTTTCCCTATGGCCCTTTTATATGTACAACAGGTAATTTGGAACTATAAACATTATTATTACTAGAGTAAATAGTAAAAAATAACAGTGGCAGTGATTTACGATTTAAGTGTAGAAACCATGAACATTATAGCAATATCTACTTCTATCGAAGTTGATAATAGTTTATAAAAAAATATTTCACGGTTAGTACATTCTGTCACTGTTTTAAGTAAAGATATGTATGTCACTCTAAGGATGACACTGACACTTTAAGAATTACTTTTTATTTGGAATTAAATAAAATATGTTTCTCGTCATTTAAATTTAAATTGATCAAAACATTTTACTGTATACATTTTAACGTTGAATACTTTTATAAATACTGAACACAAAAGCTTTCCAATTCATTTGCTTATCATTTTAAAAGAGCGGGTTGGTTGGTGCGACACATTCAAAATCAATGGAGCCTAATGTCACGAAATGTCGGTGTGGGCTCATCCATCGACCAAACATGTCAGGCAATGAATTGAGAAAAAAAATATGTAAATATGCCTCTCGTAGTGCTCGCCCGAGCAAGAGTTTTGTAGAGTCTCGACAATATTGCTCGTTTGGCATTTACCTCAAATATTATTTACCGACATAGTAGAAAGTATCAAGCATTTGTGGTTGGTGCGATGAGGATGATATTTGTTATTTACGTATGATATTGACAGTTACTTAGAGCAATATTCACCACAATAAATACGGAAAATACAGCGCTTTCTCTTTATTTATCTCCGTTAAACCATTTTTACTTGAGCGTTAAGTAGCACTTCATTATTGAGGCTTATCTCAGTTTGCGACGTTGAGTGCCGCATATAATTATCGATATTGAGCTTTAATCTTTTATACTTACTTGCGAAGGCTTTGTTTTGCATTTAGATTAAACATTTAGATCAGAGATAGAAGTGAATACACAATTATGTCCTTTTTTACATTTAAGATAATAAATGAACAACCTCGAGAATTTCATTTATATTGAAAATACATCAGAAGATAAATTCGTTTTCATCAGAACTATGTAATAAAACAATTCGCAACTTATCTACATAAAACGTGAACAGTTTTTTTAGTGTGTACTTACTTTTGCTAAAGTAAATCTTAGGTAATATCGATCGAGAGAATCACAGAAGTAATTTCTAAAACTTTATAGGCTGAGGGTAGGTACATAAATACATAAATATGTTCTATAGTAACAATCTCCTTGTGTAGAAATAACTGAAAGCGGATCGAATACGTGAGTATTATTCACCATTTATTTGGTAGTAGCACCGTCGAATAGCTTTTTCTTGTTATCTAAATTATCTATTATCTTCCTATACCGAAGTATTCGAGTCTTTGAACGGTATTGATAGTCGGGATATGTAAAGGACTGTTTTACATAGGTGTTTTATGTTGGTTTTGATATGATAGGCTTTCTTTTTTGTGTTCGTATCTTCTAAACGTATCCTCTTCAATGTTTTTTATGTTTATGGGAAGAATAACTGTACCTACATAAGGGTACAATGAATGGAGTAAACATTATTAGTTTCTTTTAGCTTGTAATTTTAATTTTACAGTTCAAATGTAAAGAAAAGATATATATTGTATATATATAATAATGGCGTGGCGGTAGTGATTTCAGAATAATAATCTGCCTCTGTGCCAAAATTCATCCAAAATCCGTTTGCTAGTTTTTACGTCTAAGAGTTACATATATATACATCCATACATTCAAACAACCATTCACATTCGAAAATTTCGTAATTATGTATATTTCAATGACCACAAAGTTAACATTGGCCGTTATTACTGCTTTATATTTTACTAAAATCAAAGATCAGCCCCTTATAGCCACCACAAGTGAGACACGGCACTGGAGTAATTGGTCAATAAGCTATTACAAAAGTTTAGCTATAAATGAGTTTTTTCATATACATTGACATTAAGTTTATCATTCGGATAGCTCAAGTAACAGTAGTGGATAAACATCGGACTTGAGATCAAGAGGGTGCGAGTACGAGTCTCGGCCATTATACTGCCAACCAAATCCACTTCTAATACAATTTAGCTTAGATGAGAGGCATTTAGAAGAAACGCTTTTATTTCTATTGTTGTGAATGTATTTCTACTGTCATTACATACTCGTATTATTTGCTTCCATCGTTATATTAAATTTCTATGCCAAATGAACACAGAAGTATACTGGTATAAAGGGTATTTTATAACCCTGTTTCTTTATTTTATGACTTGTTTATGTATGAAATTAAATGTTGTGTAAAGAGAGTAAAGAACATAATCTGGGCAAATAGCTGTCATAAATATTCATCGATACAATTCCTTCGTACAATATCACACCAGTGTTTGTAAGACCTCAGCAAAAAGCTCATAAAATGTTTTACTGTGTGTAAAATATGAACAAAATATTAAAACAATATAAGTAACTTTCATAAAATTTAGATTGATAAATACAGACGTGATGTGAGAAAAAAATGCAATTTTAGGCAGCCTCAGTCAACGTGAAAGCTATGTAGGTTCGATTTCTGCTCACTGCAAATATTTATACGCATGAATTACTCGTACATTTTTTTAGTCGTACCTCAGAGAGCATGATAAGCTCTCAGTCTCCGCAGTCATAGAAAATATATATATGGCAATTGGTACTGGTAGGTGGAGCCCTCCAAAGTTCAAGAACTGATCTAATTGTAATACTTCGATATCGCCATTGCGTTTTGGAGATAATATCGATGTACGAGATTCCTATGGAAAAGCTTCGGATGCGACCGGGGTAAATGCAAGGAGGAAGATGATGTTGATGAATGATAATAATACAATCTAGATTCGATGTTCAGTACCCTAGATAAATTCTAAATGATCAACGACGGCTCGTTTTGTCAATAGCATAGTATGTCAGACACTTTTAGACTGAGAACGTATCTATGCCATTTAATGTAGACCTTCAGTCATCGATTGACCATTTTACAGTTACTAGGGCTTTATAAAATCGAAAGAAGATGGAAGAGATCTTTTGTAAATGGCGACATCACTCACGCGTGTACGTGGGAGGTACATTTGGAAGAAATCAAGATCGTTGCACAACGGAAGCCAGGTGATGCATTGCCAAGTCCGTTCCCTCAATCGCCTGAACTGAGATTAGATCGCGTTCGTTTTCTGGCGTAAACTGCCTTAACATTCTTAGATTTGTTTACTCTTGTGATTCATTTCGTACGTAGTGGATATGTCTATTTTCTTTCCGACTGACCAACTAAATTGAGATTTATTTCCTCTCTATTGGCTGCTGTTGTTTGCACAGTCAGCAGCAATTGTCAATGCAGTTTTAGATTGTATTTGATTTATTCGTATGGCCAATGTGTGAAAATTTCCATAAACAGGATTTGGTATTACCACTATGCGCTTTGTAGATAGTAAAATTTGTTTTTTTTTATTGATTTGATTACCTACATATTTGATGATTTGATTACATTTACTTAATGTTGTAGTAAAATATTGCTTTTATATTATGTTTCCAAATTAAGTTTATCCAAATTTATATTAATTTTTATCAGATATAAAGAGTATGAAAAAATTAAGGGGACGTACATAAACAATTATTTAGTTTTCTTCAAAAATACCTGAACATACTTCACACGATGTTGTAAGTTATTACAGCATCTTGTGAAGATTTAAATACTTAGGAAAAAGTGGAATATTGAGGAATTTTTTGGTCATACCCATAGAACCAATTTAAATTTTAACTCAATATTACATTTTTTCCTAAGTGAATACTCCATATTAATGTCTCCATAATTGCCACAAGGGCAGACTAGTAGTATCATATGCATTATTAATTTTATTTTCCTATTCACCAAAGGTTATTCATATACATCAATACCATCTATAAAATTTATCTATCTGGTGGTATACACCAGTATATGAATGTATAATGTCCAAGTCATGTTGGTGACCATATTTCATTGATAATATCGAGTCTACTCGTCTCAATCCTAAACGTGTTTCATTTGAAATTAGGTCATGACACGTAAACTGTTATTGATTGATTGTGAATTTTTCGCAGATACAACTTTTTCAACATTTAGTAATTGTTAGTAAGAAGGACTTATTAATGAAGCATCCTATCCAAATTATTAAAATAATCAGTGTTAGGTATTGTTTATTTTATTTTCTTGTTCCATAATAATAGTTCCATGCCACAAAAGGAAAAAGGATCACTTAAGTTGTCTGACAGTCTGTCCATCTCTTAATACCTTTCTCTAAGAAACACGTGGAGATATCACATTGAAATTAATATCTTAAAACTCAAGCCTGCAATGCTTTGAAACCAAACACTGCTCCATTTATATATTTTGATTGCATTCGTTGCAGGTACAATGCTTTCAGGTCTCAAATAGAACTTTTCTGAATTTCCTGTGACTCACCGGAATTTACTGTTTATTTTAGTATACAAAAGTGAAGGAGGAGAGACTTTCATTCTAATAGAATAATTCTCGAACCAGTACCCAAGAATCAGTAGCTCGTTCAAAGAAACAAAAAATCCCTTCAGCTTTATATTATTTAAATATTCATAGATTTGCAATTCGATTTCGACTCCAGTACTTTACAGCACAATTCGTATTTTGATCTTAACTATCTAAACTAACAAGCGATAAATCTTTGGTTTTAAGTTTGGTCCTGCGGGAATATAAATTGCGTATTCATACCATTCCTAGGTGCGTTGGAATATATGAAGATTCAGCTATGTCTAAGATAAGAAAATAATGTCTCCTTACAAAGGCGTACGCAACGTGTTCCTTTATATATACTGTATCCAAACTCATTATCTTTTAACACGCCGCAAAACTTATGCTCCTCCAACATTGTTCCCTATCGCGCCTTTTAAACACCATTTTCCCCTCCTTTGCAGTGTCCCGGCCTCTCATCTGATACGAGCACGGACCAAGCTTACACACTTATTTTATTTACTAAGCTAAGACGATTATTTACGACGTAAAGCGTGTAATAGCTTGCAGTGTCTTGTTTTGCTGTACAGGATCCGGCTTCTACAACATGCATCACTTGAACCGAACATATTCGACGACTGCGAACGCCTACATACCGTTTCTTTTTTCTTTCCGGCATATATATATTCGCAACACGACGGAGATTAGCATAGAAAAGTAATTTAAACAAATTGCTTAAACGATTTTTGTGAGAAACGCTACGCCATTTGTCTTCTAAAGTAGATAGGCATATGTGTTTAATATATAAGTGAATAGAAAAGGTTTATTTCACTTTTTTTCTTCGTATGTTAGGCCCATGTTTGTTTACGGGAAATTTTTAGGACGCCAAAGTTTTGTCATCCAAGCGTTGTCACAAATTCCTCTACTGAGATTACATAACTCGTAAAGTTTGTGAAAATAATGCCGCAATAAATCTAACAATGTGTACGGTATTCTCGTCAAACTTTTTTTTATTTACTTTTCTTACCGAAAATAGGCCACCTCGCTTTTATCATTCTTCAGTATTACTCATGAAAATATATTTTCAGCGTTAACGCGTAAAAAGACCATCACATTAAAAGCCTTAGTTAACTGTTGGCCGATAATGTTTTGTTGAAAAATACATAAAGATATACATAATGATATTCGTCGTGCGCTTTCCTAAAATTTCCCCAGTAAATTTTAGTCGTATTCGCACAAAAACGGTTTTCGGATAATGTCCTCCCATTAGAGGTTCGGAAAAATGTATTTTTGTTAACATTTTGTGTTCTAAATTACTTTTTACTTTACAAAACAAATCAGAATTTAATATAATTTGAGGCATGGAGAAAATATTTTATTCAATAATAAGGCCGTAAATGATTATGGAAATTACTTGGACGTGTTACTTTACGCCCATCCTGCGTTAGGAAAATTGTAGACCGTTTTAAATGGCCATAAAATTATGTAGTAGCGACACAGCTGTTATTAATAAGTAAATTAATATTTAAAGAGGGAACTTTAAAACGTAACAGAGGTAAACAAACTTTGGTTACTACCAATAATACTAGCCGTAAACTGTCGAATGTGGCGCCTGAGCAACCTAACTTAGGTTGTAAAATTTCTTCCTTTTTGTTATATTTCGGACGGATGGTCGAAATAAAACTGGCTATTTTTAATTTGGTAAAGAAAGTGTACTGTAGAATATTCAGGGTGATTGAATATTATGGCGTCAACTCTTTATAATAACGAGTTAAATACGATAATAGAATTTAGGTTCCCTTGAAAACTTTTGAAAACGTGAACAACCAGTAGTTTGTTTTATATTAGGTTTAAATTACTCAATACGCAATTTGCTTCACATTTAGTAATATTATTCTAACATTACATGTCTAATAAATGAATAAAGTCGGATAAATAACATTTTATTGTATCGTAACCTGCCTTCAAAACTCGGTTTATTTTTATACACGCAAAAAGAAAATATTTATTGAAAAAATTAGAGACAGACACAATACATATTCTCACATCTTTGTGTTAACTCACCGTTAATATAATTTCTTTTCGGGTATTTTCTATTCAAAATGAAGTCAAAACGCAAAAATTCGCGGTATTCGAATACCTAAACGTATTCATTGACTCAATTCTAAACAAAGACTATAACAGCGTAAAGAACGAAGAAAAAAATGTTTTGAATTGAATATCTAACAAAGGACCTTCAGTGTTTCTTAACTGTTGCCTGTATGCAAATTTGTTTACTCTCAGTTTCGTTAACTACCAAAGCCATAAATGATGATTCACTTTCAAAAGCAGCAGGTATCGCCGGATAACACAAAGGTTGTTCTTTCTTCTTTCGAATAATAGGTTCACATAATATTTGTGTATGTATTATATTAAAATTGTAAATTAGTCGTGTCTGGACATTGTAGCTATTTCATAATCCTACTTGACATATATTAAAATACATAAAAATCTGTATGTCCCTGATGGACGATGAAAGTATTGAATGGATTTTAATGTGACTTTTTTACTAGAAATGTCGTGGTTAGACTTGAAATCTGGCGTATGTTTGATCGCAATTGCTTGAGCAGAACTTGAGACATGACAAAAGTCGCGATATCAGACGTTCACGCTCCGTGCAATATCATTAATTAGGTTCCTTTTACAAATAACCCTATTTTCTTTTTTTAGATATACTGGCAAGTACGAGAAGTTAAAAAGACAAAAAGCCTATCTGGCAATGCACTAAAACCTAGTGGTTCAATAAATCGGTAAACGCACCACAAATAAATCCCATTAGCCGTGCGACGGTTGATTCAAGATGCTTACAATAAAACACAGTTAATTAGAATCAGCGTGTCCTTTTTGTTTAAGAGATTAGTCATAAATTTAAAGTAAATATTTTGTCAATATGGCAATATGATATAGATACTTGTATAATGCTATTGTATAAGAACTTGAAAAACATACTGTTTAGGGTTGAGATTGACTAAAAGATAATTCTAGGAGACAAGCACACGGCACACCTGATGAAAAGTTAAAAATTGTGTTACCATGCCCTATGCTACTCCAGGTATTATGCTTGTATTGTCAAGCCCGTAGTATATTGTAGTAGCAATTTAGGTATTTATTAGGTTGTCATCCATGGGAAATCATATAATCCAGTAGGAAATTATACATACTGAGATAACTATACTACCATATAATATAGGTAACTATACTGTTAATAAAAATCTCGTATAATACAAACTGCAACTCATAAATAAAATTATAGGTGTTCACACTTCCCCCCCCCCTCCCCTCCAAATCTAATGAATAATAATATATTTGTAATTATAAACTCCAAAACGCTTTCTTACATACGTATATTTTCAGATAAACTCGGAACAATTTTAGCATTAATATTTTAGTGAAGTCAGTTACGATGTTCTTTAAACTCACCTAAATGACTTCTCTTAATGGATTGTTCAGATAGCATAATTAATTACACTGTACTTACTTTATAGCACGTGTCTCAGATTGTTTTGCCGACTAACGCCCGTACACTGTCACTTTATTACAGTCATGAGAGCTAATTACGGAACTATTTCCTCAAGACCAACACATACGTTCCCCTTCTTCAGCAGATCTCCATTTTACGAGCAAAGGTTACATTTTACGGCGTGTGTAATGTCCCAATAAAATGTTTGTTATTATACTTAATCACATTATGGAGAACGCGAAATAAAGGGAGACAATAATAGACATACAATGAAATAAAGATTTACTCATGTACACTACTTCGCAAGAATTAAAACCAGTATGTATATTAATAAATAAATACAAAACTCTATCTAGACCGAATCCAAGCAGAGCTGTCATGTGGATTTTAGAATACGGAAAAATATATTAGATACAATTTTTTTATAAATAAATTACATATTTTTATATTCTATAAGCTCGCGTTTGACCACTATCACACCTGTTGGTAAGTGATGATGTGATCGACCGTGGAGTATGCTCGCCTAGAAGTAACCTATTCACTCTAGTCTTGAAGACTTCGAAATTATAGTTTTGCGGAAAACAGATTCGGGCAGGGCGTTTCACTCTTTGGCTGTACGCATAACGAACGTTTATCACTGTTTAATACGTATGAGTATGAGTGGAATGTCCATTATGTAGCGATGGCGTATCACTGTACGTCTGGTTGTTCGGAAGTGTAAAGGGCTTGGAGGAATCACGTTGTGCAACTCCAGTGCACACTAAAAAACCGAGAAAAATGCAACTCTTCGCCGTGTTCTCGGCTCTGGAGCCTATTCGCAACTACAGCATCATTGCTGATAAGTTGCCGGGCTCGTTTCTTATAGACTGAAGTACTTTAATGTTCTTTGCATAGGATGCTCTTTTTGGAAGCTCAATATGTGGTTGTAAGGGAAACGCCAAGAAGCTCGCTCGGCGATTACACCAAAGACGTTGTCATTTTATTATTTTGTGCGTTAATTGGCTGAAATAACATTTAATGTTGTGTGTATCATAAATATGGCCTACCCATTTCTTTTTATGTATAAGTAGATACCGTCAGCATCGTATTAAGTCTGTTAAGTCTATCGTGTAAAGTTAAAACCCGACATTAATTAACGACGGGTTGCCATGTGCTTGTTAAAAATAAGAGTCTATTTGCAACAAGGTTATGGAATCTACTTAATGATCGTTCTTAAAATCATAAAGTTGTTTGTGTGTTGGGGTGGTTGTTTTTGGGTGTCGTATGATGTACCTATAACATTTTTGTAATTATTTGAGCTGTTCCTTTGTCTATAAATCTGTAGTCAAACGTCGCGATCTAAATGCTAGTAAAACATCAACATCTTAACATCTTAAGGGTATTATTCATTTGAGCTGAATCTCTATGTGACTAGTGACCGCTAACCTAGACTTAGTTATTCTTAACACTTTCTTGAAGTGAACATTTCTTTAGTGGCGTTCAGCACTTTTGAGTGAATAAAAATCATGGAACTGGCTTCACCGTCACCTAACGCTTGGCCTCTCCAAACGGCCATTCTGATTCTGATACAGTTCACAGTTTTAATTTATATCGTCCGCGGCAGTTAACAAACATCGTCAGAGATACTGTAAACTTGAATAGTACTAGACCAGTTCGCGTATCTGATAAATGCAGTCAGTATAAGATTTAAGATTTTTTTTCCGTACCTACTACAATAGAACACGTACTTGTTTCAACGTTTTCAGATAATAACAGAAGAAATAATCGTTAAAAAATAAAGATACGACATTTCATCATATGCATTTCGATACTTCGAAACTTCGATATCGCCATTGGTCATTAGACCATTGGTTGTGGAGGTCAGATGGCAGTCGCTTCACGGAAAATATCGAAGTTCAGCCGCATCACAGTTAGACTGGAAAGCCGACTCCAACTGAGTTGGGAAAAAGGTTCAGGGAATGATGATTTCATCATATGCATGGGTTTGCGAATCCCTGGCAATTATAATATGCTATTATTTGAATAACCATTGATACTTTCCTACGTTTACATAATAACAACATAATACAATACCAAAGTATTAATCAATTAGGTACTCAGATAGAACCTTATTAGATTTCGTTCAAATAATGGTATGCTCAATAAAGGTAGATTAAACTTAGAAGTCTTACATAATTACATTAAACGTTTGCGTGTCTAACATTTCCGTTTCGGTACGAAAGTACGAGCTTTGCTCACTGTGCGGTAGAGAAAACAATTCTCAATTTTCCCCGCCTTCCCCTTTAAGCAAATCCGCACGAATTCCTAATCCTTATATGGTCGGAGTCTCTGAGGATAAAGCGTTGATGCAAACTTACTGGATACGATCACAGTTTGACTAAACTTGTTAGTTTTGTTTGTGGTTACAATTGTTCGCAATTGTTTGCTAAAATGAACGAAATTGTTTTAGTTATTGTTTAGATTTGTTTGTAAAAGTAAATTGTATTTCTGTTAGATTTACATCGAAAAATCGCTGAAAATGTCATTAACGTTCTGTTAGAATCTTTGTACTCTCTAAAAATATTATTTTCATTTTTGATCGACACTTTTTTCCAAAACCTAAACATTTTGTTTCACTACTTTTGCATATAATTACGGAAACATCTACTAGCAAAAATTATAAACTCATTTAAATTATTAAGACTTAAGCGTTAGGACTATAAATAAGCGCGAACAATCACTAATAGAAATGTTTCAGGTTAAGTGCGCTCAGTGCAAATTATTATTTTATTCAGCATATCTAGAAGTTATGTATGTCCAAGGATCACAGAACCATTCCTCTCTTTTAACGTCAGTTGGGACTACGTTGAAGCTAGTAGACCTTCACTTAATTACCATGCCGTACTGTAGACATAAAAATAAATAAAGTACTTACTTTCTACCTTTTATATAGTTATATTCTTTTTTATTAAATGTTAAGTTGGAAGCCGCGGTAGCCTAGTGGTATGGGTAATGGACTGCTGTGACGAGGTCTCGAGTTTAATCCCAGGTTTCACCATGGCACACATCAATGATTTTTCGATGCTTTTCGAAGTTATGTGTGTATTTATCGCAGGTTAATGGCAATAGGCTCGCCACATATAACACTGGGACCTAAACATAACCAGGCGAAATGTGGGTGCTAGCACCTCTGCCTACCCCTTCGGGGATATAGGCGTGAGGAAAAACAATATTGATAGTCCTGCTGAAGTATTTCGATAAAAATAAGTTTTTTCCAGTTTGCTAAAAACCTAATGATGTAGTTTTACAACCGCTAATTTTTAGTTAACAGTAAGTTGTTACTGTAATACAATTCTGCTAAGTATTAATTACTTATGTTAATTACTAATACCAATGGCTCCAAAATATAAACTTTGTACGCACCCATAAAGTTTACATTTGATAGTCACTTATTATTTTTCATCGGTTTATTGACTTTTATTAGACATGCTGTTGTCCGTCCTCACAACTCTGAAAGAAACGCCTGCCCGAGAGCCGCGACCGTTGTTTAATAGTTGCACCGACTATCCGGTGAGGTAAACTTAGGTTCCAAAGGTGTTGTCTCAACTCTATGCTGGTATTTGCATGTATCTAGAAGTTTCTATTTAGGTATATACTACTACGAGTATAATATAAGTAATTAAAGCGCCGGTAGTTTAGTGTTTAAAGAATCGGCCTTAACATCAAGAGGTCCCAGGTTCGACTCCTGGCCATAGAACTACCGACATGTACACAAAGGGAATATTAGTGATTTAATTTCTAATATTTATTATAACAAAAAAATAACTAGTTAGAGATTTAAATACCTAAAACAGACACAGTGTAGAATATTTTTGAATATTATGAATACTTGATTAATTTGACAAAAATAAATTTTATTAATATAAAATGTTAGAACCCAATCCCAATTTGTTTCTAGTAAATAAGCTGTCATCTAAATCACGTGTAATTGAAGCGTCTAATTTATTCATTGATTTATCTAAAATGTTCCTAAATAATTATTCTTGAGCATGGATACACCATTATTTTAACCATTGTTTAAGTTACGGTTGAAATATGACAGCGGTAATAACTTGATTTATCTACTTATGTAGGCGTCATATACAAATGTATGAGAATATTCATCGTATACATGATAATTAAATTTGACCGCGGGCGTTAGAGAATATGGCTTTTACTTCGTATTTATGACAACGAAAACCTTACTTGACACTTTTGTAGACCAGGTGTTAACGTATTTCCAGCGCTTACTTTAAATATTATTAACACTGTATAATGAGCCTCAAAAGAATATTCAGTTATTTTTAACTGATAACACCTCTGAGAAAGTTTGGTACTTCATATAAATTGCTTTTCTCTTCCTGCGGCTACATTGGAGTAACTATCTAGACAGAGGCATTTCGATATAATTTAATATTAGACAACTCCGTTGTTCTTAATTCGGGTTTCACATTAATTTATTTTCTACTTAACTTACTTCTACCGTTATTCAATTATCTACTACTTCACCGTTTAGGGGAGCCGGGTGGAGCCGCCTGTGATCTTAGCAGAAGCAGGTCGCTGTGGCCCATACCCGGGGACTAGGTATAGGGACATCATGGTTCCCACACTCGAGGGCACTAACACACCTACTATCTCTCTCTCCGAAGACCCGACGACGGCGGTTCTCACCGGTTCCGGTGGAGATTATGAGCACGAAAAAAAAAACTATTTCAATACTTAAACGATTCTGCAAAGGAACGGGGTGTGGGGTGTCTCTGTGACCCAATAGTAGTCACCGCCGACTATTTCGATGATAAATATTACCCAAATTAAATCAGCCTACTATCGCCGCTAAATGACACTGGGTACAGACCTGGAGGCGAGAACCTTTTTGGTGTTATATCGGTTTGCAAATGGACTGCTCGAGCGGGAAGATGCCTGAAAATTCTGGTCGTAAAGTCCCAGCTCCACTAGGACCTGTTGGAGGTGTGCAAGCTGTGTCTCGAGTAACCAAACGCAGGGCACACCAAAATAGTGGTATTAGTGCAACCCTAGTGGGCTGGCTAGAGGGTCTTCACGGGGATCTCTCATAACAGCTGACATCTCCAGTTACGAGTGCTTCGAGGATTACCTGTGTTGGATCACTCCCCAGTGATGGCTGGAGAATCACCGACTACTCGGTGAGTGCTCATGGTCCTATGATTACCCTTAAGTCAAAGTACCTACCCACACCTTGTGGTAAAACGACAGGTACGTGTCGAAACGTTGGGGGCCTTTCTGCCTAGTTGGAATCTAAATGTGTGTAGAAGTCTAGCAACAATGCAGCGCAAAGTAAAACACAACACACATGGTCGTGCAACAAAATATACAGAACAGTGTCGCATGATTGATTGGCCCAACCCGTTCCCCAGACGGGCCCCGCTCGATTGTGACACGTTGTAGCGTGAACCGAAATGCGAATGTAGACTCCATCTAATAATCTAATAGCACAGTTAAACTCAAACGTGATCTAAAATAGTCAGTTTTAATAGAAATAATGTTATGGCTCATTGAAATACTGCGAAGCAACTGCAACCCCGGTTTTAGTAGAAAAAACAAACTATTTTATTGTGTTCATTCATTGAAAATAGTTTTATTTCGATTACTGATATTCACGTAGAGTATTAACATTGACTTGTAACTTCACTTTTTAGACAAGTTATGAAATATTTTTTCCAAAGTTCCATTCAACGCACTGCTTTAATAATATTTCTACCAAAATTGAAATATAACAAATTGAAGAGCTCAAATTAATAAGACCACCTTCGTGGTTTTTATAGGTCTCCCTTGTATCATAAATTATATTAAACTGTGTTGCCTTTACACTGATGATTCTCCAACTGTTATTAGTCTTAAATGACACATAAATACGTCGCCTATTTGTGCATATGCGCCGACGCTCAAAGAGTTTTAATATTTCGGTGATGTGTTTCCGGTTACAAAGCTATTAGAATCCTGCAGTAAATTTTACAAATTAGTAGCCTATGACCAACTTAAATTAATGAATGTTGGTTCGAGATACATTTTAGAAGTTCTCTTTACTCTAATGATGAAATATACATCATCAGTGGATGCACGGCCTCGTTATAAAGTTTAGCTTCTTTTAAATTTATCCTTTGGGAGTCTACCCATTATATTTAGGTACTTGTGACATTTGTAATTTGTAATCGTAGGTTAATTATTTGAAGAAACTGCCATAATTATTTTTCACAAACACTGCACTTTTCAATCAAAAGCCTTTTCAGTGCCAGTCAGTTTCATAGCTAAATTAGAAGTTATTATGATTATAATTGCACAAATTTAAGTTAGATTTACAATATTAATAAGACACATTATTTTATAAGCGAAACTTTATGAAAAAATAACACTGTACTTTTAAACAGTTGAAAAAGTGCCCATGGCACTGTATTTTCAAATCAAATAGCAATGTTGTAAAACTTTTGTGATCAAAACAAGTTTGCGATGCAAATAACTGGAATAGAATCGCCACGGATCCCATTAAACTGTATCCGTACCAATACACTTGGGACTGCGAACTTTGATTAAAATTTCATAACGTGAAGCTTAAGCAATGTGGACTTATTGTAAATTATAGCGTCATCCTCAATATTTAATGAACGAGACCCACGTTAACATGTGTTACGTACCGTTTGTGTAAATGTGAATTCGTTATGCAGTTGAATATTTTATGCTAAGTCTAATGAATATTGTGATTTGAGGTGTGTTTATACTAAAGAAGTAATATGTGGATTGCTAAACATTTATTATTATGACAATTGTAAGAATAGAATAATAAAATTATTCGTATGCTAGTTATGATTCATTTTATATTGGTTCATTAAAATTATATTAAATCACTTCAAATAGAAATAATAGCAAGCGAGTTCTTTGTGTATTTTGACGCATGCGCGGTATTGTTCTGTTCAAATCCACCCCGTGGGTACCCGAGGGGATCTCCATATAAAAAAGGTACATTTCATCTCTAAAAATCAACTTAACTGCTATAAACTATAATTATTTTATTATTACTGAGCTGCGGCTAAAGGAGTAAGTCTTTTACGAGACTTAACAAAATATCTAGTATCCCCCCAGGAGCAAGACCGGCTATAACTCATCCAACTATCGCCGTCAAAGTACCGAGAAAGCTATATATCAAGTTTGATAGTCAATTATTGGCACTCGGTTCTAGAAACCGCCGTCTCTGGGTTATCTAAACCATATACTCTCACTTGGGATAGGCCTTGGGTAATGTGCTATTCATAAAGCGACTATTACGCATATAGAGGTTGAAATACGCAAGGGGCGTTTTGATTCATAGTCTAATTTGATAGTAACCGTGTGGTGTAAATTTGATGCCATTTCAGTTCATATGCTGGCGGAGTCGAATAATAATTAGGGGGTTTGTTTAGGATCGTAGCCATTTAAATTATTATACTATTATGTGATACCTTTTCATGTAAGTTTTACTTATATACCTACATGACCAAATCGTGTTCCTTATTTCATATACATAATAAGGTGTCCTTAGCTGTAATGTGGATTCTGATGGACTTTACACTGTCATTTATTTTATATATGCTGTTTAAAATTAGACTAGAACATATAATTATATACCGCCCAGACTTAGCCTCAGATGCATAGCTTGAGTCAATAATCGTGCCCAGAACACGGCAATAGGCTCACCCCCCTTTACGTGGGAACAAATACAATGGTTGAAGTAAATAAAAAAAATCCTAGGACAAACTTCACAACGTCACTAAGACCCGTAAGTATAGCTTGACTAGCTTGTGTTCTTGAATACGAATAAACATACCTTGATACATTGTTCTTGTAAATACATACACTTGCCAATATTCATATTCATGCACACAAATATTTTTGTACTGAGCGATTACCGAACCCGCGTCCTCTGCGTAGTAGTCGCAATCACTACCCGAACGCCACAGTGATCCAAATATTTGTGTTAGTTCACCTCTGCAACCCCCAAATAGTACATCGGAGGGAAATACTTGTGAACCCGCAACCCCCAAGTTAGTAGTTTAAACGCTATACGGTCATACCAAGGAGATCGTCATTTGAAATATATACATATAAAATTCTCATGTCACAGTTTTCGTTGCCATACTCCCCCGAAACCGCTTGGCCGATTCTCATGAAATTTTGTGAGCATATTGAGTAGGTCTGAGAATCGGCCAACATCTATTTTTTATACCTCTAAATGCTCATGGAGCAGCGGGAACGGGATCAGAAGTCCACGCGGGCGGAGCCGCGGGCAATGGCTAGTTATTAATATAATCTATCACGGAAGACAAATACATTGAGAAGGATACTTACCTAGTAATGTAATTTATTTCATTTGCCAATCCCAGTTATTACTTCTAGTCAATTATAAGTAAGCAAAAGGTCTTAAACGTAAGGGTTGTAAAACATTTAGAACTTAAATTAAGCCATAGCAGAGTAATTAGAGTTTATGAC
This sequence comes from Pelosia muscerda, assembly GCA_963691645.1. Classification (NCBI taxonomy): domain Eukaryota; kingdom Metazoa; phylum Arthropoda; class Insecta; order Lepidoptera; family Erebidae; genus Pelosia; species Pelosia muscerda. The sequence goes on from OY829113.1 coordinate 10,609,811, forward strand.
TGGTACTAAATTCTACAGTATATTTTGCGAATGTTTTTATTTTAATGCTATGATAGAATACTAGCGAGGTTTACTATCAGACGGATAGTTAATTGTTCTTGAACTTCAGCATTGTGTAACTCGTAATGAACTCACCATAATGACGGTCTCTCTGTGGAGCTATTTATTGCGCACCAAAATTTCTCGTGACCTACACTCTATTCAAATTGTTCACCAAATTCCAGGTTTAATTAAGTACAGTAAAAAGTGCATGAAATCAGAATATTCTCAGTAAAATTAACTGTACCAAAGATCTATTGTATTACCAAGCGAGCACCAAACATTCCATGAATCTTTACAATTTTAGAACACGAGACTATTTACAATCCAACGTGAAGTTTTAACATTTTGACAACTAATTCTACTATAACACTCGCCTTAAGCAAGTTGTAAATGCATAAATAGCTGGCCCAAAATAGATTTGAGGACAAACAAATACGAGCGCTATGAACTACCAAATAATTTTTCGAGAGCAACGGCGCATGTGATTAAGGGATGGCATATTATCTGACGCTTTTTGTTCACAATTGTCCTTCTACTGCGGTCTGTGGTTGACATTTCATCAACTGCCAATAATAGATCTTATTAACTTGATCGTAAGATATAATTTTGATAATGGAGTGTAGTGTGTTGTAAATGTATTGAATTACGCAAAACCCACCGTTCGTTGGTGGACGAAAGCCGATCTCTGATGGTGACATCTCTAGTGCGTAAAGGATTATCGAATGACAACGTAATTTTTTTTCAATACCGAGTATGTAGACAATATTCAAAAGGACCCGCTGCTTTTACTAGGATCCTATTAAATTGCGCATGTGTCTTTTGTCATAGCATATGGTATTTTCCAGCAGATGGCTCTTTTGTTAAACCTACATGTTTAAGTAAGCTAATATCTTGGAGTATTTAGAGTCTCGACGTTATTTTATTTGATAAGGAACTTACTTGAAAGGAATGTGTTCGTATTTTTCGAATGATGTATTGTGTAGGGCTAATTTCAGATATTTTGCTTTGAAGTGACATAAATCGTGTTAGATTATTGGTAAAGCGGGAATGGGGAAAGGTACAGAACTCGAAAGACTTTTATAAGATAAACTAAATTATGCGGTTATACTGTAGGTATAACGTGACTTTTTGTAATATCCTCTTTATGACATTTACAAAAAGTTTCTAGTGGACACTTTTTATTAGTTACGTTGATGCGGTTGCCAATTTTGGTTCCGTACAATCTGTCTAGTAGTAAAGTACATAGAATAAGGCATAGGGTATAACACTGACTTCCTCCAGTAGATTAAATAAGCATGACCTTCAATACGTATTTCCTCTGTTACATGAATATATTCCATATACATATTATATTTTAATTGGTTTTTTAACTTTAATAGATTGTTATGGACATTTTAATTTAAATTGAAGTTCATTGTATTCTTTAATGGTAAGCGATCTCAGTTATATTGATTATATGGTTTATTTTAGGTATATTAGAACGCGTTATTTAACACTACATTTGATATAACGTGGTGCTACATTTTTATTCCCAATTCATGAAGGAAATTTGTATACCAGAGTTCTAACGAATTGGATGTAGTTGAAATGAAAGTGAATTTGATATTGTAGGTATACAAAAGGACTTTAGGTCCGGAAAAACTTTAAGCTGTCGTTCGTTTGATAAAAACCTGAAAACAAAATCCAAATCTGTAGCCTTATAAAAAGTTAGTGATAGCTGTCCTATAACGAACCCTTACATAATGAACTAAATAATATATAATCTACATTTACGCGGCAGCAGAACCTTTACACATATAATGTTCGGTCGTATTTATGTCTGATAGTACCACAAACGGATTAAACCTTCGCCCCTCTTAACTTTAGTAAATACTGGTGTGGTTGCGTAATTTCCATTTCAACATACAAATGTGTGGAACTAGAATTTTCAACACAGATAGCACTGAGTATCCCCTTTTAACGATAAAGTAAGTTAATTACGAAACTAATTCCATTATGGTGGTTGTGTCCGGCTCTGGACCCAAAATATTAGATTAAATCATTATTGTACACACGTTTATTGTTTAGTTTCAACTTTTGGACGTGTATTGATGCCCTTGTCTGTTTGGAGAAGGTTTGCACTGAAATATTAATAGAGAGGTGGCATCTGATAACTAATTTAATTTGCATACAAATTTTATAATTATGTTTTAGTTTTGAAAACGGTTGTTTTCCTTTCAATAAATGTATGTAATTAAACTCTTACAGATCAACTTTTAATTAATTTAACTGAAGAGATTTTACTACACAGATACAAAACTAATGAAAACACAGATACAAAACTAATGAAAAAAGATAATGCTAAAAAATACCAAATTTTATTCTCATTATACTTATCACCGTAAGATTGAAATAATAATACTTTTAGAAGTGATGGTAGAGCTCCAGTTGCCTAATAATACAAGGCAACTAGTCCATACATACATTATTGCAGAAGGGTGTTATTAGTTAACTCCCATATTTCGCTAATGAATATCTGTTCTACTATTATTATGCCGTCAAGCAGGCTCTTGGGCCTGAGCTCCATGGGATAAAATTAAGAATTTTTAATGTCTGGACTATTATTTCATATCCCTAGTAGGTATAAGTGATGATATTGTAGGTAAGCCCATATTTATATTTTGTGAATTTTCTCACGTGTTTATAATAATAAAAATAATACCAAAAGGATATGATCCAAATAATCTTTGTAGGTGGACAGCTTAACTACTTAAATTAATTATAAACATTTTATTAAAGAAGGAACAGTTGGGAAAAAATAAACAAAAATCAACTATTGCGACCCTTCACAAAAGGTTATTCACATAAAGATGTCATAAGGACTTCTGCGTATCATAAATTTGCTCGGCACATTGGTCACAGTAGCAAACAAGTTTGCCCATTATTTCTACTGAAACTGGCTTCACCAGATTTCGTAGAGTTGTCCGAGATAATTATTGGATGAAATATTTTTTCGTTTTGTGAGTTTCGTACCTGAAGTCATAAGTAGTGCTAAAATTAACATCCCAACCAAAGTCTGTTTAAATTGATTTATGTAATTGTAGGTGGGACTCAAGTATTAGAAAAGCAAATTATCTACTAACAACATATTTACTTACCGCCGAAGTATTAAATTTCACATTATACGTGTGTGTTAAATGAAGCTTTTTCAGCGGATATTAAACCTGAGATCGGATTTGGCTCTATGTAATCATAGTAACGGGTGGAATGTACGCATCGGTTCATAATTTGATAATTCTAATTATATTACTTACCAGGAAATCATATTACATGAGTATCATCAGGAAATTCAGAGTGATTTTTACTTGACAAAGAAGAAACTATCTGATGTTGATTTCATTTTGAGTCGTCCGCAAAGAGAGAATTGGTGTCTCATCAGTTCACGTACAGATGACGGATAAATGCAGATAGATAGGCAATGTATGCAGCAATATGGCTGTTTGGATTGATCTGGTGGTGCCTCGAAGAGCTTGTTAAGCAGTCAGTCCCGGTTGTCATACGAACATCTATGGTAGTTGCTACGGGATCCCTAAAAAGTCCAACAACTGGTCTAACTGCAGTACTTCGATATCGCCTATATCTATAGGTTGTGGAGGCCAGGTGGTAGTTGCTTTACGGAAGTTATCGAAGTTCAGCAGCAACGCATATTAGACTGGAAAAATGGTAACACTGGTCTCCGAGATGACAGCTCCGTATGTGCACGAGATTAACGCAAGGTTGATGATGATAAATGTCGACAGTAGGTATAGATTGAAATATTAGTAGCTAGCGTTTAAAAAAGGGGGGAAGTTATCAATTTTACGGAATTTTCTTTCAGATTTACTGTTTTAATCGACTTCCGAAAAGGAGGAGGTTATTATATTTGCAATGACACTAAAATTCACTGCAACTGCACCTGATTATCTGCCATTTGTGTAGCGACTATAGATTTTTTTTAATAAGTAAGAGCATACTTCGGTTGTGTTGCCTTTAACACTAATCCAGGATCTGATGAAGGGATCACAAGGGAACCCTCAAATCTTGTAACATTTGTTATAATATTCTCATATTTGCTTCTTGTGGTTATCATCTGTTAACATTAACGAGCTGTTGATGATGGAAGAAACCACTGCTCAACGATTTGGAGTTACGGGATAAGAAACCATTTGAGTAGCTTTTATTGTGACCCTTTTTTTCGTGCGTGAAATCCCCATGGATACCAATCCCAACGGAGCCTGTGAGAAAGGTTATGTCGGACTTGAACCGGCTAACCGTTTTTAGGTCTTTAGTTGCCAGAGGTGAGATAGAAATACTGAGTCTTAATAAGTTTTTATGTAAAGGAGTCAAACTATAGTTAAATGTATAGAAAGTAATAGGTATTCGTGATGATGTGATGATCATTAGGTTCATGAGCATGTTTTTCGATTCAATGTCTGATATCATTTTGTAATGTAAATGATCTATCCCAAGTTTTAATTTCGAGTAAGTACATGACGTAAATACACTTAAGTATCAAAGCACTTGTTACAATTCATTGTATGATACGGTGCTCCATTTTACTGGTACATACCTAACTTTTGAAGAGCGACTCTGAATGTTCGAAATATTTGCATATTGGCATGAGTTAGTACTTGAACCTACCTCCATTACATGCCGTTAAGTATTTCGGTGGTTGCTACTACTTACAATGTTTGTGCTTGGTGAACGCTTTCTGTATTATTTTTTATGAAACGACGGAATATGTTAGGTATATTGTGTATAAAAGAAATCATCGAAATGAAATTCTAAAGATAAACTAGGTAAAAATATAAATAAAACAAAAGTAAATAAAATTTAAAAATGTGTATTTCTTGTTTTACTTTTTTATATAATAAATGTTTTGCATATTTACAGTGTTATGTACAAAACCATAATATATACAGACTTTAATGACAATAACTTCTTTAACAAAACATGATAATAAATGCATCTGTACAAAGCTATAAGTTTTAAACTTTGGCATTATATAATATTTAAGCAATCCGAATATTATAGTTACTGAAATATTTTCTGTTAAAATTAATATTTACATCGGACTTTCCGTCATCTATAAATTATTATCGCAGAAATCAGGAGATAATCCCGTTTTAACTTAAAATATAACTAGCGGCCTCATTTTTTACATATAAACCTAGAATTGTAATAGGTGTTGTAATCTTATACTATACAATAAATATTATGAGGAATAACTTAAAAATAATTATCACCATTTTATTGGACTAATACGCTTAAGCGTTGCAAGTAAATTCAGTGTCTGTTTACCTGCGTTGGAGCATACGCTACGCCCAAAGCTGCGCTTGAGGCGGCATGCGGTGGGGGTGCACGTCGCGCGTGTGCACACCAGCCGGCATGGCCAGCCCGTCACCGAGCAGAGGGGGGAGCTTGCCTGGCGGTGGCGGAGGGGGCGGCGCCGGCGCCCGCCCGGCCCCTACTGGAGACACCGAAGCGTAAATATTCACTGTCGATCGGTGATACTGACACTTCCGTAAGTCCGGCATCGCAAACCTCAACTTTTGCCAAAACTGTTTGTCACCCCATTCTATACACGTGTTCGCTTTCAAACATAACCTGAGCTCTGGATCAATGTCTCTATTCGGGAGTTCACCTAGCAATATAATTATCAGTCTTCTTCGTCTCTCTTTCAGTACTTCATGAAGTGCCGTTTTGAATTCAAATCGACACCATTCGTTGTTAATAAAATTTTTAGACAAGACTATGATTGTCCTTTTGGATGATTCAACGGCTTCTATTATTGTATCCGCCACGTATGCCGAAGCGTTAAAGTCTCGGTAATGGAGACAGAGCCGGAAGCTAGGGTCGGTGGATTCTAGTCCGGGTGCTAACATTTGAGCAACAAACCCTTCATCTTTCACGCTATAACTTATGTAAGCGTCAAAAAGGCGATCTTTGTCAGCTTCTTCATCGAAAGTTGTATTTTTGTAACACATTCTGAAGCCACAATGGTAGTAAATCCATACTCGAAGCTCACGTCGCCAGTAAAATACACCGCATATTAAAGCAGAACTGGTAATGAATACACATAAAGATATTAGCAGCAGTGGAAGATAATCGTTAATTACTTGATTTTCTATTATAGATGAACTTCCACCCGCATGGTTGGTGCATATCGTGGAATTAAAATCAGCCATAAGTGGTCCTATAGCGTTAGTTATGTTGTTGAACACACACGCAATCTTATTGGCATCCTCGACTTTTCCTAGATTGTTTTTAAACCAATTGCGGAATTTATGCAAGTACTGACAATCGCACGACCAAAGGTTCCGAGAGAGACTTATCTCTACCAAATATGGATTCATCGTGAATTGCCACACCGCGAAGCCGTAAATGTTATTTCCGTCCAAACGTAGTACTTCTAAATGCCTCAGCTCCATGAAGGTTCGGTTATCGATGTAATGTATTTTATTGTCTTGTAAATGCAACTCCCTTAAGTTTTCCAGAGGCGACAATTCAAAACCAAGTAACTCTTTAATATTATTATTTTCTAAATGCAAAGTTGATAAGCGTTTTAGTCCACTAAAAGTATTATTATAAAGAGCGTTTATATTAGAGTTATTAGCGTATAATATTTTTAAGTTTTTACGTCCAATAAAAGCATGACTTGTTAAACCACCAAAATTATTACCGTCTAAATATAGTTCAGTAGCGTCCATAGGTATACTGTTTGGTATTGACGAATACCCAGCAGCCGAACAGTCCACTATGTTAGCCGACCACGACTGGTCGTGATAACATGTACAATTTGATGGGCACGTCATTTCACAGTCACAAGCGTCAAAATCACAACAATGGCACAACGTAAAACAGTGAGTTTTATATGTACACAAAAACTGAGCTGATTCCGCTTCGATAAGCGGAATATAAGTCCTTTCACGATTGTATAATAATTTACAATAAATGCTTTCTAAGTCCATAACACGAGGGTGTTGCCTCAAGTGGTCCAATTTGTTGATACGTTGTAGCCATTCCATAGTACAATCGCATTGAAACGGGTTTCCACCGATATAAAATTCGGGTAGTGGCCGCCCCGGATCAACCGGAGTTAGCCGAAGCGCATTGAGATCCATACTAGTTATCTGATTTGCATACAAATCGACTCTCGTTAAATTGGTTTTTCCAACAAAAGTTTGAGCTTCAACTTGTGTAATTTGATTATCATTCAGGAACAGCAACTCCACACTGCTGGGAATAGAGTAAGCTGATATTTTAGTCATTTTGTTGAAACTGGCATCTAATGTTTGTAACCGCAGTTCTTTGTCCAATCGGTAATTATTACCTAATTCTTTGATATTGTTACTGTGAAGGTCTAACCACTGAAGTCCCGAAGGGATTACAGTATAATCAAACCATTCGATTTGGTTATCGGATACATTCAGCCATAACAGTGATGGTATATTTACAAACAGGCCTTGAATTTCAGTGAGCCGGTTTGCATCCAATCTTATTGCTTGCAGATTGGTTAATGTTTCGAATGCATTCATGTCAATGTGCTTTAATTTATTACGAGCAAGATTTAAAATTTGCAGAGACGGTAAATCTGAAAATACATCCTTACTGATGTTTTCTATTTTATTTCCGATTAGGCGCAGGCCATATACGTTATGCAAACCAACGAAGCCGGGTTCCTCCAATGATGTTATCTGATTTTCTCCAAGATCAAGAGTCCTTAGTAATCGCATATTTCGGAGTGCAATGGGTACTTTCTTTAAACGATTCCCATTTAAATTCAAATCTTGGAGGGAAGATGTATTTCTGAATGCATCGGGATGGATTTCATCCAGGAGGTTATTGTCTATCGATAGTAAAGACAATACGTAGAGGCCATTCAAAGCATATGCGTCAATTTGGGTTATCTTGTTGTAAGATAGAATCAGTGTGTGTAGATTATTCATTGGCGCAAACGTATCAGCAGCTATAGTTTCCAGCGTGTTACGTTGAACATTTAAGATTTGTAAGGTATATAAGTCTTTGAAAATTTTTGGATCCAACTTAGTTAATCTGTTGTTTGATAAGTTTAATAATACCATTCTTATTAGACCAGTGAAAGTATTTTCATTAATCCAAGTACTAGTCAAATGATTGTTAGATAAATCCAACGCCAATAGTTGATCTAAATTGGCAAAAAGGCTTGGTGAAAGCACACTTATAGAATTGTTTTGTAAGTAGATTTCTTTGATGACAGGTCTACAATCTTTGAATAGATCTTGTGGCAGAGCTACAATTTTATTATTTGATAGATCAATTATTTGCAGCTGCTTAAGTCCAGATAATGCCTTGTCAGCAACCATCGATATTTCATTATCATGTATATGAAGCTCTTTTAGTCGGCGAAGCGACATGAAACCATTTTCTGGCATTAAAACGAAGTGGTTACTTGAAGCGTCTAGAACTTCAATGTCTAATGAGCACGTTGCGTGTGACATAGACGGTGCCGAGGGAGCTGGCACGTCTTGATCACTTATGAGAGCTTGATGTATAACTCTCTCTCTAAATCCTAAATCGCTTACGTCTTGAAGACGATTCGACGATACATTTAAGTACACTAGGTTAGTCAAAGGGCAAAACAAGTTTTCGGGAAACGACCAGATGTTATTAAAGCTGAGATCCAACTTTTCCAACTGTCGAACGGCTGTAAAGCTTTCTGATGCTATCTCTAAACTCATAGCAGCCCACTCCGTATTTTTCGTTCGAATAGTTAAATTTCGAAGGTCTCTTAAGCCAGAGAGTACGCCAGGCGGCCATCTTCCAATTTTACAGTTATCTAAAACAAGTTCACGTAGCTTCACTAAATGCGCGAAACTCTGATCATTTAGGGAGCTTTTATATAGCATTTCTTCATTGCACTCTATTCTTAAAGATGTTGTGTGTTCTGAAGGGATGACACTGAAATTCGTTGTATCAAATTCACTATTTATTGTACGAAGTTTACAAGTAAGGGAAACTTCATGAGCATCGTTTGGCCCTCTCAGCCACCATTGGCAATCATCAGGAGCTTCATATTTCAATGGCAAGGAGCTTTGATCAGCTACATTAAGCCCAATTATAATCCAAAATGTAATTTGAAAAAGATGTTTTCTTGAAGAAGTTTGATGAAAAGCCATTGTAGTAGAAATTAAATATCAGGGGAGAAAGAAAACAAGATATGAGAATCTCTGTGTCATGTTTTTTCGGTCGGTGTTCGCGTATTATGCTCCCTTGTTGTATGTGTAGTATCCATCAATTTAATACACTATCCTTGTTAGTATACTGCTCATCGTAAGTGAGTTAAAGATGCACCATTTTTTACTTCAAAAGGTTTTCAATGACGTAAACAATTTTTCACAGAACTCGTCACATTAAAATTTTTGCTTATATGTTTGTTAGGTGTTTTCACTATATATTTATTGTTAAAAATGTTCACTTTGCACAGTTTAACTTGTTGAAGTTATGAATTAACGTTTTATCGCATAGGTGACAGCGTGTTTCCACCGTAGCGTAATTTCGCTCAAAGCGTCGTGCGGCGCGACCGTGCCACGACGCTGCTACCAGTCGACTAAATTTTAGTACAAGCATTGCAGTCGAGTCGAGTATACGATCGGGAGAGGGGTGCGGTGCGAGGCAAGATGGACCGAGCAGTGGCGAATGTTCACGACGGCTTATTACAATAAATACTTTTTTTCGGAGCTTTAAGCGTTCGACTCTACGTACGTTTGTGAGACGTTCACCACAAACTTTAAATAAAATCTGGCAAATTGATATATTTTATATATGCGACTTATGCATATTTTATTTCACGTCTGATCCACTAATTAGTGACAACCTAAATATTTTGATTAATATGGAAACGCATTATATATATCAAAACGCATCATAACACAAAATATATTTTTTCACTTTTCAGGCGTTTTACGACCAAAGAAATAAGGTATAAATTTTTTCATGACAATTATCTATTTATCTAAAATGATTCTTGACAATTCCTTTTTTATAAAATTCTAGCGACTGTGAGAAATTTTTAGCGTCAATTACCGAAACCATCTAAGTTGGTGAATATTTAGCATACCATAACACGAGAGATTCAAAAGCCTAATAAGACTGCATCGAAATTAGTCATCTGTTATAAAGAAAGCCCTGCAATATAGGATATTGTGGTTTCATCTTGTTCATTGAACAGTAGGTATGTGCGTGACTTGGTAATACATTTATATTGTATTTTTAAGATCTGCACATTATATATTTCTAGTTCTCTTATAGAATTTTAATGCAAGTTATTTAAAATTTCGTTGGAATTAAAAGTATCTACTTTTCATTCCGACGATATTTTATTTCAGACTCGAAACAGAAATTGTTTGAAGTGATATTAGTACACAACTACTAGTTTTATAATTTACTGGATAATATATCTGCTTATTAATGAAATTAAGTTTGGTATACAACTTGTATGTGTATGACTGTATATTTATTTACCTACTTATAAAGAAACTAGACATTGATCTAGTTTATTTTATTAAATCTATGTAGGTATGATACGTTCGGTTAAATTAGACTTAGGTTGTCAAAGGATTATAGATCTTAAGGTATCGAAGCACTTTTGGAGCCTTCTGTACATATATATAATAACCATTGTACCAAAAAATAGGCCTTCATTTACCGCGAAATATATAGAAACTAAACACGTAAGAAACTAGGTATACGTAAAGGGGATTATAAGCAATCCTTTTATAAAATGCTAAAATTAAAAAGCAATGGTATAAAGGTATTAAAAGCTTAAGGTTACAAAATTCTTTAACAAAAGAGGTTTTCTGTTAACGCTTGGCAGACCACACTGACTGTCAGACGACGGAAGATATCATTTTAATCCTTTTAGTTAAGTTGACTATGAAAAGACAGATGCCTTGCCGGCATCCGTGTTTTTCTTTTGTCACTTAGCTCGCTCTTAATGGTTGACGTGAGATAAATTAATAGTTAGGTATTAATTTTGTTTGAAACTGACATAGTGGTTCTTTTTTCAAATAATGATTTGAATCCACGAGTTGGTAGCATTGACTTCTGCGCTGAACTTTCAATGGAAAATAATTTGAAGCCTACTCACTAAACCATCACCGTTAATCCACTTCTCATGTAGGCTATGTATTTTCATTGAACATGTTAAAGAATACTAGTAATAAATATGAAACAATGTTATACGGATTAAACTGACGAATTGTTACAATATTGCATAATGGAAGCTCAGCACTGTTACTAGTTCAACTTAAATTTTGTATTTTACGAGACAACGTTCAGGCGCAGAATGTGGTGTAATGTTACATTTTATTCAAACTAAGTAACGTTGCTGCATGAGAATTCAAGATAAGTTTTTGTAATAATATATTTTTTTAAGTTATGTCGGTCAATAATGCCAACATTTTGAAAATGAGAGTACTTAATGTTCACCATCACGTCCTGCTTTCATCCAAAGCCTTTAATTTGAAATGTGAACTGGGGTTCTTATGTCTCTATTTTGCATGAACACAGGCATCGCTGGCAAATAGAATTTTGATACATTATGTTATCTATCCTGACGTTAAGGTCAAGATATCCATTTATGCTTTCCAAATCGGTTCAGCGGATGTAAGATACTATGGCCAGCCATTTGCGACTATGATGAATGTGGGCTCTGTTTAGTACAGTGTAATATTTTTTGGGCAAGTCTTTGATAGTTTAAAAATCTAGTCGCGGAAGTCACTCAACAACTTATTCATAATGCAACAGCAATTTTGTTACTTATGTTTGTTCAGTCTTATAATTAGTCTTATATTTGATACTCTCCAAGACGTTAATTGATAGTGATTGTGCGGCTAAGCACCTGATTAATTTCCTTGCGAGTTACACCGCATAACAAGGAATCGAGTTTATATTTTTTTTTCCAAATTTATTAAGCAGCTACATTTTCGGTTGGAAATGTACGTATTTTCGGCATACCCATTTGTTGTACAAAGTGCCTGATTAGCGACGATAGGCTAGCCCCCTATTACGTTGGACCGAAGATCATAGTTGACGAAAGGTGAATGTTTAAAACACCTCGGCCTTTCCCTTCCGGGGATTACGGGCCTGAGCATATGTATGTATGTATGTGTATTGATCTGACTTCCTAAACTAGACCATTTTCATATAGTTCACTCTGGCTAAAACACATGTACCTTTTTACCTTTTTCTTTGTAATGTGATATAATATATTATAGGGCAATGTCGGATTCATAGGCTTGTTGGCAATTGATTACCCCGTATCTCTTTAATTATCAGAGAGGTGTAGTTTAAAATTCTAAAATATTATTTTTGGATGGTCAACAGACAGGAACTCTGACTCGTTACATATATTATCACAATATAATAGTTACTTTCGATAATACTTTTTATTATATTATGTACTGGTATGGTACTTATGACGTAATTTTACGGAGACAACAATACGATTTCTTTGTAACGAAACCGAACTTGAAGGGTCCTTATATAAACTCATAAAACAAATAATGTATGCTTAGACGTAGTGCTGTTACTACATCAATTATGTCACTCGTCACCATCTGAGACAAAAACTTATTCGAAGCAACAATGACGTAATTACCACTGCTGTATTCCGATCTAAAAAACATATGTTAACGTTTCGTTATTTTACAAAACATCTATCAAGGAGACGCCGATGCGTGTTAAAGTTATTACGCCGAAGTGTTTCACATCACAATCTGTCAGCTGAAGGAATGAATAATGATCAATCGCTTTCGCTTATATTCGCCGTAGGGGTATCTTCTTACCCACACTTAGGTATTTATGTTTTTTGATGAATGCGTGCGTCAGTGTTACGATAAAATTGTTTGTGCCGATCAATTTTACGAACTAGTCGCGTATATATAATATATTTTCTATAAATATCTAATCAATATTTGGTTCACCTCTAATTTAATTTCATTTTCGCCAATGTAACACATCTACTTGAAAATAATATTAAACTTAATACAAAATAGATGAATGGGCTGTTAGTAATAAATATTTCGTACTATGATATATTATCTTCAAAGCTCATAAATTTCAGTAAAATATCTGTTTTTACCCTTATCATAAACTGTAAAACCAAATCTCGAGAGCCTTGTTAGAGCACTCGAAATGTTGAAGTGTAGGTATGTTTCATCCTTTCGTCGCTGGCTACAGAAAATATGACAAATATAAATAAAAAGCCCCTTGAAATGTTTATTTACTGTGAATATTTACAAACGTAAAACAAAACGTGCAAAATATTCACCCCGTGTGTTTTGCACCAAGATATGGTACAAATACGATAACGCGCGTATCCTTGTTAGCATAGAAATTGCGTTTGAGTTACGTGCTCGTATATTTATGAGTATTTATGATATTATAGTTAATATTATCTCTTTGAAACTCACTTCGTGTGTGCTAACATGAAACACGGTTTTCATAGATAAGCTTGCTCAAAGGCATTGCCTATTATAAAAATTACGTTTTAAAAACTCATGTCAGGAATTTAGGAGGCTATTTCAACTATCGTTGTTTGTGGATTTACTACATAATTTAGATACCTAGTGTATTTTCGAAGAATTATATGAGAGTAAAATTTTATAATATTAAAAAGTAACAAATGAATAGAATATATAAACTATATTACGACACATATTGCAATTAAGTTGTTAATTTATTGTGTAAAATAGTTTTTGACAATAGATGTACCTACTGTAAAATAAATACCTACGATGAGTTTCGTTCCGACATAATATACTTAGCTACATATTAAGGAGACTTGAAATGTGAAACCATTTTATGTAATTTGACAAAGTCAACGAATCTAAAATATCCGTTTGGGTTGCAAAAATTTTACGGTAGCTTAACGTATCACATAAATCCACACAAGAATCACATATAAACAGACATTATGCAACATTAAAAAGTGACAAAGTAAACTTCCTTTAGGATATGTAATGTCTGCGAAATATTTCCTTCTTAACATTCTTTATCAAACCTCAGTGTTGACAGTCACAGCTACCAACAATACTACGTGTGTAACACACAATGACCCAAACCCAAGAAGGGTAAACACGGCTATTGAATGAGAAAAATATACTAATCCATAAAACTGGCACCGTACAAAATCAAAATATATGAGACTTGACAATACGCGTGAATCACTACATTAATATCCTTGAAATCTAATCAAAGCAATTAAAAACGCTTTTTTTTGACCAAGAAAATCTCATCTCTTTTACCCGTATTCTCTTCTGCATAGGGCATCCTACTCTTAATTCTTTTTTTTAGTTTATAAGGTAGATATGTGACAGGGGATGGCCAGCAATATTTCACGTGTCGGGATCTAAAACGCACCCACGCTCAGGTAGCAAACATTATCACTATAAGCGATGTTCATAACTAAAAAAGGAAGGTAAAAAAGTAAATGCAAGACTGTGGAGTCGAACTTGTCGTAAAATATTTATAGGATTGAACAGTGAAGAAGATTAATGTGCCCGTTGTTCTTTTCAAATTAGACTTTATTATTAAATAAAATACATTAAAATAAAGGTTTCAGGTTGTTCTGATTGATTTTATAACTTACGTTTTTATAATAATATAACTTCATTTGAAAATTTAGTAACAACTTTTACAAATTATACATTATAAAAAATGAAAAAATCTTAAGACGTGTTTTGCAGTTATTAAAAAAAATTAGGTGAGAAAAAAAAACTAAATCTCATCTTTATCTAAAGTAGTGTTTACGCTCCGATAGACGTCTATAGGCGATACGACGATATAAATACCCTATAGTCATTAAATTGCCAATTAATATAGCCAGTTTGATAGATAAAATCGTGATAATTCATGGGAGTTATCATAATTTTACTAAGTTTTCTTCAAAGAAGTGTGCCATGTGGCAGATCTCTCTGAACTGAAAACATTTTAATATCTTTGAAATTGTTTCATTAAGTAGATACGTTTTACTTTTATATAAATTGTTTTCACTACTGGACGGCATGCAGCGCCACAGTACCACAATTATTTTTATTATGCGATATATACATATAATCGATATATAAAAGATATTCAGACAGTGTTTCAAAGACTATTTTTATATGTTTTACAATATAAATTATAAATAGATAGATAGGATATAAATTATAAGCACCATGCATCCAATAAAATTATTTTACGTTCGTCTCTAATGTTTTTTCTAGTCCAAATTCTCAAAGAAACTATGAACGTTAAAAAAAACCTTCGACCTCGGGATAAAAAATGAGTAACAAAAATATTAATCTGAAAAAGATAAAGAGCTGTGTTCGAACGTTCTTTTCTGCGATATGCGATCTTTTGTGCCAATTATGAGAGGCAGCTTTTGATCCTTTTTAGCCCGTTTTTAAAATGTCACCGGTGGCCGGTGGGTGGGAATTTGTGGACAAGTCTAGTTAGAGGATTTTTTTTTGTATTCGACTGATGGTCTTGAAACAAGCGCATTTAATATTTACGTACGAACATAAACTGCTGTTTGAATAATCACGATAATTTTATATTTTACTCTCATATTTGTATTTAAACAGAAACGTAGAGAAAAAATGAATACCATTATAATAAAAATACGTGAAACTTTATCGTAGTAAGGCATTGATACTGTAAAATGCTAACTAGGAGTGACACAATGTGATCACCATTTAAATGCAAATGTTCCTTTATGCTTTCACAGAATGATACAAAAACGTATAAACGTCAAATAAACTAGCAACATTTTTATTATTACCTATTTTTTAACCCGACTTTCAGAATAATATATTATGGATACGGTAGGCATGGGTTTTACTGATTTACGAGAGCGTCAACCAGCAATATAACTGGATTTTTTCGTATAAGTAGTTGATATTAAGCTACAGATCGGGTGGTAAAGTTTAATTCAACTTATAAAGACTGAAAGTAATAAAATTTCCTGTATCTGTTATCTCTGAAAATGTGTATAATAGTAATAAGTGCAATGGTAAACGGATGGAATAATATCAATCATTGCCTGATTTCAATCGTACTATAACTATAACATACTTATTATGGGTTGAAGACGGTCTCACATCAGAATGGAAAAATGATATTTGATTTGACAAAGATTTTAGACTCATTCACACATGCGCGTTATTATCGGTCAATAATAATATACCGCATGCGTTATTGCGATACCTGCTGCTATAATAACAGCGCGCACAGTTGTTATTATCAACCGATTGAAATATTGAAATTTGGTAATAACGCGCCTGTGTGAATGAGGCTTTATTTACATTGCTTTTTATGTGCCATCTCTGTATAAAAAGCAATGTAAATAAAATTTGTTTCCAAACAGTAAGTGAAACTTTCCATTATCAATTACAAATTTGTCTCCATACCCTACGTAGACAAATTATTATTGTCTAAGTTATAATCAACTATTAAATTGTCTGTCATATGTTTGCGATCCGAAAAACTAGTTTTCTGCCAAATTATGTAAGTTATTTGAGTGTTTTCCAACTAAACTACGACTAAAGTTATTATCTTGATCAACTGAATTTTAGTAGCTTGTGCATAGATACATATGAATGGCATTTAATGCTACAGATTTACATAGATATGCTAAAGAACAACTTTAGCTCCTAACAAAACTTTAAGACGAAGGCATTTTTCATTGAAACATTTTTTTGTTTTTGTCTAACTTGAAATGCGACGCTATGCTGTGGAATTTCATTTGGTCTGTCTTGGCTGCCCTAACTTGAGGCAAAACCAATGACACCTAAAGCGATCAAGTGCCAGATTTAGTTAAAGTAAAGTAAGTCAGTATAGATTTAGCGGCGTTTTCTGTGGAATGCCTTTATGAAAAACCTGCATGTACGCACTTAAGATGTTATAGGTACTATATACCTACTTCTTTTTGTGTAAAAACAGCACTAAAAGAAAAACGATTTAATACTTACCTTAAAATTTGTATGTTGATTTAATATTTTCAGCTCGGCATACCCTTTGGTTTACAAATTGCCCGATTGGCGGCAATAGGCTCGGCCCTTATTATGAGACCGAAAATCATAGTTGGCGAAATGTGGGTGTTTAATACACCTCTGCCTACTCCATCGGGGACTGCGGGCGTGAGCATGTTATGTATGTATGTAAAATTTATGTAGATAGATACCTATCGAGTTGAAAGATAATTTACGATATATTTTTTATATCATAACAAATTTAAATGCTAACTTAAATGTGAAACGGTGCACTGTGTGGTACCTATAGTAAAATTTACCGCGCCAAAAGAAGTATATTAGTCAACAATATTTTAATAACAAAGTACATACTACGTGAGCACGAACGAAACAGACATTCTGGTGCAAAAAATGAGTTAAGAGCTTTACATTAAAATAGATCCAAAAAATAAAATGCCAAAATCTGCCAAACTGGCGAACTGACGCTAAAAGGTTAGATATTTAAATTTTATTTTCTTTTAGTAATTCAAAAATTGCTATAAATTTATTAATCGCAAAACACTAGACAAAATTAAATTTTGTCTACTGCTTTTGGCTTACTAATTTTTATCTTTTTTCCATGGTCAACCAAATGGAGCTCAACGACATAAGTCTGCTATGTTGAATTATGATTACGAGTCTTACTTAGAATGTAGGCTGCTACACCGGAAGGAATATGTCACAAAAGGTATGTTTACCAAATACATTACTATGTCAGTCAATAGATACTATATTACAAAACTATGTTACACCTGTTCTAGATATATATATAGATAAACCTATAAAATATATATGGATATTTTTTACTGTCAACATTATACTTAACAACAATTTAACGACACTTATGTTCAACTTACATGTGACAGCAAGGTTACGATGACCGATATATAATCTATATTAATTCTAATTAATAGAATTTTTCGTAAATTTAAGTGGTGACATCGTGTGATATAAAACATGTAACTACCCAATTATACATTTTATCATATCTTTATTGATAAATTTTATTAAACGATAAAAATCAAGGCAATGAAAGCGAGTTGTAAAAATTTTAATGGCTAAGCTAAGAAATATTGTAAACCTTTTATTTGAAGAAAATGAGTGCACATATTTTTTAAAATTACATAATAGTACAGGTGCGGTTTGGCTGTGGCAGTGTAGTGAGTCAGTGCAAATATTTGATTTCAAGAATCTGGGAAACTGGTCATACCACGGAACGCGCGTTAAACCGTGGACCCCAGTTGCCATACGGAATATAATGTAAATTATTACGGGTAGTTGGAGCCTTAAAAGTTCAACTAGTAAAGCCACAGAACTACATTTTCACCAATTGAATCTGGGAGTCAGATCGCAGTCGCTTCACGGAAAATATAGAGGTTCAGCCGCAGTTACACTAGAAAGCCACCTCAACCGAGTTGGAAAAAGGTTATGAAATGGCGATAGGTAACACTAGATGAAATATAGCAAATATTTCGAGGCTATTCAAATGGGTTGATGATAGAAGGAAAACCTGAATAAAAATCTTTGTTGAAATACATAAAAAAAGCACGGATAAGAATAATTGCACACATAGCAAGCTATAGAGTTAACAATTAGAGGTTTGACGGCCAACCGAACTAGTGCAACTCAAGAATTGTATATAGTTCACTGCTTTTTTTTACTACCGAACTAATGCAACTGCCGAACAGCCACCGAACTACTGCTACACATAAGTATCAATAGTTCGATGCTGTTTGTCAACCGGACTACTGAAACTAACAAGCTGACCGGACTACCCACCGAACTACTACACATTGGCAGCAATAGTTCGATGCAGTTTGACAACCTCACTACTGCGCCTCTTTAGTGGCAGTAGTCCGGTCAACCGGACTAGCAACCGAACTACTGCGGCTATAGGGAGCGCTCCCTACTAAGGATGAACTGTAAGCACAAGAATGAACTGTAGGTACTTCTAGAAGTTTCTTGACAATTAGTAGCAAAGCAATATCTTGTAGCCGATATGTAGCTGCAACCCCAAACTGTATCCCCCGATTTTGTAATCATTCGTTTTTTAACGTGCGACCCTACGGAAGCAGTTTATAAGACGTCAAAATTTCTATAGACTACATTACCTTCATAAGTTCATCTATTAATATTTTTGGTAACGTATGAAACGTGACCATGGGTATCGATCGATATTGTATCTAAGAAAAACTGTTTATAATATGCATCAGAGTAATACTAGCACTCTATAGCTTTATGTATACCTACTCTAAGGTTGGGGTCACCCGGGCACTATCACTTATAATAATTTAAAACGCATTCTCTGACCTTTCCAGCATACAAAAAGGTGAAATGCTAGTCCCTACCTACTACAGTAAATATTAAAAAAGAAATGGGTACATGAGGAGATTTCTACGTTACATTATTCATATATTTATTTGATACAAAGTATTTACGTTAACTCGCATACCTTTGTTTAAATAAACCTGATAATATTACAAAAGATACAAACAGGTAAAGTATGGAAGCAATCTTCCGAAAGAGATATTATCTCAGTTAAGATAAAAGACAATACTAGGCCGACAAAGATTGAATTACCATTACAAGATTACAAAAGTATGTTAAGGACTAAGAGGCTTAGAGAAATTGATTTTTGTGTAACAATACAATTAAACCTTTAATAGAAACGTCTAAATCCTTTTTGAGAAATTGTTGGGGATGCAACAACGCACACAACTTTTTTCTTTATCATAAAATAACGGTTAAATACTTCCCATCGTTATTAGAATGTATTTAAGCTTTTCAGCACAATATACCTTGTATTGTGCGTCAAGTCATCGTTATATAATAAATTATTTAGGTATTTACCCATCCTTTTTCATAATGAAGAATTTGGAACAATCATAGTATAATAAAATATATGTAATTTAAAGTGATAAATATAAAGTGAAAAAGGGTGAACTTTCGGTGGCCGTAATCTTGCTTACTCTATCTAAAAACAATATATATTGGGGGAGGGAGGAGGACCCACCACTCACCCACGGTACAACAATTCCATAGATAACAATAGCAAATAATTACTAATTGTCATATAATGGAATATCAAACCCACCAGTTGTATGTCATTAATATATTTCAACGCAATTGAGTAACTTAATCAAAATAAGATATTATAACCTCACTTAATAAATATTATGTTCCTAACTAAATATTAACGTACAGTTTGCATAATAGTACCCTTAGCGTTTAGCAGGTCTCCTAATGGCTACAAGTTATAGAACAGTTGAGAGAAAGTTGTGGAAGTGGTTGCTATAGAGCGCCCGCGTCGGACATGAACACACTAGTTGTGACCGCATATACCCCTACCAGTTTATATTTGCTTAACTGTGCCGTCAAATAGCTCGTAATTACAGAAGTCTGTAAGTTTAGTAGTTGGTATGAATATGGTTTATTTAATTACATACTTAAAATGGTTATGATGTGTGAACGGAACTTGCAGAACTGTTCAATTAACTGCCTTGTCTTTAAATAAAACTGATAAAGCATGCATATTTTCAATTTATTATGCTTACAATACAGACTGTTTTTTGTACGACAGATAAAAATTTTCATCTGCAAGTATGTACGGTGAAAGGACAAACAATTTGGGCAGGCAGCACGAGTGTAGCGCCCCCGGTGTTGCAAACGTTCATTCATAATAAAAAATCACTTCAAAATGTACATACATCTTTTTTAAATAAAGTTTACTACCATATTTAAAAAGATGCTATTAAATGATTGATACTATACCTATTCAAAATGGCTAAATTGTAATTCAATTATTAATTGCATAAAATAATAATAAAATGGCGGTTTATAAGGAGGAACAATTATTTTTTTGTAGAAATCATTGACAATTTTATAATTTTCATTATGATGAGGACAAAAACCTATTTATGTTTACAATAAAGAAATAAAATATCATATTTTGGATTCAATGGATGGTTAGCATGGATAACGTATATTTTGGATTCAAATAACAACAATTTTCAATAGAAAATACGAAATTCCTAAGTTGCTTCATCTTCAGAATTTTGATATTATTTAGATTTGAGAGGCCAACGAATGCGTAATTCAACTAAAATTAACCAACAGAAAAATGTGATGATAATATCAGGCTAGTAAAAAAAGTTGCATGTAACACGGCACATGGAAGTCTTAATTAACAACAAAGAAGACAAGTTATCTGGCTACCGAAGAAAATATTTCATCAATCATATCACGGTTGATTGATAATACAACGTGAATTACTGATAGATTGTGCTGCCAACTACGAGAATGCTCATCTCAATTTATTTACATGTGTTTGTATCACTTGTTGATGTTGCCAACGGTAAAAGATAGTTTTGAGTACAAGAAACCATGTTCTGTTGGATGTGATTGTTTATTATTATGTAGGTAGAACCGCAGTAGCGTAGTGGTATGGGTAATGTACTGCTGAGACGAGGTATCGGGTTTGAGCCCAGGTTTTACCATGGCACACACGAATGACCACCTATTACATTGGGACCTAAACATAATGGCGAAATGTGCCGCCTACCCCTTCGATGATATAAGCGTGAGTTTATGTTTCTGTGTATGTATGTACTAGTTTACTTATTATTGATATTCAATTTCGGAGAGCAATGACTGTTATTAATTGTATGATTATACAATTTTCTTGATTTGGATTAATTTTTGTTTTTTTATTGCTCGTAATTATTTTTTTTATTTACGCATATTAATAATAATTCGCTTTCTATTACCTAATTTTATAGCAAAATAAATACTGCTTGACTTAAAGTGAGATACAGAGATGAAATTACAAATTTGAAACCCTTTTTTTGCATATTTAATTTCAATATCCTATTTATATCATAATACTAAAAAAATGCCTCATCCATCATGATTTCTCAACGTACGGCTGTACACGACCGATGATCGTAGATACGAGCGCTAACGAACCGTCGAATGTGATTGAAAATCATCGCAGAGGAATGATGTCCTAGACGGAAGCCATTATAAATCATTGGTGGACGGTAGCTCATACATCAATAAGGTCGATTATTTGATAACTTCACACAAAACACGACCAGCGCTTGTTTTAAATAGAAAACCGGATTCATTCGTAATTAAAATGAAGTTTCTATTAAATATTTCTATTAGGTAACCGTTTTCAATGTGTAATGAAAGCTGAGAAGGCGTTTTGATTGGCAGCATGACCTTTGATGATTTTATAGCCCTGGTACAAATTAAAACTGTTGCGAATGAAATAATTAGCTATAGGTACTGTGTTAAATTTATGCTCTGGACAACGAATAATCGTTATTTAATATTACAATTTCGTTGCCTACTTTGTCCTACAATAGCGTTAGCCTTATATGCATATTAGAAATACCTACTCGAAATCGACCGACTTGGAAGGCCTAATGACAGTAGAGAAAGTTCGTAAAGTAAGTAAGGATAAAGGCAAATGCGTGTGTCTCTGCCTACCTCGGAGGAAAATTGGCGTGAGCGTATGTATGTTATTGTATATTTGAAATACTAATTTGTACTCTAGCTACGCAGGGTTTATTAGGTCTCTAGTCTGCAAGACATTGCAGACTACATAACATAGATATGCATACATTACATAATACTACTTTTATCTCTGGCATAGTTTTCTGTGGGTCGCAGGAACAGGATTAATGGTACTATCACAGATTACCTAATAGTTGGTACTGTATGCTGGTCCAATCACGGGCAGCTGCTATTAAGAGATGAAAAGAAGGTTATCAATACTCTGGCATGACTTAAACATGCATCATACTGGTAATCAAAGTCAATGTGGTCATTCATGTTGTATTAAATGTTTATTAAAGACCACCGACGTAATGAGACTCAGAGAGGAAATTATTTTATAACTTAACGAGGATACAAATTAAAAAACAGCACAATATATTGTTATATGTATAAAAAACTCAACACTTAAAAAGCCACAATTACTTAATTAGAGATTTGGATGATAGCGGGCAGGTGTAACCATCAAAGCTCACGACTACTAAGGCGGACATCGATTCGTTACAAATACGATTCTTTAGTTACACCTCGTTGATTCAAGGACTCTTAAACTCATTCCGTACACAATGAGATAAAAAATTCTACAAATTAACTGATTGAACCTGTTTTGTGAGGACCCCTAAAGAGTCAATTTCTGTTAAGAGAACTAATTTACACTCACCTGTATCTTAAATAAGGGCAAAACAGGTCGACTGCATCATCCCACGTTATTGACCTTTCGTTTTTAATTCTAGCTGATGATGCACGTGGATGTTATTTATTAGACTTTTCGTTAGAACCCCAGTTAAGCTTAAACCTATCCAATATTTTAAGAAAAAACTGCATCAACATCACTCTCTTCAGTAGAAAGTTTTTCCGTTCATCGTGGATAATAATTAATGAATACCATAATTGTATATCTAAATGTTAGATTTTAAAATCCTTGCTTACTACAACTGCTCAAGGTCTCGACCGGGATTAGCAGCACGATATATTTACTAATACTAATAGATGTACGTCGTCTTCTCACACCAAGTGATAGGTGCCATTCGACTCTTGCCATCCGATCTGTAAAGGTCTGGTGGTTCAAGCGCGCAATATACCTCCGCCGCATCCTCCGCAGCAGGTCATTGTGGGCATGGCGTCGAGTACACAACGACTACTCCACCATGGCACCCCAGGTACCATCCTTATATACTCTGCAGTTCAATCGAAGAGCCACACACAAAGGAGTTTTCGTTCAAAAAGTGCCTTGGTTAAGCGATTTAATTTTTCTGTTCTTTGTTTTTTTTTCTATTTAACTATACATATCCAGTTTATGCAAATAGTTTTATTACACTCATGAGCAATCACCACCATTTAAATTCACTTAATAACAATGTCTAATATTCACGTTATCTATATTTTGTATACCAACTTTACATTACACAACCTTTTATATTTAAATGTAACATTAAAGTACATACCGCCACATAAATTAGTTTCCGCCTGGCGCCCGTTATTAAAGAGGTCCTATACGGCCTCACAATATTCCATTTCGTCTGCCAGTGGGGGGTTAGACCGTTTCAATCGTTGCGACAATTAATCACAGTACAGCAGTGTCATCCGCCACACCGGTCAGGCCGAAAACACGCCAGACGTATTTATTGTACCTTTTTTACTTTTTTTATTCGCGCAGTAGAACGTGTGTGCGTAGATTGTGAGCCGAGCTATCCAAATGCAGTTACAGAAGAGTGTGAATAAATAGGAGCCTATAAAAGTTTAAACTAACCCAACATTCGGTTATACAATTATGGTAACCATTAATTATATTTCTAGTTTCTACTTATATTTATATTTAAAGTTCTGATTTTGCTTTAGGCTAATAAATTAACAGGCTATGTGATTATTTTAGGATATTAGATATTTATTTTATGCTGTTTTAATATTTCCTTTTATCTTTTACATGTATCACTGTTACATAAGTATTTACAAATAGGTAAAAGATCAAATTCATACATATTATTTTGATTATAAGGTGAACTCGAGCACATTAATTTCTTATAGAGTAAAAAGTAAAAAAGCTTCTACCGAGCTGTATTAGAATGACAGCTGTAATAATAACCATATTAAAGCTTGCCAAATTGATAATAGTAATAACACAAAAGGCTATGTAGGATGGTTACGGAATATTTTGAGATCATTTGTTATACCGCTGTGAGACGTCAAATGTAGGAGCGAAACGAATCATATGAAATAATTTGGTCTTAAGTTTTTTAAAACAGCTACCCTATAAGCTAAAAAACTACTTCAAGTTTTCTAACAGCAGAAAACGTCAATTTCAATAAACGAGCATTGAAATCAACGTTATTCTTAGAACTTCTTCTTTCCTAGCAATGCGTGTGAAGTACAATATCTATAGAGACTGAGTCGGGGCGGGTCACTAGTTTTAAGGAGATAGTAGAATAGTAATATTAATAATTAGATAATCACTGAAAAAAATAATTTTGTAGTATTTATGACATCTATAAAATGAAGTATAAAATGGACACACATAGCTAACTATAAAATGCGAAATCGGTGAAACGTAGTATATAGTAAAATAATAGTAGGTACTCTAAACACCAGTTTGTGTTGTACCTGATGCCGGTGGACTAATTTCTCAAAACAAAACATACTTTCATTATGTCGTAAATCGTAACAGACATGTGCTTAAAATAGTTACAAACATTATTGCATGTAGCTTTCCGCCGTATGAGGGCAGGCCATGAAGTAACTCGAGCTCACGCTAATTAAAAACCTTTAGCTTAGCAGGATTTTATTGTATGCATTGTACCTTGAGAAGTTTATTGTGCATGCGATGCACGGGACCAATTACTCAAACTGGTCAACCAGAATTATATACGAATGTGAACTAAACGTATTTGTGAATATTGTTACCTAGATGGCTTTGTGTATAGGGATCACGGAGTTCCATTGAGTGAGCTTCTGTTACTACCTATCTGCCTAGCCATCAATCGACTTCATAACCAAAGTAAGATTAATGTACTGGTTGATTTTGAAGCAGTGAAGAAACCAAATCTGTAACGGAGAAAATAAATAAATTATTTGTATTAAATACTAGCTGAAGCCTGGGCTTCGCCAGCATGGGTAACGTTTTTTTAAACATTCCGTGGAACTTCAGAGACATACTAAAATTTTTATTTATAAGAAGATTATTCAGTAAGAACCTACATATTATACAAATACAAGTAAGCAATTGCTTCATTTCAGATGCCATCATTTTATTTCAATATGTTCACAATTATTTATATTAGAGAGATATTACTGATAATAAAATGTTTAGTAAGTAAAAAATATCATACTTAACCGATAAATTTCTCGTAAAATATATCTTGATATTTCTTGATTTACACCTCAGTTCCTTTGATACAAAGAAACTGTAGAAAAAAATTCATTTGAATTTGATATATTTGATACTAAAGAAGCTCTCTCTGCAACAATAATCATTTACCACAACTCAATCAAATTTTTTTATGAATTATTTAACATATCCAAAACATTACTTCCTGCTTTAATTGACTGTGTCTTTTCATATTGAAAAGACACAGTCCAAATTATTGCCTAAATTTCAGCTCAAGCTAGACCCAAGTGTGTATGGTGATTACTCTCTCCTTTACATAATATTTTACCAATCACCTAGCCTCAAATTAAAACTTTACGTTAAACCCTAATCTATATAATCCTAAATCACCCTAAAGGCGAATACGGGAGAGTTACCAATTCAAACATTGCGGACTTAGATGAAATTTGACAAAAAGTCCAATCAGAGAAGGGTTGCAGAACCATTGAAGATAACAAGATAAACGCAGAATCCGTCAAGGGACGAGGGAATGGTACTTAACAGTTTTAATTTTAAAGTTTTCCGTTTCGCTGTGGTTTTGCAACGTTTAATTTCCGGCGAAGAAATTATTAACAAGGTAGTCGTTGAATTACACCAAGCCATCTATTGCAGTTGCGGCATCTGTCCAATATTTGCTTGCGTTAAAATTTCAATAAAATAATGTATAGCATCTTAGGTACGACTCAATCGTGCGAATAGAAATCAAATATTTAAATATCTATTATTTGTACCTAATTCTCAGTGTTTATTTTAATTTGTATAAAATGGTATTAAATAATTCAGTTAGTAACTCGAAAAAATATCTAAGGTACCTGAAAAACATCGTGTTTTAGTAGATCGTAACGAGCTCTACAAGAATTGCCGAGGACGCGACGCTCCTTACCGGTATAAGGAGCTGGCGTACCTGGAGGTGTTTTAGTTGAATAGTTTTCTGTAAAGATATTTTTACAATCGTGTTAATTCAAATTAGAAAACAGGCATGATATAAAACCACTTGTGTTGAATCACAATCAGGTCTCCTGAAAAGTAGCCTAACATCAGATTAAATATAAATAATATCAAATAAATGAAAATAGAATCCGTTAAAAGTGCTTTTATTTCAATAATTATAATGATAAAAATGATAAAAAACTAATTAAAAGCACAGTAACTTGAACATCATATAAATATTCATCAAAGTAGAATTAAATTGAATATATTATTATGATAATACCAATAAAGTTCAAGTCAATATCTATAAGTTCAATTTTATGCAAACCCACACATAAACAAGCAGAAATCCTGTTTTACATCCAAAGAATATGAACCGTGAAAATGCTGAGGTAACAGGAAATAGAGGTATGGATTCAAATAAGCAATTTTCTCGTACAAGCTCGCATCTCGTGCGCAGTAAACCGCGATCCTAAACTTACCGCAAAGTCTATTCAGATTTGTGCTCGTGAGAATAAAAAACAAAATTACAGACAATTTGTTGCGATATCCTTATTGAGAGGCAAGAGTTATGTGTGTTATGGACTTGCCGTGAGGCTGCATGATATACTCTTTGCAAATCGGGTTTATTGTTAGGTGCTTACTTTGTGTTCGTGCGTGGTGTTTTAAGAAATGGCTGAATTATTTTTATAATGCCGAGAGTTTATATTAAAAAGTTGATCAACGTTGAACGTCGTATTCATTCATGTAAATGATACTTATTACATGACGTTAGGCCTGAATAAAGGAACAAGGAAATATACATAGATACATATATGTATTAATATGCGCGCAAAATATTACTATCGCTGGTGCAATCGGGTAAAGTATAACTGTTTTCGTAGATAATATTTTTCTATACCTAGAAAAAATAAATCTAACTATAAAGTGTCTAAAGAACTACAGTACCGATAGTGTATAGGTACTATCGGTACTGTAGTTCTCTTTTCGAGACCAAAAGTCGAAATCGAACTATATTATACATCAATAATTTTAAGATATAATTACGCATATAATACTAATGTCATATTATAATATTTATAATAGGATAAATGATAAATAGGAATGAAGACTGTTTGTTTGTTTGGTTGAATGCGCTAATCTCAGTAACCATTGGTTCCAATTGAAAAATTATTTGTGTTGAATAGGCGCAAAGTGTTGGTCATTTTACGTATTGATCATTTGTCATGTAGGTCATTTTGCGATTGGTAATGTCGGGTATTCACGATGCTATTTTAATTAGTCATTACGAGTAGTCCTACTGGTCGATAAGCGTCTAAACGAAATAAACGTTCTAAATCTAAAAAAAGACGATATGAACGCATTTCTCCTATGCATATCCATCGTCACTTTTATTACGTAACTGGCAACCGGTACTAAATGGCACAGTTAGCTTATAATGTAGTGGACAGAACTGAAGGTTCGATTACCTTCGTTCAAAATGTAATCTATCTGTCCACCAAGTTACTCGAAGTATCGAGTATACAATATAACATCATCATTGTAATGTCATTGCAGTATAGTATATATATTTTTTGTGTCTTGGTTTATTATCTATTGAATTTATTTTATTACTTAGGTTTATTATAATCTTTTGAAGTTTAAACATATTTTGGTAGCACCCTCATTCATTCACCAAATCCGGTTTTATCCGAAGGTTGTACTTTTATGCTTTGAGTAGCTTGGTTTTCTTATATTTTTTGCAATTTCGTACGTTTTGGATTTTATGGGAGCGAGTGACTTCAACACTTGAGAGAAATGACAACTCAAAAACCTTGTCTACACTGCAAGAATTATCTGAAATTAAAAGTAACTCACTAAATAAATAAAATTTTGAATTGAAACGACAAAAAGTTTAAACACTCTTAGACGTCATATCCGGATTAAATTTAATACCTTCTGAGAATTTATTCTCACATTACGTATAACGTGGTACCCTCATTACTCACGCGGTAGGTCTCTGTACAACAGCTAAGAAATCAAACAGAATAAACACACTTTACAGAAACTAGATTAGGTCTCACATAAAACGTAGCACATGAATGCTGTAACCTGAGCCTTGGCAGACAATGCTGGCTCCCTTATTGCTCAGCTCTTAAATTGTAGTGCGGTTTCAATGCAAGTGCCGTTGACGTTAAATTATTGTCGCCATGCAACGTTACACCGCTTGTTCCACACGTGTGCACTAGGCTTAATATCTGTTAAGCTTAATGTAGGTCTATTGTGTACATTGAATATGATGCTACGGAATACTATAGGTTCCATGGTATACTGTAATATCAATGGTATGAATATTGATTTGTGTTGATAAGGTAGATAGTGTAAACTGTATCAAAGTACAATATTATGTGACTTCATTTATTAACAAGTTGAGTTATTTAACTTAAAAAGTAGTAAATAAAATTATCTGATATGGCTGTTGAAGTTTTAATACCTATAAAAAATTTACTATACTAAATACAAAACACTTAAAATTTAATCAAATCAATTTCTTTACTTAGGTAAGTATATTATGTGTTTAAGATACATAAAACTACGTATTTGATGTATAATTTCTAATACTAGGTACCTTAACATAAATATACTGTGTCATAAGAACGCGTATTTAACACCTCTTTTAAAACAGCCCTTACAGATGTTTTGACCGCACGACTAACTTTACATAGATAGAAAAACATAAAGTGTGTAAATGAATTGTGTGCTCCATCTGCAAACCTTGATACTACAGAGGTAACAAAATATTCCTGTGATAAGACTTTACATAATATATGTATCTTCTTTCTGCAGAAGAGATTGCTCATCGCTTGTCACTCGTCTTGTAAAAATAAGAACTTGAAATATACGTTCTGCAGTTATAGTATTTTACTGCGCACAATAAAATGTGTGGAATCGTGTATTGAAATATTTCACATTAGGGTTAGAACTTCTATTGAAGTATTCAATGTTGAATGGTAATTTTAAAGATGCTACTGTCAATGTATTCGTTATGATGAAGTTTTGTTATGTTAGTTATGATCACTGGGAAATAAGAACAATCTGTTTCTTCTAGTCAAGTAATAGTGTAAGTAATACCTACCTAACAGTTACAATTTTTGGAAGATTTTATATATTACATCTTAAAATTATTTAATAAGGCTGAATTCATACAATTATACTCTTGAAGAAGGTCAGCATTAGAATTACAGCTTAAGATAGTCATGACGATGACGAAAATAGGTAAGTAAGATTAATTTTTATCACTATATTCCTAATCTATGTCATCAATCTTTTCATCAAACCATTCAAATATCTATCTATGTATATATTTATATATCTATCCATCCATTCACCCATCCATCCATCCATCCATCCATCCATCCATCCATCCATCTATCCATTATTCACATCCACTGTACCTATATTTGGTTAAATTTATAATTTTCCGCGTTTATAATAATAATACGTATTACGATAAGATTACCGTAGCATAATTATTCGTCCAGGGGCTATAGTTAAAAACACACTACACTGTAACCTAACATGCTAATAGACAACACTATACCTAGTACCTAATATTTTATTAGGTACAGTAAATAAGATTGGAAAATGAGTGAAACT
Source organism: Pelosia muscerda (assembly GCA_963691645.1). Taxonomy (NCBI): domain Eukaryota; kingdom Metazoa; phylum Arthropoda; class Insecta; order Lepidoptera; family Erebidae; genus Pelosia; species Pelosia muscerda. The sequence goes on from OY829113.1 coordinate 10,640,390, forward strand.
CTTAGATCAAAGGTCTCTACGAATATTGTCGGTGCTATGTTAGAATTTCATACATTATCATACCATTTTGGCATATGATTTTGATTTATAATAAGAGTATAATTTCAGTCCACGCAGAGCAAGTGCATACGTACATACTTATTAGGTTACGTTGGTAATAAACCATGTTATCTACCAATTATGTTACAAATCTCTCCGAAGTACAAGCTTAAATAGAAGGAAATAAAATCTACAATTGCTTGGCCAGGCAGATTGTAGTTCCTAAACAACTTTGTTTTTATCAAGACTAATACACAATCGTGCATCACCCATACATTTGTCTGTTATATTCGGCTATCATTAACTATGTTATTGTGGAAAGCCAAGTTAATAACACTTTCTAATGCCATTTCATATGATTATAATTTGTCGATTATGCATTTAAGCATATAGGTCAGTTGAGTAACACCGATTATTTTATTTCTTTTGTACTGTTTGTAATTTTGGTATGTTTCTAATAAATAATTTATTACAGTCGCCGTGTGGTGACGGAGAAAGAATATATTACCACCCCATGTCATCTGGAGGGTGTTATACAAGGCGACAAACAGAAAATATACAGACGATATCACTGCGAGAGGAGCATAAACTTTAAAAACATCAGGTGTTAAAAATGAAGGTTAAGTTTTAAGTTTTATAAGACGCAAGTTCAACTCTACTTGGAATACTGCTGCCCCCTTTTTTTGGGGCACCTACATACCAGCTTGACCCCACTCGATGTAAAGACGGGCGCTGAGGATCATTGTCAATCCCATACTCACAGGCGATGTGGAAACTTTCAACGTCCGGAAAGGGCTCACTGTGTGTATTTTATCAGGTATACAATGATTTATGTTCCGAAGAATTGTTCAACACACCACTACTTTCCCACACCTACTTTCTATAATCGCACGGCTCGGCATAGGCAGGGAATTCATCCTCAAACATTACGACCGGAAACGGTGTGCACTGTGCGGTATGAAAGTAAGTAACTTCATTCTGCGCACGCTTACGCTGTGCAATAAACTCCCTTCTGGTTTTTTTCTAAGCGACTACAATATGGGGTTCTTCAAGAAGGGCCTAGCAAGGTTTCTACAGGGTCTGTAGCACAAGTGTGATACCTCAGCCTTGCAAACGTTCATAGGTCACGGTAACTCCTTTCCATTAGTTGGAAATTGTGCTTGTTAATGATTCTATGTGAGAGTTACGCGTAAAGAATACGTGAGGAACTACCGCAACCTACATGTTCATGACATTGCACTGGAGCAGTGCCGCCTTCATTGTTGCGACCACATTTCACTCTGATCTGGTTAGATAGGCATCAAACCTTTGCTTATGACGCTTTTAAGCTATGGTTTTAAGTTATTAGACTATCAGACCTATGCGGGTCGGATTCAATGTGTGAGTCGATTCTTAGTATTAGATTACTTCACAGTATTAAATAATTATTACAAAGACTTCAATGGGTATCTTGTATAAAAATTACAGAGAAGTGATCAAAAATCTGGATGTTCAATATCATGCAAAAATTGGAAAACGGACGCTGAGCTCTGAGGTGAAATTTCAGGTGCGACTGGAACTTATGCAAAAATGATGACAAATAAAATACTGCAGTATAAGTGTTCTCATAATCATGTCCCATTACAATAATAATTCATATACCTTGTACCTCAAACAACAAGCAACTGATTTTGCGGTAACGCAAACGAAATTAAACAATCGATTTGCTCATTCACTTAATTATGTAATTAATGTTTGAGCGTTGCCTGCCCACAGCGCCGGTTTAATATCCCTGCATTCACTGCACTATAGCAGAACACCGGTACCGCAAAACATGAAGTATTATGGCTATAGTTAAATTTTTAATGATCTGATGCAATACACGAGGCGGTCCAATTTCGTATCGAATTGAACTTTATTTGATTGTGATAAAAGCAGGTATATGATCCGTAAGAGAATGGCTTATGCCACGTGAATTTTAGCTGGGTATTTATTGTAAATATAGGTCGTCAAATCAATATGACATATGTATGATGTCAATGAAATTCAATCCGCAAGGTTTCAGAAGAAGTACAGTACATTAGTCTCACGATTGCTATTTTCAAATATTTCGTGTTGTTAAGTAAAAACGAATTCCTAACCTAACCTAACCTAACTGAAATAAAAAAGTTAATACCAACAAAGCATTTTAAATTAGATGAAAGGGTTAGGAGAACCTAATCCCTCCAGTTAATTTAAAATACTTGTGTTAAAATTGTATATTGCATTGGTAAATGGTCAGGATTGATCATTGATCGTAAGACCTCATTAGATCTTAACTAGGTACAAATTAATTTACGAAATAGAAAAAAACATCAATGTTACAACCTTTTAAGTGTAAGACACAGCCCTATAATTAAGTTTGAAGCTAATTGCTCCTAAGTAGATTGTACAGCAAAAAATTAACCGTTAGATTTACTTAATTGCGTTACCGGCGTGAGTCACGTTCGTAATTTCATCTACAACATTTGAATCAGTGAAAATCATATGAATAATGTGAAATTCTAAATACATAATTAAAGTAGATATAGAGTTTACATTAAAATTGCAAGTAATCTAATGACTGTTACCAATGTGTTTTATAGGTGTAATTTATAATTGCTTTCGATCATTATTGCTTTTCTCAATTACTGCTTAGGTTGTATCACTGTTGTATCACTATAGTTCGTTAATCTACTGAACTGAAAAGAACAAAAAGATAGATAGACATTAGTCTCTTAGTACAAACCTACTATAAAGCTCACAATAAAGCGAGGTTTGGTGTTGTTCCTATACTAAGACACAGTAATTGAAGAACATTCTTACAAGTTTTAGTCTGAGAGCAGAAGTGGTACAAATGAACGTAGACGTTTCAATTACATTCTTGTGCAAGTATTGTCGTAGCGTCTCGCCTCGAGCAAACAGTACATAGAAATAGTATACGATACATTCTATTAATTAAGATCGAACTTTTCATTCCAATAAAGGTTTGGAGCGTAAAACGTTCTGGTCCTTCGACCGAATGGCGTCGTAACTCTTGCAATTAAGTCGAATTAAAAATAAAGTCCAAAGAGTCCGAACTGTACAGGCTGTTGATTAAACGCCATCTCGCGGGCTCCCCATCAATAACAACACTTTAATTAACCCTTAATTTACCCGTTAGGTCCATTGGACTCCGCATAAAGTTTCAATCAAGCTTAAAAACTTAATTACCGCGAATTATACTTCGTGCTCCCGTGTACCTTCAATCGGAAGCGCACCGGTTAAGGAGTGAGAAGGAAGTCCACCTGCGCAGCGTGTAGGGGTAAGTAGCCACTTGTCAGGAGTCCATTGGACTCAATCAGGGTATTTGTGTAACAAAATTAGTAAAGTCCTTCTATTGTTATTTGTCGTGTTTTTATGTAATTAATTTTATTTTAGGTCAACAATATTGTGTCAAATAGGAGATCAGTTAATATAATGCAACAGGGCGGTGAATCGATAATAAACAAGTGGCTCCAGGAAGATAATGAGGATTCCGATGATGAATTACAACAATTTAGTCGACAATCCGAAACTGCACGACATCAAATATTGTCAGATGAAGAAGAAGACGAGCGCATTCCATCTGAACATGGCTCGGCGTCGAAGTGGTCTTTTACAAGTGTTCTGATACAAGTAACGAGGAGGCACAGGAGTCAGATCTGAAGCCAGTATGTTTAGGTTGCACTAAAAAGCTTTGCGTGCGATGTATAGATAAAGCCAAAGATTAGGCGTTGCAGGATTTTTATTTTATTATGAACATGAACCATTTTTATTTTTGTTAACGATTGTTTAAGATATTATTGTGTTAATTTAGTAGAAAAAAAACTATTCTTTGTTTGGATTTTGTTTTAGTTCGAAGTTAAAAGTTGGCATTTACAGTTTTATAGATATTTTCTAGTGATTCAGTATATACAAGAAAAAATATAAGATAGATACATTACTGATTAAAATGTGATACGTAAAATAATAATACATATGTTTTTAAACACATTAAATTACTATGTTATACAAATTTATCTTTTATTTTTAGTAAAATCGATGATTTTTGTGGAGGAGTCCAATGGACTCAATGAGGTTAATTGAGGTATATAATTTCACCGGGTAAACTGAGGGTTAAACACTTTTATTCGCGCTTGAATGGTCGGGTCGCTAGTCTCGGCTTTTAATTTGCTTTTTTATTCCCTTTCATATTTTTTTTTTAATAGAGTTGACAGTGCGCGTTGTCGAATGACTGTTAAAGGACGAAACAAAAATGTTGAGGCTTGAGTTTCACAATAACGCCAAACATTTTTTTCTTATATTAATGTTATTTGAAGCCCTTGTAGCCTAACCATACTGGCTGTAGAATATATCTACTGTAAATATAGGACGAATACATTATGTTATTATATTAATATTATATGTTGTGTACATAATGTACATAGTATTTTTATATGGAATCATTATTTTGAACCTTACACTCGAATCAACTAAAACCGCACGCCGTCTAAGGTCTTATTACATTAACGGGTTATAAGGTAACCCTCGCCATCTTGCCCAGGGTATACCGTTTAGAAGTTTCTATCTGTAGGATAACAATCTGCAAAAGTGCTTTTGTCCCATTGATTTTATAAGTTTCGATTTCACAGATTTCCCTTAATTAAATTTACCATATTTGTTAGAGAGATTTTATTCTTAAGTTTGTGCATGCTGATTGATGCCATAAAAATATAGTTTTTCGGATTCCAGTCAATATGATTACTGATACGATTCTTCGATTACAGTTTTGGTTCATTTTAAATTCGCTATCTTTAGATTTAGTTTATTTCCTCCATAGACTGTCGAAAATTTCCACCCTGTATGTATACACCTATAATTTTTCATGGACATGTATTAAAATAGTACTATTGAAATCATGGCTGAAGTTACAGTTACAACCAACGTTTGGGAGGAGTTAACATGTCTACCACGCCTTGCAACAAATAAGCCTACACGGGAGTGGTCCTAGGTTTCATTCCTTAGATTTTATAAAATGATAAGTGTATTGTATTCATTATAACAATATAAAATCTTAGGTAAAAAGCTACAAATACTAATAGTACGAGTAGTATATTCTTACGTAATGCATCGATGTCTTACCACGTGTTTACAAGAGTAACGTAAATTATTCAGTTCGATGAAAGTTAGGACAGTATACTGAGTTCGTGACAGTAATTTAGTATTTAACATAGTGTAAGAGTTGTTTTATTTCAAAAGTATGAAATGCTAGCAGTTCGATCTTTTTTAATTTTCATAAATAAAAAAAAAATAATTTATTTCCAAAAAACAATTTTACACTTTAAAAACTTATTCCCGTTGGCCCCACACTAGGCAAGCCTGTCCTGTGGGTACCGTGACGTTTGCCTTATTGAGTTTTAGTGCTCGGTCATCTAGTAGGTATAACGTAAGTAATCACACTTGCAAAATCTAAAAGAAAAAGGAACTAGGATATGTAATATTTCAAAGCTTTTTCCGGACAGAAATTAAGCAGATGTAATAAACATCTATATTTTCATACAGTAGCTTGGAAGCGCGTATCTATTTTGGGTTTACTCTTTTATTTATATGAGCTAGTCTTTTGTCCACAACCAAACAAGCCAAATGTACAGTTGTGTTCAGTTTGTCAGCCTAATTAAGTTTGAAAACAGATGCTATGCAACAAGTGAATCAACAGTCATACAAACACATACTAAATACACAATCTAATTTATTAAAAATAATATGTCCAAGAGCCTACACTAAATCATCACAAATATATTCATATAACGAACGATGCCGCCATTACTAACTAGTTTACACGAATATTCCATTCCGCCTACGCGTCAATAAAGAACTATTTTAATACCACTATAACAAGCTTGTTAAATAGCTTGTTTAATATAACAAGAAGTGTTTGAAAAATACGACAGTAACACTTTATAATAGACCTGAATCTGATCAGCAATATGAAATAGTATTTATGGCGAAAACACTATCAGTATTACGAGTACCTTTGTCGAAGATAAATGTTATGTCACATTGAATTATGTGCTCACGCCCAACTTTTTTTTAACTACCTACTTTATTTAGTAGATACCACAAAACTAATAGCCACAATAAAATGTTAAATAATTTAAGGAATTTACGAGAAATGCTTAACAAGATGTAAAACAGTGTTGTATTTAGTTCGATCGCAAAGTTTTATGTCAAATAACTCAACATTAATGAGTTTTTACTTCACATTTTACTGCCACGATGTCGAACCAACTAAAGACACGGGGTTTCCAACATCAGATTGAAATAAAACTATGTTGAACGGATTCTACGGCGTCGATCAGACATTTGATAGAGATGTGGTTTACGAGCGAGACAAATTACCTACCAACCCCTGACGAGTCTAACTAGGACACTAATGTAAAGTTTGTGAGGTGGTGATAGAGTGATCTAGTACAGATAGGTAGATGATAATTATTACGGTAATGATATTGTAATATTATTAGTTTACAAACTGTTCAAATCCATTTACATCGGAATAAGTGTATGCTCGAAATTCTCATATACAACCATCTTTGGGAGAATTTCAATTGCTTAAACGTGGTTCCGTAGCTCAGTGGTTAGAGCATTTCCCCTGTAAGGAGCTGATCGCGGATTCGCATCCCGTTCGAGCATTTACTTTTTTCGATCTAAATCGAAAATTATCACTATTACGAAGTTTGCTCTAGCTAGCTATGACATATGTGTTCAGAAGATCAACTATGATAATTTACATCTATTTATAATATTAATGCAGTTCCACCGTTCCACATTCATTACCGTAGAGTATCATGTATTTAACGCGAATCTTTCCGTGATTCACATAGACACGTGATTTATCTATCACTGTGCCTGTTGAACTATGTGTCCTAATGCTTTCATCTAACTGATATCAAGTGAAGATGTAAATGAAAGTCTTTGATTATAGAGTTAGCTTTAGTAGTATTGGTACAGCATGTCACATAGTGTCGTTTTCTGATTCACTTTCAGAACCCTCTTTGCTCGAAGTGATGGTAATACAACATAACCTCATCGCAAATTATACAAATTAGGTACTTCTGAGATATAGGTACGCGTATTTCGACAACTCATAGTAAACACAGGGCACGTAAAAGATTACGTTCGCCATAATAATTCTAACAAGGTACAGTACTTTCTCTTAATTGCTTCTCTCATATACATGTTATGGAAAAGTTAAGGCCTGCGGGTTTAAATTAAGTTCTTAACAGTATGAATATTCTAAATGGAAGTAAATTTATTTTATTATCAGAACAAAGCTACTTACATTAGAATTTTAATATTACTGTAATTCCTTTTGTATGAGTGCTATTAAATATTCTATTAAATAATTCGAAAATCCAATCCGAAAAACATCTAGAAATTAAACAACTACATTGTTTGCTTTCTAATCTGGGAATTAAACAACTAAACCTTAGCGGTCAAATGTTTGGTAGGTGTCTGGGAAATAAACGTTTACACGTTGTCGGGGTTTCTGGAATATCCAATATGGGTTCATTCCTGGTTCCACGACCAGAAATATGTGACAAAAGACTGTGCAATTTTAGTCCGTTCATGTGGGACGGAAATATTCATGACACCGTTAGCTCCGATGAGGTTAAGTCCAAGGGGTTTCTGCCAATAAATTGGGTTGGTGCAGTAGAATAAGACGAACTCTTATCTCTCTTACCTGACTAAGAAATAGAGTCGGTCTTCATCTAGCAATGAAATTCCAGCTAACGACTGTCAGCAACAGGTTCACCCTGTGCAACTGAAAATCAATTTGGATTACTTTTCAACCTCCAGTCAAGACGACGACGCCATCGCTAACGTAAAGTAACATCTGAGGAATAGTTTTGGACTCACAAAAATAACTCTAACTAATTGTTGTAAGTTGAACTCCGGAAAAAGACACAGCTAGATCAGTATCCATTGAAAACAAATCATTCACTAGAACTTAATAGTCATCTACTTAACATACAGACACCGGATTGAAATTCAATATAAAGTCTATACATAAGTGTATTTATTGCCTATTAATTTAACACTTAATAAAATATCTTCGTCTATTTTTCTTAGCGTTCTCCCACAACCTGTTTGAGATTATACAATATTTATACCCATTATATTTCACTAGTTAGAACGGAACTAACGAAATTGAACTCAATTGCACCTATCATTGCTCGAATATCATTGTTATTCAAGACGCATCAATTACTCGAGAACTATTACAAACGTATACTTAATATCAAACACAACATATCGAATTACGGTACTGTTGCTTCTAGTAATCAAAAATAACGATTCGGGAAACGGGTTCACGCAAACAGGTTTTACCGAAATATTCCTCGGCTGTTTGTAAATATTGAATGTCGAAATAAATGTGTATTGTGCGAGTTCTAAACGTGTAATTAAACGACTAACACTCATATTATACGAATTTGTGCTTTGATTGACTTTGTGCTAACCCATTCCAAAATTGAGTCTGATGGTTGTTTGTATTAAAAGTGTTTTCAATATCTAGGAATGAGTTATTCGAATTAGTTGGTATGTTATTGAAAGAATAAATATCCTAGTATAATTTACACAGTACTGTCTATAGTCCAAACAGTACTGTGTAATTTGGGTTTAGACTCTAGATCCAAATTAAGTATAGCTGTATAATATGGGTGAATAAACATACTTCTATAGTTACTGTTTAGTAAGTAATTACATAATATATTATATCTAGTACACATAAAAGAATGTGGACTAATTGGAAGAGATACCTATATTATTATTCATATCACAAATATTTGCAAGAATAGGAATCAACAGCATACATGCTACTTATTATATACTCAGGGCTCTTTACCTTGACTTCTTTAAGCAGGCTTTGTCTGAGATAAAACTACTTTTTATACCTTTCTTCTCGGTTGTATTTTACATATGCAGGATGTAAGGGGAACACTTCCGAAGCCGAAGGCCCCTGGTAATACTCCTGGTACACAATATATGGGCATGAAAAATTACGATTTGGATTTATTCAAATTTATTTTCAATTTTTTATACTGTTTAACTAGTCATTCTCTATAGTATTATTAAAGCTAAATGAAACAATAATTTCGTGAAACAACTCGCTTAATGGCGCCATTTATTTCTTTTTCGTTAAAAAACAAACGTCACGACGTTTTTTTATTAAATTATTGTTTCATTTAGCTTAGCACCATGGTCCTTCGGTTTACGTCCACCTGTGGTGCTTAACTGAGTATAACATAATATCTTGCATACAGAATGAACCACCATCTACAATTATATAATATTGTACCTTTTGTACCTAAATTATAAATTGTTTGTAATGTTCTTCATTTCGAAAGTTCACGATGCAGAGCTTTAGTAATGAATCGATTTGAAAGAATCTTCGTGTGAACCGTCCTAATATATTTATTATCACTTTAAATATCCTTAGCATCCTCATTTATCTCTAATCATTTACTAACCCTCGTTAAGAAGTTTTCTTATATTATATTTTATTAGTGCCACAGCGATAGTGGCTTCCTGGTAAAACTGGATTTCAGTTAGGATATGTGGATCAATTAGAGAGATCAACTCAGATGCGCAGAACTGATCAATAATTTGTATCGTAATAAAATAGCAATTGTGCTTTGATTTCTCAATATTTCTATTAGCAATGATAATTTAAATGCATGACCAGACAATGAAACACAATTTATTCTACGTGTAATACTGATAACTCCAAGTTATTATTTCATTTGTAGTATCTGAGCTAAGTAAGCAAACTAAGTATGCTGTTTGTGGCGTGTGTTACTTGTTACTGTAGTTGCAACAGTGTACACAGTACAGGGTGCAGACTGATATTCAAACAATAAATTGTAAACGAAGTCACTTGTCACAGAGATAGTTTCCAACTGAAATACCCTTTGTTGTGTGAGCAGAACAGTGTAGCAAGGTGTGGTATCAGGATAATGCACTTTTACTGAGATTTGTTTTAATTTTGATTTTGGCAATATTGATAAACAAACGTTTTGGCTTCAAATATTGGTGTAAACTGAAAGAGAAATCTAGTTTCAGGTGTGAAATATATTATATTTCCGTTTTAATGCATCAACTAGATAAACTATGCACACATAAAAATACCTTGACATGTAAAGATATGCAGCCTCGGTGGCGTGGCGGTAGTGAACGCGATTGCTACGTAGGAGTCGCGGGTTCGATCCCCGCTCAGTGCAAATATTTGTATCCATTAATATGGCTATTTGCACTGGTCTGGTCGTGCCTCGGAGAGCACGTGAAGCCGTCGGTCCCGGTGGCTTTACGAACGTCTATGGCAGGTGTTACAGGCATTTTGAGTTCTCAAAAATCCGACTTGCTAACTACAGAATTTCGATATCACTACAGTCGCTTCATAGAAAATATCAAAAGTTGAGATGCATCTTAGTTAGACTAGAATGCCGAACTGAGAGCTGAGTTGGGAATAAGCTCAGAGAATGATGACATATAAATATCATGAGTAGGTAGTTAGCTAGTAGATCACAGTGTCGTAGGACATACTCGTAGTCAAATCTTCAAATATGAATTGCTAACTTAATATAATGTATTTATTCTTTGTGATCATAGTACCTAAATTGTAATACATAGGAACTTGATAATTTGGAAGTTAGTAAAATATATTTTATTGATAGATAGATAGATAGATAGATAAGAGTGTACTGTTTTGTAACAGTGGGCCATACTAGAAAAATTTTGAAAAGAGGTTTACAGTTATGTATTCATATATTATATTCTATCTACATTCCTAAAATTATGACACAAAAACAAAAATCTCACGGACGTCTATTACGGATAACAAATCTTCTAAATTAACAGTTCGAATAGATTAACTCGGAGTTCTATGCTTACTAATTCCAAGTAACATCTTAAGCACAAATGATGAATTCGAGTACGCCCATGGACGTACACAGTAATTATCGACTGACCACCTTAATGTGATAATCTTTAAATGTTCTGCTTTGATGAGCTCATCATAACGAAACGTAGAACACTTCCAGGTCATTAATTAATTTTTTTTGTCCGTAATTTATAATTGTATATACATATACCCTTCTAATGGGTACCCATGTATTACAATTTCAAAATTTTGTATGATTGTATATCAATATTTAAAATTACAAAATTAGATAAGAAGTACCACGTTTTATATTTTAACTGAAAATGGCTCTAAAAACAGAATCAAATCATCAACTTGCCTTCTGCTTTGGTTCCCGACATTGGTATATCCAGATGAGGAAATGAGACTCTAGCGCTCGGAGGTTATGTTTATATACCTAGTACCTACTAGCTGTTGCCCGCGGCTCCACCCGCGTGAATGTCGGTTATCGCGCAGCCATTTTACTTAGGGTGAATGTAGCTTTCCAGTTTTTTGAGTTCATTACAAACATATACATATAAAAATACAATTTTTCATCTTTATAATATTACTATAGATGTGAGTGGTCGATTTGAGCTTCATCTATGCCTAGCACCATGTGCCTTCTTCAAAATACATCAAAAAACGCGTAATGCGCACAAAGAGTACATAAGTGACTAGTACCTATATAATCACGTGTTTGAGGTTAAGATATACCCAGAACATCAAGAACAACTCAGAAATCATCTATGTAATAGTTAAAAGTTACATAACATAACATAACATAACATAAACTCACGCCTTTATCCCCGAAGGCGTAGGCAGAGGTGCTAGCACCCACATTTCGCCAGTTTATGTTTAGGTGTATGTAATAGGTGGCGAGCCTATTGCCATTAACCAGGCACTTATAAATCTGCAATAAATACACACATAACTTCGAAAGCATCGAAAAGTCATTGGTGTGTGCCATGGTTAACCTGGGATCGAACTCGAGACCTCGTCTCAGCTGTCCATTACCCATACCTACCTATAGGCTACCGGTTTTCTACTAGTTAAAAGTTGATTTCCAATAACTTCAAAAAGAACTCTAGACTTCGTTAGGCTTGTTTTATAATGATTTGATATTATACTAAGCAGTAATTGAGTAACAGTTCTTGTCTAGTTTGAGATAGTCATGGGAGATTTTTTAAACGAAGCCCACTATTAATGTACGAAGTAATTACGGTATTTGAATTATATCGCGGCTTGGATGCGCGAACGCCGGTAACAAGACAACATAATGATACGAACAGCCTTTTGTCTGGGTGTTTCGCCACCTGCCCAAACAACGTAAGTGATGGGCTCCAATACCGATACTCGATGACTAGTATATTTTTTTGAAAAATTACTTTTATCATCATTGTTAACATTTTTGGTACCAAAGTTCTGCGTATAAGTAGTAGAAGTAACGTTGATTAAATTTAATTAAGATACACATTTACCAATTATAATTTCCCCTGTAAAAATCCTCACACAATTCAAAATAAAGCTTCGTTATTAAACTCTAAGTAGTATATCATTTCATGCAATTAGTTGTCAATTTTTCAATTTAATAAGAGTAGTCAATATCATTCGTATCGTTTTTATATGATATTTCATCAACACTTTGTAAAAACATGCCGCAAAAAACTATCGATATAAAATAATGTGAGGTCGACATCCTTATAATGATACCTTGTTAGCGTCTGTTAGTCATTCCTTACCACTGCGGTAAATGTAGTAAGGGAAACGAAACTCTTAATTTGAACTTCAAAGGTGTGATTTTTGTGCTGTCGGGACGTGTCAAGTAATCATTTAAAATCGGCTATTCAGAAGATTAAATTTTAACGATGCCTATTTCTTTTTTCTTGGGAGCTGTCGCTTATTGCCTATATCTTGTAATCACCTGGCTAGCAGCCGTAATAGTTGGACATTAGTTTTAATCAAATTGTTTTGATCACCTTTATGTGTACTTGAACTTCTAATTATGAACCTTAAGGAGCTAGAGTAAGATGGATTAATAGATAATTGACATTGAATTATAAAGCCTTACAACGAATCATCACGTTTTATCAGTACACGACTTGGGAGAAAGCGTTAGATTAAGTAATGTAATGATTATATAAGTAATAGATTCAAAGTGATTTAGATTAGAAAAAGCGAATGCCCAAACGGGACTTGAACACGCGACCAGTCTTCACCTAAGTTCCTCGTGTAGATATATTCTTAGAATCAGTGAAAGAATTCAAATATATTTATGTACTAAGTAAATTATACAAGGATACATATAAAACGCTGCCTTTCGCTTTGAAAGCACATTTCATAATGATAACAATCTCATTTATATCACGGACAATCAACGAGACATCGCAATCGCGCTCCAATTGTTAAAAGAAACTGGCGGTAGGCTGCTATAATGGTCATAAATCTTTTTAATTTATATACGAAAACATAATAAGAGGAAAATGTTATTCACAGCACTAGTGTCCGGCGATCTCACCAAAGTAAGGCATAATTTATTGCTTAGACTTTTATGTCTATAAAAGTAAATAAAGCTCATGAACCAGCTATAAATCGCCTTACAAAGAACGGCGATACATACTGTGTGTCCCGGTAAAGTCTCTTTTGGTGAGATAGGTTCGGACACAGCCTTTGAATTATGTGTTGTTACGGCGATGTAGTGCTAAACGGTTACATAAATTACTGCTATGATTTGTGGTTGCCAGCCTGTATGTTTCTAGACATGCTCTTTAAATAGCTATAGATGTAGTTGTACTACACGTGGTATGCTAACGCTAACGCTTTACTATTTTGTAACTCATATAATTCCTGTAATTAGCAAAGTCATTAATTTCTTTTATAAGTTAAGTACCAAGTAGATTAACATCAAAATTTTTGAAGATTATACATTACATAATAATAATAAAAAATAAATAATTGGTCTCTAGTAATGTAAGTAGTAACGTTACATAGTTGTAATGCTGTTTGTTTTCCTAATAAAACAAAATATAATAAAATACATGAGCATTGCCAATGCCAACCCAATTAATTACCACAGAATCAACCCACGTTTAGGTATGAACAATGTTTAGTTTCACTCTTCAGATCATATTATTATTATGTATGTAAACGAATTGATTATGTTGTGTATCAACCAATCACAGTGCCAAACGAACATTTTCTTTTCTAGATACAGTCATCTACATTTGTTTGATTTGTTATTAAGTACCTAGATGATTTTGCTGAATTATATGATAACATTTAAAATAAACTAGTTGAAAAATATACCAAGGTGTGTGAAGAGATTTTAAGTTACAATAATTGACTAGGTTGACGTTAGATTCGGTCACACTGGAGAACTTCAACCTTGGAGTCTGGCGTTCTTTGCCCAGTTTAACCGCAAAGCAGCTAAATTTCGTTATTTTCTGTGAAGTTCCATCGACCTCCACAAGCCATTGGCGATTTTGAAGTTCGGTAGTTAGATCAGTTTTTATAACAGTGAATATGAAAACTTCAGATAGGTACAACACAATACATGGACCGTATCTAAGTTTAAACCTAACCTAAGAGCCAGCTAACAATAGATTACGATGCGCTAGAGCTTGGGCGGCCGCTGCCGCCTCCTTCTGCCAGCAAGTAATCCTCGAGAAGGACGCGGCAGTGCGAGCCTGGAAAAGACTCACACACAGAGCGGAAGCGACCCGGGCGTCAGAGGTCGCAGAATGACCTCCGTCCTCCATAAGCCGCCCAGGCCCACGGACGTGATGGGTCTATCGTCTATCATCTGTCACTCTATCAGGAGTAGATCGCAATGGCGGTGTAAAGAGGGTCTCTTCATATCCAGAGGCTAGTTAGTGACACCGTTGTTCCACATTAGGGGACGGGGGTAATCTAAAAGAGATGTCCTCGTGTCTGCCGGGGTATAAGATATAATATCTTGTATTATTTCACCTTCGGCAATCAAAAACTCATAGACGGCGACATAATCGACATAATCACTTCCACTGACTTTGGTAACTAAGCTAACAACGGATACAATAGATTTCCCTTCTTCCCTTCTTCCAATTCCAGATTAGGGACAAAACATTAAGTCGTTGATATTTTGCATTGTTACTGAAGTAAGTAATCTGTAATAATATATTGTAAGTTTGCCAATATTTTAATCGTTGTACTTGGCATAAATATACGCTCTCTAAGAATATTTCGTTTTAGGTCTTATCAATAAAGGTGCAAACACGCTACCCTTATATTATAAAGACTCTAGGAACTGGTGCACATAATTAATAGGGTACGCTGTTGAGAGCCATTCTACAATTTATTGTTTTACAGCGCGTTCTGACTATAAATTTCTTAATTGGCCCCTACTTTACGCTCAACGGACCCTTAATTTACAAGGGCAAGCACAGACAGTATCAAGACTTTTTTCACTATACGTATACTGCCTTAACAAGCCGACTATCATATAATTTAGGATGGGAATTTCAACGTTGTTAAGGCAGCTGAGAGAAAGGCGCGAAGTTGCAAGAGACACACCAATTTTCACATCAAAACATCTTCGATGATTATTATTTTTTCAATCTATTTAGTCGGCATTCACTAACAAGGTTTATCATAGCGATATAACCGTAATTTCTGAATTAAAATGGGTTTAGAAACTTAAATGTTTTGAAATGACCCTCCATTAGTAATTATTTATTTTTTCTTGCGATTTGATTGAAAGTTTATATTGGATTATGATTGTAATAATGCTTCTAATATGTTTTGAAATTATTCTAATCTACAAAACCTATCGGCATCTCAACCCATCGGATAGTAATATTACCTTATAGTGATAAAGTTATTGAAGAATAAATAGGAATTTGGCGTGGCTTGATATGATATGGCAATAGGCTCGCCACCTATTACATTGGGACCTAAACATAAACTGGCGAAATGTGGGTGCTAGCACCTCTGCCCACCCCTTCGGGGATATGTGTGAGTTTATGTTATGTTATGTTATGTTATGTTAAATAGGAATTTACGCCCATGACCGCATTCTACTAATCTGCTATCCAGTTACAGCTATTTTAATCCTGGTTCCTATTGAGATTGAAGCACTCCTCCTTGAGCGACGACGTTGCACCCAAATTTACAGTTCCAGTACCTGATCGCAATCCAGGTTACTTGGACAGATGGGCCCCAAGGACCCAAACTAGCTCATACAGGCATAGATGCTTTGGTGGGTGTCAGCATGACTACCGTTGAAGTATCACCACTGATAGGGCTGTTCTATGAACATGTTGCTTCGCATATTAGCAGAAAACAGCGTGATCGGAGCTTTTCGGAGTGAGAAGGTCATAACAAACAACGAGAGTGCATGGAACGCTATCGGTTCAGGTAGGTAATAGTGTACGCCGAGTACACTTAGTAACTTCCATTTTTAAACTTGTGTTGACAAAAATTCTTGGAAATTTGAACATGAATTAGGTGTGAGGTTATCTCATGAATCGTGGCATATTTTGAAAAATGTCTTTGAAAATATTACTAAAAACTGCCACGTCACCTTTCAGATAAACAAATGACCTTTCAAGAGTAATTGACACTTACCACAAAATAGATAATAGTACAGAAGCAGCTGATGGTGAGCCCAAACTCCGGGCTAAAGTTATGTACACCAAATGTTATGGATGTCATGATTACAAGTAACTGTAGGTATTCTAGAACTATTATTCATTGGTTTCCTAAAGCTTAGTTTAAAGGATTTAATACATAAGTCATCCAGTATCCATTTCTGATTTGAAGGGAATGAATGCTAAAATATATAGAGGTAGGTACTACAGTCTCAAAAGTCGGAAGAATATTGTAGTCGTGACTGACTTTTGCCCTGAATATTTTACTTGGTGTGTTTGCAGGCACCGTCTCATATGAGACTCGTGTCTGAAATCGCTGACATCTTTGTGCCAAGAGAAAAGAATCTATCGTTTTAGCAACATGTCGTGTGTAAACCTTTTTAGAGGATATCGTTACTTTGAATAAACCTTGACTTTGTTTGCCCGTGTGTGTGAAACTAAGGCAAAGTGATCCGATTTGAACGGATTTATTCTTATTTTGTGAATAAATTTAGAAACTATTGTAGGTTCAGCTGTCAAGGAAAAAACATGTACATTTTTTTGTTTGAACGCGTTAATTTTAGGCGTGACTCTTTCGAATAATATAATTCGTTTATCGAAGAAGGCCGATGTATTAATCATAAATGTCAACAAATCCAGCAGTTCCTGAGAAATTATAGAAAGAAAGCTCGAGTATCTTCGGGAACGCGCGAGCATTTTTTATCGGGTTAAATCATAATACACTTTAATTCAATAGTTTTAAGTAAGTTGATTTCGAGTCCATCCCCTTCAATGCGTGTCGCATTGGCCCCTATAGGACGAACGGCCAAACTAAAACATATCGAATTTCGCACGCTGCACAGACCCCAAAATCTAAAGGAAATCAAGCCAGTAAGTATCCTTTCGTTGCTCACTTTCTGTATTTAAAAATATTAGTATCTGGAAAACATTAATCACCATAAACAACAATTATCATAGGTATACATCTTGTCGATAGTACCTAGTCCTGGTCTATAACGTTTTATTTCTGCGGTTAGTATTCACTAAAATATCAAGTTGTTGCTTGGTAACTCAATACATAAATATTATATTTAAGGTACAATATAGATTTTATGAGATTTTCTATTACCCATCTGACATCATAAAATTTCTAATTTTATTGCAAACCGTGACTTCATTCACCTAGAAACTACCAAGCAGTAGCTTCGAATCATAAAACTAAATTCACTTTTGAACAGTTCGCTCCATAACATTTAATTTTATTATTCAAAAATATTTTGAAAGTGAAACGCGCTATTGTCAAATCATAAACAAAAGCAAAAGTATTTGTAAACCAATCAACAAATTCTACTAAAAGTGAAACTTGGCGGGACAAAACAGAATTGTTCAAACAATAACTATATAAAATAGTGTTGCAACGAAAAACTAAAAATAAAATAAGTGGACCATAAAGTTACTGTTGTAAACATTGTTTATAAAACAATTCGGTAGACTGAGACGCAAACAAAACTTTTCGTAGAAATTCCGCGCTACCCTTAAAGCTTCCTCAAATTGTTATTGCGGTAATAAGCCCCCGGCGAACATGTGACTTTTATGGCCAACCAGTTCTCTAGAGTTTTAGGCAGAGGACATTTTGTCACTGGCACAATTACTGGGCCCAGTGCACCAAAAGAACAATGGCGACGATTTTTGACATATTGTGTGAAGGACGTTCTAGCATTACGTTCACTTTTATGAGGATATTGGGCGTCGTAATTGAGAAAAAAACCTTGTTTACTTATATTTTTTATGAAGTTTTTGTTTATCACCTTAAGGACTCGACCGGGATACACTTTGATTTTGTTCTTTGACTGACATCTGGACATCAGTTTCCTTTTCTTTTTTTTCACCTTATTATATATATTATGTTAGTCATATAACTTGTTTGTTATCTTAATATAGTTGGTATGGGAACTCATAAAATATTAAAAGATTTTAAATTTATTTGTATACAGTTTTTGCTATTTTATGTTTCCGCGGGTAACACTTTTGCAAGAAAGATTTCATTCAAGAAATTTAATATCTTCTAATGAATAGAATTGTAATACATAGTATTGTTTTGATAAAAGTCTCTTTCAAAATGTAAAGCTTAGAAACTTCATCTCAAAATCGACTGGCAAATTGTAATATAAACTCTTCAATGATAAACAAAGTACAATGCTTTCTACAGAATAATCATTAAGCTATGTTATAATTAATTACGATCGTGCAATACTCTATGCTAGAACAATTTTCAGATATTGATGTGAATGAATGAAATTCAACTATAATCTCAACTTTGGTAATTAATAAAGAACCGAAAAACACCATTGTGAAACAACAGAATAATAATTTTATTTGTTTTATGAAAAAACAATCTTACTGCAAATTTAAAACACTGCAACTTGCACTCTACGAACATCAATTGAATAGTCTTCGCAGTGTATTGTAAACATTCATGAAATTGCATAAAGTGAACTGTTATGAATATAAAGTGCTTATAAAAAGAAAATATAACGGTCCACTCTTCTCGTCTTCCGTTTATTTTATTAGGTGGCGCTCAAAGGAAAATATGTCAATTTTGTTAGGAGAATTAAAAAGTTACCTGTTCGTAGGATAATGTAGTAACAAGTTTAATTTTCTTCGTCTCTGGTCCGGCATTAGACGAGCCCAAACGTAACTTTTGTATAAGATATTTAAATTGACTTTAAGAATGAATAAGAAATTCAGTTTGATCATTTTGCCGTCGATTTGCATTCAAGTACGGTGATAATGCTAACTTAATTTTATATTCATTTCTCTGTATATTGGTCTTGAGTGAGCTCTTGAATTTGTGTCATACAATTTTATTGGATTTGTTATTTGTGAGCAGTGGCACCATTCACCTCGGAAATCACATCACCATGGTTTTTCAATAGCAAATTAGTTATAATAGAAAGGGGCTTATTAAGTAAAAAAGAGAATATTATGTATTATGCATTTCTTAAAAGCCAAGGTATTGACTAAGGGTTTTATGATATTTGTTCAACATTTATTTCATTAGTACTACTAATATATAGTAGACTATCTAGCTGATATAGCCTATATAAAAGACTATCTAGTGTACCCACCGTTAGTCCGCAGATTAGATATAATTTGAGGACTAGCGGTACGGAATATATTAGTCTCATTACAGAAATTTCATTATATGGCAGCCATTAAACTGAGATCTACCGACCGTGAGGCTATATCGAGCTGTATTATATCCTCTATATATTGTTGAATAGGCGGTCTCAACATGGTAGGGGCCGGGGCGTAAGCGATGCATAACCTATACCTTTTTATTCCATAACGAGCTTACAAACTGTTATTACTACGTCACCGTGTCAGGCCCACATCACATGTACATCCGCCTAAAATCCATACCAACTCATAATCTGATAAATATCGTTTCTTCAATATCATTCACTTTTACAAGGTCCTAATTGAAAATAGAAGAACAAAGGGCTGAACTCCGTTTAAGTAATTTCGTTAGTTTGGGGTTATAAATGATTGTTAAATTACTTCTTGACAATTTAATGCTATCCTTATCTATTCTATTGTGTTGAAATTCGTTAGTGATTTATTATAACTTTAGAAAAAAGTATTGAGAGTAGGTACCTATATCGAGACACCTGTTTGTTCAACTACCGATTATGTGTGTTTTAGTTAAGTTACTAATTTGCTTTTAAGTAGATTTGTGTCTTGATTGATGAATTGATTCTTTTTCATATTTGTTTAACCAGTAGAAGTGGTTAGCTTGAGGAGTTTAAATTGACCTTATCTTAATGGAGATTAATATTAGTAGTGTAAAATGAATATATTCTATTCTCCTCTATTTTTTTTTGTTTCTAAACCCTTATTAAATATACCTATGAACAAAGGTACCGTTTGGCAACATTTTAATTGACTAAACATTTAGTGGTGTTTAGGTAATAAAAACATGATTATAGTATTTATTTATCATTATTATTTTCCTACTGACCGACGGATGACGATCTGATAAGAGTACTGATCACTCACCGAGATTTACAGTTATCTATCAAAATAACCAAAGATTTAAATTACAGACCGCGGCAACTGCGGCAGCCTAGTAGTATAGGTAATGGACTGCTGAGACGAGGTCTCGGGTTCGATCCCAGGTTTTACCATGGCACACAATAATGACTTTTCGATGCTTTTCGAAGTTATGTGTATTTATCGCAGGTTTATAAGTGCCCGGTTAATGGCAATAGGCTCGCCACCTATTACATTGGGACCTAAACTTAAACTGGCGAAATGTGGGTGCTAGCATCTCTGCCTACCCCTTCGGGTATATAGGCGTGAGTTTATGTTATGTTAAATCACAGACCTCCAAGCCAAAGCCTAGAGTTCAAGCAATCATCAATATTATGCCTATGTAATTAGTATGAAAAATATAATTTTATAAAATAGAACAATGGTGCAAAAAGTTGAATACATTAGGAAAAGTACGTAGAACTTAAACTACAGGTACCTAAGTCTTCCTCAGAAGACACGCAATTAAGTCCACTATCTACAGACGTAGAAGGACGTACTCGGATTTATTTTCTATATTCTTCCCGGATATTCAATACTTCGTAAAAGATGCTGCTGAATTCTAATAAAATTGAGAAGTATTTAAATTTGTATTTCGCTTTCTTTTTATTGTATTTTTTTATATAATATGTAGGAATGTGATAGGTATACGTTCACACTCAAAAATATAACACGAATTTCCAGTGATACCCTGGAATACAGATAGTTCTTTCAAATTTATCTTCCTTACACATTACGTGCTCTGAATACAAAGTAGGACCCCCGACCCGCTTAAGTAACACCATTATATCTGAACTGGATTATCTTAATCCGTTTCACGTTTGAATTACCCAAATGACTCATTTTTAGCAAGTTTTAAACGGAAAATACCATTTCATAGTAGGATTACATCCGCAGAATGTACGCTGTTCCACTCAGCCTTCATTAAAAGCAATAATGAGAACGCAACCTACAAACGCAATCCAGAAACTAATCTCTTTTGTTTGCATTTTGTACGAAAGCCAAATCTAACTCGTAACTCGCAACTAAGTGTTCCACGAAGAAGATCATAAGCTCCAACTTTTATTTAGTGCAGAATTAAACCGAACTGTGGTAGTAGATATGCAATAGATTTTTAAAGTACCTAATAGCCAATTTTCTCACCTTATTATTACATAAGGTAAACCCAAGAGGACACCGGACCTCGTTGTAGATACGTTGGTTAGTACACTAGTTAGTTACTAGAATAAGCGTTGGTGGTGATGGAATTTAAAAAATAATGCCACACGTACAAGAATAGCATATAAGAAATAGTACCAGAATAAAAAGCCAGTTCTCTGAATATGTAATCTACAAAGTTTATACAACAAATAGTGTCACTCTCTCAACAGAAGCGTCTCTACTTTGTGTTTTAGAAATCATTGTATATTAATATAATTTGCACAAGTATCTTCCAACATACGTTACAATATATTTGTGCAAGCCATTACGATGATACATTTACACCAAAAAAGTTAAATGATTGATGACAACTCTTCTTTTATAACGTAGGACATGTTTCAACTGTGTTTCAAAGAAACGTCAGTAGAATAATTCCTTTCACTGGAAACAGAAAAAAGCTTTTCAGTTGTCGACTTAAGACCGCGTAAAACATCGAAGTAAGACGATAAATAAAAATAGCGTACGTAGCCTTATAAGACTAAGAAGCCCTCTTGTCACTCGGTACAGGTACTTAAATCAGCTACAAATGCACCTGTGGAAATGTCGATAATGCAAATGGTCGACTCTTAACTAAACAGCGACACTGCGCGATGTTGAAAAGCGTTCCATTCAAAAATTCTTTTGCATTTTTATTTTCCTTTTGCTTCTGGCCGTCTCTTTTAAGTGGCTACTAAATATACGCACCTACTAAATGGGTATAAGTTAGTGAGATTGTTGAAAAAATATATTTTTTCTAGTTGATGTGTGATTTCTGGCCGAGTATAATTTGGCTCACACCATCTTTTCTTATACGGTGTCGTACAATGCAAATAAAGGATAGGGCTGCTTAGCATCAGATAGATACCTATGTACAAAATCCGTGATCTTTCGGTAGTAAAGGTAGATTTCTTAATAAAGCTACCGACACTTTTCTTAAAATTATATTCATGTCATTTTAAAACGAATTCATTATTTGTTTCACAATTAGAATAGAATATATCTTTATTATACACCAGTTTAATACATATATGATTTGTCATTTCATTGAGTTTATTAATTACAATGGGCGGTCAAATCAAACAATATAATTATTAAACATGATATATATTCGTAGAAATTTTATAAACTAGACTCTTTTACACGTGTCGTATATTCGTCTCAGATAAAAATATTTGGAGCTCGCATGTTGTATTAGTAAGACTCTTATATTTACGTATGTAGGTGGTGCTCATGTTTTTCGCAATACAAATACAAGTAGGCTGACTCGATGAGGAAAGTGCCACACTCTCACCTAATATTTTATTTCACATTTAGTACGGCTTACCTAACTTGCGTTCCAATAAACCATTCTTCTGTTTGTTACTCTCGGAGTTATATATATAAACCAAGGTAAGTTGTTACGATCTATCCATCTCTATGTTTATTGTAAATCAAACTGTACACTTAGATGGGACAGAGGTAGGAAGCGACAGCATCTCCCGTCCCAATTGAACAGTGCGACTGGGGAAATACCTCCGTCCTACTGAATACTGTAGCTAATAATTTCAATGGCAATCACTTTTACAGGACTATCGTAGAATTGTGGCTCTATTTCCGATTTTCACCATTTTTATCCATTTTTGCTTTTTACGGGGAAATAACTAGTGTTGGTCATTTGCAAATTGCAATGTTTGTACGTTAATATTTTTGTGTAAAACTAAACTAACTGATCAACAAAATCCCCTTTCATTACATACATATTGTTATGTGAAAACTTCTATAATACTCAATATTGCAAGTGACGCGACACGTAGATAGGCTGTTTTTCCACTTAATAACGCTATTTCTAATAAACAAAAGATTACAACGCTGAAACCCTGAACGGGCCTCCTGTCAGATTTGTACGGGCCTCTACCGAGATATTACAAGCAAAGTTCGACCACGAACAAAGCTTCGGTGTTCTGCACTACAGTGTTTCGGAGTTGAAGGGAACAACTACCATAATAGTCAATGCATAAAACAAAAATGTTCAGAAAGAGTAGAAGATTTGAATGCAGCCGGGGTAACACTAGAACGAATGAAGGTTACAAGGATGTATTCCGTACAAAACACACCCTGTTATCTCTAAGCAACAGTGTTATTGATTATGTAATATGAAGTTATTTTTTCGCGCCGTTAGGTAATATTTTTCTCTCATATACTACCGTTTAGTCTATACGGTCGGAGGCTCTATAGCAATAATAAAAAAGAACTACGCGGAGAAGTTATAAATACATCAGTCTGTAATACCATTAAAAAGCAGTCACGGAATTTGAACTCCGTTTAGGGCCTTTCATTTCATTTACAGACCAGTATCATTAACGAAATACCTCTCCTTCATTAATTTCATTATTGTTTTTATA
Source organism: Pelosia muscerda (assembly GCA_963691645.1). NCBI lineage: Eukaryota > Metazoa > Arthropoda > Insecta > Lepidoptera > Erebidae > Pelosia > Pelosia muscerda. The sequence goes on from OY829113.1 coordinate 10,664,641, forward strand.
GTTATCTCAGAACAGTGATGGATAGAAATTGATAAACTTACAATATCTTGTTATACTCGTAATATACATAAAATACGAAACATGTTTTGATGAAGTCATGTTTAATTTTATAGTGTTTAGCTGTAGATTTCGTACTAAAAGTACTTATATAACCTAAATTAATTACTGATAGTGAAATACTGACTTATGTATGCAAAATTTATTAGCTTAAGTCTTGAAGAATTGCTTGGACTCGATTTTCCGAAAGTTTCTATACTGTCGGCAGCACCGTCGGCAGTATAAAAAAATCTGGCCATATAAAATGTTCCACTGCCATTTGCAACTCCTTTTCTTTACAATTTTCTTTTTAAGACTAAAGGTTACTATTTTGATTAAAAATAATCAATTTTATTTAGAAAAAATGATAAATGAAGAACTGATAGTTTGAAGTAAGCCTCCCACGTCGCGCGATCTTTGCCTGCGATGTATCCATTCCTCCTTTTACGTAAAGGACTACGAGTTACTGGATGCGCCTCCCCTTTAGAATTTACAGGACTTGACTTACAACCTATTGCTATAGGGGAATTTTGAATAATTGTGTATATTATGTGAGCAATGTTTTGTATATTGCAGTTTGCATTAGTGTCACGGTCACGCAAATGCAAAACTGAACACCGTGATAGTCATATCACGGTGTTCAGTTTTGCATCAAAATCTTGGAGCCCACGTCAATTTCACCTCTAACTCACAGTACACCTACTTATTAACGAATGAGACTCTGGCATAGGCTTTCCCTTCAGGATTGAGAGGCACGCGGCCGTGACCTCTGTTGCAGTTCAGAAAATTTTGGAGAATGAGGTTGCACTATTAAAAAAATGGATATCGATTTTACCTGCAAGCGTAGGGAGGTGTATATTACCTGTTGATTTTTAGGTAAGCCTATATTTACATAATTTACTAAATGCAAATAGCATAAGTAACCAAAACCACATTGTTAAGCGTAAAAGTCCTTCCAGTAGCATTAACTCCAGCCTCACATAAATCAGAAACCATCTATATTCCGGTTAGGTACACCCGCGAACATTCTGCTACTTTGAAAACATAACGAAAACCAATTAAATACATCTAGATATTTCAACAACTGATCATTAGGGTATACAAAGCTTGTTAAGAACCTTGTTTAAGCGCGCCACCACAGACCAGTCATGACTTCTGGCGACTTATTCTATATTATAAATAAAAAAGTACTTATCCAAGAAATAGTGGGTGACGATGTTATACGAGCGAGAGTGAGGAGTATTTATTGATTTAAAAATCGTGGTCTAAGTACATTATTGATGTAAGCAATAGATCAGACAAAAACTACATTATTCATGTCTTAAAATACCTGTACAAATTTAAATTGCCATATGAGTAGGTACAATTTGATTGGTACTTACTGAGGCTATCATTAAATGTGGTGACAAATCGGACAGCTACCGATATACTAAAAATATGTAATCACTTAGTAAACTGGTACATTATTGTTATGGACTTTCTCATCAGGTTACTGTATAAAATACAGAACTCCGCGAACGTAGCGATAGGATAGTGGTACAAGAATAATATTTCCCACGGTAGAGAGTTCAGATTGACTCTAAAGAATTTGTGACTGTAGATGGAATAAATATATTATGATGATGTTACAGCAATGGAAGATGTAACCTAAAATTATTAACATAGTCAAAAATTACAACTACTGCTTCATATAGGTAGCCATGATTGTCACTATAGTTCCCCCAGTTAGATGTACTAAATCCGAAAAAGATATTCTTAACTAAGTGATGGTTCATTATATCGTTTGTCATTTGCCCTTTGTCATTATTGTAATAAATCAACTCATTATAATATAGTATAATAACAAAGTACGACAGTAAGGTAACAAACTCTCTTCATATGTAACCGACGCGATGTCTAAATACAACACTTATGTTCGAAACTATGTGAATCAAATTAATATATTATCACAATGTGCAAAAACATTGGCAAGTCACATGCTGTACGTACAATATTAAACTATCATCCGTACAAGAAACTAGCAGTAGTGTTCATTAATTAAACGTTCACCCTCGTTATAATCAACACCTGTTCTTGAAAAGCCTTTAATAATGACGTCATGGTAACAGCTGCGAGAGGTTGCGGGCAGAACGTTAGTTTTCCGCGGCTCACAGCCTCTATGAAAATTAAAACTGAATTCATTGAACCGAAATTTCTACTGAAATTAATTAACTGTCATTACGGGCATGTAGTCGTCGACAAAATTTTAATTTTCCTATACTAATGTTAGCCAAAATTAATCACTATCCTGTGTGTAAATTAATAGTTATTCCTATATCCCATTACTATCATAAAAGCCACAGTTATAAATGTTTATCAAGCGAGCAGGCTTAAACGGCCGAATGGATCTGGAATTTTTATGTATAAAGTAGAATGATAACATTAGGTATATTTAATTCTTAGAATAGATTCCCATGGGATAGGATTTGAGTACTAAGCAGGAGGTAGCAATTAGTTTTATACAAAATTATAGAAAGTAGGATTTAAATACACGCTGCAGTCAGATAGACGGACGACTTAAAAAGGTATCTGGAACAGACTGAATGCGCAAAGCGGAGAATTGGTTGTTATGGCGCACATTAGGAGAGACCTATATTCAACAGTGAACTGAATTTGGCTACACTGATTACTTAAATGGACGTACAGTGAGTGACGTGACACTGGGTTTGAAAGTAAAATTCTTGGGGGCAACTAGGTTTAGCGCTTTAATAAAAAAGAAGATTACGCAATTCAACGAGATTTTCAATTCAAGATCATGCAAGTTGTTTCTTGATATTCAAAGTACTAATAATTCCAAACACACATACCAAGTCCCATACTTGGTACTCGGATACCTGACGGGAATGCTCTGACCAATTGAAAAACTCATACACGACTTGGACATTTGAAATTGTTTTATAATTATATTCATCTAGGGGCATTCTAGTTCCATTTTGGACGTTTAATCCTTCTGATCTAAATTTATAAGAATAGTTATTAGGTACTTTACCTACATTGCTTTAAAATTTTCTGAAATAAAGTACCTAATATAAATTTTGTGTTTCTAATTACAATCTTTTCATATTTATTGTTCTAAATCTTTGAAACATAATAGGAAAAAAAACTGAATGAAAACCATTACAATAGTCAAAGATTTCTATAGAAAGCGTATGGTCTTCGTAGAAGAAACTAATTATAGAGGTAGCCTGAATCGATCCATTTACTCGATTGCACAAGCATCGAGTTCTCTATTACAAAACGACGTATCATTGAATCGGTACTGCGTTACATTACGAACGGCTGATTCTTTAATTAGTGACTTATCAAGATCGATATTTGGAGAATAATCGAGTGCTAATGCAATGTTATAGGTATCTAACTGGATCAAAAGTTTTAAAAGTTTCCTAATTCATTGTAACCTATAAGTAACACGAATACGAAAGTATCTCTGCCTGTTAGCTTGCCTGCTAGTACGATTTTGATGAAATTTCGTACAGAGATAGACTAGACTTCTGGAATCCAGGAAAGGATAGTCGACATCCACGTGAGCGGGGGCACCGGGAACTGCTAATTCAATATAAAATGCCTCCTCAATCCCACTTATATTTGAAACCCTCACCGTCTCTTATGTTTTAAAATACGAATTAAAAAGAAAATGTCTCTTTCGTTCCATGTGACTAACATCAACTCTCATTACCGGGGGCCACAGATAACATCTGAAAGCCTGCGGCTCTCTACCACATCACAAAATAGCCATTGATTTATAAAGAGTTGACGAACTTACACTTCATTCAATTTTTAAACTTACGTTATTAATTTAAGTCTTAAAGTTGTTTGTAAGTTCTTTCTTTTCAATGCAGTGTATGCTACAGTCTCAGTGTTTGGATTCTGAAGATATCGAAAGTTATCACGCACGTGTAAATAAAACACAAAAGAAAAGCAGAAATCTCATTGAATCATATATTATCCTTGTTTACATCTCTCTACCTTCTCATTTTTAACCCTCTTAATACAACGTGTGCAGTGAAATATATACATACTCCACCCAATTCAATTGTAAAAATAGTTTATAGTGCAAAAAGAAATCAACTTAACAATGGTTTTCAAAAACAATATAATGCACTTGAAAATAGTAAGCCTTCTCAAAAGCCATTTAATGCGATTGTAACTAGAATGAACTGCGATAAAATTGGAATATTGCCTTTGAACAATGTCAAAGTAAATCTATCGTAAAACAGTTACAGCCATTTAAACTTACCGATCAATACAAAACATTACGATCGGTAGAATGTCGCTTAGGTCATTAAACCTGGCGATAAATTAATAGCAGTTTGCATTAACACACATCAATCGAACACAACATCTGTCAATCTAAAGCGGTAAAGATAAATTCGAGATAAATACTTCGTTTTATAGCTCGATTACAGTATGTCAAATGCGTCGGTTGTGTAGCCCAAGCCGATTTTGATTGCATGACGTTTATTTAAATGGAAACTGATTTCATTAATTACCAATATGGGTTCTAATCTTTATTATGTCAAATGCGTTATAAACGTCTTGTGTGGGTTCGGGCTTCGAGTGTGATGCTTTTTTTTCTCTTTTAAGTGCTTCTGCCTCTAAGGTTTCGTTTGGCGCGACTCGTTTATCTTTTTATTGTAGCTTGTTATCAATATCTAAATCATTGGATGCATTAATATGACTGTCATATTACTTTTTGTAGCTACCTAGCCGTTAGATAAGGTTAATAGGTAAGGATAACATAAAATATTGGAGGAGCTTACATTTTAGGGAAGAACATGTTGTACATGTTGAACATTTTGTGAAAGTGAATTTTAGAACTTTATAATTATTAAGTATTCCGACGTTTACAAAGAATGTTCAATCGCTTTGTCTGGACTACTTTGGATCAATCTCACTTAAATACTTTTTAATATGAATAAGTAATATTTTTTAATATTTCAATTCATACAATATGAGTAGCTACATGCACTTTAAGCTTAAAGGTAAAATTAGTACAAGTTAATACAAACTCAGAATATGCATAATTATCATTAAGAATAGACTGTTATCACAATTTTATCGTGTATTATTATTACTTTTAACTTCTTAGAAACTGCACGGAAATTAGTAAACATACTTTGAACAAATGCTTTTGCAGAGCATCAAGTATTCATGGAGCGTGTACTTACCTTTCGGAGCAATATTTCAAACTCACCTCTGCTTGCTTCTTGCCCTCTGCAGTATCACGTTGCTTTATTATGAATAATAGTGTGGATACGCTTTTGTTACGAACATTTTTATTTCATGCAGCGTGTTGTGATAAAATTTTGGTAGTATCGTTTATGAAAGTAAACATGCGGTAAAATACTATTCATATAGGTATGTGACCCCATCAAGACATTTGAAATCAACCTAAACATCATCTCTCCGTTAGTAAACCTGCTAATTGACGAATGTGACTCTGGCGAGGGCTGTTAACTGAGAGATTAGATGTCAATTGCTTCCACAAAAGTAGCATAAGCCACACGAAAATGTGAAGTAGTAAAAGGTCTCTTGCTTCAAGGGGAAACCCACGACAGCCACTGTGCTAAGATGATGATGTATATAATAATTATGTATAGTATTTTCCTACTTTTTAATTAAAGAAGATGCACACAAAAGTTACGACAGATCTTTAAACTAGTAACCTTAGTTTATAAATTATAAAATTGAATGAATTTAAATTGGAAAAAGTGAATACCCAGACCCACACTAAATGCTTCAAAATTTCATTAAATATAACCCTGAAAACATAACCTATGTCAACACAATACTCTCTTAGGTACAAACCTATGCTCAAGTAGAATGCACATAATAATAATATTCTAGAAGTCTTACATTTAATTGCAAATTGTTTGTCGCATCTACACATACCCAATGTTCAAAACAGGAAGTCGGTATTCAGTTGCGTACTAGCTCATCAACGAGGGGATTCGCCTCAATCTACCAAACTTCCTCCTTGCAACATGTTAGCCCAGACTTCATATACTTTAGAGACTTAGAGAGATAATCTCTTGTGAATTAACACGGAAATTGTGACTTTGATGAGCCTAACAAACTTCATCATTGCTTACTCAAAATCTTTACGAATTTCACTAATTTGTAGATACTTCTTAATGTGATCAAAGTGTGGTATTAAAAAGGAACAGCGCTGTTGCCAAAAGCCGATGTTGTAATAAAACTTCTTCACAATAAAGAACAAATTAGCTTGTTATTAAAATGCTGGGAGTTGGATAATGAGTACACAGAAAATTAATAAAAGCATTTGTGATGGCGGGTCTTGGTAATTTTCTCGCCAAATAATCCTGTAAATAAGAGCTTCTGAACCAAAACCACTAGTAAGAATCTGCTAAGACTAGAAAAAATGCAGAAACCTCTTATAAAAACTTTATGTCGTAATATTGAACTTTATTAAAACTATAAATGGTAAAACACACTAAACTAATTATTGGTTTTTATCTTTTTATATACTCGTAGCATTTCATTATTACTGTTATAAAATGTTTGTGTGTTTATTACTCAATCACGCACTAACAGCTAAACAGATCTAGGCGAACAGGGTTCCTGTAGAACAAGATCAAAATAAGACACGGGCATCAGTTGGTGCTAGAGATATAAAAGTTGTCAAAAATCTCAGAAAATCATCGCGGTGATAGGCAAGCAGTGATGACTAAATAAGAATTAGTTCGGTACAAGTATTTAGTGTAGGTGTAAGTAGTTATTTCTTTTTGATCATTACACAAATAGTTTTATGCAGCTGGCAACCACACGGATTGAAATACCACGATCTAAAGAATAACAACATAGAACTTATAATATACCCAGTGCAGTGCCGAGCTGATTTATGCTGAGCTGAGAATGTTTCACATACGTTAGGTAACTGTTTCTGACCTCAGAGTCTCATCAACATGCATCAAGTTCACGAGATTTAGGGTCCCATTCTACTATGTATCATTATATGTGTAGAATTGTAAGGTGACCTGCTTATTGTTTACAAATTTCATGGCGGGAGCTGAATTGGAACGTAAATTGAAGATCCGCTCCGATTTAATAACAGTACATCAAAGTCGACAATGGCAAAGGCAGGAGATAATTGTAACAAAAGATCTAAGTCGAGCAACGAATGATTTAAAAGCTGGCGAGGAACGATGTTTTGTAAGCATATCGATCAATATGTCGTTCAATTTAGAGTTACTGGCAAACTTTACGCCATATTATTACCTACTACTGCTTTTAGTACTGCAGTTAATATTATATTTTTAGTAATGAGGCCAGAAAATGAAAATCATCAGGATTTTTTCATACTTTGTCAGATAGAACTAATCTACAAAGATAAACACTTGAATGTAATATTCATTAACATATAAGATATATTCGTGGATCAACATAACTTACTTTATTACTTTTGTTATGTATTCAGATCAACAACAAAATGATAATATTATGCCAAATTCATTCCCCATTTCATATGCTTCAAGAAATTCTAACATTGTTTCTCCATTAGGAGTTACTGAAGACTATATTACATTGAGAAATAATATAATGAAACTGAACCTTAATATTCAAAGTTCTTCTCGTTTCTGAGAATACAAGTTCAAAATGCAGGAGTTCAAGCAGTTATAGTATTTTTGTTTACTTTCTGAAACATATTTAATCTCCAACGAGACTTTAACCAACATAGTAGCTTGTTTACGTGTTAATATTGTTCGTTCATATGAAAAGCTGATAAACATACCGTGAACTTAATAAATTACATTAGTAACCCAGTGTTCACTGCAGTTCGTCTTAAAATATGTAATAAATTTACTTCAAAGATAACCTACTTCTGAAATGGGGTTTCAAAACCAAGGTTTTCTCGACGTGATCTTGTGACTTATTACTTGTCGTTAATGATGGCATTAACGACGAGTTAGTCACAAGATCAACTGATGAAATAGCATACAGTCCGCCATCTTCGCACATGTCTCTAACGTTAGCGAGCGGTACAGCGCTCGTAATCAGACTGTATCTGATTACGAGCGCTGTACCGCTTGCTTAGTGCAGGTGGCTTGGCGGGGGGTGAAGTAAAGAAAGAACATGAATCTAGAGCAAGCGAGATAGCACCATAAGCGTTGGCGGTGAATCTCAGCGGACTGGCAAGATATGGACTCGCGAATCTGACAGTCAATGTCGCCGCGCCGCGCCGCGCCACTCCACGAACTTTAAAAGTGCTATGATCAAGTGGCAGCGCTAACTACCCACATGAAAAAAAGAAAATGGATGAGAATCATTATTGAAAATTGTAATTAGGTATAGTGTGTTTAAACTTTATATATGCAGAAGTTTAGAAGCGTACATAAATCAATCAAATTAAAGAAAACAATTAAAAATGTTATTACATAATACATACTATAAAATAAAATATAATAAATCTAAATTAGATTTTTAGTCAAACCGAGAATAGTCCATTTGATAATTTAGATATAAAACGATCTAAATAAGTCACATAGTAAATTCAATACGCTTACCCTATCACGTAAGCCCCATTACAACATTTCGACATGAGTGCAATACGGCCGGGGTGTTTTGAAGTTCTTCGGATAAATATCGCGTCGTGAGCGAATGTGCCTGTTAACACGTAACGAGGTGTGGAGTATAAGCTCACAAGTCATGATCATGTCTTAGCAAGTTATTCGCCGACCACTGACCTTAGCCCTGAAGTGAGAAAGTCATTAATAACAAACGTCAAGATCAACATAATCAACCTTTACACCTTAAAAATAAGATTGACTTTAGCATAATGATGGTTATTCACACCAGCTGATTTTTAGTTTGAGGCGTCAGACGTCGGCACAAGCGATAATTTGTATGCCTCATTGTAGTATTATCTGTACGTGAGCTTCGTATAACAAGTGTAAAATAAGAAATATAAGTATAAATAAGGAAATAAATGGGTTTGAATTATAAAGCTAGTGGTGGATGTGAATTGGTTCTAATTATAGTTTTGATGTGCAGACGTTCGGAAGATTTGCTGATTTAAATGTTTGTACCGGGTTAAAGAACAGGTTATATTACGTTATCGTATGGGCCCGAGATTTATGAAGAGTCAAGTTATATTTACGAGCTTGCTAAAGTGGTGATCGGCGCTTAAGAAAGTATTTGAATCACTAATAATGAATTTGACACAGGTAAACTAATTATAACTACTATAAACAATATGACAAATAGCTAATTGATAACTAGTACAGAAAACCACAACACTATGACAATTCTATTTGCTTCGACGTTAAATACAAATAAATATTCAGTACTACATATAACTTTAGTTACAATCATATTGTGATTATTTTCCGCAAAGTAGGATTTCAGAATGATTAACAAGAAAGTACAGTTATGTTGAGCATAATTATTCGACAAAGCGTATTCGAACGCTCAGTGTATCCTATAACATCGCCTTTGTTGCGAATCTCCTCTAGTGTTGATGGAACAATCCTAGCTAACTGCATGCCTCAAGGCATAAGAATACAGTTAATTTTCATATAATACTAGCTGTTGCCCGCGGCTCCGCCCGTGTGAACTTCTGATCCCGTTCCCGCTACTCCATTCCGAGCATGAGGGGGTATGAAAAATAGATGTTGGCCGATTCTCAGACCTACTCAATATGCTCACAAAATTTTATGAGAATCGGTCAAGCTGTTTCGGAGGAGTATGGCAACGAAAATGGTGACACGAGAATTTTATATATTAGATGAGCTTCATATTTCGTATAATACGGCCATACTGCTGTTATTCGTGATATTTTTTTATAATAAAATGGCAAACGAATTACGTTAGGTTCCAAACTTGTATTACGTCGAAATCCTGAAATACGTTAACGAAGGAAATGGTTGCTGCAATGTTAATTATGTACGATTACGGTTTTAATGTGGTCGGTCGGCAATACTAGAGTACCTACCGTTGTGAAAATGTTTAGTCCTGAACTTCCTTGCTTTTTGTTTTTGTATCCGGTCAACGTGTAATTAATTAATTAAATAAATAAAATAAATAATTCATGCTCACTAATATTTGCACCGAGCGGGAATCGAACCCGTGCTTCCTACGCATCAATCGCGTTTCCTACCATCACATCACAGAAGTTGTCAAAATTAAGTAGGTACTAATTAGTAAGTAAGCAAATTGTAAACCGAACGAGCTGGAAGCTACTTTGTCTATTAATTGCTTCAATAACGCATATTATACACCGTAATACAGACACTTTCAATCCAACTTATATTTATAACCCTCTGATCGCCCTACCCTCTAACATAGACCAATCATATCCCTGTTTAGATAACATAAGAAAAGATCACTTGTACCCCTAGAACGTAAATAAAGCTAAAGAGTACGGGTATCACTCTGGTCTGTTGTACCAATTGTAAAAAAATATTAGACGCAATATCGATGGTATAGTATACCTATGGTGATGTTTCATTCGTTACCAGAAATATCGAGAGATCAACTTATGAATTTAGTGTAGTGTTGAGAATTTATTATTATCATTATTTATATATTTTTGGGACAGGCCTAAGTCCAGCAGTGGACTGCAATAGGCTAATTGTTTGGTTGATTGTGAACACATCTTTAAAATTGCTTCCGTAGAGACAGAAGTAAAAAAAAACAAATGATAACAAAATCAGGCGATACAGTTTGAATTTGCAGCTACATATCGGTATGCTTAGCTACTGATTGAGTTTGTCAAGAATCTTCGGCACGGCTCATACTTGTGCTTACAGTTCATACTTAGTAGGGAGCGATCTACAGCTTGCTAATGTTATGCTCCAAGCTTGTTCCCAGCCACCATCGCACTGTATCCTCTTTCCTTCTCTCGAGTAAACTTAACCCCACAATAATGTACCGGAGATAATGCACTTTCAGCTAATGCCGAGATACTTGAGCCTTGATGAATTGTTTAATGTACACTTTGTAGGGAAGCTTAAGGAAGCAATGACGTTGCATAATATCAACCTTATTAGGATAAATATTATTGTAAAGATCTTTACGCATTTGGTATTATATTATGATTTGTATTTCAGTTCTTTAACTCAGCGCAGATGCATAATGATAAATTAATCAATAAGTGTTAAAATATATTTTAGTACCTACCTTTTAGTAAGAACAGATCGTTGGAACCGGAAGGTTCTCGAAAGGATTTCATTATGGTGTTGGTAGACGAAGGGTTGAAAAGCCCCCCGCATGATGGACAGATAACATAGTCAGAGTCGCGGGTACCCATTGGACGCAGACAGACCGTTCGAATTGGAGGTTCGATGGGAGAGGCCTATGTTGAGCAGTGAACGTCCTATCATCAAATTAATACTGACAGTAAAAGTAATTTTTATTGGAAACCATTATAAAATAGTTACTTCCCCGAGTTTGTACAGACAATTTATAAGTTCTTCGACTATTAGGTACTCCTAAACTCGTAAAATCTGCCAAGTTATGAGAATTTTCTTTTTAACGTCATCGTCATTATTATTGTCGGAGACAAGTATTTCCCCAGGCTTGTGCAAACGTGTACGAAGAAATAATACTCACACACACCTTAAAAAAAAATATATATAAAATGTACATGGGACCAAATGACAACTATTTTGCATCGAACTAGAAAAAAATCATGAAATTCCGATCAGAAATCTCCGAGTAATTGGTGTTACATACATAAAAATAAAATTACGATCGAATTGAAAGTCTCCTCCTCTTTGGAAGTCGGTTACGTCGATCGGCACATCTCTGTGCAGAAATTACGCGCAATAATTTTAAAAGATCTCCAAGAACTCTTTAGTCTTTACATCATAGCGCAGACGGATGAGAAAAGAAAAGTCGGAAGAGAAAAAAAAGCGAGCATGCAAAATATATTTTTCAAGATATTAATCTTCTAGAATTAAGTCTCTTTGATTGCATGATATTTCATAGCCATTATGACGTCAAGTTCGCTTAACATAAATCATAACAAACAACGTGGTTACCCTTTTCACTGAATAACGACCCAAAACTAAACGCGAGAATAAATTTAGCTTTGCAGTACTATATTTTCTGGTTATCGTCTTTGCTCCAACATTCTTGCTTAAAGTCCAACAAAAAGCTTAAACGAAATAGCTACTGAACACGCGCTATCGTAGACCGCATGAAATTTAAATATACAGTGAACTATTTACCTAGATGTAAGATATAAGTATAAAACTATATGAAATTGAAAATGTACCTTTTTCCGTAGCACGCAAACTATGTTTTTTCTAGGTATGCCAGACTTGTAGCTGTTGAAAGAATGAAAGGAAGAAAACATTTATTAATTAATATAACCGAGTAGCACAATAGACAAGTACCTATAGTGAGACATATTGTGTAGTTTAAACCGTCTGATACTTTCCAAGACGTTAATTGGTAGTACTTGTGCGGCTACGCACGTAATTAATTTCCTTGCAATGACGGCAATTTATACCGCATAGCAAGGAATGAAGTAATTTTTTTCCAAATTCATTTTCAACATTTTCGGTTAGGAATTTATTTTTGGAATACCTGTTTTTTTTTTCAATGTGCCTGATTGGCGGTAATATGCCGAAAATCATAGTTGGCGATATGTGTTTGTTATAAAATACCTCTGCCTACCTCTTCAAGAATTATTGGCATGAGCATATGTACCTAAGTATGTATGTGTGGTCTAATAATATGCGATCTGTGCAATTTGACATTGGCCGGGCTATTTGTCAAGGTTATCGGTTATCTTGAGTCTGTCGAAAAGTATCAAATTTAATGGTTAGGTATCTATTTTTATTTTCAAAAGCTGGGATCAAATACTACTTTTATAACGCTTCCAGAGTATACAATAAAGTGATAATGTCGTATAAGTCGTATTACAATATTGCAAAGAACCGGAGAATCTTATTTTGGCATAATACTGTGTAAGAGTGGCCTAAATGTAATTCAATATCTTCACTTCATATATCATGATATTCTAGGTAGGTATAGCGTGTTCTTATTACAAAACATATTAGTATATTTTCTTTCTGATATTACGAAAGCGTTCCGACGCACAGTACCAGTAACGCAAAATACCTTTTACGTGGATGATCAGAATTAGATTATATAAATTACCTGATACGTGGATAACCTGAATTCCATTACGCAAATTACCAGGATGCAAAAATTACGCATAGTACCAGACACGCAAATTACCTTATACGTGGATGACCTGAATGCCATGAAAAACTTTTGTTATGGTTGTGGTGATTTATATAGCCGTTCCGACGCACAATACCAGAAACGCAAAATAATAATTTTGCGTTAATTAAGTTACGCACTAATTTTTTTTTCAATAATGAAAATGATTACTTTTGAGCACTTTGGATGTTTGGCTGGAATCCGCACCAATGGTCCGGCCTAACCGTCCTTTGACCGTCCCACGCCTCACACACGGCCATTGTGTGGTAGGCCGTGTGTGAGGATAAATCGATTAGAACGCAAATAAAATATTAATAATAATAATATATAATATTAATATTATTAAGCAAATAAAATATCTGGATCTGGCTCACGAAGTTGTCGACATGTGGGATGTGGATTCGGCAATTATTGTTCCGATAATCGTATCCGTTCACGGACTGATTGCCAAGAGCCTCGACCAACATCTCAAGAGGCTCGCCTTAGGCGGTTGGGTTAAGGGCCTGATACAGAAGGCGGTACTCCTCGACACGGCTCGTATTGTGAGCCCTATAACCACCGGTAGCTTGGTCTTTGTACCCGATACCGGTGGGCTACTATTATTTTTTAATATAATATATGTTTTTGTATATGTATTTAGAAATGTCATTTTATATTTATGAATAAAGAGAAATAATAATAATAAATCTTCATCATTCATCAACAACATTCCATAGTGTTAGTAATCTGGTAATTTGCGAAACTAAATCTGGTAATATGCGTATCTGGTAATTTACGAAACTAAATCTGGTAATATGCGTATCAGGTAATTTGCGAAACTAAATCTGGTAATATGCGTGTCAGGTCATCTGCGTGTCTGGTAATTCGCGAAATGTGATTCTGGTCATCCGCGTAAAAGGTATTTTGCGTTTCTGGTACTGTGCGTCGGAAGGTACGAAAGGTATTCAGGTTTTGTCGTTTATCTATTTTTCCACAAGAGTAATTCCAAATATAGAGAGGATTCCGATGTATTACACCAGCAAGTAGGTACGTAAGTAATTTTAATTATACAAAACTAACCGCCCGTAAAAATGTATCGTGTATGGTTATACCTACGGTTTATCCATCGTATTTCTTCATTCAAAAGTTATCTTTTAATAGATAAATAATTAAAAGTTACTTTGGGTTTTACTCAATTTATTATTTACTTATATTGATAGCGCAATATGTACACGGAGCTGGCGGACATAAAAGTTTGTGCTATTAAGTTGGTCTATGGGTACGGGCGGAAACCATAACCACCACATCTACATTTAGAACTTGAATTTATCATTATAAAACAAGCTTTACAAAAAAAAATTATTACCAATGAACCTAGCTACATACAATTGGAATGTAGTAATAAACTGAAAACCGATAAACTGCAGAACAGTGTTCACCCTTTTCATTCCTTAATTAATCCCATACGTTTTGAACTCAATATGATAGACTGTTAAATTGATTGCTTATATGGAAGCATTGGATCTAACACATAAAAATGAATGTTCGCTTCGAAATGTATGTACGCGCATAACTTTCGAACGACTGTACCATTTGTGTAATTCTTTTTTATTATGTTTGTTATTGTCAGAACAAGATTTATATATCGGTATGGTGTTTTATTTGCTCTGAGCGCGTAACTAGTACTTATTTTTAGATATTTAAATATGTAAACGTGAAAATCCATTTTCTTCTTTGTTTGTGGTTCCCGGTAGAAGACAATTTGGGTCTCCCCATCTCTTCACATTCGGCGTCGTACGAGGAGACTAAAGGACAGGGCTATTTTAACATCAGACAAATATATACTAATATGTATTCAGCCCAGACTCAGCCTCGTATAAATGACGACTCGAGTCAACAATAGTGGCGGAAAACCATAGTTGCTGGAATGTGGATGTTAATTCACTTCTGCCTACACCTGAGGAAAATAAGCGTAAGCATATGTATGTATGCCTGTATTATTTATATATAGCTATGCAGTTTAGATACTTGTCATTTCTTTATAGGGCTGATTTTGTTACACGGCACCGTCCATCTTTACGACCAGCTACACTTTCGGTTGATTGACACCAAGTGTTAGCTCTTTCACAGCTCTGTTACGCTGCCAGTAGTTCTCTACGCAACAGTGGCAACACACCCTAATTGATTGGCATTTCGCCCGGTTAGCTTGCATCGAACGTGGTTAATTGCGTCGGTACATTCACAAAGACTAATTAGTTAAGCACTATCGACAGTGATAATGGGTTAAGCTTGATAATAAATTTATTGAAGTGTTAATATAGGATGTTGATAAAGCCAGCTGGTTGTGTAGACACTAGCAGATGGTAATATAGATACTATTATAATATTGTAAATTACATTGTCAGTACATCATGAACTGTAAGTACACAAACAATGTCGCTTTCTCTGTCCCTATCCCTATGTATGCTTAAATCTTTAAAACTACGTAACGGATTTTGATGCGGGTATTTTTGTTAGATAGAGTGATTAAAGATGAAGGTTTATATTGTGTATATAACATCATGCTACAACCAACTGGTGCGGAGCAGAAGTAAAAATGTTGCAAAAACGGGATGACGCAGACGAAGTTGTGCGGGTCAGCTAGTTAGTTATTTAAAAAATACTCAGTTTAGCATTCGTTTCCGCGCCCGAAAGATATTTTTCTGGAGTTCTTGTGTTTATATATTTCTTGACGATGAACGCAAAAACTACTGAACGGATTTAGAAGCGATTTGTTTATTAGAAAGGTTTAAATAATCAAGAATAGAAAAACATTAATAGTAGAATAGAATGGAAACAGAGATATGACCAAAAACGACTATGTAAAAGTCTAGTTTACTTATTTAAATAGCATACTATTTCATCAAAAATAATCTGAACTGGAGATTACTATCATTAAATAATTAAAGGTGTCATATTACCAATACGGCAGAGCGAGTTTATGTAGATTTTAGCAGTGCTATGTATTCAATATTCAATAATAGGTATATACCTGAATCAATTTATTATTATATCCTATTAAAGGCATGATAATAATATGGCAATTAACCAGTATCTACTTGAAACAAATATACTGTAAATATTTTAACAATCAGGTACATCAAATGTTCAAGAAGGAAGCTCATCAATAATCATATAAATAAAAATGGTGATATCAACTTTGAAAAGTATATTTAACGTGAAAAACATGACTTCCATGATATTTTTAAACAACACAGAAATTGCTGTATTCATCTTACGTATAGTAAACGAGTCTGGGAAGATAGACTGCCTGGAAATCAATAGGTTACGGCTGTCCACGACAGTGTCAAGATACCTGTATAGTCAAGAATTAGAACGGTTAAAGTATTTTCTACAATGGATAAGGCATTGCCTATTTATTTAAATTAGAGTGGGTTCAAAATATTTTTTTACATTTTACACTTTTTGCTACTTTGCTACTACGTCTTAGCAGCGCGATGTAACTTCGCCAGGTATTACATAAAAACATAGACCACAGTTTACCATCAGGTGAGTCGTGTGCTTGTCTGCCACCTAAGTGATATCTATTTTTACAAATTTATATTTTGAATTACTTAACAATTCTTAACGTATTCTTATTTAATAATTAGGTCATTTTAAATAATAAAATATATATATTAATTACTATATCTATACCTACTCACTGTAGATGTAAGTTTAATAATGAATGACAAGCTATTATTTAACATTATAATTATTATTATATTTATTTGTAATATCATTAAACATAATATACCATTGAAAATGTAAGTTGAAAAGAGAATGGAACCTTCAATTATGTTCTATTTAAAAATAATACACGTACTTGCATTGTCTATTATATTGTTCGAAAATATTTTCATCGCTCAAGGTAACGTGTAATTCTATATCTCCCCGTGTGTCCACGGTGGCGATCTCCCGGTGATCGTTGTGCACCGATCAACATCACTGACTCTGGAATTCGGTGACGTAACCAACCACATGACTATTAATGACTAATTATCTCTATCTTTTATTTGTGATAAAGGGTTCACTTTATGATTCAGTTTGTAAGATAAGTTCAAACTTATTATGATTGAAATTAAAGGCCTGGTTTATTTTAGATAATGTGAATGAATTTAATATGACTCATTTATTATATAACGCAGAATTAATTCAATTCCGATTAAATATTTTGAGGCAAATTAAGTCATAATGACAAAATGTCTGGCAATGGCGGTCTCGGTGGGTCCCGATAGAAGGGATAGACCCAAGATTAGTGTTGGCTTAACGTCGTAACGTAGAGGGTAACTTGCGTGACAATATTCTCGTTGCGATAAATGCTCGAGAATACAGAATCGATAATAGTGCTACATACGAAGAACAAATGATTAGCCTAAAACCATTCTGGGCCAAGGCCATGCAAAACGGGCAACCCACCCCTGAAATCCAAAGTGAGGCCTCTGATTTAGTTAGCACCTAATACAATGGTGATAATGATTAAAATATAGTTTGTGTCTTTTAACTACATAATAAATTAGAGATCGTTTTAAACAAATTTTAAATTAGAGATACATTTTGTCTACAACTTAAAAGAGGCAGGTGTTAAAAAGACGAGTTAAAGAGAGGTTAAAAGGAGATCTATTAATAGACATTAACGTGAGATAGTTATCAAAACATTTTTTGGTTTGATTCCGTGGGAATCCAGACGGAAATAAGTATGTTCAACAGATAAAAATCTATTTTGTTCAGTCTACTTATAACCACCAAAGTAAGCAAAAAGAGAAAAAATAATGTTAAAATATCAAGCAAATATATAACCACCTCTTACCTAAATTGAAAACTTACCAGTGTATGTGAAATCTCAAGTGTATTCTACTAGAGTAACTCGGAGACATTCATGTCATTAGGTACTTATTTTGAAACAACTCCAACAACAGAAGAAAGAAAAATCATAATTAAATTTAAGTTACGTGCTACTCATATATTATTGTTATCTAAAGTAGTGGAACTTATATCTTTTATAAGGACATCAACAATAACAAAGTTTTGGTCCTTTCACAATATTAGCTCAGCTAAAAATATAGTATAATGATGTTTGTTGGGGTTCTGTTGAAACAAAAACACAAGTAGGTATTACGTGAGTACTTCATTACAAAGGGCTTACCTGGTTCAAAAAACTGGAGCGTGGAGATTTACATTTTTAAACTGAGGATAAAGTAGGTAAGCCATAAAAAAGATGAACCTAGATTAAACAGTAGGATTTTATATCCGGACTTAATACCGTTTGTTAGAACATCATTACTGTGCTGCAATTTTCAACAAACAATTTTGCTACTTGCAAATCACTACATACTCGTAGTATAAAACAAAGTCGCTTTCTCTGTCCCGATATTCCTATGTATGCTTAAATCTTTAAAACTACGCAACGGAATTTGATGTGGTTTTTTTTAATGAATAGAGTGATTGAAGAGGAAAGTTTATATGTATAAAACATCATGCTACAACAAACTGGTGCGGAGCAGAAGTGAAAAATCCTGCAAAAACGGGTGACGCAAACGAAGTTGCGGGGGTCAGCTAGTTAATAATATTATTGAATTAATATTATGACGTCATAGCAGACACGGCTTGATGTACACTTTAGCACGGAAAGCAGTAAGATATTAAGGATCCATAAACTACTCTCCATGTACTGCATGGTAATTCAGTAAAGTATATTAAATTACAGGTAATAAAAATCTTTACAATGGGTGGTAAAAAAGTACACACTGGCAGCACTTCACGGGGCCGCGAAGGATGGACGCTTGCCTGCATGGACTTGTGATTTTATGCGACATTAAAGGAGCTCTCCGTCTAGACCCAGGGTATTGTGTAAATTCTTTTAAAACGCTCTGGGACTAGAGGGTGAGCTTTTCAAAATCCAAAATCTGATAAAAACTACTGTTATCTAACTATCTTTAAAATATTTGGTATTTAGTTCGAAATAATAAACTCACAGGGATTTATATAAAACATTTTGATGAGTAAAAACGTGACAATTTGTTGCGTGCTCTAATTTATTAGTATAATTACTTTAATATAGATATACTACATGCGAAGAATATAAAGAAATATTAGGTATTACTTAACAAGGAATTTTATTAATAAGTAACTTTGATCAGAAAAAATCTATCACTTATACAATTCCAAACTTGACCAAGCATTTTTAAACAAGAATCTGCATAAGAATGATAATTAAGGGAGGAAATATACCACTCACTGTTGTACTGTAAGAATTACTTATTTTGCGGTCAGATGTCCTGTATATCTTATTTGTAGGCAAAACGCGTGACCAACTTTCAGATCTTGCTAGTGAAAGACAGGAGCTTTAGGGTATTTCTTGTTAGCAATGTCTTTCGTAATGTATGAAAATCCAAATTCAATTTGAGATTCGCTATTTCTGAGAATTCACTAGCTGTGGATTTCGCTGAGGTTTACAAACTTAAATGCAATAGTGGATTTTACTGATGATTATTTTGTGAAATCAGATTCATTTAAAGAATATATAGCTTTAATAAATTCTGTGCTAACCTAAAATCTAAAAGAAGACTTATATAAATATCGTCATTTAGATAGAATATTATTTCGGTGCGGGCAAGGGGCCCCCACCAAGCTCTTGGAGCCCATACCAACCTCAACTGCTAGATAAACAAAGCTCTGACGCAGGTTTTATTACCTTGGTTGGGATCATAACACAAAAAAATTCAAAACATTTTCCTTTTATCACCCATTTTTTCCGAATGTCCCCATACTATACTCTCCAGTAAAAAATCACTCGATTATGAAGATTCGCCGACGGCATTGTCATCGTTGACCAATAATATGTATACCTTGGGCTGGTTATTCAATTTAGTAGAAAACTTCGCGAAACATTCGTGAAAAGGATTGAACCAGATTGGGCATTAGGCAAATTACGTCACTTTTACTCTTTTTACTTACTGCAATACCTTAAAACAAAGGTTTTAGGGGTGTCGAAATGTGGATACTGATGACGGGGTTAGTTCACAAATTAAAAGTTGTGAGCTCAACTAGTGACACATTGGATGTTATGGCTGTGGTTTAATTTTGGTATAGTTTAGTAACTTGCATTTGTGCTTTTAAATTAATATAGCCTATATTATGATTGTGACATTTACAATGCCTGTGGAAGAACGAGTCATGATCCCAAACAATACTACATCCTTGATTTGTACATTACAAATTAGTGAATTAATATAAAAACTCTTTGTTAATAACTGAATCTGAATCTAGATTTATCTGAAGACAGGTCGTATAGACATCTGTCAAATCTAATTCATCTGTTGATCTGTAATATATATAAACTGCGATATATATAATATAAGGTGCGCGACCCCAACTGAGCTGGAAATATGCTAAAAGAATGATGACCATTATATTTCAAATGATAGCAAAGTCCTCACTTTCAATATAAAAATACATACACGTCGCAATTACCCGTTTAAATTTTGTCTATCGACACAGATCACATAGGTACGTGCTCAGTACTATGTTATCCCCTCGGGGCATGTACTTGAGTAAAATTATACACTGCATAGCTCACTCTATATAGTTTGCACCTCTCTGTCGTTTTGCAAATTTATATGAATCATTATTGGGTTGAATTATAGTACCACGTTGGGCTGAGCATGGACGGCTGAAGACTATATTCCTGAAAGAGAAACATGATTACTAAATTGCTGCTATTAGCTTTGGATATTTATTTTTTATAACATCTATTTTTGTGGTATATATTGTCCGAGAAGGGTCCATAGTTTTTAAAGCCCGGGATCCACTTATTATTAATACTTGGAATGGCGACTTTTACAGGAATGACTGCGATTTATTCGATGCGTACACTTTTTTACACCTTTTCCCCACGGATACGACCTCCCGCCGAAACATGGTGGAGGTGATTATGTCGGACTCGAACCGACTAAAACGCACGCCGTCTATGGGTCCTTGATTGCCAGAGGTGAGATTATACAAGACATATCTCTCACACCCCGGTAGACCCGGGGACATCTCTTTTGTGATGACCCCCTTCCCCCAATGATGTGAACCATGGTATCCTCATTTAACCCCCATATGTGAGGAGACGCTCTTTGCGCTACGGTCGCGGCTTGCACTGTCGTCAATAGTCGATTGGTACACTGCCCCATATGACGCAGGCCCCATATGACGCAGCGGAGATGGTTGTGGGTAAAAACGCAAACTTCACAATTTGCAATAACGTGCGTGATTTTTGCGGAATTTCAGTCTGAGTAATGTGCAGTTATTGGGAGTAATTTCAAAATTTGTTAGATCTCATAAATAAAATGAAAAATGTTATTGCCAGTAACCATTATTTATATAGAAGTTAATATATCCGGTGACCCTACACTCGGCGAGCCTGTTTTGAGGGTGTCGTGACGACTTCTTTTCACAGTTTAGTAGCTCGAACATCAATAGGTTTAACGTAATCTTACTCAAAATATTTTGGACAGTAAAGTGACAAAGTTCATGGCTGTTACATAATAATACAAGGTGCCAATGGCTTTAACTTCCTACTACCGTAAGGAAGCTACGACAGTGCCTCGTCGGTTGTTTAGCAGGTGAACAAGCAGGTGGGGTTGGTTTGGATCTCAAAGGTGGTGATAGAACTTTGTATGGAAAGACTTAAACTCACTGTGAAATTACTTTGTTGGTATGCAATTAATTTTTACTGGACTTAATTTTCCAAAAGCATAATATTTTTAACCAACCTCTTTTTGAAATTTAAGCTTCAATTCAATCACGCCTTAAAGTATGTATTCTCTTTGCCTCAAAGAAGAAAATTATATTACCATGTTACCATAGATTAATATATACATACTAGAGCATGTTACAATAACCTAGAAAATGTCCAATGAGAATATGCGAAATATTTTTAGTCTCTTTATATTAGCCTTGTTAGTACAGAGGATCAGATGCCAGTGGGATTATGTTACGGAACAAAAGAAAAATGAACCAGGGCTGTGTCTAATAAGCAATTTTAGTGAAAGTCAGGGTGTGACCGACATCATGAGTACACCAGCTATTACAGATGATGAGAAATTTGATGACTATGATCTCAAGAAGCTTTTTGTAAAAAAATTTAAACTATACAAAGATTCAGGGAGTGAAAAATATAATAATAAGTCGTTAGAAATAATGAGGGCCAAAAGAAAACCTAGGGGAGTGCCATATCATACACCTGTAGGTTGTCATACCTGTTACGCAGCTGGGAAAACAAGTACAGATGAAAAATGTTATAAGGGTAATATGTAAGTACACTTTTGCACTATGTTATATCTGGAAGTCAATGTTACTATACATTAACTTTAACAAAAATGTTAATGAATGTTTTACGTTTACCTCTGTTCTAAATATACAATTATAGCTGTAATGTTCAAAGGTTACCAACAGTCAAATGTGCCGATGCTGAATACTGTTTTACGGAAATCCATCCTGAATACTTGAGAAGGGGTTGTATATTACCTGGAAGGGTAAATAGAACATTTGTATGCAAATGCCCACTCTGTAACGACAAACCTTCCGATGAATCCTCACATTATGAATACACAACGATCAATGATTGGGCATATGATAATTCTCGATTGGCAAAGCGGTTGCTAGGCATGGACCTTATTTGTAAAGTTTGTGAAACTAAAGGGGTAGACCCCGTACAGGACCAAATTTGTAGATCTGGAAAAAGGTGAGTCTTCTCATACCATTTTAAAGTTTCAAAAAGATTAAATCTCTAATGAGATACTTTAATTAAAAACTACATTTTACATTTTATTTTACACCGTTTACAGCCTACCTTGTGAAAAGCGGCTACTATAAGTAGGTAATGGATTATTTTCATATCGGGTAGAATACATGCGTTATCGTTATTATATCAATACTAAACATAAAATATCCTTGGCCACCATTGCTGGTGTAATTTCTGCTTTTTCTTCAAAGCAAAGCAGGTTTTTATAACCGAATTTATTGCATTATTTTCGAGCCTGGTAGTAACTGTCGTCTGACCTCACAAACCTGAGAGCAAAGCCTGCTCAGATTCCTATCTGTTGATCAGGTACATCGGTTCATCTTTATGGGTGAAATTGGCTATTTGAAGTTTAATATTTTTACCTTTTGTTTTAGTGCGGAGTATATGGTATGTCCGCATAATCATATCTGCTATACAAATATCGACGACGAAATAGATTTTGTTTCAAGGGGATGTATAAACAGGCCGGCTTATAATTCAATATATTTCTTCTGTAATAGCACTGCCTGTAACAGAAAACCGTTCCTACGTCCTAGACGTAGAATAGAAAGAGAACAAATCACAATATCCATTCCACCGTCTCATTTGAAGTCCCTTTCTATAATAAAAGATTTTGAGAAGAGTTCAGCAAAACAAGTTACCGAATTTCCAATAATCCTTTTAACGTTGAGCATAAGACATTTTGGAGTTATTCGACCTCTTTAGAAAGTAGATAGACAGAAGAACGGATTAAAAAGGACTAATTGGAACTTGACGTATTTTTGACATTTACTTTTGAAATTTACGTTTACTTTGGTTGCCAGAATGAAAGGAGCTATATTTTTACAGATATTTTTATATTTGTGTTTAAACAAGATGTATGGATTTCAAGATAATGCCAACAGTAAGAAATTCATACCTTACTTTAGACGACAGGTAGAAGAAATGGAAGAAAATAATTTACCAGAAAAGACAGAAAATGATGACCCTCGGGGTAATTTGGTGTCATTTCTGGTCAATAATGTGAAGGAAATTTTTGATGATATAGTTGAAAGTACAGAGACAAGATCACAAGGAATCATTATTAAACCTACTATGACAATAATAGCTGTTACACCGTCCCTCACAAACAGTTCAACTACATTTAGATCAAATATTACTATTTCTTCTACTGAAGTTTCTATTACTAGTACTACTCCAATGCCTTTAATTCAAGTTACCTCAGTGCCTCCAAACTATACTACTTTAATATCTTCAATTTATACTACTTCAGTGCCTACAAATTCTACTGATGTCATTTTTGAAAATTTAACCCTTACTACTTTGTTAGATGACAAACGTACAAGGCAGAGTGAACTGACGAGAAATAAAGGTGTAGCTAAGACAGATAAACGGGAGCATGATATTCAGATGCTGTCCCAGCCTTCATCTTTGAGTCCAAATGCTGGTAATACATCGGATTCATATATGGAACACGATACGAGGAGGTCGTGTATAATGTGTAACAACGTCGCTGTAGAAGACTGTAATGATCCTAAAAATAAGCTGTAAGCATATTCTTTGATTATTTAATTGCAATGAATAGTGTGTAAAAGTATAATGGAAGTAAGGATAGTAATATAATGTAAAGTCATAGTACTTATATAGGTTAATATAGTATTAAACTACTATAGTACTAGATAGATTAAAATGATTGCATGCATGTATTAAATTTTCTCGTGTTATCATATAGCTTAAATAGTAAGAAAATAGGATGACAAACTGGAAACTGAAATCATTAATCATTATAAATCCAACTAAATTCTTAAAATTCCCATAGTAAATAAATATTTGTATTGTAACTCAGTATATTTTATTAAGAAAACAACTTTCTCTTGATTTTGTTAAATTTTCAGAATACAGTCCGTAATGTGCGAGCGTGATGACGATTTATGTTATTCAATGCATACACCATTTGGAATAATAGATCGCGGATGTTATAATTCAAACCATAATCTTACCACCTATGTATGCTCCTGCAACCTTTGCAACTATATATCTATTTCTGAGATGCCATTTACATTCAATAACAAGCAAGATTGGGTTGATAATGTTATAGAAATTTCAAGAACAAGGCACTTCAGAAAATCAGTATTTAAGGACATGTCCTGCTTGAGATGCGAAGTGAATACAACTGTACAAAAAGCAGATTTACTTGAAAGTGCCAATTGCTTAGAAGGAAGCATGTATGTATTGTAATTTTTCAAAAATCCATTCTTCATTCTCTGAGTCTATTCCCAACTTAATTGGAATCGACTTTCTAGTCCAACTAAGATGCGGCTGAACCTCGATATTTCCCGCGAAGCGATTGCCATCAGACTTCCACAACCAAATTGGCGATATCGAAGTTCTGTAGTTAGGCTAGTCGAACTTTTGAGGGCTCCAACTACCCGTAACGACTGGCATAGATGTTCGTATGGCAACCAGAACCGAGGGCTTAACGTGCTCTCCGAGGTAAGACCAGACCAGTACATATAACAATATTCATGCATACAAATAGTTGCACTGAGTGGGGATAGAACCCGCGCCTCCTGCGTAGCAGTCGCGTTCACTACCGCCACGCCACAGAATCCATGTAATGTATTCAATCTATTATCAGAAAAGTATTATTATGCTATTTCATGGTAGTATAATACTTATTTGTATTAATAAATACTTTTGCCTTTATAAATAAATTCTCCTGTTGAAATGAAGCTCTGACGCAGGCTTTTCGCTTGGGAGAAAAAGATGAAGGAGCAAACGTTCCAAAGGTACCGAGTAACCTCGGTCTTCTTGGATGCAAAAATGGTAACAACTTGAATATTGCAATAGACATTTTTGTTTGTCTCTGCAATGATTTATTATGGATAGTGAAACCCGGGTATTAACGTGATGGCGTAGTAAGCCTTCCCGAAGAGCCGAGTAACCTCGGTCTTCTTGGATGCAAAAATGGTAACAACTTGAACATTGCAATAGACATTTTTGTTTGTCTCTGCAATGATTTATTATGGATAGTGAAACCCGGGTATTAACGTGATGGCGTAGTAAGCCTTCCCGAAGAGCCGAGTATCCTCGGTCTTCTTGGATGCAAAAATGGTAACAACTTGAACATTGCAATAGACATTTTTGTTTGTCTCTGCAATGATTTATTATGGATAGTGAAACCCGGGTATTAACGTGATGGCGTAGTAAGCCTTCCCGAAGAGCGCAATCTATGCTCGGGCCCTCACCGTAAGTAGCGGCGCTGCCGTGAAACAAATTTCTACGACAGAAGAAGAACGCGATCATATGGTAAACACAATATTTTACCTTTTGATTTGTTTGACGTTTCGGCCAGGTTGCACTAGCCGTGGTCACAACCTGAGTGGGGTGTGTTGTCACGACTCTGAGAGG
Source organism: Pelosia muscerda (assembly GCA_963691645.1). Classification (NCBI taxonomy): domain Eukaryota; kingdom Metazoa; phylum Arthropoda; class Insecta; order Lepidoptera; family Erebidae; genus Pelosia; species Pelosia muscerda. The sequence goes on from OY829113.1 coordinate 10,691,108, forward strand.
TGCTGGGAGGGTGAAGTTTCTTGTTCAATTACCCCCACATGGCCATTGTTACTACACACTACACTGGCCGTCTCCTTGTTTGCCACCACTTCTCTACCTAACCATAATATCATGCAACTCGAAAGTTTAAAAGTGAGAATTTATTATGAAAATATGTTGTTTTAGTGGTAACATACCAGTGGAGGAGTGCGAACAAAATGAAGTTTGTGCAGTGAAAGCACACAGAGCGGATGGTTATATTTGGCGAGGATGTGTCCATGCTCCACTGTACAACTATTGGTGGCAATTCTGTGATTATGACTTATGCAATTACGACACTGTTTTATCTCTCTATGATTTTGTTTGAGGTCTTTTATAATTTTTCAATGTGCAATATTTTTTATTTTTTTAAATACTTACTACATTTACAAAAATCATGAAAATGTTTTATTACTACTAGTATTAATATGTAGATTGTTAGAAAGGTAATCATTATATGACCTCATGGACTGATTTTCAAGTTAGTCCTAAGGGTTAATCTACCAATTACTAATTAGTTCATAAAAATAAACTAAAATTAAAACATCCGGAAGTGTTATCTACTACTCACCTGTAGAGTCAATGTGCTCTATTAGACTATATATTTATGGGGGATCAAGACTAATGTGCAAACCAATCACATTTACAAACAGTTCTTACTATTATTTTAGTGGAGTTTGCGAGAGGTGGCAAGATATCTCTGGCGAGGTAGACAACGTTCGACCGGAGCAATTGGCAGAGGAGGAAAGTCCGCTTTCTGTATCTTAATTGTCGTTTCATTATATATAGAACTATATCACTCCTCCGTTTATTATTTGACGGGCGGTTTTTCAGTTTCTGGGCCTTTGAATACTAGAAATATATCGAACAAATTCTACCAAATCAATAATTGGGTGACAACGAGGTTGGTACATAAGCTCATCAATCAATTAATGATAAATGTGATCTCGCAAAACAGACCATTAAAATATTAAAAATGTGTGAAATATTATTTTCGTTTGTGAAGAAAAAGTGTTTGATCTCCTCAGAACAAATTACAACTCGAAACAAAACTTACATAGTTCAACACCAGTTGTTACTGAACAAAAAAAAGTAGACGAGATCATTGCTCAGCCTTGTCTGTTTATAATAACAGTGTTTCGACTTCCAGCGGGTAAAATGGTAATGAGCGGTGTAGAATGCACGATAGTTTGAGGTGCCCTACGGCACTTCCAGTTACTTTCAACACGTACTGCACTGTGTATTTAATGCTTAACTTCACTTGCTCTCTGTCAAAGAGATCTGAGAGCTCGTGAACAGTTTCATGATTCATATGCATAATACAATTTTATGATATAATTTCAGTAATATTTACCTTTATAAAGTTACTGGGAATAAAATTGTTTTTGGATAAACAGATATTAACCTTTAAGTATTGGGCATTGGCGTGCTCTAAGCGTATCACTAACGCTGAGGTGACGTATCACAGACATACAAATTTAAAAGATATATAAATAATAATAGATCTTGATTTATATTCCTATAGCATGTGATATTGCTGGCTGCATATTTGAAATACCTAAATTTGCAATTAATTTTAGCAATAATTAATATTATTCATAATATTTCAATAACGGTTTGTTAAATTTTAGGAACTTTGAGATCTTTTCTATAAATTAACGTAAAAATAGGCAAACATACGTCAATTATTTCCGCTCTTCAATCATATGGTTATCAAAATATAGGTAATAACACTAAGTAATATTAAGTCTAAAAGAAAAAAAAAACTTTACCAAAATGTACTGAGATTTTTAATTAAATACCTAATAAATAAAACCTGACGTCTGTGAGACATCAATAACACGGACAAACACCTACATATTCGCAGCACTTACCGTGTTAGCTAGCGGCATTTTTTAGTTTACAGTATGTATTTTGGTGTCTCTTCTACTCTTAATTTTCATGATTTAGTTTAATGTACTAACGGGTTTTACGGCAGTAACTCCCGTCTGAAGCACCCTAACCTTGTGGGGGAAACCTACACCAGATTCTTGTTTACCAATTCATAGGTCATGGGGATACCGGTTTGCAGATGAGCCTGGATCCCTAAAATTTTGATGAAGCCCCATATTTCTATATATACGTACTGCAATAATGAGTCTACTTCATTAATGTAATGTAAATAATGAAGTAGAATAACATAATTAATGTATATGGTTAGCGAAACCCGGCTTTTAATGCGATCATATGGAAAATACAAAATAAGTATAATTAATGTACTAAATTAAGAACAAGGAGAAATGTCCAACAATGTTTATTAAAAAGGGTTAAAGATATTTAAAATGTTAAAAATTCGTTTTTACATTCGAAATTGTGGAAGCAACAAAAAAAATAAAGTCCTGCTAATGAGTGTTCTACAACACCGCGTAACAATAAATAACTGTTCCCTAAATGGGTTAACTTTGGCCATGAAATATTAAACGATGTATCTTTGCAATTCGATTTGCCCTTATACAAAACACTTATAATAAATGGTGAAAAAATACATTAAATTTTTAAACGCAAGCTGTTGCGGAACTAGAGCTGGGTTCCGTGACCTGCGCCTGTAGAATGAAAAGTGTCAATAAGCTAGCTGTCAGAGCGGACAGGCTAATGCTGCAGATTCCACTGCTGGCCATGGTCGGAAGCAAGAGTGTGTGAAATGTTGCTACCTTATTTCTTAATTCTTTATAGCACACACACAGTACAATTGCTAAAACATGTCCAAAGGCGAGCTCATTTCAATATGAGTGAGTTCTCTTCCAGTAAACCTTTGAATACCAAGAAGTAGATATGGTAATAAATTGATGTGCCTTTTTTTGTTAATGGCTGAAATAATTCAATAGGTAGTAAGTACATATCTTGTACAAATAATGGAATGATGGAACGAATGCCGATCAATATCACGTGTAATTAAGGTAATATTATTTAAGAAATCTCACCGTATTATCAGGAATGTAGTTGTGTCAGCGGCGACAGTAATATATTGCTGACATAAAATGTCGAGATTTGTGTAGATAGTACATACCTGAATAGTCGGTTTCCGCCCGAATCTCCGATCCTACTAGCGAGGTCACAAAAATGTGAAAAATTAAGTAGATAAGGTCTCAATTGAATCCATCAATGTCAAATTTTAAAGGAACTTTTTATTCTTAAGAATCTGGTACCTGTACATTATGATTATAATTGCTGTAACTGTATTTTAGCTATAGACAACGAATGTCTCCGGGATAAAAACTTGCTAACATACATAATATTGCCTGGTAAATCCTCAAAGAGGTAGGCACTGCGATATTAATAGGAGGATAACCTATTACCGTCAAGCGGGCATTTTGTCATGGGCTGTATATTTAATATCGGATAAAGATCAGCCCTATCCCTTAGTTGCTTTCTACGACACCGACCGGAAGAGATAGGGTGACCCTGCTCTGTTGTGTTCCACCGGCAACCAACACAACAAAATTGTTATATAAGGAGTTGGAATAAATTTGTCATTTTCTCATTTGTCATCATTGAACTAAAATGATAATATAATTTTAGCTATATTAATTGTAATTACATTTCCATTAAGTTATCATGTTGTATGATATTACGATATTTGATATTTTATACCACTTAGGTGTCACACGTCCCACCTGATGGAAAGTGTTTACTGTGGCCTATGGACGTATGCATCACCAGGGGTGTTACACTTGCACTGCCGACCTTGTAAAAACCTTCTAAAGCCTTAATAACCTAGAGATTTATGAATTGAAACTGTTGAACAAAGTAAGAAAAGAATACAATAATCTGTTAACACTAGGGTAGGGTGGTATAAGATTGCGCGGGCGATAAAATTGCGCATACGTCATAGCAGGATAACGGAGAGAGCTTCGTAACCAACTTCAGTTTTGTTTTGTTAGCGGTCGCAACCAGTACATACTCGCAAAAAATTATAATAAATGAGTAGAAAACAAAAGAGATACGTAGGTGCAAAGTTTTTATTCACTTTTGATCTAAATTTTTGATGAAATGATTGCATTACTGTACAAAAACTCTATATAATTTTAATAAATTGTTAATACTTTCTCGCGGCAGTATCATTCAGGTTTCGACCTGATAGGAAGTAGTTTGAACATTGTCTATGAGATGGCAGTAATATCATGATGTTAAGAATGGTATTCGGATGTGTAAAATTGCGCAAGTCGGGTGTGTGTACAATTGCGCGCGCAATTTTACCCGTCCGAAATTTTAGTAGGTAAATATAAATATTATTTTTGAATTGTTCCGCCACATTTATATCTTTCTATTCAATTTTGATTGATTAATTCATTATTTATCGGATTTTCTATTATAGTTCTATTTTTATTTGGAATGTCTAAAAGAGAAAGGAAAACAGCTCGTCAGGTTTGTTCTGGTGAAGCCATGGAGAAGGCACAGAGGTGCATTGGTAATGGCGAAAGTAAAATAGCCGTGGCTCCGTCTTTAGGGATGACAGAGCTTATAATATAGCTTATAAGCTATCTAGAAATAGAAACCAAAGATTAATAGGAAAAAGAAGATTTAAAGGTGTGGTGGATGCAACGAAGTGTTTAAGGAGGCAATAGTAGAAGATTGGATTGCGTGCAATACATGTAAAGAGTGGTGGCATGAAAACTATTCAGATTACGATGACTCCGGCGCTTTTATTTGTGATATGTGCAACTTATATAGCTGCGGGATCTTATCGACCTCAACGCGCAATTATACACACTAGGGTGTATAAAGTTGCGCAATTCCCGATTTGTGATTTTGCTTTAATAACTCAGAAGATTATACATTTTTTGTTTTCATTCATATAATAATTTGTTGCCATATTAATAAGGTCAAATAAATAAATGATTGATTTCAGCTAGGATTCACATTTTTTATTTTATTTTTAGTTTTTTTTTTTTTTTTATATTATCACGCCTATATCCCCGAAGGGGTAGGCAGAGGTGCTAGCACCCACATTTCGCCATTTTATATTTGGGTCCCAATGTAATAGGTGGCGAGCCTATTGCCATTAACCGGGCACTTATAAACCTGCGATAAATACACACATAACTTCGAAAAGTAGCCGCGGTAGCCTAGTGGTATGGGTAATGGACTGCTGAGACGAGGTCTCGAGTTCGATCCCAGGTTACCATGGCACACACCAATGACTTTTCGATGCTTTTCGAAGTTATGTGTGTATTATCGCAGGTTTATAAGTGCCTCGGAGAGCACGTTAAGCCGTCGGTCCCGGTTGCCATACAAACATCTATGGCAGTCGTTACGGGTAGTTGGAGCCCTCAAAAGTCCAACCAGCCTAACTTGGAACTTCGATATCGCCATTGGTCATTAGACCATTGGTTGTGGAGGTCAGATGGCAGTCGCTTCACGGAAAATATCGAAGTTCAGCCGCATCATAGTTAGACTGGAAAGCCGACCCCAACTGAGTTGGGAAAAAGGTTCAGGGAATGATGATGAACTTCGAAAAGTATCAAGTCATTGGTGTGTGCCATGGTAAACCTGGGATTGAACCCGAGACCTCGTCTCAGCAGTCCATTACCCATACCACTAGGCTACCACGGCTCTTTTTTTTTTTATGACCTATTGATTGAAAACTGCGCAATCTTATACCACCCTACCCTAACTGGCGCAAAAGTTGTCGCCCGAACTACTTTCAGTGTAATTATTTTAATTAAATTATCTCAAATTACAACAGTGTGATATTTGTCGTAGTAAAGTAACGTTTCTAAGCACTTTGTTTATAACTTACAGGAAATGCTTCTAAAAGCACATTTTATCCGAACATCAACAAATGAGATAAGATTGGTAGGTTTTATGAGCGCATCAAGGAAAATAACATGTGTCAATAAGCCATAGACGATGGAATTTTCTGGTACTGCTTCATGTTGTCCCGTATACTCCATCAGCCATTCCATCAAAATTTTATTACAAACGGTGGTTTATTAGTATACAAAATTTTCTACGTACAATAAAGTCGCCGAAACATAGTTAAGTTTGGTGTAGTAAAAGAGAATTAAGTGTTTTTTTTTCTTAATTAGGATCTTACTTTTTAATACAATTCATGATTTCTAAATTAACCCTAGAAAGATAGCGTTATTATACAGTAAAGGAAAAATTATAATGAGCCCCAAATGCATGAACGGTTTTTTAAACTACTTTTATAGCATATCAAAATATTTAATCCTTTTTTATAATGCGAAGATCCAATATTAGCGAGTAAATAAACAAAATTTATTTATGTTTATATCTTTTTTATAATAAAAAAAATACAATTTTACAAAACCTAAGAAAAATATGTAGACTTCTATTAGAAGATATTAGGTAAAATGCATCTTTCAAAAGCTTGAGTTGGTTATAATAATATGACTGTGATACTTACCGAACTATAGCGGACATTCTTCGGTAGTATTGATTAGCCGTTGGACAACACGGCCATACGCTTGTTAGTTAAAAAAATACAGCGATTTCGCAAATGAGTTCTGGAGATCAGATGGCAGTCACTTTACAAAAATATCGAATTTCCACCATGACGCAGTTAGTCTGGACCCCGAACTCCGAGGTGGCAATTTCATATGCGAAGGGGATAAAAACAAGAATAATGAAGTGATCCTATATAAGTGTATCGTTTTCTATTCTTTTACGAAAATCTGAATAAAGGTAAAATTAGAAGACGGAGTAAGCGGATAAGTGTATAAAACCCTATCAAGACTTTACTCTCAGAATTAGATCACATAAATAATAAAGAACATATTCACGTCTGTAAGGCCTCGAAAATGTACGTAGGAGTGTAATTAGCACCTACATTTTCCTATAGCCTATTACTGTTCAATCCTGTTGTACTAAAATATACTAAATACTGTTTAATCAGGAAGTTCAAGCGGGTGAAACCGGAAAAAATAACTTAATCAGGGCCGGAACTAATTAAACTAAATAGCTCCGTACTAAGTCAAATCAAGATATCATTAGGGTTTCTTAAAATTACACCGATGATTATAACTGGCAAAGGACTTTAAGTTAACCAAGCTATAAAGGTATACTTCTTGCGATTATTTCTATTCTGTTAAAACGTAAATTATTATTATAATCGTAATAATATTTAGAACAGTTTCATTCTCTTTTGATGATAGAACTAAGAATATTTTGAGATTTTATTTTCAGCTTATCATCAGGCGCAGTGAAGACAAGTTGACATGTCCTACTTAAAAGTAACTAATGTAATATTGAATTCTTCTTCTTTCGTGTCAATGATCCACTCATGCTTATACAATTTTAGAGTAAAACCTTGAAAAAATATTGTAAAATATTGTTTTTGTTTAACTTAATATTTTGATTAGGTGGCTCTTCTTCTTTCGTGTCAAAGAAATGTCTAGGCCACTCCAGAATAATGCCTTGCCATATCGACTGCACCGTTAGCGACTCCATTCAGGTCGTCTTTAGTGCAGGAGGCAGGGCATAAGGGGCACGTAACTAAGTGCGTCATGGACTGCCATGGGGATACCGCAGCCGCCTGTGGACTAGGCCCGGGTCACGGATTATCCACATGCATAGTTTTTTTGCAAATAATTATCTCGTTTACTCGTTTTTTGTTGTTCGTATTTAGTGTAGAGGAATTTGCTGCAACTATTGAATTTTTTTAATAGGTACTCTGTATTGTTTCAAAATATAGGGCGAAAATGGTGCGGTTATTTTAGGTAATCATAATAGTCAAGAAATTTGTGCTTGTCGGATGCTTGTCAATTGTCATCCGTCACCGTTTTCTGAATATGAAAAAAATATATGTTAGGAAAACAATGATGAATATCAACCAACCCGCTACCTCGCTATGTGTGTTTTGCGCTTCCTGTTCCAAAATATATTAATCCTGTAAAACATTTTATTCGACTAACGACCCATGTTGTTATTATAATAGGCTTAGGTTCAATTTTATAAGCACGCATAGTATACGTTTTAAAATTCTTAAATCACTAACTGTAAATGATAAATTACATATAAATTACACTAGTCAGTTGTACTCAATTGAAGTTCTCAATTTCGGCGACTGGTTTCTGGTTTGGCAGAGGTAGGTGTTAATTGATTGCCTTAGAGGCAGATTCTAACGGTTATTGTTACGATATCTCATTATATTCAATGAGCTATCATCAAATGTTGTGACTTATCCGCTATCGCCGATCGCGCAATCTGGAGGTCATGCTGGCCGATGTAATGATGTTTCGTACGTATTGTTTTGAATGTCGAGAATATCATCAATCTCTGGTACAGTTAACTCAAACGGTTGCAGACGTATTGTTATATATACGCCTATTAGAATATACAGGTTATTACACTGTATTCCACGTAGAAATATATATAGGCTTCACTTTTTTGAGATCATTATTGTATTCATTAAGATTAATGTAATTATATGTCCGATTTCTATTCCCACGCTTCAATAATGTAATTATATTGAATACCTACATAGACATTCCAATTATGTATAGTAAAGTACTCCAGGATTTGTATTGAATTCTGTAGAACCAACAATAAGAAAGTACTGCAAACACTAAATTGTTACTACTTACTTTCATTACTTCTGGTGTTACATTTACTCATAAAATCGTAAGTATTATTTATAATACACCTGTACTTCACCAAGATATTTGTACCTAAACGGTTTTGCCTTGCGGCATTCTCAAACCTTTGAGGCAAAACGGGTTAGGTACAATAATAAATATTATTATGAAGTACAAGTGTCAATCAAAATCAACAGTACAAATAGTGTAAACTGGTGTATATCTAACACTATAAGATACGTCTGTCTAAATGTACAAATAACGATCATTCGGGAACCACGCGTCGGATGCAACAGAAACAAGAATTCAGACAATTATGTACGTCGCCGCTTCGCACTCATTTTATTTGTTCCTTTACGCGTTTCCCTTTATAACACTGTTACTTTTTGTTCAAGATTTGTTAGTATGGTAGTCAATGTGAACAAGAATCGTAAGTTTTTTTTCAGTTGATGTACGACTTTTTAATAGCAAAATTTTATTATGATATATTATTGTAAAAGAAGACCACTAATATATTATCTTAAACACATAAACTTTTTGGAAATACTTCTGCTTCGGCATTTCTTAAAGTGTTCATTTACTAGGTTATTCAGTAACGCCATGTTTTTAAAACACGTGACTTTAATTCGATTGACACTCACTTATAGCTTAATTCGTTTTCCATTATAAAAATTTATATTCAACATTCAAATTCAAAAACTAATAATATTTTATTACACACAAATAATCTCACAACTTTATAAAATATCTAACCACAACTCACTCCACATACTCGCAATCGTTTTATAATACGCTTTTGGCTTCTCGTTAGAGATCCCTGCATGTCTGGAGTGGATTTTGGGATGCATATACAGCCGCAAAATATTCACACAGGTTACTGAAAGCCACTATAATGGTACTGCTACGCTTTTTGTTGGACAGGCATACCAATAACGGCTGACAAAAGCTTTTGCCACAGTATTGTAAGTTTGAAATTCCTATAATTTTCGGCTTCCATTTACCATTGTCCGTTTGGTCAGACTTAAAATTTGACCATATGATTGATCGCAATTAATTGAGCAGAACCGGAGATAAATAATAAATACTGGCTGACGCCTGCGGCTTTGCACCTCGTGGAATTCTGTTCTCGTTCCTGTTCGTCCAATTAAAACTCTATTCCCGTTTTTGTAACCTGTGGGAACCTTAAAAACAATGAAATACATAAAAATACCTAGTCGTATTAACGGAGCTGTTCTCTAGTTTCATGCATAGCAACATTGATTTTTGTTAATAGGGTAAAAGCCGGATAGTTGCGCCACTTTTCAACAAAGCTATATAGTAAAGAAATATGTGCTTAATAAGAATATTGCAAGGTGTATATCAAATTATAGGTCTTTGAGCTACTATAGAAGCCTATTATTAAGAACATAGTTATTATAGGTTTTGAGTAAAACCTGTTTTATTGGACCTCTCAAAGAGAGGATAGTTGCCCACTCTAGCGGATAGTTGCCTAACGTAAATAATACTTCAGAGGATACTTGCCTCATGCGGGGATAAACGCCTCACAATGACTTTTGATGAAAAACAAATTCATATCGATTTACTCAACCAGTCTTTATTATTTATTGTAATCTTTTATGCAATTCTAATCAACGTTATACAAAATATAAAAAGAATAGCCAAAAATTATACCCCGTATCCCGTGGTATACCGTACATTTGCGATATTTAGTTGTATTTTTTTATCCAACTCTTGGAATGCAAGACCTAAACTTTCCTCTGTCCAGCTTATGTGACGCGGCACCACGCCGGCTTTACGCTGATACTTACGAGGCATTTTGCTTACCTAAAAAGTTAATTGATTATTAATTTTATTTTATTAACGGGTAGAATGCACTCTGGGGTTACGTACGTCCATAGGCCACGGCAACCACTTTTCATTAGGTGCATATCTGCCACTTTAAGTGGTATAAAAATAAAAATAAAGTATAATCTGAAAAAAAAGTACTGACACGGGTGGGCATAGAACACACGACCTAAATACTTATTGTATTCTAGCTAAGTTACAGCCACAATGAATAAAATGACACAAATAGAAAATATTTGCCTTTGTTCGTGAAGGAATTTATAGTTGCGAATAGTTGCCCCCAGAGCAACTATCCGCACAAGTTTCTAGGGCAACTATCCTTTTTGATACGGATCCTTGCCCTTTTCATTTGCGAAATAAATAATAATTATTTTACAATAATATGTAATAAACTTTTCAATGTAAAGCCTAATGCACGCAAAGAAATAAAAGGTGGATTGAAACCACAATTAGTAATAAAAATATTCAACAGAAATAACTTACCAATATAAGTTCAACACCTGTCGAAGATTCACCGCGGAAGATTTTCGCTTGCACGAGTGAAACGCTTGCGTCTATGGTGACGGTTAACGTGGCCCTGAGGTCTACGGGAGGTGTACTTACAACTATAGTAAAACGCTAATGCCACTTACATCCGTAACATAGTGTATTCGAAACCGTGGCAAGTATCCCGCTGGCGCAACTATCCGGCTTTTACCCTATAGATAAAGTTGCTATATTACATAAGTAACCGTAATTTAAATTCGTCAAAAAACGTATTTTCTGAAATATAACACTGGTACACAAGTAATAACCTGCTACTCAATGTCAAGAAAACAAAAAGTGTAAAATTAACGATGCCCAATGTAAGACATATAGATTCACACATTACAATCAATAATGAATCTGTTGAAGTCAATACCACAGTTTGTCTTGGAGTAACACTAGATAATAAACTACATTAGAGTTCTCATATCACAGCGATAACAGGAAGACTTAGCTCAGCTGCCTATGCGGTTAGAAAGATAAGGTCAGTAATTGACGAGAAAAGGCACGATTAGTTTGTTACAGTTACTTTCATAGCGTTATGACATATAGCTGTGGAGCTCAGTTACCAATACTGAAACGATAATCATATTACAGAAACGAGCTATACGAACAATCTATTGCCACGGATCCCGTGACTCGCTGAGAGAACTGTTTAAAGAAATGAATATTTTAACAGTTGCCTTACAATATGTTAACGACAACGATAATTATGTAAAGAAGAGCTTGAATCTTTTCAAAAAATCAAACAAATATAACTTTAATACACGAAGTAAAAACTTTCAATTCTAAAACTACGGCTTCATAAAGTGGGTAGTCCGTTTGTAAGCAATAGTATAAAAATAATTTATAAAATTTCTCAGGTTTGGTTGAGCTACCACTTAATAAGTTTAAAATAGAAGTGAAAAGATGTTTAATCGAAAAAGGTTATTAAAAACTAGACGAATATCTTGATGATAAAACAAGCAATAAAAACCTAAACTGAATAAACGAAATTATTTCTTTGATTCTTTGATTGAGTAAGAGGTTAATTAAAACAGTAAAAACCGCACGAGAACACCGACGACTTCTTCACTTAATATAATATTTTAAAACGTAAAGCTATGGTGTTAACGCAATGTTTGTATTGTTTCTATTCGTGTCTGTCCAAATGGGATTAATGGCAATTCCTCAAGTGCTAAATCACCGAGAGCTCGTAAAAAACACCTGTCGCTACTGTGAATTCCAAGTATCAAACCTGATCGGAAACACCATTGTTTTGTAGCGGATATTTTTATTACTTGTTTGATCTGGAAACATAGATTTTTGAATTGAAGGTAAGTAAGTGTTAAATGAATTTGATTACCTTTAATTTTCTTTCGGTTTATGATTTGCGAATTTGCCCCATCTGCTATCAAAATTGTTCTATTTTTGTTGTTTTTGTTCGAATCTTTTTGGGCATTTCAATTGGGTTTTTGATTTTTGTAACTATACTGAAAATAAAATGAATTATTGAATGAATTTCGCCTTTTCATTTTCATTATTTTCATTGATGCGTTAATGAAAAGAATGAAAATGAAAAGGCGAATGTCTAGACCAAACTTGAACCCGCGATCAGTCTTTTACAGAGAGAATTTGAAATACGCCTGCACGTCTTAGTGGGCGAGTTATAGGACTGTCTGTAGATTACTCCAACGTTGCGCCCTAGACATGTTCTAGTAGCAATTGAAGTGGATAATCTAATGAATAAAATAGAAGATTAAATATAATATGACAATCGATAATACGTATGATAATACCGACACGGAGGACAGAATAGGTATATATAATTAGATGAATAACGAGTATATTTTTGAAGTGATTTTGATCTAGACTTGTAATATAACAGAAAATAATACTTCAATGAAAGGATTATTGCCTACACAAAATAACTCCACGCGCATTCCAGTCCATCTCAATATTATCCACTTTAACATGCACTGCAATATAATGATACTGGGGGTAATCATTTTTATTTTACAACACCATATCCAGTCCATTATTGAGACTTGCCCTATCCTTGATATGATGTTTAAAATTACTTATAACCCGATTCCTATTCTCTTCTCAATGGTGGCATGGTGCGAGACAAACTAGATCAAGATAAGTTTATTTTCACCATTCGCCATGGTATCTCATTGCCACATTAGTTTGCTCATCCTGCGAACTAAGGTGGTAACATTTTTATGTTTTTATGTTGTCGTTTTATATCATTTAGAGCTTATATTTTAGCTTTGTCTACATCACAATGGCTATCAAAAAGTGTAACAGTGAAAATTTTTAACTGACCCATCTGCGATTAAATATCTTTATTACAATAAATTTCAGCTGTAGGGTACGTGACTTGAGGGTTATTTATTTTTAAGTAAACCTATGTATATTTTTATTGTAATTCGTTTGATACTCTCTCAGGCGTTAATTGGTAGTGCTTGTGCTGCTAAGCACGTAATTAATTTCCTTGCGATTAGATAGATAGATAGATAACTTTTCATTGTACACTAAAAACAAAACAAAAATAAATACAATAAAACACCAAGGACAAACTCACTATTATTATTATTTGTAATAATAATATAGGTCGGAGTCGAACCAGGGTGAATTAGAGCGTGCTTAAAACTTAGCTGCCGTTATTCTGCGAATCTGGCACCGTACTCTATAATATGATTAAGGCTGCGACTTGTTGTAAGCAACACAGTTTTAGAAGGCGACACGCTGTGTAGATACAAATTATTGTAATTATACCTATATAATTTATATCCACATAGTGTTACCTTGTTGTAGTATTGAGAATTATTATCAATTGTCTCGATGGTATTCGATCCAGATTCAAATGGGCAATTTTCGGTTTATGTTTTCATAAGTATCCGTCTTTTGAAATAACGAAATCGCTCCCGCTTCCTCTATTTACTAAGATCTCATCCGTAGCACATCCGTTGTAGGCTTTAGAGTGGCATTAAGTTCGGGCTAGCTTCCAAAGTCTTGTACTCGCTAACCGCAATGTACACACATTTAATTTACTACCTTCATATTATAAATTTATTTGGAATGTAATTCAGACTACGATATGTGACTGGTGACCGCATAGTAAATACTATTATAACATAGCAGTACACAGTCTGTCCTGATAATTAATTTTGTGTATAATATCTTGCATGATGTAAATTGTTGTACACCATCCTTTATCCGGCACCAGTTGGTATTTGGTGAGACCCCGCCAACAGAATTGTACTTTCATGCATTTCAGAAACCGGCGGTAAATGTTGAAATGAAACTACATTCAATCCTTCATAGTTCGGATATTTTGAGATAACCTACACTTCAAACTATGTGATAACCCTTATCCTTAGTCACTTCGCGAGCATCGCTACTGAGAAGTAGCCACAACGTCGGACAAAAATTAAAATTTCAAATATATCGCGATAGAATTGGTGAAAATATTTTCATTTCAATGTGTGACACCCGCGTAAACTTTACGAAGTATCAAGCACTACATAATAGGCACCTATTACATAACAGGTAGGTACTTATTTCGTTTTCTTTATTATGCCTTCTCTTTAGTGCCTTAAATAATGTCTTAAAACTTTCGCATCTTATTTGCGGCAAGATTTTGTAAAATACTTTGTAAGATAATTTTTAAATCGTACTTACCGAATAGTAACATGATTTGAAAATTAATTTCCTTTTAACGAGCCTAAGATAAGAGTTAAGAGGTTGGGAACTTAATATTCGTGTATAAAAAAGCTTTCAGGAAAATGAGCTGTAATGACAGCAGAAATCACTGTCTAGTTCATTATTTCTTTTCTTCAATCTATTTAAAGCAAATGTAAGAGTTGGACTAAATCAAATTATTTTCTGAGTGAAAATAGAGATTGGGGTAAACAATTATGATAATTCTACAGATGTACTCGTATGAACATGAAATATTTGGACTCTTTTATCTTCATTCCCTATAAAAAAAATATTACGCGTGCTTATTACACAGTAGGTAACATTGTATACACTGTTACCAGGGGATTATTCTGCCGGGAACATTGGGTGACTATAAATAAAAATATACTGTTCCTGGTAGAGTAGTCCCCTAGCAACCGAGAAAAAAGTGGTGAGTGAAAGAAACTTCCACTGCTAGGGCCACCGATAGGACCCGTCTCGGTATTTCCAACGGCGGGCACTCGGTCAGCGTGTGCAGCCCCAAGTCCTCGTTCAGTCCTCGACAGTGATGGTACACAAACGTTGGCTCCTAGCCGCTTGGCTTCAAAGCAACCCCTATCCGATTCCCGCGATCGAAATATTCTTGGTATCATTAGGATCCTGGCCATTTTGTACCATTAAAATTTTTAATACCTACAAGTGTTTCAAGCGTTTGGGCAAATATTAATAATTTTAGTAAGTATTCTTTATAAATAAGCTGAAGCTTAGTATCGGTTTATCGACGAAAAACCGCCACTTGTGGCCACAAACTTAAAGTTTCTCACTTTGCCCGCTCGAACTCTGGAACTTGGTGTCTGTTTAGTTTAAGAGAGTCAGTTTATGTTAGACGACTTTAAAAAGTACATATTTCTTACAACGCGGACCTTGCGTGGTGAAAATGTAGTTTCATTTCATAACAATTCTTCGCCCAAGATTGTATGTAAGTAATCGTTTTCTTCTCCTTTGTATTGTAGTGATCGTCATTAAACTCGTTTTTATGTATTTTACATAGGCATACATTATATCTCCCACGAGGACCCGCCTAGGCGTCTCGCACGCCGGGCACGCGGTTATTGTGTGCAGAACTAAGTCGCACTCGCATGCAGTGATGGCACTCGGACGTTGACTCCTTCTGGATCCGATGCAGGAGTCCCTGCTCCCACTCCGCTACCATGTCCCTGTGGAGCTGAGATTTCACGGCCGGTTCTCACCAGGCTCGGGTTCATGTCCTCGTTCGCTCCCGCGCTTCCTTTCGGTACCGATGTAGCACCGAAAGGGCTCTTGCATTCAGGATCCCTGGTTTCCTGCCAGGAGACTCCCCGCGTTAAAGGATATCGTACGGTGCCCTCTGATGGCCCACCTACACTGGTATAATATTAATATTCACCAATTTCGGACCATTCACTGTAAGATATATTTACTTAGGTACCTACTGATACTGTTAATGGTATCATGATTCTGTTGATGTGAAATGAAACTTCACCCAACATGGTTTGTTTATAAGCAAAAATGGCAGTAACACGTAACAGTCAGCTCACGTCTACGTCACATAAGGATCATGCCTCCTACTTACCATTAAGAGGCTTAACTTCACTTAAGGGTCCTGCAACATTAAAAAGTTGAGAAAATATCTCACAAAGTATGTTTTATCACTGTTTCAAGTTGGAAGTTTACCACACGTAAGGTTGTGGCCGTCTACAAACTCCCTAACGATGTAAAACACCTCTTCAGAAACAAAATGTATCTTGTCGCCTCAGGACTTACGCACCGTAATGTGCGAAATGTTGTTAGAATACTAGTACAGCTTTAGAATATAGTTTATTATTGTTTTAAATGGCTTATATGGAGACAACGCACAGAGAATTAAACTGCTGAGGATGGTGTGTTTGTTTTCATTCGAGGTATTTTGAAATGAAATAAATAAAACAACATGTAATTTTGATTGTAATTAGCTGAGTCCCCCCTGTCAATGGCGTAGAAATGCAAATCGATCGATCACCGTCTAACCCTATCGTCGTATTGTTTTTCTTAATTTGAAATCTTTTCAATTTACATTTGTTGCAAATATAGTGCATAGATTTAGAATAACCACTCCCCTAGAGGCACAATATTTCATTTTTCATTTTACAATACCCTGACTAAAATTATTGGGCACTTCAACCTTCAACTCAACAAGCTATAAAGTCCTGTTTATTAGAAACTACTTCTTTTAAAAGTTACTTAATAAGATAATCTTTTCTAGTGTTTGAGAACGTTGAAACCTCAATTAAGTTGCAGCGCTTTGCTGGAATACTAAGCAGTTGGCAAATTAAAAGTATTAAAACCGTCTGTTTTAAGTCGTTTCATTACAACTGTACAGACGGACAGATACTGACGTAGAAATAAGTTTTTCCGAGTTAAGTCTCATGAATATTTATCTCACTTCTTGCGGGAAAGTAAGTATAAACTTTTGAACATTTCCCACTTGATCAAACTTTACTGTTAAAACAACCCGGAGGAGCAACTTGATCCTGGACTCTTTAAAATTGCACTAAAAGTACAAAAACACATAATATTTCGAGTTTTTTTATCATTCATTGTTTAACATAGGGTTGGTTCAATTTACATTAGTTAAATGATATACAGTTTAAATAATAATCAGAACACGTAACAGTCCAATAGCTACTCAGTACCTTATAATTATATATTCATCGAAAAAAGCTACACTACAACAACAGTTGAGCAGGGCAAAAAAACCAATAAATATACCCCGATACAATAGGTCAAGTACGGTCACTACCTACTTATTTCATGCTTATATGAACAGTGGAAAACCTTTACACAAGGATCCGAATAAAGTAAACTCTAGTTTTTTGCTCTCAAGAACTTGCCTCAAATCCGCCCGTAAAAACGACAACAGCAAAGACAAAGTGTGTTCAAACAACGTCGAGCCCTTTCGCAGAACTTTTGTTTGGAATTAGAGGTAAACACATTAGGTAGCGTGTTTGTGTAGGCGCCGTATTACTCCTGAACTTGTTTGATCTGAGACAAAAACATGTCGGGACTAATCAGAGACAAGTTTTCTATTTGATTCTTAAATAGTTGTTACGTAGGTATGATACGAAGTTCAAGAAATATAATTGCGTAGTTTTAAGCCTAATGTATTTAATATATAACTACTTAAGGTCAGGTATATCACTTACATTGAATTTAATACATAATATTATGCATCATACTCCTTGTACCGAGTCGAAAGGGTCCCCACTCCCCTGGCATGAGAGTGACTGCAGTACTCCATGTAGCGCCGAATTTGTGACTTATAGAGAAGGAGTCTTGGCCTACAATAAAGCACTGCTTCGCCCTGTTAGGCACTTCTAGTTTCTTTGATGCCAGCAGATGCCACCTTGCCCTCCAAGTGACTGCGTTACTGAACATCACTGGAGATATCGCAACTAAGCATCCCGATACTTAATGAGAGATGATGAGCGGTGTGTTCAGGAATAGCGGCGCTACAATGAATGGAACCTCCATTTCCCCCATCTAGCAGTGAATACAAATATTTGTGTCTTAGTGGAATATAGAGATGAAATATGATTTTTATTTAAAAACACAAGTATTGGTATACTTAACTATTTATTTAAATAAGGATATTCCCTCGGATTCCTCTAGCTATGTTGAATTGCTTTTATTAGAAGTAAATTCACGTCAGTAGTTTAACGACCAGGATTTAAACTCAGGTCCTCTCGGGGTTACAACATCATTATTTTAATACTTCTTTATTCAAGATAATTACAACTACGTCGATACATCAATCTTACAAAGTTATCTTTACAATTAAGAAATGCAACATAAAGTATGAATTGTACGGTGGGATTGCTATCACAACTGTAAATTATTTGTCAAGAAGACATTATCTGAAACCCGCGATACCTGACTTCTCCTTTTGTGAAGTCATTTAATTAGAGGTGGATACGCTAAATGTGTGGTCCAGCCCCCTTATCTTTTGAAAGGAATGAACTAACCTTGAACGCATTCGTAATGCCATAAGAAATATTCGATGTTTATTTCATGTTATATATCATATTTATTTTTAATAATATATTATGGTTATCGTTTGCTTGATATCTGGTAAATCGTCAAACCCTTTCAAACTGTGTCATGGTTCACTAAACATCGTTCAATAATCACCATATCTATATATCAGTGGAGGGGACGTAGTAAGCCTTCCCGAAGAGCAAAACCGATGCTCAGGCCCGCTCCATGAGTAGCAGCACTGCTGTAAAACAAATTACTACACCATGAGGGCTACTCAAAAATGCCATCTATTTGACATAGAAGATCAGTAAAATATTTTTTGATCTCCAAGACCTTTCTAAAAAAACTGGTTTGGAAATCCGTTCAGTAGTTTAGCATTCATCGCAAACACGGACAATGAACAAGAATTCAATCAGATTGTATTTATTCAGACAAATTGAAATATTTATTCACTCAAAAATATCTTAGAGAAGAAAGTTCTACAGCATTAAAATAACCTTAATTTGTTCTTAAATTTAGAACAAAATTTAACAATGGTACAATAATAAATTTAAACATATTCGCAACGAGAACAACTTCAAATTTCGAAGTTGAAGCAACTCCACCGCTTTATGAGTATGGAAGTTTTTAGAAAACACGTCTCCAATATTAAATACAAGTTACAGACAGTTTGCACAATATTGTTTGCTCACGTGAATCTTATTTCAAAAACAAGTATAATTTCAAAGAGTTTTAAGCAAATACTTAAACGATTAAATAGATAAATACGAAACAATCAAACAAAGTTTTGCTTTTACAACTCAAGCGAAAAGATTGGGAGGAAGAAACCTTTGTTGAATTAAATAGGGTAGGCACGTCTTAAACAGTTCTACTTGAACACGTGTCGTATTTAAGGTACACAATTAATATACATTATTGAAGAGATATTTATCTTAGCTATATTTTTAATAGAGGTTATATCTATTAAAATACGACTATATGTATACAAAAGTTACTGTAGCAGAAAATTTTCTTAAAAACCAGTTAATTGCAAGTCAGACTCGCACACCGAGGGTTCCGTAAAAACGTTATTATTAGCCAAGAGTTTGTAATGGCGTCCACACATTAGAACTAGTTGGAAGGTCGTTAAGGTGACTTCGGTTCATATCATGGGGCAAAAGCGCAGCTCTTAAGCTTAGAGAAATAGAGAGAAATAATATTCGGGCGCTAAATAGGTACTATCGTTAATTTGATGTTTTTATTTTTGCGTTCATTTATTTTTTAGATTCTATAATTATTTTAGGCTGAAACTGAAAGGTATCTGAAAAATCGTAGAAGTTTGTTATTTTCACAGCTTTAACGTGTTGCCGATTTGAGTTCTCGGTATGAATTTCAACTTGATACTTATACGAATTCCTGACGAAAAGGTCTTGACAGACAGACAGACGACTGACGGACAGAATGAAGTGATCCTTTTAGTGCTTCGTTTTTCCTCTTAAGGTTTGTTAAACCTAAAAATTAACATAATTGAAAGGGAATGACACTCATGCCTTTTTCAAGGCAATTAGTGATAAAAGAAAGAAAATTTCCTTAAACATTCACAAAAATTAGGAATCTAAATGAATAATGTGCGAAATTGAAATAAGAAGATAGAAATATATATATGGTATTTTTCATTTTTGACATAAATAAGTATTATTTAGTATTTATATCCACTGTTTGTGCAGATAGAATAGTTGTTGGACTTTTGAGGGCTCCAACTGCCTGTAACGAGTGCTAATAGATGTTCGTATGAAAACCGGGGCCGACACCACCATATTCATGCACAGTGAGCGGGGATTCGATCCCTTGAGTAGCCAGTCGCGTTCACTATCGCCACGCCATTGAGACCGTAATATTACTAATAAATATTAATGATTATACATATAATATTAGTACATAAATAGTTTATAATATGTTCATTATGTATCTTTTCGTAAACACACTTAACACCGTACAAAACTGTGTGTGCTATGTTATTTCCCTATCATCATAAAGTTAGTCCCAGTCTATATGTAATCGTTATACAATCGCATTTAGTGAACATAATAAAAGTCAATCGTTGATTTTATTTTCCAATGCACCAAAATCTAATAACAAGTACCCTTTGTGGTGAAAATAAACGTTCACACCATCGTAAATTATTCACGAAGTTTATCGCTAGTGAATATTTATTACAGACGTAATTAGGATCGTGCCTTCAGCTTTACGTAACAGGAGACTATCTAAATAAATTAAACATTCCTTCTGAGTATAGGGTATGCATGAGAGAGCACCACAGCTCTTGATTTTCAACTAATGTCAAAGGGAATAAGGAAAATATTATATTATATAAGTACTTGCTTAGACGTCACCTTATATCTTATAATCAGTGTAGAACTAATTAAGTTTTACAATAATTTATATAAATAATAATATCAAATACTAATAGTTTCTCATGCATTCAATTAATTAATTATTTCATCAATCTTTTCTTTGTGTCACAACTTGTTTGTTTTACTAATTGGTTAATCATTTAGTGTTTTAATATTTATTCAAGTACTATTCCATAAATCGCTTAAGCAGATTTATGACAAAGACCACGTTATTAATTTACAGTAAGTATAATATAACTATTCAAAGTCTTCCATTACGAAAGCGATATTTCATGAAAAAAGTCGATTGAAATCGAAAGATGTTTCCTTCTGATCTTTAGAAAAGAAATTGAAACATAATATTTCGATTAGTAGGATCACGGTACTTCGATAAATTGAAACGAGCTGTCCAGCCCCGGGATATATTCTTCATTAACTCTCGCGATTTCATTTTGGAAAATCTTTTATAATTGAACGTAGGTACATTAAAGCAGCATAAAGTCGAATTGTATTTTTAACATTAATATACCACGGTACTTAGACTACATAAAATTCTTTGACAGTAAGATTTTGTCGGCTGTCACATGAGAAATTAACTATTCGTAATTGATGTAATGTGTTAAGAAAAGTCATAAAACAGATTTGTACCTCGACTGTTCACTAAATTTTATTTAGATACATAATGTTTTCCTACAGATCTCTTTCAAGTTATGATACTTACATAATAAATTATAACAATGCGCACCTATTGTACTTAATAAAATGAAACTAAATACTTATACTATAAGAATATATTTTAGTTCAATCTTTGTACCAACTGTCACAGATATTATCAGTTTTATTGCTATTTTGTAGTCTCGTCGGCCATATGGTGACGTGTTTTTAAAAACACATTATGTCGCCCCATGTTTTTCTATTGTCTTTTAGATTTTTTGTTCTACGTGACATTAAGACAGTTAATTTCAAAATTAAATTTACATGACATGTGTGCTGCTTTGTCAAGATATTCAGTTCTTACCCTCTGTTGTTATTGTTCTTTTTAAATGTTCAGAATTGTAAAATTTTATGTATGTACCTGTTGACATGTTCAATGTACAATAAAAAATAATTTTAAAAGATTTAATTGAATGTCCTATAATAGATACTATTAGGTAGATAACTAATTTGTACAGTATTTTTTAAGCTTCATTGGATAAACAAACAAGTTCAGAATAGTAATTGATTAATTTAGTCGGGTTATAATATAATAATGATTGTAATATCCACGGCCTTATGAATACATAATAATTTTATGTCTTGTTAAAATAAAAATCTTCTTTCGTATCTTAAAATGAAATTTAATGAACGGACGAGATTTAAATTTATTTTATGATTTCTTTGACAAATTTTGACAATCCCACTTCTAATAATAGATTAAACAGCAAATGGGTACAGTAAAATAGGGATCCAGGTGTGAATAGGGATAAAATGGTCAACAAAATTTCTCTAATCATTGTTTTTCAAGTGTAACTTTGGACTAGTTCATTGTAATTACAGATTCATAAAATATCTGATAACAGGCTTATTTGAAACCTAGTAAAAAATATACAAAATATTCCATTGACCATTTTATCCCTATTCACCCCGTTTTACTGTAATTTGCAAAATATTAACAAAGAAAAAGAAAAACATTTACACTTGAAACAAAACACTATACTCGTGTGTCTAGCACTTTAACAAAACTTGTCAAAAGAATAAATTGTCACTGAGTCACGAAAGAAAAGGAACGAATGCCGTTGACGGCTGCTCGTAATAACATTAATTATAGTCTGCTATGTCACTGCGGGACCTTTGTTTGTATAATCGGCACCGACACACTGCCCTTTATAGTTTTTTTTTTATATTACTACCCACTATTTATCTTTCATATCGACCTCCGTGTCGTAGCAGTATTGAACGCGACTCCTACACAGGATACGCGGGTTCGATTCCCGCTCAGTGCAAATATTTGTTTGCTTGAATATGAATATCTGCATTGGTCTGGGTTTCTATGTATATTTTGTATGTATTTACAAAAAAAATGTATCTATATTATGTTTATCCGAATTCTAGAACCCGTAACACAAGCTAGTTAAACTATGCTTACCATAGGTCTAGGTGACGTTGTGTAGATTGTCCTAGAATATTTTTTTGGAATATTTATAATTTCCAAGTGTCATTTAGTTGTTGTGGATACAGACTAAGTAAAACAAACAGATTAACTGTCTTCTGAATTAGTTTTACAATTGAATTACACATTCCTTCATACTTTCCTAACGGCGTATAAAATATCTCGTAAAATCGGCTTCCATAATCAGTTGTTAAATTACAAATACATACATAAAATCACGTCTGTTTCCACTAGGGGTAGGCAGATATCACGGATAAATTCTCATATTATTACTTACCTAATGTCTGGTTAAAGATGATTTAACTTTTATTGGGATACCTACCATTAAATTTAAAAATATCTACTATAAAATTAAGATAATTAGCAAACGGTTTTATAAGTTGATATTTTATAATCTGCAAATACTTAAATATACAGAAAAGGCCGACAAAGCCAAAGTAACATGTGTGAAACGCTTCACACTATGTGGGATACCATCGCACGTTTTGAGAAAAAAAATGACACGCATCATATTTCCTTCTCTGTTTACCTTTGATCATTGCCGATTAGGTTTGACACGATAATAAAATATATTGCGAATTTTTGGATTATCCAATATCAACATTTGAATTGTTCTGCGAGTTATATAGTGTAAATATATATCATATTGTGTAAAGCTTACAAATTACAAGTCATAGTTAGTCCTAATTTCACTATTTCTAGTAAGTCTACATTTATTTACAACCTAATTTTCTCGATAACGTTAACCTTTTTTGGGCAATAACTAAAACTTGAAGTTGTTGAGTCTTATTCATAACATTACTTATTAAATTACTTTGTTTGTTCAAAAGCTGTATTATATAACATCAAATCTTAAGTTCTCTTAGAAACTAGACGCTGCTATAAATTTCATTAGAATAACTTAATTTACTTTAAAAATAGATAGGTACTAGACTAAATGGCAACCGATCAGATCAGGTTAAGTTAGCACGTTTGAGCAGCATTTGCCAAGTGGCTAGTCGGCCTTAGGATGGATGACCATTCTTAAGCCATTGAGACCCATATCGGGCTTGCCAATCCCGCTTACCATACAAATATTTGGTGGTAGTTTAATTACCAAGCGTCTATAATTCGATATTTTCGTGAAGCGACTGCCATTTGACCTCCATATCTACGACCTATTTCTGCAGGTAGACTATCAAGTTGTCGGCCTTTTTAGGGCCTCAACTACCCGTAGTAAAACTAAGAAGATGAGAACAGATTAGAACATAATTTCTTTTAAAATTCAATTAATTTTTAATTAACTATTCATGCTACTCAAAGTGGAAGCTCCTTAGAGCATGCTAAATACTTTCCTTTAACATTGTTACAGGATTAAGGGGTGAGGCAACTTGCGAAGACTTTACATTGCGGTTTACTTAAAATACACATGAAATTGTGAAGCGTCTTAAGCAAGAAGCTTACTTTTGAAATCAGCAACCATATCCAGTATATTACTTAGGAAAGTATGTCGGCATGTTCCTCTCGAACGAGAAACTAATTAATCCAATGAGCGGCGTCTTTGCACTAACGAGGTTCGTCGTTTGTGCTCCTTCCACACTGTGCCACTGAGAAATTGTATTTCAGAAATCGATCCCGACAAGTTTCGCGCTTCTATAAAATCGTTATCTTACTTAGTTAAACATATTATGTACAATATGTATTAAATGGGGAAGGTATATTTAGGAGTTATTTCAATAGAGAGTAGTTTGTGTATCACGGAGCTACTTACATCATGAGATCGTGATTAAAACCATTTGTATTTACCAATTTTAGCTTATTACAATCTATATCTGCACATAGGCTGACGATACTACACTTTTAAATTCGAGTCTAATTCAGCTGTCTTTTTCAGATTTTCACTTTATCTGATTCTCACACTTCATTTACTGATTAGCTGTCTCCATTCAAGGAAACGTTTATAACTATCAGACGTCGTCGCCGCCTATTGTCACTTCAGTTTGATGAAAGCCCAATAAACCTTGCCTAACACTGCTAGCACTAAAGTTAGAGTTATGCTAATATAATTCATATTGAAATTACTCTGACTTTAGTACTTTAAATGTATAGGAAAGTTTGACTGGCTTTTTCAAACTGTTTTACTGTATGACGTAGTAATCCTACTAATATTATAAAGGCGAAAGTTTGTTTGGATGGATGGATGTTTGTTCCTCTTTCACGCATAAACGGCTGGACTGATTTGGTTGAAATTTGGTACAGGGGTAGATTAGAACCTGGAATAACACATAGGCTACTTTTTATCCCGGGAAAAGGTTCCCAAGGGTTGCGGGAACGGGAACAAAATTCCACGCGGGCGCAGCCGTGGGCATCAGCTAGTAGTATATAATCATACATTTATGTATTTCACTTTACTTAATTTGTTTTAGTAAATAAATAAAGTATATTATATTGTTGTAGTTTGTATGTATACTTATCTAACATGACTATAAAATATATCATTCGTAAGCGTAATCTTCTTGTACAAAGTATGAGTATGAACTCTACGAGTATAGACTACTCTTACGAATGACTTTTTCCATGATGCAAGCAATAAATGAAGTGGTACGAGGATTTTTGTCCGAGGGTCCAAACTTTGAGGTCGTACAAGAACGTAGCTGAGCTGAATACCTACGAAAGTTCAGATTAAATAAAAAAGTATAATCTTTGTTAACAACTTTTACTATCAAGTTTTTATAAAGACTTCCTCTACAAAAATATATGAAGGAGAAAAAGCTGTCCCAAAACTTACTAAAGCATAAACTTTTGCTCACCATGTTTCATCGTAAAAAATGTAACAAACTTACGCCACGTACTGAACAGAACTACGTATTGAACAGCAAAATGACCAATTGGTCCAAATTAGGCTCATTTTGGCACTTCAGCCTGTAGTAAAATCTCCGCAAGTGAAAAGCTCCGATGAAGCCGTTCTCGTGATATCGTCGGATAATGGACATCGTTAGTCTGAACGCGATCGTCGTTTAGGGCGTTACTTTTTCAAGTCATTGAGTCAATCGTTTATCACGGGCTTGTTGTGTTAACTTTCGCTTCGGTCAAGAAATTGGGTGGGATAGAGTGAAGATGTGTAGATGTTTCATGCTTTTTAACATTGTATAATATTTGCCATATAGTAATAATACATAACTTTCAATACGTCTTACTTCAATCTAAATACGTAAGTATTTAAATATCCAACAATCATATTATAGAGAAAAAATTGAAAAGTTTTTAAAGCACATGTTATAATAAATACAAATAACAACAAAAGTAAATAGGAACTCATTTAATAACTTATTTAATAAGTTCGATAAATATTCATTACAAAAATATGAAAAAAAGAAGAATTAACAAACAAAGACCTTCTGCTACTCTATATATTTTTTATTCTGGTTAAGAAGAGTCACGGCGGACGTTAGCCCCATTAGTTAAGGTAACGGGGCAAAATTTTACGATAGTCATTCCTCAAATATTTGCCCTGAAAGATTTTTGCAATATCGTTATATCAATTTACGCGTATATATCAATTTAAGAAACTATTCATGAGGTATGGCATGAAAAATAGGAGAGGGACGCATTTTATTTTCATAAACGCTTCGATCTCACGTATATTGGTGGTCAAAGCCGGTCAGATTCCCCGGTGACACAGGGCGATATAGCAAAACGCCGTATAGTTTTAGTTGGTGCGAGTCCAACATACCATTTCATTCTCATTCTCTAAACCTTTTCCCAACTCAGTTGGGGGCGGTCGAATATTTTCGAGTCCGTATCGTAGGTTTATAAGTGCCCGCTTAATGGCAATAGGCTCGCCACCTATTACATTGGGACCTAAACATAAACTGGCGAAGTGTGGGTGCTAGCACCTCTGTCTACCCCTTCGGAGATAAAGGTGTGAATTTATTACCAGTCACAGCTTCAAAAATTATCGAAAAAGTAGAAATTGAATTGAAATAATTGAATTATTTACTGAATTCTCGGCATTATTATTATTTTCAGGAAGACTTTCCCTGTGATTATGGCAGCTGAAAAACAACCTGTACTTAACAACCAATACTTTTATGTACAACATTCGCGTGAACTTCCGACAATCCAAACTAATATTATAAATGCGAAAGTAACTCTGTCTCTCTGTCTGTCTGTCTGTCTGTCTGTCTTTGCTTCACGCCTAAACTACTGAACCGATTTGTGTGAAATTTGGTACAGACATAGTTTGGAACTTGAGAAAGGACATAGGATAGTTTTAATTACAAACTAGCTGACCCGCGCGACTTCGTCTGCGTCACCCCGTTTTTGCAACATTTTTCATTCCTGCTCCGCACCTGTTAGTCGTAGCATGATGTTATATACATATAAACCTTCCTCTTTATCCATTCTATCTATTGAAACAAACCGCATCAAAATCTGTTGCGTAGTTCTAAAGATTTAAGCATACAAAGGGACAAGAAAAATAGGGACAGAAAACGCGACTTCCAAATCCAAATCCAAACTAATATTATAAATGCGAAAGTAACTCTGTCTGTCTGTCTGTCTTTGCTTCACGCCTAAACTACTGAACCGATTTGTGTGAAATTTGGTACAGACATAGTTTGGAACTTGAGAAAGGACATAGGATAGTTTTTATTACAAACTAGCTGACCCGCGCGATTTCGTCTGCGTCACGCTACTCAAAGAGCTGCTGAAACCGAAGAGATGGCTCGGGAGCGCCGGCTCTTAGACACCGAACGTCACGCTGCTCAAAGAGCTGCTGAGACAGAGGAGACGAGGCAGGAGCGACGGCTCTTAGATGCCGGCCGTCATGCAACTCAAAGAGCTGCTGAGACAGAAGAGATGGCTCAGGAGCGCCGACTCTTAGATGCTGGGCGTCATGCAATTCAAAGAGCTGCTGAGACAGAAGAGATGGTTCAGGAGCGCTGACTCTTAGATGCTGGGCGTCATGCAACTCAAAGAGCTGCTGAGACCTAAGAGATGGCTCAGGAGCGCCGGCTCTTAGATGCTGGGCGTCATGCAACTCAAAGAGCTGCTGAGACAGAAGAGATGGCTCAGGAGCGCCGGCTCTTAGATGCTGGGCGTCATGCAACTCAAAGAGCTGCTGAGACAGAAGAGATGGCTCAGGAGCGCCGGCTCTTAGATGCTGGACGTCATGCAACTCAAAGAGCTGCTGAGACAGAAGAGATGGCTCAGGAGCGCCGGCTCTTAGATGCTGGGCGTCATGCAACTCAAAGAGCTTCCGAAACTGTAGATCAAACTCGAGTACGGCTTTTGGATGCTGAACGTCATGCGTCTCTGATTTCTGCAGAGTCACATGAAGAATCTCATAGACTACGTGTTCTATTAGCTGCACGGCAAGCACAAAGACAAAATATATTTACACGTAATACGTGGGAGGTATTTCATGATGCTGCTTTTGATTACGACCCTTTAATCGATTAGTGCTCTTAGGACGGATGGCTAAAAAGTGCACATATTGTATGGCACTAAAATGGAAAGAGGAAACTCCGGGTATGTGCTGTTCTGGAGGTAAAGTTTCCACATTTCATTTTTGAAGTGATCCCGCGAGATCGGGAACTATGTGGGTAAAACCAAAAATCTGCTGGAAGTCACTATTCCACGCGAACGAAGTCGCGGGCAAAAGCTAGTATTATTATAAAATTTATAAACATTCAAAATGTTTAGTAATATTTTCCAATAATGTAACTAGGAGATACATACCCAAGTGTATAGTCGGCCCAGTAAGGTCGACACGTAGACTGTCCCAATGATTAATGGCCCACGGGGCAGAGGGGCGGGACGTCCCGAATCAGATGCACGTGACGTCAGAATAACGTTCAAATAATATTTCGCTACAGGCAAGTACAAAATGAGTTAAAAATTACTGGACACAAAAACTAATGTTGAAAATCTGTTTACAAAAATTCAAAAGTTCTTAATGAATGTGTAATATGCCATGATGTGGCTATGTAATAATTTTTACTTATCTATTCCAAATAAGCCAAAATTGAGTTGAACAACAAGTCAACAGTTCTGACTGTTCTGAGTATTTTCCTGAGTTAAGAGACACAAATATTTGCACAAAGCGGGAATCGAAACCGCGCCTCCTGTGTAGCATAAAAACTGTGTAGTTACGCAGAAATCACATTTAAGTATTGTTACGAATGTCACCACTCATGACGTAGGCCGTCAATGATTGAAGCATTTGATAATTTCGATTAGAATCATAACGACCGCGCTGGCCCGATGCGTAGAGCTATGGGCTGCTGTGCAAGAGGTTGACGGTTCGAGCCTCGCAATGGGTTTTTGTGATTTTTAATATTTCTAGAAATTTATTTGGTAAGTAAGGTGGAGAATTCTTGATTTAAATCCTAAAATTTATAAAGTTCTAGCAAGTGATAGAATATACTCGAAGATGAGCCCAAGTTCTGAAATTGAACTCCTCAAATGGAATGAACTAGAATAATTGTAAATAAAGAGAATCGAAATTACGATCGTAATGACGATCGAAAAGACTAGCGAAATTAGGATTTCCAGAAGATTCTTCATGGTATATAAACAGCACCGGGAGCGCCAAAGGGGCAGTTAAGTCTCAGTGATTGAAGTGAGAACAAGAAGAAGAAGAAGTAAAGTGAAAAGTGCAAGTAATAGTGCTGATAAAGTGCTAGTGGTGCATGTGCAATAACTGCATGTGCTGTGAACTATAGACGCTCAGTGAACGTAGACGTTCTAGAGACTGTGCGTGAAGACAGTGCGGTGCAGTACAGTCCTCTAAGTGTGTACGAGTGCCTCAGACAATAGACTGTGTGTACGCTTAAGACTGTTGGTGGTTTGAATAAAGTGTAAAATCGCTCGAGGTTGTTTACTTCCAATCCCGAAACCCGCTTCCCGTTACAGTATTAATCCAAGTATTTATGTAATAAGTTACATTTGGGTTTACATAAAACCAACGTTTCAAGTAGGTCAAAATACATTTTCTATTATATTATTTCAAAATATATTATGGAATAAATAACATGTATTTGTGCGTGTCATATGCCACAGCATTAAACTATCCGGGAGAGTTAACAGTGAGAACGGGATTAGAAGTCCACGTGGTGACGCGGGCCTCAGCTAGTCTAGAATAAACACAAATTGCCACTATTTTCAGTCTCAAACTTGTTGAAATGTGGACAGTACTGGCTGTCCATTTGTGACCAGAATATCTGTGCTCTCTGAAAATAATTAGCTTCCGTAAGTGCAATATTCAGAGCTATATCCAGCTATTTGTCCAGATACTTGAATTATTAATTATGCTATAGATAATTTTATTGACTTGCTTAAAACTGTAGTTTAATAATATATCATGCCATAATATTATTTATAAATATTATACACTGTATTTTATTGTTGGTTTTGTGTTTTAATTAAAAACTCGAGTCTTGACTCAGACATCCAGCTAATAAGTTATTAATTAAGTAAATGTATAATTAGCACACGTACAGAATAGATTTGTTATTTTATAATCTGTACATTTTTAACCATGCTGTGAATTACACTAAATAATTCTTTTTATGTACAATATTATATATCGCTTTAGACGCTATACAAGATAAAGGTACCTATACTCATCAATATCTTTTGGTAAATATTAGACATTAATTTAGCCTGTTAAAGTCCACTGCTGGACTTAGGCTCATTTGAGCCATTGCTCCGGATCCTCTCCTTTCCGCAACCAGTTCATCCCAGCTATTTTTTCCAGATGATGACCTCATTATGAATTTTATCTTTCAAAAAAATTCCTAGCATAGCGCCCTCCATATCCTGCTGCGAGACTTCAAATTAGTAAACTAACCTTACCGTTGTCTATGTCCTACTATTGTCTACATTTCGGCTACGTAGGTTATAACTAACACAACACTATGGCATTGGTCGATGACCTTCGTTTTAAGGCATTGTGTTAGGGTAATTGATTGATTGAAATATTATACATACTTATTCATTGCGAAAATGCGAAGTGAATATTGTTTTATTAATTAAATTGCTTTGATGACAGAAGGAAAGATAAATAGAGCTTTATTTTATACATGTTTTCTCATAATAAGTAAAGGGTAAAAAATCCATTCAAATAATTCTTAAAATGAATGGCTCAACATAGTGGAAGTCAAGTATTTTACAGTACAATGCGTAGTTGCATAATTGCGAGAGTGCATACAATGACCTATTTGGACAGTTATGTCAGATACGGCGCGAATTTCGGCATATTGGGCGGCTGGTAGCTGGTAACTGACAGTGATACTATTATAAAGATAAAACTTTTATAAAAATTATGTTTTTCTGGTATTCGGGAAATTTAATATATATTAATTTTAGATTGTATCGAATAATACAGTTACTTTTGTGTTTGAAAGGTTATGACTTAAAATAATAGGTACATTTGATAGCATAGAATGCAAGCATAGAATCGGAAATATGAACAAATATCGCATTAACCGTCAACTGCGTGGGTGGAGTCTCGTGCGCAAGGTTAGTGCTTTCCTAAAATTGTACATTTGTAGTACCTATACTGCCATATTAAAAATTGCTTGTGATAGGTATGTAAAAATAACGAGTCTGTACGCAAAAAAATATTCTTGGGCTCATCTTATGGTAATAGGCTCCCTCCTCATTGATTATGTGGTAAGATTGAAATTATAAATTGCGAAGTTTGGCTGTCAATGTTACTGTCGAAACTAATCCATAAAAATATGTTACTATGAGCATTGGTCCAGTTTTCATTGAAATTGTCTTAATTTTTTACACTGAATTGTAAAAATTTAACATTATTTGAGATTTGATTAAATTTTATTAGGAGAATTGACATTCAGGTCTGCAATCACAATTTTTGAAAAACATAGTTACATAATGGTTTCTTTTGGTTACGACTTAAAGCTAAGCAACAAATAGTGTGTATTTTTAAGTCTTTACATAATCTTCATTAAAAATCACATATTCGTTGAAGCTTTATAGCACTGTCGTTAGCACTAAAAAGCATAAATAGGTACTCTATCTACGCTTTTTCAGTGCTATAAATGCACTAAAAGCGTAAATAGGTACTCTATTTGCGCTTTTTCAGTGCTATACAATTAATTTAATCGTATGCTATATTTTACTAGCATCTAGGTGAATAAAATTATAACGCACGGTTTGTATTATCGCTTATTATTATAACGTTTGTATTATTATAACTTTTGTATTATTTCAGTAAATGTTATTCTGAACGTACGACTGATAGAAATTTCGCAATAAAAGGTGAACAGGAAAATAGCTGAAACATTAGTTTTCATATAAATGGAAATATAACGGGAGTAATAAGCACTTCAACTTCACGTCGCAATTGCTTTTTTTACAAATAGACGTTGTTCAGGGGAATCGAGTTTATTTACGACATTATTCTTATAATGGCTCCGTTCTACTACCCTTGGGCACACTTTTAGCTGGAAATGTTCGCATTGCAGCTATGGGACGCATTAAAATTTCAACTTCCGAAGGTTGTATTGTACTTTTAACTTCTCTGAATTATTTATTCATTTTTATAATCCAACTTCTTTTTCTCGTTTTCTTATAATTATCTTAAATTTTTAGTCATAACAATTTTATAAAGAATCTTGATCTTAAATTTTGATCATAACTCCAGCTCTACTTAACTAATTATGATGAAACTACGGAAGATTATAAATGTAATAATAATAATAATTAGAACCTGTGTAATGGAAAAAAAATGTATTATCAAGGAGAATAATTGATTTTTTGATATCCATTCATTTTGTGTTCACTACTCACGCCTAAATAGCTAAAGGATTATTGTTTTATTGAAAATTGTTGAACTTTTTACAAAGTAACTCAATCCTTAATAACATGTTCAATTGAAAGTTGTGAATACTATGAATTTATTGGAAACAACGCTAAAGTTATTCAGCTTATTCATTATTAAAGGTCCCGTTATGGGTTTTCCAATATCTTACATTCTTCAGAGGAAACTCTAGGGGCTATGAATATTTGAAATGTTCTACAAAATCATACAACGTTTTATGATCAAACCGACCCCTTTGTATTTATCAACTTTATAAAGGGTAGATCTTATTTGATATTATTATTATAAATAGAAACACTTATGAACGGTATTAATTGTTTACGACAAATACCTATATGTCGGCGAAGTTAGTTGCCTAACTACTACTCTTCATAAGACTAACACAATAAAGCAAGGGTAGGTACTCTAGCTCTATAGCGTATCCACATTATTAATTATATCAGTATTCTCTGAGCATTCTCCTAAACGCTTATTTTTTCTTGCGGCAATATCATATTCTCTTTCTAATTTCTAGAACCTGTAACACAAGCTAGTTAAAGTATGCTTACCCTGGGTCTAGGCGATGTTGTGTAGATTTTTTTTTTATCTATGGCACGTCAATTTGACTTCACCTCGCCTGATGTTAGGCTGAAGGCAAAGTCTCATGAAAGAGGGTCACCATTGCAAACCCGTTCAGTACTACAATGGTGGCGCTCAGCTTGACGGCCTCATCAGATGCTTTTTTCTAGTTTGTTCTAGATTGTTCTAGATTATTTATTTATTAATATAATACTACTAATCTTAAGCTATGTAATTGTTGATATAATTAGCTAAGTACTTCTACTTCCTGTGTGTCTGCCGTTTACCGGACGGGTGATCAGTCTGTCACCATAGCAGGAGCAGGCCGCGGCGGCAGTGTGACACACGCTCCTCCTTATCCGGGGATGTGGACACCGTAGTCTCACACCCGAAAGGGCCTTCAATGGCCCTAGTTCAGCCGGGGCGTGAGATATATGCCAAAGGCTACCTCACCCTCGGCAACTGTAGGCCCAAGACGGCCGTGTGCTTTTGCTCGTTCGAGTCCGATGTAACCACTCTTGATGACTTCGGCGTTAGGATTTTCGCACAGGGAAACTAAATAAAAAAGGAAGGGTTATCAGGTCTTCTGTGTGTGTCATTTATATCTCTTATATATAAAGACTGTCATAGATGTTCGTATCACAACTGACACCCACCTAAATATAATTTTTTACACATCCTTGTTTGTAGTTTAACATTTCGTATTTAATACCTACAATAATATTCAAATTTGTTTACAATATACGAAGCATCTTCTAACGAAATCTCAATATAAAAACCAATTAATCGCTCTTTGATTTCATAGCTAACATAAATATCACATTCTTTAGGGCGTACAAAATGTCTATTTTTATTATGTAGTTTAAAATGAATTGTATTAGATAACTTTCCTATCACGCAAACAATTTGTTCCACTCGTGCGCAGTAGGGTACTGGCACTTTCTATCAAAATTATCATATTCGTAAACAAGAATCTTGTTTAAAGATAATAAATAAAATTGAGATAATAGGGTAGCCACATTAGTCCATAGCGATGGGATGCACTACGGATTGTGTTTTGTATCTAAAATGTTTTGTATAAAGCTTGAAATTTTTCGTCTTAAGTCTTAAACTTGATATATAATTAAATATAACATATATAATTGTAATTCCATTAAGGAGTAGGCAGAGACTCCCTATTACTTGGGACCGGCACTTACAGTTGGCGAAACGTGGGTTAAATATAACATTAAATGCAAATTTCGATGCATACATAGTTTCGGTTGTACATCGTTATGATAAGACTACATAATATTTTAACGATTTTGGTCTTGTTATTAAACTTCACTTAATAGTTTAAAATCAAACTTATTGGAAAAACATAATCGCTTATTGAGAGTTTTTATTCATATCTACCTACAGAATTCATATTAATAAATTACTTGCCTTAGGTAAACTTATTCACTACTTAATTTTGATACAATTCTCAAAGACTATTTTTATGACATTGATGGTAACCCTACTATTGATTTGCACCTGTATCCATTTTGAGTGCCGTTGACGGGAAAAACTAAACCGAAAAAGACAGGTGCGAAATCCTTACACAGCGGGGGTCTAGCGATGGCCTGTTGACTCGACCCATAACCTTAATTGATAGGAATCATTAACCTTTAAACGCGCGCCTTCGTCGTTTCCTTAACATAAAGCTCTGATTCTAATCTTCCAACTTTTTTCTGTGACTTTTAAACGTTGTTTTATTTTCGGGTGCCTTCGCCCATAGCCGCCGATAGATCGTTATTTTGTAATAAACAGTCGATTCTTTGTCATCCGATATTTTTAAGATAGTTAATACTAGATAATATGATATCGCCTTGGCGCCGTCTTTTCGGTTACAGGTTAGAGAGATATAGGTGGGTAGTTGAGAAATCAAGTTGGGAAAATAGTTGCTCCATTTAAATTTTAATAATTAATTATATACAATATATTTTAAACTTATTCTATGCTATCAAATAGTAGCTAAAGTGTCTACCTGCCGGGAGCAATAATATTCTTCACATTAACTCTTCACTAAAACACAATACTTCACCAAACTGTTCCAAGGCTTCAAACATGCACCCCATACAAGCTACAATGGACATGTTGAGCAGCAGCATTCACAGGAAGATGGAGGAATTCGAGGCTAAGTTAAAGGCATCAAGTGAGCCAATTTCTGTATCCGGTCTGGCAGCTGAATTTAGTGAGTACAGAAGCTTCGTCACACAGGCACTGAAAATGCTGCAGCAGCAGATGGATGCCATGGCTCGCACTGTTGATGGCATTGAGATGCACAGACGCCGAAAAATCCTTCTAGTCCATGGTGTTGAAGAAGGAAAGGAAGAGGACCCCACCCTGGTAGTAACCAACATCGTGAAGCGGCAGCTCGGTGTGCCAGACTTTCCAGCTGACTGCATTCAACGTTGCCAAAGGATGGGACGGGCTACATCATCTAAGAAGCCTAGACCTCTGCTGTTCAAGCTGCGGGACCATGTCATGCGCGACAAACTTTGGTTCAGCAAAACAAAGCTCAAGGGTTCAGGAATCACAATGTCGGAGTTCCTGACTAAGTCCAGACACGATGTGTTCGTTGCGGCCCGGGAACGCTTTGGCATCGCTAGGAGTTGGACCAGGGACGGCAGCGTATATGTTCTCGGTTCTGGGGACGTGAGGCATCGCGTGACAACACTCGCAGAATTGAATAAGATCCCGGATATTCCATCGCAGCCGTCGGAACCGGGCCCCACTGCCGCCCCGAAAGCAGCCGCCTCCAAACCTAGACGTGCAGTGACGATCAAAAAGTGAGGTTGCATGTCGCATTGTTCCATGTAAGCTTTCGGTCCAGGCGCAACTTTGTTTACACAAAATACCTCCTATTCTATAAATGCTCCACTAACTTAATTGCCGACTACAAGAAGGTATTTATCACTAATCTGCTTATTAAAACTGTGTACCCGTATTAGCAAAATAATTAGATCATATATTTTTTATCAATACAAATTCAAAACAATGATATTGACTTGACACTTGACAGACATTGACATTGACATTGACAGCTACTCATTACGCATTGTCACGTTCCATTCTCAAATGCATCTCACAATACTTGCAGCATATCGTGATCTGTGCACGGACTGATGTACACTAGTGTAAACAATTAAGCAGACGGTGTGTGCCTGGACTGAAGGCGTCATATTACATATGCTTGGATTATTGTTGTTTCTTCCTTGCGAATTACCCTAATTTACATTGTGTTGTGATTCGTCACATGCCACCGGCAGATGGAGATAAATAGTATCATACAGTATCATAATCCTGAATTAGGTATTATTTTTTGTAGAAACTGCGAATGCCTTACTCAGACTACAATAGCGATAATGACGAATATGTCTCTGCTTGTAGTAATACTAGCTACCAGAGTATACCCTCTCTTGCTGAGTCACTTTCGTCCCAATTCTCTGATGTTCCCAATAACTTTAATGTTGTTCATATTAATGCACAAAGCATTCCGGCTCATTTCCCTGATATGCTGGCAAGCTTTGACTGTGCGTATATACATGCAATTCTGGTTTCCGAATCATGGCTCAAGCCATGTTTACCCTCTTTACCTTATACCCTACCAGGATTTCAACTCATTAGAAACGATCGTGTGGAACGTCGTGCGGGTGGTGTAGCAATATACCTCCGCACACAAATACAATACTCTGTTTTAAGTACGTCACCACAGCCACCGCAGGCAGGTGAACATATTTTTCTGGAGGTTGAACTCCTGCACAGTAAACTTTTACTTGGTGTTTTTTATTGTCCTTCTTCTAACATAAATTACTTTTCCTCTTTTGAACTTCTTCTAGATACCTTTGTGCCTGCGTACGGTCAAAGCATAATTATGGGCGATTTCAACACCTGCCTCAATAGGAACGATTCTCGCTCGTCTACTCTTCGGTCCATCGTTCAATCTTGCAATCTATCTATCCTTCCTTCCGACACAACTCATCATGCTCCTCATCTTGCCCCTTCTCTGCTAGATCTGATAATTGTTTCCTCCCTAAATCGTGTAGCTAAGCATGGTCAGTATACTGCTGATGAGTTTTCTTACCATGACCTCCTATTTCTATCATATCAACTACGCCCACCTAAACTAAAGTCTAAGGTTCTTCTGCAGCGCAACTTCAGTGGTATGAACCTTGGCAGCCTGCGCAGGGATGCCGATAACTTGGATTGGGGTCCACTATACAATTCTGAGTGTGTTGACGAGAAAGTTGCACTATTTACATCGAATCTTACTCAGCTATATGATGTACATGCTCCGGTTCGTAGAATAAGAGTGAAACACCTCCCATCGCCTTAGCTCACTACTGAAATTAAATCTCTCATAACAAAAAAAGCGGCGGCCAAGTCGAAATATAAGAGGTGTCCTTCGGATTTAAACCGCGACAAATATGTAGCCATCAGAAATCACTGCAATAGAATGTGTAGGAATGCACAACGCCGATATATCCATGCCTCTTTAGAAAACGGAGATCCGGCAAAAGTCTGGAAATTTCTCAAGACATTGGGAGTCGGCAAATCTCGTGAAGACTCAGTCCCTGACCACATAAATCTAGACTCACTTAATCAACATTTCTCATCGTCGTCA
This sequence comes from Pelosia muscerda, assembly GCA_963691645.1. Taxonomy (NCBI): domain Eukaryota; kingdom Metazoa; phylum Arthropoda; class Insecta; order Lepidoptera; family Erebidae; genus Pelosia; species Pelosia muscerda. The sequence goes on from OY829113.1 coordinate 10,729,353, forward strand.
AAATTAGATACAATGACGAAACAAAATACATTACAGCATCTTTCATCTGTCTCGACTCCCAACTGTTCTCCATTTTTCTTTAGTCAATTCTCGGCTTGTGATGTTAAGAAGAGTATCATGTCAATAACGTCCAACGCGGTGGGAAGCGACTGTGTCAGCCGTAATATGATCCACCCTATAATCGACGAAATCCTTCCTGTCATCTGCCATATCCTGAATTACTCCATAACCAGCAATGCATTTCCTATCGCTTGGAAAGATGCCCAAATAATCCCTATACCTAAAAAGAAAAATCCTTCCTCTTTCTCTGAGTATCGTCCTATTTCCATCCTACCCTTTCTCTCTAAGGTCCTTGAACGACTTGTTCACACGCAACTTCATACTTTCCTCTCTAAAAACTTATTATTAAGTCCTCTACAGTCTGGATTTCGTCCTGGCCACAGTACTACTACTACACTGGTTCATATTACGGAAGATATCAGATCGGGTATGGAAGAAGGTGAACTGACAGTACTAACTCTGTTGGACTTCAGTAATGCCTTCAATACCGTTGATTTTGACATTCTACTTGGCATATTGAGCTCTCTTAACATATCTCCAACTGTGGTTGACTGGTTTCATAGTTACCTGTATGGTCGCCGACAGCGTGTCTGTATCAAGGATGCTACTTCCTCTTGGTGTGCAACGACTGCTGGCGTACCGCAGGGCGGTGTTCTGTCTCCCTTACTCTTCTCAGTTTTCATAAACTCAATTACCAACGAACTATCTTCATCCTACCATCTCTATGCAGATGATCTACAGATATATTCTCGGGCCCCACCGGACCAGCTAAAGGAAGCTGTTGACATCATTAATGCTGACCTCGCAGTAATATGCACCTGGAGCGCCTCATACGGTCTTGAGGTTAACCCCTGTAAGACACAGGTCATTCTTGTCGGCAGTCCCAGGATGATGAACAAGATAGATAGTTCACTTCTCCCACAAGTAATATTTAATGGGGTAAGTGTCCCTTTCAGTGACAGGGTTAAAAACCTGGGGATATTGATGGATAATTGTCTATCTTGGGGTCCACAGATGCAGGAGCTGAGACGCAAAATTTTTGCTGCATCGGGGTCTCTGCGTAGGCTCCAAAACTTTCTACCCACTGCCACGAAGATTGCGCTTGTACAGACTCTTCTCTTCCCTATCCTCGACTATGCTGATGCCAGCTATCTAGATCTCACTGAAGACCAACTTAACAAACTTGAGAGACTCCAAAATCTATTTATACGTTTCATATTTGGCCTACGCAAATATGACCATATTTCTGAATTTCGACAAAAGCTCAAGTGGTTACCTATACGATTTCGCCGGAATGCTCATATTCTTTCCTTGCTATACAATATTTTATTTAATCCACAAACTCCTACTTATCTTAAGCAACGGTTTGAATTCCTACACAACACGCACTCTAGGGTTTTGAGATCATCGGAGAATCTGAGATTGAAGATGCCAAGTCATTGCACCAACTTTGCTGACAAGTCCTTTTCAGTTCAAGCAGCTCGGTTGTGGAATGCTCTGCCAGTGACGATTAGGCGTGCTCAGTCCTTGCCTGTGTTCAAAAGGCTGGTCAGGGAGTACTATTTATCTCTCTGACAGAAATAAAAATTGTATTATGTATGTAGTTATGTTGTAATATTGTATGTCTATGTATGTATATGTATACATTGCATATTATTGTGTTGTTGTGCTATTGTATGTTGTTTGACTTATGTATTATTATTATTTTCTTCATATATTGTGATAATAATGATGTTGCACACCAAACTGCCCAGAAACGCATTTCCACTACTATTTCTCTCCATCCTAAGGTTGCCTGTAAGAGATTGCCGCAGAGCGATAAGGCCGCCAATTGTATTTACCATGTGCAAACATTTATCTTTGTTGCTATTCTATTCTTGGTGTACAATAAAGACATGTTATTATTATTATTATTATTATAACGTCCAGTGTCAAATTAGGAAGGGCCGAGTGCCGATGAAATAATTGCTCGTTTAATGTTAATTATTGTCATCTGAGGAAGTTGGACATGTGTAATTAATTCGGTGGTCCACTGTATTTCACTTGGTGTAGCATGATCAATGTACGGAGATAAAGTAAATGTCTTCTCTAACTATTAGAAGTAACATACATTCGTGTTAAAGTGGATATTGCTTAGCATATTCGTTTCCTTTAATGCTTATAAAATTAACGAATATTAGAATAAATAATACTTTGAATTTGAATCCAGTGATATTCATATAGAAAGTAAAGTCTCAAACGAAATGAAGTTTAATAATCAGATAGAGCATGCACTAAAGAAAGGAAATTAACATTTCAGGTATCATTAATTCACTATAAATAAACGGGGTGTTGATAAATCTCGATCATTAAATTAATTCACTTTATAACTTATGACTTCGATGATATCCAAAATGTAATCAATATCTCGGTCTTTCGACGTTGCTTGACATAAATTTGGTAGGACCTACATCAGTAACGCCGCACCGGTCGGATGTTTGTCATCAAATCAATGATCTACCAAAAGTATTTAATGTGGAGTTTATTTTCGGGGCTATCAGATGGATAAGTACTAAATCAGTCGTATCAACTCTTTTTATATTCATTATAAACCTAAATGTTTGGTTTACGTTTGTTTTATCAAACGATTTTAGCGTAATTTTCAATTGGGATCAAAAGAAAAACAATGTTAAAGATATTTGCCCTGAATTAATTACTTGTTTTTAATGCAAACATTGCACGGTTCTGAGGCAAGTATACTATAATCAGAAGCGTTCGCATATTCATGAGTAGACGCAGCATCTGTGGAACATTAGTGTGCGAACATGCGAATAACATAGCTTAGATATCATGTTTTTTTTTTATAAACACAGATATGTAAGATATAGGTACATACAGACGCATTTATTCTCATTTCATAAGATAAAATATAGGTAATAAAACATCATTTTATATGCCCATATCCGAATAAAACATAATAAAAAAATATGTTTTACAGAAGATTTATATATTCGAAGTCGGTCACCACTCCTAAATGGACGGAGCAGGTGCATTCTATTTTTTATAAAGACTTCATGACCATAAATCGTCTCAAGTAACAAGGGGCGAGCTTCAAGTTTTTTGATTGTGCTCTATTAAGTGATACAGAAATTTCTAAATCTTTGGTACTATACACTAACTGGCTAGTTTATAAAGGGTTTGAGTTATAAACCGTCGTTAATTATTTTTTTATTATTGTTTCGTTATTAAACCATTTAAAGATAAATTTAAATGATTTTTAGATCGTCTGGCTATTCAGTGTCATACTTTGACAGATCTATTGTACTTTTAAAAAGATCATATACCAAATTATTGTTTGTTATTCAACTTTTAGAATATTTCTCAGCACAAGTAACAGTATTTAGAGAAAATCAATTAAATTCCAAAATATTACATTTTTATTATAATTTTTTATAATAAATTATTATAAAATAATAGTCTACGCCACAGTTGGCCGCAGTGCCTACATCGCTAGGTTTTTTAAATCAGTCAGTCTAACCGATAATGTAGTAAAGATAAAGATTTGATTCATTTCTTTTAAGTACATTTACCTTTGTTGTTTTCGTAAAAGTCCTTTAATATTTTAGAGATATCGTTTGACTGGAAGGATTCCGTAAGGCGCATATCAAAGGTTAGTGTTTGTCTTGTATTTGAAGAGGTCCTTACATTAAATGGACTTTCCACTGCTCTAACGCTATTCCAAGATAGATCGGTACATCTGGGTAGGGTACTTATTAATGTAAATATAAATTTATCCTTTCGAAGATAGTCTAGAATGTTCTTTGAAACTTTTTTACTCTTTAAATCATTATCACTGTAACTACTAAGATACCAGACACCATTCCATTAACATTAACATTTAATAGTGCATATCTATATAAGGTTATAACTCAGTACCTACGAGTGCATACAATTGCTAAGAGCCTCTTAAATAGGATTTAGAACGACGTTGATGGGTAGATAAGATCGTAGTGTCCGATTCATTACGCGTAATGATATGGTTCGTTAATCCATAACAATCGATGGTACCATACGACCGATGGTTATATGTTCCTAAATAGATTTACGAGTGTAGACGACCGGTGAAATTTACTTTGACTGTTTTGTATTTACATTGTAAACGGACATTGATTATTATTATTATTAGTGTATTCCATGGCCAAAGTTGTATATGATTGATAAGCGGTTGGTACCTTGATGGCCTTGACTAATATTTTCTCGTATAATATTTAAACCATTATCTTCATTTTTGTTTGCATTCATTAACTATGATCAAGGGATGATGATGAGGATATAACTTTTGACATCATAATAGATATCTAACTAGTTGTTATTATACGTATAGGCACGAGTTGCAAAAAAATGCTATGTAGCTTTATCTATATTTTCACTTACTACTAACTACCTTACTAAGTATAAAAGTATTTTTTCTTCCACCTTTACCGCCTCTTCCTCTCCCCTTCTGTAGTAAGTGCCAATACGCAAATGACATTTCTATTATTCATAATACCACGTTGATACTTCAAGTGACTTTAAGTCTGACTTCTTGCTGGTATAAAGAACGAGTATTACTCGTATGTTATTGCGTGGCTGCGAACTGAGAGCGAATATCACGGCAAACAAAAATCATTTTTCTGTGCTGTAGTTAATATTAAATAGGTATCATAATTTTTGAGACATGTTTTTGAAAATTACTTAGGGACTCCGTGACTCCATGATAATTATAATAAATGAAATGTAATAAAAAATCATTTGGAATTTTTTCAAATTTTTTCAAATTTCTTGATACCTTTGACGTCATTAACCTTACACCCTGGTGATTGAGACCGATATGGCGTGGTGCGGTTGTAGTCGATCTGATTCCGCAATTTGCACCCCAATGGTCGAGGTAAGTGGTATATGAGTGGTACCAGTGCGTTTCATAGGCTGAATGTTTACTAGAGATGAAGATATAGAGGCAGACCAGCTCCAACCTTTAGCCACACTTACGTTCTTGTGTGTTCTTTACTTTATTTTACATAAATTCAATTTTATAATAAGTCACAATATATGTATAGAGCTGGTGAACTAGTTTGAACTTCCCAAGGTTTTAACTCAATTGAACTCGTACAACACAGAAAGACCCACTATCAAAAGAAACAGTAATTTACCACAGTTAAGAATATAATTGTTTGAAGGATCCATTAAAAACGGGTTTTCTTAAAATGGTTGTCATTGTCGTGACTCTGATACTTGTTTGGTACAATTTTTATGTTCAATACCACGAACCGTCAGTATGACGAGTCATATTAATCTTTATGAAATAATCAATTGAATAGTGGGGGAAATCTGGATTAGATGGTATCAGTGCTCTGTCGGCACATGTAGTCGTGAGCTCTGTAACAAGATTGTGTGTGGGAAAAACAGTTTAGATCCATTGAAATAATAATCGAATTCGTTTCTTGATAAATTAAATTATCTCCATTAACGACTACTACTCAATTAACTACTATTATTAACGACTTTTATTTATGTTTATAAATAACTAGCAAATCCGGCGAACTCCGTTTCGCAAAATTTTTCTTGAATTTTCTTTGCTATAAACCTCACGAAGCCCGAGGCCTTTCCAACGAATGCAAAACCGTGGAAATAGGTTCGTGCGTTCTGGAGTTATAGCGTCAGGAAGGAAAACCCGACTTATTTTCATATAGTAGATAATAATTCACCAAAAAGCTCGATACTCTCATGTTGTGTATTCTATGTTTGGTGTACAATACTCCATCTATCTATCTGCTCTCACAGACTGGCGCTCATGGAGGTCAGGGGTCGTTATGCGACCTCAGACGCCTAAGTCCTGTGCTTCATGACCTCGGCGGACTTGAGTAAAGTCCTAAGTAAATTAAAACCAGCTGTTTTAAAACCGGCTGCAAACGTTTATTTTATAGCACCATGGAACGATCAAAACTACTACATCCATTAACAGTGATGGCCAAAAGCGGTATGTTTTGGTATCGACTGGTCAGGCATTCAAAGTATTGTCAGTGATTTAATTGAAACAGCAGGGGCTTCGGGCCGAGCCAACACCACTAGTGGCCTACAGGAAACAATGTTTTGTTAGAAAAATTTCATCTGGTACATTTTAATTGCCTCCATATAGTTTAATTAGACGTTCGTGTACAACGTGATTAATGTTGTAAGGCATGTTTGATGACTATAAAATATGCGTCTGCGCTCCACTTCTGGTAGACCAAACGTAACGTGTTTCTATGTTTTTATAAATGAGTTTTGTAATTTTAAATAATGTAGGGCTTTTGTTGAAATCGAATTAATTAAAGACCCATTTGAAATGATTCGAAAATGTATTCCTGAATCAGTTTTAGTTTTGTATAGTGAAAGTTTCACTTTTCAATATTTAATTACTATCACATCCAATAAAATCGTTAAATCGGCAAAGAAGGATATGAAAACAGTTAAATGATTAGATAATAATTGTAACATAAGTTTAACAAAAATTAAGAAAGGATTTCTAATGACCTATTTATCAAAGCCAGTCGAATTAAAAACCCTCTCTTTTTTGTATAAAATATTAAAGTTATAAGCTTTATACGCAAATCTACTGATTAATACAAATAGTATTCCATGAAATTTAAATGCATGTGATAATAAAGTTCACACTTATTTCCATAGCTACAAACGACTCTGACAACTGGCAAATTTCTAATACTAAACTACAAAATAACAACTATTATAAGTACCAAAATTTAACAAGGGTTTAGTGACATAAAATGTTCTTGATACTTCAAAGTAATATTAACGACGAGAACTTTGGTACTAGTTGTCGAAGACTTGGAACAATGGTTTGACTTCCCGATTTAAATTGATTGTAAGACATCGTTGAAAGGCTGGACAATACAAGGACTCTTCTGGTAAAATATCTTGCGATTATTTGTCGTCAAAAATGTTTGAAATATTTTGTTTATTAGATTGGAAATAAAAGTCAAAGTATGATGAATATTTATGGATGTTTGGTAAAAACCAAACTTCTATCAATTAATATTATTTGAGATGTCGTCGATCACTCTAAGGCTCTTTTCTGAGTTACATATCTCAAAAATATAGACCATTTATGCATGTTTGAATAGTCGAGCGATAAATGTTTGACTTGAATTACCTTATAAAATAAACACTACAAATAGTGAATACAAATAAATACGTACTTATCACACATATTTCTACAATCCTTAGTAGCTGACATCTACAGTCAGTTTACTGCTCTCCTCTTGACGTCTTTATTACAGCATCTTACAGCGGTCATTGGGTTTAAAATTTTAATTAGTTCCCTTGTTGCCTTGTTAAGAATATTGGTCCGATTTTATGGTACACCGGTAGTAATTCTTGGTAAACATTCTGTTTTATCAGATGGGTAATAATGAGCTTTTTTTGGAAACATTACCTAGTGTTAAATTTGTATTTAATGATCAATAAAATTTGGGAGGAGAAAATCATGAATGCCTAGTAATTTATCAAATCTCTCTAGGTTATTTAGTAATTTATAATTACTGTAAAATAAATGTAATAAACTTGATTGACTATACGGGTCATACAGCGATGGTTCTACTGATTGCCAGCGTATAGGAAGAATTTATGTGTTTGTTTTTCAATTTCTTCTATAACAATTATTATATATTATATTAATTATTAGATAATTTTAGTTTTTTATAGCGCCGTCGATTAGAAATAGAGCGTGTCTTGGGCATAATTTTACTCTACCGTGTTTCTTAGGGACGTGGTTTACATTTAAGCATACACACTTTTAGAACAATTGCAATCTTCACACAAACACTTTCTTTCCTCAATGGTTCCATTTCATTTCTCATTGTTTAGGATAGAGCGGAGGGTTCACGCATTTTTTTCCTCTCTATTATCAACATTACTTATATAGGTATTGTATATATAATTCATATTCTTATATAGGTATATTGCATATTATTATTGTACTCTGACTAATATACTTTATAAGATCCAAAAGTCCAGAAAAAGGATCCAGAAGGAAAAGAGAGCTTCTGTGCCGTCTCTCAACTGATTTGATATAGGGATAGATTATAATATAGAGCCTGGAATAACACAATTGTCATCTCGGGATTCGGACTCGGGCACCTTCCTATACACACTTAAAGTTATTATTTTATATTAGTTAGTTATCATATTGTATAGGTTCCCATGGATTCTAGTAACGGATTCAAAATTCTACACAGATTTTTGAATCCGTGAAATAATTTGATTTTTATTTTCACCATCTTTTCATTCACTTTAGGCTCCACATTAAACTGCCTAACTAAAGTTATTATTTAAGGATTTAGCAGATGTTCCTGATAGCCGCAGTAATTATTCTCCCAAAAGCCACAATTTCAATAGCGGTATAACAAAGAAAGTGTCTCAAAATAAAATGGGACCACTAAAAAAATAAAAATACAAGGGCAGCAAATAAAACAATAAAAAGGACAAACACAAAACAAAGAGAAACACAATAAATCAGCTGTTGTGGAAGTATCTCGCTTTTTAAAAGTATGGATAGAGGCAGACGGCTGACATCGGGCTGTTAACTGGAAATTTATTGTTAATCACGCCCGAAGAAGTCTCATTCTCGTAAATTTTTGTGTAATACTAGTAGATTGATGTAAGATGCGACCAGATAACCACGGAGCGGAAATAATTGGACTATTTTATGGACAAAAATAACTTGAAAAGTGGCTTAGAATAGGACAACAAAGATATATTTAGTTTCAAGAATCCTAATTGTATTGTGTAGGCTTTGAATTAGTTGAATTTCAATTCATTACGTGTAACTCTTACGGTAATAGCGGAATCAGTTCTGGTCGTTGAACATGTTTTAAAATTATAATTTCCTTGTGAGCAAGTGTGGGATCATATGGACATTGCAACGTATCTGCTTAATTGCTTTTATTTGTTAATTGGCTTCCCCAATTCTCTTAAATTTATTGTTACTGGTACAATTAGCCACAATTTATTACTTTTATCTGATCGAATATACTGTAGATATCCAAATAGTGTCAGGAATTTCTCCTAAATGTTTTCACTATAGATCATAGATTTGTTAAGTAGGTATTCAAAGTGCCAAGTAATAACCAACGTCAGTTAGTTATTTCGATGTAAGTATTTAAAAAAAATAACAAAATAATAAAACCGTCTCCAAAAACTTCAAGCCACCAGTATCCAACAAACATCGTAATCAAATCGGGAATGTTATCCGTAATAAAATGTTTTACTATCTCAATGTGCTTCTCATCAACGTAACCTGAAAACTAAGTTATCCATTTAATTTATTAGGACTTTTACTAGGTATCTAACGCAATGTTCAATAACACAGAAAGAAATTACCCTTTGGAATGCGAACAAAAACGTCGGTCAAATGTGAGTCGGACTCGCACGCTTTCTTATACACACTACTTGAAGTTATTATTTTATATTAGTTACTTGTTGTATTGTAATTATTTATTTGATACACGTGCAAAAAAATCTCGATGCTCATGTGGATATTTCCGGATGATTCAAGTGTTGAATGCCCGGTATAAAAATAGGTAAGTAGTTAAATCATAAGCTCAAGTCATAGTGCTACCGACAAATTACTTTTTTAAATTAGTGAGTCCTAAAATCGTTGAATTAGCATCAAACCGTAAGTAAACGTACAGAGGATGTAATGGATTAAAGCAGTCACCAGGATATCTAACCAATCCGATTGAATATTGATTATAACATTTTATTTTGTAGAAGTTGAATGCGTTATTTGTTGTTTGTAACCGTGTAATCTCGTTATAGTAAATCATAATGATTAAATAAATGAACAATTTAGTTACTCCAACAGCTGAGTTAGGAAGGTAGAATTTTATTCAAGATAGTATTATTTAAGTATATTGAAACAACAAATTTTCCTATTTATCACAAATACACATACCCTTGGTACGGTATGTATCTAGTCACTTCTTTACACTTATAGTTTTCATTATACTTTTAATTTTTATTGCTTTTAATAAACGCACCTTCTCTGCACCACCTTTGATTAACTTGTAGAGAATAACTATGGCATTAAGTTCGCCTATGTACCTACTTGTGCATGAAGTCTAATAAATAAAAAATAGAATGAAACATGAAGCTTTTGTGAGAAAAGATGAGAAAATGTATACTTACAAATGACACACCTATTCGAGTATCAATCAATTAGCCTATCGCTGTCCACTGTTGACATAGGCCTCTCCTAATGTGCACCATTTTCCTCGATCTTCCGCCTGCCGTGTAACCCAGCCACCCTTTTCAGATCGTCAGTCCATCTGTCTGAGGACCTCCTACCTTCCGTTTGCCATCTCGTCTTCGACAGATGTGGCCTGCCCACTGCCACTTCAGCTTGCTTGTTCTGCTAGCTATGTCGGTAACTTTAGTACATTGTCGGATGACCTCGTCACGAATTCAAGAATTCAAGTGCAATGCTCCTTCGTTTTATACATGCCTCATTGATTGCATTTATGGAAATAATAAATAAAATATTACATTTTACACAAAACATATTGAAATATTTTCGATTTTCAAAGAGTTAAAAACAAAGAATCAAGTGCAGCAGGCGTTGTGATGAGCCAACACTTTATTTATAAATATTTATAACCTAATTATCAAAGGCTGGTTTTACACCTCCAATGATTTACTTTTGTCGTGAATGTAAACGGACGTGCCCATGTAATTATTTCTAATAAAAACAATATTTATCGTAACCAGGTCAAAATTATTCGGACTTTGCAAATTTCTCGTGCTACATTGTATTTGATGTCTGGTGCATTGTGTGAAGTTTTTGACATTGACTTATAAGGAATGCGAAAAATTTCGTGATGGACTCGCCATTCAGCCGGAGTTCCCGGACCGCGCGTAGCCCACCTCCGCACTCACAAGACGAGAGCACGCCGGCTCCTACTGCACCTCAGCTCTCCGTGATCTCTACTCCAGAGATTCAAAAATGGATGAGCCAGATTGATTGCCTGCTTAACGAAGTATGCTCTATTTCATCCGAAGCTGGTAAGTTAAACAGTGAAAGCAAGCTTCGAATAGCAAATATATGTCGAAGTGTGACGCATGGAGTTTCCCAGATGGCAGTGCAGTACCAATCAGTGAAACAGAAGCTCATATCAGCCCACGCCGAAATTGAGTCCTTGGGAAAGGATAATGACACCTGTCTGCAACTGCGAGAGCTTAAGAATGGCATCCAGAATGCTGCTAAAGTGACATATTCTCAGTCCTGTGTCTCCTATGCCGACATCATAAAGACAGGTAAGGGAAATCTTGCTTGCCCTCCAGAAACTGCTAGCTTAACGATATATCCAGCCGATAAAGATAAGTCTAGTGAGGATACCAAAAAGATGGTGCAGGATATCATCAAGCCTGACAAATTGAAAATTCATGTTCGCGGGCTAAGAAAAATCAGGAACGGTGGTATAATTATAAGCACAGCAGGGAAGGATGACCTACAAAAACTGAAATCATCACAGCAGCTACAACTATCGGGCCTCAAAATCGAAGAAACTTCTAAAAAGAGGCCTAGATTGATTTTTCTCGGTGTGCCATCTGATACCGCAGAACAACACTTGTTTGATTGCCTTTTTGACCAAAATATTACCGAACTGCATCCAAGCCTGACCCGTGAACATTTTTTGAGCTCTATTAAACTAAGCCATAAATCTGGTAAAAAAGACAGTGCTCACTGTAACTACATTGTGGAGGTAACCGCCGAGATTAGAAACATTCTAATTAAACAAGAACGCATATTCATAGATTGGACTTCATGCCCAGTCCGAGACTTCACACTTGTAACTAGATGTTACAAGTGTCAACAATACGGACACTCAGCTAAATACTGCCGAGACACTGAACCAACTTGTGGTCACTGTGGATGTGTTGGCCATACACTCAAAGAGTGCTCCGCTCGTGATAACTCGCCAAAATGTGCATCTTGCATGCGCTTCAACAAGCCACACAATCATGGTACTGGTGACGTACAGTGCCCGGCCCGAAAAAGTGCAGAGGACCGACTTCTTCAATTAACAGATTATGCGGGCGCCTAGAGCGCCGAATAAAACACTTTTATAGCCCTACGGTAGTCAAAAGGATATTATGGATGATGTACATGAAGAAATTGAGGACTTAGGGGATAGCGGCTCATACATGTGTTCGCCTAGTGAGTGCAAATTGGAAATAGGTAATAAAAACTCTCGTATTAAGATTTTTCATATGAATATTCGTAGCATAAATCGTAATTTTAATCAACTCTTAGCTTTGTTAGCAGAAATCAAGTGTACTTTCGACGTCATCATTTTGTCTGAGTGCTGGTTAAGCAAAGTGACGAATATTCCACCGATGTCCGGCTATGACTCATATAGTACCAATGTGAACATTAATCAAAACGATGGCGTAGTGATATATGTAAAAAGCAACATGCGTTGTCTAATTGAATGCCCTACATTTAATGAAGGTTCTGTCGTAGTGTGCAACTTTAAAAGCGACCTTGCTGTTGTTGCAATTTACCGCTCGCCATCGTTTTCTAGCACAGACGTGTTTACAAACGGTTTGTGTGAAGTTTTATGTAAGTTATCATCATTTAAGACTGTGTCTATTCTTGGTGATATTAATATTGACATCTTACCGGGGAATGATTCTCCTGCTGCTGACCAGTACCTGGAGATGTTGGCGGAACAAGGCTATCTCTCTACGCATTTTTTTGCAACACACGACAAAACTTGCTATGATCATGTTATTTTAAAGTCCAAGCTCAGCTCTAAAACCTTAGTAGTTAGATCAACACTAACAGACCATTACTCAACAATTCTGTGCATTGATTATCCTAAAAGACACATGAATTCTCCATCATACATAAAGCGTCTAGACATTGAAGCGGCACTAAATGAAGTTCAACAATTAGACTTTAGTGAATTAACGAACATGACTGACCCGAACACTTACACTGACTTGCTGATCTCTAAGATAATGAAAACCATAGAAAATTGTACTAAAACAAAACTGTCAGCTTCAAAAAAGTGCGCCATCAAACCGTGGATAACCCCAGGTCTCTTAAAATGTATAAGAAACCGTGATAGATTGCACCTTAAAAGCAGAAGTGACCCGAATAATGTGACCTTAAAAATAACTTATACGCGATACCGAAATTTTTGCGGTAAATTATTAAATAAATTGAAGCGTGTGCATGAAGCAGGACAGTTTGAAAGAGCGGGGAAAGATCCGAAGGCAACTTGGAAAACTATAAAGATGGTTACAAATATGCCAGTTAAATCCACCCGATCTGCTAATTTGTTGTCAGCGGCTGAGAACCCGAAAATCTCCGCCAATTTGATAAATAATTACTTTGCAACTGTCGGGTCAAAACTAGCAAATGATATATCCAACAAAACTACTCCTATGGCTTTGCCACCTAACGTTTTCCCTCAGACCAGCTACCCCAACTCGATTGCCATTTTAGAAGCAGACAACAGGGAGATAGAGAACTTAGTCCTATCACTCAAAAACGACTGCGCCTCGGGGTGGGACAATATCTCAGTATCCTTTGTAAAAAATGCAAGAACTACTCTGGTACCTCTTATAACGCAACTATGTAACCTCTGCATTAGTGCAGGGGTATTTCCAAAAGCCCTTAAACAAGCAATTGTACACCCCATCTATAAAGGTGCAGGGGATAAAGTCAACCCTGAAAACTACCGACCTATATCTGTACTGAATATATTCTCTAAAATTTTGGAAAAAGTACTAAATAAAAGATTGTTAGAGTTCCTTGAAAAAGAAAACATACTTTCAAATAACCAGTATGGTTTTCGGAAAAATAGATCAACGGAAGATGCTGTTCTCCACTTGACTGAAACTGTCTCTAAATCACTAGATAAAAAGCTAAAATGTGTTGGTATATTCCTGGATCTGAAAAAGGCATTTGACACGGTATCGATTCCTATTCTCTTATGTAAACTAGAGAACATTGGAATTCGAGGTTTGGCACTCTCACTTTTCCATGATTACTTGACTGACCGGACACAGTGTGTAAAAGTCGATGAAGTCACTAGCGAGTACACTCAGCTCTCCTATGGTGTTCCCCAGGGAAGCGTCCTAGGACCTACACTTTTCCTGATTTACATAAATCAGCTATGTCAGCTTTGCCATGCTGGGTGTTCCGTAATTACCTATGCAGACGATACTGCTCTAATTGTAGAGGGAACGACGTGGCAGGAGGTCCAAATAAAGGCTGCCAAGATTATGAAACTAGTGTCTATCTGGCTTTCAAAAAATCTACTCACTCTGAATATATCAAAGACAGTGTACGTGACATTTGCGACAATCTCTAGCCACTTACCTCAACCAGACTCAATTTGCATCAGGGCCCATGCTAACTTGACTGACTCAAATGACAATACAGGCATGGAATTAGTGAAAACTTCCTTGACAAAATACTTAGGCGTATACATAGACGAAACGCTCTCGTGGAAAAAACAGATTGAAACACTAAAATCTCGCACTCGCAAGTTAATTTACATATTTAAAACGTTACGAGGCTCCGCGAATGCGACCGTCTTAAAAACTGTGTACTTTAGTCTTGCGCAGTCAATACTAACATATTGTATACTGGCATGGGGAGGAGTACACAAAACGATCTTGCTACCACTGGAAAGAGCACAAAGAGCTGTAATTAAAGTGATAAATAGGAAGCCCCTTAGATACCCAACTGAACAACTATATCGCAATTACAAAGTTCTGACAGTTCGTCAACTTTTTATGCTTAAAGCAATTCACCATACTCATACAACTCTTGAGTATGATCCTATCGCTTACACCTTAGCACGTAGAAAGCATGCGATATGCGAGCCGGTTGTGCACAGAACATCTTTCGCGGCTCGCCAGTGTTACGTCCTGGGTCCAAGACTTTACAATAGAGCGAGTAGAAGCATAAGCTTGTACACTAAATCTAGATACGAATGCAAAAAAATGCTTTCAAATTGGTTGCAACATCTAAATTATGATGAAACGGAGTATTTACTTGAGGTGCTATGTTAAATGTTATCTTATAAAATAGCTAGGTATAATAAATCCTTAATGTAGTTTGCTTTTGTTTAAATAAGTAGTCGTAATAAAATGTATTACATAAATTGTACTCATTTTACTTAAGTTTACTGGTTGCGTGGGTTTGCTGGTGACCTATAAATACAGATACAAATTGGTGTATCTAGTTTAGGCACCAGTCTCACAATTACAGTTTTTGTATAGCCATTAAGATACACCTAGAAAATAATAATATTAATGTTTTATTTAATAAGTATTAAGTATTAATTGTTTGAGAGAATAAAATATTTTTATTTATTTTATTTTATTTTATTTTATTATTTTTAGCCAGAGGCAGGCATTCAACTTTCAGACAACACCAATTTATATTTTCGTTCCGACTAGCAGATCCAATTTTTTTAGCTTGTGAAGTCTGTAATAAAGTTGTCCATTACTTATCATTTTGACATGTAAAACAAGGTATTCCTTATGGCATGGTTACTTATAAAGACCTGTTAAAAAGAATCTTACAAAGATGGGGTGTATATTCGTAGCAAACACAGTAATTTGTGATTTATGTTATTCTTTATCGAATTGGAATGGGCTGTTATGGTACATGAACATTTAGTTGTTACCGTTATCAAAATATCTCATAGTTTATCTGGGTTACATCTTGGTATTCTGTGCAGTCCAAAATAATCCTATAAGTAAATTTGGTATCAAATCTAAATGAATATAAGGACTATTTTGAAAAATATCCTTCAAAATGACCGTCAGAGAATACTTGTATCTGTTTAAATTTTAGTAAAGTATCGACACTAAACCAGTACTCAGGCGGCTTTATCTCCTGCTAAATTATCAAAATGTGACACGTTATCACAGAAGAACAGCAGTTTACACTTAAACAAGTGTCGGGAATACTATCTCTCTCAAGTTATGCGTTTAGTCACCTTATTAAATAAAGGTTTATCAACACTACGACCGCTTGGTCCAAGGTGACGATGTAAAGAATTGTGTGGATCTATCGGAAAAAAATCATATTTAATTTTTCAGTTCACGAAATTATTAACTTATGAATTACTAAATTACTATGAGTAGCTTAATTACATTTTTGTAAGTAAAAAAAATAGAAAGACAAATTTAAGTTGTAGCAATTTTGTAAATTAGACATAGCTTGATACATTATTATCGATGACTACGGAATGCGCATAGACCACAATTCAAATTTACGATTCCAATATAATTTTATTACGTATTATTCATTCATCTATTGCATATTTTACTGAGAAAATTATGAAGTAATTATAGTACATAGAACATAGAACTGAACATATTAATAAAAGGTATGCTTTTATTAATATGTTCAGTTCTAACATTTATAATCTATCTCTTACGAAACGGCGTAACCGACTTTTTATATTTTGTTTGGTTGTCTGATAAAAGGTTATAAACTATAAAGCTTTCAAACTATAATGATAGCCCATCGCATAAATTTATTTATTATTCATGTACCATTTTATGATTTGGCATTAAAGGACCCAATTTTCATAACGATTTACCACTAATAAATATTTTTAATTTTCACAACGATTGCCAACTGGTTGTAGTAAATAGATAAGTATCAGTCAATTTCAAATTCACACATCATCATTTTAATTTTTGTTTGAATATGAATTAATAATACTTTACTTCAATAAAGTTAGTTCAAAGGATTACAAGTCGTTCAGAATTGAAATGTTAGGAACATGGAATCCAAGTCTCTATTTTGTATACAAAGACTGGGTGAAACCATGGAAGAATTTTACGACACATCATGTATATAAATGTAAATATTTTATTCAGTTACTTTCATTTATCTTATTAATAGTTTCTTGTTATTAAATTTAGGTTGCAGCAAAATTACTAGTGTACCTATACAAGACACAAAATACAATTTACAATAAAACCAACCTACAGTCCAAATGCTCTTTCCTTCACGCATATTAAATGTTTGAATCGTATTCACAAAATGTAATTTCACAACTATAATAAACTTATTTGAAATTTAAAGCATTGATAATGTATCAGTCAAATGTTATTTATGTCCTAATCAACATTAAAGTCGTTCGATACGTTAATCTAATTACATTTAAATACAAGTCAAATATTCCGTTTCGCTTATCTAACTAAAGGTGTTTTGGTCCGAAATGGGCAGTAAGTACCTTCATATACAATCAGAATCTAAGTAATTTACATATTTTATATAGCTATAAATTTGGTTTTAAACCTAAAGTGTTATTGAAATAGTAGGTCAAATCCTTTCAATATTGAAAGAGGTCTATGTCCAGCAGTGGACTGCAATAGGCTGACTAATTGGTTGATTAAGTGTATTCTCATTCTTGATGTATTGCAGCAAATATTATTAAACTAGGCAAATTGATTGAAATAATATTTTATGACCGTATACAAAAAATATTGTACATTGTAATGATCACATTATTTAACCTTAAAGCATAACATAACATAACATAAACTCACGCCTATATTCCCGAAGGGGTAGGCAGAGGTGCTAGTCCCCCCCATATCGCCAGTTTATGTTTAGGTCCCAATGTAATAGGTGGGGAGTCTATTGCCATTAACCGGGCACTTATAAACCTGCGATAAATACACACATAACTTCGAAAAACATCGAACAGTCATTGGTGTGTGCCATAGTCGAACCCGAGACCTCGTCTCAGCAGTCCATTACCCATACCACTAGGCTACCGCGGTACTCTTAAAGACAATAACAAAGAATATTCAAAATACATTACAGTAATATACGCAATATGAAACATTTCATATAAACAAATAATCATAATCTCACAAAACAAACATACAAGTCCAGCAACCTACGATTTTAGCCAGAGGCCTATCCGTCCCTTCGTCTGACTAGAACGAACAATCAATCAACCGGACGGGATAAACATTAGTTTAGATTTAACAGTCATTAAAATAAACAAACATTTTGGTACAAGCACATATCTACGTGTAATTAACGTCACGGCTTTATTTTTTTTTTGTATTGTGAGATATGACAGAGTATACACAATTTATTATACAATTTGATACTTTCTTTCTAGATATTTGTAACTGTTAGCACTTATGTTACTAAACACTCTTAAATTAGGCAACTACAAATATACTGGATTTTCGTTACCTTAATTTCGACCAATCTGTGGAATCCGCCATCTTACTGATACTTTTTAGAGCTGCTGATTGGTTGTTGAGACGTCGTTCCCGTGTTACGGCAATTCGCGTTTCGTTCAAGTTGCCTAATGTAAAAACGGGCTTAAACTTAGATTTTTATACGTAATCATCTATTCAAGTAGTCGCGAAGAACGAACAGGAGTATCAGGACTCCATCTCATAAGAATAGCGTAGAATAAGCGATTGATGAAAAAGTACGTAGATGATATCACCGTGAGAGCATGCTCGAAATAAAACCTTGCACTAACTCGTCTGGTCAGCGTAAGAACAGTAAACCAAAGTTTCCTATCATTGGAAGAGGCGTATATCTAGCAGTGGCCGGCAATAAGCTAATTTAATGATTTAACTGCACAAGTTTAGTATTTACTACAGCATTGCGTTCTACGATCGATACATCTACAATTTTATCCATGTCAGAAGTTAATTAAGTTATTTGTGTAATAATTACATATTAAATATATCTTCTTAATACATTATCTAGTTTTTTACAATAAATTGTAGCCATTATGCATTACTGAGACAAACTATTTTATATTAGCATTTACTCAGATTGTAAGATTTATTTTCAATTTCTACACAATTGACAATACTATATCAAATAAACGATTAATGCAAACAGGAAAACATAACAGAAAGACAATTCATAATAGTAACACGTGCCATGAGAATGAAGTGCACCATCAAACTAATGATGCACAAAAATATTTTCCGTGTAGCTTTATAACCATCGATTAATCTGGAGTTTTGTTTTTTATTCTCTTTAAAAGCATCGATGTTTCTGTTTTAAAACATCAGCGTACACCACAAATCGTCCATTTAGCTTTATTAAGAGTTCAGTCAATGTTGGTGCATATAATTTTTACGGCACGTCATGTATAACGATGCAATTAAATTTCGCTTCCCATATTTTAAAAGCGCGTCTGCTCTAACTAAATGCAACTTGCGTATAAAACTTATTGTGTTGAAAATGTATTCAAATAGAGTTTATATTTGTGTCGATCAGTAATATATCGATATAATACTATAAAATAACAATAAAAATATTATTTATTATCTTGTACCATGAAGCAACAGTCGAAGTTATGGCTATTCCCAAATACACCATTCTACTTATTGTGTCATCCAATACCAAATAAATATTTACTATTACTCAAGAGACTCAACAGAGTATATATATTTTTATACACACACTCACACAGGCCCTATATATACATTATACACATATGTATATAGGTTCAAGTAAATAAATTGCTTTTAGTAATGTTATCTGAGTAGTTATCAGTAAGTGAGGCAGTGGTCAAACTGTGGGCATATCAATGAAAACCTACACTGTAGACTGTAGAAATTTTTTGGCTATTCCTATGATATAAGAGAAGTACGGTTATGCTCAAAGTTGTTTACTTCGACATACTTTTCCTAGTAGAAATTTTGTAGATTTTTCTGTAAGACTGGATCCAGTGAAACCACTCCTAGGTTTATAGACATGTCTTTATAGAAGACGTATTCTTCACCACCTTTGCATGCTGTGAACTAGCTTTTTTCTGTATTACTTATGCTTAAGTAGTCCTTCCTAGGTAACTTGAAGATATATTAGAATCCAGTGTAGTAATACACCACACGCTATGAACACACGCCCCGAGACTAATAACACCATTAGTCAAAACGAATTTCGCTGCGAAGCTAATTTGAGATGGAATTTCGTGAGAGAATGGTACCTAATTTGATTTTAGAACATAACACAACAAATCTTGTAAATTTCAGCAAAGTAATTTATAAAAACCATCAGTGCTGTCAAAATTTTGTACTTTCTTGAAATAATTAGATGATCAAGCTCTTAAATGAGACTTATTTAATATGTCTATCTACCTACCTACTACCTTATCCCTAATACTGTTACTAACCTAATAATTACGGTTAATACTTACTAGTAAGTTTGTCAAATAAATTCACGGGAAAAACAGACAATAAAAAGCCTATCACGGGATTATATATTAGTTAAGCTATTGCTAGTAGAAAATAAATAAATAATTATGTTCATTTTTAAGATTTCTATTGGATCCCTGGCTCTACTTACTCTTTGTCCTCCTTTCGATTTTGCTTATTTTGACTATGGCCAATTCATGGGAACAACTTGCGTCTCACCTCTTAACCCAGATAGGAATATCTTCGACGGTAAGAACTACAAAAAAATAGTTGTTAGTATTAATAAATTCAAATTTGAGGATCTTTTGCGAATTAATTCGATAAAATTTATGAAACCATAGATCTTCTGAATAATTGCACAAAATACGACAGCTACCTAACTAGTTATGATACCCAAATAGTTATATATGTTACCAAAGTTGGTCATAGTCCAATTTGCGTGTGGAATAAGAGGTAAAAAGTTGGCGTGTGGGCAGGTAACTCGTACATTGTGATGACGAAGGCGAATTTGCATTGTAATGGATATTCTGGGCTTCAACGTTCGTTGTTTATACGTTCATCTTTACATATGTACTAGCATCAGTTTATTTGATTAATGTTTTTCAGTTTGGGTGCAATAACGAATGAAATATTGCGCCAAATAAAATTAAAATAAGTAGGTTTGCTAGCTTAGTGATTAAGAATTCATCTTCCGGATTCATCATTCATCAATTGTCCGGATGGAAGTATCACGCAGAATATTTTCATCCATCGATCAGATATCGAAAATGGTACACCTTTTGTTCAAAGCCCAAGTTGTAGAGGCCCAAGGCAACTCATCTGCTAGTTATACGAGACGACAATAACAGGACACCTCAGGCTATGAGTGTCATGTTGAGAAATATAGTCAGAGAGTTTCTGTGTTGTCAGTGCAGAAGACAAGACAGGGTTTTATATCACCACAGAGCAGTATCAACTAACCCCACGGTCTTCCCACTGTAAACGAGAAAACCTCACTAGTGAGCTCTGCCTATCGTACTCACCGCCGTAAACATAAAGTTATTATTAGCCGTGGTATTCTGTAGGGCAGAGGTACTACCCCAGTCGGACTGCTCGATTGGGATGGGTGATACTGTTATGTACTACCTCCTTAACTTTGTCCTAAGCACGACATATAATAGGTATATGGAGTTTTACTGAAGGATATTTTTAAATATTTTATTACATTTCACCTAAAGGATTTTGAAGTAAAAGCTCTGCCGCTGTTTTCTATTAACAAAGTTTCTATAGAAAATTTTGGGTGAGAAATTATTTAGAACTTGCATCTTTACCTAACGCTACATCATGCTCCGAGACGTCAAAATGGGTGAAGCCCATTATGAAGTCTTTCGGATGGTGCTCGACGATGGTGATCGAAAGTAGGTATATGATAATAAAAGTCTACGTGGTCAGTAGGTACCTGCCAAATAGAATTCTTACAAAGTGATAGATATTGTGATTATGAGAATCAAATTGATGATTATTTTGAATAAATCAGTAATAGTATGTGAAAAAAAAAAGAAATAGAAATTATGGAATATACGAAATATTTACGAAGCGATGTAATAGCTGTCAATTACTTATAATAAATTTCCTATGAATAGAAAAAAACTGTCAATACACCACATTTTATGGCCAACATTCACATTAAAAATGTCATTGAAGGTAACCTTGACCTAACGTTAACATTGAATGCAGTCGTGAATTGAGTTTGTGCAAAACGAAACCTCAGAAGTCAATATGTCATATCGTCGATTGGATAATAAGGTACGGCGACCACGAATCTATTATTTGCGGGTGGCCCATGAACAAGACTGGGTCTTTGTATCATTTCTGAAATAGATTCATCAATATTGTTAACATGTGGTGCTAAAGTTTGTAGACGATCTAAATAAAACGGTATTGTTACATTCATTCGTTTTTGGTTGCTTTAGAGGTGATTTCAAATATTTGGAAGCAATACACACCTTATTGACTACTCAATATCGTAGACCTTTCATAAAGCAAAACTTAGTTGTATTTACAATTCACAATAACGGACTTTTATTCTCTTATATTGAGCACTTCGCCATTGGCCCTCCCCGGATTCAACGGTGACATACCTCGGAACCTACGTTGCACCCTTTTCCCCATTATGTTTGCCCATAATTTATTAGTTTTTAAATGTATGAGAATCCACCGGATTTGTTTTAGGAAAATGCGGATACTGGAGGTGAACGTTTCGAATACGACCGGGATTAACGCAAGAATGATGATGTATCTACCGGATTTGAGGATTCGCTCTCTTGAATAGCAAAAATAGCCTTGCTGTTGCCCATGGCATCGCCCGTGTGTATTTCGGTCCCATTATAACAATCATAGAAATTCCTTCACAAACTTCTCCTATTATACGCTTATCCTATCACCTATGATACTGACTACTTATATCTTCTCGTAGATTTTGTAGTCATGTAGGTACATGAAAAAGTAGACGCCACTTCGCTAATGCTTGCTATTATCACGTGGTGTTAAACATAGTTAAACTTTTGTTAAGATACATACATGATACTTCCCACGAAGTTTCTAGCTGCTCCTATATATCGTCCCCGTAGAGCGAAAAGTCACTATGTCGAGTTATGGCCAAAATGAGTTATAAATGTCATTGAAATCACATTTTTTTTCTCTAAATATCTGTCTAATCAACATTTTAGAAGCTGCCTTAGTTTTTGTTTTATAAAATGTGAATAATAATTAAGTCAACCCTATGGAACCTGGTTCACAATGAGAGAATTCACTAATTCAGTTAATTATTGTTCACTACATTAAACAATACTTAATTGGTAGTTAAAACGACATAATTAGTTTTTCTCATGAAGTATTGATACAACATTCGTAAACGGAAACTAACTAAGTCTATTTAGTGACTACTCACACATTATTTTTTAACAACTTGCAATGTTACACCAATGAAAAAAGTCATCAAACCATTTTAGAGATTATTTTTCTACTATGATTGGTACAATACATTTGTTACGAATAATGATTAAAAATATTTGATTATTATTCCAACAACTTCGACGCGTATCGTTAAACTGTAGGTATTATTCACTCGCTACTTAGTGACTTTTATGTGGCCGGAGTGAAGCGCACAGAAGTTGGTGAGTTTCATTAACGTGTAAAAAATTAGTCGAGCCAAGCTTATCATTGATTTATCATAAATTTTATTCAATCAAAATGAGGGAACCGTAATGGAGCTTACGTAAATGTTATTTTTATTATTTTCAAAAATTATATAAAAAGTATATAAATTATATACCTAATAATCTGGTCTAAATTCTCTGGACTGATCTTTGTGATGGTTTCTTCTAGCGATAGCGATAGTGAAAAATTTTCAAGTTCCAAAAGATACAACCCAGTAGTAGTAATGTTTCTGAGCATAAGTCTATGACAGAAAACCACCAAGGGCGTTCAAAGGAATATTCTAATGACGTTACCGTCAACAACGACATTGAAGCTGGAGGTCATTTGCCACAAGAACATTCACCATCATTCAATTTAAATTCTTTACATAATACTGCTGTAGATACAAGAACCTCAACTGAACGGAACCTGAACTCAACAGCCAGCTATTGTAGCTATAGCGGTCTGTTCAATCGCTGATACGAGTAATTCTGTTGAAGCTACGCGTGGGAAGAAAAGTGATCCCAGCGAGTGGAAAAAAAACATATCAAAATCTAATAAACCAAGTGGTTTGCATTATTTGGTTAAAAAGGTTAATTTTAATGCCTGCAAAGAGACCAACCAATCCAGTAAAATGCTATATTTAATGGCGGTATCACTGTCAAAAACATTTTACAAAGGAGGAACGAGTTAAAATATGTGAGACTTACTGGATTACAATATAATAAGGTTTTTAATAGATAATGTGGAAGCATTCAGGAACTATGCAGGGAAAAATCGGAGTGTTTCTTGAGTTCCAACTAACAAAAAAAGTGCAGAATCTAAACAAAAAATCATCATCAAAAATCAAACAAACTCTTTCCCTTAACCCCTCTATATATAGAGATATAGATCATTCGGACTATCGTTATCGTTCATCTCTAGAAGAGGTCTGTTTTCTACTGTGGGTTTCCTACGGCTAAAATAATAATAATTATGAGTGTTAATTGAATAGGGCCCAGAATATTATTATCCCATATGAGTGAAGGCTACTTTTTCAGTTTATTACACTATCCTTCAACCGGAACTTTATCTGGTACACTTTACTGAAAACCGATCACGCCTGTAGATTTGTGCCACAGTAATAATGAAAAAGTACAAAAGCCCTCACGAAGACCTTTTGCAAGTTTGATTCAAGATGTAAACAGTCTATACCAAATATCCGCATTTTATAAAGTTCACAAAATAAAAATTCTTCCTGTTCAGATATTACCTTTATTTGTAATTTTCAATTTACCATAAACTGGTATACCTAATAGAATTTCTCTAAGATGTATCTTATGGCTGATGCTAACATCACTGCGGCAGTACCTGTAGTGTAACTACTACAGGTACCATCCGTAACAACCACTGATAGATCCACAACCAGCACAACTTCTAGCTTCATACTTTTTAACTTGCATCCGCCCCCAATTGTGTGTTGTAAAAGATCTTTTATCCATGTTCGACGAAGGAACTGAACATGGCCTTATAGTGTACAAAGACCAATCTGTGCCATGGATAAATGAGGTACTAGAAAATTGTTATATGCAAGGAGCTCGGCTTCACTGTATATTCTCGTGCAAAACTTGTCCATTAATTCTTTGTCTAATTTCGCAGAGACGACTATGCATCCGCGTGCATGCCGAGCGATTATAAAATATAATAATCTGTGTAGAATTTCGTATCCAGAGTTAGAACCCTTGAGTATACCAGCTTGGCATGATACATCTATGTGACAGTCATTCAATTTATCATCATGGTTAGCAGAAATATTTACCAGATTCCATAGACAATTATTATCTAAGTACTTTGGATTAAACAAATCATATTTGAAATTTAAAATAGATTTTATGTATTCATTAAAGCCAGGATACATGACGCTCAACTCATCCGGCGAGTAAAAT
Source organism: Pelosia muscerda (assembly GCA_963691645.1). Lineage (NCBI taxonomy): Eukaryota > Metazoa > Arthropoda > Insecta > Lepidoptera > Erebidae > Pelosia > Pelosia muscerda. The sequence continues at coordinate 10,754,756 of OY829113.1, forward strand.
TACAATACAAAAAGGTTTACAATGATGTCATTGTAAACCTTCTCAATATGTGTAACAACAAATTCCACCTAGTGCCATCAATCAACAGTATAAATAGTCTTATAATTTACCTAAGTAGTAAGTAGTACATATGTAGTAGATCTAATGATGAGTTCCACTTTACCTAACTCTAGTTATTATCTTCTAAATTAAATTCAAACTAAACGAAAAATCACTAACTCCAGTCGACAATTAACTAACTCGTATCTAGATGAACGATTTCACAGGGAACTATTAATCAATTTAGTTTTTCTTGTTTTTCTCGATTATACAACATATTTGGTTTATGAACTTTCTCTTAATGCAAACTGTATTTTTTCCCTTTAAATGAAGACTAGAAACATAGATATTAATGGAAGTACACAAAAGCTATGACGATTTATATTTTTAAATACTTTAAACGCTCGTAACTCGAAACAAGGTTTTTCGACATAGTGACTTTTCGCTCTACGGGGACGATATTCTTGTTTCGGATATTTGTCTTACCACTTTGGTAGCAAATAACCACACGATCCACCTGAACAATAATTAGAAACAACAATTGGATATTCCTGTACATAGCACATAATAACACGCATTCGTACTGCCTGTCAGAACTTTCTTACCCCATCTCCTCTCCAGGACACCAAGATTATCAAGATCTTGGAGTTGGTATTCAAGAATTGTGATGCTACAATAATTATAGTTTTTATAAGTCATTATAATGTATAGACACGTAATTTCTATGTTTCATTAAACGAGATAATTAGTACAAAAAAAAATTGGTTGCCTGTAAAGTCGGTATACGGGCGAAAGTTTTACGTGACAACGACTTTGAGTGGTAAAATAATTTTAATGTGAATATTCATTCGTCGAGTGGAAGGGACGCGTGCCTTTCACTTTTTATGTCTGTCTCTCTCGCTCTTAGGCGGGCTAACCATGCCCGAGTGGAAGGGACGCGTGCCTCTCACTCGCTCTCATTGTGAGCGCATAACGTGAGCGGAGCGTAACGCAGTTTCTTGAAGTGTCACCCGGCAAGCCAATTTATAAGACGTTGTCACGTCAATAAGTAACAATTGTAGACAACAACCAAGAGATGCCAAAATTTTAATCGACGTATTTCACGAATTCGAAATTCGAAATTCAAAAGCTACATATAGGACGTTAAAACAGAGCGATAAAAGTTTAGGTTTTGGGTTAATAAGTGGCTTTCTATCACAATTATGTTTCCATTTATTGAGATTAACATAAAAGACGATTAGCAATCTTTGGCGGTGCGTACTTACCCTGAAGTCGGTTACAATTCTGTTGGTGTCTGTTAAATCGAAACATAAAAATGATTGACAAATACCATTGTATTATGTTTGATTGTATGTAAACTAAAAAGCCTTTTGAACGGAAAAGATTTGCAGATCATTGCTCGTTTAGTTTCATATAGACATAGACTGCCCACAATCGAAATGAACCAAAGGCATCTGCCATCGCCCGTATTGTTCCTTTGTTGCTCGTGTCTGACCAGAACCTTTGTCCAAGAATTGTTTTATACAGTATGTAAGTCACGAATGGCATGTTCTATCCTAACTGAATGAGGCCGGATCTGTACCTTCTACTGTAGGTAGCATGTGTCACATACAACTCTATTTAGCTCAACTCTAGACTCTTTGAATTATGAATTACGAATACAATCACTTTTCGGTATAATGAATGAAATATGTAATGTGATTACATTTGTCAATGCCTACATGTAGGTATATAAAATTACTTCTAATACTGGCTGATTCATTATTATATAGCTCCAAATTACGTTTTCCTTTCATAGAACGACTTCAAAGTTATCTTTTTTTAATCTCGACGGCAGCTGCACCATCACATTTAATTTTCTTTCATAAAAATCGAGTCAGGGCGATGAAAAGAAATTCGTTATATCGATTGAACTGATCGTCAACGCTCTGTCATACATGCGGTAATAATAATAATTAGCTACAATTGTTTTTATAGTTATACCAGTCCACGGATTCATTGCTAAGAGCCTCGACCAATACCTTAAAAGGATTCAGAGAACTAACCACTGTTAGCTTGTTCCCAGTATCCAAATCCGTTAGTGTACTAATTTCTATATTTCGAAAAAGATTTTCGTCGTGTATTTAAAATTATAATTAATAAATTTATTTGATGAATAAAGAAGAATAATAATTAATATTTTAGGACAATCTACACAATGACATTATTAATATAATTACAATAATGTTTATATAACGTTTAGGTTTTATTTACTAATGCCATAATTATAATGCTTAATATTTTTTAGCCTTAGCATGTTATACTATACGATAATTACCATTATTCATTTTAAATTTGTCTTTCCGGTAGTTTCTTATAAAAATGGCTTTAGTAATTCAGCAGCTAAATTCATCTCAACTGAAAAAATTTAAGCAATCAATATCAAATATTATTCTGAAGGTTTCGACTTTTCAATGATAGGAACCCAATATGATTCACATTTCTAGTAGACTCATGCACACAAGACACGCTGCGATAGAGGAAGAAAAGTGCAAGCGATGCTATTTTATTACGCTACGTGGAATAGTTGCGTATTTCTAACAGCATTTGAAGAATATTGTAAAGGAATTGTACTCGTAATATATTCAAGGATATTCCATAACGGTGCGGTGCCTCGAAATGAGTTATATATTCATGTCAGTTAAAATTATGACGTAGAACATCTTTAAAATATTTTTACTTGAACAAAATAGAACTCAGTTTTTGAAATGTACAACTACAGTACAAATGTACAACACATCGAGAAATTAGAAAATAAATAGGTATACTTAACTCAAAATTCACACATGACGAGAAATTTCAAATACATAGATACGCTTACACCTTTTTCCTTCCGAGGTAGACGTAAAATAACCCCCACATTTCATCAACCCTTGTATTCGGTCCCGTATATGGCACTATTTTTGACTCGAACCATGTATCTAAAGCTGAGTCTGGGCTATATATATATCCGTCTGATGTAAAACAGCCCTAATTTGTATGGGAAAAGATGGGAGGCCTGCTCTACCGTAAACCACTCCACCACCTAGTTCTTTCGACAGTATGATGTCATGAAGTCGGGTCTCTATTTATATTTGACTAATGTTTTATTTAATAATAATAATAAAAAGAAAAAAATGACCAGAAACGTAAATTAAAGTAGACGTAAGTTTATAACAAGAATGGTGACGATTTAACTATAATGGTTTTGCAATAATGTGTGAGCAAACATACATTCATAGACCAAACATACAAGCAGAGGACATTGTTATTTATGATACGGTCACTACACATACTTTTATTTTTACGGCTAATGAGTGATGGATTTATTCATAGCTTTATTGCCTGCCAAATATTATTTCTCTTATTGATTAATATTGGTTGGTACAGTAGTTCCCACACCATATTCGTCAACTAGCACAAGTGACCATATTGACTAGTAAGTCGAACTTGACCTCTGTTTTATCTCAATCTGATGTAGAAATAACAGACATTGTTCCCAGCGGGGCTCAGATATTTTTGCTGAAATAAACAAAACCGCTTTATCACAATGTGATAAAATTGAAATTCGTTCACTAGTCTTGTAAGATAGATTCGTCATAGAGGGCTACATGACTGGGTAACACGTTCTTGTCGTGATCCTCCTTATACTTTTTTTTTGAAGGGGTATGAGTAGATGTATAGAGGTTCAAGCAAGCGATTTATGAGGATGTGTATATCTGAGTAAATAGCTTGTTTGGAATGATCGTGTGTGTATTAAACGCGGGTACTAGGTACCTGTACTGAAAAAAAAAACAAGACGATTTGTTTACTTGAAATTTAATACTGTTGTACTGGTTGTAAAATATTGTGTTGGGGTGTGATGCCTCTGATGGACCTTCTAGAAAAATCAGTATTGATACAAACTTTAATTACGCTGCTTCAACTTTAACTAAAAACCAATCATTATCCACCATCACCACATCCACTGCTGAACATGAGCTGTCGATATGTTTCAGCTTTATTGGTCAATTTAGTTAGCATAGAATTAAAATCAGTCGCTCTGTAGCGGTCCTAGGGGTCTAGCCAAAATGCATCCGTTTCGAATCTACATTCGTCATCGCTCTGAAAATGTATGGGAGTGACATTTGCTGTCGGAATCGTATCACATGACATTCGGAACGAATGCATTTTGGTTAGACCCCCAGGTCCGCTACAGAAGGCGATACACGTGTCGAGGTTTGTTCTTCGCATTTGCAGAATATTGCACGTATGATATATCGTATACCTTTCGATTGCTTTGAGGGGTGTGATTTGGCATTCCTTTCTATGACGATTAATAATGTATTACTATTGCTAACATTGGTATTGTTATCGCAGGTAAGTGGTAGATACGCCCACTTTTTAATATTTTTTTGAAATTCTTTTTCTAGCAATCGACTATTATAATATATACCTACTATCAAAATATAGATTCAATATTTTTTTTTCTCTATGGAGAAATTTAAATGGTTTATATGTAGGATCGGCGCTAAATACTTTTTAACAAGGAAGCTTATATAACTAAATGGATGCATATTCATGAGAAACAATTCACCGCAACACGCTTGAAACGTTATCAAAGTTTGACTTTCCTAATGAAACTTATAATCGAGGAAATTGCATGAAAATAAATACGAACGCAGTAGTTCGCTTAGTAACTTTTAAATGCGCTCGATGTTGAACAGAATGCTTTTGTTAATTTAAAAACTTGCTCCAATCCGAGTGCCAACGCTAAAAAATAAACTCAACTGAGTTCCAACGTACCTATATTGAAGTTTCATATTAACTTTTCTATGCTGTCCTGACTTTATTGTATAGAACTCTAAATACCTCAACAAATTCATAATGATTAAAGTTCATTCAAATTACTTCTGGAAGTGGCGCAAAAGTTTAGACACTGGGTGAGAAATTTTTTTAGTATTTTTTTGTATAGGCAGACTGGGCAATAAAAGTATGGTCATCGCAAAGCATACAACACAATGGTGGAAAAAATTATACAATCGAAAGTCTGCGCAAGAAGCAGAATACATACGCGAATGAAATATTAGAGTTATAAAGGACCGTGCTTCTGAGAAAAGTAATAAAGTAGTCAAGGGTGAGCTCAGTGAGAAATCATGTGCCGACTTTATTGCAAATTATATTTTGAGTCCCCTTCACACTTTTTCAATGGGTTATTTTATTCTCAATGGAACTAATTTCGATTGCCATGAATTTCCTTACGAATATTACGACTCCATATTCAGTTTGTCTGTTAAAATTAAAACGTAAACGATGTATTGTACGTACAGTCAGAATCATATTGATCTTGACTAGTAAAGTACTCAAAAAGATCTTAATACTAAATACGTATTAACTTTTTAAAATAACTGTACAAGTGTACGTCAAAATGGTGAGTTTTTCAAATTACTCTGACCATTAAAAAAGTAAACAAGCCTCCGTGGCGTGGCGGTAGTGTACGCGACTGCTACCCACGGGACGCGGGTTCGATCTCCGTTTGGCGCAAAAAGTTGTGTGCATGAATATGGCTGTTTGCACTGGTCTGGTCGTGCCTCGCAGAGCATGTTAAGCCGTTGGTCCCGGTTGCCATACAAATATCTACGGCAGTCTTGGAACTTGAAACTTTTCGTTATCGCCATTGGTCATTGGACTATTGTTTGTGGAGGTCATATGGCAGTCGCTTCACGGAAAATATCGAAGTTCAGCCGCATCATAGTTAGACTGGAAAGCCGACCCCAACTGAGTTGGGAAATGGTTCAGAGAATGATATTAAATAAATAACGGACCACTATCGTTCGTCGATATTTTTGTACTGTTTCTTGATAGATAGGTGAAAATTTAAAAAATTAATTAAATATATCCTCTACAGCATTGTATGAGATACTGTTTGACCTAATTTGACCATATAGAACTCGTATCTGAGTATCCTGACGGACACAGACCGTCCGATACCCACTTAAAAAGTTACAAAGTAAGATAATAGTAATACTGCTAGAATGTTGGCAGTCCCCCAGTACTGAACGTGCAAAACTGTTACTATTTACCTGTCAGTATTATAAACTAGGTTTTACTAGTTCACAGTTAATTAAAATTCAGCATTCGTAGTAGAAGTAATCAGACTCACTAGTTGACCAAATACGTAACTTACTACAAAACTACCAAATAAATAACAAACCGGATTGAAAAAAGAACAAAACAAAATTATTTGCACCAAATGAGTTGTTTACAACGAATAATAAGATACACGTCGCGAAATGAAATAACACTTTTGCAATTTCAATTCCAATTTTAGTCGACATTTTTCATGCCGTCTGAAATAGTTTAAGCTCATACGAAAGCGTTTTTAGTAGAACCCTATCGATTCTCCTCGAAACTAGCTTCCGTAGCGTGGATATAATATTATGGCGGATACGCGCCTGAGTAAGCTCGGATAACCGGGCCAATCGATTTTGAAGTAAAAAGTAAGACCAGCTTTGAAACTGTAAAGTATAGTTACTTAGAGACTGCGCTACAGCTCTTCTACTTTAGTGAAGTTAGTCTTTGTTTTTATAATTTATAATAAAACAGTGGTAATTTTTGTTAAAACACTTCTTTTAAATAGACCGTAGATGTTTATCTGCATACCAATGTTATTTTGAAGTAATACCATAAGTTCCGTCTTAAGAAGATGAAATCAACTCGAAAAATTAATAGGTACCTACTAAAATGTACGTATTTGATTTAGCCTTTTTTATTGACCAATTTGAACATATTTTTTACTTTCTTAATACCTACGTAAATCCTTTATAAAGTCATCTGGTAAGTTGACCTATGGTTAAGAATATCTGATATCCACTAGACGATATTTACTATACAGACGTCGTATTTATGACCTAGCAATATTCTCAAAGAAACTAGACAACTACTTAGTCAACTCTTGCATACAGAGCAGTTTAGATAGTCTTATTGACTTATTAAGTATTTTAAGTTAAGAATAACTAATAAATTAATAATTTTGTAAGACATAAAATAAATTACAATGTCTGTTATCGGTTTAACTTTGAACTTAACCTCGCTTTATACATAGGTATGGGGAAGTCAAGAGTCTTCTAAAAAATATCTTACTCTTATTGTCTGTTTTTTAATAAAAATTGTAACTCAGTTGTTTTACGTTCTTCAGTGCCCATTCTTGATGTTTTTTGTGCTTGAAGACGGTTTTTTAATACAAAGATATCATACTTACAAATCTGAACAAGTGTCAAGTTTATTATAATATAATATTTATTAGTACCACAATTAAATTGTGCTCATTTGATTAAAATCTCCATCAAAAAGTGGTTGTTTTAATCACACGTAATAAGGCAGATATCAGATATTATTTATATCGCTTGAGATCACTCATAAATTCTACTTTTGTGATAGATCTTCAATTTATTTAATAGTATTATGTCAAGAATTATTGTCTATGTTATCAAATATGTATAGCCTACATAAAATAAAAACAAATTAAATATCATACATACTAATATTATAAACGTGAAAGTTTGTAAGTAGGTATGGATGATAGGATGGATGTTATTACTCGTTCACGTTAAAACTACTGAACCAATTTTAATGAAACTTTATAATTATACAGCCAATTCATCAGAATAACACAGGCTACAATTTATAAAGAGGTTGTGGGAATTGACCAAATTATGACATCCACGTGGGTGAAACCGCGGGCAACACACGAGTTTATTATTATAGTTTTAGTGAAAATTTAGAATTCAGAATGATAGACGAATGAAGATATTTCATAAATTCGTTTATGGAAATTATTTTCATGAATCCAAACACGGTCGGTATTCAACTAAATCAAGCAATGTCTGTATTTAATTTGTAATTAACTCCATAAATTCAAATGATATCTGCTTTTGCAACTCGCAAAGTTGTTTCTCGTCCAATTTTCTTGAGTTACAAGGCTTTCTTATTCTAAGGTCTCTAAGTCGTAGTGACCTTGTATTTAATTTGGAAATCATAAGTTTATGTAAAGATAATGTTTATTTGCTTCTAAGCCTTTAAAATTTAGCTTAATGAATATTTGAAAATATTCTCCTTTACAGAAACATCTTCAAGAGATTTTGAGTACTTTTGAAACTTCAACAACAAGTAAAATTATAATTCATTAACATTCTAAATACATTGTTTACACTTAAGAAGAGCCGACGTAGAATAAGTAATTAGTTAATTACTCTTTAATATCTAGATTCAGATCTAGGCTCCTTTATGCTAAAACATATTTCAAGTAATAGCCATGGCTGTATATTAAAGAAATACTAAGAGCTAAAATATTTTTATTAAATTCCACGGGAGGCCGTTTCATCGCATTCACTTCCAATGCAAATGGCCTGCACTCAGTACGCGCGAGACAGATATTGCACCACCCTCTTTATTTATTGTTAAAACGACTCCAGTGTGTTGTTATTAGACATTTAAACAATGCTTATGTGTTCTACTATGAAATCTTTTATCCTCTATAAATACTGCTTCTCCGTACTTCTACTGTTTGCTTGCGTTATCCATCACGCCCAAATCCCCGATGGGGTAGACAGAGGTGTATTAAACACCCACATTTCGCCAACTATGACTTTTTCGGTAACGCAATGAAGGAGCTGTGTGTAATATTGCTAGTAGTACTAGTAATGTTAATGAAAAAATATGCAATGCATAGAGCATTCATCATTTTCTATTTCAATCTACAAATTATCGCCATTATATAGGGGACAGTTCATTACTTTGGGTCTAGTCCTATATTAATACTTACTATACCTATAATAACAGAAAACGCCATTGCTGTAGTCAAGATTTAGGCTAACAAAACTTAAAAAAACTTGAAAATTTGCCAATATGCTAAATTTACTCGAACTATTGACTCGAAGAAGAAAAAAAAGAAGAATACCTACTATAACTATTTACCAGTAAGAGAGCCCTAAAATACCTGCAGATGTAGGTTGCGAGAACGGATATCATGAAGTGACATTTCTCTAACTTAATTTTCTACCTCTAGCAAGTAAGCATTTTGTCATAATTGGTCTTATCGGTATAATGAACATGTAAAATCATTTCTAAAGGACTGTAAGTACAGGTGCTTAGTGAGCTTTGAATATTACATCAGAATACGCAATATATAAGTACCATAAAAAGTATAGAAAAAGTGCTGGTCCCCAGTATTATTCGGTAATACAATGACTATTGATTTTCTGGTTAGTTGAACAAATATCATTTCAAGTTCAGGTATTGTCTCAAAAAAAAGGGCAGATGTTGACATCCGTATGAGATACCAAACAAAATGCAAGACTGACCATCCTTTGTTAAGTAAACTAAGCATTCAATATCTTCTCCGAATTACAAAATGTTTAGCTATTTGTTAAAGTCCTATTAAGTTCTGTCACTTCGGCACTGCTGAGACCAATTTGTATTTTCGTATTGTTAAAGCATTTTCAACTTTGAGTTGTAGAGATGAAGGTTACGCTAAGTGCACAGGCAGTTTGCAGATCTATAATTGTTGTTATACGCAACTGAGACATCTTTGAATAAGACGTCGATAAATTAAATTTGTTTCCGCCGTGTGAATTCTAAAGTTGTCTCAATTTGTTCTCTGTTACAGAAGGGGATGATTTTTTTATACAATTTCTTAATGGTTGTCACATTATTTTCTAATGACGCGTGCACAATTTGAATGTTTTAATGTTTTTTTTATTGAAAACGTTATAAGTATTCAACTCAGATAACTAAAATGTTTAGTAAATATGAAGAAGAAACTCTTTTGTTAGGCTTAGAATTAGTACAGGTTGTTGCAGATGTCAAGAAAAATGAGACTTTATTCGTAGTAACCAGACCCTTTTGAAACGGCTTGATCAATTTTTACAAAATTTATAATAATTATTATTGTAAATTTGTTAAGTCTGAGATTCAGAAAACTTTTTCATTATAGGTCGTAATTGAATTATATAACTACCCCTAAATATTAGGACTTTAATTTTACTATACTTGTCCCATTATTTTAGCCTTTTTATACCACTTAGGTGGCAGACAAGCACACGGTCCACGTGACTGAAAGCGGTTACCGTAGCTTATGGACGTATGAAACCTAGGGGCCTCGTGTTGTCGTGTCTTAATCTTCACCCATTCAACCTCCTTTCACATAGTCGACCATGTAGAAGGGAGAGAGGAAGGTTAAGAGAGTTTCTGTACTGTTCGAGCAGGAGATAAAACAGGGATTCTCGGTCTTCTCCAGAGAGCTTTGGCTATTCTTGCTGGTTACCCTTCTACTGCCAACCCAAACCAAGGTAATCTCATCATATGGGTGTATAATGAATATTGTTGGTGTTATAAGTCCGAAGCTTTGTTGCGGGTCCGGCCTGATACACGAATCTCTTATGAAGTATATACTAGTAAACTGAAATGACGCCCTCACAAATTCACGTCTTCTGTGTGAAAAAAGTAAAGTGTGAAAGAGGTGGTGGGGAAGTCATATGAGCTTCGACAAGCTATACCACAATATTACAAGTAACAAAAGAACGCATGGTCATTACGCATTCAGCCGATTGTTCTAAAGACAATAACGAATATTTACTTATTTGTTAAGAGCTTCACAGAGCAAAAGAACACTCAATAGGCATTCGATAGACGGAAACTGAACACTGAGTAAATAATGATAAAGGTATTTGCTTTGTCGAGACGTACAAAGATCAAAGCAAACACTTGGATACGCCCACCAAGATGCTTGTTGATACGCCAATAGTAATAAACTTATAAGTTTGTATTGTTACTGTGCATCCTGAGGGAACCACGCCCCAGGTGAATTTGGAAGTGGATTTATTAGAAATAAAATAGTCCGTTAATTTAAAATTATTATAATAAAGATTGAGATTAACTGTAAATCTGTTATATTGGTTATGTTAACAAAATTAAATAATATAATGCTGAACAATAGTATGTACAATAACTGTATTGGAAAGAAACACATTTGATACGGTCAAATAGTAATCTTCTTCATTCCAAAAATGCTTATCATATCATTGTTCAGCAACAAGGTTTTATATTTTCCTATCAGTTTGTTAATTTATAGAATTAGTTTTATTCAGGATATGTTAATTTGACCTCACCTCACCAGATAGTACACTACAGTAGTACTGTAGTTCACTAATTCTGTATAATATATTATAATGTGCCTCGATCAATGTCTTTAACGGAATTGAAAATCGTAACATAAACTCTACTAAGCATTTATGAAGCCCTAAATATCATCTTACTGCCGGTAACTAATCCAAGTACAATATCAAACTCCTGATTCTCGGTAACCAAATTGTTGCTGTCGAATTTCACGTACAATTTACGTTCAAACGCCTTTGAGCCGTAGCTAATGTTTTCGCAAAGCGGTTCGTTAAAATTGTGAAACAGCGTGCGTTTATTTTTAGTAAATTGCTACTATTAGCGACCTGGTTAAAGTGCCATCAAATTCATTGCTGGTATTATATTGTATAAGGTAATTATTATTAATAATAAATTGCTTTACCCTCTCTGGTACTTACTACATTTTAACGTCACTATCCATTTGTGTTATTTACAGTGAGGTGGTCTGGCCATATCTGCTGGCCGCCAGGACAAAAGAGCCCTTGAGTGGAGACCGCGAGAAGGCAAAGGGAAGGAAGGACGCCCCCAAACTTATGAAGTACTGACGACCTGAAAAAGGCGGCTGAGACAGATTGGACGCGGAGGATGGAGGATCAGGACACATTGAGAGAGGCCTATGTCCAATAGTGCCATTGGATAATATAGTTGATTGATTGTGATGTGTTTATTTCTAAGAAGATGCCGGAAAATTTCGTGGCTCTGCAGCTTTGGAAATAAACAAATGTAAATCTATATGAAGATTTATCTTTTATTTTATCCTTTCAGTAAAATTTCTGAAAACTCTTTCTTAGAGAATATTAACAGCATCAATAGCATCTACCGCTGAAATTTTTTTTATATAGATTATGTAACATACTTGCACTACGAGAGACGGTAAACTCAAAATAAAACCCAATATCCTATCTGGCACGAGGTGTGGACCTAAAATGTGCTCAAAATGTGCTTAAAAATGCATATTGCGCTCCATACGCGCAATATGCATTTTTAAGTTGTCTTTTGGGGATACAAAGGACGCACACGCTTTGGATGACGTCAAATCTAACAATCACGGATTATATCAAGATAAACCGTGCTCGTAAGGGCCTTGTGTTACATACAAAGTGACATCCCCGAATGTATTGGAAGGTAGCGATAAAATATAAGCCTGATGTAGTTATTTGGACTGACTGCCACCGGATTGTATTACTATTCAATCAGACTTGTTCAATTAACGTGGAGGGTGGGATTTCAGCTAAAATCAATTACTAGGCGTCGATGTGTCCCCAATGAATCATTAACTGACAAATTAGAATTTACGTAGATAATTATTATTACAATTTATACTATCGCGAGATTATTTTGTATGTAGGCAAAGAATAAGTACAATGGTCTGGAATGCGGTACATCCTAGAATCAAGGTAATCAGCCCCGTATGGTGTACCGCGGCATCTGAAGACCCGGTCGGTGGCGTGTGGTTTTAGAGCTTCATAATTCTACTCGTTGCGCTGTTCCCGGTTGCTGCAAAGTCTCGCACTTTTAACGCTGAGCCCGGAGTCCACTGTCACAAAAGCCATATAAGTCAAATTAAAACACCTATGGCTTAGTATGGCTTTTATAGAAGCAACTAACGTCTAGCCCTTCATATTCATAGTTAATTTTACTTTGCTTCTGTTACATGAAATATGTTTTAGCACTTTTCACTCACTTAAGCTTCTTCAGAATTTCCTTCCTTTTAAGACCAGAGTCTGTCTTGCTCAATCTCTTCTCCTTCCTCTACTAGACTATGCCGACGTCACCTTTTTGGATGCAACTGAAGAACTCTGGAACAAGATGGAGCGACTGCAAAATTTGTGTATTCGTTTTATTTTCGGTCTCCGCAAATACGATCACGTTTCCGAGTTCCGAAAGCAACTAAAGTGGTTACCTATTCGGCGGCGTCGAGATGTACATATTCTTTCTCTTCTCTTCTCTATTCTTCATAATCCTCATTCTCATTCGTATCTTCGTGAGCGCTTTGAATTCCTTGTGCCCAGGGGTAAACCCTGTCGTACTTCCTCCTCTCTTCTACTCCGAACTCCTTGTCATAGTTCTTCCTGCTACGACAATTCCTTTACAATTTCTGCAGTGCGTCTTTGGAACTCTCTTCCTCATACCATACGCGATAGTCCATCTTCGCACATTTTTAAAAAACGAACAAGAGACTACTTTCTCTCGCAACTATAGCAGACATAAAGTATGTATGTATGTATTTATTTATTTATGTATTTATGTATGTATGTATGTATGTATGTATGTATGTATGTATATATGTATGTATGTAGGTATGTATTTATGTATGTATATATGCATGTTGTATGTGTATGTTCTATCTATGTATATCTATGCCTTTTACCTGGGGTATACGTCTCGTATACCTTCTACATCAAATTCAATGCTTTATGTACATTAGACTTAACCACTCATATAGCAATTCCTCTGTGCACTCCCAGGTTTGCTGGAAGAAAACTCAACTTTGAGTTAAGCTCGCCTTTGTACATCTCGTCTCACTATTTTGTATAAATATAATATATGTGTACATGAAGAATAAAAAAAAAAAAAAAAAATGAAAATCGATGAATATATATTTAAAAACTCTTTCATTGTACTGTGCTGGAATCTTATTTATCGGTGGACGGCCGGCATGCAGCTGCAGGGAATCATAAGCGTGTCATGTCACATGATTTACGACATCTCTTGCTGAGACCGTACTTACTGCGTACCAACAAATCATACACTGAACTGTTACAGCGGTCTGTGCAACGATTCACGAGAAAACCTACTTAAACACCTCTTTATGACTCAAAAGTAATTGATTTGAAATTTTACTGCATATTTAAATAAACTTTATATTTGATTGCCACTTACTCTTCAAGAATTTTAAGTAGACTCCAAGTTTTGTACGCAAGTGCAAACTGAGAGACACCCCACTGATTTTTGATCATGAATCAACATAAACATCAATGCGATTAATTGAAAATAACTCGAGACGTTAGCGATAATATAAATTTGTCGAACACAAATTACAGTTTATTTTGTATGCGGTGTTGCAATGGAAATTAATAATGATTTATGGTCACATAAAGTTAAAACCGAACTATTTATCATTATAAATTCACTGTGAATGCGCTAAGAATATGAACTCAGTGTTGATATTCAATAAATGTGTACACACAAATATAGAGATACCAAAAATGTGTAAGTATATATATAAAATAGAGAGCATTAGAGAGCATTCAATTTTATTCTGATTAATTTTGCTATGGATCTGAAATCCAATCTGTTTGTAGATTTGTACTCGTATTGCATAAAATGTGTATATTTTACTGTGGATAGCTAATGGATAGAAGGCATACTACTTTTATTTCAAAAAAAACTTTGGATTCTGTGCAAAAAAATCGAAGTCAAGTGGACATCTATCGGAGTGTTAATTTCTTTTTGCGGAGCACAATCTTAAATAATATATTATACACATAATATAAAATCAAATGATCTTTAAAAACAATTTCTCTTTTAACCTTTCCTATAACAGAATTGAGCTAGTCGCGGTAAATGTTGACTTTTGCTGACTTAATTCTATTAAAATTGATTTTTCTTCCTGAATCTAGATTTAAAAAATCACTCTTAATAAGCAAATAAACTGCACTTTTTAATATTTAAACAGAAATATTTTACTTATTTTATCAGGGATGAATATCCGCACTATTATCAAAACATTTAAGTTGACGTTAATAGATTTTCGGTGTGGGGTGTAGGTACATTGACGACGTTATTAAATACATGAAATGCAGTTTTTCTAATGACCAGTGACTGTAGGCAACAACAAAATTTAATAGATTATGTGAGGGAGCGCTCTGAGACCCTAAGTGCTAATGTGTGCCAAATGACTTGTAATATTGGCACGCGGCATTGTGTAAACGTTGGATTTCTTTTGCGATGACAATTTATTTTGGGAGCAGTCGTATGAAGATAGATACGCGTATTTGTTATGTCGATAACGTCATACGCGTCTCTGACAATTATTTTTTGCCTCATTCGCTCTTCATCTCTCATCTTTTGTTCCTTCTTTCCGTTTATGTTTCTTTTTTATAGTAGTGATTTCATTACTAAGATAAATTAATTTAAAATATTTTTACCCAATTTCAAATTTTCTAATCTAAGTTTTAATCGGTTTGAGTGTCATTTACCCGCTCGGCGTTCGGCCAGCGAAAGGATATCCGTTGGAATTTCACACGATAAAAAGGTACTATTCACTATTAAAATTAAGAGACATTTTGAAAATTTAATCGATATTATACCTATAGTTATATGAAATTAATAAATTCCTACAGCCCACATAGGATACCCAATACCGTGCAAAGTGGAGAATGCGACCAGGATCTGTCTTTTTTAAGAATATTAGCAACAGAAATTACTAATAATACCTCCAACTCCTTCAGCTAAGCTCAATGACTTATGTTAGAAGTGAGTTCACTTCGTATAATGACCAGAATTCGAAACCGAAACTTCTCAATCGTAAAGCCGACTAATTAACCACTAAGCTACCGAGAAAAGATCCAATGATAATGATGCTGATAGATAATTCGGTATGTTAGAAGTTCTAATATTAAAATTAAGACTAAATAGAAAAGAATAAGGTCTAAACCGAATGAGTTTTTGGCAAAACATATACATATTTTAATGAAATTTTGTTTGAACCTCAATACTTAAATACCCGTTTAAAATAAATTTAAAACGGAGTGTCGCGTTGTGGCATGAAACATAAATTTTAAAATGCATCTCTTTTATTTGCATTCGTTCCAAGGATGCCTAGCTACCATTAATTCTAACCAGATCAAAGAATTTTCAACTAGGTATATACTGTTATATAATAGATATGCAAAGTGAGATTAAAATCGCAAGTTTAGATTAAAAAAATAGAAAAATGAACGCAAATTTTGCAAAACTATTTATTTATCTATTTTTACTATTGCAATTATCATAGACTATTAATTTGTGCTAATAGAGTATTCATTTACAATAGGTAAATTAATATAAAACGCAGAGTAAAAAAAACAAAAGGCAGCCGTTATCGAAGACCAGTTGCAGTGAGTTGTTATAAGCATTCTAGTTCACATTAAAGGCACTGGCACTCTTACATTATCTCTTTGATCAATCCGCCCACAGCTGTCAAACGAACAAAATAAATATGTTATTACTAATGCGTGCACTACACGGAATCAGATAACTACTAATCTCCATTACAATTAAAAATTTCGAGTTCAACCACCGACGGAATCTTTAGTATAGTACTTAAGGCGTGATTCAAAAAAATTGCTCTCTTGGTTCATGAATATATGTTATAGGATGCCACGTTTTGCGGAAGTATTGGATATTATATGAATGAATGATTGCAGCTAGTCAATAACACTTCAGATCATATTATGTTGTTTTGATAGATAAGTATATTTATACTGAAGTTTTCTGTAGTACCTATACATTATTGATAAACACTATTGACAAAAAAAATTCTGCCGAATTTTTTTGTACAAAAAATCGTATTTTCAGTGGATAAAAGTGGAGACTGGAGTTGAGTTACCCTTAAAAATAATGGATTCTTACGAGCACCAACAAAAATTTTCACTTTCTCGCTTCATAAACAGGACAATAGATAAACAATAATGGAGAACATTTGCATTCACTGCGAGCATTTTTCTACCATCTTCCACTGGAGACGACGCAAAGGACTCCCTTCATTAAACACTAAATTATCAACATTATTCATTCAGAACGTACACGCCAAAATAAACTGTTGGTACCGAAAGTGCTTTGAAAAGGAAACAGTTACTATGAATACATAAGGCCCATTTTCAAATGTTGCAAGAACACTGACAAAATGCAAGGATTTTAACTGTGAAGTTCGTTAGATTCATAACCACCTAGAATGATGTAAGTATTGTACATTGAAAACATATTTTACAGTCATTGACAAAGTAAGCGAAATTGAGTTTTATTATTTAGGAGACAAATACTAAATTAGGATTTTAACGGTAACAAGAAAAACTTTGCACACTTCAAGTAAGGAACCCTCGGGATGGCACCTAACCCTCACTTAGTGTGTTTAATTGTTTCGTTTTTGTATTTGTGAAATGAGAAATCCAAAACCACGGTGCATTTTAAATCATTGCCGGCTTGTGTTTTTATTTCATATCTCGTTCGTTTCTATGCAGTTACTTTTTTATTATTTTCATTAAAAAATTCATCGCATCGGCTTCAAACTTTCATGCAAACCGTTTTCAATAAATACCTATACATATATTCAGTTTATCAACTAACATTCGCACAAGAACTAATTGCCACGTCCGTTTCACTGAAGCGTTGCATAGTCTCTAAAGCGCCACGCCATGTCATAAAATGTATATAACATGTAAAAATGAAATACTGGATGGGTAACGTAACTAATATTTCTATGATCAATGGCAATGTAAATTTTAAGGGTTATGTCCGACGACTGTTGGTACTGGGTTAATATTCTGGTTATTATAGAGATTTTCGACACACATATTCACAGGGACAAACAAAAAAGGCATAGGTAAATTAAAAACTATTCTGTACAGGTCTTTCAACTTTCCTCTTGAAACTGTAATATTTTGTCTGGAATTCCACCATTCGTGTCAGAATATTTATTTAAAGCCAATCGGGTAGTGACTTCCAAGGAAACAAGAAAATGCAAATAGCAATAGCATCATTCTGACCTAATTTGACAAATTGACGTTTGATAGAGGCCTCACACCGTATTGTTTTGTTCATTTTTATTCGTAACTCAATTTCATTGTTTGTACTACGTTCGTTAGTGAATGTCTGTATTTGATTTATGATTTACGTATTCCGCTTGGACTGTGTGGTGAATCGAATGTAGGATGAGACTAATGGATAAGTGTTGTGACTTGCATAATAGTATAATATATACAATATTTTGTTGGGTTCAACGATCATTATAGGCTAGAATAGGAACATTTAGGTCGGTATCAATATGCCTAAGGCAGGCACCAACTTCTAACAGATCAGAAAATTTGCAATTTCTTTTTTTTTCGATTTGCAGTTCTCTTTTTAGTTTTTTGTTGTTAAAATGTTTTTGTTAAAATTGTATTTCTTTTTAGCTTTTTAGTAAATTATAAGTATTATAGCCATCGTCCATCGTTGGCATTTGACAAAACCGTTATTCGCAAATTTTATACAAAATTCAAAATTCCAAAATCTTTTATTCTGTATGGACTACATTTTTTCTAACATACCTACATAAAATTTTAATTTTCTGATATAGGTATGTTGTGAGATTACGGTAAGAATGTTTATTTCCTTAATCTTCTCTTGGAGGAAGTAGCCCGTTTTTAAATAATAAATATTGCGTTTAGATCCCCGGAATTACCCCAAAGGAGAATTCCGCAACTCATATTGCTATGAAAATAACTGAAATAAACTATTCTAGCCGTATCCACGTCTGTTATCTTTTATTTAAGACTTATTTTATCCCCTTAGTAGAGAAATTTTTAAAAATGCTGTTACGGTGTTACTTTATTTATAAAATGACACGTTGGTATGTTTCGACAGCCACTATAGAGGACTCGGAAGCAATGCTATAGTGCTTTACGCATATATCTAAAGAGGGGACATTTCAAATAAGTGAATTAACCGAGGGCAACCGTTCTAATTACTCGAAAACCATAGATATTTCCATGCGCACCAAGCTGCTGAGAGGAAATGTTCAAATTTCTATATGAATTAATAATATGATAACAGCCTGTTCAAAAATATTTGAGTGTTTTTGGCAATAATTTACAAAATATAGTCATCTCGTTGTTTTTAGGAATGAAAATTTATTAAAGACATTATGATCATCTATAGTTAGTGAGTTCCTATTATTATACTTTGTAAAATGTAGCTTGGGTCCTATGACAGCTGTCAATGAAATCCCGCAAATACACGCACATGAAGTCTTGAATTTTCTAGTAATGAATGTAGTAGCTGTCAATGCCATACTTTATGGGCATACCGAGCTAATTAGTGATGGGCGATGAATCATCGTGACCACATACAATAAAGTATCGATATTTTGTATAAAATTCAATTTAAAATTGAAATTAATATAAGAAAAAAATATTTATAATTTAATCTTATTGCTTAGATGATTTAATATCATAATAATATTTATATTTCAAAATACTTGATCTAAATAATATTGAGTAAATAAAATCCTACATTCAATCCGTCAACGCTCTGAACCTGTTTTTGGGCTTTGTAAGAAGACACGCTGCGTTTGGCTCTTGTGGGCCATGTTACAGGCATAAGATACACGCGTCACCATCTTCAAAATCAAAATCAAAATCAAATCAAAATCAAAAATCATTTATTCTGCATAGACCAGTAAACGGCACTTACAAAACGTCAATACAAACAATATTTTATCAAATGCAAATGGACCACCGGTTCGAAACGCGGCCCCGACCTGAGAAGACTCCGGCAAGAAACTCAGCGGGCTTTTCTTTTTTTTTTGGTCTATTTACAATAGTTTACTTAGTCTAGATACAAAATTTAGCTGAGTAGCAAGTGGAGTGAACAGTTCATTTCCAGGCTTGTTTATCATCCAAATAATCCTGGATTTTATAGTAAGCTTTTTGACATAGCTTATTTTTTACTAAATTTTTAAATTTTCTTGTTTGATATGAACCTCCACTGATCCACTTCATTCATTCTCCTCAGTACGAGTGCCGACGTCTTGTATGCTATGTATATTCCGTTCTCATTACAATTAAATACATACATACCAATAAATTAAACCTAACTATATGTAACATGCATCAATAATAATTAATAGTATCGATATTTTCATCGATTTTTTTTTATATTCGGACATTCCTACTAAACTCTTTTTGACATCTGTCATAGGACCCAAGCTATATTTTACAAAGTATAAAGAAAAGTCTTCATTTTATTGAAGTTTTCCGCTACCCCTATTCAGGCTTCATAAAAGCAACAATAACTTTTTTGGTTCTGAAATTACGCAAATTCGGGGTGCTTTTAAATTGGTGTCTGGCTAAAGCGCAAATGAGAGAGATCCAACGCAAATTGTGAAAGCCGACTCAAAAGCTGGCTTTCATTTACGCATTAAACTTCATGTGTTGGTAAAATATGAGGTACGTACGAGTGGATTACGCTGGGCAATTAAAAAATATATTTGATGTGACTAATAAAATAGACCATTTTGTCATTTTTTGAAAAAAAATCGTTTTTCAGTTACTACCCTATGCAATTAAGTTATGCTATGTTAATTGGAAGCTGAGATTCAAATACTGAGAGAACGCAAAATTTTAATAAATTTAAGACTTTCTGACTAGAGACAGGATACCCATTTGGAAGCTGCCGGATTGCCATAATAAAATTTATGTATAATATGTATGAAATTGATATTTATGTATGAAAATGGATGAAGTGGACTTCAACTATATCCTTCACCCTCCAACCGTCGACTTTTTTATAAAGATACCTACATAACTTAGTATGCCATCAATAATGTTTTAATAAAGTTACAGTTATCGCCAGTTTACACGCAAGTAACCAGTTAAGGCGACAACTACTATATGCAAATCATTGTTGACTAACATACAAGAAAATTTATAATACTGAAGGCACTTAACTGTGCCTTGTCGTGACACATGACAATAATGTGGCTCGGAATTTGGAACTACGTGTTTATTGTACATAAAAATAACTATCTTATCAGAATGCACGTTGAATAAGCAATGTCTTGAATTTTATTAGCGTACATCATTTTCATACTAGGTTTTATTAAATTTTATTACGTACGAACATGGTTGGGGTAATGTTTCATTTTAAAATAGTAAATTAAATAAACTTATAAGAGATTTACGTAAGTATAAAAATTTTAATCATCATCATCTCTCATTTATGTTATAATACTTTCATATTACATGAAGGTATTTCTTTATATAAGAATTTGCTCAATTTGAACCAAATTTGTCGGGAACATAATAAAGGCGTCGGTTCCCCTTCTTATAAAAACCTCTATGGCAGTCGTTATGGGTAGTAAAAACCCTAAAAAGTCAGACTAGTCTAACTAGAGACCTTCGATAATCAGACTTCACGGAAATTATAAAATTTCGGGCGCATCACAATTCGGTCCGTATTTGAGAACTTTAATCTGCTTTAACAAGTAATCGAGATTCAGAAATAATCGTTCTAGAATACGGCATTTTGATTGGAAAGCTGACTCCAATCATTCCCCAAAACTTGAAAAAGTTTCAGTGAATTATTGTAGGCTAATGAGTTAAGTTTTTAACTAAAACTAGTGCAATAAGCAGAAAACCAGTATGAAGTAAATGTCACATGTATATTTTTTTGTAAATAAGTATATAAATAAATAAAACTTCCTTCTTCAATACATAATCGAAAGGATTGAAATACAAGCCTTTCAGAATAACCGACGCTACATTTCATATCGATAGATATTTCATCGATAAATTCAATGCTTGGGAATGAGATAAGACGTGATATTCAAATTAAATACCTTTGACATTTCAAGATTACAAACATCGACGGTACAATGTTGAGAAGTGACTTTGAAGGCCAATCGAAAGATTGGTATGGATATGCCTCTAGTAACTATCAATTTCAAACTTCATTGCCTTTATACATTCCGAAACCCAAAATAGTATCAAATTGTAACCACATGAACTTAAAAAGATACTGAACATTTACCGCAGCTAGTCTCTGTGATATATAACGCCCAATGTATACGGGTAATAATGTACACTATGTAGAAGGGTTGCTACAGATTTTATTTCGAGTTTTCCTTCTCTCGTAGTGATATTGTCGACGTATATTTCCGTTTGTCGCCTCTTAGGACACCCATCGGATGAGGTGAGGTGGAAATATTCTCTACGTCACGACATGGATAGTGCCCAATGTTAAATTTGAAGCATTATTCAATTTATAAAAGTAAATGTTATGATATTTAAACTTGAATTATATTGATTAAAATCCGATATGGGCATTAGCTGTAATAACGGTTAATTCATAATTATTGTAATGTACGGTAATTGCAGCATCTGTAGGTATGTGTGAGTAAAACACTGGCATTGTAAATAGATTATTTATAGAAATTAAATGGCATACTATTTATGCTAATAGGTATGTTGTATAGTGTCAATGATGTACTTTTTGTACTTTCATAATAAGTAAATAAAAGAAAAATTGCTGCGTTGTAACGAAAACAACTACCTATATATACATTAGAATATTAAAACATCACGTCTAAGTAGGTATGGAATTTAAAATTTCAATGGGAAAATCCTCACAAATCTTTCGTTATCACACATGAGTTATCACGGCAATGCACTTACGATCTCTCTGTCTCCAATGGTCGTGCTATCTTTATCCAATTTGTTACCCTTATCAAGAATTAAATGCGTTTTAGGGCCATCGCTCGACAGTTTTTATTTTTTATTAATTACAACGATATAAGATGGCGTGCCGCACGGTACATCAGTCAGGATAGGTTCTATGATTATACATTTGGACATTATTTTTGTCACTCTATGATTCCGGATTCAGATATTGAAGCGATGTTTCGCGTACAGAAAATTAATTTAACTGAAATAATTGTTGAACTGAAACTGCTTACTTTAGGAGTCTGAAACTGGAATTGGTGGTGCTTCTGCTAGGGTGACAGGCGGCCACCCGTCATCCCCAGGCCCGTGCTCATGGAGGATGGAGGTCATTTCGCGACCTCCGACGCCCGAGCCGCCACCGCTAATCGCGGGCTGTACCGGCTCGAAATCTTCTCCGAAGCCGTTCCGCCGACTACTTCTCGAGCATTACTTGCTCACGAATAGTAGCGGCGGCAGCCCAAGCTCTCGCGCATCGTACCATCACCGTGAGCAAGGCGGCGAGCGAGAGAACTCCTACACCTAGGGCCGCCGCAAGAACCCGCCGCGGCGTCTCCCACGCCGGGCACCCGGTCAGCGTGAGCAGGCCCGAGTCCTCACTCGCAAACTGGAATTGGTACTGTATTATAATATAGGTCGTAGGTACATAATTTGCTGAGAAATCGATATAAGGCACATGCCTATAGTATTAGTAAGTATAGCCTGACTGTGGCAGAATGTGAGAAAACAAAGCATTTTGTAATAACTCTTGTACCATATTCTAACAAATAAACTATTTGAATTTGAATTTGAATATAATTTTACTTGTCTTCACAAAAATGTGTATGCACAGACTTCAACAGAACAGCTTGTAATTTGAAACAAATACCTAGTCGTAAATACGTTTGTGTTGTAAATACTTTCATCCCAATTAATTAAGAGCGTGTTCTGCGTCAAACAGTAAATTTAGAATCATTATACGACTTAGCAGAAATTTACGCTGACAGTTGTTTTCTGTTTTCCAACAAATTATACTTGTTTACCCTCATATTGCTGAACATCATTACAAGATTTCTTTTAATCAAGTCTGGAACTAAACCGAGAGAACTCAAAACAAACATCGTAAAAATAAACTCCTGACGAGATGGAGGTTGTGCGTCAAATTGTCTGCAAAACTGTGGATATGATGGAAACACGCTACTTCTCTTACGACTTTTGTTTCGTATAAAATAAAAATCACTTCTATGCCGTGCTTTAAAAGTTTATACTATCGGTATTTATAATATGCATGTAACGTATTACATACACGATGTATAGTGCATGTATTTATGATTTTATCTAAATTAGTGCGTAGATAGCAGTCATAGGTATAGCACCACTATTGTAGTACTATACGTGTTGGTAATGGTGACTCTCAATCCTGAGACTTTGCCTTCAGCTTACCATTAGGCTACGTGAAGTCAAATTGACGTGCCATAATTATATAAATTATGATCCGACGTGGGCGCATTATTACTGTCAACATTTACTATTAAAATTGTGCCGTAATTTATGTATTCTGCTCAGCATTTATAACGAGATCAATATATCTATTTTGTTTTTGGCTCTTTATTGATAATTAAAACTATGCTTAATATTTTAACTACTGAGTAGGTAATAATAAAACTATCTATTTTTCAAATATGCATGACTAATTGTTTGCTTTGAGAAGGATAGACACTAACATAGGATAGACACTAAGATTTAGTATGTCAAGTAATACATTCACTAGGCATGTGTTTTCAAATCATATTAAATTTATTTGCAGTTCAAAGTTAACGTTTACAGTGATAGTGTTCATTATCATATAGTGTAACTATAAGTAGATCAAGAGAAAACATTTAACAACGATATTACATTACTATTTAATAATATAATTAGTAAATAAAATCGAAAATCATAAACTACGTTCACGTTTTAAATTAATATTTCAACGCGGTCTCCGAAATTCACTCACACCACACACTAACGACCGTATCTATCGTACATCACATGACTAATTGAAAAACATGTAATAACCGAATTAACAAAATAGCACATTTTATAAACGATATTAGGCAATATTCATGTAAATAAGCCCTCAACACAGGCACGCCCTGTTCCATAAAATTGTTTACCTTATATCACCAATTATTCTATTATAAACTTAATATATTCACCCTCTTTATGAAATTGCATATGAATTATTTTATTATAAGATGATGAAGAAATGACAGGTACACCGCTAAATTGTTATGTTGTATTTGTCGATTAGCATCATACTTGATTATATCAGTGTATATTAATGTCGCGGAATTGATGAAGAACCTCAAATAAACCGATTTATGAATGAGGAAACTCCACCAAAAAAGGCATATAGAATAGCGTATCTATGAGTTGTAACTTTTCCTACTATGAAATGTTAAGGTCATAATTAACAAAATATAAACGAACATCTGTTGTTGGTGCGAACGTGATACACAGCGAATACGGGTTCTATTCCTGCTCATTGCAAATCTATTAATATTAGTTTATATGTTTTCGTGTCTTAGAGAGCCTGTTTAACCGTCAACCCACGTTGCATAAAAACATCTATGGCAGTCGTTACGGGTCGTTGCTCGTCGTTAATCTATAATATAACTGCAGATATTCGATATCACCAATTGCTTGTGGAAGTCAGGTGGCAGCCTTTACACGAAAAATATCGAAATTCCGCCGCATTATAATTAGACTTGAAAACCGCCCCAACTGAATTGGGACAAAGGCTCAGAGATTGATGATTAACAAATTTTAATAAAATGTCTACCATCATCATTCTCTGAACCTTTTCCCAACTCAGTTGGGGTCGGCTTTCCAGTTCAACTGTGATGCGGCTATATGTCTACCAATGTGTACTATATGTACGAATATGATATTGTAGGGGACTTTCATCGCATACCTTTATTATAACTATTAATATTATACATTATTGCACTACGATGAAAACGACTTTATTAGATATATATAATAAAAGCTTTTTACATAATACTCAAATAAAATGTCAACGTAATATAGCCATCATCACCTCGCGTCACTTTACA
Organism: Pelosia muscerda; assembly: GCA_963691645.1. NCBI lineage: Eukaryota > Metazoa > Arthropoda > Insecta > Lepidoptera > Erebidae > Pelosia > Pelosia muscerda. Next base: position 10,780,524 of record OY829113.1, read on the forward strand.
CCTTAATGGATTTTGTACAGTCGTCCAAAGACAGTTTCCGCATCACTTAACTATACTTCCGACGTAATTGATATCATTCCACGTAAAAATCAACGTGTCATTCTACATTATTTGAGACTGTCAATGTGACAGTTGGATGAGGATGAAACCTTAGAGATGTTATATAATGACTCTATATTGTAAATAGTGTTAAAAATATCATGTTACCAGTGTTAGCTGTGCTGTGGTGAGATAATAGCACATTATGGTGCAAGTGTGTAATGTTAGTGATTACTGCTGAAGTCCCACGCCGTTTTTCAACACATTCATGAAGGAAAATAAATAATATTAAAAATAACTATATTATTAACAGTGAAAACTAGTTGTGAGTCAGTGAGCAATTTTTCGCAATAGCGGGCATAATTAGTAGCAGTTACGCGCGCAGTAGTTACTTTAACAATGGCGATCGGCCATAGACTAAAAGTTTTTTCTTTGTTTTTCGCAGATAGCTTTTCAACCACGTACAAAATGGAAAATCCCAAGTTTATACAGAGAAAACAAAAGTTATATTTGAGTGGAAGTTTTGTGAATTAAAAACATAGAGGGGCTTAAGTTGAAATTGTCTATGAAATTATCTATAATCTATAAAAATAAATAAATAAATTATCCATAAATTATAAAGTTGCATGAAATGAGCAAGCAATAGGTTTTTAATTCATTTGTCCTTATTGAACATGATATTTTTGTATCGATTTTTTTCTAAAAACAAAGCTACTTAACCAATAAAATGAAAAAAAACATCTATAACCCACTTGTGAATAATAGTTATGAAAAGTCACTGTTTGTTTACAGATGTCATTATGATCCTGTTTGCAAAGAAATTACAACCACTTTATGAGCAAGTGCGTTGAAATATTCTTTCACTGCATGTTGGTATAATCATATTATAATATAAGTTATATAATTAGCAGTAACCTTCGACAGTCGGAGTAACGTCCAACCATGTGATAGAATACTCACTACACCATCTCATTGGAACGTAAGAGACAACTAACGGAAAATGAAAACAATATCACTGCGAGAGAAAGAAAACCCGGTTGATCTATGGCATTCACTCTACTTGAAGCGTTTACTTAACGTACCTACACATTTTTCTCAATTTTAAACTTTCGCGTTGCATGATATAGGTATGGTTAACGAAACCCGAATCAGCTTGTGACCACGGCTAAAGCAGCCTGGCCGGAACGTCAAGTAAATCAATAGCTAAATTATTGTATTTACCATATGATCGCGGTAATACTCGGGTTTCGTTAACCGTACACATTTTTACTATGTTTAGTATAAATCAAGTAATCGGTACGCCAATACTGACCTATTGACCTTATTCGTCAATCATGGTGTACTGACTAGTACGTGAGGTTGACTTAGCCCCGAAGTGTATGAGTAGGGCTTCAAACACGCCATTCCTGCTGCATAATACGTTACAAGGGTAAAGTCTTAGTCAGTATATTGTCCTTTAATAGGCGGCTCCAATAATGTCAAACAGGTGGAGCCCAAAGTGCCACACCTTTTATTTATTATGCGGCCAAATAAATTATTCAAAAGCGTAACGATGTTACGTGATGTATACCATGATAGTAACTAATTTGAATTAATTTGATGCGGCCCATTTTTTTCAAAGGAAGCATAAAAAGTTTTTATGTGAAAATTGTGTGAGACAAGTTTGCTCATATATTTCGTCTTATTGTGAAACTGTTTATATGAAACACGCAAACACAAAGCAGATGTTTCCTGCGTCTTTGATTTATAATTTAAAAAGTAAGTTTTTTAAGATAAAAAGAAGTGAACAAATAAATCAAAAGATCCATAAAATATATTTTCTTTTCAAAAAAATAGTTTAGATAAGCATTTGAATGTATGTGGAATTATATAGATTCTATAGAATCTGACTTCTAATTGATAAGCTGTTTTTTGCTGTTTAATTTAATGCTATTCGTGATATCGTCAGATTTATATTTCGGAAGAAAGTTCAAATTAGGTTTATTTGACAGCATCTGTGGCGTGACGGTACTTAACTTGTCTGCTTCGCAGGAGGTGCGTGTTCGATTCCTGCTCAGTGTAAATATTTATAAGCATGACTATTTACATCGGCCTGGTCGTGCCTCGCAGAGCACGTAAATCTGTCATTCCCATTTACCATACGAACATCTATGGCAGTCTTTACATTTAATTGGTGCCCTCTAAATCCTACTAGTCTAATTTCACAATTCCGATATTGCCAATTGTTTGTCAAGGGTAGATGGAGGCGCTGCACGAAAAACATCTCACCCAACGCCAACTAAAAATGTTCAGAGCATGATGAGCATGAAATTAATTTACTAAAAACTGACAACATTAAATAATTATGTTCGTTGCTGAAAAATTTGAGTTAACAATTTTATTGAGGATTTTGAAGACAAACATAACATTCTTGTCTTTTAATCATAGTAGTAGTAGTAGTATTCTTAGTAGTAGTATTCTGCTTTAAACAAACCTTTATCTATGTGACAATAAGGTGCATTTGCATTCAGCAACGAAATGAAAGATTATGAATAAAAATTGAACTTCAAAGGAATCTCGTGGCCTAGGTTGTGTGTATAAATATATTCTATGGTATAAATGATACACAACATTCAGTTGCTATGTATCTTGAGGTAATGGGTAAGACGCTTAACTACAGCAACTTATTTAGAGGATAACGATTATTGCTGGACATTACTGTTCTTAGACTGTTTTTACTAGGTAATGTTTTGAATACTAAAAGCATTACCCAGTATTCGCCGAGTACCTAACTAAAATCTTTTTAAGCATTTTGTGTTAGAAGTGGGTTCACGTCGGTAGTGTGGGTTAAGTAGACCTCATGATCTAAGATCTAGTTATATACCAGAAAGTGAAGTAATACTGAAAACACTAGTCAATAATCATATTTACAAAAAAAAGTTTAACTCTTAAAAGCAATAAAAATATAATTCGTGTACTTTAATAATCTTATTAGAAATTGAGATATTAACATTTAAACGAGTGTACCACAAACTTGTTAACATTATTCAGTGTCATTGCTACTGGTTTTACACGTGTTGTTGATCTATACTAAGTGATTGAATCACGCTTACTTGACTGTCATAAGCATAGATAAGATGTAACCTACTACTTTGTAGTGCGGTCGTGTCTCATTAATAAAATAATGAGAGCTTTGTTGTAGGCATATATTAATGGAACAGTGTAGGAAATATCAATTAGATTATTTTATACTTTTGTATCTTAACTAAAAGCAGCATACATTCTGCAAATTTTTTTTTTTTATAAACTCTGATAGTTACTTTCATAGGGTTAGGTCGTATGGTGTACTGCTGTGAGGCTCAGCTGCCGATATTAAAACTAATTCGTATTACAGAAACGAGCTATACGAGCAATCTATTGCCCCGAGACTGGCTGAAAGAACTGTTCAAAAAATTTATTATTTTAACAGTTGCTTCACAATATATTTACGACAACGTCTTCTAAGTCAGGGATAACCTAGACCTCTTAAAAATCGGACGAACATAATTTTAATAAGCGGAATAAAAATAAACTTGTAGTGCCAAAACTCAGGCTTCATAAAGTCGGTAATTCGTTTGTAGGCAAATTTATAAAAATATTATATAAAATGCCTCAGGATTTGGTTGACCTGCCACTTAATATGTTTAAAATAAAAGTGAAAAGATGTTTAATGGAAAAAGGTATATGGTGAATACAGTAGAAGAGTATCATATTAATTAAAATGCATGGTTATCCTAATCTTTTGTTCTTGCACCTATTTATAAGGGGAGGCAGAGGTGATAGCGCCTACATTTGACCATTCTATGTTTTAGGTCCCAATATTGCCATTAACCGGGCACTCATAAACCTGCGATAAATACACACGTAACTTCGAGAAACATCGAAAAGTCATTGGTGTGTGCCATGGTAAAACCTGGGATCGAACCCGAGACATCGTCTCAGCAGTCAATTACCCATACCACTAGGCTACTGCAATTTTATTAGATTTTTTTTATTTGACTTTACATTGATTTGATTGGTTGTAGTCTAAATTATTGTAACTAACACCGTTGCCGCATTGCAGCAAGTAAAATGACGGTAAATATACTTAGAATTGTGTTCAAGATCTATGAGAAGTTAGTAAGTACTTCACTTCAAGAGTCTACTGCCTCTCCCATCAATAACATTCGAAGACTTCGCCTTAGTCGGCTTGATACCGACTTAACCGTTATTTTATGTTCCTATAGAAGAGTGTATTCTTATAGAGTTACTACACGGATTTAAAAATTTGTTTATCCAATGTTCATTATTTATAGAGTCAATTTGCACAGTTTGGCTCAAGATTTAAAACAGTTCATTATACTACCTATATGAAAATAAAACTTGATGACTCGCTCAGAATATGATAAAAGACACAAATCTTTATTTTATTTCCATGATATCCATGGTTTGCTATTCTTATATATATTTCAATTGATCAATCACTTTTAAAGGGTCAGTTTTTTATAGCTCTCTTTGAAGTAAGGACGATAAATGCCAAAGAGGTCAAGTAACGAATCAGGTATCAAGGCAATTTTTTTTAAATATTTATGAGGGAATTAGGTTCGAGTACGATGTTTAGTATGTGGGTGTGTTTCAAGTGTGGCTTTCTATTACAATTAGAACCAAATTGAACGATTTTTGCAAAAATGTACCTATGTATGTAAGTATTTGTTTCCCAGTGAAAACCAGGACTTGATTTGGCTGGTTTGACACGTTTCTTATAAATTTAGTGGTGGCGGGTTTGTATTATATTCTACATTTTTGCTACTGCTCTACTCTTTCTTCTCCTTTTGGTGTGACTTACGCAGCTGTAATGCTGTAATGCTGATGCTGATGCTGAACCACTGAACTCCGAATTCACTTCCCATATTGCATGTATTGCTTGTATTATTTTTTACATCTATTTTATTTTATTTTATTGTTTCAATAACTGAAATTGTGTTAATAATACCTGCGTTATCAAACTTTTTGATATGTTATATTTATGAGTGTATCAGACTTAAAAATGAATACACATATAAACAAAATAAGTCACCAGTAATACAAAAATACCAATTTATTTCTAGAGCACAGAAAAAGTTCTAAAATCGAACGACATAACTGCATTGTATTACATAGATTATTTTGTAGGAGGTCGAGCAACCTTTTCTTCTGTGATCGGTATCAGACACACTTCGTCGATGGTACATCGCGACAGCATCGATACAACGATAATATGCTAATGCACTAATGCATTCCATACCTTTGTGTACTTATGACGAGGTGGGCGAAACTCTATTGATATACATTCGATGTCATTGTTAAAATTATAGGGTGGACTCGATTTTAAAAGGCAATTTATTCTGCCTCTCGATGGGACATTAGATAACGCTTAGTCACATCGATTTATAATTTTTTGTGAGCATTGTTATGAGTTTCAATGTCAAAAATGTATATGATCGTCATGACCTCTGAATGGGATGTTTGAAATGAAAATAAATATATTCTAAAAAGCCCATAACATATATTAGGTACACTAATAATAACTACACAGAATGAGATTAATAAATTTTAACTAAAGGGTCTTGCCACATTATTTTAATTAAAACCAAGCTATCAAATTTCGAAAACCCTTTAGAATCCTTCCCGTATTGTACAATGTAACCATAATAATCTTCGACGGCCATAAAATTGGTATTTACCCAAATTAAACTGTGACCGTAATTGATATAAATGGTGGTTTCTAGTTAAAGGTAATTGAATAGGAGCAAGTGCAACAAACCATGGGCCACGTCTGAGAGACTGTTTTCGACTCATTTAATGACTCAAATGTGGAGTGAGTTGTGTTATTTTTCCAAATTCATTGAATTTATTATTCGTGTATGAATATAACGAAGTGATTTATATATTTGTAAACTAGCTGGGTCAATACATTAGGGATGATGAAAAGCTAAAATATCTTAAATAGACGTATCTGGAGCAATTTTTGTACATGACTAATTTTCAATTTTATTCCTAAAGGTTTTAGTGTATCTTTTTATGCGTAAATCAATTTCAAATTTATTTATTTGCATGATGGTACATAATATTACTAGAGATCGTTATAGTTAGCACCAATAAATAACCAATCTTTGATTACATGTGAAGTATGAAATACGTGTTGATATAACTATAAATGCATAGTCTTAGTACTGATTCGAACGACTATGTTTGACTATGTTAATCACCATTCCTTTTGACTGATGATAACATGTATATTTTTCTGACAACTGAAAAAGTGTTGGGCTAACCTAAACGTAAAAAGGTTAGCATCAACCAAAAAGCAGTCAATTTTATCACCAAAATAATAATCATTTAAGTTTTTGATCGATATTAAAATTTAACTATTTAGTCGCCTGCTGTGTAACTACTCATTCCTATAGCTATATGGCGGGGACGATTGTAACTTTGTCACATTAAATAACTATTAAGTTAGAAATGTGTGCTTTCTTTGCTATAAAATATACATTTAGTTTAATTTATGATACAATTTTAAAATGCAGTTCTATATGGAAATTGTAATACTCTGTAGAATGTCCGTACACATAGGTAATTGAAAATGAGAAGTCATGGGAGGTTCATACATTGTATCATACATGGTATAACGCGACTTGATCATGGTATTATTATAGAATCGTCAATCATATTATATGTGAAATTACACCTTATTTGAAATTGAAGTTCATTTTAACAATAAAAAGATCAGATGGTGTTTGGTGTCTTTTGAAGATGGCACGGTGTGCTACGGTGGCCAAATCGAACTCCTAATTAATGCTCCTAATTATGTTCTATTTATCTCTCCAATAAAGTTACTCAGACAAATCGAGCCATCAAAATTTTCTATCAGTTGCTGATGTAAAGATGTCCACCAGGATAAATAAACGAAGTGTTAATCTAGTTTTACGTGATGTTTGCCGTGAGACCAGGTTTATCTACAAATTTACGATAATAGTTTCACTATATGAAGCCAAACAGAGCTTCAGGCGTCATAAACGAGGATATTCCAGTGCAACGTTAGTGTGCATACTCGGATTGCATAACTGTTTAAATACCGCATATTGTAGTATGTAGAGTGAACTCTATGGCTAACATATATTTTTATTGTAGGTATAAACAATAACCTTTTTATTTTCAGTCATAAATATATTATACCTACATGAAAACATATTTCATGAGACTTACATCAACGATATTTTGAGTGATGTAAGCCTCTTAAAACATATTTAATAGTAGGTATATTTCTCGACGTTAATTAACATACAGAACGTAAATTAGCTTTGACATTTCTGGTGTACCTATTTATTATATCAATTTTGATACATTTTCTGTATCATTAGGAATAATTTAGATTAAACAAGGGGCAATAAACTTCAACAAATTTACTGGAACTTCTTAATTGATAACAGTACCGAATTTTGTCAGATACTTCATTAATATTCATACAATACTGTCCTAAACAAACCCTTTTACAGGCCACTGAATGTTTCCGACATCCATCTAACTTTTTATCATATTAATGTCAAACAAAATTGTGGAATAATATCATTCCCGTGTCACAAATATTTCCATTCTCAGTTCCGTGATCATATTAGTTGTCCTTTTTTGGACATGTTGTTGATTTAGTGTTGCTAGTTACAAACTTTCCTAATAAATAAACCTTATTCGTTCCGATGTCAAACTCTATGGTTCTCGAGTATCTACCGCATTGGACAGTCGGTTTTTGTTGGTACATAAATTTGTCCCTTGCCCCAAATACATATTACTAAGAACATTATGAGTAGGGTCACTACTAGTAGATGTTGATTTCAACTAGACAAATGCTTAAATTGAGGCATGAAGTTTGTTGGTGAAATAAACGATTACGGTAACTAATTCTTAAGCGTTTTGGTATTTGCACCCTTTACCGAGGTAATTTTTCCGAGGTACGAAAAAATATTCATCTTTTTTTCATTTTTCAGTAAGTACTTTGGTTAACTATTCGTTATAAAAATTCCAGTCTATCAATTGTAGCTAGGTATGTGGTACTTCATACTCATCAAAACCACAGTGAAACCATTTCATTTTTTTATATCTGTTTTGAAATTACTCGTGATAATTCCATTTCAGAACGAAAAGACAGAATGCTTCGCATTAAAATACAGGGCCACTTAGGAAGTTGTATCAACTTATTTCTAAACATCGTACATATAACAAGTTAAAACGAAGCGATGTGCTTCTAAATCTACTTTTGTATCGCTCGTAGGTGTCGCACTTAAGGAATTGTTTAGACATAACGTTTTTAATGTTTAGTTATTATTATTAATTTTTGAGACGAAATATAGAATCTGATACGGCACTGCTATTAGGTAGGTACAAAGTAGTACTAGCTTTATGGTTAAAACATCGCAATTGAAGATACCCTATATAGTCGAATGCTAACTGATTATTTTTTTAAGGACTACCATTGGTCAAGTACAACATAACAATCACATTTGGACACATGAACGAAACACATTTTTGGTGGTTCCACCTTGTAAGGCAGCCACTGCATTGACTATTTGAGGGCTGACGTTTGTTTGCAACTACTCTATCCAACTGCTGGAATACCAGGCTTTGGCTTAACATAAACATATACATTTGTATGTAGTAACATATATATAACCTACGCAAACGGTAAAGATAATTTTGACTGGTTCTAAAGCGTCACATTCCTCATCGTCATAAAAATATATAACATGTTATAGATAAATAACTATATGATGCGTTCCACTGCTTGTATTTTAGATCGTAACAATGACGATGACGTAAAAAGATTCTGAGCAGCAAGGACGCCACATGTGCCTTCACCCTAAACGAAAAGCCGCGAGCGTTTTCGCAAATCTTGCAAGTCGGAAGTTTGTATCACAGAGTTTCGTGCGACGGTACTTTATTCAGTTAGTTAGGTTCGTATGTGTATGTTCATGAACAAGTTGGTGGTACTCGAATGGGAGTTTCACTTGCAAACCCGCGGTTTGGTGTTTAGGAAATGTTATGAACGCGTTTAAATGTGAATTCATTTGAATAAACTTATGTACCGACGCGACGCTTAAATATTAAGTAAGTAACAGATTGTATGATATAGCATAATTTCATTATTGATTTTCGGTGCGAAATCACGTAGTGGGTAACAAATAAATACATACATCTTTTGAGTTGTTTGTTTAAACCCATCCTGACACTCTTTTCACTAATTCTGCTTTCATATTGTTATCGTACAAGCTTCTTGTATGTCTTGATCACGCCTTTCCTCAATATGTTACCTATTACTGTGAAAAGTTGGTTATCCTGTCGAGCGTAATTCTTAGCAGACTAAGCTTTCATCGGTGGAGGAGAACTGACCACCGTTTCCCATCATAAATTTGACCGAAACACGAGTGTACCGTGCCACCTAACCAGGGTAGTTGTTGATGTGACTGACTTCAAAAAGTATTAACCATTTCACTTTATTGATTTAGCAATAATAATAATACTTCTGATAGCTAACTGAGGTAACCCCTTGTCACCAGATAGACCTAGATAACATCGCCACGTATGTGCCAGAATAGTTGTTAGTTTCAAAGTCGACGAGTCTGTTATTTCATCCATATAATTTGAACTTAAACCCAAATAGTACTCACCATAAGGTAGAAATTAATGGAAATCATAAGTTAGTATCACGGAAAGTTTAACTTTACCCTCAAAATTTATGTTTCCACGGCCGGGCCAACTTAGATTATAATTTGCTGACGAGCCACTTGCAAACTTCCATCACCCTCATTTTGACGTCGTTCTCCTTTTTAATTCACTTACAGCTTCTACAACTTCTTTGAAGGTTAGGGTTATATAACTATACCTACCTATGTTATATTGGGTTCTTACAATATAAAAAAGCAACCTGGAAATAGGTACGCACCTGAATTCTGTGCCACCGCTGACAAAAAATAAGAAGAGGAGCCGATAGGAGTCGTGTTATATGGACCCATCACCTCTGGTACCTGGAATAAGAATATATATTGAATATAATGTTGCATGCAACGCTGCCTGCATAAGTTATCATGATCACACATAGCCTATGTTTTTCCCCATGCTAGAGCACCTATCCTTGGAGCAATTTTTATAAAATAGAGTAAGTGTTTAGGCGTGAGAGCGTGACATTGACTGACAGACAGGTTTACTTTCATATTTATAATGTGTATAATGTAGTTATTATATATAGACAACAAGACCATTCGGAACCTCTCAGAATAAACGAACTTCTTCGTCTTTATTTATTTGTCTACGAAGAGAAATACGATACCCTGCTTGCACCTATTAATCTATTTGGTGAGTAGTCTAATGTTTTACATCACTTGCTTGCGATTAAACACTTTACACAATTATGCGTAGGTAAGTCCTGATCATGTAGGAATATTGGGATGAACAACCTATAATCTATAAGAGATGATGTCGCATGACTTGAAATTGAAAGTCATATTTTCTGATTTTATTTATTGGTTTAGATGTACAAAAAACTTGTATCTAGCAATAAGGTGCCTACATACTATTTAAAGAATTAATATTCGTAGAAATTATAATACTAATACTTATTATGATTACGACGAATTTTTTCAGATGAGTTCCCATTGAAACGCTTAATTTAAAAGTGAATTTTATGGTGCATCATTATTGTTTTACATTTTTTAAAGATTTGCAGTAAGCTCTGCGAGGGCTTGAATCGCACGCGCTCAGCCGTAGGCACGATCGTCAAATAGTCAATTGTTTGCAAATTTTATTTGTACTGTTCTGATAACGGTGAAATACAAATAAAAAATTAAGTTCCATTTATACGGTATTGACACGGTAAACTCCGTTTTGCGTTGGTGTCAATGAAGTTGTGTAAACCATAATTAGCTGTATTAATTTCTTTATAAACTTGAACGAAAAGTATTTGAAAAGTTACTCGCATTTCAATTATTTGACATAAACATAATGTAAATTGCTCCGTGGGTGTGCGACTTACAATCGGCTCAGACCCCTTCCATTGAAACACATTAAACAAACACATATACCAACACATACATACATACACGCACACACACATACTTCTCCCTTTCGTCACAGATAACATAATACTAAAGTACTTTCGTTTCTTTGAGTCATATTGACTTTTAAATGGCATATTTTTACGTAAATTCCAATTTTTGACTCAAACAAATACAAATTAAAAAACTTTTAAGTCATCAAAATTGATCTTTTTGTTATTAGGTTATGAATGGTGTGACGACCAGATCTTTAGCCCATTCAATGTAAATAAAATGAATATATGTTATTAATTCATTCATTATCTTAATCTTAAATTAGTTAAAACTCTAAAAACTACAACTAGTGTAACTTCAAAATTTCGATATCGCCCATTAACCATAAAGCGACTGCACTAAATGAAATATCGAAATACAGGCGCATCACAGTTAGATTGGAACACTAACTGAGTTGGGAAAACACTCATCAGAATGATTTTGATTTACTGGCTAAAACAAAAGCAAAATGAGAAATAATAAAAACTAGGCACCACTATTATAGGAACCAAATCGAAGGAAAGTTTCGTAACACAAATAATTGATTCGGTACCCCGTCGTCAAGGAAATCTCAGTTCTATTTAAGTTTCCTAAAAGGAAATGAAAGGAAATCAGAACGCCGCGCCTTCGTAGCCTTTATCGAAACTTATCGGAATATTTCTTAAAAGAAAACGGCACTAGAGTATTTTATTAGAACGAATTCAAGTTAAAGTCAAAAATATCGTTTCATTTAGATTTATCTATTTGAATCATTCTTATATGTCATACTTTGACATACAAAGCTGACTATGACGTTTTCATACTAATTGTGAGTAGTGTACCGTACGGGTTCAATGATTTATTTTAAAAGGCAAACAATAAAAGAAATATAATTATCGACTATTATGCCGTTACCTTTATTTAGGTGAAAATTGTTTTTAAAGCGAATTGGTGGTATACTTAAATATGAATTGTTCCTATTTAAAGCGAGTTAAAAAAATTATCATTATGTAGGTACATAGATGACTTCACTACCACAGAAGGAAAAATCGAAATAAAACCCTGTACCAATCCGTCTGACCAGTGTGGAAGCTGTAATGCTTTTCAACGTTAGGAGAGTCCTATGTCCCTACTGGATAGCTAATAGACTGCAAATAACTTATATAATAATGATAAGTCGATATTTTCGTGCTATATTTTATTAATTCCATTCAGAGGTGGTCAGAGAAGATATTCTTTCTCTGACCAACTCTGAATGGGACTGTTCGCGGGTTTAATTTTTGTCCTTAATGTTGACGTCTTCCAATCTAAATGTAAAAGTTTACTTGAAAGGTCAAGTTTGTTTCAAAAAGGTTTTTTTTAAAGAAATTGATTTTATATTTTTGCGATTAATCTGAATAAAAATACGAAAAAAATGTGAGTAGGTGTTAATACAGATCTACCAGTACCAATACATAATAATACATATTACCAATTTCAATGCAATGAGGGTGTGAGCTATTATGCTGTCATATACACGAATGGTGTCTTGCACAGAATATTGCTAATGTGGAGTAATTATTATGGGGCTGTTGAGACCAGCTTTCGAGTAAAATTGCAGTGTCACAATGAGCTTAACAGCTATTAGGGGAAATCATTGTATTGTCACATAATATGCGCGACTCATATGTATTATGAATATTTTGAACTAAAGCTGTTTGAAAGAATTCCATTATATTTTATTGGTGTATTTATATCTTAATTACACTAGTCTTTCAGTTTTATTTTAATCAACCAGCCCATCGCAGTCCATAGTAGGACATAGGCCTTTCCGCAGTGTTGGGAGTATTTGGCCTACTGCTTACACGCTGGTCAGACGGGTTAGTATAGGGGTTTATTTTTGAGTTTTACTTCTCTCACAGTGGTGATTACGATACCCTTTCCGGATGAAACGAAGTAGTGGTATTATTTTTCCGTCACCACTAGAATTATTATAAGTAGGTATAGGAAACATTTATGTTAAGCCCTGAGTAGTTGTTAAGTTAATATTAACATAGAGATTGAGCGGTCGGGTCAACAATAGCTCGAGTTCACATAAATTCGATACAATTAATATCTACCTACCTAAATATTTATAAGCAGTTTTCTGTTTGTATACTGACCCTATCCCTCTGTTATTGATTTAACTTTACGGAATTGACCTGATAACTAGAGGAAGATCTTGGTGACCACATATACCTGTAAATTAACATTACCAATTGGTAGTAATTCATGAGCTAATTTTACATTAAGACTAATGCAAACTCATTGAGCCATTTATATCCTACTGACTTACATACGCATACATTTTTTTTCTCCTACAGTCTCGGGTCCTTTAAGCGGGGCGAGCAAAAATATCTGTCGAGGCCGTCAAAGTAGGGACCGTCATTCTAGAGAAAACATCTATAATGGCGGGAACTATTTTTGGGACCGTACCCAGACATATCAGGTATGCCTGGATGGTAAGCCTAATGGCGGAGCCCTGTCATTTGACAAACCAAATATAAAAATATAGCTTTTGTTCCACGAAGCACTAGATGAAATAAGGAGGGTATTTCTTCAACATATATAAGTACGTACGATTGTGAAATAAAAAAATAGATGTAGTATTCCCTTGTCAAACGGAAATTACGATAGTAATAAAAAGGATAAACATCGATTATTATCGAAGAAAAATATGTAAATATACACAGATATTAACAATAATGTTATTATTTATGAGATGTATACACATAAAAATAATATAAGATATATTTATGTAGGCATTACCTGGCGGAAATTCATTACAAGAAATTAAATATTGGAGTAGAGAGGGGGACCTACCACTCATCATCCATCTTCAGTCATTCGCTTGACAGCGCTCGATGTCCTTCGCGCTTGCGGAATATTGCACATACGACAACATCAATCCTCGGGTAAGAAGTCTTTTACTTGCTTCGAGGAGTGAGGTTTGACCGCTTGACAGAGCTCATTGTCCTTCGCACTTGCGGAATATTGCACATACGACAACATCAGTCTATCCTCGGGTAAGAAGTCTTTTACTTGCTTTGAGGGGTGTGGTTTGACATTCCTTTCTACTTGCAATCTCTCTCAAAGTTGAATGAGGATTTTCATTCCTTATTTTCTTCACTTTTGAGATGTTAACTTGCATTGCAGACGTTGATTGCCTACCAGAGCAAGGCAAATTTTCCATGACATCTCGACCGCTTTTGAACGCTTTGTACCACTCTAAAGCACATGTTTTCGATAAATTCAATTCACCGTTAGCCTTCTTTAACATTTTCGGTGACTCCGAACAGGCAAGTCCACTGGCGATGCAAAAGACAAACTTTTTGTAACAATTAGTAATAATTTGCTATTCTTAACGTTGGAATTGTTAAACCGTGGGTGACTGGTGGGTCACCCTCCCACCCCTATATATAATTTCTTACAATATACTTAAGAGTCTCTATTGACAAGTAAGTTCTACTACTACCAAGCTATTATTTTCATTACAATGTACCTACCTTTACTTACGTACCCCCGAAATCGGCCCCCTTTATCATAAACGGCTACACAAGGATGTAAAGGCTAACAAAAGAGATAATTGCATGAGCCCTTAATTAATTAATCAACATTGTTTGAGAACGGCGGCGTGGCGACGTAGACATAATTGGTATTTGAAAGGACCTTCTGGATATACCTAGGGTGACGTTAATAAAGTGTCATTGCATAATAGCTTCGGTTAGTTCGCTTCTTTGAAGTACCTTTTTATCGTGTGTCGTGTGGAAATCCCTACGAATGCCACCCCTGACTATCCGAGGTGATTATGTCAGACTCAAAGCGACTAAAATTGCACGGCATCTCTCAAATCCATAATTATGCCATATGGACTTGAGAGATTACCGGTTGGAAAGCAACCAATAACACAATCTCCTTATCCCCTACTGACTATAGGAATTGTTTTGAAATGGCCATCTCCTATCTCGGAAAAAGAGAGGTGCTATAAAACGGCTACAAATCGAGAGAAGAATATTTTTTAAGGTGACGTCAATCAACTGGTCTATCGCAGTTCACTGCTAGACATAATAATATATGCCAATATTAGGAGGCTCTGGCCTAAATTTTCCAAGATGGCCAGATGTCATCTACTGTTTTGAGATGACCATATTCTACCCCGTAAAGATATAATATTGGGAGGCATTGGTATAGGGTTTTATTTCGAATTTTCCTTCTATCGCAGTGAACTCGTCTGCGATTTTTTCCGTTAGTCGCTTCTTGCTGTTCGGACGAAATGCAGTGATGATATACTTTCTTTGCCTCCGCACGGATTACAGCAAGGTTACATCTTATTTCATATTAAAATGTGCCTCCTGTGATAAGTGATTCAAGTTTAAAATCAACATTTTACAGGAAGTGAAAAAGAAGGTTTAAAAAAATCTAGTTTCGGAACTAAGTAAGCTAGCATAAAATGTAGTACCTTATTTTGTTGGTAAAAACACTTACTTTTATCGTGCATATTTTTTTCTAAGGTAAATTTTATATTTTTTAAAGAATTCATTAAAAACCTGCGAATTGTACCTTTTTTATTTTTAAAATGTTCAAAAATTACGTAATAAGAAATACAACTACAGTTAAATTATGTTGCACCTGTAAGTTCGTCTTGGTGAAAACTGATATACATCAAGTAAAACAATCGAATAACTAATCAGAATATGTCCCTAGCCCAATGTTGCTTAAACATATCTTATTGATATTAACCTAAAGATTATATTTTTTTACTTTTCGTTCCCCTCAGTTCAAAATAAAACTGAATTGTATTAGTTTTCTAAAATATAGCTTTTTAAAAATATGTGATAAACGATACTTATCAAGTTATACCCCTCACTAAATACATATTATTTGTGAAAATAAATACAATATTCACAGCTCATGCGTCACCTAGAGGATCACTCCCTAATTAATGACCGACAATATGGTTTCAGGCCGAAACGGTCAACGGGTGATCTTCTGGCGTATGTAACCCATCTTTGGGGTGAGGCTATGGACAAGCATGGTGAGTCGCTGGCTATTAGCCTAGACATCGCCAAAGCGTTCGATAGAGTCTGGCACAAATCGCTTCTTTCCAAACTACCAGCCTTCGGTCTGCCTCTTAGACTGTGCAATTGAGTTGCTAGCTTCCTGCAGGGGCGCCGTATTCGCGTTCTCTGTGATGGACGAGCATCGGAGTTCCTGCAGGTAAATGCTGGTGTGCCGCAGGGGTCCGTCTTATCACCCACTCTCTTTCTTCTGCATATCAATGACATGCTGTCCACCGGCAGCATCCACTGCTATGCAGACGATTGCACTGTACACGGGAGTTACCACGGACATTCTGCGGCCAAGCAGTCCGATATAGCGGAAAAGAGGCGACTTCTTGTCACTGGGCTTGACCAGATCCTCAATCACGTTTCCCAATGGGGATCTGAAAATCTGGTCGAGTTCAATGCCAAGAAGACGCAGGCATGCGCGTTTTCAGCAAAGACATCTCCTTTCCTTCCTCCTCCCACTCTTCAGAGCACACCACTGCCATTACAGAATAACCTCAATATACTCGGTATGGACGTGCGCTGCAAACTGAACAACAAGAACTATATCGAGAGCATCATCAAAACAGCTTCGCGTAAACTCGGAGTCCTGAACAGAGTGAGACGTTTTTTCGCGCCGGAACAGCGGTGTCTTCTTTATAAGACACAAATTCGCTCCTGCGTGGAATACTGCTCGCATCTCTGGGATGGCTCCGCAAAGTACTTATTAGATGCTCTCGACAGGTTGCAGCGAAGTGCGGTCCGCATTATTGGGAGTCCTGAGGTTGCAGATGCGTAGAGATGTTGCGTCCCTGGCAGTATTTTACCGTCTCTACCATGGTGAATGTTCTGATGAGCTCTTCCAATTAATCCCACCCTCCCTTTTCCTACACACGACAACACGTGCAAGGCTTAGATGTCATTCGCATACGGTACAGAATATTCCATCAAGAACCAAGCGTTTCGGTGAGTCTTTTCTCTGCCGCACCATTAAGTCCTGGAATTCCTTGCCGGCGCACGTGTTTCCTCCTTCCTACAGTCCCGGGTTCTTTAAGCGGGGCGTGAAAAAGCATCTGATGAGTTTGCCGGATGCACCAGTTTATATTTATATTTATTTGTTAAAACTTAAAAGAAAACGGAGATAAAATTTCGATGCTGTGACCAACCGTTATATCATTTTCATTTAATTGTGCTATTGTGCGATTTATTTCATCGTCGATTTTTTCATAATTTTTGAACTTTTTGGTTTTCTTTTTAAAGATATCAATGACTTTTGTTTCTTTGCACAATAATACATCAAGTAAATGAGCTATAGTCGGCTTCTTTCGCCCAATGTACCCATTTAGTCTACTATGCCATCCTTCGACATTGTTAGTAGTACGGATTTTTCCTTTGAGCAACAGCAATCCTTTTCGAAATTTGTCTTCTTCAACCATTGGTTTTCGAAATAACTGTTGAATTTTTTTATATCATCACCAGGCGGACTCTTTTGCATTACCCGCTTTGAAAATATTGTTATTTAAAATATTGCTGTTATTGGTAAGCGAGCTAGTCCTGCGCATCTCGCTACGTGTCTCCTTTTTACGGTTGTATTAATATATAAAGTTTTTGCTTTCCTGTATAAGCATCTATTTAGGTGATAAAAACATCCTTTCACGCTTATTTCTGAATAGACTTTTTGAACGGCTTTCATTGCTGCCGATTCGAAATCCATGGTAATTTTTTTTGGCCGCCATGTAGGAAATTTTACTTTTAATAATCTGTATTATTATTATTAAAAGTAAAATAAGTTGTTTTTTCTCCTTTCAACCCAAAAACCCCGCTTCATCCTTAAAAATAATATTTTAAATTTGAATGAATTTAAAAAAAAACGGCAATTACAACCGTAATTATATTGTACACCAAAAAATCATGAATAATTAGCCCTAAAACCGTCTGTGAGGATATTACGATTTTCTTTGCCGTTTCAGAGAAAATTGAATTTTTCATACTTTCTCCATACAAAGTTTTCGTAAAAAAAATTCTAATTAATTGGTTTATGGACTGATTTGACCCAGAAGTCATTTTTGTATATAGTAATAACTAATGAAACCAATATCCGCCCAAAAAACGACACTTAGAAAATTTAATCCCTAAGTCTATGAGAGCCGATTTTCGGTCCACCGTGCGCCGCTCTCCTCATTTTCGCACTTGTATCAATTATTACATTTTGTGCTTCATATTTTTTTGAAGATTTGGTTCGATGTTTTGATATAAGTCAAATTGTATTCATTTACACATACAAATTGATTTGTGTAGATTAATTTAAGTCGATATGTATCAGTTATCACAAATAAGCCATATATTTAGAATCGGATTATTTGGTACTTGTCGAATTGTACCCAATGAATATTGAGAAAAAATTGTTCAAAATGATACTACTCTAAACATATCAATATTCACGTGATCAATCAAAAAAAATAATAATGTGAATATTAATATAATCGCACTTACACTACAAAGCACGAAAATAAATATGTAAAGTGATTACATAAAGGGGTTACAACTTTAAATATATCTATATTCACAATTTATTTGTCAAAGTTCAAGTAGTTATATTCATTTGCACAAAATTATCTCCGAAACTAAAGCAGATACAAGAACGTGAGTTAGACCCAAAAAACCGTATTTTTTTTCTGATAAATAGTATGTAAAAATCACAAAAAGGGTACAACTAAATTTAAATCACTTATCACAGGAGGCACAGAATTCTATTTATTGTTATAAATATCACAGTAGGTACAGTTACATAATGACAAACAAATCATCTGCCGATTAAAAATTCAATTCACAGCCCAAAACTCAAACAACAATTTCGGCTGATTCGAGCCTGTTTGGCCAGACAAGTCTTGATTTATTAATTAGTGCGATCGGCAATTTCACCCTTTGTCTACACGTTTCACGGTAGAATGAATATGAAGCACACTCATTTTAATTGTTACATTAATATTAATAAGAAGGAATGAATGATCTCATTATCAAACACACACACGTAATCTGAATAAATAAATAACATAGATATTATTGATTACCTACTGATTTTCTCTTCTGTGATTAGGTAGGCACTTAATCGCGAATCGTAGGTACCTAACTGCGGCATGTAGGCAAAATAGAATGAAATTCATGTCAGGAAGAGTTAATAAAATTCTTTCAAACATCTTCACAAACTTTTACTTTCACATTTATTAGGATATTGATAATAAAACTAATGTAGGGCTTAAGCAAAATACAAGGAAAGTTCATTCACTAACTGCGAATCTCTTTAAAAAAGTATTAATTAACTATAATAATAACAACTTTTTTTATTTACTGATCTTAAATAATACAAATTACATAAATGAAACGCTATCTCATTTAGCAAATTATTTTCAAAAGTTACGTATCACTTTATGGGCTGTTCCCGCACTCATCACATCATTGAACGGCTTTAGTGGACTATGTACGTAATGGATTAGCCATTTGTCTGATTAGCAACATCAATAAATAACAAACCAACATACAAGAGGGTCAAACCAAATCATTGATTCATTAAACTTCAGGGGTAAAGTACAAATAGTATGCTGTTTGTACAACACACTGAGTATACTAATTAACCTGAGTAAATATTTGAAAGCGCAATTATTGTCGTATTGTACAAATGTTTGTTAAGTTATAAACCTACATTGTATTTATGCACATTGATACTTTTGTTATTTTCATTCGTACAGTTTAAACTGTTAAGTTGTTTACAACGAAGTTGGACAAACAAACAGATAACAGATTGAAGATACACTCGCATTTACCCATTAACATTCAAGTATGACTGCCAAAAAGTAGTATAATGGAGTACGAACGTGGTTATAGAAATTCCAAAATTATGAAACTATACAAACCTATTACCTTTACCTACATATATCGAGTTCAAGCTCACAATATTATGTTTTATATGCATTTGAAGTTGGAAGAGACTTTCTAATTAAGATATGGACAGGTCTCGCTAAGCCTAAACCATTTCAACAAATTTCCATTATAAAATTCTGACCCTCTTTGTAAATTGACAGCACTTAATTAGGCCGACAAGAAAATGTTCTAAAGACGAAATTAAAGTTCAAACGAGAGGCATGTGTTCGTGTTAAGCAACAAATGCGAACTGACAAAATGCTAACTTGGCATGAATTATGAGCTTCACTCGGTAGCGGCCCAAGGGAAATTAAAGTGTCTTGCTGCAACTTTAAGATGAGCAGGTAGAATACGCGTTTCCATGGATAGTAGAATAATAAATTTAACTTCTTGCCTTTTTGGGATTGGTTAGCATACGTTTAATTATTTCTGTCCGGCAAAGCAAAGGTACTCTGTACAAGACGATTAATAAAATTTTGTAGTTTGTATTCAATACAATGAAAATAAGTGTACGACTTTACTAGGCATACTGAATATACTCAAAATAATAATAATACTCCCGAGTATAATGATATGCAAATAAGCAGAAACAATAAACACACAAAATGTGCTCTTTACAGTTGTAATAATTGAAGCGTTATTTTCTGTCTATTTTTAAAGGCGTACCCAAGAGAGAAAACAAAGATGCACTTTGGCATTGTTCCGTAAAATAACCTCGTCTTGAAAAGCAACGACCATAAAAATGAAGCGGGGTTAGGAATGGGGTCAAAAGTAAACTAGCAAGTGAATTTATTAAAATTAATAGTTGGGAAATAAAAGGAATCAAATGCTTAGTTGGAAAATTTCCAAAACGCTTAAAATAAGGAAATTTGTTGAGCTAAAGTAGATCATCAAAGGTAAATAAATGAAAATGAGAGTAACTGGATGTTTACTTAGGTGCCGGCAGAGAATAAGTACTTAATAGTACTACTACGTAGTACTGGTGAAAATATTTTATTTTTGGGATATATTTTTGCAGACATGTATATTTTCAAACACAATATTAAATGTTTGAACTCATAACAAAACCAAAATCTTCAACAAAGGTATCAGTGGTAAGAGCGAGAGGTCCCAGGTTGCAATCCTGGCCATTACACTTAAGATTTGAACCTAAGTGTGAAAACAAACATTTCAGGTGAGAAAATAAGTAAACTCATGCAAGTAGTAGCTTAAACAAAATTACATTAATGAGTAGATCTATTAACCAGTAACTTCTAAGATGAGTACTTGTGTAGTGGTATGACTTCGTACAATTTTAGGAGCCTACTGTGCGTCACCAAAAAATCAATAATTAACAAGTAATTTGTCGAAAATGAAAATTTTGGTATCTTACAGCAAAAACACCTTGACCTAATTTGGAGAGTGAGGTATCATTAGATTTGTATTCTTCCTAAATGATTCATAGACTGAGTCATATGCGATGTTATAGACTATTAAACTGAAAAAAGAGCCGACGATAGTGAAAAGATAATGAAAAAAAGACGAAGAAAACAAGACATTTTAAAATATAAATAATTTTTGTTTTTAGACGTGTATAACTGAGTCCACACTAGGAAGATATCTATCTAGTGACACGATACAACGTACAATCTACATTGCAAATAAATTTAAGTACCTAATAAAATGTTCTTTAACAAATTAAAAACATTACTTATATCAAATAAATGTAAACATGCCACCTAAACCTAAAATTCTAATAAAATTGCTCACATGCAGGTTTGCCTAACTACCTCAAGGGTTAGTCCTGGGGCTCATCAGCTGAACAAATAGGTGTGTCTCAACACAGAATCAGCACATATGTGCCGACACTCATGGGAAATAAATTGTTTGCGCCAACCTGATTGCCCGCCTTATAAGATTTTTCATGTACCTACCTTGTTGAAACAAGGAAGACAACAAAAAAACACTAGATTTTATCTGGTACATAATCTGTGGTAATTTCGAGTCCCTGTTTCGTCAAGCTGACCGATTTCATTTTTGTGGGTATTCAGTTCAATCTGTCTTTGTGAATTTCAGTTCAGTTCAAAAACTAACAAATTGCCACCAAACTTGGCATTATGTGTTCTTCGATTTCAATCTCAACTTTTGTCTAAGGCTTTTTTGATAATTTATGAATGGAAGTTAATGATTTTTTACTGAAACACCAAGGACATGATTCCTCACTCAGGTTGATGTAAAGAAAAAAATTGCATTAGATCTACTGTCCACGGAACTGCTAGTAGGTCTAAAATACCATCTCTCGCTAAGCGATTTCCTTGTTATGTCCAATATTTACACTTTGAAAACCCTTTGGCACCCGGGATCATCTATAATTTTGATTGGTTTGTTAAATTTTATGGTAACGAATGCCGTCTGACCTTCCAACTTAAAGGAAGAACCTGCGGCAGAGTCTTTAGCTTGTTATTATTGGTATATTACATTAGGGCTTAGTATCTATTCAGGCTTAACATAAGCACATACCACTTGTAGCAAAGTGCGGTAAATTCATTGGTTTTAAAAAAAAACCAAAGTAATTAAGCATAAGTGTATGAAACTTATCAAATGTTACCACCTAAGAGGTGGTCCACCCACCCTATGGTAAACGTTTGTTCAGACTTCAATCTGTGAGAGATTATGACCAGTTTTATATTTAAGCTTGTAGTTAAAACTCAAAGTATATGAGGTGGCTCCGACAGACTCCTATTATATAAGAGCGCCGCTGTAAAATAAAACTTATCGTCGGAGAGCGAATATGTTAAACACATAATATATTCAGGAAAACTCGGGAGTATAGTGTCTTATGATTAAATAATAGATACATACCGAATAGATCCTCTCTATTTTATCACGTGGCAAGAATTATCCGCAAAAAACAGCAGCAAGTAACAGAAATGTATTTTCTTTCGTGTTGTAAAAATATATTGACCTAAATATTTCCTATCTTTTACTATGTCAGATGCAGAAATTGAAAACGCAGTCCGAAGTCCATAGTAGCTTCTTATTGTATGTGTCCAACCTGTCCAGTGCAGGACGAATTGCGTAAATTAAAAGTTATGGCGATGGTTTCAGTTGAAATATTTAGAATAGATTATTTTTGATTAAAATAGTCATAATCGTAAATAATTCAATAATTAATAAAGATATTGAATAAAATACGTATCTATCACAAATAAAATATTTTCAAGATAGCTGAGCAAAGTATAACAGCCGCTAGTATATAAAATTATTATTACTATATTTACCGAATTTAAAATGTCAAATGTAGACAGTCAACTATTTCTGACCAGTTGATAGGTTTATAAAAAACCTGTTTCACGGTTCATATAGAAACTCAGTCACTTTGTTACCCTTAACTTTTGTGTTAAAATATAATGTATGACACTCGTACAATTTGTAGGTACCTCTAAGTATTACTAAAAACTTTATGATAATACGTATAATTTATTTACATACCTAATTTGTATAAATATCAATCAAATCTAAGAGCCAAAAGCAAACATAGATCCAAGATTTAAATTAGGTAAATATAACTACAAACAACTCGTCGGCTACATTAATATGATTTAGTTCTATATTTGCCGAGTAGTCTTTGTGAAGTTTTACCCAGCCGGAGCTCCCACACGGGCCTAAAAACTTCGTTCAAAGTTATTACTCAGGTAAATACAGTTAGGGAAAAATTGCGAGGCCGACTAACTTTTCCAACCACGCTTTTTGTGTAACTTCCAAACTCGGCCGCTTATCAATTTCCGTAAATGAAAGGATTTCTATGTTCGTGTCCGAAGAAATGTACCAGTAATGAAGTTATATTTATCAGATTTGAAATTATTGTGCCCTGTATTTTGTTGTGCTAACGTGAGAACAGAAATATAATAACTTAAAATAATGTCATTATTGACATGCTAGGCCGTAGTATTGCGTGCGCTACAGAAGTAAATTGAACACAATATAGAAAATAAACGGTTTCGTGGAAATTTAACGTATATGTTTAGTCACGTAACGAAATTCCATCAGAGCTAATACATTAACTGTTTTATGTTAAAGTAATGGTGCTGATCGTTTAGATACCATATGATTTGCCTTACCAATTTGTAGGAGGAGCCATACAAACTGGGCAGTATAACTGAACCATCACTTTAAGGTCGATAATATATATTCATTTAAAAATATTTTGACATCAAAAGAAGGGTGTGCGTAACCCCTTAAGGTTATAGTTTAATGTTTGAATTTAAATATAAACTGTGAGAAACTGTATTAACCCGTCCGACCAGCGTGAAAACAGTAGCCCAAAGTCACCCAACATTGGAAGAAGCCTATGTTCAGCAGTGAGCTGCGTTTTGCTAATTGATTGATTGATATAGAGATTTATGTTATATTATTTTATTATCTATCCTCAAGCAAATAAATGATAAATACGTGTTGAAACTCTCAATAAATAGAACAAAACTTAGCGAGTTTAGGAATAAGATTTTGAAGCAAATTCAATACATCACAAATCACACCTCCATCTCATTTATGTTGAAAATATAACGACGCACTCGTACTGTCTTAGAAGTGGATATCATAAATAACTTCACGTACGAAATTAAGATTCTTCACTTGCATATACACGGCTGCCTCAATAATGCAAGCTGGAGCAGTAAAACGTAGCGGAACTCGTGTCCGCTAAATGGCCCACAGTAAGAATTTAGTGTTAATACGTGCTTCAATATCAGAACGATGTGATAAAAAGGCACCGCAGTATAGCAATTTATAAGATCTCCAAACTGACGCTTTGGAAAAACTAAGAGAGATAATGTTATAAATACTCAATGAATAAAAAAAAATATGCAAATATGCCCGTGGCTCCATTTAATTGAATTTTGTTCATCACGACTTTTGGTCATATCTCCAGTTCTTCTCAACCAATTGAGATTGAACATACGTCTGCTAAATTCAAATCTGAACAAGACCTTTCAAATGAAAAAAGACTGCATAAAAAGTCGTTTAGGATTTTTGTGTCCATCGCAAGTAAAGATGTAAGATAAACAAGAATTTCAAAACGAAAATCAGTATTCAAAATTTAAATATCTTCAATATTGTAACTCATTCTTTTTCTTACATAAGTACCTTAATTGAATTCTATAATAAATGTATAGAAAAATATAAAATATGTCTAACCAATTAACCCGCCCTTCACCGTATGGGTGCAAAGGGGCCCATCACACTGGATGGCGGTTTGCTCCGCTGGATAACAATGGTCACTGCCCCAGATATGAGTCGGAGCAGTAGTCACCTGTGTTGTCCATATTTGGCTCAATAACTTCTAGATGTCGGTACCCCAACATATTATATTATTATATGGTTATTATATGGACATTCTAAGCATAACATAACCTCCTCTTTTTTGTGGGATATAAAGTATTTTCAAAAACATTCTAATTCAAGCAATTCATTCATTTAACTAAGTCTATTACTTAGTCTTAACCTAACATTCGTATTTTATGCACATACTTGTATTTGGTACATCAGCTTATTTACATTCAAAAGTTCCTCAATATTCTACTTTATTCCAGGCTTCACGTCAATAGAAGAAAACTATTACTATTCTTCCACAGCGTGCGTATAATTTCCCGCGAGACCTTTTCCATGTTCTCTTAGAATATAAACTATAACAAAATTATAAATTAGTTTTGTCTGTATTTTGGAGGTATTTAAAAAGATATCCTAGTCTTATAAATCAAAAAAATATGCCACTGCGGCAATGTCGATCAAGGTGAAAACAGTATGTTTTAAAAGTAAACAACAGTATTTATATCACACACACGCCTAAAAAGATATGTCACATATAAGTACAAATCTACTGGCAGCATAGATTTATGGATTTATGATTATATAATCATAAATCAATAAATCTATTCTGTACACAACACAACAACAACTAACTGTAACAATCATATGATTGAATTATACCTAGACAAAGGATAAGTTACACAGTTACAGGCTATCAGCGTATATGAGAGAGGAAGAGCAATAGTTTTTTTTATTGCCAGGTTATAAATTTTGTCATAAAACTAGGGAGATCTCCAGAGCAGTCTTCGAAATATTCTCCATCGTGGACTTTATGATGACTAGAATTCAGAAATATCATTTCGTTACGTATCGTACGTTTACATTGAAAAATTATTTTATTTTCACTTTTTGCATTTCATGTTATGTTTTCGACACATAGCGTGACTATGTCCTGAGAATACTCCTGCAACAAACTTATTTTGACTGTGTGATCTATTTACAAACATGTTTTTTAATATAAAATTACAATGTTCTGTTCGACTAGGATAATAAACTAAAAAAATGATTACCAATCTTTTTCTTGAATCAATAAAGACATTAGATTTGAATGCATCTCAAACCTCATTTATAGTTAAAATCAAAGAAATGACAAGAATAAGATGTTCTTTATATTTTCTTTTATAAATTATTTACATTTTACGCAATGTATTTCACTTTGTAATTTCCCACCTGTCAGATACATTTTGAAAAAGGATTTGTAGAAGTTTTTAATTTTTACACACTGATCATTACGCTGTGGTTATGAGCTTAAATTAAAACGACTCGTCAAATATCACTGTCCCCTATCGAAACTATTGCAGTTCAGCTGGGTCCCTAAGCTATTTATTTTAGTCGGATAGTATATGTCAGTTTCATTTTGCGTATTTGGGTACCCAAAATCAAGTACGGACATATGGACAAAAGATTATTATGTCTGTTTCGCCTACTCCTATCACAAATGTAATATGGGCGTTATTCTTTGCTGATAACTGACATTTTTAGTGTCAGTTCCAGTACATAATTCCTCAACGGATTTATATGATTGACGTTGAAGTTTGGTAAATTAAAAAATAAACAGCAAAGTTAGAGTATTTTCTCCCTAATAAAAAGTATTTCAACGCACCTATGATAAGTGTTCACATCAAATAGGTCTCATATGCGTATTATCACAATTTATACCCATAGAATTTAATGACTTATATCATTTTGTCGTCGTGCGAAATCCGGTAGACGTCATTAGGATGTTGAAAGCTTTTCCCTTATCCAAAAATGTTCTACAACTAAATGTACAACGTGTCTAAATAAGTTTTCACTAAAAAAAACTGCAGAATGGAATTGGACGTACGAAGATAATAAATCAAACTTCAATTGTTTTGACATCATACCTACCATTACTGATTTCTTTTAGTACTCGTAGCTTTAACCGAAATCCACGGGGCGAGGGCCACATGAATCTGCTAGTGTTGAATATAGTTGCAGTA
Organism: Pelosia muscerda; assembly: GCA_963691645.1. NCBI lineage: Eukaryota > Metazoa > Arthropoda > Insecta > Lepidoptera > Erebidae > Pelosia > Pelosia muscerda. The sequence continues at coordinate 10,807,938 of OY829113.1, forward strand.
CCTGTGGTTGTTAGACAATCGTTTTCATATGGGTGTATGTTTGGTTTTAGAAATGGGTATTTCTAAAACTAAACATCATATGAAGAGAGAATAACAGAAATTACTTGTATCAACCCCAAATGATTAGGAAGAGCAGGTAGATGTTGAATCGGATTAACAATTTAGTGCCACAAAATTGGCTCCAAAATTGTTATTAAGTTGAAAATATAATTTTACTCATAGATTTCTTCGTATCCGCCTTCCTTCCAGTTCGTCTTGCGGTGCGAGAGTGAATGGAAAAAATACAATAATTATACTCTTTTCACACTTTAGCAGTGAAACAGGATACTATTAAGAAACATTTTCATATTTTAGGGATAAACTTCCACATAGCTCTTCAATGTGAATGTACAATAAATGGATACAAAAAGAAAGGAAAGTAATAACGAAATGTGTAATCCATTAAAGTAAAGCATAATATTAAATGTAGCGATGGGGGAGATGCATTACCGTCCGATGTTGCCCCACGGTGCATGAAGAGCTATGCGATATGTACATTTGGTATATTAGTTTGAAGCTTTCAACTGAAGTGGCCCCAGATACTTCTATTTTGATTTTTAATTTTATTAGCTATCAATATAGAGGATTATAATGTATAGGATAAAATCGTAACATCGTTGACGTACCCAACTAGGACATTGTTTCCAAGATATGATTCATACTGTTAAGTAACCTTTTCAGATTATGTGCTGTAGTCGGGTAAAAATATATATCACAAATTAATGACAAAATATATTGACATGGGAAGAAGTTCAGTTTACCAACACTTCATTACACCAACAAAAGTTTGTACGAGAAGACATGAGTTGGCGAAATGAAAATAAACGGAGAAACTTCATAAAGAACGTAACTTTGTTTATTAAAAGATGTTTGATTGAAACTCTGGTAAATTGATTTAACTCATAAAAGACTTTGTTAAGGTAATTGAACTATGTACCTACTTAGCAAGTGTTTATACAGCACTATATACTAAGTTTTATTAAAAAAACGAAACCATTACTGTTCCTAAGTATACCTACCTATGGTGCCGCCCAATTGACATGTACTCGTAGTTTATTTTGAGAATAACAGTCAGGAGAGAAAAATAATGCGAGCCGTTTGAGCCCGTGATTAGTCATGTATTGTATTGTAGGTATATGATTGGCTGATTGACAAGCGTTTACCGTCACTCCTCGTGTCCCTTTGGTGGTAAGCGCCTAGCTATAGTTACCGGTAAACTTCGTGACAATGGTATGATATGGTTTTTGATATGTTATGATATAGTACCTATATACTTGGTCACGTGACCTATTTATAAGTATGATATATTCTATGATCTTCGTGCAACTGAAACTTACTTAAATGTCATCACCCTAAATGCTGCATGGAAATGTACAAATGCTTATTCTTTTAAAAAACTTTAAATTAAAGTTTGTTGCCAGCCGGCATTCCTAGGCAGTATTCGTGCAAGTAAACTGCACTTCCTTATAAGCTTATTTTCTTCACAGGGACTCGAAAATTTTCTTTAGATTAGTTTCTCTTGTTGAGAAAAATAGGATGGAATAAGGAATAATAAGTTCCCGTCTCCTCTTAAATTGGACTTCGCTTCTTTTGTACGACAATTTTTGTTGGTTTACCGAGACTGAGAAAATAGCATTGCTTTGCTTATTAAGAACTTATTTGTGTAGTTAAAACTTGAGAATGGAATTCAAATTCTTTACTTAGCGGCTTTTAAGAGCTACATAGTAATATGGAGTTATATTTTATGAAAAGTTCATATACCGCCTTTTCACATTATTACACCTACGTAGTTCTCAGATATTTCGACTATATCGAAAACATTTACCCCTGTCCATTTGTGGTAGGTAGGTAATTATCTATTAAACTGAAGTAGTGCCAATATGCTTCATGCCGTAAAAAGTACGGCCCCGTATATTTGATACGAGATGAAAGCACGAGTCACGTGTCGTTTAATAAATACTCACTCGTCTTGCACTGTCAATTTCATACACTTCACAAATAAAAAATTCGAAAATCTACACTAATCTTATAAAGAAGAAAAAAAAGTTATGTGTATGTTTATAATTAACACACTCAAAAACTACTATGCCGATTTCGAAAATTCTTTCACAATTGGAAAGCTACATTCATCAGGAGTAACATAGGCTATATTGCACTGCGCGATAACCGACATCCGCGCGTGTGGATCCGCGGGTAATAGCTAATTGTTAAATATTTCAATAACGTTAAAGCTTCGTTATTAAATTAAATTATATTATTAAAGCTGCGATGCAATACGCACACAAACCCGTTGAGAAACTACAAGAAATTAAAACTATAAGCGCTTTATGGCACCCACAATGGCTATGAGGCAGTTGTGTGCCACAACTGCCTTATAGCCTTATAGGGCCATATAGGGCCACTGTACTAAGTTCAAACAGACGCACGCTCATGCAATCCATGTCTCGCCTAGCCGATATAAATCCACCTTTATAGTGGTGGATTGCTAAGTAAAACACTCGATAACAAAGTTTTATCTAAACATCTGTTATCTCATTTCTAACTCTTAACCACCGAAGATTTAAAGCTGAATAAATGAGAGGTTAAAATTAATTGAATGAAGTCTAGAGTATTACGGTCTTATTACAAAACACGGACTAACTAAGCTAAGCTTAAATGGACTCTACAGTCTGACGCAACTACGAACAACTAATATTTTTTATGGAACGTAGTGAAATTTTAATGACGGCTACATATTAATGAATGAAAACGAATGAAAATGAATGAATGAGTGACAGTTCTCAATCTGTCTCGCTCGCTCCTTGATGAAATGTCACCTGTCTGTCATTGTGGATGTTTCGTTATTTTCAATGTTTTTCTTTGAATGCTATTAGTTTACTAGAGACCGGCAAAATTGCGGCTATTCTGCTGCAGAAGCCATTTTAGGAAAAGAAGAAGAAGAATGTTATTAGTGAAATAATTGTGAAAATTGCTGAATTTTATTATACATTCTTTAAGGACGTTATGTACATTGTCTATGAAAATCGAATATAAAGTAGGTATAGAAAGTGTGAAATATGTGGTATAAAATCTGGAAGAAAAGTCGCCACAAAACTGTTTTTCATGGCCAGATTTCCTATGGATGAGCTTCGGTGAGTAGTCTGTTATTCAATCTTTCAATGGTTCATAGATTTTATGGGATGTAACAATGAAAATTAGAACTTTATACAATAACCGGTAAGAAAATAGTGTGGTACCTAGTATTTTCGTAATTATATATCGATATTTTATTTTTAGTTCTGAGGAATGTGTGAAAAAAACAAGAAATGAGAATCTAGCATATATTCATAGATAAAATTCACGGGATAAAATTTTATTGCGGAAAACATTGCACTGACAAAGATTTTAAGAAGAAAAGGACGCAGATAAAGAAATTTGCCGTTCCATCCATAAGACTCGCCAGGAAGCCCCTTTCTACACGACACGACAAATTAATAGGATTTCAAATATTTTAAAATAAATGTTGTTAAATAAATGTTCAATTTTATGAACTTATCATTTTAAAACCCAAACATAAATAAAATAATATTAAGTGGCACATCTCTATTTTACACGGGCAGCCTGTGGGCCAGCTTTACACAAAGATCCTACACGGTCCTACGCGTTCAATACAACAACGTCTTCAGGCATGTTTGCCGATGCCGGTGTGGACGACTTTTACGCGGTAATGCGCAAAAAGGTTGCTTCGCTGGTATACAGGGTGAGGCGGAGCTCGAACGGAGGCCTGAGGATGGTTGGTGAACGCCTTGATTCGGTCCTGGTTGGTAGGTTCATCGAGCTACATGTTAAAAAAGGTCGATGAGCCTGCCCCCGGAGCAGTGTTATGTACCTGCTGTCATTATATAATTCTATTTGTTATACTAACATAGTTTATAAGGTATATTGTTACTAATATTATGAATCTATGGTCTGAAATTAAAAGATTTTCATTTGTATTTTATTTATTTATTTTTCCTATATGTTGGCGACGCTGTATGTGTTACAGTTAAAAGGTTGGTAACGTTCAATTCACTCATTTGACATTTCGTCATTTTATTTTGTACTATGGTAGTCCCGTCTCTTCTAACGTAGTATTGTATTCTCTTTGGGACTTCAGATCATTCCCCATATAATATCATATTACAAGAAGCGTTTTAGTACCAAGTCAAGCCTATCTCTCTGTCAAAACATAAACTTGCGTGACCCCTAGTTTAGCGTTGGCTTGAGTGTCTTGAGCTTTTATGTGTAAAAAAAGTGGAGATTTGGACATAACGACTAGACAAAGGGTAGCAAATTATAATGTAAGAAAGTAGAAAATTACTGTGAATTGTAATTTTTCGTTTCGGTGCCAAAAGCACCCTAAATATAGCTTCCATTAAAGTTTCAACTACTTTACTGAGGGAAGTATCATCCATCATCATTATTATGACCAAAAAATCAACAAAATTGAAAAGTTGTATTAAAATAATTTTGTATAAACTTCGTTCCGTTTAGCGTCCAATATATCGTTAAAATTATTGCTAAACAAAGGCATCATAGTTACATTTTATTACTAAATAAAGAATAACTGTTATGAAATTGAATTTATTGATAATATATGTAATATTTTTTCGTAATGTAAATATTTTTATCACCGTTTTTAGTAAATGTTATTTGTTTATGACTTCAGAAAACTTTGAAATGGAACGTTGCGATCGAATGGTGTCATAATGAACGAACAATTTTTGTAGTTATCTGTGGTTGTTATTTAAGTCAAGATCAACCAGACCTAGTTTAAGCTAGACTTTAGTCCGTGTTTTGTAATAAGACCGTTAGAGTTCAATTAATTAATTCAGTTAAGTACAGTGCTATTTTATTTATAGTTTTATTTTCGAGATAGAGATGGTATAGTCTATGCCACAGAATGTCATTAAACAGAAACCTAAATCATTCTATTTTTTTTAAATTAAAAGATTCTATTACAATTATCAATACTTACTCGTGTAAAGCAAGTTCAACATCAAAGTGTGATTCAAATCATCTCACAAGCTACCAGCATCCACAACCACCCGCAGTTTCACGGTTCATTAGATATAAAAGAAAATAACGTTTTAAAGGGTATCGAGTTAGACCCTTTAGAACGTTTTTATCCATTTCCCAAGCAAAACGGTTGGTCCCATCAACAAACAGCGATTGAAGTGTGCTTCAAATAAAACTAGCAATTGTATGGGCGAATGTCTGTAAACATACTAACGCTAAGGAGTTATTGGAAATTGTTTGTTTATTTAAAGCTTACTACGTTTTTAGTATTACCATAAACACCTAGTCAGTGTTCACGCATTTGAATATCGTTTTGTAGTTTTATTTAGGATTAAAAGGAACATTTTATAGTAACACTTTTTTACTCATCTGTCTGGCATACCATTTTTTAAACTTTGTGCTACGATCTCAAGTCTCATTTATTAAAATATCGATAGTACCTATTTGAATACTATATATTTAAAGTAAAAATTATAATACTTAAAGTATGCTCAGTGTTTGATGACAGTAAATAACTTCAAATTTAGAGTACATTTCAATACTTTGATGAATATTAAATGTATTATTGACTATCAAAATAAACATTTTAAATTAATTTGTTAGTATTGAGCTGTATTTCAAAATATCATACATAAAGTCTCAAACCTTAACTGGTTTATCTGTATCGTATATACTGTTATAATAAATGGAAAAATCATCATCATACCTGTGTTAATCTTGCTTGCATCCAATGTTGTCACCTCGGAGTGCGGAGTTTGCTTCTTCCAGTCTAACTGCGTCGCTGTTGAACTTCGATATTTCCCGAGAATTCACACCATGCGCATATTCACCATTGTAGCACTGAACGTGTTTGCAATGGTGACCCTCTTTCATGGGACTTTGCCTTCAGCTTAACATCAGGCGAGGTGAAGTCAAATTGACGTGCCATAGATAAAAAAAAAAAAAAAAAAAAAAAAAAAGAAGCAACTGTCCTTTGGCTTCGACAACCTGTGGGCGATTTTGCTACTGTTTCAATGGCGATTGGAATATAGTTAGTCGTTTTCTTATTAGAATTATTAAAATGAAATGTAAATGAGTCTAGGGTTCAAGCAGTCTAATAAAAGTTGAATAATGGATGAATTAATAGATCTGATTTTCTCTGTCCCTTAATGGGGATAGCTAGAGATATAAAAATTTTCAACAGTTTTGATAATAGACATATTGTTGTTTTAATAAGAAAAAGCTCGGGTTTACAGTTATAACAAGTATAACTGTTAATAACGCTACATGGAAAATGGTGAGAACAGCCCGTCAGTCAAGTGGTGTAAGTGGAGTCTTTTGACAATCGCCACCGGGGTGGGCTACTGCCTAAACCGCATGACTCGTTTCGACGAAATCAAAGTCTTGAAAAGTGTACGATATAAATGATTCTTAATTAATAATTCTTCATTGACCACAGAAAGTTCAGAATTCATACATTAAAGATTGCAAGAATCATGTATAAAGGTGAGCTTAACTTACTTCGAGTTCTCTCGCAGCATACCTTTGAGTATCAGAGGAGTAGATAATATGGTAATGAAGTGTACAGTCAGCGTCAGAGAAAACGGACCCCCTCAATACTTAAAGATTATCGCCGCTAGCGCCGGCCGCTTCACATGACGTCACGTGATGCGATCGTCGCTGAGTTGCGAACGAACGAGCAGCTTCATTTTTGCCTTTTATTTACATGTTCATATTTGTATTTTTCTAATACTTTTGCTCTTTCGGCTCAATTGTATACCAAGATACAATATACTCACAAAAAGATTCCACATTACTTTCTGTGCTGTCAGATACGAACCTGTATCTTCAGCGCCAGCTGATCACTTAGACCGTGCCTTATACCACTAGGCTATCGGTTCATCTGATAAAAATGTCGAAAATATGAATAACATTACTCCTTTTATCGAACAAAGTTGATTACGGTGTTATTTTCTAGACCTTAAGGTTTAAATTTCAACTTTCAACATATGTGATAATAATAACTGCTCAAATACTAAAACATAAGGTTGAAATTTGTATAGATTTCTCGTTTAGTTCAATAGATTACGCTTGATACAGCTTGTTGCACTACCGCCACGTTTCATTTCAAAACCTTATGCTGTATGAGCTGCGGCTATAGTATTATAATATCTGAGACTGCGCGCTAAGGTTGCAATTAGAATATTTCTTTTTCTTATTTACTAAACTGTGTTTGAAGGTAACTTTATAATTTTCGTCGTAATTTGTTTTGGTGTATCAATCCTCCTCGTAATATTATTATTCAATTTATTAAGTTTTTGATCAGTTTTTTGAGTAAATTGAAATTATGGTTCGATTAACAACATTTTTGAAAGCTAAAATTGTTGTTCTCTGAAAGCATAAAGAAAATAGCACGAGATATGGGCATAACGGTAAGTGTTCCGATAAAAATATATTATATACCGTTATTGCTTAATCATATTACATTGTCATTTAAGTTAGATTTTTGGAGTTTCTTTTATTTATTATCATTTTCATTGCAGAGAAATACTGTGCGTAGATGGATTCGAAGGTATCAAGCGACGGGTGATATAAAATGTGAACGCCAAGGACCTCGCCCTGTTGCTTACACCCATGAATCAGAGCGGCACCGTGATATTGTGGAAGTTCACTCGGTGGCACCCTTCAAAACTACGCGTTCAAGTGCTGAAACTTTTGGAGTGTCGCTGAGCACTGTTCGACGACATCTACACACGCTGCGAACATCCATAATTATAAGCCAGCCAGAAGGATTCCACTCACAGACGATCATCGCACCAACCGAGTAAATTTTGCCACTCGTTATTTAAATTTCGATTGGGAAAACGAAATCGTAATATTTACCGACGAAAAATGCTTCAAGTCAGATAGGGATGGCCGAAAAATTTTATGGAGAAGAAGCTGACAACGGTTTTTGACCCTAAAAACGTATTAGACTTAAAAACAAGCGGGCGGTTAACATTAGGTAATTAAATTATTATATTCCTTAACCTTTATATATACTTATATATATACTTATACATATTTTTATATTATATATATAGATATTTATTATATAATATATATAATACATATATTATATATCATTATTATTATTATATATATATTATATATAATTTATATTATATAATATTATATATTTATATATTTATATAATATTATATAATATATATAAAAATATTTAAGAATCATTATTCCTGCTGACATTGATTTACATATTGCAACAGATTTGAAAAGGTTTATCATTTTAGGTTACTGGGGATGGATGTCTTCAATGGGCCCAGGCGAGCTAGTGTTGAAAGACGTAATGCTGCCCTCAGTGCGGGTCGCATATCCAGAAGGACAAATTTACCTGGTTCAGGATAACTCTTCAGTGCATCGGTCCCGAATTGTGCAAGACTGGCTAAATGCACAAGAAGATATAACGGTGTTTGAGTGGCCGGATAAAAGTCCGGATCTTAATCCTATAGAAAATTTGTGGGGTCAGATGGTGTTAAACTGGGACTCAAGTGAAATAAAGTCAAAAAAAAATTGGATGAAGAGGTAAATAGAACTTGGGAACTAATGCGAAATAGTGCCGCATGTTTTAATATGGTTTCGGGGATGAAAAGTCGTCTTCAAGAAGTGATAGACAATGAGGGCCATCCTCTCCGCTATTAATGCAGGTATCGATTCTTACACAGAACAAATCTTTATGTGATAAACACGATTATTTGTTATGTGTCTGGGGGTGATTAACTAAAAAGAATATCTAAAATAAATATGAAGTATATCAGTTGTCTAGTAAACATATCACATTAAAGTGCTTACCTATATTGTCCATCATCTGACCTCACATTTTTTTTCTAATGTTGTGTTAAAAGGGTTACTTATCAGAAAATGTGATCAAAGAGAAAGATGTATATTGCTATACTGTTATAGTTTAGCATGTTGGTTCTTTCTTTGTGATTCACAGGCACAAATAATATTTCATTTTTCAACCATTCTTTTATATTCGAAGATTATATAGAGTGTAAAATATGTTTGTAACTTTAAATAATTAAGTAAATAAATATTGTAGTTATCTTTCTAGAATTACCTAATGGTGAACATTTTATACCATAAGTGAAATATTAAAGATAAAAATGAAGGGTATTGTGTTTTGTCAATAAATGTAATCACTTAAAATCTAAAAATAAGTAACCCCAATTTAACTTTGAAAAAAAAAAAAGAAAAACTGTATACTCAACCAGGAAATGGACTCCATGTAGTCCTAGAAATGTAATTAGAGAAATAAATTAATATAGTTTATACAACAATCCTATCTTTTCTTACAAACCTCATACATACTATTAAATGTGATTCCTCAAATAATAATTAACAAAAAGTGCTTAAAAGAATAAAAAAATAATAATATGAATACAAAAAGAACTTTGCGTCCGAGGATTCGTACCCCCGTTAGACGTATCGTTAAAGCATCGGCCATAACCACTAGACCAACATGCGATTTAAACGAAGTTTCTAAAAACTTCAATGCATTCATGTCATTAGGAAGGGGGGTTCGTTTTCTCTGAAGCTTACTGTACATTCGAGAAAAAAAAATAAAAGAAAAAAAAAGAAATTAGTTCTTATGGTAATGCAAGGAAAATTTGAATAAAAGTAAGTGCTGCTAATAGGTAGTCTTCTTACATTATATACATTAACCTTTACTTTATTTATTGTTACTTTTTCAATCATGCCATTGCAGTTAGGACAATTTTAATTTAAAGGCATACCTGAGTAGTTATTGACAGAGAAAAGATAAATAATAATGCAAAGATTGCTTCATTGCTTCTTTCCGTTATTTCTCTTTAATAAGTTATAGGTACAGCGTTAGCAACATACTCGTAAGCACAACATGTTTAATAATGTCGTGAATAAGTAATAAATAAAAAGACTATTACAAGTTCAAATACTGCTGAGCGTTGATACGTTAATGCCTTGGAAAATGGGCAGGACTCTGGTGTGGGGCACTACTTGCGTCGACACCTGGCAACCTTTTACCGAGGCTCTTAAACGGTGTAAATACTCCAATCTCATTGGAGATTATGAATTTATTTCGAAACGTTATGCATGGATCCGAGAACCCGCAATCTCCGATGCTTTTTTGACCAGAAGGCTGGCTTCTTTTTAGGAAAAAGAATTAGCATTGCCAAACAACGTGGCAATGCTGCCAGTCTTTTGGGAACGCTTCCACAAGAGGCATGCAATGCGGAGGAATTCCATGACGCATTTTAGTTTTAATTGTTTTTATTTGTATGTAGTAGTTCTAGTTTCTTCAATATTTTTTTCCTTTAATGTATGTATTAATAATAGTAATAAGTAATATGTATAGGTATCATTAAAAGATTAATTGATTTTGAACTCATCAATTATCCCAATAATATAAATTCCCAAAAATAACGTTATTTTTCATGATAATTTATTCCACAGGTCATGATAGCTCGTGCCATGATTTTGCAAAATTCTACACGATTGTAATAATACTTTTAGAATTCATTCTACGGGCGTGGTTCGGCGTTCACAAAAATGACGCGACGTTTTTGGCCTCAAATTTGTGATAATGTGATTTGGCTGAAGACGCCTTATTTCAAATGCAAATTTCTTAAAGACACGCTTAATGCCTTTAGTCACGATCTGAAACTGTTGATGTATTTTTGGGTCTTCTTTATTGACGTCTAGTATCGTTAATGTTATCTAGTACCTACGATGAATCATGTAGTGCGTAGTCGTTATATTCATAAGTCATACATAATTACCTAGGTACTGGTGAAATTAAACTAGAAAGTTGTACCTACCTGCAAATTTCGTAAAAGAATATACGATAGATAAAGGTATATACTCGTAATATCCATTGTTCATGTTGTCGTATGTATTATCGTACAATATATACTTACACCAACTTACACCGAGCTCAGGTCTGTATTAAGAAAATGCTAATAGAAAACTCCAATAACGTTTAATGCTGTCTAGGATTAGAACAAAGCACATCACGAACGCTTGCTGTCATCGTCGACGCATTCACAATCATTAAGAGCTTGTCTAACCCCAAATAACGTGCCCCACCTCTTCCCTTATGGTAGTTATACCGCATATACATTTACATAACATTTTACCGTGACCATGTTAGAATTGTCTATCAGTCGCGTAAGCAGTTGCGTGATAGCTAAGCTTAAACGAAACCATCGATCGACTGGTGGCCGTGTCAGTACAACTCTAGTTTGTGTACCCATTTGCCACAAGTTGTTGCGTCTACACTCAATGTCACATCTTAATGTCACGCTGTCCGGTCCGCTGTTCATGTCACAAATTTGGACGCGGCTTTACAGTTCATGTTTAGGCTTGCACGAATATACTTTAATGTGTGCTGGAAGATACTTGTGCAAATTTCAATAATGTATATTTGTGCAAGCCTAGGCTTGGGTAATTACATTTGAACGTGATAGCTACCTTTACATACATAAGCAAATGGATGGATGTCTTGTTCTATATCGGTCTAATCCATACACAGAGCGTACTAGGATTTCTCACGCGACTAAACAAACGCAAGTTTTGCATACCTACTGCAGGCCTACGATAAACTCTGAAAACCGCCAAATAATTGGACCGCTGTCATATTACCAACAATAACTTTGTAATTTCATATGAAGATATATCATTACAAATTTACATCTGCAGTTGGTAGTCTGACAGCAGTTCAAGAAAATACAAGGATAACGATTTATTTTAGTGTAGTCACGAGTTGCACACGTCCCTATACTACAGCAACCACGTCCATTCAGATGGTCTTTGTGCTTTTCATTCTCCTAAGTAGGTATATAAAAATAGCTGTTAGCACAATTAGTTAACAAAACATTTACAGATAACACAGGGCTCTGAACGATTGAAAATGTTTCATTTTAATCGAACAACAAACGAAACAACTCGATCCGTGTGAATAAACAAATGGAATTCAATTGAAAATTCATTTGCTTTTTATTGTTGTTACAATTCAATTAAGTCTGAATAGACATTCCTAGAACGTTTGTGCTTTGATATCTAAAGTTTTATTGAAATTGTCAATTTTTATCTTACAACCGATCGATTATTAAACGTAGGTACGGCAGTATTATTTTTATTTTATATGAGCTGTAGACAAACATAGCCTATATACCTTTCCTTTCGTAAGCTCTAATCTATCTCCACCTATTAATCATTCTCTGAGCTATTTAGCAACTCAGTTAGGGTCGGCTTTCTAATCTAACTAAGATATAAGTGAAGTTTGATAGTATCCGTGAAGTCGCTGCCATCTGACCTCCACAACCAATTAGCGATATCGTTGTTCTGTAGATAGACTAGTCGGCCTTTTGAGGGCTCCAACTACCCGCAAAGGCTGTCATCGATCCTCGTATGGCGAGACAGGGGGAACCGATAGCTTAATGTGCTCTCCGAGGCGAGCCGTGATCAATGCATATTCATGCAAAAACATGTTTGCACTGAACAGGAATCAAACCCGTGCGTCCTGCGTTACAGTAACGTTTACTGCCGCCACACCACAGAGGATTCTATCCACTAAATTAAGGATCAGTGGCCTATGCGTGAAAGAGTAACAGACAAGCAGACAGACTGTAACAGACAGACTTTGACATTATGATTGATTTTATTATTTGACTGATTATAAACGTCACTTGAACAGTGATATATATTTTGTCTCCACCCTTGTAATATTTTGTTAAAGTAAGTTTAATATTAGTACTGAAAATTAGGAACCCCAATTTTCAGTAAGTAATAACATTTTTGCATTATATTGAATTACAAAAACAAATTTTATGTTTTTTTGTGTATGAATGAGACAGCATTAAGCATCAGCAACTTTTATTACATTTGTTAAAAGTGACAGCTGTGGAAATGTCTACTTTTATCATTTAATTTATCAAGCGGCCAATAAAAACAAAATTTAACACACAGTTGTAAAATCTTGAAATCAACTTTCAAACAAAATATAAATAATGGAAATAGTTAATAAATTACAGGAATAACGAACTCATAAATCTGTAAGAAAATTTCGGCAAATAAAACAAAAATGTTTTACTCTTAAATAATAGTTCATGAATTTTGCAATAAATTGAAATTGCAACAAAAATATAATAAATGAAGACCCGATGGCCTAAAACTTATAATTGTTATACCTATTTGAAATATTTTTATATCAAATTATTTACAAATATGTAACGTAACATTTCAAATATTTGTTCATACAAAATAGTTAGGTACTATTTAAAATTTAAAATCCATGCATTTATTTCATCTATTTTTATTAAATATAAAGCTAAATATTTGTCAAACTAGACACTAATAGGTGCCCACAAATTTTACTTGTTCTTTGAAATGACATATTTGATCGTAGCTTCTCTAAAGTTATTTTAAGATTATTGAATTAAAATAAAATTATCAAATATTTTTCAACGAAAACTTTATTTCAATACGTTCAACTTGCACTAAATGAGTGTCAATCAACTGCGTGAATGAAATTTTAATTTAGGATAATTTGATTCCAGCCTGAGAAACTTTATGCCAAAAGACTTTGTGGAATAAAAGTGTCACGTAGAGAATAGGTGCGATTTTCACAAATGAGCTGATCAATATTCAAGAGGCAAACGCCTTACCGTAACAACAGAACAAATTCGAAAGACGAAGTATCGGCAACGGTCGGCCCTTAATGTAATTATCATAATGGCGACCAATAAAAGAGAGGTTCGGAATTCGTGACACAGCTTTAAAAAGTACTATCAAAGGTGCCCGAGGCGGAAAACGTCGCATCTTATTTAGCGCCCTCAAGAAAGAGGGTATTGCGATTGGGGCCTTACCTAATCACATTATGACGATGAAAGAGCCCCGTGTAAAAAGGATCCCAACAGATTTACATGAAGCGTCACTGTAGAATTTGTCTTGTCACTCGGTTATAAAATATGTGTATGTAGATATCACTGTTCGATTTTTTCAAAAAGACCGGAGAAAATTCTAAATAATATGTGTGTTGGGATCCTAATATCTGGTTTTATCACAATCTACACGAATTGATCCAAATCACCCTCCTAATATTACACAATAAGGGCAATTCTTTTAACATCTATATCAGTGAGTTGATCAGGCGTGAAGTCTTTTATATTTGGAGCCACGTGTCAACCAACGTCCAGGAAACCGAGAGTGCTGAATGTGTTTGAGCGAATCTAATGCACTCAAAACCATGCAACATTGACACGAGGGGTAAATCTGGGGGTTACATTGAAAACAATTGAGAACGAAATGAAATTCGGAGACTGTATTATTTGCGGAAAAATCAATGGTGAAACGCTTCCGATGGTAGCAGCCGGAGCGGCGTCAGGAAGGCTGATCATTATTATTACTGTCCATAACGTGAATAGGAGCGTGCCGACCTGCTTCCGTGTATAACGTTTCCTCTTATTGCAACTGATGGCTTTATAAAGGCGGTTATTTTATCGTTAACCTGTCAGCCCCTTCAATTTTTCTATACCTACGAGTACATTATAGAAAAAGTATATCTATAGAAAATGCTGTAGTTACAATTAGGCATTATCAAAAATATATGTGAAACGTTCCATTGTATATTTCTTTAATAAGCTTCATAATAATTTTACTATCATTGATTTTGGTGTAATGGTACTGATAACCATGAGCATTCACTTATATTCTTGTAAATGTTACATTACAGAAAAATGAACGATAGAGTTTTAGTGATAATTCTATCTAGCCTTCTGATGACCATTCTCATGAGCGTTTGCGCGAAAGGATAGTGATATTGCATCGATTAGAGCGGTCACTAGAAAGGTCACGAAATTGTTCGTGATATATGACTCCATTGGATTTAAAATTTTCCTTTTGCATAATTTGTTTTCGATAGGTTTTATAGGAGTAACTAACGGCTGGCCGCTCAACCTTTGGTAGGAAAGCCTAATATGTAGGCTCAGTTAGCAAGTGTACAAGCTTGTAAGTGACATAGTCCCTCACATCTCAGAGCTAGGTATTCTATTTATGATTAGTCATTGAGATTTCATTGGGATTCTGGGATGTTCTGATATTCTGTGATGTTCTGATATTCTGTGATGGAAAGTTATACAGTTTTAATTGGCTTCATTTTGATATAGTACACAATTAAAAAAGAATCGGGCTAAATTTATATTCCTAATAAGCAGAATATAAATTCCAAACACAGGTTAAATGTTGTTTAAAAATATGAACTAGAGATATAAACAGAAACATGGATGAGGTGGGCTTAAAACCAATCCCGAAGAGATAAAGGTGTGAATGGATATAACAGAAGCATACCGGAGTGCGAATGCAAATATGACAAATAAAATTACATGAGAGTTAAATAATGCTGTTTATGTTATAAAAAGACAACGATAACTGTAACTGAAGTTTGAAAATCTTCGTCAGTATCTTATTTATTACACATAAATATATTTTTGTGGCAATAGGCTCGCCACCTATTACATTGGGACCTAAATATACACTGGCGAAATGTGGGTGCTAGCACCTCTGCCTACCCCTTCGGGGATATAGGCGTGATAGTATAAAAAAAAAAATATATTTTTGCCCAGTTCAAGCTGTCAATCGTCGACCAGTACCGTCACATAAAATAAAATGCAGTCGCATCAAATCATAAAATTTTATAGTTTCGAAATCACAAAGCCCTTCTTATTGTGATCGAATAAACTAGCAACAGGGGAAACAAAGAATCCGGCCCCCTTTTTATATTATTGACGTCACGGACTAAATTGGCACCTTTAGGGGAGAAAAATCTTCTTTCATTTTGTCGTTAAGGAGTTTTATTTGTTTCGCACCTAGGAAAAATTCAATATATACGTATTTAAATTACTTGTCCCGACTGTCTGATTCATCAACACAGCCTAAATTGCTGGATTTATACCTAAAGTGAAAAATTTGCAAGAGAGAGAGAAAATAATCTTTTGTAGTGTAAGCAGTGGATGCTGAAAGGATTTTTGGAATTTTTACTACAAAAGTGGTAAAATAGATGATGAACGATTGTATGGAAAATTCAAATGTGGTTATTTTAAGAATTTTAGGCGAAAGAAGGCCGGCACGTCAACGTCGTCCTCTAGTAGGTATACTAGAATCATATAGTTAGTGCTAACGCGTTGGTATTACGCATTACTTTTGTACAGTACACTTTTCTATCTGTGATTATTTTACTGAAATGTGAAAGCATTGAAATGTAGGAAAATGGAGGCGAAGGGGGGAAATTTGTTGTCGCGTTATTTATGAACGGATCTTGATGATATTTGACCGAAACACTAAGGGCATAATACCTTACAGGACGTTAAGGCAAAAAAGTTGCTACCGAGGTCCACTGTTCACAGAACTACTACCTAGTTGTATACCTACTGTCAAATAAAAATCGATTAAAAAAGTAGGTACTCAAAATTAAGAAAACATTAAACGATATACCTAAATAAAGAAACATAGATAAAAAGTAGGCAGAGGTGCTAGCACCCACATTTCGCCAGTTTATGTTTAGGTCCCGATGTAATAGGTGGCGAGCTTATTGCCATTAACCGTGCACTTATAAACCTACGATAAATACACACATAACTTCGAATAGCATCGCAGTCATTGGTGTGCGCCATGGTAAACCTGGGATCGAACCCGAGACCTCGTCTCCGCAGTTCATTACCCATACCACTAGGCTCCAACTGTCATAATAGAAACATCTTTTGCAGTTACGCATAATTGAAACACTAAAAGTCCGACAACGCATCTAACTACAGAACTTCAAAATCACCAGTGTGTTTTGGACGTCAGATGGTAGTCGCTTCATGGAAAACAACCCCTACTGAGTTGGAAAAAATCTTTGATGATGACGTTCTCTTATTATAAATGTTGTATACGTGATTAAATCTACCGATATGACCCTACTGAATGTTTGATAACGATTGCATATTGGATTGAGTGCGCCCGCATGTCACAACCCTAGTTAATTCACATTAACCATATGCCGATAATAAGACATACAAATGAAGTATGCAATATCATAATGGAAGAGCGCAACATATACCTAATATGTGACGAACAAGACCTAGTTTCCAACTTTTTTACAGGGGCTAAAGTTGGTGGAAAGTAGTCGAACTGTCGCTTTCGTGACTGAATTTTCTAAAGCCACGTAACTAAACAGCCTAGAGCAGATACCGTATTAAAAAAAGTTGAAATTTATAAGACGGTGGTGGACTGCTGAGACGAGGTCTCGGGTTCGATCCCAGGTTTACCATGGCACACACCAATGACTTTTCGATGCTTTTCGAAGTTATATGTGTATTTATCGCAGGTTTATAAGTGCCCGGTTGATGGCAATAGGCTCGCCCCCTATTACATTGGGACCTAAATATAAACTGGCGAAATGTGGGTGCTAGCACCTCTGCCTACTCCTTCGGGGATATAGGCGTGATATTATAAAAAAGAATTATAACGTTGCAATTATGTACACCAGAGAAGCTATTATAAAACAGAAAATATTAGTTCAAACAAATACATAAATTAAAAATCATAGACAGCAGCCGGTTAACCACCTTATTAGTTGTGTACACCAGTTAGATCACGTATGAGTATAATTTTTTTTTAAGAACACAGTCCAATATTAATTATTAATTCACTAAAAAGCCTAGAAATTAAGACTGTCTAGGGAAAAAACTTCCCTGAAGTACCTACACTGAAATTTGGCCTTAAAATTACCACTCGAGATGATGTGTAGTACAGATCCGGTGGATCGATCCGTCATTGCCCCACCCTATGGGTTAAAGCCCCATTACCAGATAAATATATGCAATTTATTACATTTACCAATTTACATACACTTTGCGACGACATGTCACTTGACTTAAATGTCGTTATGGAGGGGCGGCAGAATAACGCGCAATTACTGAACTCTTCACTTCGGGGATATGAAATAAAACATTTTAATGGTGCCTGCATGTTTTCGATAAAAATATCAAAATTTCACATAATAACTAAATAAACTCCGTGTATACTGATCATAGCAAATTTTAATTTTGGTTCCTAAAAATACCACAGTTAGGATCTTTAATTAGTTTATGTTATTAGCATAGATATTAGAGATCGTTGGGAGACCCTGAACTTTTCTAAAAGAAAAGAAACATTACGGAGACCGTTGTCTACCAAAAATAATTATTCAATTAGAAGTTTCGCCCTCCCTGTCGTAATTAGTCAAGAAGATAATTAAGCTGCTTTCTGAGGTGTATAATGGAACAGTTTTTTAATATACTTGATTCAGTTAGTGGGTCTTATGAAGGTTGATAATATATTATATCTTTAAGAAGCTATGTACCAAAAATATACCCAATTTCGTAAATTAAACGGAAATTATGATATTCGATTAGTTATCTAATTTTAAATCGAATATATTGCCTAATTTTATAGAAAACGTCGAAGAAAAGGTTCACTTAATATTAAACCTCAGTAAAATTACACTAAACTCGAACTGAACAGACGAAACCGTAACTAGTTCTGTTGAATTTTATTTTTCAGATAAATACATAAATGTTTTCGCATCAAAAATTTCGCTTTATTTACAAGCTTTTCAAGTTACCACACACCACACCCGATGCTGTGATAAATTGATTACCACATTTACTGCATTTGCGACATTAAAAATGTGCAATAAACTAAATCCCTCGAGGCATAACTTTTTAAATGGACTTTCTCTATTACTTGGAACATTCGACAAATGGACAGATGAAGTTGTGCATTAAAGGACTTACGGAGTATTGCCCGAGGCAGCGCGTGGCGCAGGCAGAATGAATGCTATAGGTAATGGGTACTGCTAGTAACCGAAATAAAAAAGTAATTTGATTGCGGAACAAAATGTACCGAACATTTTTGGCTTTAGCTTCGGGCTCATATTGTACGGGTCCATGAACAAAGTATGCATTTTTAATACTATTTTTAAATTGACTAAGACAAAGTATGATTATGGATTTAAACCAACACAAAATAAAAATAACGCTACAATATATAAAATAATAACTTTTTGTCACCGAAGCAAATCCATAATTTGGATACCTAGAAAACCTTATTATTTCGGTACATATTTTTATACCACTTAGGTGGCAGACAAGCACACGGTCCACCTGATGTAATGCGGTTACCGTTGTCAATCGACGCTGCCGACTCTATAGAAACCTTTTAATGCCTTTCTTAGATAATATATAATTTATTTATTCTATAGAAGTGGTGGTTTTGGTTTACCTCTGTAGTAGTTAAGTTTACCTATAAATAACTGTTTTTGATATGTGACAACTTCACTCGCGCAAAGTAAGCAATACTATAGGTATTTATGTGAATGTACTAATGCCCAAGTCTAACGAATATAGTTTCACTATGCTAATGCTATATTAAAAGTGAATTTTGAATAAAAAAATAGAAATAAATGGAAGGATTGAAGAACAGATCTGACTGATTGTACGAGTACTTTGCCTCATCATAAAATTCTGTCTGTGACCATTATTATGAAAATAGTAAATAAGTAATGGAATTAAAGTAACGACTACTAAAATCAACATGAAAATGAATTCAAACAAAAATGAATTATCTATCATTTAGACAAAAGATAACAAATTAACTAGAATTTCTCGTTTAATTTATAAATCCCTGGGACTAAGTTGGTCGTAGTGTAACAAGTTGATAAATTAAACGGCTCTCATGTTCCAGTTACCAAGACTATTTCTAATACGGTTAGGGGTCAAGGCAGAATCAGTCGTGCAATCTTTATCACCGACATCTGGCGGAGAGATAGCCAACTATTTGATCTAGATAAACTTTGCCATTATAGTCGTCGTGAAAGCCGATATCATGTGTTATTGGAAAAGTTTCTTGAAATATGAATAGTGTCATGTTATCTACTTTAATAAACTTTCCTGTGCCTCTTCCTTTTATATATATATTCTATTTATGCTCGGATTTAGGTATTTGCGTAACAGCAGATAATATTCAGTTATATTTATTGAAATACAACACAAACTATCAGATTTTTCTGCTCGTGAACAAATTTAGGCGAGTTTAATAGAACATTTGCACTTCGTTCAAAACAAGCACACTTAACAGAATAGAGAATAATATAATAAACAATATCAATTTTTCATATACATACACAATATCACAATTTCTGAAATAACAATTATAGGAGAGCTATGCACTCATTAACATTTAAATATTTTATGTGGGTAGAAACAATTTTCCTGCTTTACTTCTTTAATCTAAATTTATTGAGGGTCACCCTACCTACTGTAAGTAACTGTTACGAAAACGGACGTTTAAATTCCGAGAGAAGTGTCGCCATAATTATATCACAGAAACATAATTTCTGGTTCCCCTACAAAAGGTGAACTTCAGTATCCAGTGCACCAAGCGTCTGTTTCTTATTTCTCCCGCACTAGAACTGATTGTTTTTATAGCTGGGGGTGGCAGCCTTAAACTTTGAATCTATGAAACACGTGTAGGGAACTACGTTAAAGTAGGGTCCCCTCGAGTAAAACATTGTTTAGTTTGGTCATCTAATAACAGTAACAATATTTGCTATAAGTCTATAGTTTTATTTGACAGGAAAGAAAACAACATGTTTATGTTTAAGCGATCAAATGATGATGAAGATTTTATCATCATTTAATTTGAACGTCAGATCATGGTAGTATTACCATGTATCAATACATTTATGTATAATATTACCGTGGTCAGATCGTCTTTAAGTACCTAAATATTTATTTTTTGTTTTGTCATCATACATATTTCCATATTAGACCCCAGTAGGCTATGTATATAAATATTTAATTCCAGATTAGTACCTACATCGAGAATAGATTCATTTAGTGTCTACACCTCTTCTCTTCTACCTAGCTTTAATCCCAGTCGCATTCGAAACTTTTCACCTCGTAGTCACGGGTACGCTTTTACCGGTCTAACTGTAGGTTTCATTGACCTTAGATATTTTAAGTGAAGCGACTGCCATCTGATCTCCACAACCCGTGTTTAACCTATTGAATATAAAATGCATAGGTAAATTTATTTGCTACTTAATGTCACGATAAAAGTTTGAATGGAATATTTCACAGTGAGCCTGTTGCTAAAAAAACAAACTTAGTATTTTTTTTAAGTAAAGTTACCACTTATCAAGTAGCAGTATAATGTGCACCAATAATTTGGAAAAGCTGTAAGAACCCTATCCCTTATTGCGGGTCAATACCCTCGTAATATTGATGAAACTTGATACCACTCGAATTTCTGACAGCAACTGTAATACAAATCCCGGTGCTATCCGAATAATCTCGACCACAATTCGCCGCGAACCCCTCTCACTTACCCTAAATCAAAGTGTTGCCGTCACAACTCAACAATAAAAAAGGGAATATTTATTCGTTATTTGTTGTCGGTTCGTATTAAAATAAAGCGGCTATCTAGGCCTCACCACCCTCCTCTTGCGTTATCTAAGATCAGGATTGCATAAAATTCTCGTCTCTCTTACGAATGTGACAGTCTCCGGCCGGGGGACTACGCATCTCATTTCACAAACTCCCCTTTATATGTAGCAAGTTATATTTTTGTAACAAATGCCCGCATTAGATTCCGTATTAGTCCAATATTAGCCAACGATCGGGGTAAATAAGGAAAACTTTTATTTTATTCCAGAACATCCGGCTGAGTTGCCAACAACGTACCTATGGAAACGACGAGGCTCTCTGTATTAATGTATAGCACACAATAGTTTGTGGGTGATTTTCATATCCTTACTTTTAAA
This sequence comes from Pelosia muscerda, assembly GCA_963691645.1. Classification (NCBI taxonomy): domain Eukaryota; kingdom Metazoa; phylum Arthropoda; class Insecta; order Lepidoptera; family Erebidae; genus Pelosia; species Pelosia muscerda. Next base: position 10,829,872 of record OY829113.1, read on the forward strand.
TGTAATTCAACAACTGGAAGAGTAAATACCTACATGTGAACTTGTTTCATATTTATCTTGACAAAGTATTTTTTAAAGAACACTAAGTAGGTACTAACCAAAATTACATCTATTTTTTTTTTCGTTGTATGATTTTTTTCTTTTTTCAAACATACACATACTTACTCACGCCTTTTCCCGCCGCAATAGGCTGAGACATCTGCTTCTATCCTTACATACTTCACGAGCTTTCTCTGCTGACACTAAACCTTTCATGCAAGCACGTTTGTTTTGCGCCCAAAATTACTGCCTATTCCCACTAGGTTGACTTAAGACTAAGTTTACGTTCGGTAATATAAAAGCAGGACGAACCCAAGCACTCCCGATCGTAAGGCTTTAGGAAACGAGCGTTGAGAGATACTATATACCGGCAATTTATTTATTATTTTACTACACTCAAACTAATAAATACATTGCCGGTATATATACGCTCACACTTATTTCCCCCAGGTAGGGTAGGGGGTAGGCATAGGCGAATTAACACCCACATTTCACCAACAACTATATTAGGTCTCCCGTAATAGGGGGTGAGCCTATTACCGTATTCCGAGCACAATTATTGTTGTCTAGAGCCGTTCATATGAGGCTGAGTTTAGGCTATATATATATATATGTCTGATGATAAACAGCCCTATCGCTTAGTCGCTTAGTACTGCACCGCAGAGAAGAGATAGGATGGCCCAAATTCTACTCTATATACCTACTTATATATGGTTTTTACTGCTGGAACACACATCTGTTTATCCCTTTAGAGATTCCGTTCAATAATATTTTACTTGATTTTTAGTCAATATGAGTGTTGTTAGTGTACGTTTACTTTATTTTATCTACATTTTATTTGGTGAGAAAACGGTGTTTGCTTCAAAAGCTTTCCCGAATTATAAAATAAGTCTTTTACTTTATAATTCGGGAAAGCGCAGACGATGTCGACAGATATAGTATAAATTAACAGCGTTGCCATATGTACACAAGACAACAACGATAGCCTGTCTGGTGATATAAGTATTATACAGATCTTTATATTGATTTTGGCAAGCAGAAAAGGTCACCAGTATGTTCTACATATATGTGTGTGTAACAATAACTCGTTTCCTCACTCACACACACCTACACACTTGCAAATTACAATTGATTCAAAACCATTCGTATTTATTTATCTTCAATCATCAGTTTACAATTTCTTCAATAATAAGAATAACTCATAAAATTTTTATTACTAGTATATGAACGTGGTTTTTGACATTATATTAGTAAGCCTTTGTGACCCCGGGGTTTACAGATACGCTTTTGAAAAGTTTAAATATCGTAAGGTTTTGAGTTCGAATCCCGGTCGAATTTTACTTTTTGAACTTTTAATATTTGTATATCTTTATGTTAATTACTTACCTATTAAGGGAATGTTTAGGTAACATCACAAAAGTATCTTGATATTTTAGTTATAATTTTATAGCAACTTAAATCAGTAGTATTTTTATTATTACTGAGCGAGTATTGTTGCACACACATGATTGCATGAATGTTTCTCGTATGTATTGGAATTTATGCTACCCTCATTCTCATGATTAAAATAACATGATAATTTTAATTTTATCTGTCAACAATTGGATTCGTTGTGCTTTCCACACGGCTAATAACACCTTTTTTATTTATAAAAATGAATCAACAACTTACAACTATTATGAGAGCGCATATTATTACTTTGCCTGAGTAAAATATTTCAATACATGAAATATCTCGAAAATTGAACATATCGGTAAGTAGTATTTTCTGCAATTTATTATTATGAAAGTTATTTGATTTTATAATCCTGGATAATCTATTATTTCTTCCAAAACTAATAATGAACAAAAATATATGAGTAGATAAATTTTACAGAATTTTAACAAGGAATTTTATTACTTTTTTTTCATTATAGAGGGAAGCTGTGCAGCGGTGGGTGCGCCGATATGGCGATTCAGGCACCATAGACCGTCTTCAGCCTGGCCCCAAAGTCTTTGCCTACACCGATGCGTGTTCTTTGCATAAAGAGGTGGTGGAAAAACATATAGGTAGAAAACCCCTTTATGTCCACCCGTGTTATGACCACCAAATACCATGTTACATCGCAAACAGTAAGGAACCATCTTGGGCGGCTGGGATCAAATGTCGCAGACCGGCAAGAAAAATTTTGATGTCGGATCTTCATCGTCGAAGTAGGTTAAGTTTGGCCAGGGACTATTTAAATTTTGAATGGTGCAACAATATAGTAATATTTAGTGACGAAAAATGTTTTAAATCAGACAAGGATGGACGCAAAATTTTATGGAGAAAAGCAGGTGAGCGATATTGCCAAAAAATATTCTACCGTGCAGGTCTAGTGGTCATATTACTTTAGGGTACTGGGGTTGGATGTCCTCGATGGGTCCTGGTGGGTTGGTTGAAGTAGGTGCTCTTATTATTATTATCTCTGTTTAATTACATTGTAAGTCTGTATTTTAGTGGTTTCAATTATACTTAGGTATATATACTCCGGTATAGATAACTTGGAATAATTAAAACCTATATACTTATACCTATATACCTATTATATACTATATACTTATACCTATATACCTATTATATACTATATACTTATACCTATATATCTATTATATACTATATACTTATACCTATATACCTATTATATACTATATACTTATACCTATATACTTACTATCTAATATTCAGGCAAATTTAAGCAAATAAATGACTATTATTACTATCTATAATAAAAGTTGGAATATGTTGCGCCATTTCTTCGCACTAGTGCCTAGGAACTAAAAGATGTAGGTAATTATGTGGCATCATTTTGAGAAATAAAGAAATTGAACTGTAAATAAGTGAGTGATGTTATTGTTAACGAAATGAGAAGTTATTATATTTGCATATAGTATAATTTCTAAACGTTAACATGGTGATTCACTACACTTTAGTTACTGAAAGTTAATTAGTTTACCTGCGTCCATACTTGTCTGATTTAAACATCCAGAAGGATAATATTGAATAACCTATTCATTATAAAAGAATGTTTAATGTATAAACCTAAACGTATTGCACTCGGCTACGCCCGCTTGGATTTCAATCATCCCGCACAATAGTATATGACTATTCTTAGGTCTACTAAATACTATTTAGCAAAAATGTTTATCAAAATCTGTTTAACTGTTTAGAATTAGTTTAGTTACAAACATTGTGACTTGAGATTTTTTAGATACTTATAAATATATAGGTATATAATATATAGTTCTACGACGCAACACAACTAAATTATTTATTTACTGAACAATCTTATTATATAATTATATCATTGAAACAATGATGTTGTTTTATTTACCATATTATTTTTGAGATTACGGAACACTTAGTATAAAAGTCGACTGTATGGTTCCTTAATATCACAAACAAAATAAAGAACTAAAATAAAACTATTAATTAATCAAACCGCCTATATCAATATAGCTGCGGTTCGAACTCGCAACTTTCGCATTGCCATTACGCCTATAATACCACTCAACTACGTGAGCCTGTGCTGTATTGGTGAAATTTACCTTCTCATTCGATGGCAGGCAAATCACTCACTAACACATATTCAATCGTTCACAATTCACTGGCACACATAAACGTAATACACTAATACGCCTGTAACGATGACGCACACATATGTGACTTCAAAGAAATGAGTTATTGTTATTGATATTGACTGTTCTCACACATCTGTAAAACATACGGGTGCTTCTTCCACTTGACTCAAATCATAAATATATTGTATTAGATGGTTAGGCTATCATGTTTACTTTGTGTACCTACCAGCGTATCTGTGACAGTGACGAAAACAGGAACCACGTCCGTTACCGTTAAATGTCATTCTTTGGCACCGTGTGGTTTATACGATACTAGCTGTAGCTCGTAGCTCCAGAAAACTACGAAAGGAAAATAGCAGAGACCATTTTTGTACACCAAACAAGGCGAAGAAACATAAAGGTGAATTTGTTTAAGATGATGATCTTATATTATAGGATTACCAGATTGACCCCTTTGACGTGTTCTACAGTCTTTACCATGGCATGTTTTCAAAGCAATTTTTCGACATGATGTCCACAGCTATACTTTCATTGCAACTCGAGCACAGGCGAGGATTTCATCCTTACACACTCCGACCGAAAACGGTGCATACAGTGCGATATGAAAGAAACTTAATCCCACACTCGCTCACACCCTCTTTATCTAAGCGACTACGATATGGGGTTCTATTTACTTTCTATCAGGTGGGCCACTACAATTGACAGTTGACCTTGGTGGTCTAATTTAGTGGTCTCCAACTACCAACTATTTAATTTTATAAAAAGTATAGTTATAATTTAAAGTATATAATATAATATATAATCAGTAAGTATCTTTTCTCTGCCGCACCATTAAGTCCTGGAATTTCTTGCCGGCGCACGTGTTCTTCCTACAGTCCCGGGTCCTTTAAGCGGGGCGTGAAAAAGCATCTGATGAGGCCGTCAAGCTGAGCGCCACCATTGTAGCACTGAACGTGTTTGCAATGGTGACCCTCTTTCATGAGACTTTGCCTTCAGCTTAACATCAGGCAAGGTGAAGTCAAATTGACGTACCATAAATAAAAAAATAAAAAAAAACATTCAAAAATGAAATATAGATGAGATTCAAAAGAATACTTGATGGTAACACGTTACTATCTGAAAACACTTTTAACATCAAATTAACACAATAAAAGCAAAAGTGTATACGGCACGTGCTTGCCTGAGGCGGGCTCTGCTCTCCATTTATGCACTCTGCGAATTATTATCAATTCAGTTAAATTTTAAATGTTAGGTGCATGTTTGCGACATTGCTTCAGGGCAGAGTGCACCATTAGATTGTACTCTGCTGGAATAAAAACAGGGGATTGTGTTAAAGAGAAATATATCTGTATTACAGATTTATTTAAAAAAATTCAAAATTGTAATTTAAAAAACTGTCTCACATACAAGAAATGCTTTTTATAGATTGTAATTCTTTACCGTGTGATGTTTTTTGATACACGGGTCATTGCACAATGGCACATTACAATCCGGGTAGTAAAATATACATGATCCTTGTAAATACCTACAATTCAAACTCTAATTTCTTTAAACTTCTAATTATAACTAACAGTATCACAATCGTACCCTACAGTCGGTAGTTAGCACAGCCTCCCTTATTAATTGGTCTATTGCAGTAAGTAATTACCCACTACAGACTAACTGGTACCATTACAGTGGTAGATGCAACTACGGACATAACTTTATTAATTGCATAGTTACTGAATATGTATAAATTGTTGTAAATGGTTCGTAGGTATTAGAAAATGAACGATTATTTATTTATTATTCATTCTGCATACAAATGTAATTAAATGATGAAAATCAATTATTTATTAAGAATAATAATACCTATAGGCATGCGTTTGGTTTGGGCTCCAAACTATTGGCGCCTCACTATGGTACAACCACAAAGTATTTTATCTACCCTCATGCTGACATGTCAAAATTAAAACGTTAAAAAGATACTTCAATAACAGTCTTTACGCACTAACTATCAAAACATTTTTTTAACTTACACTTGTTTTTAAGAACCCTTATCATGCAGCCGTTTCATAAACTACCTAATATGATATGAAGATTCATTTAATTTATGAAACTGTTACATAGTAAGAGTTCTTGAAATACAAGATGTATGTGTAAATAATACAATTCGAATTTCATACTAAGATTACATTTCACTAAAACAGTAAAAAAAATATACATTGTCGAAATATTGTTAATTGTATTTTTTTACATTGCTTTCAAGTTTTCTCGCTCTACTCTCTATCTCAAGAGAAAGAAAGAGTAGAGCTCGCTCACTCACTCTATTCGAATATGTTTTATAAAATTAACAATAGACAATACACGCCGTAATACTATTTGTATTACACCATATCATATTTTAATCCGCAACGTTTCTATTCAACTTTTTAAATCTGTGAATTGACTTAGAAAAAAATATTCAATTTATTTTCGTGTGCATAGACTTCGACTGATTTACATAAAACATAAACTTTCTAATCTCTAATCATACTGCAAAGACATCTCTGTAATATAATTCAGATTTCTTAAAATTGAGTTTAGTTACTTACTGAATGAAAAACTTTAGAAATGGCGGTTTAATTTCATAATTGTTACAGCAGATAAAACTGGATTAATAAAAGTTTACTTGATTGAGAGCTACGAAAATAATTAGTTACACTCAAAACACAAAAGGTATAAGGTATAAGGTATCTAGTGCGTCGTAGACAGGGGCGAGAATCTTTGATTTGTACTTGGGGTAACTTTCATTAACTTTTCCAATGAATAGAGGCATTTATCTTTAACTTGTTGCATTGGTAACAAACCTTTTAGGCAATGATGAAATCAGACAATAAAACACACTCGTAAATTGAACTTATTTAGAATTGTTCTACATTTGAAAAGTTTTAATTTGATATTAAAAACTCATCAAACCCCTCGACTCAATACGAGACGATTTGAGATTCTTTCCTTAAACTAGCTGTGCCGGCGTCTTCGCGGCTTCACTCGCGTGATCTTCGATTAGGGTTTATTTTTTGTTAACTTTACAGAAGACGAATTGTACTGCCAATAAAAAGATAACATACCTACTGAGAATAAATAGCACTCATTTCGACGTAATTTTGTCATTTTAAATAATGATGAAACTGGACGATTTTGTGATGAAACTAGATGGAACTATTCATCAAGACATTTTAGGCACCGAGTTCCATAACGCAGCTTACGGATAGTGCGATTTCGTAGAAATATTCACATAACGAAATCAGACAAAAGATCGTCAAAAGACCGTCTTATTATTTGCTATTTGAACGGTAAACCACTACACCATCAACATTGTTAATATCGTGTATAACATAGGTTTTATTTTATTTAGGTCGTACATTTGTTACCCTAGAACTAATTGATATTGCGAATTACAATCGGAAGTGAAGAAAAAACCGTCTAAAACTTATTTCCTTACGAGGGTACCCCAACCGCATATTTTTACTCTACTTCGTCGAAATGTTGCGTGCCCCTGTAGTGAAGACAATCTCTAATCGTAACAAGTCAAGCCCGTTTACGTTACTGCCTCATAATTACATTAACTACGCATTGCATGTGTTACATTTTCAATGTACAGGATGAATCATTTTTCAAGGCCACACTTTATTGTCATTTAGTGAAATCATTCTGTAAATACAATAGTTTTATTTCATAAAGATCGAAAGTTCCTAACTGGTGCAAAATATTAAGTTCATATATTCGATTCCCGCTTAGATTAAATTTTGTATGCATAAATATATGTCTATTTACATTAGTCTGGGTGTTTATTTATACATACTCGTATTTACAGAAACGTATGTATTTACAGAAAAAAAAAATTAAAGTATGTACCTGTATCCGCATTCTACTCGTAGAACCCATAATAAGGGTTAGTGAAGCTATGCTTTCCATGGGTCCGTGGTGGTATAAATTATTATACGAGTATATTATTCAGAAAATAGCTTTTTGAGAAAAACTTGAGAAAAATTACGTAAGTATAACTAAATAAAATTATGGTTTAATACTTTACAATAAAATAAAAGGGTTTTAAACCACCCGCTATATACGAGTACCTACGCCGAGCTACCCTAGCGAGCCGGTCCAGACAAATTGTCGCACCCCACGTTCACATTATTGCCGATATTTAATTGTTTGCGTAATTTATTTCTCTCGAGCAGGGAATTCAGCAGGATGTTCATATTTGTATACCAGTGAGTGTGAATTGAAGTCGCTGTTTGTAATATTAAAAATTGAAATTGATATCAAGATTGATTGAACAGCCTGTAATAATAGTTTGATTTAAAATAAATAAGTATTTATGTAAAGACGATAGCTGTTCCTCTCCATCCCGTTATCTACTCATTTATCTTCTCTATTATCTATCTACTTTTTATCACTACAACCATTTCGAAAGTAATCCTTAGTCTTAACATAGAATAGCGTTTAGAAAACTCATGAAAATGACTTATTTATCAGATAATGTACTTATTTATTTTTTTAATAAGGGTTTTTCGGTAATACTAAACTTGTGTAAGCTTTAAAATAATGATAGTTATACTAACATTATAAATGCGAAAATTCGTTTGGGTTGATGAATAGCTAAATATATTTTTGTTACTTTTTGGAGCAAATAGGTTATTCTTTATCCCGTAATAGGTTTGCGGTCAAGGGATCGTAATTTCTATAAGTAAGTAGACTTACTTGCTCACAAAAATACCGAATGGTACATTTAGATTGAAGTAGGTTTATAGAAACTTCAAGGAACTTTAGCAAACCACATAGGTCGCTGAAACTGGATCAGTATTTCACGCAAGTACACGCAAAATACTTGAACAAAAAAAAATAACAAAAAATACTTATTTTAAAATCCTAAACTTCATGGTTAGTAAGTACTCAAATATGTACAGCAACTCTGAATAAAGTTAATGTGCCTACATAACTAAAGGGCACCGTGCAGAACTAAACGCGCCAGTAGGAACAATTTATACTGCCATCACATTCACTACAGGACAGTTGCATATTTCAATGTTAGTCACGCACGTATTTTACATTTTAATTGTATTAGATATACCTATTATTGAGTTTATTTAGGTTATTGTACATTGTTTTACAAGAGAATAAAAGTAACCTGAACTTGTTTAAATATAACAGAGGATATTTGAAAAATTGAGAAAAAAAGATATTGGCTGTATTAAGTAGTAAGTAAGTATTCCTCGTCTATCTGCGTTATTCTTTGAACTTTAAAAAAAAATATATATTACTATTAAATTATCAATTTTTAATTACCTTGTATCATCATTATATTCATGTATTTTTAATATGATGTGTGAAGGATCATTTTATTATCCAAAAGATCCAAAAGATTTTGTTCTGAAATTATTTAGAAAAATCGCTGTCGTCGGTCAACACAATTATTAAAATAAAATATATTAATAACCTGCCAAATGCATCCAAAGAAAATTTTAATCAGCTCAGAGAAATTTTACTGTACTATAAGTTCACCTCTTTAGAACACAATGTCGATTTGGTAAAACTCGGTAAACGTGATTCCAATCAATTTCCAGCACAGAATCCGGCAGTGCGATTTCTTTTTAATACAATTATTCGACCATATCGAAACTTGTCTGATATTTTTATAACCAACCATATTCTTCAAAGCAACGATTATACAGTCAGTCATACAGTCATACGACCATACAGCATATGTTCGTAATTTTAAAGAGACTCCAAGCATTGCTCGCTCCATGGCCCGCTGCGCGACCTTTAGATCGTGGGTATATAGACCCTTGATTTTAGGTATTGTGGTTGAGACCACAATCGAATCTTCGTCTCACCCTTGTGAGGAAAAGACTCAATGTAGTTAGTCAAATGCTGCTCATTGTAGCTTTGTAGTACTTATAGACACGAACGACAAATACCTACGTGATTATCCAGCTCTACCAATACAGCCCATACACAACACCATCTAATTCCGTTAACAGGATTACGTGTAATCTAGGGTTGTCTATCACTCGTATCGATAACGTTGCCAGTCATTTATCCATTTGGAGCAATAAGAAAAATGGCCGCTATCCGTGACCGGCTTATCTTAATAAGTTCCCGTAGATAATTGTGCGTGAGCGTTATCTGAAATTAGTAATGGATGTGTTTGGTGCAATTATAGTACGGGTCATTTTGGTGCGTGGGTTTTTGGGTTAGTAAATACATGTTCTGTTTAGAAATGTCTTTGTCTTTCTTTTATATATGACTATCCTACGTGTTTTTATAATTATTTCCTATGTTTTTATTGTACCTAAGTGTTGCGACATTTAAGCACTCAATACCGGTTTCTTTTTTTTCTATTTTTTTTATGGCACGTCAATTTGACTTCGCCTCGCCTGATGTTAAGCTGAAGGCAAAGTCTCATGAAAGAGGGTCACCATTGCAAACACGTTCAGTGCTACAATGGTGGCGCTCAGCTTGACGGCCTCATCAGATGCTTTTTCACGCCCAAGCTTTTTGAGATATATTAACTAATAATAAATGTATTATAGAACTGTTCCACAATAGTTATTTGTGCAACAAGAGAGCAAAACTGTTTTTTGCTGCGAGTGCTGATTTTGAATCCTGAGCAAGCGAGGGATTCTAGGATTGAATCACGAGCGTAGCGAGTGATTCTACTGTAGAATCCTGAGCGTAGTGAGGGATTCAAATGCACGAGATGCAAATAATTTTGCTCTCGTGTGGCACACATTACTTTTCACTTCAGCAGCGAGAACACATAAGAAATATTACTTAGAAGATAATGCAACATTATTAACAGAACAGAACACCTATTATTAATTAAAATAATGCTGAAAATTTTAAAAGTTAATAATTAATCTAATTACTAATTGCTGTTCTGTAAATTTAAAGTTGAAAGTTAAAAGTTAAATTTTATACCCGTTATTTTTAAGGTGTGTTCAGAAACAGCGTACGTGACATTTTATTTTTCAAATGTTGATAATAGTAATCATTATAAATACTTATGTATTATTTATTTTTGTATTCAATAACATTACATAATTATTAAATAATGTAAATAAAATACATGGTTATATTCTTTTACAAATATCTTTCAAATTTAGAATTTCGAAATAGGACCTTTGACGTGCCATAAATTAAAAAAAAAACCTTCAAAATACTTGCGTTTGTCACTCGAACTTTTTTATGGACGGCCAAGAGACAGAGTGCAGTGTATGTAGTTCGAAAGTTATTCGCGGAACAATTCTTTTTGAATCTATGGTTGGCTCTCTTAATTGAAAATTAAAAAAAAATAATTAAAAAGCTACTTTGTCTCACTGAGTGAGCAAAATCGCATTTTGCACACTGTTTTTACGCAGCAAAACTCACTTGTTTGAGCTGCTGTGGTGAAAATAACTATTTAACGTAGATACAGAAAATATTTCAGTGTATTATAGTGTAATAAAGTAACTTAGCACTGATTTTACACATAATTGGGTAGAATAAAGTCAAATGAATTAATATTAAATTTGCAGGCATGCATATTTATATGAAAAATTTTCAATGGAGCATGAATATTTTTCATTAATACAATGGCGTATGATTTATATACCAATCGCATTGCATCGAAAATGCACGATAGGAATACATGGCATGTGTATAATTGTGAAAACTCAATCAATTTCATCATCGTTAATTCTTTGTAATACGAACTACGTTTATAACACATTAAACTGTCGAATTGTCACCTCAAAGCAATTTTAATTCGAGTCCAAGCTTTAGGCAAATTGTTCTTTCACGCAAAACGGAATTTAGCCCGTCGAGCTTTGACAACGGTACAGACGTACATATTTCATCACGGTCTCCGAATAAAGGTGTATTCGAGCGTGTAAGTAGAAGTTTATTTAGTGTCTTATTTCTTTTTATGCGGGCCCAGTAGCTCGGTAAGAAATGAGATGTTTTATGAAATTGTTTTTCCGGGACATTAGCCAGTCCTAATTATGGCTGTGTTCGTTTCAACCGGGGCCAATTTCCTTGGACGTTTTCACGTTGACGGTGACAAAGTGTATATACGCTGAGCGAAAACAATTTCACTCAGACTGCCAGCTTATTAGACAGCTGGAAGTAATGTAAATTTAGTACTCCTTGTTATACTAAGAATTAATTAACTGATAAACCCACTTAGGCCTCGTACAAACGGAGCCACGATGAACAAATTTTTGTTTTGAGAACTGGTGAAGACTATAAATTAACTTGTTTAACAATATATAAATATTTTTATACACACATTATGTCTCAACCCATTTATGAAAGAGCCTATGAGTTCCTACGACAAATAAATAGCTTTTCCCAAACTTCATTATATTTTTATCTTACATTTACATTTGAAAATGATACATACATTTACTCAAGCCCGTAATCACCTAAGGGGTAGGCAGAGGTGTATTAAACACCCATATTTCACCAACTGTAATTTTCGGCCCCACGTAATAGGGGGCGAGCCTATTGCCGCCAATCGGGCACTTTGTAAAGAAAAAATGGGCAAAATAAATTCCTAACCGAAAATGTTACAGTTAAATAACTTTGAATTTTTTTTTAAGTATGACTTAAATATTAGACTCTATAAAGGCAAAGTGGATTTAAACCTATGACAGACTCTATCTATGCAAAATATATGTAGGTATAAACTGTGTTGAGATTCGGTATTACACAAGTACAACACTACGTCTGCATTTAAATGAGTTTGTGAATTCTATAGGTGAAAGTATACTCTGGAAATAGCGATGACTGACGAAGTAATTAAGGTTGTTGTGTCAGGTACATTAGAACTATAAAACAAACAGTACTTAACCAAGCTATTAACTAGCTGAAACACTAAAAAGCATGACATTCACGTTAAATAACCAACGTTACATTACCATCGTTATACTAAATCGGTGTACTATAGTATCTCTCATACATTTGATGGAAGCTTGCAGTCACGTCGAGTCCCTTTACACGGGGAAATGAAATAATTTGTCTTAGTGAGGGTGCATTTCATATTTATACGGCACATGAGGGGTGAATGAACCAACGGGGCGTACCACGTGCCGCAAAAACGTTACGTTCAAAGTTCTGAAGTAATAATACAATACAAGAAATTTCAGTCAGGTAGATAAATATAATTATTTTTATTCCAACCTCTACACGGGGCTTGGGGTCTACCAAATGTTGCTACTAATTAATTTACTCAGATACGGGTTCAATAAAAAGACCTATCCAGACAAAGTGCCTATCCCACTTTTAGTTTAATCTAATAACGCGGTGTCCATAAGGAAAAGTACTTGGACGCTACTAATGAAATTGCTGTAGAAGATGTTTACCTTCTTCGAATATTTTTGCAGGTAAAAGCAAAACTGAACGAAACGAAATTCTTTTATACCACTTAGGTAGCAGACAAGCACACCACCCACCGATGTACCTATAATGGTTAGCGTGTCTTATAGACGCGTGCTACACCAGGAGCATCACACTGCTGCTGACCCTATGGAAACCTAATGCCCTTATTGAAGAACGTCATATTGTAAGTGCTTGGAAAAACCAAAGCAGTGAGTTCATTCCAAAGCATAAGCGAGGGTGGGTGCGTTCCTTGCATACCGAACAGTACGTCATTTTCTGCCTTTGCTGCCTTTGACGACCGGTGCGGGTATAGAACGTATCTGTAGGCATCGTATCGAACAATTCTTCTAAACACAAACAATTGTATAAGCGGTTAAAGGACAAAGCCCCTCTGAGGCATACAAGTTCCACATCGTCTATATGTATCGGATTGTCCTGAATTCTCAGCGCCTGTCTTTATGCCGTTCAAAGAGGTTGAGCTGTCAGGCTGGCGCTTCGGAAAAAAGGTAGATACTTCATCTACCTATGTGGAGCCGAACCCGCGCCGTATAAGAAAGGAGTCTTTGCCCCGCAGTGAAAGCTTTGCCCTATGGAACACTCCTTGTTTCTTTCATGCCAGGTTGACATTATTCAGTGTTATTGCAAATCCATAAGTAGGTTACGTAAAGCTTTTTAAATTTTTTCAAGTTTTTGAATTAGAAGAATTAAAAATCTATTTTGAAATAAAGATATAATTTTTTTTGTTCATGACAAACGATTTTATTACCAAAAATAATGGCCAACATTTTAACATTATATAATTCACAAAAGGACTACCCAAATTTAAAAAGGAGCTCGTTTTCCTTTTATACTAAGCTTATAAATGAAAAGAACTCTTGATTTATAACTCAATCCTGTGACGACATGAAATAAGACATACATGAAAATTGCCAATTTTTCATAATAACTTCCAGCATTATTTCAGAACAAATTATCTGATTTTTCTGTCGTGTTAAAACAACGTTCGTTATTGAAGGGATCCGAGAATTGGTGTTATTAACTGTGTTTTAAATCATATAATTAAGACTTTAATATATTGTAAGAAAAATATTGTGTCATTTTAATTTTGCTCCTGATTTTTAGTATTTAATCTATGCTAGTGTTATAAATACGAAAATAACTCTATCTGTCTATCACGCCTAAATGACAATGGATAAGATCAGACCTTAGGAAAAGACATAGGCTAGGATTGGTTGAAACGCGCTCGAAAACACGGGCAACAGCTGTATACACAATAACTTCTAATTTAATTTGGTTTTACTGTATTAATTTATTTAATTCGCAAATATTTATCGATTCTTTTTTTGTTTAAAAATAAAACCTTATAAGCTACTATTTTATAGGACAACACTATGGTGCGAAAATATCAACCCTGCTGTTTTTGTTGGTTCGGGTCGGACATACCCACCTCATCATTAGCTCCAATCTGGTGAAGTTCGAGGAGGATTCGCACTCTATAAAAGGTCTCCTAGCATTTATTCCAATCAAATCAATCAAACAATTAATTAGTCTATCACAGTTTACTGCTAGACATAGGCTCAACAATATGCGATATTGCCTTAGATTCTCTGCCTTAGTCATAGTCGTTCGAATAGCAAGAAACTTTTTTATGTTTTGTTTAACTGACTTTAAATATAGAAATAAAAATTATTTTATTAAATCAAGTTCAATTAAAATACTTTCAAAGTGTTAACAGTATATTAATAGACATAAAATTATTTCCCATTATATTCTCAAAAGAATCCCAACTTATCTTGAAGTTAAATCTGTTTGTGCCAAAATGTAGTTCGAAAACAAATATACTATCATAAACTTCCTTTACCCAATACCTGTAAGAGAGGAATATAAAGCGTCCCGAGCAAATCCCAACCAGATTGAATCCAACGAAACTTTTCTTCTAGTGCGTCAAAAAACTTATAATTCCGTTTACCGCTCGGCTATTGAATTCACTCGTTATTTATTGTTAGCGATAAAATAATATTAATCTCGCGGGGATTACACTTGGATTTTATTCTTCTACCCGCAAGTCGGAACTTGGAAAATAACCCCAGATTATTCTTAACGTATATAATAATGTGGATGGGCAATCCACTAATGAAAGTATAACGATTGTTTTATGGTGAACATTTGGCTTTAACGGGTGTAAAAGTTGTGCGATAAAACGTGATCTGCTTAAGTCTTTTTACTTATAGTGCTCTTGGAAATTAGGTACTAAACACTTCTCAATGTTGCTGTCGCGTCTTGAATATATTCAGTAGAGCTTGCAAGTTTTGCATAAATGCTTCTTTATCTCCTCGTTAAAATGTTAACAGATTTTTATTACCAGGTTTTTCTGGAACAAGTAAAAGTGTTCCAATACTTTAAAGTGACAATTTTCAGCTACGTGCCATAAAGATAGACTCGGAATATATTTAAACTAATACCGTAATAACTTTGTTCTTATTGAAATATTATATGAGGCGAAAGTGAAAATAACACATAAATATTTAATTAGTAGGTATGTCCATATTCAGACAATATAACGTTATCAAGACGAAGTAATAATCAGCTGTGGAAGTTTCCGTGCGTAAGAGGGATTATATTTTCGATAACTTAGCTTAGGGTAGAGCGCAATAAATACAGAAAAAGGCAAAGATAGTGAGGGGACTATCTTGGACGTAAGTAATCTGGAAATTTGTTATGGTTTTAAGAGAAAATGGGAGGAATCCCACGGGACCGATTCAATATTTTCCAAAAGTTATGGGACCCCATATTTCGTATGTGATGTTGCGCTAGCTATTTATTAAAACGATTGTGTACACCGTGAATCAATTTACTTTGTTGAGAATATTTTTTGAAGAACAATGATAAAAGTTTAATTATTGTTCTTTACGCTGCAAATTTATAAATTTTATATTGTCACCTGTAATCTCGGTGAACTCATCTCATTTGAAAGTGAGACATTTTATAGATGAGATAAACTTTCAGAAATATATCACCCGCACCTAATGTGGACCAATAGGCGCTTTATGGGTGTAGGTATGTATCGTGTTAACTATCTTGTAATTTTACAGACCTATATCACAATCGCGAGAGTTCCTTTAAGCAAGAGTATTACCTATTAGTTACTTTAATTTAATTCTGGACATTTTTTTTTATTTTCGTTCCAAAACAATTACTTTATCTAATACTTACTTATCAAGTATTCATTCATCACTGTTTTGACTGTTTGAATGTGTCACTGTTATTCATATTAGTAAGCGTCACAGCAGTAATAGGTAAGTAGGTACTATGAGCAGCTTTACCGTGGTTTTCCTCTAAGATTGTAGTAAGATTCGTATGTAGCAATAGATAGAATCATACCTCTTTGCTATTTTAAAAATTGACGCACTTCCCAAATGTACAGGTATAAGACCAAGAGTGCCAACATGTGCTTCGCTAAATAAATATACTACAAAAAAGTCAACCAGCTTTCCTGACACATTTTTATTTTCCTTAACATTTTACCCGTAAAGCATTTTCGTTACGACATAAAACGATAGCTCTACATACTTACGCCCCTTCACTGCGGTTTTAGAAAAAACGCAATATCGCATGAGTTTCAAGGGAGGTAAGTGTGCCCTGTGGATTTACAGCATTAAATTGGTTCAGCTAGGGCTGTCAACTTACTAAAACTTTATAAGTTGAGGTCGCGTGACAAATGGTACAAAATTTTGAGTGGGTAACTTTTATGTGAGTAAACTAACAAGTTTGTTATTCAGTCAACGAAATTGTAAACTTAATTTTACAATAAAATATGATAAAAGGTAGAAATTCAAATGAACTCCCTTATGTTCCTCTGCAGTAATATTTACCATTTTGATGAGCTGGTGGAAGTAAGGGGTTAAGAGAGCTACTGTGCCGCGAACGCACTAGACATATTGGTCTTCTGACTCTGTGACCTCTAATTACTCTACTCACCATCGCAAACATAAAACAAAAGTTAAACGCTGTATTCTGTATGGTGGCAGTTCTTCCACAGTTGGACTGCTCAATTGGATCGAGTGATAGGGTCGTGCCCTACCTCCGTCAAAGAGCCCGGGTTAATTCTCAAGTAAACTAAAGTCTGACAATTAATTGATAGCACTATTAGCAGCAATGCAGTGTGAAAAGGATAAGTCAATATTCCGTTATTGTTTGATGACACAAATGTGGTGCTCATATTTTTTATAGAACTTATCGATTTGATTTGACTGCCTAGAGAGGTAACCGGAGCGGCATGCATCGGGCTCAGAGTAAAATATCATAATTAAATATAAACAAATAAATTGCGATGAATTCGCGATAGTATTTCATTTAAATTATCGTTGTGAGATTAAATAAAACACTGAAAATTGTAGACACTACAAATTACAGTTCAAAATATCTGCAAATTACAGTTCAAAATATTTACAAATTACAGTTCTAAATATCGACATAGTAACAGACTAGCAACCCTAGCCTGACCAGTGGGGAACCGCTGCCCGGTAGAAATCCTTTGTCCCATGACAGTGCAGACTCGACTAAGTTTATCACTGTAGGTAGTGGTTATTGCGTTCTACACTGACGAATAAACGCACCCTCAGTAGTTGTAATAACTGTCTTCAAGACATGAAAAGCCCAACTGTGAAAACGAAATAATTTATTATCTTGTTGTAATTGTACATTAGAGTGCTATAACATATATTTCCTAATGAATAATAAGCTATTATTTTGTTTTAGGTCCAATGAAATTTATCCTAATGTTTGTTTTTTATCCTTGACAGACAGTTTGGTAGAAAAATAGAGTTATTTCAGAATTAGGGAAATTGTGACCTAATAGTTAAGTAATATGGATAACTACATTAAGTATAAAAACTGTTTTAAAAAGAAAATCTAATTACTTCTAGTACGAGTTTATTATTAGATAGAATGAATCTTCATTTAGGAGAGCCACAGAACAGTTAAAGGAAGCTTAACTATCTAGCGAAGTGCTCGGTAAGCTCAATAGTAAACTCTAGAGCAATATTTCGATACTGACCAAAGGCTACTTGATTAAAATTCATAAATTAGTTTCCAAGTAGACTTATAACTTTTATTAGGTACCTACTTTAAGCCTTTGCATTATCCTCTACATTCAGTACAAAAGTATGTTATCAGATTTCACTATTAACTAAACTAAACTCACATGGGTGTGTCTGTCCTCTCTCCTCGGTGCGTGACATAGAATTTCTGTGTAAGTTCTACTGTTCACCGCTCGTAACCGGCAGAAATATCAGAACATTCTTATCGTTCCAGGTATCCACGGTGCGAGGTACGTGGTACGGAGGCATTTACCATGAGAACCGTGTTTGCAGTATAGCGGTGGAGCCTCTTTCCAGAAAACGTAGTCGGCAAAATCGTGCAAGCATCTGTCAGGGTCTTGGGCGGTCCAAAAAAAAGAATTTGAGTTATAATTGACCAGTTCTTGTCAGTTTCAAATAATATTTTTTTTAATTAGTTAGAACCGTAAACAGTATGAATAACATCCGTCGATGAAATTCAATATAATAGAACTTGAATTAACATCGCCAGAAATATTTGAACGAACTTAAGAATGTTATAATCTTTGTTTTGATAATAATAACTAGAATCACGTGAATGTATGAAATAACAGCATTAATTTACTTGACTAAGGTAAAAAATATACAGAAAAGGGCTTCAAGTCTAGTTAAATGTTATTACTGAGTTATCATTTATACAATCGCCATTTTCTTTAAAGTGTTAAACAGATTTCAATTTATAGTTTTATGTGATGAGTATATTTGGATGTTAAAAATAATCATTTCATAGCTGTGTAGTAATGCAGAATTAAAACGTATATTTTGAAAGCATTTCCGGAGACTGTTTCTAAACCAGAACCCGCTTAAATTCATTACGTTCAAATATTTACTACATCCCTGGCGTAGCAGTGCTCGAAG
Organism: Pelosia muscerda; assembly: GCA_963691645.1. Classification (NCBI taxonomy): domain Eukaryota; kingdom Metazoa; phylum Arthropoda; class Insecta; order Lepidoptera; family Erebidae; genus Pelosia; species Pelosia muscerda. The sequence goes on from OY829113.1 coordinate 10,848,869, forward strand.
CTCTCAAGGAACTCACTCAAGATATGCTTCTAATTTGCCTTTCAAATACTTTGAAACACAGAAGTATTCTGGAGAGAGGCTTTGGCTGTGAAAATACGCAAAGAGGCTAGTGTTACGTGCAAACTATCTCGCCAAGAAGGCAACTTCTGTTGAGAAATTCTGTCCGCGTAATCGCCGAAACACACTCCCCAAGGGACCCGTCGGTATTACCCTCCCTATCTCCGACATTCTTACAGTTTAATGTATGCAAACGCATTTTGTTTCAAAGCCTAGCTCCCTCAAGGATGGCGTTACTTGAGAGCCCTCGAGTGTTGTTCACCTCACCGACGCCGACCGAAGTTTTTCCCTGCCCGTGTGTCACAACATGCTCTTTGATCTTCACAAATGCGAATATAATGTCGGAACCAGTTAAGAACGTTCCTTTTTTCCTTTATCTATCTATACACTCGTAAGTTTTTCTCTCTCTATACCCTAATATTTTCACACACCTTTAATACATCTCGAGGGTTTCGTGAAAGTAAAGAAAATAAAAATGTTCTTTAAGTATATACATATTCTGACTATGAAATATTGTTTTGCTTTTGTTATTGTTTTAAATTTTAAATCAATTCTTATTTTTTCTTTAAATGTTTTGATTATTAGATTGTATATAACGAAAATAAACTGAAATTCTACTAACATTATAACATGTAAAGATAACAAACAATGAAACACCTTCATATTTAAGAGTTCGTTAATCAATCGCTCTCAAAGTACTAACGAATTTAGCTGAAATTTAGTATAGGGATAGATTCATAGTCTCAAATATTCCATAGGTCTCCTTTGAATAGGTTTCTATATGTTGTGGAAACGGAATGAAAGGGTTCTACACAGGTCATTATCCTGTTAGTATAAAATACGATTAAAGACTGCAACGGGTGAGAGAAATAATTCATAAAAGGAATACATTACGATACGTCAGCTCTGTAACAAGGTTCAATAAATCATGAGCATATTAAAGTCAAGTTAAGCTCTCGAACTTGGGATCATCAATCGAGGTAATGCTAAAAATAAATATCCCGATGAGGAGGGATTATTTGACGACAAAGTATCAACAGAAAACCATGTGCCACCAGGTCAAAAATAGAATGCGTCGCCATCTCAGCGTTGTCACACGTGGCGGTCTCAAAAACAGATCGTTTCCTTTAAAAAGTTAATTTGGCGCTTTTTGTCGCGGGGTAGTTACAAAAAAGTGTCACTTTTTAGAAGTCGTTAAGGAGCATATGTTGGTCTAATACCGTTGCGATGGTGTGGCGCGCTGGCGCGTCAGTAATGTGATTCTCATTTTCCGATACAAGGGTATTTTTTGGTGTAATCACATCGGAAATGGGGGCATACCTAAGTTTCATATTCATATTACAATGTTTGAAAACTTGATACTTTACCTATAGTGTTTTTTATTACCGCCGCTTTACTTCTCTGTTTGTAAGTACGAAGTATTAGTCACACCTCAGATCAGGGTTTAATCGATAAGAATCCTTTCATCTCACAATGCATTTATTCGTTTACTTTTGCTAGTCCATCTAGTGCATTATTACGAATAACAATCATAATATCATACTTACGTACTTATTCACCACAATTAATCCTACCCAAATTATATTTAATCCTTTTATATAGCAATTTCAATTATTTGATCATAATACTCGTATTATATTATTCAACACGGAAAAAAACCAATGTGTGAACTTGTTTTGACTTTTTAGGCGGTAAAATACACCATAGATAACAGATGAAATAATATAAATGAGTATTTATGTGACCTCGTATAGTAATGTTGCACATTGAGACTTCGGACTATATACGAGCTAACAATAGAATATATTCTGCCAAATATATTTCAATGTATAACATTCAATACCTAACTTGAGGTTTATCATTTAAACTGTTATAATATTAAAATTGTAGCTGTACTTTGTAGACATAAAAATATACTTCAGTTTTTTTTATACGAACGATCAAAGCATTTATTATTTGAACTTTACGCTTGTTTTTACCCGCTATGGACGCAAAAACTAATGAATGGATTTTGATGCGATCGATGATATCACCAAAAATTATAACTGACATCCACGCGGGTAGTACATACCTAGTACATATCAAATTTAGGTACATTTGATATGTGTATAATTTAATAACTCTCCTTTCCATTTTCCTGAAGTTGAGTAAATAAGGATAGAATTTGAGGTGACAAGTGTATTGTTCTATTTTATGCGCCATTATGTCGTGCCATTCAAACAAGATGATAACGAAAATAATAGTACCTACTGATTTTTTATACACTAGATTTTATTTCTTTTCTTTCAACTTTTGAACTGAATTTAATTGTTTTTTGTACATTTGTTTCAGGGTTACAACGCCCATTGTGAATAGATTTTTATGATTCCTGTCTCGTTGGAAAGGAATTATTTCAAGGGTGGTTTCATAATCTAGGGAGTCAGAATGTGATTGTGTAATCCAGCGAAAATCGACGGAATCGTAAAATCAAAATGTAGGCACAGTACGGTTTCTATTGCCTTTACATAATTTAGTATGAATATTTGCCTCTGAGAAGGAAAACTCGAAATAAAACCCTGTAGCAACCCATCTGGCCAGCATGGAAATAGTAAGATAGTGGCTCCTAAGATTAGGAGAGGCCTATGTTTAGCAGGGAACAGCTGTGATAGGGATTGTACAGTTGAATGATTTGCCTCTGAAAAACATCTTCTCATGATGTAGAGCTAATGATAGAAACCTAAGCTAACGATGGACGATCATCGGAGGATCAATAGATCAATTACCTACTAAATTCACTCGTAAGGACAAAATTAATATAATTTTAATAAAACAGTTAAGTCGGGATCAAAAAAAAAAGGGACACTGAAAATACGATAACTGAATTCACAGATTTACTAACCTGTTAGAAGTCGGTGCAAATTAGGCAAATTACTTATTATTTACCATTGTAATATCTTTAATCATTTTTAATATAACGATAAGTATATTAATCATTAACAATATATTATTGAAAAAGATTGACTGATTCATTTCAAGCGTTACTCATCGCCGTATCGTCCCTAGAACCATTTCAATGATTCAATCTCTTTATCATTTTGATGAGGCCCATAAAAGGTCATTTCGTCCAATTAGTGTTGCGTCCCATGTAATGAGTCTGATTCAGGTTGTAGTATTTGGTGAGTCACTTTAGTTCTCGCCTGTTCTAAAGGTAAAATGAAAGTGAAACCGGGAGTAATTTATTTAAAGAATGGCAATAACAGTTTATGCTGATGAAAAATTACTTTAATTATCCTGCAATGTAAAATTAATATACCTACTTGTAAATCACCAATTAGTAATCGCAAGAACTAGCAGTACAGTCACGTTGAATGGCAATGTTATCAAGTAGTGTCACTTTATTATATTATTATAGAAAATAGACACTGGACTGTGTTACGTCCCTAACGGTTTAATCCTAAATATTGATATAGCTTTTTTAAGTGAAGTGTCAATTTACAGAGTAACAAAAATTTTGTCATTTATTCAAAATTCAAAATTCTAAAATCATTTATTCTGTATAGACCATTAAACGACACTTACAAAAGGGTCCGTAGACTTGATTCACTTTGTCTAATTCACCCAAGGTAATTAGGTATACTATTTAGTAGACTTAATTCACCTAGCTTGCGTAGGTGATTTAGGTATACCGTGTAGTAGACTTAATTATCCTGGACTAATAAACGTGTCCATATCAACAATATTTTAAAAATTAGTGAGCAAATGGACCATTTATTCGAAACGCGGCCCCGGCCTGAGAAGACTCCGACAAGAAAATCAGCTATTAGTTATAGAAGTGCCATAACTAATAGCTGAGTTTCTTGAAGGAGTTTAAAATAACAAATTCATTTAAACATTTTAAGTGTACTTTATTGTTGTTTAAAATAAGACCTCTTATAAATAATATTAAACTTATACTAATTACACAATCGAACGAACTTTACATGTATTTTGTGAGAACGGGCTATTTCAAAAATCTTAACTGTATTTAATGATTACTGTTTTGACCTTTTATGCTCCAATTCTCTCGTGTTCACAATCCAACAATGTTATCAAAGAATTTTAACAAAACTTCCGTCTGTACTTTATTCGGCGGCTTGACCATTCGTCACCAATTCACTCGAAGCACGCAACCCCGCCACCGCTCCACACATTAGCATTTATTATTTCAAAAATGCTCATTAAAATACTTCGTCTATTACGGAGAATTCCAGGGATATTTCCTTTTTTTACGGTAACTGACTTTTGTGGAGCAAAAAAGATTTTGTATCATATGACACCTTTAATCATGTGATGCTGGTAAACAAAATATTATTTTATTATAATGAGCATAACGTCTATTTTGGTTTGTATGTTACCAAAAGGTTTATAACAAATAGGGTGACATTACAAGATCTCTGCATCAATAACGCAACGTTTTCCTACAAAAAATCGTTTTACCAAGAAGCTTTTATCAAGATCAAAGTGGGACCATTCAAAACAATTAAATTGTCATCGGAGGCCATTCATTAATATGGCGAAGCAAAAAGTAAGTGTTTTGTTTACATTTATTAGGGAAGTGGCGAGGTCTCATCCATCAAGTGGAGGAAGACGAATTGGGATAAGTGTTGGTTACACGAAGACGAACTTGAACATCATTTATTTTGGTACGTTTTGATTATGCTTGATAGCGTTTAGACTGTCTAACAGTGGAAAATAATAAACAAACATTTAATATCTATTTTTGTTGCGATGTGGTTCTCAAATTTTATGATTAGAGGGGGTTGTCAAAAAGTTGTAAGTAATGTTTAGAGGAACAAAGTGTGCTACTAGTGTAGGTACTCTACTGTACTAGTTAATGATAAAAATATTTGTTATATTTTACTATCCACAGCGTACGTCCGCGAAGATCATCGCGCAACTCCGGGCCTTATTCACCAATTACGCAAAAATAGCGAACAACATTTCTCGTTGTTTTCTTTTTGATCACAAATAACAAATATCAATCGTATCCTCGATCCAAAAAACAATGATTGTCTTCATTCCATGCGTGTAACAAAAACAAAAGAGATCATAAAATGGAATACATCAGGCGTAAAATTTACCAAACAAGACTTGCTTATTTATCGAACCTGACTGTTAGACAACTATATCAAGTAAACTGTTTGTTGCTGAGATGAGAGAGAGTTATATTTATTGTGTATTAGTAATTATTCGCGGCTCCACCTACTATATCTTCCCAAGCCTAATACATACATATAATATTAGTGAGAAGTAGATACGACTACAATTAATGGCCTAATAGATGGCCACCTACGGTATTTTAGCTTCTACAGCATCTCGGTCAGAGTTGAGTGTGGGCGGCAGCATCTCCCCCATCTTGAGAAAGAGGCGTTGCAATCTTAGTTATCCAGGATTCGCCATATTATTATGCAAGTTCCTGATCAAGCACCTAAGTTTGATATTATATCCGCTGTTCTACACGTTAACCGATTTGGTATTGATGGAAGAAAGGAATCTGTAATAATAATAAAGAAAATAATATCAATTGCGATGTTTCTAGGTTGTATTTTATCATATGCAAACAAACATACGGCCCACCTGATGGAAAGTGGTCACCGTTCCCTATGGACACACACAATGAGGTAAAGTCCCTCCTGGGGTTGTAGAGATTCCACACCGCCTGTGACTACCTATGGAGTTGTCGACGACAACGGTCAAGCTGGTATGTAGGTATTCCATGTAGAGAACGGAGGTAGGACACGACGGTATCTCCCATCCGAAATGAGCTGTCCAACTGGGGAAGTACCTCCGCCCTACAGAAGACCGCGGTCATAATAACCATCGTGTTGTGTTCCCGCCGGTAAGTAAGGTAGCCAGAGCTCACTATACCCCTCCTTCCCCTCCCCTTCCTAGCCTCCCCACCCCTTCCCAGCTCTACCCCTTTCCCTTCAGGGTGGGCAGCGCGTGTGTGACACCTACGTAGTATATAAAAAAAAATAGTGAAGCAAAATATGTGACACCTCATTGCCTTCCCATGCGGGGTCCTACAATGCTGCAATGGTACTTAGGAATACGGCTGTTTAATATCAGACAGATATATACAAAAGTCTTGACTCCGCCTCAGATGCATGGTTCGAGTCAATAATAGTGCCTGGAATACGGCAATAGAACACCCCATATTACATGGGACTGAATGGTTGGCGAAATGTAGGTGTTAATGCACATTTGCCTACCCCGCAGGGTGATAGGCTTGAGCATATGTATGTAACATAGTTAGAAAAACACATTTACAAAGGTTTTTAGTTTCTGCTGATATTTTTACAGGAATAAGAAGTACCTATATTCGTAGTTTGATTTACTGACACCGGATGCGAGGAATTGAAGCTCACTGCCGGCATCCGGTCTTTGTTCTTTCCAATATACGAGTTATCTCTCATTATTTAATACAAATTGGAAATAATTATTATCTCTAGTACTGATTATTTTTAGAAAATATTATTCTTCTTGATTTATTTTACTTAATTGAAAATACACAGCGGCGTAATTGTGAATTGTAATAAATATAATTGAATAACCAGACACACACAGACATTCTGCCACTTTCTTTCTCACACACATACACAGGCAAACACACTCACAAACACACAAATACATGTATACTGTCAGCAAATGCACACAACAAGGCTTGGGCAAACTTCTTCCTAAAATACACCAAATAAAATAAATTAAAACAATAATAAAAATAAATGAGTCCATCTCTTTTAAACAAAACTTGCTGTCTCTAATCGCTACGCTAGACGAAAGTAAACTTTAAAATTACACGAATAAAGTAAATTTTATGAACCCCGTGTTAGTTAGGTCGGTAAAATTTGCATATCATAAATGTAATGTAATGTTTAGCTCTCAAGTTGCTAATTAAAAGTCGTCTTTTTGTAACGTCAGCAAAATATATGCAAGCTAAATATACCTTTGGGTAAGTATTAAGTTTTATATCCCTCTAACTTGACATTGACCTAATAACTATAACCATGCTTTAATTTAATTTTACTTTATTTTTGACGTTTAAAGCCGTCAGAAATAAATTAAATTAAGCCACTGAAAATGACTGACAAGCACACAGGCCGCCTAATGGGAAGTCGGTTATTGCGGTCTATAAAAATGTTTTTTTTATTTAAGACACGTCAATTTGACTTCACACCGCCTGCTAGTAAGATGAAGGCAAATTCTCAAGATCAACATCGGTAGCGGCACACTCGCGTTGCCATTTCTATTGCCTTCTATTGCCATTCTTGATAAACTCCGTATTGCAGTCGCTTAGAAACTCTCCACAGCTGGGAGATCATGACACAGTTGGGAGATCAGACAGCTTGAACTTATGCAGAATGAAGTATCTTTCACACCAGACCGGGGAAAATTCAAATAATTTGAATCAGTATGGCGAGTATTGCTACTCATGAAATAAAGAATACCTATTTCACTAATGACTTGCACCAAGAATGTCTGAACTTAAACATTAGCGTGCACTTTCGTTTTTGCAAACCCTAAGTTTATCAAGGTAAGTTCCAGGGAGTTCACGTCCCGTTGTTAATTAGTTGCCAGTTGTTATTATTGTTACTGCAGAAGTAGCTACCTGTTCCTTATAAAATTACTGAGCTGCAGTTTATCACTTCTTGAGAATATTTCATACTTTCATACTGCTTCCTTTTTCAAGCCAAGGTACTTGGACCATTCGGCTTAAAATTACGAAGCACTCAGTTATTAGGTACTTAATGCTATCTCTTCATAATATAACTAGCTATTGCTCGCGGCTCCACGCGCGTTTTTACCGGATATCGAAACCAAAAATTATTTCTAGAGAAAACCATTGAAGTTGACTATGACCTAACATAATTATAAGTTTGAGTATTTCTTTGTCGTCGGTACCTGCGCGTGTTCATACCTAAAGCGCACTAAATTAATTGATAAACAAACAAGCGCTTTCGTATTTGTAATGTTAGTACCTAGCTAGGTTGGTGGTACTATCAGATTGTTTCTGTATCGATTCAAAGTGTTTGATGGTGTGAAAAGTTTGATCTATCTACATCCATACCAATATTTTAAATACGAAAGTAACTTTATCCATCTGTTTATTGACCTATTAGGTTTTCCCACCGAAACCACTGAACCGATCTTCATGAACTTCGATACGGGGATGTAAGTACCAGAGAGCTTGAAATAGGACATAGGCCATTTTATTAAAAAGGTTTTCAACAGATTTTAACAGGCGATGAGAGTTTGTATGATAGTTCATATTTTTTGAAGATAATTTGATGAAATTCGATACATAGTTAGATTAGAGCTTGAACAAGGCCAGGCTATGTTTGGACTCGATAACTGATATCCGGGGTAACGACGCGCAGAAAGCGATTGTATTGAATACTGTCTAGGTACTTATTAATACACAAGTCGGGTTTCCCTGAACCATTAAGTAATAGGCATCTCATTAACAATTCTCGTCGAGAAAACCTCAAGGGGATCCATCTTGCTATACACTTATGTGGATACTCGACTATTAATTAATCAAAAGTATGTGTTCAGAGTCCGTCACGTTCCAATGAGGATCAAAGTTTGGACCCTTTGTGGCCAGCCCTAATGTTGTTTACATTGTCGTTAATTAAATAGGGCCTCAGATGTGCAATTAGCTCGTTAGAGAATAACAGTGAATAGAGAACATAATGTACATGTATGTTCTACCGCCTGTACAATGGTTTGTGTTCAGGACAATTGTTCAACATGATGCCCACGGCTAATATCTAGCATTGCGTTGCGTTCATGCTTATTCTATATGCGACACAAGTGAAGCTGTGTGTCACGGAGATGAATATCCATGTCCGTGAAATCGTAGACATAATGCAGAAGAGTCACTTTCGCCGACATGTTATAAGGCTATTGGGGTAGCAAAATGTGTGGCCATGCCGGCCCCGATAGGACTGTACAAGAAGCGCTGGCTTAGTGTCTTGAAGGATGACATGCTTGCCAATGGATTTACATGCGCAAGACCGTGTGAGGTGCAAAAGAAAAAGTCGGTAAACGGACTCCGGACTCCGAGGTAAATTGCGACCGGAATTAACGCAAGGATGATGGTGATGAATGTTCGAAATGATGTCTACGACTAATATCTATAATAGCTTTAGGTTTATCGTAAATGGTAATCCTTATTCTTTGTGCAAGATAAAGTCACAGGTTACTTTTATCCCGGAATAAGTTCCAGTGGAAAGCGGAAATAGAATCAGCCATTCATTATCCGAGGTGCCGTCAACACTCGGTATTTAATTAAGAATACGCCACTCGTACCTACCGATTATTACCAAAAAGGCTGTGAGCTCTATACCTACTATTTGAATCCACAGGTAGGTACTTAGGTACTATTATAAAATTGGACATTGTCGTGTTAGGACATTGGCGATATTAAAAAAAACTATTATTATTGTTAATAGGTAGGTACCTACCTACTGAACAAAGACACCGAAAATGCGCTTTGCACAGGGTCAATCATGTTCGGAGGCGACTCGGATGTTGGAGGTCGCAAAATGACCTCCGTCCCCCATGAGCGCGTGCCTGGGGGTGACGGGTGGAGCCGCCGGTCACCCTAGAAGAAGCAGGCCACGGCGATGGCGAAAATGCCACCCCATACCCAGGGGCTAGATGGGGACACCATGGTCCCCACATTAGGGGAAGAGGGTCATCTCAACAGAGATGTCCCCGGGTCTGCCGGGGTGCGAGAGATATGTCTTGTATAATTTCACCTCCGGCAATCAAGGACCCATGGACGGCGTGCGTTTTGGTCGGTTCGAGTCCGATATAATCACCTCCATCGGTTTTGGTGGAGATGGTATCCGTGGGGATTTTGCGCACGATAAAAAAAAAAAAGGGTCAATCATGTTTTCAGCTAACTAGGTAGGTATTAGTTTATTAGTAAAGCTAACAAGGTCTAAATAGCTCTGCGTAGAATGTTCTAAAATATTCTTTTTTTTTATTTAGGACACCTGAATTTGACTTCACCTCCCCTGAGCTGGTAAGCTTCACGAAAAGTCTCATGAAAGAAAGTCACCATTATAAACAAGTACAGTGTTATAATGGACCCGGGACTGTACGAAAGAGGAAATAGGCTGGTAAGTTAATTTATATAATACTAGCTGACCCGCGCTACTTCGTCTGCGTCACCCCATTTTAGCAACATTTTTCATCGCAGCATGATGTTATATACATAAAAACCTTCCTCTTTAACCATCCTATCTATAAAAACAAACCGCATCAAAATCCGTTGCGTACTTTTATAGATTTAAGCGTACAAAGTGACATAGGGACAGATAACGCGACTTTATTTTATACTATGTAGTGATAGTGATATGTTTAATACTTATATAATTAGTGTTATAATTAATATGATACAGAATATTAATAAATACGTATATTCGTACAGTATACATAATATAATAATTATCATACCTACAGATAATTATTATTGGTAGGTATAATAATAAGTAATAATTAAGTCTTTGTTTAGCTCATTTGCTCTCTTATTTTTAGTTTTATTTTTATTTTGAACAGGGATACCTTGTTGACCCAAGCTAAATTAGAAACTCCCAAAATTTATAATTTTCTCTGGCAATGTTACAGATACCCCTCTAAATTATTATACAAGGACAACCTTTTGGATTCTGCTGTCGGTTGTCAACAAGGAGACCCTCTTGGACCGGTAATTTTCAGTTTAGCAATTCAACCTATTATTCGGCAGTTAAATTCCAAATTTAATGTATGGTATCTAGACGACGGGACCATAGGTGGAGATGTAGAGACAGTTTTACAAGATTTGACTTTTATTAAAAGTGAATTTAAATTAATTGGTTTAGAACTAAATGACAACAAATGTGAGATTTTCTTAAATGATGTTTCGGACAAAATTCCTATTATTTCTAAATTTAATTCTTTAGCTCCTAATATCAAAATTATCGAAAAAGATTCTCTACGCCTCCTAGGGTCCCCAATCCTAGAAGATGCCTACACCTCTTTCATAGAGGAAAAAATTCAAAATTTTAATAACATTTCAGATCGCTTACTCAAAATTAATATCCATTCGGCTTTCACTATTCTTCGGTACTGCCTTTTTGTTCCAAAATTCACCCATGCTCTCAGATCCACCCCATTTTGGAAACATCAAACAAATTTGGAAAAAATAGACAAAATTATGCAAAATACTCTCATCAAAATTTTAAATGTGTCTTTGGATGACCGAGCTTCACTACAAGCGTCTCTGCCAATTCGCTTAGGTGGGCTCGGTATTCGCAAAATTTCAGACATCAGCTTACCAGCGTTTCTGTCCTCGGTCCACAGTACGGAAGAGTTAACTAGGAAAATTCTTGCACCTACACTAGTTAATTCTGAAGTATTGTGTAAGACCGATGCAGTTAACGCTTGGAAAATTGCATGTCCAAACACCGATCTTCCAGGGAACCTTTTCTCACAGCGTCAGTGGGACGGGCCGCTCTGTAGCTTAGTAAGACAAAATCTAATAAATACATGTTTTAATGCTACTGAGCGTGCCCGTTTACTGGCTGTCGGAGTGTGGGAATCGGGTCTTTGGCTACAAGCACTTCCGTCGTCTAACGTAGGGACTATGTTAGATGACACTACCTTCCGCATCGCAACCTGCCTCCGTTTAGGTGCGCCGTGTGTTTCTCCGCATCAATGCCGCTGTGGAGAAGCCGTTGACCGACTCGGACACCATGGTTTATCGTGCTGCAGGAGCGCTGGGCGAATCCCAAGGCACGCCAGCCTCAATGACATTATCCGCCGTGCTCTTGCCGCCGCCGGTGTGCCAGCTGTGCTTGAACCAAACGGATTGGCGCGCGACGATGGCAAGAGACCGGACGGTATGTCTTTAATGCCATGGAAAATGGGTAGGACTTTGGTGTGGGACGCTACTTGTGTCGACACCATTGCTCCTACCCATATACCCAGCACGTCTGGCTGTGCCGGTGCCGCTGCTGCTTCTGCAGAGACTCTTAAACGGCGCAAATACTCCAATCTCATCGGAGACTACGAATTTGTGCCGTTTGGAGTCGAAACGTTCGGATCATGGGGTCCGAGCGCCCGCAACCTCTTCAGAGAGATTGCGAAGCGTATGGTCGACGCTTCTCGTGACCAGAGGGCTGGCCTCTTTTTAGGACAGAGAATAAGCATTGCCATACAACGTGGCAATGCTGCCAGTCTTCTGGGAACCTTACCACAAGAGGCATGCGATGCGGAGGAATTTCACGACGCTTTTTAATTTAAGTCTTTATTGTTTAACTCTGTCATTTTAGTTTTAATTTTATTACAATAATTAGTTTAGTGTATTTTCTATATAGTTATTAATAGATTTGTAAATATTTTCATAGTTAAACTAAGATAACAATTAATAATTTGTCATAGATAAATAAAAGTTTTATTTAATAATTAAGTTTATGATAATACATGTCAAATATTTTTCTACAGTATAATAAACAATATAATAAATTGTAATCATTGTTATTTATTAATCATGTGGAACATACGTTTACCTAAGTGTAGTAAGATCTGATCTAATTTTATGAAATAAAAGTAATTAAAATGTTATAAAAAAGAATCTTAATAATAATCCGGCAGATTTTTTTACATTACTATAAAAATTATTTGCGTCATCTATTGTCAAGTATCTGAACTAAAATATAAAGCACTCGAACATCTTGTGGAATTGAGTCAATGCTTAAATGATATTCAACAAAATGGCTAGATGGCGTTTATAAACTAATCAGGTTCATTAAATAATGCTGCCATCTATACATTTCCTTCGAAACTTTGTCATTACTTAAAAACATCGGGGTATGTAGTTCCTAAAAAAATATATAGATGGCGGGAACAAACGGGTTAATAGTGCTGCCATCTAAGAATTTTCCTAAAAACTAATGCAATTCTTAACTAACTACAGTAACAATACTTAGATGGTTCCTCAAACATTTAACAGATGGCGCGTAAAAATATTTTTGCAATTCTTTTTACTACGTTTTTGTAATTGTTTTATTTATCATTTTAGTTTTCGTTTAATTAAAAACATAGTTTATAGGCATAATGATTATGATGAGTTATTATTGTAATGAAATACTGTATTTATCAAATAAATAATTTATTTAAATATTATCATTATCAGATAGGTAATATTATTTAGCAGAAAAAATGAATAATCATCATTAATTTGAGTTCTCCAATGTCGCTTTTGAGCACTTTTTTGCTATGCTTAAATCTTACGAATGAAACAAAAAAATCGGTACCCATCTTTCTTTTTTCGTGAGGAAGTGCCCAAGAATATACACTCTGGCTGGCCGGTGGGGGCAGTTATGTGAGCATACTACCGACCAAATCCGCACGCTGTCTCGAATCTTCAAATGCCGGGATTCTAGGAGGAAGATGTACCTAGGTTCCTTACAGGAAGAAAACTTATTATTTTCGAAGAGGCTGTATCAAAAGTAGGTAAGTACTGTACTGTTCTTCAGTGTCGGTATAGTTAACAGATAATATAAGTTTTCTTTATATCTAAGGCTCAAAACTTCCTTACAACGATAATTAGTAGCTTTACCGAACGTTCCGAGGCAAGATGGAGAAATCGTGGTCCCGCACCTGAGGGGACATTTCGAAACCGAAAACGGCGTAGTAGGTACCTATAGTCGCTGGGGTGCGAGGGGCATTTCTTATTAGGCCACCTTAGACCCGAGGGCGCAGTGTGCAGTTTTAGTCGGTCGAGGCCGACATGTCCACACCACTGCGCAAGGCGACGAAGGATATCCATGGGAATTTCCGCATATAAAACTTATAGTTTGTTATAGTCAGTTTGTCGTCCAACTCACGACGGATCGTCTTTTACCGTGGAGATATATTTGCGTTGCAGTCGACTAAAATACTGTCCGTAATGGCTATATAATATAACGCTACTGCTACTACCCCTTTGGGCCTCGACAGTTAACGCTTCGCCAAAACGTCAGTGGTGATTCGTTACGGGACTCCAGGGACGGATTTTGGGCGTCACAAATTTAACTTTTAACACTATAAAGACAAAAGTAACTTGCAGTCCCTAATAATAATTTGCAAAACGTTTATTTAACGATTAAGTATCGTAAAACGTGAATCCGTCAATTGAAGACCAGAGGCCGCCCCTACACCTTTAATAATGTCAAATCGTGCTAAATTATGTTAGTAAGTACCTACTATTTAACAGTGACAGTATAAGTTTACATTTTCACCATTTTATGGAGTCACGGTTACTGTTACGTCACTGGACTTAAAATAGGAAAAGTTAAGTACCGCAGCGATGCCTTGTGTTGACGCTTCAGTAAGGCCTAGCACGCAATGCGGTTTTAAAACCTCACCATTTTGTTTTGAGCACCTTCTATCATACTTGGGTTGCCTGGAAGAGATCGCCTTTGGCGATAAGGCCGCCCATTGTACATGCAACTTTACGTTTACTACTGTACCGCTAACATTGTTCTAAGGTGTACAATAAAGAATTATCTATCTATCTATCTATCTATCTACTTGCAAGACCAGTCTAATGTAACGCCAGAGCGCTCAACTGCTAAATCTGAGTCGCGGATTCGACTCTTCTTCTTCTGTCGAATCGATGGCATTTTTGAGTTGCCATCGTGGTCACTCAAACTGGTGGTTGTCAGCAATTTGTTTCACGGCAGCACCGCTACTCACGGAGAGGGCCCGAGCATAAGTTTCGCTCTTCGGGAAGGCTTACTACGTCCCTTTCGACTACTGCTCGTGAATACTTATGACCCTTAATTGTTTCTATGCACTCCTAAGCAATTATTAATATTACTTAATAGCATGCGACCAGTTGAAAATATTACTTAATATAGTGTGTATTGGAGAGCATGGCGGGCATGGCCGAGTATTCAAAATCAAAATCAAAATCAAAATCAAAAATCATTTATTCTGCATAGACCAGTAAACGGCACTTACAAAACGTCAATATAAACAAAATAAACAAAAAGGCCCCGACCTGAGAAGACTCCGGCAAGAAACTCAGCGGGCTTTTCTTTTTTTTTTGGTCTATTTACAATAGTTTACTTAGTCTAGATACAAAATTTAGCTGAGTAGCAAGTGGAGTGAACAGCTCATTTCCGGGCTTGTTTATCATCCAAATAATCCTGGATTTTATAGTAAGCTTTTTGACATAACTTATTTTTTACTAAATTTTTAAACTTATTGATGGGCAAATCTCTAATTTCATAGGGGAGCTTATTAAAAAAGCGTATACAATTACCCTGAAAAGAATTTGAAATTTTGTGGAGTCTACTATCACAGACAACGAGATTATTTTTGTGTCTGGTATTTAGGTTATGCCTATCACAAACTCTTGGAAAGTTTGTAATATTTTTTCTAACATACATCAAGTTTTCGAATATATATTGTGAGATTACGGTAAGAATGTTTATTTCCTTAAACTTATCTCGGAGGGAGACTCTTGGGCCCAAATTATAAATGGCTCGCACTGTGTACTGTGTATTGCCAACTGTGTACCTACTGGAGTCTAACCATTATAGATTACGTCACAGGTTGACAAATAATTTCACTCCAATAGGTACAAATAAAATGTCACTTAGTTTAGGCCCCGATCTCAATCATAGATCTGCCGTCCTTTGAAGGTAGGTAAATAAATAAGAGGTTTAAAATTAGATTCACATTAAATATACTGGTATAGATAAACAATGAGATGATTATCCAATTGTGAATTTATATTCTAAGATAATTGACGGACGTAAAACATGACGATATCACCCGTCTTAATTGAGCAGTCCTTCTGGGGGAGTAGCTCCGCCCTACAGAAAACCGTAGCTAATGTATTCCAGCGATGATTAGGTAGTAGAACTCACCAAAGAGTTTTTGTGTTGTCAGTGAAAAGACCGAGAAACCTTCATTGTCTTCTGCACTTATAGCACAGAACTCTTTTAACCATTAAAGGATTGCTTTTAAGTTTCCAAAAAATAAATACAGGCTCCTAATCTCGCCCTGTGTTTGTACCAAACTGTCTACAACCCTTTGTAATCTTATTACATTAGTCTAAGGGTAAAAGCCGATGTATAGTCTACATCGATACCACTTATGTTGGCATCCAGCCAGTGTACAGAGGGGTGATGGCTTTGAGTGTACTGTACTGTAGCATGCTTTTGTCAACCCCATTGTGGCTATTTACTGTGTATTAATTGGAAAATTTGTCAGCTCGGTGCGTAGCTTTAATGTGGTTCAGCAATTATTTGTTGTAGTCTCAGTATAGAATAGAAAACCGTGTATGTGTGAACCTAAAGGAAAAGTAAAAAATCTCTGGTTAATATAAAGTTGAATACTAAGCTAAATAATATTTATATAAATCAAAAATTTTGATGTTTCTTTGTTTTTTTCATATGTAGGTAAGTATTGTATATTCCTATACCAATTATTATGACGAAATTGTAGTAAGTTTTTTTGAGAAGGTATAGAAGTTTGGACAGATACAAAGACTCTTTTGACCGTTATCTAAAATATAAAACAGATACGATATTATGACGGTCAGATAATGCTTTTGTCCGCCTTCGTACAGTTTCTGCGCGTAAAGTTAAACAAAAAAATTAAAAAGTGCCTACAAACCTCAATCTGTGTTCCTATATTCAGACATTATGATCAGACAGCTAAAAAATGTGACGACTTTTTTGCTTTTAGACTACCGCCTGCAGCAAGCCATTGCCAAAGTCACGTATATTGTTTAGTCAGAATAGTTAGTGCAACGACTAGCAAACGAGGTAAACTTGTGCTCCAAAGAGGATGGTAGGATCTTATACACTTTAGATAGACGTATATCAAACTTGAAAAGATGAAAGATTTGAGAATGTTCCATAAAAAAAGAATCAATAGGTGTTAAGGCACCCAAAAATAGAACCTCTTGGAAAAACTTCGCTGAATAACTTCATCAAACAATAACGTTCCGCTCTTATTTACAATAGGAAAATAATCAAAGTGAAATATCATTTTCGGAAGCTCGCAGTAGTTTTTACAGTGATTCATCCGGATAGATAACACTAATATTTTACGAGAAGGGACGGCGCAAATGAATGACAGCGACGATTGATGGGGCTTCGCTTGTTATTTGAAAAAGCGAAGGGCCATTTTCACCATTCCACTGGAAATATATATCATTGGAAACGTCAACAGAGTAGAAAATTAAAGTCAATAAGACTCGCATGCCCAGTAATAAGCCCTCACCGTCAGACTGTTATGAAACGCCTTTATCTTGCGAGGGTAAAAAAATTGCCCAATTTGTCAACTGCTAAACTCGAGGCGCTAAGTGCCATTCTATTGGCTCTTACCTTCATTCTATGAACATTCACCCTTTGGTTGTGAATTCAGCTTGAGAGTTGTTTGAAACCCTAATTTATATTTAAAAAAAAATTTCTGTTCTTTTACATTTTATTTTACATTACCTGAGTTTCAAACTACCAAATTCGCATGATGTGGTCTTTACATGAAACTGAATACTAACACAACAGAAATAAAGAACAACATACATCTATCTAAAGTATTTAGAACCCTAGAGACACTTAAGTTAACCTCACTTACCAGTCAGTGCAGTCTTCCAGGATACAATTTCCCAACGTTACGAAATCCGATGACTATGAGACAACTCCTGGGTCCTTTAAGCGGGGCGTGAAAAAGCATCTGATGAGGCCGTCAAGCTGAGCGCCACCATTGTAGCACTGAACGTGTTTGCAATGGTGACCCTCTTTCATGGGACTTTGCCTTCAGCTTAACATCAGGCGAGGTGAAGTCAAATTGACGTGCCATAGATAAAAAAAAAAAAAAACTGCTGCGAACCCACCCTAATATAAATTGGAATTGGGATATTATATATACTAAGACACTGCCCTAAAACTAATTTTGCATGACGTGGCCTTATACCCAACAAAGATTAACAGTATAATAAGTGTAGAGTAATAAATAGTACGTACGTGAATGTGCATAACATTGCGGAACTATAATATTACACTATTTATATCCATCTGATTACAGTATCTCGGCACCACAAACTTGAATGCAATAAACATTAGATAATGTTTTATATTTTTGTGCGTTGTTTTTCTACGTTTTATCTGTTATTGCATCCTAGGGCGAAGTTATGGCGTGGCCATGACGGATGTTTATAGAGAAATATCATCGCACGTGCGATAAATGTTACTGTTTCTTTTGTACGGTTTTTTCTTCTATTAAATCGCCCTTAGGCGAAGTAGTAACAACTGCGATACACAATAAATAATGAAGTTTTTTAATATATTATAGTGTTTACTATTTACTCACACATCATTATATTTTATGTATTATATATTTTTGAGTGTTCGACTTACTTTGGATTTGAGGTAAGTTATTCAATTTAAGTGTCATCGTTATCTTTTTAAATGTTCTTCCGATTGTGTCTGGGACCTTATTCTTTTGGTTTGACTTATACGGCTTTTATGGATCTGCCATCAAGCTCATGTTGGGGTCCCACAGATATAAATTTATTAACGAATATTAGAAGAGTAGGAGAGTTTTCATATATTACTGCTACCCCAACATTTGATAAAGTACTCTCTTTCCTTACAATTTTAATTTTAAAAAGGGCAGTACCTTCATTTCATTCCAAACTTGGAACATGCTTCTCACTGCACCTAATAAAAGAACATGAGTGTAGGAATTTTCTAAGCATCGAAGGGATGGAGAATGGGCGGTATTGATAGGCAAAATGTTTTAAGAAAATTAATCTATAGGGAGGTACGTTGACAGGGACCATTATGTTTAGGAACTTTAAGTACGTACAAATGGTCCTTGGTTTTTAATAAAGCCGAGGGTAAGCCGAGTATTAGTCCAATATCAGGGAGTGCAAACCGATGTTGCCCTCACAGTATGCAAGCGTAGTATATGAAGTTTTTTATGACTGAAACAAGGACATTTGATTTGACATAGTATAGATAAGCAATGGAATTGTTACCTATATGGAATAAAATAAACATTTTCATTAACTTTACTGACATGTACATAAAGCAGGTTTTTGTTTTAAATTGTTTCTTATGAATCCACCTGCGCGGAACTCTAACGCATTTAATAAATTTCAACGTAGTAGCAATAGTTACTTCTCCACTCCCATGTGGTATCGTAATGATATACATTTATGATGTTTAACAAATAATGTAATTATCTACTGGTGAAAGAATTTTCAAAATCAAGATTATATTATAATATAGCCCTTATAATATCATAAACTCACGACTCACTAAGTACTACTATTCTTTACCCCTTTATAAAGATAGTATAGAAGTACAGCTACAAAATTTTGGTATTACCGTGTTTATAATCCTGCGAAATAGCGGTGTATTTAGTAGATCAGAGAATATCTTCTACCTCTGAAAAAAGAATTTATTGTTTTTTTTGGGCAAATAATGGCCAAAGTTAATTACTTAAAAACATTTCCTTTCTGACATTGTGCAAATCATATTTTCGGTGTTGCTAGCTTACCATTCAATGTATTCTCAAGATTTTCTTGACGTGTCCACATTAACTCTTACATTGTTTATAGAACCAGAGAATGCAATTCACCCTATAATACGGTTAATATTAAAATATTGCATCGAACCCATGCATTTTTTTTCGAAAGCGTATCGAGGCAAAACATTGGCTTTTTTCACCCTAAAAATCACCCCCACAAAAATAATACAAGTATTTGTACTCTCATTTTTTTACGCCGTGGGGTGAAACCTCATTTAAATACGTCATAATATGCGTTACATTTATTATTATATCCTATAAAATGTTATCTCTTTCAATATACATATAATTCTAATAATTTTCTAAGCTTTTTCTCAACTCAGTTGGGTTTGGCTTCATAGTCTAACTAGCAATATGGAAGTTCTGTAGTAAGTCTAGCCGAATTTTGATAGCTCCAACTACCTGAAACGACTTCCAAATGTGATTATATGATAAGCGACACACGGATATTATCGTCTACAGAATATAATTTTAATAATATTTTACATAAATGTTAAGTTTTCACAACTCCGAAGGACTAACGCAACGAGGGTTACGATAAAAGCTATTTTTTTCAGTGAACCCATTAATTTATGTGACTTCTTCAATTTTCATATTGTCCTAAATAAATATAATAGCTAATAATTTCCATTCCCAAAACTCGTAGTTTCATTACAATAGAATATCATTTATTGTGAGAGGCTCAATTCCTGGAACATAATAAATTCTAACCTTTAAGAATTTTTAATTTGAGTACTCGTAGTCGTATGATTAAATATTTACAGAGTCAAAGGTCCGCCCTGACTCGACCCAGCCCATTACACAATCACAGTTAAAAAGAAGTTGCACAACAGATATTTATGTTTCCAAAGTAGCCCAAGTTATGGTATCTATTTGAATTTTCCATTAGTTAATTGTCCCTTTTATAGCAGTAAAAGAAATATTTCATTCGTAACTAAAAATAGAATTCTTAAAGGAAGAGATGATCATTTGAAATTGCGTTGAATTATTTTTGTTTGTGCAAATATGTACCTAGTATTTAAATAGATACAATTATTTTGTTATTTTTCAAGTACCTATACTGAATAAATTATTTAGGTCATCTTAGAATGGTTTAGGCGCATTAGGGCTAATTCTCATTATGGCAACCGACTCGCTAATGGACTACTTTTTGTTCTCGGTTGCGCCCGAAGAAATTTTATTGTCGTGGTATTGTGAAGATACAAATAAAATGAATAAAAGCTTTAACGATTCCTATCTATAAAAAAAGTTTAACCTTATCGCATTGGTATGTCATATATTCGGCATACGTAAAATTCTCCTACCCCAATGATATTTCTACAAAATCTCAGTGTGTTTCCCTCATCGTAGATAAAAGGGCGCGATCGTATGACACATTATTCATATCGAGGGGCGTCATACTAAAGATATTGTGGAAAGGGCACTAAGATTGCCAACTGCAATACATTGTTCCCTAGCTCCTTGTTTTGACGTGACAGAACAGCCCTAGACATTGGCCAAACAAGTTTAAGCGTGTAAGTAATCTATTAACATGCTTTTCAAATGACGACTTTATTTCCTTCCAATAAGTAAGTTGAAGAATTTTCGGTGAATGCAAAATAGTGTTGGTATTGCATGGCGTAATAAATGTTGCGTATCGATGCGTTTGAAGATAAGTAATGAAGAACTTATAGATTGCGTTTAGAATACGAATGTGTGTAGATAATTTTGCGAAATAAATGTGGTCGTTATATTTTCAAATTTTTGTTTTGAATTTAGTAGGTTTAGGAATCCGTGAAGAATTAATTCAATGTGGCGGAGTTTAGGTATATTTTTGACGGGTAAGACTAACTGGACACTGTAAACTTTAATAATGAAGGTGCGCTACGGATGAATGATGATATTACATGCAAAAGTAGATACTAACACTTTGGCCACGTCATCACAGGTCAAACTTAATATGTAGAACACATCAACACAATATTATAAGTATGAAACCGAATATATTCTAAATACAATACATTATATTATATCTAAACATATCACATTACCTTTAAAACAAAATCACTACAATTATTCCACAACCACAACACAAATCTTAAGCATAGACTCAAGGGGTGACCAACACAAGACCATGCACCACGTACATTGCAATCTAATTTATTAACTTAGCTTTATTGGCGAAACCCATCTCTTTTATATGTTTGTTACTTATGCACGACTTTCCTGTACAGCCCTCTTGAAACAAAATGGGGATGGATCTCTCAATTGCGTTACTTCTTTGTTTCTGCGACTTATAGCAATAAGTAATGTCTTGTGGTGTTTTCATCCCATTACCTGGATGACACATACCATAAATATATCGACACCATGTCATATATTTCGCTTGTTTGAAATATTGTACTGTTTTGTCCAGTTCCCGTCTTGTTTTGTTTTATGTAGACAGTAACACAATTTATTATAAATTTTCACGAAAATGTGTAGAAACTCGTAGTTATTTTACGCAAACAGTAGACAAATGGACAATACATATATTGAAATCTAAAGAACGATAAACAAATTAGTATATTTATTGAAAGATTGATTCGAATTAAATTTCAGTTTTTTATGAGTAGATATATCAGTTTATAAATCATCATACATGTACAGTGGGCTCCAAAATATCCTATACAACGAAATTACACTTAGAAGATCTTATATATAATTCTTTGACAGCCTAAGTGTAATTTAATCAAAAGTAACATAGAAAGCGTAAATAAAATAAACTATCGATGTCTTGTTTCTTTATAAGAAAATAAGTAAACTCATGTATGCAGTTTAAATTGTTCAGAAACTTTTGAAGCTTCAAAAGTTTCTAGACAATTCGAAACTAAAATTGTATGAAGTGATGTCACAACACAACTACTAGTCTTAGAAGTTACTGGATAAGTAGATCTACTTACTTATTAAAGAAATTAAGTTTAGGTTAGGTTACTTATTTTCTTATAAAAAAACAAGACATGGATTTAGGCTATTTTATTAACGCTACTTGTGTTACTTTTGGGTAAATTAAACTTAGACTCTCAAAGGATTATAGCTGAATGTTCTCTACCGAATATTGAAGAGCCTTATCCATTACTAATATTGTATGATACACATGGAAAGAGATGAGGTGACCGTTGTTCAAATCAAAGTAGATAATAAAAAATTTAATAAAATTTTAGTGTTCCGATTTAAAACTCGTAAATTAAAAATTCTAAATTTGACCAGTGACCCGGGCGTCATTCGTTATTGAAGGCGACATTAATCAAATTAAACCAACCGTTGGAGGACAAAGGATAGCTGATTCTTATTTTAGTGATGGTGTTTGGTATGTAAGTTTTTCACGTTACGATAAAAAAAACAAAAGTATAAAAATTAGGCCCTAACTAGGTAGTTAGTACGACTATTTCGTACGTATTAATCAAAGAATCAAAGAATCAATTTCGTTTATTCAGTTTAGGCACATAAAGAACACTTATGAATGTCAAAGTCTTACAATAATTATGCTCCTACATTTGTCAAAAATATTATAATTTATGATGATCACATTAATTTTTGTCTACTGTTACTATCAAACCTATAAGGCGTTATGTGCTAAGGAAGTGCATGAGCATACTCTCAAAAAAAATATCAGCCAAATAAGTTCAGTGGTTTTCACAATCAGGTATAATTTTTGCCGCGTTACGATTTCATTGTGTTTAAATTTAGAAGCACAAGTCCTTACTAGATTTGCCTGAATACACTCTCATTTTTATAGACATTAATTACTTAAGTTACTAACAACTGCTGGTGCATGAATATCGACTTTTCCCAACTCTAAAAATATTATGAAACAACTGATTTCATTGAGAACGATCCGTGACGGATTCGTCCGGGATCGAACATTTTCTGTCATCCGGGTAAGGGCAGGGGCCAAGGATCAGCTGTCATTGTTCTAATTAAATGTTTCTTTTTGTCCAAAATTTTAAAGTTTGTTGAGTTTGTGATGATTATATGAATAAAAAACTGCTTATTTTTCAGGTATATTAACAATAGGAATTCTGGTGTTTAAATTCTATGTACAAGGCGTGAAATATTCAGACGAAGCAGGTGACATACGGTGAACTACAGTAACTCTACAGCATAAACCTTAAGATCACCCATCGCTCGTCTTATAGGTTATCTAATACCTATCTTCTGTTCAGTATAAATCCACGGCTAAAAATAAAATAATAAATCACGACGAGTTGTTTCATAATACGACCTCCGTGGCGTAGCGGTAGTGAACGCGACTGCTACGCAGGAGGTGCGGGTTCGATTCCCGCTCAGTGCAAATATTTGTGTGCTTGAATATGAATATCTGCATTGGTCTGGGTGTTTCTATGTATAATATGTATGTATTTACAAAAAAAAATGTATCTATGTATGTTTATCCGCATTCTAGAACCCGTAACACAAGCTAGTTAAACTATGCTTACCATGGGTCTAGGTGACGTTGTGTAGATTGTCCTAGAATATTTATTATTTATTTATTATTATTAAAAGAATACTTAAATATTTAAATACAAATTTTCATTCAAAAATGTATTTTAACTAGAACGATATCAATAATTTTATACAGGGGTTGTGCCGTTTTTTCCAGGGTTATGAAGTTTCTTTTCTATATAGTTACTGTTATCCTTAGAAGAACAAAATGAGCGAGAGACATACATACCTTCACATAAAACCAACGTGAAAAAGTGGCAGTATATACGAACCGTGAAACGATTTTTTATAAACCATTATCAACTTTGACAGAAATAGATATTACAGTGACGTCACTGTTTCTACACTAATAGTCACAAGTCACTGCCACAAACTGCCAAATCACTGACTTTTTAAATTCGGTAACGCAGTAATATGGGCGTTTGGGAGTCTATTTACGCTAGTAATATTAATGTCAATGAATTTTATTTCTGCGACAGCCCCAATATAGGTTCAGTTTTAATTTATCTCTTTTCTTTCCTTACCTCAGAAATGTATGTATGGTCATGACTCATGCCTATAAGATAAACTATTCAAAGTTAATATTATTCAAAGTATGCTAGGCCTTGCGATCTCATATCTATGTGGTTAGAGAAACCCGAGTATTAACGCGATCATATATGTTATGGTAAATACAATAATTTACCTTTTGATTTTAACTACCCCCATATCGCATTTGTTACGACACACTACACTTTGTTTGTTGTTTGCCACTACTACGGACCCCGAAACAACATTAGGTATAGTTTTTTGAATCACCGGATTCCATGTCGCGGATTTTTAAAAAGTCAAATAATGTTAGGTATTGTGCATCTACACGTTTTCCAAGTCCCAACGAGGGTCCATAAACACAAACTTCTGAATAGAGTGTTAGGCTTGACTTGCGTGGATTTGCGCGAGCTGGTCACCATTCCGAGATGGTGTTAGTTTTGGAATACAGATCAAAGGAAACTGAATACGATTTCGGTGTATTTTTGTTTTATTATTGGGATACTTTATTGTTGGGATGCGTACTCGCTGAAAACAATAGCGGGTACCTATGTCTATATATGTATGCTATTTGTGTATACCTAATTATGTGTGTATGGATGTATGTGTGTATGGTGATAGGTGTGTGTATGTATGTGTATATGTACATGCTGCATATTAGGTAGCTTATTGTGTCGTGTTTGACTAGATTTTATTATTTTCTCCATATAATATTTCTGCGCACCAAACTGCCCAGAAACACTTTTCTCCTGCTTTTCTGTCCATCCTATGGTTGCCTGTAAGAGATTGCCGCAGAGCGATAAGGCCGCCAATTGTATTTACCATGGTTACTTTGTACTTGTTCTGTATTTTTTTCATATTGGTGTACAATAAAGACATTTATTATTATTTCACTTTATTCACACTTTTCATATTTTTTTACATTTTTAAATATAAATATACAACAATAAAAAACAATATATACATTTAAAAATATAAAAAAACAGAGTACCACCGGTATCGGATACAGGGATCAAGCTACCGGTGGTTAGGGCTCCAGAGAAAGGAACCTCCTCACGATGCGCGCCGTGTCTAGTAGCACAGCCTTCTGCATCTGGCCCTTGACCCAACCGTCTAACCCGAGCCTCTTTAGGTGTTGTTCCATTATTATTATTATTATTATTATTTACACATTCATTGTCGCTCACGCGAGCGGTTGTGCATGAACAACACTGGTGATTTTTACTGAGCAGATTTTTCTAAGCACGATACAAATTTTAGAGCAGCTCATCATCATCATCATCATCATCCTTGCGCTAATCCCGGTCGCATCTGAAACCTTCACCTCAGAGATCAGGGGCCACTATCCAACTTTTTCTCTTTCACCTCGTACACTATTACTACTATCACATATTATAGGTGTTTACACTATTTATTCAAGGCATCTGCGAAAGCCAAACCTGCCGCAATAAAAATATGTCAATTCGAACGCAATATCCAACACTACTTCAACGTCTAAGTATGTCTCGTCTATCATGATTGACCATAATAATATGTTGCTACACTTGCTAACGTGTAAACTGCATCAAGCTTTTGTCAAGGTCGGATGCTTGTCAAGCCTTGGCAAGCGTGTAAACGTAGCATTAAGAAAAGGTGATAAACCAGCTCACCATACCCATTCGCCTAATGACTGGTGGTCATTAGCTATATCAAACTACAAAACGATTAAAGAAATACTTCACTGATAGTTCACAAATGACTCATCCTGGTAGTGTAACCAACTATCGTCACTTTGCTGCTTTCATGGATTACCTGTTCATCCTAAGGTTACCGTGACAAGACTGTCCATTGTACATACATGCAACTTTATACTCACTGTACTGCTTTGTTCTTGGTGTACAATAAAAAAATATCTATCTTGGTAAATAGATAGATAATTCTTTAGGTACTGTAATTTACATACCATATAGTGCAGCAACCGTATAGTGTACGCAAGTACCTACACGTAATAAATTTCTTTAAAAAACCAACGTGACTGTTAACAATGATTTACAATCGTATTAAACGAACCGATAGTTATTTAAACAGATATTAGCTATCAATATAAACCCGCATGTTTACCATTGGTACCATAGAGAAATTAAATGTAAAATATGCGGTATGTAAATCAATCGTTTAAATTTATCGATTTTTCATTTACGTATGTTTGTGTTCGAGTATGGAGAAAAACATCGACATGTTTACCTAGAAACTTAGTAATAGCAAAGCACCGATTACTGAAATATTAATTGTAATTGGTTAATTTGCAGTGAACATCAATCAGTAAATAGGAAGCGGCAAATTCATCTGTGTGGTAGTCATTATTGAGATATGTATGTGTTTTTATGGAACTTCAAATTATTTATTTAATTAATAGATATTTGCTTCGGATGTATACTTTTTAGTACTATATAGGCAGGGCAGTGTCGATTTTTAAATTAGGAACATTTAAGTATCTGTTCACATCACAAAAAAGAATGACATCGACAGTATTAATAAGAGTTGAAAGTTATTGAAAGTTAAACTTACAATTTTTTACCTTTTAAACATTTTAACCATGCTGTGTTTATCTGTAGTAGTTATCAAACCAATTTATTTTAATTACCCGCCTACTTTTTACTGCCGCAATCAGAATTCAAAATAGACATTCATCGAAGCGCCTGGAAATACCATCGTCTCGGTCGGTGCCAAATACCACAAGAAAAATATTTTCTAAACGCCATGGGTGCCGAACACTAATCGAACAATGGGCATGACATACCTAAATCGCGACGTAATAGTAATAAATTCTATTGTTGTTAAACAAAAACCCAGTGGTAACAGAGGGTGACACGGTTGAAGCGCGACTACAATGCTAAACGGAATATCAATATCAGAGCATCACTTTTCATACGCCGACGAAATGTTCAAAAATGCGAGTTAAAATAAACTTTGTGATAAATGGAGTTAAGTTTAAAATTGAGATGTGGCGGTTTAGCAAAAAATACGACAGCGCTCATGCTTGTGCTTGCACTCGCTTTATTGGATTTCCAACTCTTTTTCAAGTAATTTTTGAAAATGCAATCGGTGTATATGTTAGCGAGTAGACTGCTGTCATTTGTCTTCGCAAACGAACCGATTTGTGCGTCGGCGAATGGGTAACGGATGTTGCAGGAAGGCACGTGTCCGACGGGCTGACTTATTATTACATTGACTTATTGGAACGTTTATTATAGTCTATTAGTAAATTACATTGAACTAGAACCGTGTTATTCACGATGTAGTTTTAGTATCAAAAGGTTTTATTGTAATGAAAAATGATATTAGATAAAAAATGTAAGTATTAAATAAAAGTGAGACTTTTATTTTATGATGAGTTTAATCATTCACTCACTGTGAGGTGTAAGTGTATTTAAATTATTCAAATTACGTTCAAGTACATACATAATTGCTCCCTTGGGAACAAACAATATTTAAATGAATGACACATTTGATTTGTTGACTAGTGACACATAGTATTCACTAATGATGAACAATACAGTAAATGAAAAAAGTTGTTAAACCTTACACTTTAAACAAATTTCCTGCGAAACAAAATCATTTTTGATTGATTTGATGTGTCAACAATGTGAAGAATCCTATCCTTGACGTTTCAATCTAAAATCATCAAGATTCGTTCATAAATAATGCGACAATTAATATCTTCCCCCATTTTCCTCCTATCATAAAAGCTCTCAGCAAAAGTTGCTTTTTGAATCAAAGAACACGTGTTCAAAGTTACCAAAAACCAGCTAAGCAATTCCTTCTAGATCGGAACTAACAAACACACAAACATCCGGACGAAAGTAAATCGGTCACTTTGTCGAAACGGAGTCTCTAGCTTCTCTAAAAAGAGAGAGAAACGTTGCGTAAATTATAACAGAAAGCAATGTTCGATGGGGCATCTTGGTAAACTTTATGGATAGAAATGAATAATTCAAGAAGCGATTCGGCAGTCCGTCAGGCTCCCAGCCCCGTTGCATTTTGTACGTAAATCTGCAGTAATACGAGGATATCGTATGCCGTGTTCACGAGTTATATTCTTCATCTTTCTGTTTTACATTCCTACGATGAAGCCCGACACATGTCTGAATTCTGTCGGCACCTATTATCTGCTTGGTTTCAAATCGTTGCTATTTTCGTCACCTGTTTCGTTTTGTATTGCTTGAATTTAAAATTTCTGATTCGTAAGGGTGTTACTATACCAACGATGGATTGTCACTCAAAGTGTATAGCGGGGTTAATTGAACGGTTGCTAGGGTGACGGTGTACAATAGAGAGCTGAAGAGGGCAAGTATGTAAGTACTAGAATCTATAAATTAAAGTAGATTAATCAATTCTACCATCGATCGATCGACTAATGTGGTAACATCCTTAGTAGCAATGGTATTTATACAATATAATGCTTCACAATTTCTAATTTTACTATAGTGTGAATACACCTAGGATTAAAATAAGAATATATATAAATATTGTCTGTGAAACCGTTGGTAGTTTACGCTAATATTGTATAGTTTTATTTCAATAAACCGTGGTGAATTATACTAGGTATTTTAGTGTAACGATATCTAAAAACTAGTTAGGGGAGTAGAAATAAAAAATGTACACTATACCGCTTGTATCAAATAAACTTACCCAAGCTCTCTACAACTTGCCATAACGGCCAGAAATAATTTATTTATTCAATTTAAACAGAGCTGTAAAAGAAAAAGCTTTCCTCTTTATAAATCCACTTTCACGTATTCAGTTTTCCATAAAAATCTAATAGAGAAAGCATTTCGCTTGAGTCCGCCATTGCTCTCCATTTTAATGAATAAGTAAACAAAATTAGTGGGCCCAATATCGGAATAAGTGAAACGAGGAGGTCAAAGCTACGGTCGTAGCATATAAAGTGTCCATTTGAAGGAAATAATTTTAAGTTACATCGTTCCGACCCGTTTTATTCTCAATCCAAAGAAATTTAAAGCACTAATGTACTTTCCATCTACACTAATGTATATTTTAAAGTGCCTAGCCCCTGAAACGAACGTAAAAAATCGTATATTATGTTATTATGTCTACCTTTGCTACAGTTAACTATTTTCTCACAAAATATATTTTATTTAAACTTGGTATTTAGTGAAAGTTATACATTTTGTTGTTTGCTTTACGACACAGACCTGGGGAGTTGCTTCTTACAACAACGGTTCCCATACATGACGAAGAAAAAAAAATCACAAGTTTATTAGTATAACAGTCCAGTGCTGGAAATAGGCCTCTCCCAATGAAGGAAGGCTTTGGCCTACAGTTTCCGTGCCGGTAAGGCTTTGTTGGAAAAACATATATAATTAGAACTATAACTCTCTATAATAATTATGTTAACATTGAAATTGAATAAAATTTAGAACTAGGTACAACATCCTAGATTTTATATCGAAGCAGTAATATTATTGAAATAAAAATAACTTCACATTTAACCCCCACTTCACCACACTTGAAAATATCTTGAGTGCATCGTTGAAAGTAAATGGTGGTATAATTTCTAGTTCCACTGCGTTTGGATTGCATTTAGAGACGGTAGGGGATGAAGCTGGATAAACTTTATGTTAACTGTGAGCAATAAAAATAGCCTTTATGACGATACGTGGAATAGTTACGTTTGTTTGCGTTAATTCGCCGTTTTGCCGTCGAAGTTGTTCTAAAATGTAGAACGTTATTAAGAATATATAAACATTTTAGCGCTCAGTAGTATTAACTTTTAAATACAAACTATATAAATCCTATTATAGTTCGAAAGATAGCGCTACATTTTTGTAGAATAAATGTACAGGTTCTAAGTTAATGCTCATGCAAATTAATCTACTTAAGGCTATAAGCGGCTCAGTGTTAATACTCATTTGTTACTAGTTTTCCTGGTAACGTTCCCAAAAACGATGATATCTCCTATCTAGCTAGCTCCTATCCTCCTCCTATCCTATCCTAGCTATAATAAATATATTTTCTTTCTTTCTTTCTTTCTTTCTTTCTTTCTTTCTTTCTTTCTTTCTTTCTTTCTTTCTTTCTTTCTTTCTTTCTTTCTTTCTTTCTTGCTTTCTTTCTATCCTACTTGAGCAGTGGGGATGTACCTTCACCCTACAGAATATCACGGCTAATATAATAACCTTGTGTTGTGTGTAGTCAGAGCTCACTGGAGAGGTTTTGTGTTGGCAGTGTGCAAAGACCGCAGGTATAACTTGACACAGGTATGCGATGGTATGTAACCCTGCTATGTCTTCTGCACTGACAGTAACAAAACAATCTCTTATAGATAGTACCTAATAGTACCTACGCTTTGCATAAGAGAATTATTTTTAAATTCACTCCTATTTTCTTCTCCTAGCTGTTATTGATGCATTGATGCAATTATTGTTATTGAAATAACTCAAAATTATTAAATATTATTCGCTTAGACATGGTCATAGCATGATAGATCATAGCATGAAACAAGCTATGCCTCAAGAGAGTAGAGAGTATTAAAATGTTGTTATATTTTTGTTCTTTGTTATTATTAAAAGAGGTAGGTAGTGCCCGTATCGGTAATTAAATTGATGAATTCGACGTAAGTTGTTAATCAAAATATTTGTTTGGGTAGTGTAAAAGCAGCGGCAAGTTTGCACAAAATGCCTTTTAATTTGTATCGGCCACAACCCCGTCAAATTTTTAATTAATTTCGTTGTTGCAATTTATGGGTGAAGTGCACAACGTAAATTCGGTAATTATTATTAACTGCCGTAACCCAATAGAATTCGTTGGTTTTATTCAACACTATGAGTAAAAAGTCACCTTTGTGTTTTCTGTGAAGTCACGTGGTGTTCAACACGAGGAGAATATGAAGTATGAACGGTGAACATATAAATTAGTAGTTCTATGAGCAGTAGAGTTCCTGAGTACCTACACTTTTTTACAACAAATCGATTAACTTGCGTCTAGTCCGGAATTGATGCGATTGAGCTAAATCGGCGAACTTGTCGAAACGGAGACTCTATCTCGTTTATCTCAAGTGAATATAGCAAAATAGTATTATGTTCATTGTATAGAGGTTTTAACTACGATAGTATGATACTGATTTTATAGAAAGTTATTTATATCAAAATTAGCAAGATCACCAGAAACTTTTTTCGTATGTACGAGTATAGGTAATCTAATTTACAAGAAAATTCGCTGTTATTCATTTCTTTTCTTTTTATTACGCTATGTGTGCGTCTGTACTTCTGCCTTTATGCTAATCTGTCCTTCTGCTAATCTGGGATTTTGCTATTCCGGGTTTTTGCGAATCTGTCCTTCTGCTACAGAGGCGTATAGGTATATAAAATGGTATTCTTTCGTTTTCCATAAATTCATTTGCACTAATTTCGTTTGCCATAATCATCCCCGGTCATAATATTTACTTGCACTATTATCATTTATACTAATAACGTTTGACATAACAACTCAACAGTCATAACGTTTATTTGCCATAAAATCACTTTCTATAACAACATATATCATAATAATTCGTTTCCATAAGTAACATATCTCATAATCGACTCTTGACATAATCAAAATTTGATATAATTATGAAAATAATACATAATATTGTTAGGTCAAAATTAATTATCGTTAATACCCCGACTCAGCCCACCCTTTTTTAAACCACCCAGAAGTAGGAGCCCGCTCAGCGGGCTCCGTCGAGCTTATTTAGTAGACGTCATATGAGGTTTAGTTTCAGGTTTAATTGTGAATAAAAAATCTGTGTCGTATAATTGACATTATGGAAAACGAAAGTTATGGCAAATACATTTATGGATTTTAATTATTATGACACTTGATCGATTATGACCAATGAAATTAGTGAAAGTGATTTTATGTCATTTCACGATTATGGCAACTGAAACGTTATTTCTAATGAAATTATAGCAACTACCAGTATGGCATATAAAATTATGGCAAACATTAGTAAACCATATAAAATGAATCTATTATTTATAAAAGTTGCGTGTCACAGTGTTTTTCTGAAAACTCCTCTGAAATGGTTTGATTTATTTTGAGAATCATACGTATACATTTTTTTAATTTCCTAGGAGATCGGAATTAGAAATTCAAGTGAATAGAGCCGCGGGCAATAACAAGCATTTGTATGAATTCATAATAATACCTTGTTTACTTCACAGACACATAGCAAATTATATATAATTCTAACTGCATGATCTCTAGAATATTGTAAGTGATAAAGTCACGGAACTACTGCAACTTGGACTACTAGATATGTCAGCAACAAGACTACCTACTACGAGTTACTACTCTGCTCAATACTTGTTTCGGTTTAACCGAGTTTGATTCTATACATACATCCAATCTTTTTAGGTACGTATTTTTAATTCTTAAGGCGCTTTATACAATTTGTTGTTAACAAATTTTAGAACTGTGTCATTTTCACATCTCCAAACGTACGGGATATGGAGACGTTATAATGGGGGGATTCGATTTAATTGGAAAAGGAGAACATCCAATACCCATCGTAAAGAGTCTTTATTCTTTGCGTGTTCGTTCGTAGTTGGTCCAGACACGAGACGGGTAGACCGTACCGACTATGTTTACCACACCATGTCTATTGGTAGATAATAGAAGATTTCTATTCATATAATAATTATATGCATATGAATATGACTTTTGGCACGTTAACCGTTTGTCAATCTGCCGTCTGTCACGGTTGTCATCAAAACATCTAATGACAGTCATTACGGCGTAGCAGGCCCAAAAAAGTCAATTGGTGATGAAGGTCTGGTCGTGTAATTGGTGTCTGTATATTGGTATTGTGAATATTAAAAAACTTAAGTTATTAGAATCTGAAGACTGAAATATTTTTGAAGATCTTGCGCGCCTGTTTCTCTGGGATGGATGCCAGCACTACTGAACGGATTTTAAGCGGTTTTTTTACTAGCAAGCAAACTTCAATTCCAATTGGTTGAGTAGAACCGGGGATCAAATCAAAATTACATAAATAGTCGACAAGCGGAGCCGCGGTCACCAGCTCGTGTTCGTATTAAGCTTGTTACATCTAGTGTAATATCTTTTTATATCCATACACGTGCATCGGCCAAACCGCGGCGACATGCTGTCGCCATTATGCGTACGTCCATTGGTGTTCAAATTAAATACATAAAGAAGCAGTATTTACATACAACTATCCTGTACAGACCATTGCACAAGTGCGTCAGATGGTGAAACCGAGTTAGCGAGCCAGAAGCTACAAATAAATAATAATATTAAACGTGAACTAGACCACAATTTTATTATATTGTTTACGCTTTTGTTTTGTTTACTATTAAAATATACATGTAGATACGATATACTACAAACACAATGTTTGGAAACGGTCAAATGTATTTTAAGTATTTGATAATGCTATTTGACACATGGGGATGTCATATCCCCTAAATTATTCACCAACAAACTGGAGGATGTCTTTATGACAGTACAGTTACAGTAGGCAGTAAAACTAAGGGGTGCGACTGTTGAAACACCTCCTCGCCCGGTGCACCCTGGGCAACGTGGGCGATGACACATCATTGATTGCTTCTCTGGAGTAGCTGGTGTCAACGCTGACGGCAAAGATTTCAACACATAGGGCCGTCTGATAGGCCCTGTTCCTCCAGCACACCTTGGAGGAGCAGAGTAGGAGCCAGCGGCTGGTCAACTAAGACCACCGCCGAGCCCAAAGACCGTGATCAACCCATCCGGGTTAATGGGTGCTTCCCCTTCAGTGAGGACTCAAAGATGGGCTCGGTGTGCACTTACACTGCCACCGAGCAGGCAGGGGAGATTATTTTCCCTGCCCCCCTCTTCAAATCGTAATCTCGGAAGGAGTGTCGTGGTCATGTCTCGCGGCTCTGACCGGGGGCGAGGGTCTTGGCTTAACCGCCCGGACTGCGAGGAAGAAAACCTCTCTAAAAAATTACCCCGAATCCCGTGTTCTGGTGCGTGACCAGGGGATGCATGGCTGATGGGTAGTTCAGTTCCAAGCGCACTCTCAGCCGAGATACCTGCGGACCTCTCGGTTGGGTTATAAATGTACGCTTACCCGGGTACTGGGGGGGCTCTACCCGGGCTGACCATTATTTCTCCCTCACTCGTGGGAACAATATGAAAACTGTACAAAATAAAACTGATGTGAGTATGGAGGACCTACCAGCAGGTCAAGATGGAGGAGGCGTCGCAGACAAACATGACTGTGAGCCTTTAGTGAACGATCAAGCGGGGTCAGTGGTCATAGCGGCCAAGCCGGCTAGATCGGTAAGAAGATCAGCACGTGTTCGTGCCGTTTCAGCCGATCGCGGTCCCCCGACTGTCGACATGGTGGACGTGAGCAAGACGTCGATGAGCGCGACATCAACGCGGGGCTCAACTATCTCGTTGAGCTCCAAATGCTTGAAGTCGCAGAAGCGCGACCGATCTGAGGAGTTGACAGGGGGATTAGACGACCCTGTTGAAGGACCTCCTGCCCCGAAAGTGTCTACAGCGGGTAGAGGACGCACGATTACGGGTGCTTCGGCCTTGAATATAGGCCCCACTCGTAAAGCGGAACTAGCGCGACGGCGTCGTGAGGAGGAACAGCTCGCCATTGAACGTGCAGAGCAAATTGCTGCAGAGCTCTTGTCCAATATGGATAAGAATCCGCACTCTGCGGCGGAGCTGTTAAAGAGGTCAAAAGGTAGCGTGGCCATAATTATGGAGGTGGCCACCAAGTCTTCCAACCTCAAGGGGACTAGCCAGAAGCTTCTTAAGACTGCGGCTTCTGCACTGATGGAGGCCGTGGAGGTGCTGCAGAACCGCACTGCTTCTGACGAAAATATACGGCTCTTAGTAGAAATTAAGCGCCAAGATGCAGAGATCTTAGCGCTACAGGAGGAGGTACAGAAAATGCAGGTCGAATTACGCCGTCTGACGCAGATTCCATCTGCATCGGCGGTAGTGCCGGCAGTGTCTGCTATGTCTGAAGTGGGTTCTATGCCCGCAAACACATTGGTGCCACCTCTGGTCCTCCCACAGGACCTGATGGCAGAAATAATGAGAAGCGTGGGCACTATGGTGGAAGCAAGGATGGAGGCAATAGAGGCGAGACTGCCTCCGGAACCGCGTCTGCTAACCACTGCAGCTATGAGACGGGCGAAGGCAGCGCAGACGCCTTTGTTACCAGCGGCAGCAGGTGTGCCCTTGTCACCGGGTCGTGGTGTTCAGGCTGGGAGAACCCCGGATCCCACAGCAGCCGGTCTTAGAGAAGAATTTCCACCCTTGCAACCGATGCAGGTGTCCTCTCAGGGCCCTGCCAGATTTAGACGTAATGCCCGTCCTAGGGCACCTACACCGGGGCCTTCCCTGCCTAATGTTGCTATTCCTTCAACATCCGCTCAGCCGGATAGTGAAGGCTGGCAAACGGTGAAGAAGAAAAAGAAGAAGAAAAAGAAATCTGCAGTGAATGCTACCGCAGCCCCACAAGCAGGTGACAAAAGAGTCAAAAAGCCGAGGCTTAAGTCACCCAAGTCCGCCGCTGTGGTAATCACAGTAGCGCCAGAGGCGATGGAGCGTGGCCTCGATTATTGCCGTGTCTTGCAACAAGCTCAACAGGGCATCGATATTAAAGATCTTGGTGGCGTTGGTGCCCGAACACGTCTCGCTCGCACGGGAGCTCGAATACTTGAGTTCCCAGGGGAGGAGGGTGCCACGAGGGCCGATGTCGTGGCTGAAAAATTACGCGGCCTATTCAGCGGAGTGGAGGGTGTCAAGATTGCTAGACCCACCAAATGTGCCGAAGTACGCATATCGGGACTGGCAGACTTCACGACGCAAGACGACATCCGGGAGGCTATAGCTTCGACTACGAAGTGTAATCCAGACCACGTCAGGGTCGGAGCTATCCGCCCCGGTCCTGGAGGCGTTGGTGCTGTGTGGGCCAGCTGTCCGGTGGCCTCAGTCAAATTGTTGGCTGACGCCGGCAGGCTCCTCGTGGGCTGGATTTCAGCAAGGGTCACAGTATTGGACAGTCGGCCCATGAGGTGCTTCAAATGCCTGGCACCTGGTCATGCTCGTTTGAAGTGCACTAACTGTTTCGACTGCAGCGGATTGTGCTTTCGTTGTGGTCAACCCGGCCATAAAGCGGCAGAATGCTCCGCCGCCCCTCACTGTCCGGCATGTTCCGCGGGCAATCAACCGGCCAATCATATGCTGGGCCGTGAGAATTGTAGGCAGCCCTGCGCTGTCTCGGTGTCCAAATCTCCACTGGAGGCTAGCCAATCGACCCAGGCCGCTCTCAGCGTTGTATCACCGACGTTATCGCCATCGCGCATGGAGGAGGATGTAAACACGCTCCAATAATGGATCACGAGTGCAACATCCTTCAGGTGAACCTGAACCACTGCCGCAGCGCGCAGGATCTTCTCCTGCAGAACATGGCGCAGTGGTCTATAGGCCTCGCCGTAGTATCGGATCCATATATGATCCCGAACCGCCCAAATTGGGTTGGTTCATATTCGGTGCACGGAAATGTAGCTATCGTTTCTTCCACAGCTCTTCGTCTCCCTCCCTTATCACTAATAGACAAGGGTGCGGGCTTCGTCGCTGCCAAATGGGGAGATATCACTATTTACGGCGTTTATTTTTCCCCCAACCGGAGGTTGAGCGATTTTGAGGACTTCATTTTCCGACTGGAGTCCTCGATGCGGCAAGTAACTTCGGGTCACGTACTGGTAATGGGGGACTTCAACGCCTGGTCTACGGCGTGGGGGTCCCTTAGAACCAGTGGTCGCGGTGACGTCGTATTGGAGTGGGCAGATTCGGTGCGTCTCTGTCTCCTAAACAGAGGCACCACCTATACATGTGTGAAGCCGTGGGGAGGGTCGATAGTGGATATCTCGTTCGCTACTCCCACACTAGCTACACGCGTAAGGAACTGGCGTGTCCTTAACGACGAGACGACAAATTCAGATCATCAATACATCCGATTCGAGTTGTCTCGCTCGCAGGGTGCCAGTAGAGGTCACAGGGTTGCTAGCAACTCAAATTTCAAGCGGTGGGCGTTGAGTAGTCTTGACAAGAACCAACTGGCGGAGGCAGCAATCGTGCAAACGTGGCTCTCCTTGCCAACCCCGACTGAGGGGGTAGATATTGGTGCAAGCCGCTTTCGTGATTCTCTAACTGCGGTTTACGATGCGGCCATGCGCCATGCGCCAAAGAACAGACCTGCAAAGATGGGGGTTTACTGGTGGTCTGAAGAGCTGGCGTCCCTCCGTGCGGCTTCTAACCGTGCCAAGAGGGACCTTACTCGATGCCGTGGGCGTTACAGAGACCTCCAACACCCAGAGGTACTCCGCTTGAGGGAGGTGGCCCGAACGGCTGAAATCACCTTTAGGCGAGCCATAGATGCCGCAAAGGAACTCTGTAGAGCAGAAATGCTAGAGGGTCTCAACCGTGATCCCTGGGGTCGCCCGTACCGTGCAGTGCGTAATAAAATCCGCGCGCGGGTCCCCCCACTTACCGAGACACTCCAGCCCAGCTTCCTAGTCGAAGTGGTCGAGGGCCTTTTCCCTCATCGGGTTGAGCACACACCTCCCTCAATGGCCCCTGTGACTGAGAACGAGGAAGAAGTGGAAGATTTCCCGCCCATCACAGGAGCGGAGGTGAGGGCTGCTGTTCTTCGAATTCGTTCGAAGAATACAGCCCCTGGGCCGGACGGGATCCCCGCCCGTGCGTTGGCCTTGGCGCTTGATCACATGGAGGACCCCCTTAGGGAGCTGCTCGACGCTTGCCTAGCGTCTGGACGGTTTCCAGATTGCTGGAAAGGCGGAAAGCTGGTACTCCTGCAGAAGCCGGGGCGGCCTGCCGATTCGGCCGCTGCCTATAGGCCCATAGTGCTGCTTGACGAAGTGGGTAAGTTGTTCGAGAAAATTCTCGCTGCCCGCATCGTCAAGCACCTCACCACAGTAGGACCCGACCTGTCGGACTTCCAGTTCGGTTTCCGAACAGGGCGTTCAACAGTCGATGCAATTCTGCATCTGAGGGCTGCGGCCGGGGAGGTTGTAAGTCGCGGCGGGGTGATGTTGGCGGTGTCGCTAGACATCGCCAACGCCTTCAATAGTTTGCCGTTCAGCTGCATCAGGGAGGCGCTCCGCTATCACGGAGTTCCGGCATATCTGAGGCGCCTGGTTGCCGACTATCTGCAGGAGAGACGCGTTCTGTACGAGGCTTGTGATGGACGTCTGTTGCAGCGACCTGTGACCTGCGGTGTTCCGCAAGGGTCGGTTCTCGGACCTCTCTTGTGGAACATCGGGTATGATTGGGTGCTTCGCGGAGCATTTCCTTCTGGGCTGGGCGTCATTTGCTACGCGGATGATACCCTGGTTACGGCCCGGGGAGCTAGTTTTGAGGAGGCAACTCAGCTGGCTACCGTGGGTGTCTCTCAAGTGGTCGCACGTATTGAGGCACTGGGCCTGCGGGTGGCGGTAGAGAAGACAGAAGCGCTTTATTTTTATGGCCCTCGTCGCCGTCCGCCGCCCCATGCATCGATTGAAATTCGTTCGGTCCTCGTGCCGGTGGGGGCCCAGATTAAATATCTGGGTCTGATAATCGACTCAAGGTGGCACTTCGATGAGCATTTCCGTATGCTCTCCCCAAAACTCGTTGACGCTGCATCCGTCCTCGGAAGGCTTTTGCCAAATTTGGGCGGACCTAGCGTCGGCTGTCGACGGCTATACACCGGGGTGATCCGGTCAATGGCGCTTTACGGCGCTCCGGTGTGGGCGGACGCCTTGACTGCCCGCAATAGGCCCTACTTAGCAAGAGCCCAGCGCATTGTGGCAGTCAGGGCAATACGCGGGTACCGCACTATATCGGCGGAAGCGGCCTGCGCATTAGCCGGAACACCCCCTTGGGATTTAGAGGCGGAGGTGCTCGCTGTGGTATATCGACATACGACACAATACCGGGCGAGTAGCGGCAGTCGACCTCCGCCTGAAGAAGTCCGACGTTGGCGAGATACCGCCCGCCAAGCCATCATGGCTGAATGGTCGTCCCGGTTGGAGTCCCCGAGTGCAGGACATCGCACCGTGGCGGCTCTCCAACCGATCATAGTGGAATGGGCGGAGAGACAGCACGGTACCCTTTCCTTCCGACTGACACAGATGCTTTCCGAGCACGGCTGCTTCGGAAAGTATCTGTTCTCGGTTGCTAGGAGGGAATCGAGTCCCGGCTGCCATCACTGTCCCTGCGGCGAGGACTCGGCGCAGCACACGCTCGAGGCTTGTACGGCCTGGGCGGTGCAGCGCCGAGATCTCGTGGCAGTAGTGGGAGATGATCTCTCGCTGACGGCCATCATGCGTACCATGGCCCGCAGTGAGAGAAGTTTTACCGCGGTCGCATCCTTCTGTGAGGAAGTCATCACACGGAAGGAGGCGGCGGAGAGGGCCAGAGAGGCAGACAGCTTCGCTGACCCGATTCGTCGCCGGCGAACCGGGCGGCGCGCGCGCGCATTCTTGCGCCTCATGCCGCCCTAGTGTGGCCGCGGGTGGATGGGTCGGGGTTAGCCCTCCACCCGCAATAGAGCCTCCCGCGTAGGGGTGATGTCCTGGTGTGTCTGGACATCGCTCAATCAGTAGTCGGGCCCGCACCACACCTTTGCGGGCTAGCGCTTGGGTGATTTGTTGATGAGAGCGTAGTGTTTCCGACGGTTCACTCACTAAGTCGCGGAGTATGGCACACGGCAGGTTGTTTTAGTGTGGTGAGAGCCCCACATACCTGCGTGGCTTCCCCGAGCCCGTAGAATGCGGAAGGTGCATTTTTTCCTGCCATAAAAAAAAAAAAAAAAAAAAAAGGCAGTAAAACTAAACGTATATGCGGAATGCATCTCACACTTTCGGTTCGCTGATGACATTGTCTTAGTTGCACAATTGCCGGAAAAACTGAGAGATGCTACACAGAACTCGTTGCGTTTGGCTTGGTGTGAACTTGGACAAAACGTGCCACACCAAGATCGATTGACGTCGAAGGATCAACACTCAAAGTTTTCCAAGAATACGTCCACCTTGGGTAGGTTCAGCTTGGTAGACAATTTTAAGAAAAAACTCACTAGAAGGTTTAAGCTAGGTTGGACAGCATTTGGCAAATTACGTCGGGTTCTCTATCGCCTACCATAATGCCGTATACCGAGGTCTTCTACTAGCATGT
Source organism: Pelosia muscerda (assembly GCA_963691645.1). NCBI lineage: Eukaryota > Metazoa > Arthropoda > Insecta > Lepidoptera > Erebidae > Pelosia > Pelosia muscerda. The sequence goes on from OY829113.1 coordinate 10,889,771, forward strand.
TTTGCCTGTTATGACCTACGGAGCTGAAACAGGGATACTGACGATGGGGTTAGTTCACAAATTTAAAGTCGCGCAGCGGGCTATAGAACTTGCTATACTTAGAGTTTCTTTGAATGATAAAATTTGCAATAAAGTCATCCAACAAAGAACTAAAGTCACCTACATAGCTCGCAGAATAAGTGGGCTAAAGTAGCAGTAGGCAGGCCACATCTGTCGAAAGATGGCTGTTTTAGTAAACGAGTCCAAGAGTGGAAACCACATGGAGCTAAACGGAAGGTGTAACGAAACATCTATCAGCCAGATAGACTGACAATCTGAAAAAGATAGCTAACCTGGATTGGGTGTGGAAGGCTGAGGATCGGGAGAATTGGGGCATATAGGGAGAAGCCTATGTCCAGTACCAGGCTGATTGATTCATTGATAAAGGCACCTAAATTATGGTATACTTATTCATTGAAAGGTTATTTTTGGGCATAAGTAATACCAGTAACAGGTATTTGATTACTAACGATACTAATTGCTGGTCCAGTCTTAACCTAAAGATGGTGCTCTTTTTGAAGATCATCATATTGTAGTATTTAAAAAACGGCGGTAGGCAATAATAACATATTTCAAGTTTAACTATCAATGGAGACATAGTTAAATATATTTTGGAAGATAATAATAGTCTATTTTAATGGATAAAATTGTAAACAAATTATAGTTTTTGAAGGAATGAGTACACCAAGTAAGTCCGGCATAATATTAGAGCGGAGTCGATCTTAAAAAACGCACACTCGTATACACTCATAAAAAGGACAGGTCAAAAGTATTCGAAACCTGTAGGCTTGCATGAAATGTTTATTACAGTACAGGATACCCCAGGTAAACCGCGGTGTGTAGGGTTACACCCTCAATATCTGAAAACCCGAGAGGGTGGTGGTGGCGTGCGGTTTTTGTCGGTTAGAATCCGACATAACCACCCCTGCCCGGCGGCATGGAATATTCACACGAAAAAAAGTGGGAAACTCGAGTGCAAGAACAGAAACAGATAGCCTGCCCCGGAGGCAAAAAGACGTGTACTTATGTACGAGTATATAATTCATTTATTTAGGTACTTATATTTTGTTGAATTTTTCTAAGAAAATTTCAAAAGCAAAATCCAAACTTTGCCTCCAGAAAATTAGTGAAAATTATTTTGCAAAGTTCATTGTTTAAAGACAATGCACATTTTAGTACTATGTGCTGTGTTACCTCCATTTAAAGAAGATTTAAATCCTATAATCGCTGCCTGGTCAAAATTGGTCGTTGTCACACTTAAAATAAATTACTTTCCATGTGCAATTTCACACCCCTGCCCTCCCACTAATTGAACCAAAATACACTTAAATTTTCTTTGTGTCTAGTGTAATTTTAGCTCAGATGCAGATGGTCGTATAGATCACCCCATGACAATTTAACGGGTTGGGTACTCATTTGCTATTTGACAATATCAAGAGAGTACCCAACCCGTTAAATTGTCAAAGTTTGTAATTGAAGTATTGATATAGGATAACGTATTCTTTATATTAATTAGTATTTTAGTTTTAGTCTATATACAAACTGCATAGAAACACTAATAACCACTATCTAGGTATAAGTTGACATTATACATACCATAACATTGACAGTTTAAAGAACAATGTTGACATCGGTTCGCTCACACATAATGCGTATGCGTATTAAATTGTATAATTGTGTTTTAAAACTTTAAGTAAAGTGTTTATCGATAAAATTTTATATTATAATACTAAGACTAATAGTACCCTAAACCGACGAGTTTAGAGAATTACCGAGAGTTCGTTAATAGTCAGGATATAAATTAATAATCGAGAAGTAGGAAAGTCGACTCCGGGCTTTAAAATACAAGCATTGGATTCAACTGGGATTGCCACTCCTATAAATCGGCATAAGAATGTATGAAACTACTACTTACTACCAAAACTCGGCGGTGAATTATATTTCAAAGTCATCATTCTCTGAACCTTTTCCCAACTCAGTCAGGGTCGGCTTTCCAATCTAACTATGATGCTGCTGAACTTCGATATTTTCTATGAAGCGAGTGCCATCTGACCTCCATAACCAATGGTCCAATATCCAATGGCGATATCGAAGTTCCAAGTTAGGCTGGTTGGACTTTTGAGGGCTCCAACTACCCGTAACACCTGCCATAGATGTTTGTATTGCAACCGGGACTGACGGCTTAACGTGCTCTCCGAGGCATGACCAGACCAGTGCAAACAGCCATATTTATCCATACAACTTTTTGCCCTGAGCGGGTATCGAACCCGCGCCACATGCGTAACAGTCGCGTACACTACCGCCATGCCACGGAGGCCATCCTATTTCAATTATATTTCAAAGTATCAAACTAAAATATATGAGCACACAACCAGTTAAATTTTCCAACCAAAATTATACAAGAGAAATATGTGAAAGAGGAGCGGGTACATAAATTTCAGTGTTACATAGTAATTAACATAGAAACTGTAAATCGAATATTGCCCCACAATTACAATACATTTACATACAGATTTGGCTGGATTGAATTTCTATGGTTACATACAGCTTGTTAATTTGCCTAAAAGGAAAGTAATTGCTCAAATGGAATTTATATACCATACGAGCTCATTGTGTAATAACTTGAGAGCTTTAACAAGACGCCTGCAGCAAGACTTCTTCGAATTGTATTTGTATTCTAAATTCTGCCGTATTTGTCATCATTACTTTTGAATGATATATTATGTTACTAAAAGTAAAAGGAGATTATTTTTTAGATCATTCTAACGTATTTTTGAAGAAGCTTATAAAGTACCGGTTGACAAAATTGATAAAATTATTTTCATCGCAAGATTGTGGTAAAGTGATTTGAAAATTTAACATAGAACTATTATCAAAGATAAATAAAACTGTTCTTTCAAAAGTATAGAACTAGTAGGCCGAAGCGTTATTTATTTTTATTTCAGACTTTCGTTAGCCATATTGACCGCAATAGAAGCATTTTTGCGACCGTAACATATAATCGTTTTATTCACTATGATTGCACCCGGTGAATAAAATATTTCTTTTTTTCGCACTCGTAGCCCCAGAGTTTCAATAGCGCACAGTGCGAATAGTTGGTGCCATTCGGTCATTTTTTGTAACGACACGCGCCATCTAAAGTGTTTTGCTGCCAGCCTCAGTAAAGAAATCTGATACAATTTTAGTCCTTTGTTAATGGAGAAAATGTTTTTGATAGCGACTAATGATTAATCACAATAAAACTTTGACAAGAATCAATATTTTGCTACTTTTTATTAACCTACTATGCAGTACTAAATATTTTATATTCTTCTTTATTAATTATACTCGCATAATAGTAAAGCAGCTGTGTCTGTACGTTAGAGATATTTAAATTTAATTATTGGGGTGTGTTAAATAGCGATATTCAATTAGATTAGTCAGTTGATTAGTTTATATTCAATACACAAATATTATTTGCAAATTGTACCAGTTTGTTTGCGATGGGATTTTGATGCGGCTTTTTTTTGATTAGATTAAATTAGATTATCGTCATGAATGGATTTCTGTTGCTTATTAAATCCGGGCAACAATGTAAATAAACAGGATTATAACATGATTTCTTAAGCCGCATACATTTTATCAGTCACAGCGCACGTTTCACCTTTGTTGAAGGAGTTAGCGGTAACTGTTTCAACAAAGGTGGCGCTATGCAAGTGACGTCATTTTCTATACGTCGTCGGTGTTAAGATTCTCCGTAAATTATTGACCTACTTCGTGTCATACCGATACTCTTTTTCTGTATTTATCTGTTTTTTACAAATACTAAGCACAACACACTCACCCTAAAACGTTGAACTGAACCGCTCTTGATGAAAATCGGTTCAGAGATGGACTGGAGTTCGGGAAAGAAAAATGATACATTTTACCTTGCAATGCGAAAAGAGGGGTTTAGATAGGAATGAAAGTTCGTGGTTCTTGTAGATGACGTGATGAAATACGGTACACCAATAGATTAGAGCTTGAGAAAGGATATATCAGTTGCGATAACCAATATTCACACGGATGGAGCCGAGGGCCACAGCTACTAATTATTAAAGTTCTTGGTGCAAAGGCTGGCCATTGCAATCCAGCGTGGAAATGCGGTGAGTGTGATGCGCACTTTTGCGCCGGGAACGGTCAGGGGCGGGTTATTTGGCTAATGTTATTGACTGAATTCTAAGACTTAATGTAAATTCCATATCTATCTAGCTATGATATTTTTAAAGTATGATTTAAATTAGTTGTCTCAAATATCATTGCCAGAATAGTCTGCACAATATCATATTTTCCCTTCCCCCATTTTAGCGAGTGCCATGCACATTTTAAGAAAATGTCTTTTAAAACATATCCCACATGGCCCCTAACATAATATTTTAAACTGCCTCTATTTGCCTAAATTCGATGCAGTTTATAGGGTGCATAATTTACTTTGGACTAATTATCTTGCAATAGGGCAGATGGTGTTCCAAATTGAGGCAAAGAAAATTCCCTGTCACAAAGTTTCTTTGAAAATTTTAATTAAATTGCTTTACTGTTCGTGTTAAATATCGATAGGAGTCCATTATTAAAGTAGTTCACTTTTCTTAGATTTTTGATGGTGTATTAAGTAAATGTTTATTATTATTTAAATCATAATACATGCGTTTGCTTATCATCGTTCTACAAATGATCATCGAGTAAATTCAATACATTTGCATAAAATGATCACTTACGTAAATGAGAACATTAGTTATTTGAATTTCACATGTAACGTGTTCTCGAGGAGGATAAGTTATTTTTATTATATTCATACTTGTACTGTATATCAATGGTGAAAAATGTAATGGATGGGAGTAATAAAGATTGATTAACAACAAACTATAAAAAGAGGTCTCAGTAACATTCTTGTTTCTACTTTACCCATCATTAGAGTTTAAGCTTGAACTACGAACAGAAATCGTGTTGCAGCACTGGACGGTGCAGAGTTAAAAAATAGACTTGAACGCATTTCGACGGTCGAACAAATGAAATTCATTAATAGGAAAGTCTGAAGGCAAATTTTTGGACCGTCCATGTTCGTCGTTAGTCGGATTTCCAATTTTCTATACGTGACCTTTTTCACTCTAAATGTCACATGTTCCACAGACGAGGTGCCTTTGAAAACGTAATTAGAAAATTCCCCAAAGACGACGCTGCATGGTGTCGACGGACTGATTTTGCTCTCAGTAGCATTTTAATGTTCAGCTGTGGAAGCTCATTAATTAGTTTTCTTTACGATAGGTCATATTGTACGTGTTTGTAGCAAAGTGCAAAGTGTTGTAAATGTTTGATTTGAACATGACTAGTGATGGTTTCTTGTTTTAACCTAAATCATCATCATCCTTGCGTTAGTCCCGATCGCTGCCGAGATCTTCACCTCAAAGTTCGGGTCCGCTTAAAATATGGTACCTATACCTAGGTTGTTTTTTTGGGCTATGAATATGATAAATATGAATGTATAATTATTTATATATCAAACAGATGGTTAACAACCAGTCATGCCCGCTTATACTCAAACAAGATCGCAATATTCACTGGGTCATTTACCTATCAAGCTTCATCTTCCACGTTTCAGTGATCACTGTGATTGCTTCCCCATCTGTCTGACCACCTGGATTCTTATAATATACATTACCAATCTGGTTGACTAGCTATATAACCTCTATAAAATATTTTCTTACAGAAACAGTAAAATGGTTCATTGATCGTTTCGCGATGAAACTTTAGTATAAGTACCTTGGACTAATAGCCGAAACGTGACTCAAGTTAGGAGGTAATTTGATGGGAGGACCTTAAGAATATCATACACCAACAATGTGGATAGCATTATGCAACATATTTCTACCAAAATCGACAGAATAGTAAAAATCTAAATACATTACGAAAGTACCCAACTAAGTAATGTGAAGTATATTCCTAGGGCACGCCATCACGGCGGTAAGTATATTTCAATTCTCGCTTTCACATTACTAATTTAATACAGAAGTTACATAGTACATTTAATCTCTGCAGATAATGCCACAAAAACTGCATAAAGCACAGGCTGTCATCCACTTGACCAGGACATCGGTTCATATTAGCACTTTAAAGAACGCTTACAAATCTCGCGTTATAGTTTGAGATAAAATGTGTGATGGGATATACAGAATATCATCTCTGAATGTTCACGAGATTAGTCCTTTTTTAGAGATTGCTCTCTTATACGTTTTAAAGGAGACGATGATGACCAATGACCATAAATTATGTTTTATGGTCATTGGTCATCATTCTCGTGATTTACCGGCTGCATCCAAAGCTAATACATTGAAGCTCGAATGAAACTACCGTGTATTCGGATATAAACAATATGTACCTATTTGGTTGTATTTAATTCAAATTAGAAATTATTGAACTATCCAAAACTCAAATCAATTTAAAAGTACCTTCCATAGGTTTAGTTTAGAATGCAATTTAAAGGAATATCATAGATTTTATCCTATATAATAGTAAAGTATATGTCTACTGAAGGTCAAGTAAGTATAATTTTTCCATTCATTTCATTTACCATATTATTATTAATACTGAAGCTGACAAGTTTTCTCATAAATTAATGCATTAACCAATTGCAGTACTGTACTATAATTCAAAATCTTCGTCTACTTTGCGCCCTACTTTGTTCTGTTACTGAATTGTCCAGTTTTGCAGAACTCTATCCAATTTATTCCCCTCTACAAAGGTCTTATCTTGAATGAGAGAAGCTTGTTTTAATGTCGTTAATTTAAGACTGAAGTCGGTAACGATTTCATTCTGTTGTGTTCTCTTATCTATAGGCTAACTCTTTTATAGACATTTAAATTAGATTAGATAATAATAGTTTTGCACAAGTTTCGAAGTTGGAAATATAGAAAGATATTGCGTATAAACTATGATTAAAGTATAAAGTATAATCTGATTTTTTTAATAATAAGAAGCAATTAAGTAATGATGGATGGTAATGATAATGACATGTTGACGTGCTGCCGACCATATAGAAACATATAAAGTTAAGAGATCCTCTGTACCGCCAATGTAGAAGACAAATTGGTATTTTCAATTCTCTCAGCACTTATTCTTATCCTATTTATGCCAGAAAGAAATCAAATACGACCCTTGGAAAGTCATCCGATTTTATTTTAAAAAGATTGTATGCGGCTGTGTAGAGCTTAAAAAATAAATGGTAAAGACTAGAATATTTCCCCCACCCTACGATATTTTTGACTTTTACAGCCTAGAGACAGATGTATAAATCGAAGATATCGTAGGGCGGAGTCTCAGTAATAGGATTCCGTTTTTTCACCTTTTTTGGCGCTGAAACTTAAAAAAAATATTTTGCTAAGCGTAAAATTCAAGAACAGCTCGGTCGATTCAGTATTTTCTTTTCTGAAACTACCACTAGCTGTTTTTATGCAGTCACATCATCGGAACAGAATTACATACGGGTGAAGCTGTGGGCATCACCTAGTTGATTTATAATATTATTACAACACTTCAGTTGAAATTCTTCAGAACTGACAAAACCAGCACACAATAGATTCACAAGGCCGTATGACAAACGGCTGTTATTCGAAGATTATCGCTTGAACATGACTAATGACATGTCGCGTCCTACACATCTCTTCTATATGTTAATTTGTACCGAATACTCCCGACACTAATTTACACTGTGTTTATTTTACTGACACAACTATATAATTAAATGTTTCCAAAGTTCTTGGCAAACGATTTTGAACTATGAGCTGGCTTTTTACGATTGAAGACGTATATGGCTGACTACAAAATTGAATTGGTAAAAGGCTCAGATGATTCACACGCGTTACGTTGTCATTTCAGACGTTCGATTCAATTTTTCATCTAGATGAACACTGAGTAAACACAGACGTAATGGAGGGTAAAGTTTCTATTTTAAAACGTTTTTATTTGGGTCCCCTTCGATTTCTTTATGGCGTTGTGAAATAGAATTCCCAAGTTTGCAGTTGGAAACTTTATCTGTCTGATGAAGATAAACTGAAAACAAGGAATGGATTACAGTTGAAAAATTTCTTTTGAAGAAATGTTATGATTTGTTATGTCACGGATTGTGTCCAATATGTGTTTGTAAACGGAGTGTAAGGAGAATTCTCCCAATGCCGAAGGCCTCTAGTAGTGCACCTGGTTCACAACATTAAAAAAATTACGGCAACGCAAATTTTTTATACCGTTTAACTTGCGATATTCACTCTCCATCGTGTTAGTAAAGCTAATAGTGAAGTCTTCGGCTTCGGAAGTGTTTTCTTACACCATGTATATAGGGTGAAATTTCCGTCGGCAGTATCGATTAGAGAATTAGACTAGATTCATTATAAATATGCTGCTGCTGTTGCTGCTGCTTCTGCAGAGGTTAATAAACGGTGCAAATAGTCATTGGAAATTATGAGTTTGTGCCGTTTACGTCGAAACGTTGAGTTTATGAGCTCAGAGTGACCGTAATATCTTCAGAGAGATTGCTGGCTCTTTTTAGGAAAGAGAATTAGTTTTCGCATACGATGTGAAAAATTATGACTAGCTGTCTTCTGGGAAGGAAAAAACTCATAATTTTCCAGTTTCGATTTTGGGACAGGTTCAAAAGAACCCTACAAATGAAACTCTTACAGGATCACTTCATTTTTTTCACTTAGGTGGCAGATAAGCACACGGCCCACCATTTGAAAAGTGGTCACCGTCGCCTGTGGACGTTCGGAACACCAGGAGCGTTACACTCGTGCTGCCTACCCTGTAGAAATCTTCTGCTATACGTAAAGCCCTTGATTCAGGTTTTCAGGTGTGATCACGATGTATGGCTAGGTATACAGTAACTAATGGTCACAAACCCAGCCGTATGTAAGTATCACAGAATAAAGAGGTACGAAATATACAACATTAGTATTAATAGTAATACAGTTATGTATATTTATTCCGTGGTAAGTATTATCTAAAATTGTTTGAGCACGCGAATCAGAAATATAATATATATTGCTTGGCCATGTTAAAATACAGTATTGCGTGAAAACAGCGTCAATATCGATAGAAATAAAACATTTGGCGTGCTATGTGAAGTTATCCCGTTTTTTTATGTGTTATGATCTTGATTCTTGCGGTTTAACAGAAGCATAACAATAAATATTAAGATTAAAGTTCTATGATATGGGGTTAAAGGGGTACTTTACAGCGATATGAAGGTCAAATATAAAATACAACAATCATAAAAAGAGCACGACCTCCTTTGAAATTACACCTCATTGTTATGAAATATGCAAGCACGTTAGGATTCTGGTAGTTTTAATAAAAGGATTGATAAAATGAACAGGCATAAGTCATTCGAAATATTTGAATACTTCAGTAGTGACTAGGTTTGAGTTAATTACTGATCGGTACTATTTAATAAATAAGTAAGTTATTTAGAATTGATAGCGAATATTTCATGTGCAAGACGTTAATTGGTAGTGCTGGTGCGGTTTGGAATTTATTTTCGGCATACCCATTTTTTTTTACAAAGTGTTCAATAGGCTCGCCCAGGTTTTTTATCATGAGAGAAATCCTACGGATACCTCCCCTACCGAAGCCGGTTGGGTAGGTTATGTCGGACTCGAACCGACTAAAACACATGCCGTCTTTGGGTCTTCAGTTGCCGGAGGTGAGGTAGTAGCCAACATATCATTCGCACCAACATATCCCTCGCAAGGCTCGCCCCCTACGTACGTAAGACTGAAAACATAGTCAGCGAAATGTGGGTATTTACAACCGAATTGGCGATATCGAAGTTCTGTAGTTAGTCGGACTTTTGAGGGCTCTAACTACCCGTAACGACTACAGAGGCAACCAGAACCAACAGCTTAACGTGGTCTCCGAGACACATATACCTATATTGATAAAATCTTAGTAGTCGACACTTAGCAGCGTAAAGAAAGAGATTATTTTGGGATTGGTAAGCTTACTCGATAATTGTGCGTAACAGATCAGCTGCGAATATTTTTCTATATTATACTCTAAATAAAAATGTATACCTACTTGAATTCTATAAGCAGTACAATGAACGGCCTCATTGCTTTAAGAGATCTCAGCCAGGCAATCTTTGGATGGTAATTAAGGTCGTAGGATTGAGTGGTAGAGTTATTTGGGCGTATTCTCCCAACTACCGCATAACCAACTCATAGCGAAATATCAAAGAATATCAAAACAAAGCTCTTCTGGCGTAGCGAACCGTTGTACTACTTAAGAATAACTTGAATTATCTGAGATGCTTTGTCTAAGAAGGTTAGGTTCGAGTAGGAACATAATACGTACATTTACGTCGGTATAGAAACTTAAAGCCTTATTTATGCCTTTGATTTCCATCCTGCTGAGGTCATGACCATGTTATTTTATTAAGATAAAAACACCTATTGCATGAGTTGAAAACGCGAGTTATAAGCAAAAATCGCTATCCGTAGGCATCAGCTATATTTACTATATTTTACAAGAGTATTCTTTTGAATAATAATATATAAATAACAATGCAAAGTAGCTCCTAATAGGTATCAAAAACTATTGAAATGAAAATTATAGCACGTCCTTGGATAAGGAGTAAGTATCTTTTGAAACTTCTTACATAACATAACATAAACTCACGCCTATATCCCCAAAGGCGTAGGCAGGTTACATAAATAGGTGTAACGAGTGTTTCTTAAACCCGTTGCACCTCTTTATCTCATACATTATATACATTCCACGAGCGAAGCTGGGATGGGATACTTGAACATAAGGCGCAGTTAGTACGGGATCAGGATTTCACGCAGACGGAGCTGCGAGCAACAGCTAGTCTACCATAAAAGTAAAAATTCCGTCATTTCAACGAAAATTTGAAAAAGAAATATTCTCTGGAAACTTGATGTACCTACCTTTAAAAGGTTGCCATTGGCCATAACAAAGAGAAAACGTTAAGTCCGACGTCAGCACCATATGGTGTCAGAGAAAACTATTATGCAAGACTTTTATCCCATTTGCACGAGTAAGCATCTAAGTAAAAAGTTTACGAAAGTGGTTTAAAATACAACAGGTGTTCGTAATATAACGGTAGTAGCCCTCTTTTTAAAAGTGTATTGCTTTGAAAATACCTACTTGGACTCAGCTGAAACCGCGTGGTCCGTCTGATTTGTTTCCACTAGTCCGACTGATCGAATGATAGATGAATTTTCTTTCCTGTCGGTTCGACAGTCAGATGACGCGAATTCTGATCCCATCTCTGTAATCCATGTGGACCTACAGGTTAGCATTGCAAGATCAGTCCGACCAACATGAAAAACATGCGCATCGTCCGATCAGTTGGACCAGCAGTACAAAAAAATTTGCAACATCTGATAGTCGGATACACAGAACAAAAAATATGCGTGATCCGACAGTCGGACCAACGGAAAAAAAAAGTGCGACATCCTGATCAGTCGAATGAAGCAGTCTGACCATTAGACAGTTCTTCGACTGTTAACGTTTACCTTTCCAAATAACTTCTACTAGTATAATATATATAACATACGCAAAAAAATCCTGATTCAATTCGAAACCGATAAAAGGGTAGACGTAGAACATTGACCTTCACCCGTCTGAAAACCAGATAAATCATAGTTTTATCAAATATTATTCATATAACAAACATGCCTATAATAAATATTAATTTGTCCAAGAAAGAATATGGAAATCCGGAAAACTGTAATTGTACTTAATGTCGTGATTGAGACATACAAGTAAAATTATCTACATAATAATTACAATAACAATGAGCTCTTAGAAACTTGACCTCAGTTTCTTTATAATTAATGCTCGATACACCCGCACGGGAATAATTCAACGGTCTAAGCACCCTTGATAATATGAGACGAAGTTTTGTTAGACGCCAGGGCGGTGCGGAAGCGCGGGGCGTGCGGTTCTTTGGGGCGGAGTTATGTAGCGCCGCTCAGTCGGTGGGCAGCCGCCATCCGTACACCGCGCCTGCTATAACTGCGCGATATGCAATAATGCCACGCGAGTTGCGATGTTTCTTTTAACGCGTGAATATTTATAATGCGATCGACCTATTTGCTTCTACCTAAATGGCACTACCGACCTCGATGCTTCACCGTACCTTGCATACGATCACAAAATGCTAATAAAAAAAACTGTCGCGAAAAGACTTGAGCGCCAAACTTTAAATCAAATTATAGTGTACGTGCTGTTCTACTGTCATGGCATCGAGAGGAGCCTCGCTACTGAAATGCCACACGAATGCGCATTCCGCAGTTTCGAGGCGGAAACGTCGGAAAGTACGGAACTATTTTGTGAGATCCGCACTATAAGTGGTTTAGATAACTTGTTACAAAATATCAGCAAGAAGGACTTAGATAATGCAGTATCGTTACACGTACAGTGCAGTGAGATTTTGTTTTTCGAAAGCACTCTAACAGCTCAAACTGATACGTCATCGCCAGGAAAAACAACTAGTCTTTCAAAACTGCGAGACCTCACAATTGACAGGTGCAAAATACGTCAGATACCGGCTCGTGCTTTTGAAAACTTCAACGATCTAAAACGGTTGCACATCACAACTTACAACAGTGAGTGGTCTGCAATGACTATGGAGTTACACGAACAAGCCTTCGTAGGCTTAAATGAATTGCTTGAACTTAATCTGAGTGATAACAACATCTGGAGTACTAACATAGAAACTTTTTGTACCCTATATAGTTTAAAGACTTTAAACCTTACTAATAATCACATACAAAATATTAAGACTATTGGTTTCTCCGATACCATGAGAAAACATAATTTAAGCATATTAAGAAGTTGTAATTTAGTCATAGAAGTTCTTGATATGTCTTATAACGACCTAATTGTACTAAGCGATAATGGTTTATCAAAATTACGTTCCTTGTCGAAATTATTGTTGCAAAATAATGCAATATCTACCCTAGAAGATGGTGCTTTTGAAGGATTGCTCAGTTTACAGGTTTTAAATTTATCAAGTAACTTTTTGAATACTGTTCCTCCAGATATTTTTCTGGATTTAAAGTCTTTGAAAGAAATCAATTTTAGTAATAATACTATAATTACTATTCCATCAGGTTTGTTTGATGGGTTAGATCAATTACAAATACTAGATTTATCTCACAATGGACTCACTAGTCAGTGGATAAATAAGGGCACATTTATAGGATTACTCCGTATGGTTATACTTAATCTGTCCCATAATAATCTAAACAACATAGACCGTCATACGTTTCAGGACTTATATAGTTTACAGAAATTAAATTTAGAACACAACGAAATTACTTCCATAGAAGAGCATGCATTTGAGGAGTTGCGAAATTTGCACTCTTTAACACTTTCAAACAATAAACTCATACACATTCACGCGCATTTGTTTACAGACCTGCACGTGTTGCATGAATTATTTATCGATAAGAACAAAATAAAATATATAGAAAAAAATGCCTTCGATAATATGACATCTATAGAAGACCTAGGGCTAAATGATAATTTTTTATCAATAATTCCATCTGCAATTCACAAACTTCGATCACTGAAGTCATTGGATATTGGTAACAATAACATAACACATCTGAATCGGGATGATTTTCGAGGCCTTTCCGAACTTTATGGATTGCGTTTAGTAGATAATAAAGTCACATCATTGAATGAAGATACTTTTGAACACTTACCTCAACTGCAAGTACTTAATTTGGCTTCTAATAAAATAAAACATTTGACATCGGGGTGTTTCCGTAATAATGATAAACTACAATTACTTAGATTAGACGGTAATGAAATAACGAAATTTGATGATATCTTGACCACTTTAAATAGTTTAGTTTGGCTTAATATGTCTGCAAATAAAATTTCATATTTTGATTTTAGAAGCTTGCCTAAGAGTTTGGAGTGGTTAGATTTGCATAATAATTATATTAAAACAATTATAAACGACGATATGCATTTAAATGGTAACATTAAAGTATTAGATTTAAGTTATAACAATATAAGTGAAATTTATGTAACTTCCATACCAAAATCGGTTGAAAAACTTATTCTAAATGACAATAACATACAAATGATTCAAATTGGTTCATTTTCTAAATTAAAAAAGTTATCGACTGTAACATTAAATAATAATAGACTGGTACAACTAGATATGAATGCATTTAGGTTACATCAGGTAGATGAAGATAATGACTTACCAGAGTTCTTTATAAGCGGCAACCCATTCGTTTGTGACTGTTCAATGGAATGGATTCAGCGCATCAATTATTTGAGTCACAGTCGACAATACCCGCGTGTGTTAGATTTAGATAAAGCCTTATGTACAATGATCCATTCACGCACCAAGGAAAAGAAAATTATAGGAGACATGTCACCTTCTGACTTTCTCTGTTCATATGAGAGTCATTGTTTTGCTCTTTGTCATTGTTGTGACTTTGATGCCTGTGACTGTGAAATGATTTGTCCAAATAATTGTAGATGCTATCACGATATTACATGGAATACCAATATTGTAGACTGCTCTAATGCCGGTTACACAGAGGTACCTGAACGAATTCCTATGGACGCTACCGAAATATATTTAGATGGTAATCACATAAGTCATTTGGGAAATCACATGTTTATAGGCAAAAAGAAACTTCAAGTTTTATATTTGAATAACACAAATTTGGAAGAAGTGAATAGTCAAACTTTTAAAGGTGTTCATGCACTGAGAGTTCTGCATTTGGGAAATAATAAACTTGTTGAATTGAAAGGTGATGAGTTTCTACACTTGAGTAATTTGAATGAGCTATACTTAGATCATAATTCTATAGCATATGTTGCAAATAATACATTTTCCTCCTTGAAATCTCTATCGATTCTTAGAATCGAAGATAACAAACTTGTTAACTTCTTTCCTTGGAAATTATTGGCTTCATCTTCAAAAAGTTTAGCCCACGTGTCTATTGAAGGTAATAAATATTCTTGTGACTGTAAAAGTATAGCTGAGCTGGATTCGTGGCTTAGGAGAGATCCAGGAGACCCAGAGAAAATGTTGTGCACAGGTACAGGAGGAAAGCCAACTGAAATCACTATTGCCTCAGTACTGAGCCATTGTAAAGAGTACATGGGATCAATAGACGACCCGACAGTATCTAGGGACGAAATTGTGTCTAAGTCAATGTTTTTACCCGATACTTATTTTGCTGTCATCTGTGGAATAATAATAATCTTCGTGGTCATTTGTCTAACTGGTGCAATAATCTATGCTTTCAGATATAAACTTAGTGGTTGGTTGTACACTAAATGTGGTGTACCTATGTTTAAAGAACAGTCTTGTCCAAATGTTGATGTTATGTTAGAGGGTATATCAAACCAAACGTATGATTATTATGTGATATATAATACCAAAGACAGTAGTTTTGTCTATGATAATATTTTCTCTGAATTTGAGTTCCGAAAAATGGTATCTAAACATTTTTCTCCTAATGAGGTTTCATTGAATATTCTAAAATTAGATAGTTTTTCAAAATCTTCCAAATTATCTAAGCGGCTTATTATAGTTCTGACAGTCAATTTTATATACAATGATCTTTGTGATGTTCATTTCAACAATATATTTTTTAGTTATTTAAAATCACTTGACCGTGGTGATTTTAATAAAGTATTATTCATCAAAGTTGCAGATAACAATCAGTTAAGCGAAGAACTATGCTTTGTGTTAGACAACTTCAGGAATGTATCATGGAACGATCCATGTTTTTGGGACAAATTTGTTGCCTTATTGAATTCGACCGACACAATTATTACTGTAAAAAACACCGAGAAAAGCGTATTCAAGAAAAGATCACAGCCGACTCCTACTTTGAGATATACAACCATGCCAGTGTCAAATGATAGTTGTTCCAAGCAAAATTTCACTAATTCCTTGCAGTATTATAAGAGGAACGATGGGGAATCATCTCAAAATGAAAGTTCTCCATCATCGGACAACATCACATACGGAGAAGGGAACAATTCAATCAATAGCTACATGTCGATTGACAACACAACTTGTCGTCGGTTTAATTATGACCTGAAGCTGTCTCCTAGCACTGGTCACGTATATTCTAGGGTAGATGATATTTCATCGACTACACCACGCTGTACTAAGACTGGTCGTACCTCAAATAAGGGGCGCACTTACTATGTTTGACGGAATCGTAGTTTTTTCAAAATTCTAAACAATATGTTTATGTTGTCTTTCAGTGCACATATGCTTCAATTTTAAATATTTATACACATTACATTTATTTAATTATTGTAAATACAATACTATATAATTCGTACATTTCGTCAATTTTCACATACGTAAGTTAAGGTTTTGAAAAACTTTGAAGTCTGACGTTGGTAACAAATTCACTGTTGTCACTGTAATGCTATACCAAATTGTATAAGAAGTTTAAAGTAAATTTATAATCTCAATTATGTAATTAAATAAATTGAATTTGTAATATAACTATTTTTAACGGATACTATCGCGATTTCCTCGTTATAATTTACACAGAGCCCGACGTTTCAATTGCCTTTTTAATTAATCATATTACATAATATCATTTTTTGTATAATAATAATATTGATTATAAAATGTTAACATTATTATTTAGGTTTTGGTTTTATTTTTGTTTGACATATATAATAAATCATTACCTGCTGTATAAGATTGTAATGAAAACTAATTTATTTGAAATTAATAACTCGTTAATTATTGAGGCTAGTATTTGCTGTTTATTTTAAAACCTTTATTTATATTATAATTGCAATGAAAATTATTTTTGTTAACAATGAAAGTGTATATATTATATCGATTTGTTATTATCGATATTAGTTTTTACACTATATTTAAATTTTAATAGATAGGTACCCTTTCAAATTTTAATTGTATGAAAGCGTATGTATGTTGCATGAATGTACTATTTATTGTGGTATTAATTACATTGAAAATATTTATAATGATATAGGTATAATACTCGTTTAATATGTTACAGATAAAAATTATTGCAGTCAGTCAGAACTACTACTTACTAAAAGTTTTTGTAAAATAAAAAGTCATGTCCTGTACCAATTCATCATTTATCAATCACAACTAATTATCACTAGACAGAATACGTATTTACTTTTAGGTATAAAATATTTTTTACCAGAGACACGTTCACGGGAAAAAATGTTTTGTACAGCAGGAGCAATGGTCCATAAGGAAAACACGTTGCCGCCGAGCTCTAACTCCTCTCTTCGTCAACCTAGGGTTAATTCCAGTTGCATCTGATACTTTCCTTTTTTTCTGGTATTTTCCTTTTTCTACCTTAGAGTTTGGGTTGTGTTTTTACCAATGACCTCTACAACCCATTACCCCAGTTAGTATGTTAATTTGGGTGATATTGAAGCATTACAAGCAAAACCAGTTGTCGGACTTTGTAGGGCTCAAACTAATCGTAACGATTGCTTTAGCAGTTCGTATGACAAGCGGAACCGACCACGGTACTACCGTCTTCACCCCGGTGCGCCACAGAGCAACACTAGTTTTTACTAAAATTGAGTTTTATCTGTAACATATTATATTGATATGTAAATGTAAATATATGTTTTCAATGTAATTGAATAATCGTCTATAGGTATAATAAATGTATAATTAAAATTAAATGTACTTAAGTACTTATTTCAATATAATTAAGCTAAATGGTGATATTAGACGTATTAGTTTTAAAATTGAAAATGAATGTAATTTTTGGATTGTAATTATTAGTCGTGATGAAAATAATTGTTTTGTATAAGAATGTACAAAAATGTCTTGAAAGCGTAATAAATTATTCGGACGTTTTATACTTATTATGGTTTTTATTTCGTTCCGCCTTTGATTCTCATGTCGTTATGAAAATTAAAATTATTCTTCTAGGAATAATTTTATTTTTAGTTTTAGAAAAATGTTCTAAAAATATAATACAATTAAATGAAAATAATGACTCTCTCTTTTGGTTTGCGCTACAAGTTTTTGAAACCATAGCCTAAAATTATTATTTTATGGTAATACAGTTACGTAGTTTAACTTTTAAAAGACTGATTAAGAACAATCTTATTTTCCAATTTTTGCTATAAATAGTAATATAATATAGTACCAAAGGCGTGTTTGCCAAAACTAGCCAAACAAACCCAAACACAACTACTATATATTTATTTCAGAAATTCCTATTGCCGCTTATTACTTTCTTCTTCAGACTCCACCAGACCAGACCAGAATATTTACTAAGACAAAACAAATGAGCCTAAGCTCGATGAGTTTATTTCGTTTCGTATAAAAGTTTTTATGTCCACCTTCTGACTTCATCTTCAGACCATGAATACCATATAACAGTTTTTAATAATAATTCTAAAGCAGTTAGTATGCTAACTATTCAAATCAAATTTAGGTCGAACAAAGAGATGTAAGGGAAAGATCCCGTCGAAGCATTCACTTTTTCGAATCTAAATTTTGATGAGCAGTCGGCGAACTAATTGCTAATCTATATAGTTTTACAAAGGACATCTGTCACAGTTAATAGATTCCTCAATGTTTCATCCATGTTAAAGCCATAACGGGTATGAATAATGAGTGTTTTGTCTTCACGGTAATCGAACCACAGCATTAACCAGGCCAACTTCTAACAAGACGGAGTGGATTATAGATAAATATTTGCATAAGTAAACCGCAAACATTATCGTGAATCTCCTTCATGACACCATTGTTTCTCCGTGAATAATATTAAAGTTGATTCTTCATGATAGTTCAATTATGTGATTATGATAGTTTTGATTTTCTAAACAGTACAGTCGCCAAAGGAGATATATATTCATCTTTACATACAGCTTCAAATGAAAATGTGTATACTAATTAAGCACCGGTACAGTTTAAAACACGTTTATAAAGTTTCATAGTAACTATAGGAACTTATATACATTAGGTACTCATTCAGTATACTTGTTCACACTAAAATGTATATATAACAGCAACAGCAACATTGCAACAGTATCTCCTTTGTGACTGTTCCTTACTGCTCTACTGTTTTACTCGTATAATGGTAAAGTGGTCGTATCTGTGTATTGGAGATACATATTATATAAACATGATGTGTTCTTGTATGTTTGGCCGCAATAGACGCAAAAAATCATCGCTTTTGCCGAAATACATTGGTCGTTCATAAAAATTATTCTTGATGATTATGAATGATTAATGACTAACTTAATGAATATTAACAGTAGATATGAAATTGGGATCCTTTTCCGGTTGTCTCAATATTCAAGGATTCAATGCCTAGTGAAGGGATATTGACTTTTGCTGCGGTTCTATTTTAATAGAAAAGCTTAAGTCAGACTTTAATATTCATGTTCATGTTTCTAAAGAATGCACTCTAAAACTGTTTTAAAAAGTAAGAACAACCATAGACGAGAATCACATCGTGAAAACACTTAAAAAGGGATGTATAACTCAGTATAAAGCGAGTGCAAACACGCTAGTATTACAATTATTATGCACAAAGCAACCACAGGTTAGCGCAGCCGTTCATCTCAGAGTTCTCACGTGAGGTGGTAGCAGTTAAATTTCATGAAAGGCGCTTAAACCATATCTTAAGGTAGAGAAAGAGTAAGCTGACTCTGAGTTTCAAGGATTCCTCGGTTACCATTATAGGCAATACAGTAATATTATAGGCAATACAGTGATATTACTATTATAGGCAAACAACATGAACCGACGTCAAAAAGTTAGCGTTTGTGCACCAACTAGCCAACCCAAAATTCTTTACCCGATGGCTTATCCTGATTGCAAAGAATCAGTTGGTTTCATCAGAACCGCCTACTTTTCCGAGAGGAAAGTCCGAATCGATGCTTCATTCGTAATTATGCAGGTGTGTGTCGTCGCGTCATGTATATAGGATCATCTTGAATCCAAAAAAATAGCTTTATATAATATTATAATATGTACTAAAATAATAGTATAACAAAGGGACGTTGAATCTTCAATAAAAATATTCCTACCAATTTCTATGCACATAAACACAGTACCTACCTAATTTAAGTTATAATATTTGCTTGTTAGTGTAACATTTTTGTTTCTAATTTAAGTACATATTATGTTTACACTATGTGAAAACACTATGTGAAAACCTTTTCGAAAATATATTGACACTTTAACTCT
Source organism: Pelosia muscerda (assembly GCA_963691645.1). Classification (NCBI taxonomy): domain Eukaryota; kingdom Metazoa; phylum Arthropoda; class Insecta; order Lepidoptera; family Erebidae; genus Pelosia; species Pelosia muscerda. The sequence continues at coordinate 10,910,052 of OY829113.1, forward strand.
AACTGTACTAAAAAATCAAATTAGGAACATGCAAATGACGACCATTGGAAGACTGTTTCTGACACACATATTGCATTAAATTAACGAGTTCATATATGTAGTAACATTAGTCACGATAGAAAGCTGTGTTTTAAAATTTGTAGTTAGATAGTGAATTCCTTTTTTAAATATGAATTTATTTGGCAATAGAGAAAGTATATAATAAGATTATATGCATAGTTATGGTAGAGAACAAAAATATGTCAATAGAAGTTATAGTTTAGTTTATTCAAGTTATAACTTCTATTGCTTGAATATAGAATTGCCTGTAATCTGCCGAGATTTTCCCTAACTAAGAAGCGGCCGGTCAATTCCCTGTAATCTGTAATACTGATATTATAACATCTGCATGGGATTTTTAATTTAAGATAAGGACATTCCTCTTGCAAGAGTATGCGATAAAGCCTGCCTTTTTAAATTTATGACAATTCGTGGATATTAAATGTAAAATGAAATTTGATATTATCTGTAACAAATGTAGATGTAGCAAAAAGTATGGTCAGGTCATTGATATGGGTGTTTTGTTGTTTAACAATAAGATACGTAATATGTAGTTATCTTCAAATTCGTACAATAAATTAATCAACTATAGTTTTATAGCTCAGATGAATTTTATAGTGATAACGAGACTTTAAAAGGATATGCTAAGGTGGTTAGGGCACATAGAGCGAATAAGGTAATTAAAGCTCAGGAGAATGAACAGACCAGTTGGGATTGACTTCACGGTACCATATTAATAAAATTTTGAGATAAAGGATAGGTCAGGAGTACTCGTTAGTGGCAGGCGTGTAATAATGGTTCATGACAGACAGAGAAAGCTCGTGAAGTACGTAAGGATAGAGTAAAATATCGAGCTGCTGTGCAGTGGCCTACAAGAATGTGATATGTGCACACATACCTACCTCATATACATACCATACTTCTGTCAATTACTGTATCAACTTTGTTTAATTTTCTAATAAATAAGTATGATCACAATAATTATAAATAAGTCAAGTACCTTAAACGGACCTCTCAAATCAATCCCGGAGTCAATCAGATGTTATCAAATTTAATTTCTCCAGTCATCAATACAAAATCGTGATAATACAAAGTAATTTAAACATAGTTTCCCCTATCGAATGCCAATTTTAATCAGATGACATGCACTGCATTGAAACACATAATTACGAATACGAGTCTCTCACGGGACCCAGTTCCGTATTATGTTTGACATTCGGCTTGATGGATGGACCACAATCTCTGGGTAAATCTCGTGAATGAAGGCCCGTATGTTCAGCATTATACAAATTCATATTATTCGTCTTGAAACATCGTATTGCAAACAGAATAAGATTTATTTTCCTGTGTTTATTCCTTATTTTATGCGAGTAGATTGTATAGGAGATAGGTGTGTCAAATTGGGAGCGTTGGTTCACGTCAGTTTGACAGAATATGGACGGTTAGTTGAATTTTAGATTGATCGCTAATATTGTTGTTAGTTTTTTGAAGTTTTTCGTACAGTGGTAGATGTAATAATAGGTAGGTATGTTGACCACTTTTTTACTCTCAAAAAACGATCACCTTACAATAAGTGAACTGCCGAATTGAAATATAAATATAATATATTTGAGTAGTGAGTGCCATCAATCAACAGTAGAAATAATTTTAAATACAATTTTTCAAGTCAATCGCCTGTACTGTTCGACATGATGTGTCACATCCAGTTTCTATCACCGCACGGCTCGCCACATGCAAGGAGTTCTTCCTCACACATATTTTGTACCGGAAACACTGTGCGGTATGAAAGGAACTTCACCATGCGCACGCTGAAGCTGTGGAATGAACTCCCTACTGTGGTTTTGGGAAGTGATTTTCCAAGTGACTACAATATGAGGTTCTTCAAGAATGACATTAGAAGGTTTCTACAGGGTCAGCAGCACGAATAAGACGCCTCTGGTGTAGCAAACTCCCATATGCCACGGTGGCCACATTCTATCAGGTAGGCCATGTACTTGTCTGATATTTAAGTGGTGAAAAACATCTATTTATATGTTACTGTCAATGTGAATAATTCAGGTATTCTAAACAATGCCTAGACAATCTATACAATAATGGGATTTTCAAGTAAAGTATGATATAATCATTTCATCATTATATTATGTCATATGAAATTACCGAAATTATCTTACAGATTAATGAGTTCGTTATTTCTGTAATTTCATAGCTATTTTCATTATTTATATTTTATTTGAAATTTGATACCAAGATTTTATAGTTCTGTACAAAATTCTTTTTACTGGCCGCTTGTAGAATGAAATAAATTCGATCTTCAAAAACGGTACTTCCTAAATGCTATCTATTTTGGTGAGAAATTTCGTATTACTTTTTACAGCTGTCACTTTTTAAAAATGTTTTACAAGTTGCAGTTCGCTTAATGTTGTATCATTCACAATTCATAAAAGCCATAAAATTTGGATTTGTCATTCCTAAAAAAAATACATAAATGTTAGTACTGAAAATTGGGTTTCCTCCAATTTCTTCAAATAAAACGGCAATTTCATATGTACCTAAGATTTATGAGTAGGTACTACTGTCAATTACCTACATACTTTGCCTAGGCAAGGTATACAATGCCTAGGTATTGTATGCCTGCCTGCGAAATAAATTTTATGCAGGAACTGTCATTCATGGTGATGAATTTTTTTTTTAATTTATTGAATAACCTTCATACCTAAGGAAAATGTAAAAAAAAACATTTTGTGCCACAATACGACTTAGTATACCTAACCAAAAATGCTTTAAAGCTCATTATATTATATAATATGCTTTAGTTCTTCTGATTCTCTTTCTCTTCTATCTCTATTCTCTATCTACGATCTTTCTATTTGATTATAATAAGTAGATTAGTTGCTATCCTAAATAAGAACAGACGAATTAGTTTAGGAAATAACCATGTTCCCCTTTAGGCTATAATAAGATAACCAATTTAGCTTGTAGAAAATAACAAACTCCATTGCCTACACCAAATCCTCAGAAGCCGCAGGCGAGATCTTACATTTCATAATCTATCGTACACAAGGAAGTCAAACAAAGCCTATAGGTAGACACATCGTAATGTCAACTTCCGTTTCCATAGTTTACAAGTATGCTCGTGTCGTCCATGAAAGCCGTCATTGTTAGATACAATTTTCTGTGAACATTCAAAATATTGTTACTGTGCCTTTGTGTCAAACAATGCTGCTTACAATAGGTACCGATCTAGAGTTGGTGGGTTGCAGCTGCAATGATTTTGGTGTAATGTACGATTTGAAGATTAAATCTTGAAAGAAAAACAAGGTGAAATTCAGAATTGAAGAACTACTCCATACAAGGACTTCATTAAAATGAATGCATAATCATGCAATAGCTCACAGCTATTTTCAAATTTCTAATATACTTTGGAACCCAAAGGTAGCTTTGTGTTATACTAGCAAGACATGAGTGCCACTTCTATCACATGCAGCGCAGACTAAATAATTTGCATAAGTATATTCTTATCCCTCTAGTACCAGTAGCCCAGTTAGTAGACTAGTAGGTACATAAAGTCCACCAGTACCATTAGTAAATAATTACTTTTCATTTTACAACATTAAAGATAAGTTTGATACTCTCCAAGGCCTAATTGGTAGTGCTTGTGCGGCTAAGCAAGTAATTTACTATCACGATTTATACCGCATAGTAAAGAATCGGGTCAATTTTTTTATATAGCTTAATTAGCTAATTTATATAGCTGCAACATTTTCGGCTAAGAATTTATTTACGCCATAATCATTTTTTAAAAGTGCCTGATTGGTGGTAATACGCTCGCCCCCTATTAGGTACGGGCTGAAAATCATAGTTGGCGAAATGTGGGTGTTTAAGACCTCTGCCTACCCCTTCGGGGATTACGGGCGTGAGCATATATTATTATGTATGTAAGTAAAATTTGAAAATTGGCATGAATTCAAATAACTACAAAATGCTAAAAATATATTTTAATTAATGTCTATCTTTGACCGCATTATTGAGTTTGATTCAAGAATAAAATTTTAAAGAGACGTATCTAAAACTATATTATGCTACAATAGTCTTTATTACGAGTGTAGAAGGCTTAAAGTCTATATTTCATATTGATAAAGTAACGTGGTTACTGCGTCCAGTTCAGAAATCGTACAATACTACGCAAGACTACAGGTTAAGTTGTTGCTATTGACAATTGTCACAATACAATATAATATTGCTCTAGTGTATTGTATCTTGTATACCTTTGTGTTCACGAAACCAGTGATATAGATTGAGTACCTACTCGACGAATGACGTAGAAGGCTTACAATTGCTTAATTTTTTTATTTATTTCATAATAAATTACGTATCAAATAATTATGTCAACATTAACTGTTAAATACTTTCTTATAGGCATGTTAATACATATCACTAATACCTAATTGTTCAAAATCTCACAAACTTACTTACAAATCTTACTTTAAGGCATTGGATTGTATTGAAAGTACTATCCAATGCCTTATAGAAATATATATAAATCCCACTTTTCCACGAAACGCGCGTGCGTGAATCAAATATGAGCATTGTGTACAAACACTGAAGACGCTCAAGCTTCGGTATCTAGTTGCTCTTCAATGAAAACTGAATTAGGTAGTGAAGATAGTGCAGACCGTAATGAGTATTAGATATTAACATTAATATCTAAAACCACAATTGAATGCAAGTAATGCAACATGTTTCGTCGCATTGTCATTAACCACAGCAAAATGACAACCGTCTAAGCAACTCGATATGTTTCGAACCACCCATAGGGTCGAGCTCAGTATCGTTTTACAGGAAATTAGTGGATGTAACAATTGTATAATACATCGCTAACAAAACAGGCATTTGATTTCTCATAATAATTATGTAGTATTTGAAAACTGAATAAAAGGTAGGAAGAACCAAAATGCATTTTATTATTTGAAAGATATGATCTTGATCCGGAAGAAGAATGGATACAATCACAAAATGGTGAATGAGGAGTATAAAAGACAGTTGAACATATTATGTAACGGGCACTTATCACAAGTACTTTATAAGTAGGTAGGTAGATTTCAATTCGTGAGTGTTCCAAATAGTTTTTGCTTACAATTTAGGGTGAATTTTTATTTACAAACTTTCTTATTTACCATGTTAGTAAGATTCTCAATCGCATTTACCAGTAAATCGTAAAATCCCAAAAATATCTCAATAATATCGAGCACCCAATATACATTAACATAATCTGGTACCTGTAAACTCGAATCATTGGCCAAAACAATACACATTATCAAAACGAAGGCGCAATTTGATGAAAAAACGTCCTAACCACGTTTAGTATAGGAAATGAGGTAGACCGGTTCTACGAATAGAGCTGTGGTTACATTTAAAATTACAGTTATTATACTTGTTAACGTCGTAATCTGGGATCACGTGCTAAAAAAGTACGGCCATTCGAGGTAGTATTATAGAAATGATGTCTTTTTGTAGCGTCTGTTATATATTCAACTGAATTTTTTTAATACATGGATGGTATTCATACCTGTATGCAGAACATTTCACATACCGCAAAAAGTTTAGTAATTACACAGCGCAAATAATGGTAATCTATCATTGGAGCGGTATTGATGCAGTTAACGCGAGGTGTATAAAGAAATAATATACTAGATTAGCTGCAAATGTGTTGTGCCTCTAGGAGCAAATCGTCTCAGCCGCAGCAGAAGCTTCAGCAAAACGTGATGAAGCCGTTTATCCGTATCAAAATTTAACAGGTGCTGCAGGACACATCGTCCGGCCACACAAATTGGCCATAGAAATTAAAGAATGTTAGTACAGCAATATACTCATGTGTCCATATCTACATTTTGATATTTCATCACATACATTGCTTGTTAAACCTCTATATGGGTAAACGGCCCCATTCTAAAGCCGCAAGGAATTAAAACAGTAACTACCGCAAAATAGGCTAGAATATGATAATACTTAAGCCTATTTTGCGGTACGTTGTATCTTCTGCATGCATTTGTAGTTATCGTATGTGGAGCCATACTTTCAAGGCAAGTATAATATTATAGAATTGCTGCCAGCTTTATATCATTCATTCAATAATAGAAATGTAAGTAATAAAAATGTCAATAAATTCAAGTTTATCATTATGTTTACCATAATTCTGAAAACAAAAACAGAAAAAAAATACATCACAAAAGTTGTACTTTACAGAATTAGCATAATTATTTTCACTTAAGTATCTCAAAATGTTTGTTAAGCAAGAAGTTGGCGAATAACAAAGTAAAAACCAAATATTGTCACCATTGTTCTATTAAAACTTTTTTCCCGGAAAGCAAGAAACCCACCTGCAAAAGATCATCCAACAAATTTAAATTTGGGTCTCGTTATTATGTCATAATAACCCCTCGTTATAATTCTGTTGTTAACGAGCCGAAACATTGTTTGTTCTTCTCCCAGACCGCCGTCTACGCTCAGTAAACGTATGTATGTAACTAGCAATCATTTTATATCCAACGACCTTAATGATAGCTCTTCGAACGAGTAAATTATCAATTCCGCCCGAAGGGTTCGAGCCTTGTTTTTGGAAAGCGGTAACAAGCCTATCATCTGCCCTCTTTAACTTATCGTTCATTTGTACAATTTTTAGTTTAATATCAACGGGGATTAAGTTTGAAATCGTATATCATGAATCTCAAAAACAGGTTTATTGTAAAAAAAACTAAAGCAATTTTTCGTTTAAAATGTTTTGACCTTGACAAAGTTCATGTTTGAGGTTCCCTTGTGAAGTGTATGTTTACTTATTTCAATATATCTATTATATGTATCTGCTTTAATTAATATTTCAATTTGTAAATATCTGAAAATAAAACACTATTTATTGTTGCTAATTAGACTCTCACAAGACAAAAAAAATCCAGTAAGCCGCTTGTAGAATCTTCTTTTATTTATCTGTACTGAATTTGATCGCCAAATTTATAAGTGCAGAGGCCAGTATTTGAAAAATTCAAACGTATTACTGCTTTAGAGATTTTGGAATATTCACAATCATGTTTGATTTTAATATCTATATCAAACGTAACACGTTTATACGAAGTGTTAATTATTAAGATAAATCACTATTATGTACTTTACGATTGATCATTTTTTTTTGTATTTGGTATTAACGTGCCAATATTACACCTTTTCACACATATTAGTCATCGTCCAGAACTCAGCAGCTTTATCGTGTCATCTTCATTTAAAATGAAATGATAAGTAACACCAATGAGCGCTCACGCTTCGGTTACCTCCCACCATCCGCCATCTTACTAAATGCCCATGAGCATATTTAATCGCGCTTTTAATATAAGGGAAATGCTTCATAATTTTAGTACTCAGATTGCTAGTTATGTATAATTAGATATGATTGAAATACGTTTAGATGGATTAAATATTTATTAACTATTCGATGGATTTTATTCAAACATAATTATTAATATGATCAATTAATTTGTTTGTATTTGGTTAGGTAATAAAATAAATTAATTTGTTCACTGTCTATAAAATAATGCTTTAACGTCTTGATTAAAGTTCAAATCCCATTTGTTAGTCAAAATACTACAATTAAAAAGTGTTAATACGAACTTTCAGTTATTCCTTCGTGTCTCTAACATCGGTAAGGTTAAGTCAACTGTACTGTACTATATCATTATTTTTAAGTAAAACTAACGATCAAAATATTGATAGTCATCTAACCATAACTTTCTCTAAAATGGATATTAGGTTAACTGTTTATAGAGAGTGACTTGCTAGTCAAGGGCTTTGGGAATCAAAATTTCTAGTCATGTTTTGTCCGGTTAAACGTATGTTCATCACTGTATCGCTTAAGTTATGAGCATTAACATAATTTTAGATGAAAGATTTGTTGTACACATTACAAAATAAACATAACAAAATAAAATATAAACAGTGAGAAACCAAGAACCTAACTGCAGTAAAAAATGCAGCATGATAATTTAAGGTTAAGGTAATTAAGGTAATTTAAATATTTTAATAGATGGTTAATTGAAAATCCAAATCCTAACAACTAGCCAGGGTGCTCTAATTTGATGAGCAAATGGAAAATGCATGCTATTTACAATCAAAAGCTGATCGTCAGGTGATTGTGTTGTGATTTCTGTTGACTTGGCTATGGTAAGTTAAAGAAAGCAAATACATATTTCATGAAATAAACTGAGCTCAAAAACCAGAAAGTTAAGAAATGTCCCGTTATTTATTAACCAATAATTCAGAAGACAAAATGGGCGTCCAAATTTAGTGCATAAGTCGGTTTCAATGCAGGATAATGAAACACGTTACCGTTTATAAGAGTACTCGTATTTCCATATCCGAAAGCGTCTCAGGTACTACGAGTAGTTAGATATTTTGTATCTGGACTCTTGGTTTCTCATTTCTTTACTAAATCATTGTTACAAGTAACATTGTTAGTACAGTCACATGTATTGGAGGAGTACAAGTTTGTATTAGCACCATAGAACAGTTCGCTGTCAACATCATAGAAATGTCTATAAAAGTCAACATGTTTAATTTAATACGCCATCTTTGGTTTGAGTCTTGTTCAGATTATGTTCTTGTAGGCGATGTGTTCATTCTCATGATACTTTTTTTTATTCAAATCGTGTTCTTATTCTGTTTTCACAGTAATTTATTTTAAACTAGTAAAGATAGAATGAGAAATGTCCAAATATTATAATCAAATCTTCAAATTTTCGTCTGACCGAAGGCACCTTGTGTGTCATATAGGAACTGGAAATATTCTTTGAGGTAAACGGGCGTGGTGGGATTAAACCGATTAAAATATGAGCATATTTATCGGGTAGGCCAAATATAAACCCAATTCAAAAATTTTGAAGTCGCTCAAGTTTATCAAGTTGCTCCTCCATGAAACCAGGATATAGTTTGCAGTTAAGTATGGATTTTAACACACTAATGATATGATAATACAGCGCGATTGTTACATCATTTGATGTTATTAGCATAGGTGCATTGATACACAGTTTTGTTCATTTTATCTTCTTCTATAACATATGAGCGTCCGACTTTACGCGATCTCTTTATGCGTCCATAATTTGATTTGATTTTCTTTTAGGACTGTGACTGCCTTCTTATATCTCAAACCCAAAAGAGAATGCAAACAAGATCTAGCGCAGCGTCGACCGTCAATCGTTTTAACGTTGGTTGAATGAATATGCAATATACTTTTATGTGGCCCTTTTAGAATTCTTCAGACCAGAAGATTTTTAATAGGGTTAAATACAATCAATCAATTAATTAGCCTATCACTGCTGTATCCACGCTGACCAGACGTGGATACAGCAGTGATAGGTGTGCAGGGTTTTATTTTTCGAGTTTTCATTTTTAATTTAGTTCCGAAATACAAAAAAGCTCACCCCAGTAAGATGTCAGCGAATGATGAATAAGCTATCATTTATTAAAAATTCTCATTCTACTGAACACATCCAATCCTGCAACAGTAGGTGGCAAAGGTAATTGAGCATTGTCTTTCGATGACGTAGGCGTTCTATGATTTTATTTAAGAAATCTTCATGCTTGTATTCTGTTTTACTAATAGCTTTTATGATTTGTTTGATGTTGTTGTTTGGCTTTGGTCGATTGCTTTTGTATCTTGATAAATGATAAAAGGCATTGTCTAATAATTGGTAGTGAGTGAAGAAGGTAATTGTAGATATATTTTTTAAATTATATTCAATACTCGTGCTATTAAGAAAGAATCAAATCGAAGTTTACGCGGATGAAGTAGCGGTAAACAGTTAATTTACAAGAAAATCCTAATCTCCTTTTTTCTCAGCCTAATGTCTAACAGAGTGCGTTTCATCTTGACGTAAATACGGCTTAGGAATTCTTATCAACTTGTCTAAATAATGAGGCATGCGCTCAATTACTCTCCCTTAAAAAGATTCTATTTTCTTACGAATAGTAATCTGGCACTTTTTTTCTGCGTGATATTCAGGTTATATACAAAAACTTTCTTATAAAGAAAAGAGTATAATTAATTATTAATATTTATTTACATCCTGGTTCTTATACTACTGAGTAACAGTCTTTTATTTATTAACTATGATTCGTTGTCGCCCTAACGATTGCAGCAGAGAATTTTAGGACGAAGAATAAAGTTGTCTGTTTCTCTATAAACAGAAGGCTTTTCAATGTAATCAGGCCGTAACGTGTGGTGATCCATTTGGCACTGTGATTCATAGGTCAGGTGTAAAAACATCCATAGGACTGCCTATTTATATGACTGTAAAACATGGTCGGTGCTGATGCAACACAGGCAAGAGCTTCATGTCATCGAACGTCGAATCTTAACTCTTCTTGGGTTTTAATGGAATATGAACTAGTATTATGTTTTCATAGCTTTTTACTCTTTAATTTCGGTTCTAATTTAGTAACTAGTATATAGCGGTCTCAGGCGTTTCACCATGGGGAAATTATTTCATGTTAATACTAATAATCCTCTTTATTGCACACCATAGGACAAGTAATCAATGTAGTTCAGTGTGGTACATACATTTGGCCTAATCTGCTCTTTCCACACTGTCCAAACGGGTAAGCAAAGGGTTTGTATTGTCTTGCGTTTACCTTACTTAAGTCATTCTGCCCTAGGCAGAATATTGACCAGAAATAGCAACTCTCTCTCTCTCTCTCAAAATGGGGGGAGGAGTTGCCGCTTTTGTTGCCCAGGGTAATACCGCAACAGATTTTCTCACAATGCCAACACCAGCAACACCAGCACTATTATTTATGTATGTTTCAATAATTCTTACTTCTGCGAAGAATTCCTGCCATACATTTTATCTTTGTAAACAAGAAGTGTATGGGTACCATAAGTAGCCTTTCCAGATGTTTATAAGATTGAGTAATGACTTTCTGAGAAGTAACACTTAGAAATTCACTTAGCCTGTATTCAGTTTTGTATATATCATAATTAATAATATAGATATAGAACATATAAACTAACCATTTCACCTAAATAATAGAGATTATACTCACAAACCTTCATCTATCCTTGTTTCTGTAATGAACAGCGTGAATTAATAATGTTATTAATCATCCCTATCAAACATAATTTCACGTAGTTGCCTAAAACAATAGTTATACCTAATAATATATATTTTTAAAACCGATTACATCATTTATTATTACGTGAAATAATAGAATAATTAGTGACCCATTCTATTACATAATTTTGAAGTAGGTATCATGTGAAAAAATATTCGGAAATGAAAACGGTGTGCATAAAAGGATTTAAGTAAAAAGTATTTTGATGCCTACCTATTATACTTGACAAAAAAGGGCTCAACGCGCATAAGAGTTTTCATTTCATAGAAGTGTCAAACGGTTTTTTTTTTCAAATTTATTAAATGTGTATATACGAATGAAGGAATTTAAACACTAGACGGATGATTAATTTTATATTAATGCAATTAATTCCAATCAAATATAATTTCAAGTAGTTGTCTAAGATAACACTGATAACATTTATCATATATTTTTACACCAATGTGAAATAATTGAATGATTGGTGGCTCTTTCTAATTCATAATGGTCCAAGAGCCCGTGAGTGCCAGACCTTCGGATTTTCATAAAAGCTGAAAATTTTTCTATGTGTGTCCCTAGTACAGGTAAGAATGATCCCCACCCATGAAGCTGAGGCAGCGGTGGCTTTGGCAGGTAACAGGTAACAAAGGTGTATAAAATTCCATCTCAAATTTATCATAAAATAAAACTTAATTTTTTTATATTTGATTCATAATAATATCAAAACTCGCGTTGCTCATTGCCAGACAGTTAGTATGGTTGCAACCCTCTGCCGGACACCCTTAAACTATTATAATTTATAATTATACTTACGTTATATTATAAAATCTCAATTTTATATATAATTTTTTGGGGGCCTATTAATCTATGTTTACATGATAGCCGGACAGTTTCGACGGTTCTATCATCTTGCTAGATGCATTCAAAGTGAGCAGTAGTTCGGGGAGCAAGGAGCGTATACAGTAACTAGTGCGAGTGAGACAGAGCGCTTGGTCTATTGCGGCCCTTCACTGCGCATCAGCTGTTGTTTATTGTAACTATCTGGTGAACGGCTATGCTCATAATAAATATATTATTTTTCTGTGCAGTTTATAAAATAAATGTGATCAGTTGTAATAAAGTGCTATCATGAGTGACGAAAAATTAGTTTGCTTTGTTTGTAAGAAAAGTGATGAACACATAATATTATTTTCTGAAGAAACTTTAAAAAAATGCCAGACTATTCTTAAATTACGAAAAATACATAAGCTAAAATACAGAGACATTACTTTACTTACAAAAGCCAACAGCATATAAACCAGTAAATAATGGTTGGATACTGGAAAATGACCACTACTATTTTAAATGGTTTGAAGGAGATCAATTACCGACTTATGTCAGCGAATCTCTAAAAACAGTTCCAGGTATTTGATAATTATGTTAAATTATTATACATTAATTTTGGACTATTTGTATTTAAATTAACTTGGTTTTTTTACTATTGCAGAATACAATGAAGAAGGCGATATTGAAGACGATCAATCCACAGAATGGAATAATAGTGACGAGGAATATGGATGTATTGATACGACGATGAAAATGATGAAAATGTTTAAAGATTTTATTAAAATAAATGTATTTTTCTGTAACTTTTTTATTTTAAAAAAAATTTGCCCTTTGATATAATAAACAATAAAATTTGATTTACTTTATTTAATTTAATTCATTTAATTCATTGGCTTTACAATTTTGATAGAATTGAAAATAATAAACTTCGTAAAAATGAAAAATAATATAAATAAAATTATTAGAGTTTCGATATGATTGGAGTTGTATTAGAACAATTTTACTGAGTACTGTTTTAAATATTTGTTATTGAAACTGTAAAAAATTATTTAATGAAATTTCTTGACTAAGAAAAAAATAAGCTGCACAATTTGAACTTGATAACAGTGGATGCGCAGTGAAGGGCCGCAATAGACCAAGCGCTCTGTCTCACTCGCACTAGTTACTGTATACGTTCCTTGCTCCCCGAACTACTGCTCACTTTGAATGCGTCTAGCAAGATGATAGAACCGTCGAAACTGTCCGGCTATCATGTAAACATAGATTAATAGGCCCCCAAAAAATTATATATAAAATTGAGATTTTATAATATAACGTAAGTATAATTATAAATTATAATAGTTTAAGGGTGTCCGGCAGAGGGTTGCAACCATACTAACTGTCTGGCAATGAGCAACGCGAGTTTTGATATTATTATGAATCAAATATAAAAAAATTAAGTTTTATTTTATGATAAATTTGAGATGGAATTTTATACACCTTTGTTACCTGTTACCTGCCAAAGCCACCGCTGCCTCAGCTTCATGGGTGGGGATCATTCTTACCTGTACTAGGGACACACATAGAAAAATTTTCAGCTTTTATGAAAATCCGAAGGTCTGGCACTCACGGGCTCTTGCTCTATAATGTTCAAAATCTGACAAAAATGTGCTCAAGGTGCTTAAAAAAGTTTTCACTTCACTGAGAATTACTGCAATTATTGAAATTTTGGAACTTTGATGTGTTTTGAAACATATTACAAGTCTCACAGAAAACTGGACAAGTGAACAAAATATAAAAAATGATTAAACAAGAATTTAAAAGCAAAGATGGAATTAACTACTTTAGTAATATTATCTAGTTTATTCTGCAAATCTTACTAAATATAAAAATTGTAGGACAGGCTCTCAAGCTCTGCCCTTCTAAGCAAAATTATAGCAAAATTTTTAACTTGAATTTTAGTAGTTAGATATTAGTCAGTCAATAGTAGTAATTTAGCATTTGCCAACCCTGTTAACTGTAAACCAAAATTTATTATGCAGGTTGTACTTAGTTATTTATACACACTAGCCTCATTTTTATTCCTCGTGTGATATTTTTAATGAGGCAACTGAATAGCACTGCTGCACCTTTTATTAACTTTTAAAAGCATTAGGCCCGAATAGTGGGAATTCACAAGAAGCTATGCCGTGACTCTTGTTTATAGTTTAGTCTAATAAAGTGATTTCACTTACGGTTCCAGGATTTTAACAATAGTTATATTTGTATCATTAATAAATTTAAATAAGCTTAAAATAGTTTTACCAACTACTTGATTTGAATTTTTATTGAAATAAATGTGAAAGGAATAATTATATATAAAAAGAATGATGAGTGAACATAAATTGACTCTCGTTGTGGCAAAGCATTGCCTCAACTTAAGTGAAAGTTTTAGAGAATATCTTCTGGGACTTTTGGCTCAGACTTCTCCATAGAAAAATATGTACGTGAGAACATCGTCCGTCTATCAATAGGTCTACCAGTTTGAAGGTAACATTGACTTGGCCGACCACTTTTTATCAGCTTTGGTCAAGTGAAATTTTTTATAGACTTACTAGCTCTTGCTTGCGACACTGCCCGCGTGGACTTCTGATCCCGTTCCTGCTGCTCCATTCCAAACATTCAGGGGGATGAAAAATAGATGTTGGCCGATTTTCATAGACACCGGATAAGCACAAAAATTTTCATCAAAATCGGTTAAGCCGTTTCGGGGGAGTATGCCAACGAAAACTGTGACACGAGAATTTTATATATTAGATGTATGTAAGTTGATTTACATTAGTATTAGCGAAACGGTAGGTTTCGGTAATTTGCTCAGTTTAATCGTATGTTCTATAAGAATATTTAAAAAGTATACTTTAAAAGAAATCGACCGAATTTAAAACAGCTATGCACCAAAAATTAAAGATAAGCTAATTATATTAACCTCAAAAGATAAAAATGAGCATACAATTATTCTTGAAATCAAGGCAAAATATCGGTCCACAAGAACTTCGTAACATAAAAAGAATATGAACTTCTGAATTGAGTTCGTCCTCCGTTTTTAGAAATCTGTTAAAATCATAAATATTTGATTAGGTCAACAAGACGAAACGAAATAGTAGGTAGTATGTGATGTACATACGTCAAGGGATTTGGCTATCGACATCATCCAAGTTTAACAAGGGTACTTGAATCAGAATATATTAAAGGATTAATCGAATATATATTTAGTTAACATCTTGAACAACTCAAATATCTGAGTAATCTATTCCTGTTGGTACAATAGTTTTGCTATTAAGGCTACCGTATCTAGTTTCAAGATGAGCATGGTCCTTAAGAAGGATAAATACTTGTTAACATAAGACTTGTGAGTCAACGTTAACATCGATATCATGTTTGTTTCTCGCTAGCTGTTTCCCACGGCTCTGCCCGTGTGGAAATTTCATTTCTTTTCCACAACACATGAAAACCTATTCCAATCTTTCCTTATACAAAATTTCAGATTCGTTCAGCTGTTAAAGAGTTACAAAAAACATCCATATAATTTTCATAAAAAAATATTTTAAATTTAGGTATTACTCGTAGTACGATTCGCGTATTTTTATTACTTTTTGATCAATGGTTTCAACTCTAATTCCTTAATAAAAAAAGGTATTAGTGATATTTTTTTTACTGAAACGAATTTGGAGGCACTTCACAGCAAAATGGTTACAAAAATACCCTCGGAAATTCAATAGTACTACGGTTCCTTCAAAAAGTTTTAACGGTAAGCAAGACTGGTATCAATATTCATAAGCTCAAGACGGTATATCTGAGGCTAGCAATAAACAAAGCTGTACCGAGTGAACTGAAGCAAAGTAACCGATTCCGAAGAGCTCTTACTTACCGTTCGCTCATAAATTTTAGTTTGCAACTTGCACCGACTAATATTCGATCAATAAGTGTTTTGTATCGCTTCTATATTTACAAGGCTTGCCATATGGAAACTGCTATGTTAATATTGCTGTGTTCATCATGAAGGCAAGGTATAATTAAACTTAGCTCACGTAGACCGAGAGGTAATGACACAAACTTCCAGACCATTTGCACCAGTATGGTGATTATCAATCAACTAAAGTGGCGGTAACCAAGGCAGTATCAGCAGCCTTGTCTGCAAATCGCACCGCAACGACGACGTTTAGCAGTATAGTTCGGTTTTTGGAAAATACATGATAGGTACGCTATGTGGGAAAAGGTGATACACTTTTGTAAACGTAGGTATTGAATAAATAAGTTGCACAAGTATGGTACCACCTTTCCTCCGACTGAAAGAATGACAAGTATAATATTCAAGTCACCTTTTCTCCGACATACTATTCAAAAATCGAATGCCATACTGGTCTGTACAAATCGTCTAGCATAAAAAATATGCATTTGCGATGCGATTTCCGCGCATACGCTTATACCTTTACTTTCCTTTTCGTTCTTCTTCTTCTGGGCACTAGCATAGATTTCGCACTTCGGAAAGGCTTACTTTTTTGTCATGAGGTAATTAGAACCCTGTATAATCACCATACTGAAAAAAATGACATGGAAATTTGTGTCATTATCTTCCGGTCTAACGCATTTGTATGCGTTCATTGGCTTCTTTGTTCTAGCACGTGTATGGTGCTGTAATCAATTTTGCTGCACTAATGCCGATGCATAACGGCATGAGTCACGTGTTAAAATATCATAAAAATCAGAAAATGCATTACATTTGTTCGAAATTAATAACAAGGGTTACACAGTGCCTGTGAGTGTGTGAGTGTCGATAGTCAGGTATGCAGGTGCCCCAGCGAAAAGCTAATATTCGTGCATTAAGTATATAACTAAATTTATCGAATTATTGTGGAAGGATAAAAAATTCTTTAGTCACCTCTCTATGTGATCTATTAAATGAGTGCGGGTGGCCGACAATTTGATTCATTATGTCCGTAGGTGGGCCAAAGACAAAATTACCCATAATTCCCTTGTTAAAATGGTGGTCAGACGACCGCAGTTAACGCATCAATTTACGGCCATAATTTTTATCCAAACCGAATATTCAGGTTCATGAAATATACTACTTACTATGTTTTGAGTAGATTTTTAACAGCATTCCTGACTTATCGAAAACATTAGATTTTTAACAGCATTCCTGACTTATCGAAAGTTGTACTATCTCTTCGATATTACTTTATTTACCTAAATAATATTCTTCTCCGGCATAATAAACAATATTCACCTTCGACAACCGAAGACCCGAAGACGACGTGCGTATTGACCAGCTCCTATGGAGGTGATATCCAAGGGGATTTTGCACGCGGAAAAAAAATTAAGTAAGTAATCTAGTAAGTTTATTTATAGTCATTATGCATGTTGAAGTGTATGTATGTACTACTACATTGACATTAATGTAATTGATTTATTAAGTACAATATTTAGCTACAAACATTATTAATTTTAAAGTAGATTATACAACGGCCGGAGTATCAAATGTTTAATTAAAATTTATGAGGGATGATTCGTTAGGTATTACATGGCAGTGTTACAAGTAATATTAACCCATAATAACCGGGAGTTTATCTAAATCCCTTTGTGTTTCGAATCCCGTTAGGCTGGATATTACGTACAAATGGCTTTACGTATTACATTGCTAATATCGTATTAATATTTAGTTGAGCGTATAATTTTTATGGGTTGTAATATATTCCAAACTTCTATTTAGTGTCACGTGTTTTATATGTTTGTCATCAACTCTTGCAAGTTATATTAAACACACTTCTCGATTTCCGACTGATCTGCAATTTAACACGCATATCACACAAAGTGAAGGGTGATAGCCACTCTTCACTTTGTGTGGAACTCTGCAATGAAAAGGTATGTATGCCAAATTCGTTATTCTAAGGTTAGCATAAAAAAGTTCCTGGTCTCGAACACAACCCAAATTGTGTCAACATAGTGCATTTGATTTCGTTCAATGTTACTGATACTTTAATGTTTACGATAGTTCGTAGGATTGACGGTAGATGGCTTCAACGTCGTAACGTAAAGGAGAATTTCAAATGCTCCAGCTTAGTAGCTCAAGAAGTGTAAAGCATTCCCCCTGTAAGATATTGGTCGCGGGATGAAGTCTCGCCTGGACATTTGCCTTTTTAATTTTAAATATACTATTTCAAAAAGTTATCATATTATTGCATAAAATTTGATTTAAAGGAAGAAAAAAGTAATTGCACTCACTAATACTACGAAAAGAGTAAGAACGAACGAACACTTCGGAGAAGGCATAATATATTTTTGGAGTAGGTATATATTTTCTTAACAAATGGTGGCGTGGCTTGTACAAAAATTAACCCTTCAGTGACAAAGACTTATGAACTCAAACTTGTCAACGATTAACCGACTAACTCTTGTCTATTTGCGTCTCACCGCTTGTTTCGTGTCGTCAGTGGCATTAAAGAATACCACATTTGCACCAGAGCAGTGGGTAATAATTGCTAAATATACAGTAACAGTTTCAATAAACTCGTGCTGTTTGGCTGGAAACTGCTCGTAGTTGGTTCGTCATTGTAATAACCTTCTATATATATATATATATATATATATTTTAATAATATACCATCGAGTATGAGAGTTTTCGTCCTCACCAATAACATCAACTAGACGCAGTAGTGCCTCTCTACAGGTAAGGAGGAGATTTGTCGCTTCCATTGCTCAGCGTACATCACAAAGCTGTTTTTCTAGTAAAACAGCATGATTTATTAATGATTATATTTATATTCGTCTGAATTATACGCGTGATAATAATTAATAGTGTCAACTATGTTACTAATATATTATATTTAGCGATATTTACCAATTGCATGAGAGATCACAACCTTGAAACTAAGGTAGGTAAATAAATGCAATTTATCTATCTATTAAGTACAAATCTTGTGTTTTTTATTTAGGGAGCGTCATTTTGACTACACCCCGCCTGATGGTAAGCTGAAGGCAAAGTGAAGCCTGAGGAATTAAGCGCGATTCACACACAGCGCGGGTGCGGGTCGGGCGCGGGTGCTTTCGTCATCCATTGCCGTTTATTACAATAGTATTACTATGGTGGCGCTTAGCATGACGATCTCATCAGATGCTTTTTCACGCCCCACTTAAAGGACCCAGGACTGTATGAAGAAGAAAAGACGTGAGCTACTGCGTAATTCCAAAACCTAATGGTGCGGCAGAGGAAAGATTCACTGAACCGCTTGGTTCTTGATAGAATATTCCACACCGTATGTAGGTGACATCTAAGTTCTGCACGTGTTGTCCTGTGTAGGGAAGGAGAGAGTGGGATTAATTGGAAGAGTTCATCAGGGCATTCACCATAGCAGAGACGGTAAAATACTGTCGAAGACGCAACATCACAGTATTCAGTAGATATTTTAAATATTCACGTTGCTTAAAAATCACAACTGAACACAATGTATGCGCCTTGACACCACAACAATATTATGAAACAAAAATATGAACTGCATCGTACTGAAAAAAAAGAGATAACTAACTGTACCTACTGTACAGATTATTTTTTTTAATGATGCGCTATATTTTTATTTCTGCAAGGAAGTGGAGCACTTCCACTTGGCTCATATCAAACAATTCACACGTAAGATAAAATAAACACTACCGAAGGCTTTCATTGAAATAACATTCGTTCAGTCCACTCGATATCAGATTTCTTATTGTTCTTAATTTCATTCCATTAAGGTTTGTTTAAGGGACACTTTAGCAAGATATTTTCTTTCTCATTTACCAAACGTATGAGAATATTATTGTCGCTTCGATATTTTTCCGTTTGTTGGAGGCATAATGTTGACCTTTTCTGCGATACATTACGTCATAATAGAAAATCCGTTAGAAAGAATGTTCAAAATGTTCAAAAACTAAGGACACCAGATGAAATTTACGTTAAACATTTTTTGGAAACTTTGGTGCGATAATCAATCATTTTTTTTCTGTATCAGTACAGTACACTATTTTACAGTATTTTATATATAGGGGAGATAAATTCCTATTTGCAATCTCCACAAAACTCCTATCGAGATCGTCCTAATCTTGGAAATAATACAGGAGAAGCGTAGCTGGTCAGTAGTATTGACGGGTTAAAATTTCTCGGAAGTGAAAGGGTGAGCATCAGTCACTATTAATATATTTTTGATATATTATTGACAATACAACATGTACTTATTGGTTCTACCAATTCAATACTTATGTGCTAATTGCATGTGGGTTTGTTTTTTGTTATGCAAGACTCTAGACAGAGGTCAGGAAACAGGGGGATCGAAAGACATTAGAATTTGAGCTCTCCAAGTCAGAACTGAAACAGGACGTGATATAATTGCGAACTTATGTAATAAGATTTTTATAATAAATAAAACTAACTCAACCAACCCAAAACACAGTAAAACAGGCATTTAAAAACGAAATATTACTGATTCACACATTTGTGTAAAGTTTACTCAAAAGTCATAAATACAAGTTTAAGTTTTCTATTAAATTTAGTTCCAATCTATCTAGTTAACTTTCATTATTTTTTACCCCAATCGTATCGATATGTTTTAAATATAAACTCAATGCGCAGGTATTGCAAATTGGATAATCCGATTGGTTATTACGATTTGGAGTGAGGTATACTGTTTTATCTTAAATGTCCTAGTTCAGTAATTGTGAAATCTATGAGTATAAAAACTAAGTAATAAGTGTAAACTGATAAATATAGAACATTACACTAAGCCATCCAAAACTAAATGAGTAGCTGCACTGTATACCTTGGTGCCTCCATGTGCACTCTGGGGTATGAAGACAACAACGCCTCTTTCTTTCCCACAGAAGAAGCAGTCGAGAGCAGGCTATGGGCGGACTGGTCACTGAGCGCAGGTTTGGAGGTTACAGGCTACGAAGGATATGCTAACAATCTAGACAATCTGACTCTGGCATCTGAAGAGCCGAAACAGTGTGTAGTTTCAATCAGTTCGACTTCGCCATCACTACCCCGAGAGCCAACGGGGGTGGTATCCGAGAGGATTTTCATACGAAAAAATACTGCTGAAATTAAATCTGTTTCATCAACCAGCTTGTTTTATCAAACATCCAATTGTTTTCACAAACTTTCTAGTTTATATTAGTAAAATGTTATAAAGTATTTGTAGAACAAACACTATGGTAAGTGAGTGTATTTTGCCACTGTGAATATACATATACAATATGTAGATAGGTGCATCTTTCCTACAGGGAAGCGTTTACTCAATTTTCTTAACTTCATCGTCTACTCACTTTGCGATGCTTGTTTGTAAGGTTGGCGACGCATTGCCCAAGTTATTTATTCTACCTGTTTATGTCGGGTAATCACTGAAGTAGTTGGGTCAATTTTGCCGGGAATTTTTTTAGTCGATATTAATAAGACGAAACATGAGCTACATATATTTCCGAAAGGTACTTAATAGGAATCTGGGAAAACGAATCAAACCCCTAGTCCTAGTTCATGCAGATAAAGTCGAGGACATAGCTAGTTAAATATAAATTACTAATATTTTTTATCTATTGAACTCTAAGGTATAACACTCGCCATGATAATAATTATGAAAATGATAATGTCAATCTCGAATCATCGAAATCTAAGGTAGATTGTGGTGTGTGACCCCCTTTTTGTATTAACAGTAGTTTTCGTTGATGAAAAATCATAGAAGAGTTAACCGTCATGATTTATATTATCGCTGCCGCTTATCAAAACTTGATTCGTATCCGCTGCCTTAATAATGCCATTTCGAGAATGAACTTTCATTATCGATATGCACTACAGTGCTTTAGTCCGTCCTAGGTGGCGTTTAATGAAATTAGTCATTAAGTAAAGTGCCATTAAAATGTCGTGTTTTGGTTAGGAATGCTCGTTTTCTTTACAAAGTAGGGATGTCAAGAATAATAGGAGTGATTAAAAAGCAAAAACTTGCCGGCAGCGAACGGTTGAAAGATGTTTAATATAGCGTCTACTACAGAAGCTGCTTACTTTGAGAAAAGACTGTAATAGTCGCTAGAACTGTATAACATAATTTGTTATAAATTTAATACTTATTAAGATAATATTATGAAAGCTACATCAATGAATATTAAAATATATATGTTATATATTAATGTTCTGATCTGTACGGGTCTGAATCTAAGTACCCGTGGTACCCCCAGAGGTATCATCCAGGGGTGCCACGGGTCAGGAAGGGCTACTTCACGGTGTCAGCATTTCGGGTTCATGCACGCGCACATCGTAAAATAATTATGTCTTAAAAAGGAAAGCATAGGAAGGATATCCCTTTTCAAAAGAGTTTTAGCCTAAAACTCCTGTACCTACTGTCTCGTTTCATAATAATTAAGATCATAGAGGCTATCCTGCTGCAGAAGCCATTTTAAAAAAAGAAGAAGAAGAAGATCATAGAGACGTCTAATTGAAAATAAGGCCTGTTATTTCTATGACAGCCCTAGACAGCCAATTTTTAGGTGACGAATTCTGGGTGACTCACAAATCACAATACAATTATTATATAGGTTAGGTTATCCTAACGCAGTAAGAGTATGTCATTATTTCCAGTTCAGTAATGCGCTGTCAATAATAATCGGTTGTCTAATTAACATACCTCTTTGTCAGTTATTACAAAACAATCATATGATTCATCAACACGATCGAACGTGCACGCTCAACCTGTGGATTTTTAAGGGACTACCAGTATAAGGTTCTTCAAGAAGGGTATTAGATGATTTCTATAGGGTCAGCAGCACGACTGTGACGCCTTTGATTTTGCTAACGTCCATAGACTACGATAACCCCTTTCCATTAATGGCCCGGTGTCCTTGACAGTCACCTAAATACTTAGTATAAAAAGAAATAGCAAAAATAACAAGTTTGTTCTCATTCTCGCAATAATATACATTGAACTGCATTTTCACAAGATGTATGGCATTCAGTAACCATCCTTTGTGGCGAAC
Organism: Pelosia muscerda; assembly: GCA_963691645.1. NCBI lineage: Eukaryota > Metazoa > Arthropoda > Insecta > Lepidoptera > Erebidae > Pelosia > Pelosia muscerda. The sequence goes on from OY829113.1 coordinate 10,933,053, forward strand.
CTCGTGGGAGAGTAGGTAGAGGGTTAGACCTTAGAGCGTCAACTGATTTTGATTGTTCGTGGATTCAATTCCCGTTCAGTGCAAGTGCATACGAATGCATAAAAATGAATACTTTGAAGGGAACCGGTGTCTCTACACCACCCCATGGTTGACTGGTGGACAATGCCTATAGTATTAAGTCCACCGTTGTACTTGATGCTGGAAGTTAATTTAATGTAATAATTAAATTATATGAATTAAAAAAGTAATTAAAATTAAAAATAAACAAAATCATTAAAATAAATATAATGTGTACTTTAAATTAATAAGGTAATTACTTAGTTTAACATATTCTTGCATACCACCCGAATTAGATTTATAAAGTAAAGTACCTACCACATAATATATAATTTATGATTTGTAAGTATTTGTAAGTATATTTATTCTTATATCACATAAGCTTTTTGGTATTCAGTTTACCCCAACTACGTTATCAGTTGAACTAGCTGGAGTGCGTCCTGATATTTTGTTTACCGATTTGTGGTTACCAATCTAGTACTCGTTTGCGGCTAATAGACACGTATAATTCCAGCTTTCCAAATACAACGTTAGGTTTGTACTTCAATTCAGTTAAAAGTAGACGAAGTCCTCATTATGCCAGTCCGATACGCACTTAAGTTGTTTTTCAATATCACTGTTACCCTAACTCAGTACATCTGTTATTATTTCTTGGTTATACTTCAGTTCACTAACAGTCTACATGTCGCTCTTTTACACCCAGATTTAGTCACGCCTACCCGTATGTTTATTCAGATGTAGCCCGTCACTAAAGAGCGCCACGATTTAGTGGAAATTAAGAGAACACATTCGTCGGGGATGCTATAATAACAATGTGCCACTGAAAATATAACCACTAAGTAACAGGAATAAAAATATTGTCTTTGCTGGAGAAGAATGAGGTGGATTTTAATTATGACTGACTTATCGTAATGTATCGAAATTATATATTTTTTATTAAGTTATCACGTATTGTTTTTAACCGACTTCCAAAAAAGAGGAGGTTTTCAATTCGATTGGTATCTTTTAAAATAATAGAAATATTGAGTCTATATTGAGTTAATAACTATATATTTATGTAAGTTAAGGTAGATCGGCTTCCGGTTCTTATTATCGTCATCAAATTATGGTCCCATAAGCAATTATTTAATAAGTAAGTTAATGAGGAAAATGTGGCAATTATTTCTGAAAAAGACTAAGAGAATATATATTTCTTATAAGCTGTTATTTATTTACTTGTTTGTTATTTAACTTATCGATATGATGTGATTATTATTTTTATTATCTATTTTTACTACAAAAACTCATACAATAAGTAATGGTATGAGTTTTTGTGTTTAGTATATTATAATGTTATTTTATGGTGGATCAACAATTGTCAGCAATAAATCATTTACTTGTAATTACAATCAATTAGAAGATTTTTTTTGTCAAACGCGCTAATCTAAACGGTGTTGAGTAATTTCTTAAGATTAACATTTAAATTAATACTTCATAATTTATTATTTTAAATTAAACAAACCATTGTCACACTATCTAGCTAAAATCAACTGCATAAATAGATAAATCGTATTAAAAAAGATCCTGCATTATTTTAGATAAGGGTTGCTAGAGTGAAAATCGCTGACTGGCACAAGTTAAGGTCATCTACTTGAACTCAAACGACATCTTTTCATTAAAATAAAAATTGCTAATGACTCCATTACCATATTTTAGCATAAAAAGTCGGCGCTTTGTACCATTTCGCCTTGGAGATAAAAGTATAATTACAAGATACATCTGCATATCTTTTGACGTCTAAGCTATTATCCTCGATACATGGAGAAAGCTGTTAAATATGCCGGCTTAATTTTTTGTTTTTATGATGCAATAGGTACAGGGATACGGATACCTACAAAGGTAAAGACTCATTATCTTTTTCATTAGGAGTGAAAAAACCTGCCCTGAAAAAATGTATCGAGATTATAAGAAAAGGTATCAGAGAAGGGATGAAAACCCACCCCTCACCCACGGTTAACAATCTCAATGATAGAAATATAAAATTTTACTACTTATCACAGAAAGAAATGCTAAGCTGCGCTACGCAAAACAAGTAAAATCAATCGAACTCAAAATCAAAATCATAAGTAGTAATAAAGACTGTCCTGAGTCCTCAGTCCTGGTCGGAGTTGAGTTGAATACCCGAAAATTGAAAAACCACTTTGTTTTGAACCCTGGTTAATGTTCTTTTTTCTTTAGAGGAGGTTTTCCTGCCTCGTCGAGCATATTCACCTCCGGCTAATCAGGTCAAACCCAGGTCACTACTCCTCAACCATCATCATGTAGGTACTAAAGCATCAATAGCATCAAGTTATTAAAAATGTTTTTGAATCGTAACAATACACCTTGCAAACAGAAATCATAACGATGTTTACCCATCAATTTATAAATATATATGATATAGAAGGAGGTATACCGTTCGTTAATTTGTTTACATTTTGCATGTTCGCCTCCGTGCCAATGTTTACATTTTACATCTAAGTATCTCATAAAACGTAATAAAGTTCGCTTCCCGATGATTACGGGCCCTTTGAAAATAAACTTGGAAGTTGATTCACAAACACCGCCTTTTATTTTTGTTTAGTTTACTTTTCTTCTTCCCGAAGGCTCTGAGTTATGAATATCAACGTTATTCTTTGTCTCGGAGTTCCATGGAACTTTCGCTCGTCCCCTTTTATTGATATACATTAGAAATTATTTTTTCATGTTATTCAAACTTCAATGGTCTACCAAGCTTTGTTTGGCTAAAATTATTTAAATGTGGTCGTGCTTCGTAATATCTTATGTCTCTATTATTCTGCATCAATGTTCTAAAAATATAAAAATCAATAAATTCATAAGAAAAACAATAGTTTCGACTCAATATTTCCGCATATGCAATTTAATTTAAGTCTAATAGGGGAAACTCTGACTCGCCTAATTAGGCCAACTCTATTTTAGAACTAAGCTATTTTCCTATATACCTACCAACATGTCAACCTATTAAACGTGGAATGGAATTCTTCCACAAAGTGAAATATGTATTTCAGTACACCACACACTGCACGTTTTACATCGGAAACATGCAATGCTATAAATATTCACTTGGCTCTTGTTGGTTTCCACCTCTTAGGCCTCATAAAATTAATGCCGTTATATTAATATTTATTAATATATGAATGTCTCGTACATTGTAGGGAAGCCGCCGTGATAAAATGGTAAGTAAAGTTTATGGTGCAATAACAACGGTATTATGCTCATGCCTATGAATTACATCGGATATACTCATAGTCATTACGCCGTCTCATTTCAAATTTGTAGTAAGCGTAAGAGATAGGTATAGCTGGAGCACAGGTTAAATTCAGTTTACGATAGGATTACGCCCTGGGCGATTAATAAACTTATTGAATACCTAATTTAATGTGAAACTTACATTTATTGAGGTCTAGTATTGCATAAAGGGTGTAGTGGGTGTTGATTACCAATAATAAGTATACTATTATTTATTTATGTTCATAGTTACAATGAAGTAAGGCCTAAGAAATATGTAGAAACACATTTTGGACTTATTTTGGAGAAGAAAATATTCTAGATTAAGTATAAAAATATTCTACAACATTCAACACAAGTTAGATAGAGCTCGTGTTATGGAATCTAGAATGCGGAGAATATATTAATTAATCTATCGCAAATTAGTATTTATTAAACATAAAAACACCCAAACCAATAGATTTGCACACATATATTGTAAATTATAAATGTGACAATGCTCCTGATTCCCATTAGCCCCAGCTAGTAATCCCACAGGTATAAAGGTAATATTCTGGATCCTTAGCTTCACATTTCTGTTGTATCAAAGACAAGAGACAACAAAGAGAATATAAATTCAAAATCACCATATCAAGAGCAACCTTTGCACGGTTACGGTTACTTACCTATCAATATGAATTATAATAGCAATTAATCAAATCAAATCATATCAAATCTTGTCTTGATTTTGATGACAAACACATTACATGACTAACATAACTATAAGATTATTAAAATGTTACTAACCTCATGAGTCTTAGTTACCTGAAAATAAAAGATTATCATTATTATATGATGGGCGTAGGCCTCGAATTCTGATTTCGAGAGTGAAGCTCAAAATATTCGGAGTGAACTCAATACTTATAGTGTCGGCAACGAGTCTTCATTGACCAGTGCCTACGCCGAATCCTTAATACATAATGGCTCAAGAAAATCAATCATGATAGCCTGTGGGAATGCTGAAACGAAATCACTATACATCAACAGATCAAAGATTGGTAATGGAGCTCGATTGCCCACACGTTCTACAGGGATCATAACCACATACCGAACAAGGCAAACCATAGACTGGAACTACTCGGGCAGCCATATGTCGTGTAAACCTTATCACTATTCTGCAGAAAACTGTTCAAATCAAATTTAGATAGGAAAATGTTTAAAAATGTTTAAAATCTAAATTTGATTTGAACGTGACACTATTACTAGTTACAATTAAACTCTTTCATAATTAGTATTAGTACGAATTTGCACTTTCTTTTGAAGCAGTGGGTAAAAAGTCGGCCTTACGATTGAGAGGTCCTGAGTTCTGAATCCTGCCCACTTCACCGCATGAACTCAGTCCTAACATAATTTTAGTTTCTAATATTCTTTAATTTTGACATCTGTGTAGTGGAGACGAAAGAATATCACCACTCCATCTCATTTGAAGGATGTCGTGAGAAGCGACCAATGGAAAAATACGCAAATGATATCACTGCGAGACTACAGACTGCGATAGATTAGTCAATTGTTTTTTTTTTAAAGTTCATGCTAAACTTACAAACCATTTAACAAATATTTAATTAACAAATATACAAACACACAAACTTGACTTCTTTATAATATTAGTATAGATTATGTATTAAATAGCACGGCATAATAGAATGCGCCTTCTTTTTCATTTAACCAACAAGTAACCTAAATCGTTCCAAAGATTAAACAAGAGTAACTACAACAAGAAAAATCTATCCACGAAATTAGACTTTCACGAATCAAAAACGAATTTGTAATATGATAGATCATCGTTATTCGTGAAAGTTTCAAAGTTACTCTCCGGTAACACATATTTTACAAGCAAATCACATCTTTATTGTCTTGTCATAAGGTAGTGTGAAATCAACACTTTGAAAAGTCGCTTGACGTTCATCCGGCCGGATGATTGTCCTTTTGACATGATTAAAAGGGCGCAGACTGTTTTATGTAGCTATTAAAGACTTTGGTTACTCTCTAGTTTCTATTTTATTTCTTCATCTACGAGCTGGTTTGAGTTCGGTCTGTGTTAACACAGGCCTACATAAGAGAACGTCTTAATTAATTTAAGTGGATATTGGAAACCTTTGTAATAGCCATTATTGTTACTATTATTGCCGAACGATTGAAGACGACTGACGAAGCGTTTGTTTTTTAATCATTGTTTTGTTTATTAGAAACTCATTGGTAAGTTTCTGGCGATGACAATGGTCTTGGATACAACATATGTATATATAACATTGTAATATTTAGTTATCGGTTTATGAAAGTTTCATGAGACTAAATCGTTAGTAGTAAATATAAAAAAAATCTATACGTGCAGCAAGTTCCACCCAGTACCATCAGTCATCAGTTATAAATTATAATCTGATGGTATATCTAAGAGTACTCATTGATTTAGATAGGAAAAAGTGAGATAACCAGTCTCCTATAGAGGAAAGACTCTGACTGCTGAGCTAACTAGCTAGCATTCAGAATTCTCACAATCAACTAAATAATCTTGGGGCGATGGAACTGATGGAAGTTCCAGTCGCTTCAGACCTTTAACTTTTTTCCGACCTCAATCGATTTAAATAGTTGTCAGACTAATTACTATTATGATTTCATATATAGGTTACAACCGCGGTAGCCTAGTTGTATGGGTAATGGACCGCTGAGACGAGGTCTCGAGGTTCGATCCAATGTTTTACCATGGCACACACCAATGACTTTTTGATGCTTTTCAAAGTTAAGTGTGTATTTATTGCAGGTTTATAAGTGCCAGGTTAATGGCAATAGGCTCATCACCTATTACATTGGGACCTAAACATAAACTGGCGAAATGTGAGTTTATGTTATATTACATAAGTATCATATTCAACAAAATTTTGCAAACTCAACTGTGTACGTAAAATGTTAAATGTATTATGAGGACTGATGGTATCGATTGTTGTTTTTTATTCTCTAGGGATGTTTAAAAGCACAAACATTCGAACTTTTCACTTACCGAACATCGTTTGTTTTCCAGACCGATCCGTAGAGTGTGTTCAAAAAACGTAAAATTTCGTACGTTTAAAATACGTTGACGTAACATGTTTGGTACAGTCTTTTAGGTGTTATGTAGCACCAAATAAGCTTTTGGGTACAAACAAGGGGAGAAACTTTCAGAACTCTCTGTGGCTATAGCCAAATATTTATTACAATTTTACAAGGGTATGACTGCTATTTTTATGTGACTTAGAAGTTGCCATGGGTTGTAAAATTCTTAAAGTATTGTTGCTGTGCCTGACTGAAATATGATGTTTTACAAATGTGTAGATGATTTTAAGATAATAATAAACCATATGTTTCAGTTATCACGTTTTGTTAATAACCATGAAATTGAGTAATGTTATACGTTTTAATAAGTGACAGATACCTAGTCACAGTCCTCCGTTAAATAAATCTATCCATAATTAGTTCGCAGTGGAGTAATCTTGTAAATATCCCGATATTCAATATTAGATACCAATGAGTATAAATATAAAGGGCTACCTTATAGCTAAACCGAAACGAATACAATAAGAATATTTAATTCAGTGCACCGGAAATATCGCTGAATATTTTGAACGTTCTGTGAACTCATTCTATGGAATGCATCTGTGATAACATAAATAAGCAATCGCGTTTGATTTCCTGATATTTACTATTAAAGAGTTCCGACTTTCAGTCTCAGAAACTTGTTATCAGATTTTTAATTTCGTAATTATTACCATTTCATACTATACTCCTTTCAAATAAGAATTTCGCAAATTCATGTAGGTACATCATAATAAAGCTATGTGCATAGAAACAAAAAAAATATACATCCGAATTGAGAGACTCCTTCTGTTTTAGAAGTCTTTTGAGGACAACATCATGATGACTCTATTACTTACAAGTGAATGTCATTATTATAAAAACATTAAGTCAAATCTGAATTACACAATGTACAGACGTGCATTGTTTTGTCTATAGTCTACTGCAGTATTTTGTTTTCGCGACAGCCGGAAGCGGATATAGAGGGAGACAGAATAATAGCCGTCGGAAATGGTCAGACATGGTGAAATCTTACTTTTTTCTCGTGTGCTGGACAATGTCGATTCAATGGTTTGATGTAAATAAAATACTATCTTAGTGCTTAGCATTTAAGAGTTACTTTCCTGATAGTATAGGTTTATCCTAAAATTAAAAAAAGAAGATGTCTTTATTGATGCATTACATTAGGGAAGTAAGATAACATCTAAATACTAAATGAGATTTACTTAATTGAACTTTGAAAGGATTCATCTTGGTTTTCATAGTGAATATGAATGAACATCTCATAAATAATTTTCCAACGAGAAATGAAATTAAGTAAATCCAGACAACATTATTGAAATAAACTAATTTTAAGTTAAGAAAGGTTCATATTATAATTTTATTATCAAATAACGGCAAATAAGGGAGCGTCTATTTAGTGAACTATAGGTACTTAACCTACTTTTCTAGAAAGGGTTAAAATAATTATACTAGATAGCTACACATTTGATTGATTAAATAGGAGTTCATTGTAATTAAAAATAAATTCGAGGAACTATCAACCTGTTTCTAAAATTGTTATTGTAATAAAGTGAAGATGAGATTCTAGTTTACTTTTTGAAGACTTCAAAAGCGTTAAACATTATGCAATTTATTCTTGAAAATGTAAGTTATACTACATCTATTAGGTACGTACTATACTCCTAAAATCGACCATAATAATGATTATATATATTTCAGTGAAACCAATTTATATTTAAAGTGCTCGATACGATTATAGTAAATAAAAATTACCCATTATGCCCATTACCTTTTCAAGTATATTTATGCTTACATATTTATTATGAACATTTTTAGTATTTGAGTTCAAATAGAAAGAAGTAGGTACCAAAGAGAAAAATAAGAGTATCTACTACGGCCTTGGTAAAGTATCTCTACCAAGAATAAAATCACTCACGATATAACCAGCCAGGAAGAAACTGAGGACCACTTGTCGCATTAGTTAAGTACACTTATCACGCTACACGGAGTAAAATAATGAAATAAGAAACCAATTATATCATTACAATTGTAGTTTTGAATTTGGAACTAAAACTATTTAGGCTACTTACCTACTACTAATTTCTTCATTGGTTCAGTTTAAAATTCGGTCTATAACAATAGAATTAGAAGGCGGGTCCATGGGGCTCCGAGGCCGAGGAAGTTTGTGGCCAACTTCGGGTGATGGCTGCGGAGGGAGAGACGGGACCCGCCATACAACGGGAAACCCTGAAAAGCTGGTGGGCACGTTTGGTTGAGGGGAAGAAAACTTTACCTAGTCCTCCGGATCAAAAGCATTTTTTTTTTTGACTTTTATTACATTTTCTACTAAACGACTTAAGCATTAAAAAATATCAATTAGTATAAGTACAAATTTTAAGAATAAACAAATGCAACCCTCATCGTAACAGCTCCTGGCGGCATTGGCCTGATTACTTATTCTTAAAAACGTTGCAGTGGTACAAAGGTTAACAAATTGTATTGTATTGTACAACACGTATGACACATTTTCATAACTATACGTAGTTCCAATTAAATTTCATCTACTGTTTAATTGTTCCAACTAATCTTCAGTAGTTGATGCGTTCATATTGGTATTCTAAGGATATATTATATGAACTAATTCACTTATATTAACATCACTCGACTATTGATTACTCATATTACGTTTTAGACTGTATTATGTATACACACGAGTAAATTAAGAAGCCGCAAACAACATCTTAATAACGGCTGAACTCAAACAATTTACAAAGTAAATATTCAAACAAACTTAATTAGTGTATCCTCTGCGCAACCCATGTGAAATATGTAGTGTAACCATAGGGAATATATTGATTGCCCATTAAAATAATGGACTCAAGCTTCAACGATATGCTTCATCGTTAGAAGGCCGAAGGGGCATTCTACATCAAACATCGTTCCAGACCAGCTGTGCGCGACCCCCTTCACCCCTCTTTATACGGAAAACATGTAAGTTTGAAAGAGTAGGTCTATTTCAATGGAGAGTTCATTTTATTATGGACGTACTAGTATTTGTTTAAGATCGCCATTGCCTGCCTGTATTGAAAATGATGTGAAAAACGATCAAAAAGCGAAAACGAGTAATATCCGGCGTCGTATTGTTCTCATACCGGGTTCGTTGAGTTAATCGAAATTAAGTGATCCATTACAAGATACCGGTCACTGTATAGTTTATATTACAAACGATTATATTATTTATGAAATCGATTTTTATGCGTCGTTTATCTTAAGTTTTGAAGCGTGTTATTAAGAGTGGCTTAAGAAGAAGAGAATAGGAATAAAGGGTATAAGAAAAGTGGAACGATGTTGAACAGCTTATAACAGTTACCAAAATAAATAAACATATTTACATAAACATAACATGTTATGTTTATGTAAATATGGGTAGGCAGAGGTGCTAGCATCCACATTTCGCCAGTTTATGTTTAGATCCCAATGTAATAGGTGGCGAGCCTATTGCCATTAACCGGACACTTATAAACTTGCGATAAATGCACACATAACTTTGAAAATCATCGAAAAGTCTTTGGTGTGTGCCATGGTAAAACCTGGGATCGAACCCGAGACCTCATCTCAGCAGTCTACATCCAGCATTACTCATACCACTAGGCCACCGCGGTTTCAATATAATATTTGGACTGAAGTCGTGACATATCTCAAGTGTAGATCATATCCAAAGTCTAGCAAGTGAGTTGATGTGCAGTTGCAGACAAGATGAGTGAAAGATGCAAAGTGCACACGATGAATAAAAAGTCACCTTTATATACCTGGGTGGATAAATTCTAAGGCAAAAACTGACACCAGAACTGTTTCACCTGCGAGATAAAGTTTAGGTGAAACGATTTCGAGAAATACAGAAATATTCACTTTGTTTACTTGGGTAGTAAAATAGACGCTATTACGGTTCTGTAGAGTATAAACCTTTATAAAAAGTCTCCTTTTTTACCTTTATTTAGAGCTAATGGATGGGCTGTCTCCTTATTATGGGCGAAGGTAGGCAGAACTCACCGCTCGCGTACCCTGGTCATGAAGATACGCGGTGATTTTTATCTACTACACATACGAGTAGTTTTAGTTCCTATATCATCATCATTCTCTGACCCTTTTCCCAACTCAGTTGGGGTCGGCTTTCCAGTCTAACTGTGATGCGGCTGAACTTCGATATTTTCCGTGAAGCGACTGCCATCTGACCTCCACAACCAATGGTCCAATGACCAATGGCGATATCGAAGTTCCAAATTACACTGGTTGGACTTTTGAGGGCTCCAACTACCCGTAACGACTACCATAGATGTTTGTATGGCAACTGGGACCGACGGCTTAACGTGCTCTCCGAGGCACGACCAGACCAGTGCAAACAGCCATATTCATGCATACAACTTTTTGCACTGAGCGGGATCAAACCCCCGCCCCGTGCGTAGCAGTCGCGTGCTCTACCGCCACACCACGGAGGCTGTTCTTTTTTAGTAGTTTTATTTTAGTTCCAATAATGAAAAGTAAATTTCCCTACATACGTAAGCGACATGTTTGATTGTACTAAATTTTTAACATGTAAATCTTATTATTATTCACCTGATTTTACGATCTACATGCGAAATAACTGCGGTTGAAAATATATTCATGTTGTTGCTACAATTTCAACTCCCATTAGGGTAGTTTCATTGAAAAAACAACTCTTCATGGCGTGATTAAGTATTTAATGTTCGTTTGAATACCGCTAACATTTACGACGTAACCCTTTGGTCGTCACTACTTTTAAATCTCACTTTGAAGTCACCCAAAATTAGATGGGGCGAATTTCTTATTTAACTTTGATTTACTGTCGACAGTTTTTGAGGTAGAACCCTTATGTTCGCAATTAATCTTGATTTAACCGACGTAAAGCGCTTGGCATTGAAGACATGAAATACAAAGTACCTAATTTACGATTACCATATGAAACTTATCGACAGAAATTTGGACACTATAACATTTAGGGACTTTTAGGGCGGGGGGGGGGGGGGGGGTTAAGGGTTAGTTCATAGTTCATTTTATGTTTCGAATTTTATCAGTTTCATACTTCATTCTGACGATACTTCTTGATTTTTTTACCGTTTTGTACCTTCGAAAAGATTTTCTTGAGAAATAGCTGCTGTACTTGGTTTACGTATAAATGCATATTTTACCATTGGCTAGATAATATTCACCAAAATTTCAACATATAATATTTTTTCAGTATAATACATCTGTCCCTAAATACGTACGAGTGTTAAATATGAGCAATCAAAGTAACATCTTTCTTTCTATGCGATTAGAATAGGTAATTCAGAACGTTTAATGGCATAAGAGACTGGTTTAGAATGAATGTGTATAATAGGTTGTAATATTTATAGATATATAATATATAGAAATTAAAACAATGGATCATTATATTTCAATCCTCTGTCTCAGTACGTGCATAGTAAGAAATTATAGTTTAATGAAATTTTAAGCATTTATTATTAATACATATAGTAGGTGGTAAGTAAGACTTTCTGTAGATGGTCCCATTGTTGCCCCCTAAGACATGAAGGAGAAATTCGAATGCTTCAGACCAGTAACTCAAGTAGAGTCTGTACATTCACTGCTGCCAATTTTAAATCGAATATAATTAGATACTTAAATTTAAAACATAATTCAATAATTTATTCTGTATAGACCATTAAACGGTACTTACAATAAATTAAAAATATATCGACGCCCCCGAGGAATAAACCTGTATTGTACTATTACTGGGTTATTACTGTTATTGCATTTTCGGTATCTATGGGTCGGCATGCACCTATGTAATTTTTTTCAAATTTTTCTAGCGATAATATCCATCTATTTACCCTATGACACCTTTGTTCTTCGGAAAAAGTGTTAATTTTTATGTACAAGAAGAATATCATAATACATTATTACAAATTCATTTGTGTGGCTACATTTCGGTGAAGTAATATTACTGCAAAATATTTTCTATTAATTACTGGCTAAACCGATTACAGGTTTATTCTCGTGATTTATGAGATTGACATTTTCGGTAATACTCAGTTACAGTAATCATTTGGGATCGTGATATAGGTATTGGCGTTAACTGCTTCGCATTTCGAGGAAACATTACAACCTGAAAGCTCCCCCGTAACTAATAACACTTATTATAGGTAGGTGAAATATCCACAAAAGACTATAGGACCTGTTGGGAATTGTAAATTGAACTGTGGTAGCCAATTTACCTCTTCAGATAGGCAAGATAATTATATTTGATAAATTTTATACACTAGCCTGCTGATTGAAAACTGCAATAGATAAACTTTGCTAAACATACTAAAACAGAAAACATAAAACGAATGACTCTACAACGAAAAAATAATCGCACACAGACTAATAAATATTTATTTTCTTCAAGAGATGTTTTGGTTTGTAAGAAGTTTTTTTCTAAATACTTTACAAATTAATGAACAAATGGTATACACAGCAATAGTAAAATTTAAAACAGATGACCGCGTTACAGACTTAACAGGTAAGCACAATAATAGACCTGTTGATTTGGATTCGACGATTGACCTCCACCTCGAAGTTTGATCCGTCTAATCGGACCATCTGTCCAAGGTAGACGTACTTGTCTACAACTTCGAAGGTCGAGCCTCCAACTGACACTGGGGAGGGCCTTAGAATATGAGCATGCGCCATAACCTGGGTCTTGTCCATATTCATCTTGAGGCCCACCTGTTGAGAGACTCGGTTGAAGTCGTCGAGCATTGTATTAAGATCCTCCAGCGATCCTGCCATGAGCACGATATCGATATCATATTAATGCCTTTCCATTCCATTCCATTCCAGTAGCTTAAAGGCATCCTCCATTGCATTGGTGAAGAGCTTCGGGGATATTACATCTCCTTGTCTCACTCCCCTCTGCAACAGTATCGCCGCTGTGCTATGATCTTGTACTTGGACTGACATGGTGGCGTTTTTATACAAACACTTCAGCACTTTGATGAACCGGTAGTCTATAATGACACCGCTGGGGAGATTGTAGCACTGTCCATGTCTCGATCGAATCAAAGGCTTTCTCGTAGTCCACAAACGCTAAACATAGTGGCTAGTTATACTCCTGAGTCTTCTGTATGACTTGCCGCAGCGTTTGAATGTGGTCTGCGGTACTCTAACCTTTTCGGAAACCAGCTTGTTCGGGCGACTGAAAGTCATCAAACCTGTGTTCGAGACTATTCGTGATAACCCTCGAAAACAGCTTATAAACATGTCTCAGAAGTGAAATGGGTCTGTAGTTCTTAAGAGAGGCTTTGTCACTGACACTGGCGTCCTTCCTCTTCAGCTTTGTCAACTAGCTCTGCCCAATAGACAAGTCTCTTGCGAACACTTTGGAGCCTTTATTTCGCTCAATCGTTTCCTTAATACACTGAGTATTAAAGGCACGGATGTCGTCAGATGGCGAACAGCCTTATCCCTGAGTCACCTTCGATACGGGAAGGAATAGGGTCAACATGCACAATATTAAGACAGTGGCTTATTGTTGTATTGTAATTGTAATTTTCTGGTTATGGTTCCAAAACTTCATAGAAACCTCTTGTAAAGTCTCCACTACTTCACAGGTGGGCGACTATGACTTTGACTTGACTATGACGTACTTGATGAGTATTGATGTATGTGTGTATGTGTTTAAATCGAATCTTCATAATGATGGTCATTAATTATGGTTGAAGAAATAACACAAAGCCATCATAAACAGGAAGCAACTTGCAAAGAACTATAAAGAAGAGGAAAACTTCTTTCTCTATAACACAAGTTAAAAATATCTAACTTATCTAATTAACCAAAATACTTTCAACTCAGAACTTTAACATTGATCGAATAGTTTGGTAAAATTAATAACTCCCCGTTGCTGAGCTCATAATAAATTCAAACTTGAAAAAATGGGTTGAAAATTTTAATTAGTCCTAAAATACTTCAATGAAACCACTGAGCGAAGCATGAAAGTTGTAAATTAAGGGGGTGTTGGTACGAAGACTTTTTATTTTCTTTTTTATCGAGACAGGATTTATAGTTTAGTGGTGTGACCCGCTGTGACGTGTTGCTACTGTTTTTATTTATCTGCTAATAAAATTGATTGACATTAATTCTTTGTAGTTAATGATGGGAGTGTTGAAGCATTTGGTTCATAATTCAAAAGCGAAAGCGATTTTATTATAATATAAAATCGCTCTTAACATTTAGTGATTAAATTGATTATTACTTTAGCGTAATCACGGCTCTTTTAATTTTGTAGCTAAGTAGCTTTGAATAACTTTGAGTAGCTTGTTTCGATACTGTATAACTCTGCGTTTTGTGATATCATTAGGTTATATTAATAAATGACCGCTGCCACCGATTGAGAACCGCAGTGGCCCAGTGGTATGGATAATGGACTGTTGAGACGAGGAGATCCCAGGTTTTGCCATTGCACACACCAATGACTCTTCGATGCTTTTCGAAGTTATGTGTGTATTTATCGCAGGTTTATAAGTGTCCGGTTAATGGCAATAGGCTCGCTATCTATTATATTGAGACCTAAACATAAACTGGCGAAATGTGGGTGCTAGTACCTCTGCCTACCCCTTCGGGGATACAGGCGTGAGTTTATGTTATGTCATATTGTAAGTGTTTTTCCCTTGTAATTTAATCTTTGCACCCTGAAGGTAATAGGTGAACACTAATATTGAAAATAATGCTGATAAGCTTGTTGCTGCTACGTAGTTTAATCCTCTTTTATTCTTATCGCTTGGACCTCACATTTATCTACAGTCGACCTTTAAAATTCAGTCGGCTCCTAGCACTTCTGATGTTTATCAAAATATAAAAAGGGCAGGAAATGGTCTTCGTTATAAATCACTACACTTAACTGTTAAGTTTTGACGTAACCTTTGATACAGTAACTTCAGTTTAAGTAAAATAAAATAATTAAAGTTACTCGTAATTTTATTGATGATTTGATTAGAGAATCTGTAACTTTTGTAACTTTGTTTTCCCAGTAATGGTTTCCATCTCTTGAATTGACGATGTTGTAATGATTCTTCTTCTTGTTCTTTTCTTGTAATGGCTTCTGTAGCAGAATCGCCGCAATTTTGCCAGTCTCTAGTAAATATGGTAAACGTCTAATAAAATTAATGGTTGTAATGATTGAATCTGCTAATAATTTCATCGACATGTCTTTATTATGAAAGTTAGGTGACAGACAAGCACGCGGCCCATCTGATGGGGAGTGATTACCGGGGCCTATGGACATTCGCAACAAATGTCACATATCTTGATACTAGTTTGTGGGTTGTTTGTAATATCCATAAATGGTATTTTTATTTGACAAATAGGTAGTTTGACTTTAACGAAAATACTTCTAAATGTTGAAGTTATAATGATATAGTGTAGGTATATTCTTTGAAAAGTTGAATGTGAATTTCTTGCTGTGAAGTTTTGAATTCCTACAAGTAACTTTTAAGCATATAACTTGTTACGACTACGACTTTTAAATGTGCAGCATATTTACGCGTGCAGTCATATTTATTGTGATTTTATCACCTTTCTCAAACCGGCTATCACAAGAAGGAGACCGGCAAAAAACAACATTGTAACAAAATTTGCATTTCTTTGTTTATATTTCATCCTTTATTAAAAACTATATTTAAAATACGATATATTTATGAAATTGTAATAAGATTAGACGCCAAGTCAAACAAATAACATGTTAGTTAGTAGAAAATACAACCTGTATACTTTATTTATTTAAGTGACAATAATCATTAAAACATGGGATGTTATTTATGTCTTGATAAACCTACATAAATATATTTTTTACAATACTTTTCATAAAACGAAGATGTTTCGAAAAGTGGTTCATGTATTACGGTTTTATTTATGTCAATTTTATGAAGTATTCTACATAATTATACCGAGCCCTAGCTTAGTAAGTATTTCTTATTTAAAACTTGGATAAATATTTCCCGGTTCAACATAACAAAAATAGTCGTTTTTCTGAAGAATATTATTTAGAACGAAGAATTTAATTAAAAGCATAACAGTATCTGGGTTTGTAATATACCTACTTAATTAAGGTTTTTGCTTAAAAAGTTGTTTTTATAACCTTTATGGAATATGCAACAAGGCACGAACGAGAATTTTCATCAACTTCAAGGCAATGCGAAAATGCGGTCCCAAAATATTTATAAGAGAGAAGGGACTAAGTAGGTAAGTAAGTATATTAAAAGTGATTAGTATACACTAAAACCATAATCTGGAACATATTTATTTTTCAACAGCATTGTCACTAGACTTTATAACTAGTCAATTACGAGCAAATTCGATCGTGTATGGAGCTCAGCCAGCCAAAAATCAGTTTTTTTATTTAGGAAATGTCAATTTGACTTCACCTCGCCTGATAGTTGTAGACAAAGTCTCAAGAAAAGGGTCACCATTACAAACACTTACAGTGTTACAATAATGGCGCTCAGCTTGACGGCCTCATCATATGCTTTTTCACACTACGCTTAAAGGGCGGTGGATTGTAGAATAAAGGAAACACATGCGCTAGTAAGGAATTCCATGACTTATTGGTGCGGCAGAGGAAAAACTTACCGAACCGTTTGGTTCTTGAGTGACATCTAAGTCGAAGTAGGAAAGGAGAGGGAGGGATTAAATGTAAGAGCTGATCAGGATATTCACCATGATAGAGACGGTAAAATCAGCTCTGGTCGAGACTAAGCTTCAGAGTCTTCATTAGACTGTGTCAGACGGACTGTGTAAGATGTTCCATTCATACGGAATATCATGAACGTCTTGTCAATACGTTAATTATTTCTAAGGGGTGGAATGACTTGCCTCCAGGAAGTAGGTATGGAGTTTTCAACTCTTGAGAGTTTTCAATTGTTGAGTGAATGGGTTTCTTCTAGACATATTTACAAACGCTTTGTATCGAATTGAGTTTTATTTAATGTTACTTGATAAAGCGTTCCATATTCATCCCACTAAATCTCATACCATTTTAAAAAGTTTAGAGTTAAATAATTCTTTACGTATTTATAACGGTGTGAAACCAACCTGGGCTGCTAATAGTATTATATTATGAAAATTAACTTATTAAAACTACCATAACCCAAATAAACGATTACGGAATGTGATAAAGCGGCACATATTTCACTTCATTAATAATAACACTTTAGGGCATTTTATTAAACTCGAGGTAATTTATAAATACTTAATGTGAATATAGTGCTTGTAGATCATTTTAATTGGTGGACTGACGACATTCAGTGACCGGCCGCACGGTTAGTCAGAGCGACGCATGTACGCACTGCAGTAAATATCGACATTAAGAACTTGGCCAGGCCTCACCTACTTTTATACTTTAGAATTAAGTAGACTTTATGATTATGAAAGGTGTATTTTTTAATACCACTTAGGTGTTAAGTATACTTAAAACATAGGTATTGGTATAACAAGCAAGGATTTTGAAAAAAAGAACTATTGTTCTACACTACATATAATAAAGAGTTATAGTTTATGAGATTCTATGAATTCACAAAACAGATTATGAAACTTCTTTTACCAATAGACATTATTTGTGAGTGTTGCGGCCAATATACACTATAGGAGAGAGGGTCAGCAATGGGAATGAGATCAAAAGGTACCGTAAAAGGTGGGTGGAACCGTGAGTAACAGCTAATGAGAAATAAGTTTATGAAAAAACCTGACAAGTGCGACTCAGGCTAGCGTCAAGGACTCTGCAGAAATGTGAAATTATTGTTTTTAGCACTCCAAGTTTTGCCGGTTATTAAAACAATGTAAGTTTTAAGATGAAGGACGAATGTATGGATGCAGCTGGAGGGTGTTGGCCACTGCCCACTCCGAAGGAAAATAGAGTAAGTATATGTATTTATTCTATTAGTATATTGTAGGTTTCCCGAAAATATGTACTCGAACGTACAATTACAATTGCAGTTCATAAAAAATGTAAACCAAAAATGAGATCCAGATTTGTAAATGATGGGTGAGTGTAAGTAATTCTTTCATTAGCTTCATAGTCAATAATTTTCTAGTGTGCGTTGTGAGGTGATGGACGACCCATTTAGACTTAGACATCTACATATACAGGACATCTATATATAGACTTTGCCGAAAACCAATAAGATTTTATTGATTTTCAAATATGGAATGCTGAATGGCGTTTTTAGCTATTAACCTTTCTCTACACGTTAGCTCACATACTGGCGAATATGTTGGCCAAGAATTTATGATGGCGTCCAACCATTGAAACTAGTTTTTATTTATTTATAAGGATAATTCGCATTCCAATTGAAAATAATTATTACATTGGTATTCAATTCAATATACTTAATGAATTTAATGTTAGAGCATAATGAATATTGGGACGCTAAGTACTATAATTAATATGACGTTTTTATTTTTGTATTTCTTTATTTTTTCGATTCTACAATTATTTTTGGACAATGTATCATTATCGATGTACCAATAATGTAGAGAGAAACTTTGGCCTCTACTTCTCTAAATTAAAGTTACATAAAATAGTGCGACAACTAGGCTAATATAACCAAATAAACGTTCGGTGACATTTAGTTGTCGTCAGTCTATTAAGGGCTCTCACCCAGTTCTTTATAAATGACTAAGTAACATGCAACGATAGTCATTGGTGAAAAGAATGTCCCGTTAAATAAAACGTTGAATAGTTTTTTATTTATACCTAATTTTAGATTTTTGAAACAATAATAAGTTAGTAAGTAATACACCAAATGAATTAGTCAAAATATCATTTTTTTTCTGAATTATCTTGTTATGTAAATGTGCTCAGAATAAAATGAATTAATAAGTAAACGATAACGTAATAACTTCCATGAGGGCAATGTGCTGGTTTGGTACCTCATCGTTATAAATAGTTGTCTAAAATAAAGAAATTGTCTTAATAAATAATTGTATATTTAGTTATTTCCATAGCAGGTATTGCTATGGAAATAATTAACAATTGAAAAATAAACAATGCTACCAACAAATTAACAGTTTCAATTTCAAACACCAATTACAGTGAATGGGTTAAAACACTCAAAGAAAATTCAAATTATGAAAATGCCAATTAATTGCCTTATTGTAAACAGATTGCTTAATTAAGAGAAGGAAATGAATAAAGACCCTTTAGCGAACATGAAGTGAAATTAATTTTAATGATAAACGACTTACATACTCTGTAAGACGCTGGAAGGTAAACATCAATTAGTCATCTATTATTCAAATGTATTGTAAATTGTACGTATAGTGGAGAAATAATGATAAAACATACCTGATATTATAATAATTTCGACTTGCCTAGTTTATGTTTTTGGGTGGGTGGGTGAAATGGCGGTAGGTTAAAGGCACAACATCCGATACTCAATTTCCCCTCAAGCTCAAGGGGAAAATCTATAAATCCATGATCAGACCTGCCTTATTGTATGGATCATCATGTTTGGCCATAAAAGCGACGGATGAAAGAACATTGCATGTAACGCAGATGCAAATGTTAAGATTTACGTGTGTTGTGGCGAGAGTGTATAGAATAAGGAATTATTATATTAGAGTACAATAGTAATATTGCAAAAAAGGTTCAAAGTATGAAAGACTTTAGGAGCAGAGGTTAACCCAAAAAAAGATAGATGGATTGTGTGAAAGAAGATACTCGTATGGCAAAGAAGGGGGTGTCTGAGGAAATGACATCTCATAGGTCTGGATAGAGAAGAATGACAACTAGCGCTGAAAGTAACAGGACAAGGGTAAAGGCGGGGAGAGGATGATGTCTTTGGGCAAATGATTCCTTTTAGCTAGTTTAATTAATATTGCTAGAACAGTTATTGTAAAAAATGGTAAAAATCTCATAATTGGACGAAGAATGTTTCAAAGTTAAAATTTAACTATTTTAATTCTATTGAAATTAACTCCATAACATGACAAGTCATAGAATAAATAAATACGTAGGTTGCAGCGTGCAACTTTTAAAAATTTTATTAATAAAACATTGTCTGAATTGTTGCAATTGATTTTATGAACTCTTTTTACTGGCTTAGGCATTACGTTTTCTCTATTACCAATAAAAAATGTTATGAATTAGGTTTTTTTAACCACTTTAAAAAAATAATGAAGTTACGAAGTAGTTCAGTGTGATTTCATTAGATGGCGTTGCAACTGTTAGAATAAGGAATTTCGTCTAACTCATTGACTGCGTTTATCTCAATATTTCGATTACGCCAGATTAAAAAGAAGTATACAGTTGAACTCTAGTACAAATTACGAGTACATTTGCGTTTAATTATGTTTGGGCAATATTTACAGGAAGATGACCCTATCTCTAAAATATCAGATAATCTTATCTCCTTTATGTAAGTATAAGATAAATTTTATTTTCAGAGAGCCTTAAGAAGGCATTGGTTGAACAAAACAATTTCCACGATTCCCACGCGTACAGTTTAGTAACTTTTGAATGGACTTTTTTCGAAGCTTTTAGGTTAATGCTTTATAAATCATAAATTAGAAATGTTAGACACGTATCCTTCCGACGTGACAGAAATTATTTTTCTTTTGTTTTGGCCAAAAATGTTAAAACAGCATTAATAGATAATGTCAAGGTACTTACCGTAATAAGCCCGGTTGTTTCTAATATTAAAGATAAATGTTCAAGGACTCTATACGAAAGCTTTTAAAAAGCAGTTAATGTCTGCAATTCCGTCGGATGTTTCTTATAGCGACTTTTGATACTTCCGGTTTAACTTAGTAAATTACAATCGAATAGATGGCAAATTTAAAATCTGACCATAGGAGTTCATAATCACACAAAATTACATAATCATTCAAAATTACTTTGATAAGCATAAGATTTTTTATTAAATATCTCTATGTATATATAATTATTTAATACCTCTATTTGAGCCTTGTTTGTAAAGTGTTTTCGAGGGTTACCATGAATCTTCTCAAACCCAGGTTTGATGACTTACAGTTTCCAGTTTGAGTACAAGATTAGAGCACAGATGTATGCAGGAGGGAGTGAGACAAGGTGGTGTGATATTTTTGAAGCTTATCACCAATGCAACGGAGAATACCTTTAAGCATCTGGAATAAAAAAAATACCGCGGTAGCCTAGTGGTATGGGTAATGGACTGCTGAGACGAGGCCTCGGGTTCGATCCCAGGTTTACCATGGCACACACCAATGACTGCGACGCTTTTCGAAGTTATGTGTGTGTTACTCACCTTCATAAACAATTTAGTGATCTTATTAGGAGCGCAGGTGGACCTCAAGATGAATATGGATAAGACGCAGGTTATATCTAATGAATAAAATCTAAGGCCCACCTTAGTACTATTCAAACAGTGCTTAAAGACAAAAGTCTTTAATCTGACTTATGGGGTTGAGACGTAGACTCTCTCTATGAACCTCATAAGAAAGGTCAAGGTCATAAAGCTGGTTATGAACAGGGCAGGCTATGTTCGAAATTTCTATACGAGATCGGAACAGAAATGAGGAGATCCGTAGACAAATAGAAGTAACCGATATAGCCCACCGGATTAGCTAGCTAAAGTAACAGTGAGCGGAACACATGGCAAGAAAAACAGATGGCCGTTGGAGTCAAAAGGTTCTGGAATGAAGACCACGCACTGGTAGACGGCCCCCCGCGTGATAGATGGACTACAGAGTCGCGGGTACTTTTGATGTGGACAGTGTGACAGAGCCTTTGGATGTAGACCATCATCAAACCGGTGAAATTAATTTTAACGATAAACGACTTACATACTCGGAAGGAAATGAAGCGTCGGTAGCTTAGTGGTTAAGAAGTCAGCCTTACGATCGAGAGGTCCCGGGTTCGAATCCTCGCCATTACACTACCGACGTGAACCCACTCCTAACAGCCATTGAGCTTAGCTGGAGGGGTTAAAGGGAATATTAGTAACTTCGGTTGCTAATATTCTTTTTTTAAAAAAAAAACACCACTGGTTGAATTGGAGGTTGGATGTCCGGTGGCTAAAATGATGATGATGAAGATCTCTAATATATAGACATAATTCACAATTTTATGTAGCTGATTATTAGGTAAGGTTAACAATATGGTGAGCTCGATCTCTTCAAATTACCTACACATTGCATTTTTTCCCCACATGTGTGTGAATAACAAAGGTGAAATAACGCATTATTAATCATTTCACAGGTACCTTTGTCTTTCCCCCAATTTTCTATTGTTCAATAAAACGACAACAATAGAAAATGAATAAAAAATTTGCAACATTGAGCATATTTGTTTAGGTTGATCAAAAAATAAAGGGTAATACTGGATCTCAAAATCAAACAAAAAATGATGGAGAATTTTAAAAGAGCTGCAAATTTTTTTCCCCGTTTTAAATAACTCCAGTTATTTTTATATACCTACTCATGGTTCTGTAGGTTATTAGGATAATTATTAAATGATAGTTTTTATTATTGTTAGAATATTTTTTTTAGTAAAGTTGCCATAATTATTATTTGATATACTATTGTGTAGTGTTATTTTAGTTATGATTGATATTTAAATCAGAAATAAATAGAATAGAACGAGTATTTCATTTGATCTGACTTTGAATTCATTTTTAATACCAGCGATGCCCGCACCTACTGTATTGTTATTATTATTAAGGAGGACCAGAAAAACCATTAACAGAGCGCCTCGCTTACGCCTCTACAATAAAATTTCCTTCAAAATCGGCCCAGCCCTTTCAGAGATTTAAAAAGGTATATTTAGTTATTAGTATCTTGTGAATTTTCATATGCAATCATTAAAAACCGTTTATATTACAATTACAAACAAACACTTGAATTTTATTGATTGATTAGATGTTACTTCGTACTACGTGGAAGGATTATATAGGTATATCTATATTTTTTTAAATAAAATTTTAAAACACACAAGTCTTCAGAAATAGTCATTACATCCACATTTTTTATCAACTAATACAGAACCCTAAATCAACTGAAGCGATCGCTTTTGATTCTCACAGAAAACTCCGTTTTATTACCAAAAAAAATATAAAAGAGCAATGCCCTGAAGCAAACAGGTGTGGGGAGCTAAGTACAAAAAGGAAGAAAGCTTAAAAAAGGTTAAAGTCAGAGTTTTGTATTAATGTGATGTTGCGATTTGTTTAGTAAAGCTTGCTGTTGAATGAAGTGCCTCAGCGAAAACAAATTGAAACTAGAAAATATACCTACTATTTGACTTGTTTAGCATGTATTGTTCGGAGTTTCCAGTACTACATACTGTTTCAAGCACCAAGATCACGAAGGAACTGGAGTATCGGCGGTAAACGGTGAAAAAGTTTTTAGTAGTAATATATCGATCAACCCTCTCTCGAGTTCTTTTGCTACGCGTATCGTCACTACCACTGGTTACACTTTCACAACGCACTTCTATATTCCGAATTGTACTCTGCTATTGCCGCATTTCAATATCTTGAATACACATATATTTTTTCACCTTTTAACCCTATGGCATTAAAAAATCATTACTACAGTTTAGAACACTTAATTCTTATTCACGTACACAACAATATTTAACAATATTTCACATGTGGGTAGTTACAAAATTATGCAAACCTAATTTTTTTCCCAAAAATTTGGGGAGAAAATATATTTAGATTTGCCGAAAAAATTCTTCAATAAATTAATTAATATACTATACTAATTCATTCGATTAGTAGGAAATAAACACAATGATCCCTTTTTCGTGTAACGACTACTACTGAGAAAATAGATGTGAAATTGGGGTGCTCTTTTGGAAAATTTGCATCAACAACTATAAATTAAACATGTCAGACATATGGGGTTGTTCACCCTGAGACATTCAAGATTACACTCTAATAAGGGAAACTTGTAAAACGTTCGTATTACAATCAATAATGGTTTAATTGGAAAATCGACGAGTCCTAAGGTTGAAACACGTGACTCAATCTTTCGTTGAATGTGGGAGGTAATAGGGTAGAAAGATGGGTAAGTTACTTATTAAAAAATATTGTTTCAACAGCATTCGTTTCTATTTGGAAATTATAATATTCAACTTGCTGATCGTATTGTAAGAAGATATTGAATAAATAACGTCTTATTAAAATAAATATACTTTTGGTGAATCAATGAATTGACAACGTGAAAGTCGTAGGTATGTAAAAAAAACATTTACTAGAAACAAATTATCTTGACTAATCAGTTAATGGCAATAGGCTCGCCATCTATAAGAGACCTAAACATAAACTGGCGAAATGTGGGTGCTAGCACCTCTGCCTACCGTTTCGGGGATATAGGCGTGAGTTTCTGTTCTGTTATGTTAGGTTAATGATTGAATTTTGAAGATTTTACCTACGCTAGTTAGGCGGTAAGCTTGTTTGTCATAATGATAGTATGAAAACAAACTGTTGGTCGCTTAGTTTGTAAGAAGCCAGTCAAACTATCGAGTTCTTCGGGACGCAAGACTGGTCGAATATTGGTCATTTGATGATTAACTTAGCTGTAAGGGAATATTCAAAATTTCAATTACCAACTATAGGTGAAAAATATAGCTACCATAAAATTTAAACCAGCTAACCACCAGGTAAGGTGAAGTAATATAGACGTGAACGATATAAAAATGTTGTATAATGAGAACTGCTGTTGCTTCTAATATAACTTAAAGTTATTATTATTATTATCAAGTCAACATTTAATATTAAACTATGCTCATAATGTATTATTTAAGATTAGCTGTATTATAATAACAGCCATAATCTAACATTGACGCATGATAAGCAAGCATTCTGCAACTCCATTTGTTACCGTTGACAACTTAAGCCAAGCCTGGGATGGGTATCAACGAGTAGTCAGTATTCATAAGACACCTTCCTTATAACTAGGGGTTTCATTATAACTCTCCGTAGATACACCAAGAGTATGGAGGCGGCAAATTTTAATATAGTGTAGACGCAACTATTATTAACATTATTTACAATTAAGCAACTTATTGTAGGAATGTACACACGTGTGAAATAGAAGTGGTTCAAGTATTATTTGTCTAATTAGACGGACTCAGTAGGAACATGAAATTCACTACATCTTTAAAAATATTATGCTACTTTTAGGCTGATAATAGGCATTAACAAACCAGCTACTGAGAGTAAAAACGGAATTTTATATCAATATGCAGTCATAAATGTCAATTTACGTCATATTATTATAGTTAATAAATAAAAATAAAATCCTTCTCTAAATATTTCTGACTCTGAGTAACGGCCTGTCTTCTCGCGCCATTCGCGGTGCTCGCGAATTACGTCACGCGGTGTTTTGAGGTGCCTGTGTGAGTCTGATGCAATTTTGATAATCTCATCAAGAACTTGCACTTTATTATTAGCTTAGCCAGTTGCTATTATCTTCATAGATTACTTACTACCCACTTTGTGAAAATAATATTAAACGTCTTTTTTCGAACAATAACATAATATTCATGGTTAGAGAAACCCGAGTGTAAACGCGATCATATGGTGCATACAATAATTTGCCTTTTGATTTGCTTGTCTTTTCGGCCAAGTTGCACTAGTCGTGGTTTAAAAGCGAGTGTGATTATATTTTGTTGAATTTCGGTGAAATGTTTTAAAGAGATGGCCATTTGCTATTGGAATATCTTATTGCTTGATATTATTCTTATGGATGGATTTCTTATAGTTCTATAGCATCCGAGTAACTATGTAAATAAATAAAATCGTAACATAATTACTTAAACCGCATAGATTTAATCAGCCACAGCTTCCAGCATGGACGCCGTTGGACAGACGACGTGTAATCTGCCCTTTTGCACCATGGCCATTTCAGTCAGTTCCCTTGTTCCTACTCTTGGGAAGCTGTGGGACGTCCGACTGTCACGTTGGACGGTACGTGACAGTCGGACTTACCTGTTCCTTTGCAGAATCTTACGATGTGTTCCACCTTCAGAACTTTGAGTTCTTCGGTGTCCAAGGTATCCGTTCCCATGCTTTTATATCTTGTTCTATTGACTCTGAATGAGTCAATAGAACACTTGGCAAGCAGGAGGAGGCTGGTTCCCCCTCTGTGCATGCACTCTGGAGTTACCGTTAAATGGCGCTATGCAAGTGACGTCACGTTCTATACGTCGGTGTTCAGATTCTCCACAATCTAATGACTACATTTTGCTTATTCTCTTTTTCCATTTAATGTCTGTATGTTATTCTTACAAGCTTAAACCCTAAACCACTGAACTGAATAGATCTTGATGAAATCTGGTTCTCTTCTCTTCTCTCGCCAGAAAAACGGTTCAAATATAGATTGAAAGTTCGTTATTTTTGCGGATAACCTGATGAAATTTGATATACCTCGGTGTATTTAGATTAGAGCATGGGGAAGGACATATTGTTCACGATAACTGAAATTTACGAGGGCGGAGCCGCGGGCAACAGCTAGTTTAAAATAAAATCGCAACTCTTGATCTTCACCTTTGGCTAAACATAAAAAAAGTTCATGTTTTATGAACCCTCAATGAAAAACAAGGATTGTTATATATTTGATCCGTTTATTTGTGTATCGGTCTGAAGCCTCATAATAGGTATGATGTATGACCAGAATACCGATTTAGACTATATTATAGTAGGTATATATTACTCGTATATCAGAGTTCCACGTTAATATTATGACCACATCATAATCAGAATTTATTATAAGCTATGCGTTAATTAAGGGTCTCATACAATAACGTCTTCATCAACTCGGGAGTTAAAGTATTCTAAGCCGCTAGATCTTGGCTGGAGGCTTTATGTCAGTCGTTACGCAATACCTTCCTTCGAGCCCAGTGCAAACCACACGGAGTAATTTGAAGAGCTAAGAAATATATCCGAGAAGGCATGATTAAGTTTAGGATTTTCTATGTATTTTCTCGTTTAAGAGTCTCGACATAAGAGACCGCGGTGCCAGCCGATATGCGGAGGGGGGATACCACACGTTTTTTCGTTTTAATTTAAATGTGTCTTCTATTCATTATATGACATTGTATTTCCTGCACCACATGTAATAGGTAATACAATGTAGAATACAAAAACTAGTATTTTACCTATGTATAAATAGAGCACACATATTTTTTATACCAGTTATGGAAAGTGGTGCTATAGACGTTTGCAACACCAGGGGCCTGTCACATTCATGCTGCCAATCATATAGAGAAGAGGGAGGAAAGGAAAGGGAGAGGAGAGAAGGTTAAGAGAGTCTGTGCTATCAGTGCAGAAAACAAAGAAGGGTTTCTTGGTATTCCCATTGACAACCCAAAACCTCTCCAGAGAGATACAAACACACTACATACTACAATCACATTCAAACATTAAAAAATGAGTTAGATAGGTAATTCAATTCTGTAATTATTGTACTCGTTCAAAGGACAAACAGTGAGTTACTGACAATCTACAAACTGAGTTTATTATATTTCTAATAAAGTTAAATAAAAAATTCAAAGTATATTTCTGATTTACATGCATGTTTTCATTCGAAGTATCCCATTTTATTCTGAGCTTGGATTATAAGCCAAAAATAGTGTAAATATTTTATTGCAATTAAATTTTCACCAAATTGTGTTTTCGCACATCAGTGTACGTTAACAACCACTGAAGAATGTCAGCGTTCCAGCACCCTGAAGTCGAGTAATTAGCTCTTATTCACAACGAGCACAAAATAATGGATGTTCTTGGCTCTACTACACACGATTATTTGCACTACAAACTAGGGAATTTATGGTGTATAATATAAAATGGAATGCTTTTAATAAGCATAACTATATACTTTGGCATATTTAGCATGAAAACATTATTTTTAGTTGTTCTAATTAGAGTATTACGCAATAAAAATTGTACAATGGGCTCGAAAAAATCCTGAACACCTTAAGATCTATAATCCTCTGACAGTCTAATGTTGGTTAAATTAGGCAACTAAAAATAATATAGACTACGTTAATAAAATAAAC
Source organism: Pelosia muscerda (assembly GCA_963691645.1). Taxonomy (NCBI): domain Eukaryota; kingdom Metazoa; phylum Arthropoda; class Insecta; order Lepidoptera; family Erebidae; genus Pelosia; species Pelosia muscerda. The sequence goes on from OY829113.1 coordinate 10,961,536, forward strand.
TAGATAGAAGTCTTGTTTCTTTATAAGATAATAAGTAAACTCATGTAAGTAGTAAATATCTTAAATTCAATTGCATTAATAAGGAGATTAGAGTAGTAGTAGCTTCTAGTAATTTCAATTTCAAATTGTCCAGGAAATTTAGGAGCTCATTGTACGTAAACCTGGAAAAAATATATAAAAAATGGGTAATTACTATAACAATAGTAATAAGTAAGTAAATAAGTTTCATAGATTTTTTATATTTAAATAGTATTGTATCTATATTCTACACTTATTACCTAAAACATACATAAATTATGAAGTATAGTAATGACTTTGCTACATAACATAACGGTATAAGGTGGCGTGGATGAATAGAAGCTGAATAGCTAGAGTTAACACCTCATATTATGTTCTAGCTTCATATGAGCTAATTAATGCTAACAAGCCACGTTCTATCTTAGTTGAACTCCTTGGTGTAGTAATTTTGTTAAATATTTACATGGTTTTCATAAGAGAACATGCTGATAATCATGAAAGTTCAAACCATATTTTAATGTTACAACACACACACAAAATCAGTCAAATTTTGGGTATGTCTATTTTAATTCGAAATTCTGCAGGCAGTCATTATTTAGCAAGCAACGGACCGATTAATACGAGTCTAATATAAGTTTCAATTGTTCGTACCCAAGTTTCGATAACTTATTATGCTCTGACCAACTGTATGTAATGTAATTTACAAATACCCAAAGTTTTTTTATAATAATTTTAATCAAAAATTATGGAATGATTCCTTCTGAATTCCATTTTCAATGATTTTGTACCGAAGTTGCATAAATCTTAAAGTGGATAAATCGATCACTTAAATTTTTATATTATAAATTGCCAACAAAAGTCCAATTCACCGGGGATCTTTAATTTTAATGTGAATTGTGATGTTTATTATGCAATATGACTTCTAAAGAATATTCTAAGAAAAACGTAATACCTCGTCAAAATATTTCTTGGAATTTTTTTTTGTTTACTGGAAGATTTATTAATCGTTGCTCATGGTTTTCATTTTTCTTCAAAATGATATTTTGATCAATTAATTAAAAACAGTACCTAGAAAAGTAATGTCATCATCATTCTACAATTTATAAATGACAATTAAAAAATATTACTAAAAGTATAACATTTCAAAATCAGTCTGTGTGGTTATAGTGCTCATAGTACGTTCACATCACAGCACTAGGCGACTATGCCATTTATTTTCCAGTTACGGCAAACGACCAATAAGTCTTGCTTGCTGGGATATTAACACTATCATAGGTTACCTCCAGCTTTATGAAGACACATTAAGCACTAATATTAGTTCCCATTCAAGTTTTAATAAAATTCATGTCAATGGACTCGACTCGGGTTAATATTATCATCTCGGGTCTCAACTACCAAGGTGTAAGGTTACGTAATGAGGGAATTCCGTCGCACCCACCGGCCCCTTGGCGTGTGAGATGCACGATATCCCTCTGATAGAAGGAAGAACGAAAAAAACTTTTTTGATTCTGCTATTGGCAAAACATGTAATACATACTTAGTTAATTAAGCATTCATAAATATATATATATATTGTCGTACTCATCTGTGCAAAATAGCAGAAGCAGGGTCTATTGTGACGTCACTGAACTTCATTTCCAGTAAAACAATTGTCACCTGACCTCCATTTCTTTCTATTCTAGATTGATATGGTCATTTACATATTCACTTATTTAGCAGTGAACATCCATTTCTTTCCACTCTACATCGCTTAATGTCGTAATGTATAAATGGTCGGCCATCCTATAATATTGATCTAGCAAATATTTCTTAACCGCGTAATGTTAAGAACACAGGCAGAACGCTCTAACCCAGGTGGTTACCTACTAGAGCCATCTATAGCAATCGACATTCTCCTTTGCGTCTTAGGGCGACGTTGGAGCCATCTACCGACAATTCCGATACCGATTTATCAATCATTTCTAAACATACGTGGTATAAAACAACGAAGCAATTATAACACAATGTTGATTATTCATTTGTTAGTCCACTGTAGTAGTGTAGTGTAGTAGCACAGTAGTAGGTATTGTGTAAATAAACGGTAGAAAATTAAATATAATTCATCGATGAGAGTTTTCTGTTTGGCTTTATTTAGGAGTTGGTAGTATATTTCCGACGGTCAAATAGCTAAATGTCCAATAAGTCCCGCACTCGATATTAACTGCGACATAGTTTACTGCAAGCGCCGCCTGTTCATTATTGCCGAGTTCAGTTTTATGACATTCGAAATTCGTATTTATATAATTGACCAGTTTAAATACCAGAACGGGTCGAAATTTAATTATTGTAAGCTCATAATAAAATTAATGGCTGACGCCTATGGAATAACTTGGATGCAATTTTCAAGTTTTCAACTTGATTCCGAAAAGGCAATCTTAACAAAGAAAATAACGAGTTCTATTATATAAATAGGTATTAGTAAAAACAAATAAGTAGTCTAGGACAATCTACACAACGCCATCTAGACCCATGGTAAGCATAGCTTAACTAGCTTGTATTATGGGTTCTATAATGCGGATTAATATACTTAGATATTTTTTTTAAATACATAGGTACATGTTATTCCTAAAAACACCCAGACCAATGCAAATATTCATATTCTACTTCTGTCAAATCGAATCACATTTTCACTCCTAAATTCTGTATTCCCAGTGCGCTGCTACTTGGATTGCGTCTTCGGAGGCGCACATAAGATCCTCCGGTGAGTAGGTATATGGACATGCAGCACACTCCAGCAGGTAAGCTACGGTTCTCCTTTCTTCAGCCTCAGACCTGATCCATGGTAGGTCATGCCCAGGAGGAAAGCTTTCCGACAGCAGGACGAAAGGGGTTGAAGGCGCTCTCCAATGAATTGCTCTGGCCAAGGAAGGATCGAGATCTAGAGGAGCAACGCATACCCAGAAACTTTGGCGGCTTTTCAGCCTTTTTGGCACGTGACGGTGGCCGTACATGGGGTGTCGATTATCCAGTTCCAGCTTGCCCCTCTCTATGAATGACGTCACCTCTCTGCGTACGCTGGAAGGCGCTATGCCAGTTAATCGATATAGCATCCGAACTAGAGTCGACTTGAGACAACCATTTATTATCTAGCAGGTGGTATATGACCAGGATTCGAACCTGGGACTCTCGATTGTAAGGCCGACTTCTTAACCTCTAAGCTTCCTTTAAAGGGGGACTGGGCCCCTATTATGTGGGTCGGAAGGTCAAAGTCGGATGAGGTAGTCAAAATGTGGATATTCATACACCTCTGCTTGCCCAGTGAGCCTCTGCCTGCCCTAACTCGCTAAGTAATGTGTAAACCTCAAAACTTTTGAGGCTTACACTATTTTGAGCTCGCTATTTTGAGTCAAAAGGAAACTTCTAAGTAGCGAAAATGTTTGTCAGTGATAAAGCTTGGATTGGCCAAAAGCCTACATTGCGTACTAGTGAGCTTTAGAGAGTCCTCTGATGTGGTATCAAGTACAATTTACGTTTTCATATTTTTTTTAACCTCACTCGTGAGTATTTTATCCAAAATGTATTCCAGCGAAAGGCAGAACCTAAATGATGATTCCAATCATAACAAGGTTTGGTTTGTAAAGTTTATTTTCAAGTACAAGGCAGGGCTTATTTTTCTATGCAGTTGTACTAAATCAGGCCTTTAAAGAGGAGAGAATTAGGGGGGATGTTTTTTACATGTAGAGTACCTCACGGATATGGTAGGAACGAAAAACAAGGTACCTATCTATATAACATTCTGAGTATATCTTTGCAGCAGATATGTATCTAAAGTACAGAAAAATTACTTACTTCTTTTTAACATAAAGCATGTAAACATGTTTTCATTTGTTTTTTTTTCTCACGTAAAAACATACCTTCAATTATTATGCATACACCATCAAAATACTTACTTAAATTTTTAACGTTGTGTGTTCAGAAATCTTATATATTTTTATGTTTTATGTTGTTCACAGCGTGTACATTGAATAACTGAGTGATGCCACCCCTATACCTTTTTTTTACCGTGTGAAAAATCCCCACGGATATCTCCAGAGCCGGTTGAGGAGGTTATGTCGGACTCGAACACACGCCGTCTTTGAATCCTTAGTTGCCAGAGCTGAGATAGTAGCCAACATATCCCTTGCGCCCCGGCAGACCCTGTTCGGACCCATGGACCACAGTATCCCCGCTTAGCCAGGCCGCCGCCGCCGTCTCTTCCTCAGTAGGAGACGGCGGAAACCTAAGCGCTCACGCATCCTGCGATATTGCCATGAGCAAGGCGGTGAGCGAGAGTACTTCCACTCCTAGGGCCGCTATTAGGACCCGTCACGACGTACTATTAACAAAACCAGTAAACATAATTGCTAGCTAGCTATTTCGTGAGATTAGATAGTGTATGAAACTGCACACAATTTTATCGCAAAACCTGCAACTCATTTTTTTAACTCACACTTGCATATCAAGAACCCTATGCAACAGTTTTAATAACTATTATAATGCAATAAAATAATAAGGTATTATAATTTGCCGGTTTCTAGAGTAAAATATTAGATAGAATTTTTGGGATGCAATTTTCTTAATGTAGGTCGGTGATCATTAAAGCATTTGGCCTTTGATACAACAGCAACACAAAGCAATGATCGGGTGCTCTTGTGCCATTGGCGTAGATTCCTTAGACAGAATATTCTTCTTCAACCAACACTCCACTCCAACACCGCATTTAAATTGTATCTTTTCTTGAAATAACGTGAAATAGAATAAAAAAATCTGATAGAGTTGTTCGTTGCCAACTCCATCAATTTTTTTATATGACCAGTCTAGTAAACAAATTGCGTTTATTTGTTTGAATAATGCATCAAAGAAACGAGCGCTGAAATGTAATGAATACGGTATGAGAGACAAAGGAGAACTAGCTGAGATTCTGATTCATTACGTGGAAAAATGGACACACATTTAGGTAGGTAAAGTATATGGTGGAAGCTCGCAAAAATATTGCAAGCAATTTATTTTTTTACAACATAATATAAAATTGTACACTCCTGTAAATATTATGATGTGAAAATTGGTATGTATAAAAATTATGGGTAGTAATGTATGAATAGCTTGTGTGAATGACGCATGGCATACCTAGTCAGGTTATAGTTTTAAAATTACGACTATTGCAAAGATACCATATCAAGACTAACTTTAAAAATAAGTAATATATGTACCTACCCAAACACGACAAATTTAATATAGTTTGTATATTTCACAAATTCCAATACCATGCCAAGATACAGAGTTTATTAAGACGAAGCTAATAAATACATATATACAAAGAAATCTGGAAGTACACTGTTTTAATGAACAAGACTTTTCCGGATCGACCTAAAAAGACAGAGTTCGACGGTACCAAACACAAAAAATACTTATTTTGAAAACCTTCTCCTTTTTAAAAGTCAGTTAAAAGGATAATATTGACAATGTTGCAGATCGAATGAATGATTTTATTGTTGGTTACGAAAAGTAGACATGGTAAAACAACTTATCGCTTAAGGCTCGGTATTATTCAACTATCAAAAGAAATCTCAAACAGTGTTTCACCTTCTTTTATAACCGATTTTGTATCATACGATCCTTTATTCGTGTCGTCGCCTATTTAAGCGCATACCACACGTTAATACAGGCCCAAGGCGGATTTCGTAAGTACCCGTGTATCTGCAAATAATGTTGAAGTAGGTATTCCCATTATATTGGATCCTTGCCGCAGGCGGGGGATCGTCCGGTTCTAATAAACAAGACAATATTCCAGCAACGCGATATAGACGGATGCCAGTGTTTATTCAGACGGCCTCTGAGAGTTATATCTATTATTATTTGTCTTTAAGTGTTAGCGAAGCGGACTGTTGTCTTCAATATATCTTTATTAATAAATTGTGTCGTTACGTTATAGAAACATTTTATTTGTTTAACGAATGGGATCCATTTATAGCTATATATAGAAAATATCTTAGTTACTTTCTTAGCTTTCACGATTGTTGATGCTTAAATTTCGATCATTGCTCAAGAATTAGTAGGTACCTAACCAATTCATTTCATTCAATTGTTTTTTTGAGTTTGTCCTATTATTGTACAATACGCACTTCGTACGTATGCCTATATTAAAATACGATTTATCCTAACATAACAATACAACAATGTTTCACGTACACATTTAATAATTTCACATTCTTACTGGTACCTAGTAGAGTTCTACATAAGTAATAAAAGTACGATATCAAAGGATTTGGAGTTCTTTATGCGACATTATTGTGAATTGCTACTTCTTTTGTATTACGAGAAATTCGGGAATTCATAAATATATACAATATAATATATAATCACTAAACTCGTAATATGAGAAAATACTGCTTGTGTTGCTGGGTGCCTTTTGTACAACTTGAGACAATAATTCAACAGAAATGTATAGGTACCTATTTTAATTACAACGCGACGACGTGGCTATGCCGCCAGCCTTTTACCAGTCGACATCCATGGGGAGGAAAACAACACTTATTGGACACTATAAATTTTTTAACACAACAAAAATGGAATCCACTTCCTTTCTGTGTTCACGAACAAAATAGTAAACAACATCATTAACTCATAACAATGTGTATGTATATACTTTGAACATGCTCGGAGCGAAATAATAGACAAGTTGGACAGAACAACATTGTAGGCTGAATATGCAGTTAATATAACTTTGCAATAAGGGTTACAGTCCCCTATGCTGCTTTGTTACGTTGCATAATTTCGTTATGCCCATTCTGCCGAGAAATCTTGTTGCCAAATACATTTTAAAGCACCTTTGGAATAGAGAGTGCAGGATTAACACTTAGGAAGTTTTGTGATGCAGGCAGCTGTTTTGATTACTGTTATGACACGTTATTTGCAAGGCAAAAGGCAATAATACTATGATTATAACTTAACTAGGAGTTGTGGTTATTTGTGTAAGACATATACGAATATGTCGTATACAAATAATTTGTGAATAGAACAAAATATTCAAATATCGAAATATTTTCATCACTAGTAGTAGAATAGCATAGTAGAAAGTAGAAGAGGATATGGAAACTTTACAAAGACTTTCATCATCATTATCATCCTCTCCGGGAGTAGCGGCGCTGCCGTAAAACAAATTACTACACCACGATGGCAACTCCAAAATGCCGTCAATTCGACAGAAAATAGCGTCAACTCCGTTCGGATCCGAGGTCCTGGTCTGCTTTCACTTCTCCACTTTGACATCCCTGGTAGTGAGACCTTTTATACACATGTCACTCTCCACAACGCAAGCATTAGGTATCACTATCACTATAAAATAAAGTCGCGTTCCTTTTTTTCTGTTACTTTTTTTCTTGTCCCTTTGTATGCTTAAATCTTCAAAACGATGCAACGGATTTTGATGCGGTTTGTTTTAATAGATATAATGGTTAAAGAGGAAGGTTTATATGTATATAACATCATGGTACAACAAACAGGTGCGGAGCAGGTATGAAAAATGTTGAAAAACGGGATGACGCAGACGAAGTTGCGCGGGTCAGCTAGTAATAGTATAAAATAATGTCGCATTCTCGATGTTCCTATGTCCTTTTGTATGCTTAAATCTATATAACTACGCAACTGATTTTTATGTGGTTTTTTAATAGATAGAACGGTTAAAGAGGAAGGTTTATATGTATATAACATCATGCTACGACCAACAGGTGCGGAGCAGGAATGAAAAATGTTGCAAAAACGGGGTGCCGCAGACGAAGTTGCGCGGGTCAGCTAGTTAGGTATAACAAGCAAATTCGTTTGCATACGCCTGTCTATTTTCATAATATCTGATATAACTACTGTCTTCAGAAAAATTCTAAATTATAATTATACTTTAGTTTTTTTTTTTATAATTACACATAAATCAGTAGAGTATAAGCGACAATTTCAATCCACATGGGAAGTAGATAAGATGATGGCGCATAAGACGTGCCTTGATTTTTTTGTATGCTGATAATTAGCACGTGGGCACCAGCACTTAAGTGTGTATACCAGATGTTGTTCGAAAGATTTTAAGGGTCCCTTGAGCGTTAGTGTTACATTTACATACTTAAGGACAGATTTATGGGTGAGCAACGGAATTAGGCAAGTGTCAAAATCTGCACGTTTCAAGTGATACTTCCGCAAGTCAGCTGGACTTCCAAATAAAACATTTTTTTTATTTGCAATGTTTCGTATACAGGTTTAGAAAAAGTTAATGCATACTTAGTTTTAGTTATGAACTCTTTAGTTTAATAATATTTAGTTAAAAATAACAATGTTATGTACCGAAACTATTGAATAGTAAAATATTGTGATATAATTATGACTCCATAATTATAACTTTACCACAACATCGTACTATCTGACTAGAATAAAGGAGATCAAATTGATTTGAAAGTTATAAGGATAATAGTAATACCGTAAAATTCATCTGTAATGAACATAAAATGCAGTGACACTGCCTGGATACGATCGGAGGAACACTATTATACAATAATTATTATATCTCACTTAAGTGTTCCGTTCCGGCATTTCATTGTGGAAAGAGAGTTCTAAGTAATTATAATTTTGTTATGAGATTTTGAGATATTAATATGCTAAATTTTTCATAACGATTTGATAATGATTCGAATTGTCTATGATCTAGTAGCTCAAGTGGTTAGAGCATTTTTCATGTAAAAGACTAGTGGCAGGATTCGTGTAGATTTTTTAAATTTGAAGTCAAGAAATGTTTTTTTTTGAAGTATTCAACGAGTACACAAGCAATAATTTATTTATTTAGACTTATCTTTAGTTAGATGTTTGTTTTGAAATAACGAGAATCGCAACCTTCACTGCTTCAATAAATGTATGTTTTTAATATTAAATTATTAAGTATACGAACAACCACAGAATTCAAGTGATAGCGAACTTGAATTAAAAAGTAATGAGATTTCATTAGACTTAATGCGATCCAGGTATCTGGCGTGCGTAGTTCGAAACCATCGTCGATACGTATTCAATTAGATTATTCAGATGTAACATGAACTATTTGCACAAAATTTCCACTTTCTACGGCATAAAGAATTATAAAAGTAAAATCACAGTAAAATACTGTCGCTAGTTAAACTGAGCTTTGGTCCGACTCCATAACTGTTTAGCCTGCGCCACGTGCCGATAGATAGAGATTGGCTAGACACGTTTAAGACGTAAGACGCTTATCGTTCCACCGAAGTTTAACACGTTATAATAGGATAATGCTGTTGCACACATGCTATGAGTGCTAAACGTTAATGTATTAAATGCATTTGGGTTTGAACATGAGCTATTTTGAACTTATTCTGTATTCACCCTACATATTTTAATTCATGTTTGCCCCACATTTCCAATTGTTTTTAAGTGCAGAAAACAAAAATTATGTAACAGGCATAATTGACTGGACTCAATATCTATTATTGCCAACACTGTCTGGGTTTGAACTGTTTGCTCTAGTAGGCTTCTCAAGCCAATATATAACAAAGAGAATTTACTTTAATATTATATTTATAAATAAACTTGTATCAATCAATATTAACATTATTGATATATTATTCGTCATTCTGTTAGAATACATTTTGATCTTCTATTGCAAAGGTATTATATAATCAGTTTTTAGTACTATTCAAAACCCACTCTAGTGATTTGAAAAGCCACACAATAAACTTACACGCAAGAACAATATCAAAAGTGCGCACCCGCCGTTGCAGAAGGGTGAGCAAAATCATAACACAAAGGAAAAAATACGGTTATTTTACATCAGTGCGGTAGATTATATCTTTTATGTTCAAAATCAACAGGAAGCTTTCAAATGGGGCATGTAACCTACACTTATTATAGATGCTGTTTCGCGAGGGTGCATACATTTTTTAACCAAAAGGGTTTGTGTAAACAACTCTGTGAAAGTAATTTGGTACTTTTTTAGTAAATTGTACGCACGTTGCGGGGATAGATGCAGCGCTGTCGAGTATTCGACCGTTTGCAGAGTTTTACAAAGTTTTAATTCAATTTCGACGTGAAACAAAGTAAACACTCAACCGTTCTGCGGTATTCACTAAGTTCTAAAGATTTTTTTTTAACTGGCAATTCGACAAAACTCTTGTTTGAATGATAAGTGATTTCTTCAATTACGAGTAGATTATCATAGAAATCCAAGGGAATTGCCGCACAAAAAGTACCTAGTACTTAATACTTTTGTCCAAGTGTTGTCGAGTCGGGGGACCACTGACTGGAAATGCATTGTGACGTTAATTTTGCATAGGTATGCGGTAAGAATTTTTCAGTTAATGATTTTTGAAACATCACCGATTTTCTGTGCTTAACTAAAGTCTATAAAGGCTTTCATCACGGTACATAAGATAAACTTAGGTAGTATTACTGTGGAAGTCCACCACGATCGACAATAATGTATATTTTTTAAGGATTATGTAAATACATACGGAGAGTAGTAAGAGGTGACGTACCTAGTATTATATTAAATTATTATTTTAAATTCTAGACAAATCTTTGTCAAAATATATGGCGGGCCAGTGATCAGGGCGCTTGCAGCAGTAACTAAATATTGGGCGCTCAAAACTATAATCACAAGTAATGATAATTGAAATACATTTTATATTGTTCCATACGTACAAAGATCCACAGATAGGACAAAGCTCGTATTTGTTTTACTGTTTTGAGGTATTTTTAGTGTCAGGGGTTTTTTTTATTTTGTAAATTATTTTTTTTACATAATACCTACCTACTGTTTTCATGTTATATTTATTAGTTCTGTATAAATGAGGAACAAAAATAGATATTACTAACAATCGGAAATCCATTCAAGATACCATGTTGTTATTAATAAACTAACTCAGATTTAGACATTGTAGAGATTATATAGCAGCATATACTCTTTACTGTAAGTCAGATAACACTAATAGGTAGAGATTTGTTTTTTTTTATCAATTATATTTGCTTGAAGATGCTTTTATACTTTAAAGCAAACAGTTGAACTTAAGCAATGCTATTAAGGTTTTAGTAATAGGTCAAGAAATATCTGATTTACATGAGGTTTCGTTACTTTACATATACAGGGTGGAATTTTGTAATGCCACCTGAAGGGGAAGTACTCTTAATACTGTAAATAGAAAATTTTACTCAAAGGAAACATTCCTTTATTTTTGAAAAGAAACAAAAATGCATTTAATGATTTTTTAAAATTCGCTTGCCGCACACGATAATCGAACCGACTAAAATCTGTAAAAGTTGCACCCTGTACTTTTATTGCATCGATCGTTAGGGTCAATTATAAGGTTGAAATCTCTCTAACAAACCTCATAAATTAATTGAAAGGAAAACAATGAAATCTTAAATCAATTGTTCCATGGGTCAAGTTAAAGCACTTTTACTCAAAGATCCATCTATTTACTTATGTTATTAATAAATAATTATTATCACTGACGTATTTTATCCATTAAAATGACGAATTACTATTGGTGACATTGAGAGAGATATCGAGACCGACGGGCACCAACTCGGTTTGTACTGAAAATAATAGTAGAAAAATTTCAAGAACACGGGTAGTTTCAAAAAGCGACGGCAAACTCTTCAGCAAAACAACTTCGATGTTGATCTAAATGCTTGTATCGAGCAATTATTCAGTTAGTTTACCATTTTTTTGTAAAATGTTTTAGGATTTCATTGTTTTCCTTTAATTTAATTTATGAAGTTTGTTAGAGAGATTTCATCCTTATAATTGCCCTTAACGATCTATGCCATAAAAGTACAGGATGCAACTTTTACAGATTTTAGTCGGTTCGATTACCGGGTGCGGCAAGCGAATTTTTAAAAATCATTGAACGCAGTTTGGTTTCTTTTCAAAAATAAAGGAATGTTTCCTTTGAGTAAAATTTTCTATCTACAGTATTAAGAGTACTTCCCCTTCAGGTGGCATTACAAAATTCCACCCTGTATATAACGAACGCTACAGTTCTCCTAACACCCTGTATAAGTAATAAATATAATAACTTAAACAAAAGCGTCTTAATTGAGATTATGAATTGAGCTTCTTCGACTTTTTTTGATTAACAAACAAAACTCTGTAGTCTTTTGAAGAATTAATAATATAAATTAAATAGTGATAAATATTTCTCACAGCTACCACTATAAAAATTAGACAGATGTATTTAAATGCACTCGACCGTATGTCAATGTTCATGGCAAAAAACATAAGGGGACCACCACGCAAGGCTTAACCAGTAAATCTCACTAATCCCAGACATTGTATATTGTGATCGTTGGATTTGAGTGCTATACATCAAGTAATACCGAACATGTGGCGATGAGGATGCGCCAGAGTAAGATACGGGTTACAAGCATGTTTCGTATTAGCGCGTTCATTGCATATGTCATTGGTATCAGATTGCAACGCGCGGTTGTTTATTCTAAATTTAATATACCTATTACATAAAATAAGAGTGTGACACCCCTGGCGTTGCAAACATCTACAGGCCACGATTACCACATCAGGTGAGCCGTGGGCTTGTCTGTCCTCATAGTGGTATAAAAAGAACTACCTATACTTGTGTGATAAAATTACTGATAAACTGTTAAAACACATGTTTTCGAAACTACACGTTAAAGACACCACATGATGTTTTATTTTTAATAATTATATATTTTTTAAACTGATTTCCTAGATGAGTACATTAATTTGATAGATACCCATATTGAGGGACTAGTGAAATATTAAAAGGTAATTATTTAGCCATTTTGTGGTGGCGGCCCATCCGAAATAATATGATGCCGTTCTAAAAATACTATTACTTTTACTTAATAAAGTTCCTCTTTATGTTTGCTAATTAGACTTCAAATATTCTATTTTAAACTGGTTAAAAATGTCGAGTCGATTTTGGACACCGTACAAATTGGTCATTCAACCCTCCGTTTGGCTAATACTGGTCTCATGTTCATTCATGATTTAGGGGTTTGTATTGATAACAGTAAAATTACTATCGAAAGGTGTGACGTGGGATCTACTTGATGGTTATTCATGCGCACGAATTGAAACCAGTTTTGTTATGATTTTGTGGGGTTCAAGAGGTAATTTTTTTATAAATACATAGCATAGCACGGGTTGGAGACAATAAGGTCACATTCATAGTTTTTATGTGAGTACCAAAACGACATGCAGTCATTCAGTGAAAGCTTATGTAAGTACGTGGCTATAATGGGTATAATTATTGTATGATTTCGCTATTAGCCTGTGAAATCGTAGGCATCAGTATTTTTTTTAAATTAAAAATTCGTCTATAGAGTAATGCTTTAGAAAGGTTGACATATTAATACTAGTATTGCTAGCACCCATAAAAATTATGAGGCTGTCAAGCAAACCCGGATTTAACTTGAACTAGTTGTTCAGCCCGTATGAAAAACTAATCCTGTCCCCGCAACCTATGGGAACCAATTCCAGGTATAAAACGTAGGCTATATGTTATTCCAGACTATCATACTCTGTAACAAATTTCTAGATCCATTTCAGCGTGATTGAATAGGTAACAATCAACAATACATCTCACAAAAAATTTATTTTACAATAATGTTGCCGGTAACAATGTTGTTGGAATTTTGATCCTGTTACAGCAATCCATGGAAATCTGCTCCCAGGATGTAATCATGTATGTTATTCCAGAGTTATATCTGTCCTGTACCTGGAAAGCCGACCCCAACTGAGTTGGGAAAAGATTCAGAGAATGATGATGATGATTCTATCCTGTACCAAATTCCAGTCATTCAAATGTCACAACGTAAATGAATAAACCAAAGCGATAAATAGTTTCCCAATCTTTCGCATTTATAGGATAATATAGAAGGTTTCTACAGGGTAGTTAGCACGAGTGTAACGTCCATTACCTAGTGTAGTAAAAATCCATAGGCCACGAAGACCACTTTCCATCAGTTGGTATAAAAAAATCATAGGATATTAGTCAGAAATTGGATTGTAAAAAAATACAGAAGTGTTTATAAACAAAGAGAAAGCAAACAAAGTCATAGTCATATACATTAAAACAAGAATAAAACCAATGGTCCAAACTGCTTAGATAATTTTACAACGACATTAATATGCAACGAGTCTAGGAATTGCTCACATAAATGCCGGTTAACGTACACTTCACAACCCATGGCTTAACTAAAGTTTTGCATAGATAATTTGTTTAAACGCAGTTTACCAGTTTAATTACAGGTCAAGCACTGGGACGGACGCCACCTAAACAGCCATTTTAATTACTCTTCAAACTGTACAAGTTCTCTCGAGATTTGTTCTTATCTATTAAAGTTTATACTAGGGTTACACAGGGGTGTATAACGTCATGCTATTGTCCAAGAAAATTTCGTGCCATTCGGTCAGCACGGATCTTATTTCTAAATACAACAACAGACTGCATGGCTCAATAAGAACAAAAAAGACACTTAGGTAATGTACTGGATTACTTTTTCTTTTCTATCCTTACTTTAATATAATTAATTAAATCAAAGATATAGCAACGTTTCAAAATATTTATTCAGTATGCCCTTACAAAAATAGCATAAAGATGTATATTAATCTTAATTGAGCATTTATTTACAGAAATGTAGGTTACAATCTATACTAATATTATAAAGAGGAAAGATTTGTACCTATTTTTGTATGTTTGTATGTTTGTAATGAATAGGCTCAAAAAGTACTGGGCCGATTTAAACAATTCTTTCACCTCTAAAAGGCTACAATATCTAGGAGTAACATAGGCTATATATCATCACGCTACCATACAAGGGAGCGGAGTAATAATCATAAACCTCAATTGATCCGGTAAATTTCTATACATTGGCGCTAATATCGCTAACAATTTCCGTTGTCATGACAGCAAGTAAAAGTAGTATAGAGAGGCAAGTAGTGAATCGAGTAGAGTCGTACAACGCGATAATCGACATCCACGCGGGCGGAGCCGCGGGCAACAGCTAGTATAAAATAAAGTCGCGTTCTCTGTCCCTATTTTTCTTGTCCCTTTGTATGCTTAAATCTTTAGAACTACGCAACGGATTTTGATGCGGTTTGTTTTAATAGATAGAATGGTTAAAAAGAAAGGTTTATATGTATATAACATCACGCTACGACTAACAGGTGCGGAGCAGGAATGAAAAATGTTGAAAAAACGGGGTGGCGCAGACGAAGTTGCGCGGGTCAGCTAGTGTAATATAAAACACTCCTATGCAAACCTGAAATCTTATATATAAAATACTATTATTTATTTTTGCTACCTATAAATAGGTTTGAAGTCGGTGTCAAGCCCTAAACAAAATAAAACTTAATAATATGAACAGCTTACCTATTTGTTATGAAATTCCAACACTAAAGATTACCTTCAAAAGTATAATGTGAATTAATGCGGAACGATGACCACTTTGCAGCTTTGTGATAAATTTGGCATGGTATTGACTTAAAGCCTAAGAATAGGTAGCAATAACAAATAATAGTATTTTATAAATAAGGTTTTAGGTTTGCCTATGAGTGTTATTGAATTAATTCTTTATTAAGTATTTTTTGCCTTTTAGTTTTGAAGTCGGTTTTTTATACGTAGTTTTTTACTAAAATAATTATATATCTGTGCATGTTATGGAAAATAAATGTAAGCACTTTGAATTTTGTCTAATTTCTCAATGCCTAAAATATTTGTGTAGCTAGAAAATTTAACTCATTACTTAAAACATTTAACGTTAAGTTCACGTATGAGTTATTTTCAATAACATTATATCTTATGCAGGCATAAGTAAAGTGTATGTATATATTTAAATTATGTGTATGTAATATGTGTACGAACAAATAATGAGTTACACTGTTTGTTATTAACTCAAAATCAAACCAGCACGATTTCTGAACAAACATTCTAATGAACGTATCCAAAATAACTAACATTATAAATTACTTTCTTCAGAAACTAAAACTTTTTTTATGTAGTGAAATTTGTTATTCCGTGACAATCTGTTCCGCTATTTGCTTAGTTACTATAAACAGATGGTCGAAAACATCCATCATATTCGGCTTTTGAGTTTTGAGTGCAATGAATTTCTTATTTTTGACAGGAAACTAATAGCAACTTGGGAAGAGAATTTCATTAATTTTCGTTTCAGAACTAAAATTTCATTATAGAATATTAGGTTTTTTTGTAAAAATATCTTTCATGTTCACAAAAAAATATTTAAAACATAACATTCGTGCATTAAGAATGTTATAAGTTTTGATATTTTTACTTCGTTCCTTTTAATACCTATTCTAAAATAGTTTTTGGCAATGGCGACCCTCCACCGTGCCGTCCAATACTGCGAGAAGTGAAGGAGGAAATTACGATATTTTCATATCATAATTGCATTAAAAATATCGCGGATTCAGCACTCGAGATATATAAACGTTTTTAAAAATAACATGGTTTTACTTAACCTAATCAAGTCGAGATTGAAAAATAAACTCTAACAAGCATTTGTAGACTTTTTCTTTTTAACCATCGAGTACGATAGCACTTCGGTGTTCGTATCATGTTCGCAATGCCATTAGTAGCTGACATTTGCTCTCTTCGTTCACAGACATTGGGAGAATCTCAAAATTACTCATTTGGTATTTCAGTCACGGACTTACAGAGCCGATCTAATGCTGATTTTTACTTCTTTCAATACCAATTGCACTATTTCAGCAGGTAATTTGTCCTCATATTTCGCTGAATCTCCTTCAGAGTGGTTTGGAGACAGTAGACGATCATCAATGAACTTAAATTATATTGATAAATGGAAACTACAAGTAACGAAGCACAGATTTCGAGATTTGTGTTAATGTGAAGTTTGTTTGTCTATCAGAACCTTTTTCACAAAAACGTGTGAAGATTGTGATGGAATATCAAATACCCAGACCTGCAATGCCATGTGGCCTCTATTTTATTTTTCAAAAACTATTTGTAGTGTGATTAAAATTTGTGAATCGCAGTGTGTGGACCACAGTCCAGTCCACAGTGAACCACAATCCACCGTCAGTGTCCATCTTCGACACTATAACATGCATAAAATTATATCAGGCAGAAAATATAAAATCTTCACCGCACGAGATTTTCTACGACAGTTTTCTAAGTTTCATTCATAATTTATTTTCTCTACTGCTTATGTTAACATAACACATCAATTTAGATATCGCCCCAAAAATCATTGAAGCTTCAAATTAAAAATGAAAATTACCGTAACTTACACGAAATAAACTTTAGCGCCATGATTAAAATATTCTATTAATATGACATACTAGCATTTGACATGTTCAGTTGACTTTTTACATAATATAGTGAGAATTATTAATAATCCGCAAAACTACTTGAAAAGCATAAACAATGTAACAATTTATTGGTTTTGTATTGTTTTAAACGAATTGCTTAAAATATTGACAACACACAACAACAGTCGTCTAGACCAGATCAGAATTAGGGAAAACAATCTTTTCAAAGGTCCCTTGAGATCAAATTTGTCAGGGGCGCCGTGAGTTAGTGAACATCTAGTGAAAGAAAAAGTCCTCGAAACAATTTGTTGGCTAAAGAGAGAAGTGTCCAAGAGCGAAATTATGTTGATTGAATAAAGAAAAACTATTAAAAGTTTTTCCTTAAAGTTTCTGGTTCAGTTGGTGGAGATAAAACGAATGCAATGCGACTAATGGCACCCTTGTAAATGTAACTGCCGTTGATAACAATGAACTTACGCTTTGAATTTTTCATGTTAATAAATAAGGTGAACCCGTGATTTCACCCAAGTGATATTCTGGTTCTACTCCCGCAACCCAGGGCTATCTACTCCAGAAATACAAAATAGCCTACAAATGTACCAAAGTTCAGCCAAATCAGTTTCAAATATCTTCACAAACTTTCATTTCCTAAATTAGCTAGTAAACTAAACTGAATAATGCCATTGTCATCTTTTTGATATAAGAAGTGAAATCAATCGACTTAACAAAATACGAAAAGTATACCAGAAGTTTTAGAAAAGAAATGAAATGTTAACTTGTCTGTTTTAATTACTACTATAGTTCCACTTAAAAGCACTTATAAAAGCTTTTTAAACAGTTTCATCGATATTCATAAATTAAAAATGACCATATTATAAACATACTAATATCTAAACAGGAAAGTTGTCATGGCATAAAGTTTCTGTGGACGCAATATCTGTGCAAAACTTAGTTTCCCTTGTCTTTAAGATTCGTATAACTTTCTTAATACTTCTGCGAGATTATACTCACTCGGCCGTATGCTCCACTCAACAATATATCCTTATAATAATAAAAACGACAATTCTCTTTTATTTGTTGCATTAACTTCCAGGGATATAGAAAACTAATATGTAGTATTTCTGGTTATTAATTCTGCTCAATAAAATGTAACTGTATAAGAATAAGGGTGTAATAAAAAATATTTTATTGTTGGTATCAAAATGGCTAATTTATGAGTAGCCTATAATTCGAAGTTGTTCGTTATATTTATATCTGCGCCTAATTCCTATTTAGCATTATATTTAGAGTAATAATATAATTATCAATTACCAATGCTTTTTTATTCTCAACTTCAGGTATATCATTTTGGATTCGACTAAAGAACAAATACGTAAATTAAAACCACAATGTGTTGAACTGGTAACTGTCACATTGAATTATTTGCATACCGTCACTGTGGACGGGTCCAAATACTTCTCATTCCATTAACATCCTTGAAATAATTCACTCAATGTTGCTTTTTAAAAACCCGACGTCAATTAAAAATTAAGTCGACTTTTTCGGTTTCCAAAAAAGTGTCGAGTCGGGCTAAGAGCTTTGAATCTTTTGCCGCGATAGGCATATTCTACAGGTGTAGCGTTTGCTGGTGGGCCAGCGTGTCAACCAGAACCTTGCCCATTTTTTTTCCGATTTTGAATTCATTCTCAAGGGATTATGTGCTTTATTTGTTATGCCATAAAAACGTTACTGGTTCCAAATGTATTAAATATCTGGTAAAACTTACGATTAAAATAATACACATTTAAGTTGGTTAGAGATCCTTTTGCCCCTTATTTGACGAGGTGTTTAAAGTGTAAACGTTCTTTTTTCTTTATTCGTCAGAAATTAAGTGTGCAGTAATTAAATGTTGATTAAATCATGTTCCCAGTATACGAACGGATATATTTATAAGTTACAAGTAAAATTAAAAAGAGGAGTTCTTATTTAAACTCTGTGGTGTTTGATGAAAACATTAATTTCCCTTGGGGACTGTACGCGGTTTATTATTTCATGAAAGGAGAACATTAAGTTTAGTTTAAGAGTGGTGCAATATAAAAAAATAAGAATATAGAGAAAGTTTCACTTTCTGGACGTGTAAACGAATGCTACATATTGAAATGAAATCACTTTTTAACGGATTCTATCTCATACAGTTTATCAATGTGACTTGTGTGGAAAATATTTTTATAAATCATACTTTACATAATTTCTTAATTGGATTATAGTATTTTCATACACATTTTATATCAAATTCTCTTTAAAATATGATGTGTGTGGAAAGAAAGTTTTTACTGTCAAGGTTGCGTTTTAGAATGTAACAGTTTTTTACCCACCATCTAGGTCCAAACTTCTTCGTGATTTCTTCTTCACACTTTCTTCTTTTTTTTTTAACTAAGAATAGCTTATAATGACGGCATGTACCTAGAATGTGAATGAATAGTAAATATTTTTTGTAAAAGCATAACCTCGGCGTTATCTTGGTAACATCAGAGGCGTCTACCTTAGGGCACCGTTTCACAGGTATTTGTGTACTCTTTAGCCTTATTTTGTTTTTTTTTTGTATAACCTTTACAACAGTGAACAGTAAAATATAAATAAAAGAGAACTCTTTTATTTATTTATTTTATCGTGCGCAAAATTCCCACGGATACCACCTCTACCGAAATCGGTGGGAGTGATTCTGTCGGACTCGAACCGACCAAAAAGCACGCCGTGATTGCCGGAAGTGAGATTACACAATACATATCTCGCACCCCGGCAGGCTCGGGGACATCTCTTTTGAGATGACCCTCTTCCCCAAAAGAGAGTTCAAAATTCTGAAAGGATGACCTGCTTTAGAGTTCCGTTCATTAACGTACGTTCAGTAACGTTCAGTAAAGTATTGAAAGTTACAGTAGGTGCTTCTTCTAACATGTGAGGTTGACTTGGGCTCTGAAAATCTTGGTTCCCCAAAGCACCCTATTTATACGTATAAGTACATTCTACTAATTGAAAAATCCCCCAATGCAATGTAAGTCAACATGCATACAGCATACATAGTATAAATATTATTTGCTCTGAGCAGAAAATGAACTCGTGGCCTCGGATGTGGAAGTCGAACAGTATGCCACCATTCCACATTCCACACCTTCTCACATGTATTCTTAATCTATATCTTACCACACTGCAATAAATAGTTCAATAATACAGACTAACAAAATCGGTAGTCTTCAAGTAATGTAAACCTGGCTGCAAATTAATTGATTTGTTGTATAATAACTCCCTTGTTTACCAATTAGGAGTCAGGACTGATGTTGAACAATTTATTATTCAAACAAAACAAACCCTTTCTTGTATATTCAAAAAAATCTATGTCTATAATTCTATATAGAGGGTAATATAATAAGGTAAACGTACCAAAATTCTGACTATAGGTAATCGTACAGGGTCATTCAAATTTAAATTTTCGCTCTCTCGTACAAATCCCTAGGGCGAGGGTGTCTGCATTTTGCGGAGGGGAGTGAGCTAATAAAGTAAATTAAAGATTAATAATATATTGGCTTTATATAGATTTTTTTGGTATGCATGTATGCAAATTTTGTGAAGCCCTAGTAAAACGTAGTAAGGGCGAGTGTGAATCTAATAGAAGAATTTTGTAATGAAAGTTACACTTAGTACAATTGAATAACGTCAAATTACGTCACTCAGAAGAAGAAATAATACGAAGAAAATGTAATAATTAACTAGACATATTTAAATCTATAAATAGTCACGTCTCTACTTTGACTTCTGCTATTCAGAGATATGTGGTCAAGTCAAGTAACTTGAAGACCAGTTCTATGTTGAGACATTGTAATTGTAAAGATATTGTAATTATAATTCTAACTCTTATATAATTCTAACCCAGATTGTTTAAGTAAACTGACAGAAATTGAGAAGTATATAGTACATATTTCCTGAAGTCAATTTTATATTTACTTATAAAACGATATACCATATCAGACTACAAAACATTTCAACATCGGCACACCTCCGTCCTCGTATTTACCGAAAACTTTTCCGTCGTAGCTAATTTATTTTCCAACTAACTCTTATAAATTCAGGCCCGCAAGCGGCGTGCACGCGATCGCAGTCAAATTATGTAGACTCTTGATAACGCTGTTATACTATTTCGTGAATTTTTCTTTTTGTATTATCTACACTTGGGAAAGGCTATGTCCACCAGTGGATTGTAATAGGATTATTGACGGTGATGATTATCTTCACCTCAAATCTTATTTATAAACTAGGTATCAATTATTGCATGATCAAAATAGTTGACTGCAATGCGAGGAATATGTTGCTTACTATCTCACCTCTGGCAACGGAAGACCCAAATACAGCATATGTCTTTGTGTCTTCGGTTGCCGGAGGTTATAGTGGGTTCGAGTCCGACATTACCGCTCTCACCAGCTCCAATCAGATTAGCATCCATTGGAATTTTGCACAAAAAAAAATAATTTTGATAGAACTTTGTCTGATCTAAATCGAAATGAAATCATGTGAACATTCTAAATAATGTTGTCTCCCTTTCAAATTTATTACTATCGCAGAATTCTTTACAATCAATTAGTTCCATAAAGTATTGAATTTAAAATACTGAAAATACTTGAAAGTACCGACAACATTAAACATGGCAGATTAATTATACCAATAAAAAGTCCAAACGAATTTTGCGAATTTGCCGTCGAAGCAAACCATTTAAATTAGACCCGATAACTTGAAAACTGAATGAAAAGGGTTTAACCAGGAGTGTTCCAATTAGTTTTCTGTTATTTTTCCATTTCGCTCACCGATATTAAAACCGGGGCGGCTGAAAATTCATTATTTGTTACATATTTCAGCACAGTGTTTGTTTCTGTTTCATTATGAATACTACGAGTAAACACATCAACATTATAACCCCATGCAGTTATTAATTTCAAGATGCGGTAGGAACTTGCTAACCGACACTAACTGATGTAAAAATATGCAGACGGACATTACAATTCTACATAAACTCCTCTCATCTCACCGTTCTTGTTAAAATGAGAATTTGTACTTTAAAATGCTCAATTACTCTCATACTTTTATACACAAATATATAATTATGCTGATAAAAATCATTTCAGGGAAGACTTATCATGTACACAAAACAAAAATGATAGCCTAACCATCTAATACAATCTATTTATGATTTGAGTCAAGTGGAAGAAGCACCCGTATGTTTTACATATGTGTGAGAACAGTCAATATCAATAACAATAACTCATTTCTTTGAAGTCACATATGTGTGCGTTTTTGTGTTTATGTGTGCCAGTGAATTGTGAACGATTGAATATGTGTTAGTGAGTGATTTGCCTGCCATCGAATGAGAAGGTAAATTTCACCAATACAGCACAGGCTCACGTAGTTGAGTGGTATTATAGGCGTAATGGCAATGCGAAGGTTGCAAGTTCGAACCGCAGCTAAATTGATATAGGCGGTTTGATTAATTAATAGTTTTATTTTAGTTCTTTATTTTGTTTGTGATATTAAAGAACCGTATGGTTCTTTAATATCACAAACACGACTTTTATACTAAGTGTTCCGTAATCTCAAAAATAATAATATTATGGAAAATAAAACAACATCATTGTTTCAATGATATAATTGTTCAGTAAATAAATAATTTAGTTGTGTTGTGTCGTAGAAGAAAGTATCTAAAAAATCTCGAGTCACAATGTTTGTAACTAAACTAATTCTAAACAGTTAAACAGATTTATTTAGTAGACCTAAGAATAGTCATATACTATTGTGCGGGATAATTGAAATCCACCAAGCGGGCGTAGCCGAGTGCAATACGTTTAGGTTTATACATTAAACATTCTTTATATAATTAATAGGTTATTCAATATTATCCTTCTGGATGTTTAAATCAGACAAGTATGGACGCAGGTAAACTAATTAACTTTCAGTAACTAAAGTGTAGTGAATCACCATGTTAACGTTTAGAAATTATACTATATGCAAAAATGTAATAACTTCTCATTTCGTTAACAATAACATCACTCACTTATTTACAGTTTAATTTCTTTATTTCTCAAAATGATGCCACATAATTACCTACATCTTTTAGTTCCTAGGCACTAGTGCGAAGAAATGGCGCAACATATTCCAACTTCTATACTATTATATAATTGTAAAGCGGTCGTGTCTGTACATTGGAGATATTTAAAAAAAAATACTTGGGATATGTTAAGTGAACGATACTGAACACGAAAATAATTTTTTTTCATTTCCTGTCTGTTTGTCTGTTTGTCTGTTTGTCTGTTTGTCTGTTTGTCCGCTATGGACGCAAAAACTACTGAACGGATTTTGATGCGGTTTTTTTTGTTAGAAGGGGCTTGGTCAGACTTAAAATCTTGCGTTTGTTTCATTGCAATCGGTTCAATAGAACCGGAGTTGTGAGCATTAATGATGTTAAACGAAATATGAGTAAAGATATAGGGGGCGCTGATTTATTCTTATAGATGATATTTATGTCTTATTCCGTCCAGTCAAGTATGTGAATAAAAAAACATCATTTTTACGTACAGTAGAACTCAAAAGTGCAGTAGCAATCCTACGCAACTATAGCGTCAACATTCTAGCGCTACTTGTGACCTTTTTCTTTTAAGACAATTTACACACACACGTAAATAGTTCTTCCGTAGGATAGTATCGACAAATTCGCTTTGTCTACTTAAGTTACCCGTGGCTGAATGGTTCCGGCATGAGGTTTATCGGTTTCTGAGGTAGTAAGTTCGAATCCTACGATACCTGTAAATTCTTTTTGGGTTTCATTTATAAAATATGAATATCAGGTTGATGAATAAAATATGTGTCTTAAGTAGAATTTATTATTTGTTAAACTTTAGCAAAGATCATCGTAGAATGTAAAAAGTATGAAGGTAGATTTGAAATAAAATGGAACAATTACCGGCTTAGAGAAAATAAAACGATGTTGTTGGTGTTTAGTTGCGAGTGCTTGTTATTCCCGTGATTCGATTAAATATTAATTGCAACATGTCTACAAGTAATATAAGTATGGAAGTCAAAGCTAATATTGTGGCTTTATTTATATGAATGGATTAAATATAAGTGAAATAGCTAATGAAACTGGCTTATCCGTAAGTATATTATTATACCATTTTATTTTTATATTATGCTAGCTGTTGCCCGTGGCTCCGCCCGCGTGGATATCGGTTATCGTGACCAAAACATAGCCTATGTGTTATTATTGTAAAGTTCTATAAAATCCATTCATTAGTCTTTGCGTAAAAGATTAACAAACCTCCAAACATTCACATTTATAATATTAGTAGAATAATTATTCAAATAGATCTGGTGTATATATATATAAACCGTTGCTTACAATAATGTGTAAAAACGTTCTTTTTAGAGGAATACTGTGAGCCGTTGGGTGAAGAGGTTTGACGAAGAGGGTAGCCTGAAGGTTCGTACAAGAAGTGGACGGCCTCCGCTGATTAACCACAACCAGCGGCACTATATGGTGGCAGAGTATAAAAGCAATGGTTTCATACCAACACGACGATGGGCCAATGACTTTGACACGTCATTGATGACTGTTCGCCGCGTACTCCATGCCGAATGCCTACATCACCAGACGCCAGCAAAGAAACCTTTTTTTAACGCAACGGCATAAAGACGAAAGGTTACGTTTTGCCGTAACACGGAGTCAGGCAGAATAAGCGTTAATAGGTATGTGGAGGTGGAGCAGCGCGCAAGAACCAGGTGAATTTAGAATTCATTCCGCCGCGAGCGAACAGCAGCAGTTATGTGGACGTTTTAAATAATATAATGTTACCTACAGTAATTAAATAACTTTAGTTTTGTGCACGACAATTGTCTAATACGTCGTGGTGTCATGTTCGCGAATGGCTTAGGGAACATGTAGACGTCAACGTTATTCCTTGGCCAGTACGATCCCCTGATTTAAACCCAATAGAAAGTATATGAGGTATAATGGTCCAAAGATGGGACTTAAGGGATGAGAGATGTCCTGAATTATTAAAACAATTACAAAAATTAATAATTATTAGCAGGAAAAATATTATTCATTATTAATATTTTGCCCGCCTACAATACTATTATTGTCTCTGAGCCTATTCCCAACTCAGTTGGGGTCGGCATTCTAGTCTAACTAAGATGCGGCTGAGCTTCAATATTTTCTGTGAAGCGACTGCCATCGGACCTCCACAACCAAATTGGCGATATCGAAATTCTACAGTACTAATTATACTTAATTGGATGTTTGGAAAAAAGTAATCTTGTTGTTCTATATTACTTAACTCTGTGTAAAAATAATACTTTTGTTACATAACTTACAAGTAAGTAAACTATACCTACTTAATGATCTTTCTATGTATTACAAAAAATATAAATTCAATAACCCAGTTAGGTAAGAAGTAGTTTTTGTGAATGTGGTGAAAAGTGGACGTGCTGGCTATAGGACAAGTCAGTTTAAGATTGTAAGATTGAGGTTAAGTTTCAATCCTCTTTTCCTTGAGAAAACGAATACTTAAACTATAAACCTCAATAAAATTTACATTGAGCAGGCAGGTAGATTGTAAAGATGAAATATATTTAGTTACTGATCAAACATTTTGTATCATTTCTTTTCATAACCCCATAATTTAATCACATAAATAACTATTAATGCCAACTTCATGCAAAAATACTTTATAATTATTCAAAATTATGTTTTTGTCATAAATATAAAAAGTCGATATACGCTGGAATCGAACCACAAGCATATCCAATCATTGCGATTCGATAGTATCTTGCATTAACCGCTTAGCTATCAGTTGATTTACGAAGGCCAATGAATTACTGTATTAGTATCTAATGACTCACAGCAGTTGTAAACAATAACACATGAAAACGAACATATATTATTGTCCTTCTCTAGCACGAACAATTCAAATCTTGTTGCATTGAAATCCATAAGAGATAGATATATACCATTACGCACACAAGTAAACTCAACGAAGCGCGATGTTGCATTGAAATCCATAAGAGATAGATATATACCATTACGCACACAAGTAAACTCAACAAAGCGCGACGGTCGCACGGTAAACCATATTGAGCCTTGATGTGCTACTGCACTTCTGAGCCCTGACTGTACATATTTGTAAAAAAAAATACGTAATTAATTACGAAATTAAAATTTGTTATTCAATTATTTAGTACATGGCGCAATAATAGATGGCGTAGATCGATTTAAATTCAAGGTATGGTTTCGTTACATACGGGACTATATAAGATCTGTCAATTTTTTTTTTAAACAGCTTTTAATTTGTGAAATGTGAAATAGATGCCAGTACTTTCTTTGACATCATTGTTCAACTAAACTGCCTACATTGATTACAGAATTTACAAGGAAAACGTTCAGGCGTAAATAAAGGCGCACGTAATATTATCGTATCGTACCAGTACCTCAAGTACTCAAAACATGACGTACCTGATTTGGTATAACTTTTTATACCAATTAGGTGGAATAAAGCACATGGCCCACCTGATAGAAAGTGGTTTACTGCGGCCTATTCTATGGATGTTTTTATTTATTTATGGCACTTCAATTTGACTTCACCTCGCCTGATGGTAAGTTGAAGGCAAAGTCTCCGGAAAGAGGGTCACCATTACAAACACATAGAGTATTAAAATAGTGGCGCTCACCTTGACGGCCTCATCAGATGCTTTTTTAAGCCCCACTTAAAGGAACCGGAACTGTAGAAAGAAGGAAACACGTGCGCTGGTAATGAATTCCAAGACTTAATGGTGCGGCAGAGGGAAGACTCACCAAACCGCTCGGTTCTTGGTCACCGCACCGTATGCGGGTGACATCTAAGCCCTGCACGTGTTGTTCTGTGTAGGAAAGATGAAGGTAGGATCAACTGGGCGATCTCATCATAACATTCAATTCCATATTGGTAGAGACGGTAAAACGTTTGAAACACCAGAGGTATCACACACGTGCTGCCGACCATGTGGAAAGGAAAGGAGGGTGAAGGTTAAGAGAGTTTCTGTGCTGTCAGTGTAGTGCATTATCATTGTATTCCTTATAATGGCAACTCAAAAATGCCGGCGATTCGATCGACGAAGATGCGGATCGGCTTTGGAGAAGACTCCGGACACGCACAGTCTGCGAATGACCTGCGTCCCCTATGAGCCTGGAGGGTCACTCTAGCAGAAGCAAGCTGCGGTGGTTGCGTAAAGTGTGCCATACCTTACCCGGGGGCTAGACGAGGACACCGTAAACTCTACACTAGAAGATCGTCATCTCAAACTACAACAAAACGCCTTTGCGTGCATTACAATGCTAAAACTGCCACATCAAAAGGGACAACACTTGCCAAAAAGTACATCGCGAGTAGGTACTGTATGCAACCGAGTACGCAGTCGTGTTATATTACGCGTTACACATTAGGTACTCACAGTAATTACCCAAGTCTACCTGCAACCTGCACACTTCTTCTGTGAAGTCGACTACGCTACGCACGGGGCACGAGTTCGATCCCCGCTCAGTGCAAAAAGTTGTATGCATGAATATGACTGTTTGCACTGGTCTGATCGGAGAACACGTTAAGCCACGCCGACGGAGCATCGGTGTCTTCTTTAAAAGACACAAATTCACTCCTGCGTAGAATACTACTCGCATCTTTGGGATGGTTTAGATGGATTAGATGCTCTCGACAGGTTGCAGCGACGTGCGGTCCGCATTATTGGGCGTCCAGTCCGAACCTTTGTAGATGCGTAGAGATGTTGGTCCCCGGCAGTATTTTACCGTCTCTACCATGGTTAATGTTCTGATGAGCTCTTCCAATTAATCCCGTCCTCTCCTTTCCTACACAGGACAGCACGTGCAGGGCTGAGATGTCACCCACATATGGTGCAGAATACTCCATCAAGAACCAAGCGGTTCGGTGACTCTCTCCTCTGCCGCACTATTAAGTCTTGGAATTCCTTACCGGCACACGTGTTTCCTTCATCCTACAGTCCCGGGTCTTTTAAGCGGGGCGTAAAAAAGCATCTGATGAGGCCGTCAAGGTGAGCGCCACCATTGTAGCACTGTATGTACCTATGTGTTTGCAATGATGACTCTCTTTCATGAGACTTTGCCTTCAGCTTAACATCAGTCGAGGTGAAGTCAACTATATAGACGTGCCATAAATAAAAAAAAATAAACATCTATGGCAGTCGTTACTGATAGTTGGAGCCCTCAAAAGTCCAATCACTTTAACACTTTAATTTGGAACATCGAAATCGCCATTGGTCATTGGACTATTGTTTGTGGAGGTCACATGGCAGTCGCTTCACGGAAAATATCGAAGTTCAGCCGCATCACAGTTAGACTGGAAAACCGACCACAACAGAGTTGGGAAAAGGTTCAGAGAATGATGACTGTTGATGAAAGGGTAGACTAGACCTTGGGAAAGGACATAAATATGGTATGTTTGGTCGCGATTACCAACATCCACGCGGGCGAAGCCGCGGGCAACAGCTAGTTTATTATAAAATAAATAGTAATAATAGTCATTTATTTGCTTAAATTTGCCTATATATTAGATAGTAAGTATATAGGTATAAGTATATAGTATATAATAGGTATATAGGTATAAGTATATAGGTATAAGTATATAGTATATAATAGGTATATAGGTATAAGTATATAGGTTTTAATTATTCCAAGTTATCTATACCGGAGTATATATACCTAAGTATAATTGAAACCACTAAAATACAGACTTACAATGTAATAAAACATAGATAATAATAATAAGAGCACCTACTTCAACCAACCCACCAGGACCCATCGAGGACATCCAACCCCAGTACCCTAAAGTAATATGACCACTAGACCTGCACGGTAGAATATTTTTTGGCAATATCGCTCACCTGCTTTTCCCCATAAAATTTTGCGTCCATCCTTGTCTGATTTAAAACATTTTTCGTCACTAAATATTACTATATTGTTGCACCAGTCAAAATTTAAATAGTCCCTGACAAAACTTAACCTACTTCGACGATGAAGATCCGACATCAAAATTTTTCTTGCCGGTCTGCGACATTTGATCCCAGCCGCCCGAAGATGGTTCCTTACTGTTTGCAATGTAACATGGTGTTTGGTGGTCATAACACGGGTGGACATAAAGGGGTTTTCTACCTATATGTTTTTCCACCACCTCTTTATGCAAAGAACACGCATCGGTGTAGGCAAAGGTTTTGGGGCCAGGCTGAAGACGGTCTATGGTGCCTGAATCGCCATATCGGCGCACCCACCGCTGCACAGCTTCCATCTGTAATGAAAATAAAGTAATAAAATTCCTTGTTAAAATTCTGTAAAATTTATCTTCTTATATATATTATTTTTGTTCATTATTAGTATTGGAAGAAATAATAGATTATCCAGGATTATAAAATCAAATAACTTTCATAATAATAAATTGCAGAAAATACTACTTACCGATATGTTCAATTTTCGAGATATTTCATGTATTGAAATATTTTACTCATGCAAAGTAATAATATGCGCTCTCATAATAGTTGTAAGTTGTTGATTCATTTTTATGAATAAAAAAGTTGTTATTAACCGTGTGGAAAGCACAACGAATCCAATTGTTGACAGATAAAATTAAAATTACTTATCATGTTATTTTAATCATGAGAATGAGGGTAGCATAAATTCCAATACATACGAGAAACATTCATGCAATCATGTGTGTGCAACAATACTCGCTCAGTAATAATAAAAATACTACTGATTTAAGTTGCTATAAAATTATAACTAAAATATAAAGATACTTTTGTGATGTTACCTAAACATTCCCTTAATAGGTAAGTAATTAACATAAAGATATACAAATATTAAAAGTTCAAAAAGTAAAATTCGACTGGGAATCGAACTCAAAACCTTACGATATTGAAACTTTTCAAAAGCGCATATGTAAACCCCGGGGTCACAAAGGCTTACTAATATAATGTCAAAAACCACGTTCATATAGTAGTAATAAGAATTTTATGAGTTATTCTTATTAATTGAAGAAAGTGTAAACTGATGATTGAAGATAAATAAATACGAATGGTTTTGAATCAATTGTAGGTGTGTGTGAGTGAGGAAACGAGTTATTGTTACACACACATACATGTCGAACACTGGTGACCTTTTCTGCTTGCCAAAATCAATATAAAGATCTGTATAATACTTATATCACTAGACAGGCTATCGTTGTTGTCTTGTGTACCTATGCCATAAAGAAGCATAAAAAAGATTTATCTATCGTTTTTCTATTAATTATAAAAAATAATATTTACCAGCATCATCCATCAAAATTATGTTATTAAAACTAACAAAAGACAATGGTTTCCTCAATTTGTCAACGGCTTAGGTGGGGTCCTGAGCTTTATAATGAAATTAATGCTTAAACTGAAGGTTTCTTTTTATTCATTTTCCAGGTATCTTCTTATGATTATGGTCATCAAAGTATCTGAGAAAAGATTTATTTTTTATCGTAGTGCTTCATACAAGTAAGTCTCCACATACAATTATAATGATCAGTGAAGCAAACCGGATCTTGAGTAGAGACCGAAGAAGGCAAACGGAAGGTAGGACGTCCCCTAACCAGATGGACCTGACCAGACTTCAAAAAGGCGATTAGACAGACTGGGTGCCAGGGGTGCACATTAGGTGATTTGTTGACAATAATATGACTAAAACAGAACGAAAACGTATAGTGTAATTAATTAACCTCATTGATTCCATCATTTCAATTATATTTGTGGCAGAAATGCCTTAAAGCACGACCACTTACCTCAGTAAATAGAAAAACCGTTTAACATACTGTTCCACGTAATATAATATATATTATTTGTTATTTGCAATGAATCTTTTGATCATATTTAGAATGAATAGTTTGGTTGTTTATCCTACTAAATGTGATAATTAGTGAAAGTGTTTCGGTATTTGTTATTCATTCACGCTGAAAGTAGGTATAGACATTTCTACGAGAACAATATAGGTACATCCAAATATCTTCACAAATTATCATAATATATTGGTTAGTTCTTATCCCTGGAATAAGTTCCACTAAGTCGTGGGATCAGTATTATATTTAGTCAGAGCCTGGAGTCTTAGTTAGTCCTAAATAATAGACTGAATATAAATTTTTGATATTAACATTATAAAATTTTATGCCTTATACTTCCAAATATATTAATATAATATTAAATTTAAAAGTAATCAGTTTTGTTCCGTAACCGTATTGTAAAGTCAACATTATCTGTGTACTGTATAGCATTTTTAGTTGACAATGCTGAAATTATCAGTGTTTTATAACGTCTTACTCATTAAAACTAGCAAATACAGTAAACATTATGGTAGAGTTATACCAACTAATGAATATTTGATTAAGTGTTGGCGTTAAATGAAAAGTAACCCCATTCAATTTTAATATAAAAGCTAAAAGTTTATCGAAACGGCGTGATACTAATAACTCTAATAAGCCACGCAATGATAACGTTAAGGTGATTATCTGAGTGATTAAATCACGATTTTATTTATATTTCACACGTACTAACTTTTACTTGCGTAAACAAAAATAAAATTTTATGTTTTATTGTTAATTTGTTTCTTTTATTTTAATGCTTTCAGGCATGCAGTTTAAGTTTGTAGCAGGGTGAAAGAAGGTGACCTTTTGTGAGCAATAATGATCAAATAAATTACAATATACAAATGAAATCTCTAAGAAATTCAATTAAATTTGCGGGTCAATATTTAAGTATACAGCTAAGCAATGTGACCCACGTAATTGTTATTTTTTTCAGTTTAAAGCAAAAGAAAATAGACCAAATGAGTATTTTCGAATAGTTTAAGGTACTTTCGCAGTGCTATTGAACCACATTAAATATTGTCTATCTTTCGACTTCAGGTATTTTTGACCCATATTTAATACCAAGAGGATTTGCACCGTTTGAGTTGCAGTAGTCAGGTTGTCACACAGCATCGAACTATTGCTACTTTCGTGTAGCAGTTGTTTGATGGTTAAAAGCATTGATATCTACTGGTAGAACAGAAGTACATAGTTTGATGAGTAGTATGGCTGTTGCAGTAGTTCGGTTGTAAAAAAGAACCAGCAAACTATAGGTATATAATTCTTCAAACTCAAAAGTGGCAGTAGTCCAGTCATGCGGACTAGCAACTCGACTCAACTGAAGGAAAAAAGCTATGTAGTAACGAAATATTTTATGGCTGAGTTTTTCTAATTATGAACGAAGCTTTAAAAACTCATAATCAATTTTTAACACACGTGTGAAGTTATTTTATACTTTTATTCGACGTTAGAATGAACAATAAAGTAATAAGGTTAGACTGGACTGGCGACACGGAGGCGAGCCGTCGACAGTTCTTATGACACCCCTTATCTGCACCCACACGCGATATGTGTTGGTTCAGAGTTAACTAGTTTACCTACGGACGCTTTTATTTATTCATTTATTTTTCTTTGTGGCTAAATAACGAAAATTGTTTTTAAAAGATACGGTATAATACTTTGGGTTTTAATGCCCAGTTATTCAGTTGTCAATAAAAATGTGCAATTTGTTTAGAGTATTTATTATTTTATTAATTATGATAAGGTCATGCATTTGCCGGGGCAATTGGGTCAGGTCACTGCCAAAGTACCTCTATCCTACTTACATTGACTGAAAAGAAATATGCTGCATTCTGTAAAACTTGAACCTTGTAAATCTTCTTTTAGATTTTTTTACTTTCCACGCTACAGTTTTGCAGTAACTTGGTTTTCTTCCATTTTTGATCTGCCGGTAACGATGCATGAATGATACCTCAGCAGCTTAAAACTACTCGGTTTTAGGTCACGGACGATTGCTTTTGCATAAATCAAGATAAGCCAAATCAATAGAATGAGTAGGAAAGCTGACCCCGGGCTCCAAAGTAAAACTTCAATATTCAATTGATATTCTAGGATCTTTCACTTCGCTCATGGTTCAAAGTAGCGCCCTTGCCGTGAAAAATTGCTCCCTTGTCTTAGAATCTTCTATTTCAATCGCAAATAGCATGACGCTTTATATTTTTTTTCGTAATCTTATTACGTATACGTACTAGAATAGGATTTATATATATATATAGAATAGAATAGGATATTGAAAGTATAGAAACGTAATAAAAGGGTACCTATATATGAGATCATTAAAGAACACTCAAGTTTATACATGGCAAGAATATGGCTATCTGAACCAAAATTTTATAATGGTCACTACGTAAGTATATTAAGCTCTCATTATGATTATTGGGTCACCTTAGATCCCACTGACATCCGAGAC
The DNA here is from genome assembly GCA_963691645.1 of Pelosia muscerda. NCBI lineage: Eukaryota > Metazoa > Arthropoda > Insecta > Lepidoptera > Erebidae > Pelosia > Pelosia muscerda. The sequence continues at coordinate 10,995,296 of OY829113.1, forward strand.
GACGTACTGTTTTAGTCGGTTCAAGTCCGTCGTAACCGCCACCGTCGTCCGGCGCTGGTATCCGTGCAGCAAAAAGGGATCACAGCATATTCTGAATTTTCGTTGGTCTAATAACATCAGCTTTTGTTCAAATTTATAATTGCTGATCATATTAATCTAGATGAAATTATTATTATATTCCATTTTACATCGTTATTTTTCTTAATTGTGGTAATAAAATTTACTAGTTTTTAATTTAATTCGGTATTGTCTTTGTTTTATTGTATTTGATTGAGTAAATGAATTTTACATACTTAGATAGGTACATAATAACAATAATAACAAAAAATACTCAAGACTTGAGTTAGCTCTACTGTCATCAAACCTTCAAGCAGGCCGAACGCGGCCGCGGCGCGCGTCGTGAATGCTTTTACATTATTGAATTACTAAATCAATGCAGACCGCCTCCAACCGGTCGGATTTGAAGTCGATGGGGGAGGCCTATGTTCAATAGTGGACATCTTGTGGCTGAAAACATGATGATGATGATTTACTAAATCAGGTAAAACACAAACACCACGGATGACTGTTTATTGCAGATCTAGTGGAAGTGCGAGTGACTCATGTGTGTCATTTAAAGCCCATTGCGTATTTATAATGCTCGATACTGAGCTCGTCAGGCCCGGGCGACGTATCTCTATTCTTGTTTTTAATCTTCTCATTTATTTTTCGCTGCAAACTGCATCGATAGCTTGTCTACCTGACCTGCCCTGACCTTCAACTCCAACCGATAGTTATTCTTCAATTACCTGTTATTTACATATTTGCTGTTGATCGCTCTTTCCTTCCACATTCAGTGCCAGGCATGGCTAAGCTGAAATCAACGTACAAGATGATGTAATTTTCTCTTCTTTTTAATTTCCAGTGATTGACAATATTTCGCTCTTTTTTGTAAACTCAGCAGAGATGTTCTGAAAATTACTATACATATTTTTCCATACATTTTAGTCTTAATTAGAGTCTAAATAATAGTTCTTTGACTCGTGATCGTTTCAATCGTGAAAAAAAATGTCAATAAATGTTCCTTTAGTTCAATAGATATTTAATTTGAATGAAGTCGTTACGAAACGAAAGTAATTTTCAAATATACTACACTTGAAATTGCTTTTTGAAACCTGTGAGAATTGAATTTTTAAACCAAATTCTTTATAATAATAATATAATGTCTTTATTGTTACACCAAGGATGAAATTATACAGCACAGAGAGATGTTTGCACATGGTAAATACAATTGGCGGTCTTATCGCTCTACGGCAATCTCTTACAGGCAACCTTAATGTTATTTTTATCTTTACTTCATTATACCCGTATTGATAGGGTATAAGAAGTATCTCTCTTTGAAAGAGTTATCAGGAACCACTTCGTCGAGCACCTGTCCAAACTGAGCTGAACCAGGAGAATGGCCAATATGGCTTCTGCCAAAGGTGTGCTTCCATCAGGTGTGTGAATACTCTGACAGGGGATGCAGTCGCTCGGGACGATGTAATGTGGTGTTCGTGGACATCGCCAACGCATTAAATGCCTTGCCCTGGAGTCGTATTAGGCACACAAAGTACATTTCTACCAGTAGTTGACAGAGAGAGCTATCATCTAACCAAACCGCAACCAGCCTCGGTCGATGATAGATGTTGTGCGGTATACGATCCTGGGGTTGCTTTTGCAGAATATTGGATACGACTGGGTGCTTCTCGGTGAGCTATCTAGTTTTTAACGTATACTTTCCCTTTTAAATTAAATCCTTTGAAGTTCAAACGAAATAAACTGCTTTCTGGAATTTGATTATACTTGTTTGTCTAATTCGTACCACACGTAGCGAATGTCGTTTACTTTTCATATTAACTAGTCGGATCGAGTACTGTTAGCAAATGTAGTTTCATGTGGATAACTTTGCATTCCTTCATTTATTGACTCCAGGTGATTGAGTTAAAGTACACAAGAAATGTACAATTATTTTCTTTAATTTGGTCTCCAGGACCTGGACTGACAGTGATAAATATCAAATTTGACCTTCAGTATAAAAATAAGGTTTGAATTTATTTTACCTTCTCAGTCCTAAAGACTTTCACAGCCCTAAATATACCGACATCATCATTGTTCTTATTCGAATTTATCCAAAAATGATAATCAACTAATTCGTTTGTATATAAATTTTCTTTTGGGTAGCGCCGAAAAAAATTGTAAGTATAGGCCTTATACTATGTCCACCGGTTTGTAAAAACAACGGTGAGTACATTAGTCAAAATCAGCAATGATAATAGAGATGTTATCAATGCGCAGTGAGCATGGATAAACATGATCAAAAAAGTTCCAAACTCCCCTATTATCTATAAATAATATTGTATATTATTTCGGTAGTTTGTCGTAGGTATTAGAGATTAAAAAAACTTTCATTTATGGTAGTTTGGGCTATGTTCTCAACTCATTTTCTTTGATTTTTGACTTTGGAATTTTTGTCTGCAACAAGCGCTCTCAATAAGTGTATTGATACTCTTTAGCAGTCAAACTTATTGCATGTATGCTACAAATTGTTCGAAGTGACTGAACTGATTTTGATGGCATTTTTACTGATAGACAGACAGCTTTGGATGTTATAAGGTGTAACCTAAGCAATTTTTATTTTAGAAAAAGTATTAGAGTCCCGTCATCCGAATGTACTTTAAAATAAATAATATTTGCGACAAAAATTTTAGTACCTAGTCACAAATAAATAATAAATATTAAATTTCCCTCTAACTTCATCGAAAATAAAATAAAACCCAAAGGTCTATGCGGATGAAGTCGCGGGTACAGCTAGTAACTACAATATGGCTTAGTGCCACGTGACGGTTATCAACGGCGTCGGCGGCGGTCACTTAGCATATCGCCAGCTGCTGCTTTTTGTGGAGCCTAGGCGACCATGTTACACATGGCATACTGTAAGGCTAGCTATAAACGGGAATACTTGGGTTCATTCCATTTGGCGCACTTCATGAATGTATTTATTTTCTCATGGCCAGTCTGTTTTGATTTATAAGTTTATAATTAAGTAGGTATTACATTCATCACAAAATAACATTAATTTTATTAAATGCCGAGATTTATTAAATATCGGTGCAATATACTATTATATTAGCCAGTGGAGTAGAAAGTTGTAGCAAGGAAAGACCATAGAACAGAATATCAAAACTTACATTTCAAAAAATCTTAATAGTGATACTAAATAAATGTAGGTATAATTGACAAAAAATATCTCAATAAGCACTAACATGCTGGGGCAAGTGCCACTGGCACGTGCTCTTCATAGGGATCATATTGTTTCGGTGCGAGGGAAATGCTTTGTTGGGTAACCTTAGACCCCTGTAATCGAGACAGTGCGCGATTTTAGTCAATCCTAGTCAGATAATATACTATATATTACGTTTCCACATAAAAAATGACATGTTGTGACAAATATTATTTCATATACGCTATGTTGATTAAAATCAGCATACTTGAAGTTTTGTCATCGTAGGAACATGGTGAATTCTCTTTTGATGATATGGATATCTTTATAGTGTATTTCATATGTGTTCTACATTCCTAAAAGAATGGTTTTTATGTATTTTGTCACCAACAGGCTGGTTAGGTCAACTCAGAAGTTATTTCATATTTAACATATAAGTCCAATTGTGTAATGCTAACAGGCAATGTAATCATTGTCATATAAATTTTGAGTCGGATCATCACTAGCAGTCTTTATTTTCTTTCGTGACTTCAACCTTCTACCTTTGCTACGTAGGAATGTCATTTGAACTATTAATGGTATTCTTGCAAAATACTTTGTTTGTTTCTAATGTTTCACTAATAATAGTTTTAGAAGAATTTTTTTTTCACATTTTCATCTATACGATCGTAAAAGTCATTGCTATTAGCAGGCTATAATAATATATTTAAAAAAAAAGAAATACATTTGTAAATTTGGCGTTAAAACCCGGGTTGCGCTAACCAAATACAATGGCTATCCGTAATATACTTTATAAGTCTCACTCACACCTCACTCTAACCTAACCTAACATCTCTTACTCGGTAAACAAGAGTACTAAAATTTTGGTCTTAAAGAGTCTTTTGATTACAGTAGAAAGTGGTAACGTTTGGTGATAAACAAACTTTTAGCTTTATTTGTTTTGCTTACAAGATGTATGGGACATGTTTATTATTATGTGATTTTTCCAAAATCTGCGATTGTGCCAAAAATGAAAAATAAATCGAGTATATATTTACCATGACAATTTCATAATAATAATTATGTTTTAACAAACTTTAAATGATTAACTAATAAACTATCATGACGAAATGTCATTAAATATTTTTACGCACTTGTAAATAAATTCTACTTAATTAAATTGTAGTGAGGAAGTTAACGGGCGGGTGTTGACGCTAGTGTTACACCCTTTAACTTTCCACCTGACGTGACACGAGGCCAAAACCTGAGTCATAAATCAACCACCAAAATATACACATCAACTAGGTAGGTATATGCTTATAAATCCTTACAAATGATTAGGTTAGGCTATTAAAACGAATTAGGTTAATGTGTGTGTGTTTTCAGCAAAAAGCAGTACGTTTTCTCTCCTTCGTGCCGCCGCCTTTATGCTTATCTGATGGCATTAATCACAATTTCCACCCCCAATTAAAATCGCTACTCGACGACTTGAAGCAAACACTTTTATATACTATTTGTATCCTCGTATACTTTTTTCGGTTTTTGTATTCTACAATCGTTTTTATTACCATTATATATAGAACTTATAATTTATATGAAGCTTTATAAAAAAGTACTTTCTGAACATTATGAAAAACCTTCTGCTTTCTTGTTGAAAAGGTACTTAAAAATATTGAATTCTGCGTCGATAATGCGTACCTCGACGTCATAGTCGAAGTCACCGGTCACGTGAAATACAGATCCCAGGTGATCTGTAAATATGAACAATTTATTAACAATTATTTTCAATTTGCCCGTTACAAATAACCTAATTACCATTAATTATTCCTTAGTTGTCAGAATTGTTTGAATTTGCAATTGAAATATGAGTATCTCTAACTTGCCCAAAAATTTTAAAATCTATGGGAACGCACCCATAGATTTTAAAATTTCTAAAATTAACGTACAATAATGAGAGATAGTGGGCAATTTAGAATAGAGTAGTATGTCGAATTCAGCTGGACACTTAATCTTCTTGCTGAGGTGCCAAATTAAAAACTTAGGTATGGTTATTCTGTAGTACAAAAAGGTAGATAGACTGACAGACAGAGCGACGCAAAACCAAATGATTCTTTATTTGTTTGTTTTTCCTTCCAAACGAAATCCTAAAAAAGATACAGAGGAACCTCCTCGTGGGTGAAATCCGATTTCAAATTGAAGTATGACCATGCCATAATAGTAAAAGTATACATAACGATATAAATTCCTGTTTACTGCGTCAAATATAAACAGTTTTATCGAGACGATAAGAGTATTATCTAAAATATATACAGACACGGCTCCTGTACTAATTTAGTCAATGTTTGTCAACATCAGAACGGCAACGGCCGAGCGACGAAGACTACAAATCATTCTAACACCTGACCCCTCGCGTTATCGCGGTTGCGACATGAAAAATTACCGTCTTAGAAATGTTACAGCTTTTCCTGCCGGTATGGGACCGTCATTAAAACGAATTGTTGACAATAATTAGCAGATTGAAACTTTCAAGGCAATATTTTATAGAGTTAATATTTTATATTTAAAAAATTGGTTAAGACCAATTTATCGATAACTTCATTTAAAGTAATGGTAAGTAATAAACAAAACGTCTAACTTCAATGAAATTAAGACATAAACGAAACCTTGCAATCTGTCTCAAATTTAAGAACCCCATAAATAGTTTTCTTGTCTGTCGTTTACTGCAGTCATAAACTAAGATATGTTAAACTACTATCAACTAACATTGCAATGTTTTTCTAACTATTGGTAATTATGCAAATTCAACTCTACCCAATATAAATAAGGTTGAAAATTAAAAAGAAATGCGGTTGTATAAAGTTTTTCATGTTGCTTAAGCAGAAAACATTGACGGGGCGCTTCACCCGTCATAAAGGGGAAAACTTTACAAATATACGGATTTCTTACGCTTTTAGGGACACATAATGTATTTATCTGCCCCTCGACACATTTACAATAGCTCAAGTTTGACGCCTGAGGATTTGTTCTAAGTTAATATTGTCTCTGATAATATTATGAGTTTAAGACAGTTTGTATCTTTGAAAAACTATGTATAATAAGTATAAAGAATTGGTACACGTTATTATGAAAAAAAAAAGGTTTTATGTAGTATCTACAGTTTCACGCAATGAGGGATGTGAGTGCACAATATGTGCATAAAGGAATTATTATAATGGTAGTAACATCTGTTTTAACTGTTAAGTAATTTATTAAGAAATTTCTAAATCGTAATCATGTATAATCATTGTCATCCTCCTTAGCTTTCGTTCCGTTTTATTGACTCTCACAAAAAAACTCTTGTGCAGAAACTAAATCATGGAAATAAGAAAAGAAGCGGTTCCCTGGGCTTCAAAGTGCAATTTTTGGAAGCAACCAGGATTCACACTCTAATGCAGAAATAATAATAATAATATATATCTTTATTGTACACCAAGTATAAAAAATACAGAACAAATACAATGCAACAATGGTAAATACAATTGGCGGCCTTGTCGCTCTGCGGCAATCTATTACAGGCAATCATAATACCTGGGCGTTGTATTTGTTTTTAAAGTCAATTTATACATTTTATGATTTTTGAAGCAATAAGTATCCTATCTTTTTAAATCGATTAAGATCAAGACCGTCACCCCCTGAGACGTGAAAGAAAATTTCGAATATTGTAAACATGGCTTATTAGAGCAGTTGGTCAGAGAATAGTTATTTGTGCAACAAGTGAGCAAAATTGTTGTTTGCTGCGAGTGCTGATTTTGAATCCCGAGCAAGCGAGGGATTCTTAGATTGAATCACGAGCGTAGCGAGTGATTCTAATGTAGAATCCTGAGCGTGGTGAGGGATTCAAATGCACGAGATGCAAATTATTTTGCTCTCGTGTAGCACACATTATTTTTCACTACAGCAGCGAGAACACATAACCTTAAGTATTACTTACAAGATAACACATAGAACAGGAATAGACTGAAACTCTTCTAGTATTAAAATACTGTCTTCATCACTAGTACCTACCGCTGGTCTTTTCTGATTCTTTTAATATTTTTAATATTATCTATTTACCAAGTTTAACTGTAAAATTTTATTCCTGCAATTTTTAAGGTGCGTTCAGAAACAGCGTCTGTGACATGTTATTTTTTAAATGTTGAAAATAGTAATCATTATAATTACTTATGCATCACTTATTTTCGTATACAATAATACATTAAAATATTAAATAATTTAAATAAATACATGGTTATTCGTTTTACAAAATATCTTTCAATTTTAGAATTTTGAAATTGGACCTTCATATTTTAAAGAGAAACAGTGCAGATTATAATAATGTAGTTCGAAAGTTCGTCGCGAAACAATTCTTTTTAAATGTATGGTTGGCACTGTTTATTGAAAAATAAAAAAAAATTATTAAAAAGTTACTTTGTCAGATTATGTAGTTCGAAAGTTCGTCGCGAAACGATTCTTTTTAAATGTAGGTATGGCTGGCACTGTTTATTGAAAAAAAAAATAAATTAAAAAGTTACTTTGTCTCACTCAGTGAGCAAAATCGCATTTTGCACACTGTTTTCACGCAGCAAAACCTACTTGTTTGAGCTGCTGTGGTGAAAAATAAATTACTCATACTAATTCAGATGGTGTAATCAAAAACCATATCTAATTTTTTTTATAAAATTATTAATTATTTCCGACTCCAACGTCGTGACTCTAAGACGCAAAATAAAATTTCGAAAGCTTCTTATGACGTGGCCTGGTAGCTTAGTTGGTCAGTGCATCACCCTGGAAGGGACTGGTTATCACTTCTTTTAATCTAAATTGTTTGATAGATTTATGAATAACAGTGGAAGAACCTCATAATTTGCGAACTTTATTAAAATTTACTTCAAATTGAATTTTAGCATACAATTCACATCACTATCTGGGTATTATCAATGGGAACTTAAATCTGAATATTCAAACATTTTTACAAAGTTTAACAGTATTGACATCGGAGTCCAGTGATATTTCAAATTTAATAGATAACTTAAAAAACTATCAATTCTAGAAAAAGTTCCCTGGGTATAGTCTAATTTATCTTTAGTAGAGTTATAAAGTAGAGGGATATACTTCCATATTATAAAGATAACAATAATTAACAATGTGCAGTCAAATTTTATAACATAATAGGTGAATGAAGTATGTCTGGAAAAGAACTCATAACACTTTTATGAGAGGGTATGTTAACACTGCACCCTCGATGCTCTTGAGTCTAAAGATATGATGGCTATTAAACCTCCCACCAACCGCTTGCAGACCTTTTATATCGTCGCCGTCATCTTAATTAAATCTCCTATTTATTGTAGTAGTGATAGGAACAACTTTAATAGGTATATTTTTGTTTCAATTCTCCATTGGCAAATTTTGTAATACCTACAATTCTGAAGTTCCTAAATAAGTTTAATTAAATCGTCCGTTTTAAAAAATCAAAACGGAAAAAGGGATAGTGATGGACATAATATTTCAAATCAAATATATCAAATTTAAGGTTTATAGTATAACTTGTTCACTATCTATCAAAGTCATTTACAATACCTTAACCTTATTTAAAAAAAAATTGAACCAGTGATAACTGATTCAAATTTTTTGACATACCACTTCGCTAATCTTTGCCTATCGTTTATAGCGTGATTAAATTCATTGTAATCGTTTGTTTTTGTTAGAATAATCGTAAAGACCTTGGTCCGCCGACCATACATTATTTCAGTATTATATTATTTCGTTAACAAATCAAACAAAATAATATACTTAATACTTGAAAAATTGATTTTATAGACTGTTCAACTGATATGAAAATCATGAAAGCTGTCTAGCTTGTAAAAAAGTAAACAGCAGGGAGTTCATACCACAGCATGAGAATACCGCACAGTGCTTAGTATATCATGCTATGTACTATTCTGTGGTTATAATTAATAATGAATCGTGGTATGCACACGCTCCTTAGCAACAGGATATCTATAGATTTTTATCTGATGGAGATATTAGCTTAGTTATAAAATTCCCGCTATCCCTCTTTTCCTAAAACATAAACAGAACTGCTCTTCTACTGAATATTATACTAAAACTACAGATAAGATTTAAAATTGCCTTGAGATCAAAGTACCTCACGTATTTTTATATCTACAGAACTTAATAGAGGTCGGTTTTATTAACCTTTGCTTTTCTTAGCTGCAGATATTTTTATTGGAATTTTATAGTGATTTTCATGTTTTCCCACGGTAACAGTGCGGTAATTTACTTTTTCCACCTACGTAACATAATAAATTGAAAGACCGTTGCGTTAACGCATCCAATAACAGTTTGTTCTCGTTTGACGCTCATTTAGAAAGGTAAACAGCCGATTAAATAGCTAATATCGCGTATGAATGCTAGCATTAGCTATTAACGTGCCCTTTATGAAGTGAACAATGCATTCGAAAGGTTGATTTTCTATATAACAGGAAACAGTACTTTTGAGTGCGGTGTACACTACATACAATATTTGTACATAACAAATGATTCATTACTATAATAATAAACTTTTGTCATCAATGAAATATAAAATTATGTTTAATATAAGATATATACAATTGTTTTTACATGATATAGAAGTGTATAATATTATATACACTTAAATTATTATACCATAGTAGTATAATAGTATTTAAAGTAAACATAGTGATCGTAACGTAATCATATTCTGTATGTATTAATATAAGTCAAATTGCTTGGCTTATACACGGTTTTTGTGCAGGTATTCAATTACGTTACGGTTTACTATCAGTATCAATTTGTTTTTTAATATCAGCTTAGTTATTTAACAGAGATTTCAATAGTTGTTTACATCGATGTAGCAATTGTTTGTATTATAAACATTAAAAGTGTTTATTAAATTGTAGAAAATCAACTACCTCTTTGAGAAAAAAAAATTGTGAACCTTCAGACTTTTAAAGGGAATAGGTAAAACCATTTATTCAATATTTGAATGCGCGAAGCAAAGCAATAGTCGCCGTTTCAACGTTTGTCTGTATCTATGTGTGTAGTAATGTATGTCAGTTCTGTTCTAAAAGGCACATTGTTTAACCGGGTTTCTCCAAAATTGGCACATGTATTGTATTCTTTGATTTAAAACAACTTTTATTAAGAGTTTTTTATTTTAGGAAAAATGGGGGAGAAAGTTTGCTGTCGTGTCATTTATCAACGTGTCTTAATAATTTTCTACTGAAACATCAAGTACATAATTGCTCACAGGTTGTTGTGCATAAAGAAAAAAAATCTGTTTCATAATCAAAGTTCTTTATAGTTCAATATTCACAAATATTAGAAAAATAGTCAGCCATAATAGATTTCAAAATATAAACGAAACAGGAAAAGAGACAAATTTCGACATGTGTTAGTAGTGAAAATCTAACGAGCCGTAAACATTGTAGATTAAACTCGACCAACTATGTTGGTAACCCATGTGCATGTCATAGATAAAAAAAATCCCCTGTTTCCTTTGTTCTTGCCAACATGTAGGTCTTTAATCATGTTTTTACTGCATAGTTTTATAGACTCAATTACTCTCGAAAACCTCTTCAAACCAAAAGCTGTTTAGCAGAAATTTATATTAAATGTGTACAAGTTAAATAGTAAGTAAAATAAATACGATTCTGGTTATAATAAAACTTTAGGAATTTTGAAAAAAAAAAAATAATAATATGCATGTATAGATAGCTGATTATTATTTTCATTTGTTGCTCCAACGTTACATGTTTTTATGTTACACATAAAAACAAAGACAAACAGTCGATGTTTTATTTTCTAGCGTACCATGACACATTGTCTCACATACACGTTACTTAAGTAATCAGCTAAGTTATAATATCAGTTTATTTATGACGAAAACTTTTACACCTGACATTTTCATCTTCAACAAAACAACAAACAGTCATTGGTTTTTATCACATTGTATGAATTTATCTTCGCGAAAACTCAAACGATAAAACCTTAACGCACATTAAAAGGGAAAGATTTTGTAAGGAGACACCTATCTCCACCTAACCCTGAAATGCTAGGGGGCGAAATTTCGTCAATCAAGGGATTTACCTTACACTTGACGGTGACAACGTTCTTATGTTACAAACTGTGGGCTTAGCAACGCGACACGATTGCATTGAGCCTGTTGACATCAGTAAGTGCGGGTTAAGAGTAATAATGTCAGACAGGTTTTGATTTATTTGAACAGGAAACTGTCAAATATATTGTCAATTCCTTTTCCAAGTGTTCTCTGAATTCAAAGTCAAGTCATACTTAGTAGTTTATTAGAAACTTAAAATATATAAATACTTACGATACGATAATATCCTACTAATATTGATGGACGGATGGTTGGTTGGTTGGATGGATGGATGTTTATTACTATTTCACGTAACAGCTACTGAATGGATTTGAATGAAACTTCACAATAATATAACTTATACATCAGTATAACACTTAGGCTACTATTTCCAAAGCTATTGTGTGAATTTACCAAAATATGACATCCACACGAGCGGAGTCGCGGGAAATAGCTAGTAATATATGAATTAAGTGTGGTTTAGCATATAATCAGTCATTTGTTTTCACCTTAAGTCGGCACAGCCACAATTCTTTTTTTTATGAAACTTAACCCTCACACTGAGTATTAGAGTAATAACCAAATAGGTTCTATAGCAATTGGGTAACTGCTAAGTCTTTAAAATGATTCCCTCCCTTGTTCGATCTCAGTACAATTAGCAGAAAATGAAAACATTGATAAAAGAATCGATATCTTAAGTGAAATGTGAACCCAACAAAAATATGACGATACCAAGAATTTAATTAATGCCTCATTTGACCGATCTCTTCAGATTTTGATCTTAATACAGGCAGAACCACCGTAACAGTACTCATTAAGCTCGGTGCAGACCGGTGTCATGGCGTCAATAAAACGGGCCTGAGGTGAGCATTTGTGCAGTTTTTGCTCCTTTTTACTGCTCAAATGTTCGCTTTGTATCAGTTTAGATGGCACCCACAACTGAACACCAGTCATATCTTTAGATGGAAGTACTGGGTCATTTCCACACCTTTGAGGCCCAAGCCAGTCGGTGCACTTGCTAAATAACGAACGATGATCAGGAACAGGTTTTCCTCTGGAGTTGTTAAAAACAGTAGAATCCGCTTATCATTTTCTAAAAATATTAAGTAAACAACTTGTTATTCTTGTTCAGTATTTATTCCAGTAAAAATAAAAGAAGTATCTAGGTATAAGCTTATTATCTTTTGAATAGAAAAAAAAATAAACATGATAACAATAATGAGTGATGGACGACTTTAGTAATCATGTTGATCACTATGAGGTATAATAATACTTCACCAACACACATATCAAGCGGTATTACGCACGTCGTAGAGTATCATGTGACACTTCCGAACACTGCCGTGTAGGTGTTGGGAGAGAATCATGTTGGTCACTATAAATGAGGTGATGTTATTATAAAGGGCTATATGAAGTCAGTATATCCATGAAAACCACACTTCGCTGTGTGATTACGTCATAATAAGGCTATATAGTCTATACAAACCGGGTCTATCTGGTCAATATAACGGTATCTATAATAGCACAAAATAGATTAATACGCAAATATAGATTAACAAAGTACGTACCTAGGACGCTACAGGGGAATTTCTATGAGAATGATGATGAGTACCAACCTTTAGAGTTTATACTATAATCAACTACACATCTAGATTCAAAGGTGTTTGAAAGATGGTATCTTAAATGATGGATCAAGACACGTTACTACTAAATGGGTCGTTAATATAAAAATAATTATTTATAATAGATTCCTATTCGAGACATAACTTTCCCATCAGTGACTTAACTAAAAACATGGAACATTTACCTCTGTGCCATTGCTGCAGAGTCCACGATGATTCCCTGAAAAATGGGTTCTGTTCTGCGTATCTTTTTAGCGCAAACTAATTGGACGAAGTGCTGTCACATTCGTTTATGATAGAAATCCATTAGGTTAATTGGTTAGAATCAGGTTTTCTGCGCAGTAGGATATGACGGTATCGCCCGCCCCAATTGAGCAGTCTGACTGAAGAAATACCCTACAGAAAAACAAGCCTATTAACCTCATGTTGTGTTCGCTACGGTGAGTCGCGCCTGGTGGGAGAAGGTTTGTGTTGTCAGTGGGAAGGCTGAGGGCTTAGATTGACGATCCTCTGTAGTGGTATGAAATCCTGCTTTGTCATCTGCGCTGACAGCACAAAAGCTCTTTTAACCCGTCCCCCTCCCCTCTACAGGGTCGGTAACACGAGTGTGACGCCGCCGGTATTGCTGACGTCCGTATACCTTGGTTACTACTTCTCATCAGAAAATACCCATCACTCCATGTGCTCAGAATCAATCGATCAGGTTCAGCGCAAGAAGTAAAGGACACAAATCCATATATTTCTATATCTATTTATCTCTGCGTACATTTCAGTTATTTAAGTCAGTTCAATCAGATAATCTTAATCGATTCTAAATACTCAGACTTAAATAATAACATAGACGGTATATAACTAGAGCGTAAAGTCGCCATAAGCCGCTATTTCGCTCGCACTTATTGTCTTCGTCACACTTTTCGCACGAGTGCGAGCGAAAGGGTATTACTCTAGAATCACTTTAGGTGGCTTCACTCGTTAGTTCTATACCTCCGTCTAAGTTATACTTTGAGTGTGAGTCTGAACACAAAAAAACAGTGATTTTGAATTTCTTGTCTGTTTGTACGTGATGAACGCAAAAACTACTGAATGGTTTTTGTTTTGACACGATTTTTTGTAGAATGTTCTTGATCATACTTAAAATCTCACCTTTTTTTGATCGCCATTGGTCGAGTAGAGTCACAAATAATGATCAAAAGTTGCTGTTAACAGCAACAATGATAATATCTATATTATCGTAATAAATGTCTTGAATTCGTAAATAAAATGTTATGTAAACGCAAAAATGCGTATAATTTATATTAACAAGGTATACGATTGTCCTTCATCAAATCGGGCTCAATCCCTCTAGTAGACTTATGCCATCGATCGTGGGCGATAGCCGGTATTTTGTGCAGTTAATTATCCGGAGCGCCCGTGGCTTAATCCGTTGAGTCACGTGACATGCACGTGCTCAGTTTATAGGGACCTATTCTTTAACCAAACTGTTTGACTGATAAAAGTGGATTATTTGAATTTTGGGTGGTAGGTAATGAATCAATTAGTTGGTAAACCGTGGTAGCCTAGTGATATGGGTGATGGACTGCTGAGATGTAGTATCGGGTTCGACCCCGGGTTTTACTATGGCACAAATCAATAGCACAATAATGGCAATAGGCTCGCTACATACATTAGGACAAATAATAACTGGCGAAATGTGGGTGCTAGCACCTTTTTTCCCTTCGGGGATATAAGCGGGCGTTTATGTTATGTTATGTTAGTTGGTAGAAGAATTTTATTCAAGCGGTGTCTTCAGTATATACTGAAAGTTGATCTGTAGATGGTATGGTTTGATTGATTTCATGGTGAAAATCAATAAAAAAATTGAGCTTCCCAATAAAACTAACCGATGTCAAACAATTCTATAGAATGAATCATAAATACTTATTATTACTGCCGAGCATTCTTTCAATTGATGTTATAATTGCACCTAACACCAATACTTGTCAAGCAGAACAGACTAAATAATAATGATTATAAATATGATATTGAGCTCAGAATACTTACAAATAGCGCACTGACGTTAGAGGACTAAAATAATTTTGTAACTAAATATACAATGTATGATCCATCAAAAAATAAAAAACCGAGCTTTTCACAGTTTTTTTTAAATGATCACGTCTATATGACGTCACATCGCCTAATGGAAAGCTAAAATCTGTTCATGCCTATTTTGCTTCAGTGGAAAATCAATCAAATCAGAAGCTGGTAGTACTTATAAACCTGTAATAAGAGATTAAATAGGCACATAGGTTAAGGAACTGTACTTGTTCGTGAAAGCCTACCTTCGGAACCCTAAAATTTGTACAACAGTTTGCCTTTTGTCCTCAGATGAGATTTAAAACGTAAAGTGTTATTCAAAGATGAAGAGCTTTGAGGGGGCCTTCACAGCTCTCTTGCCATTAAGGCATAATTCGAAGTTTAAACAATACATGTAGATAGATAAAAACGTCTACTCTTTTCGGTAGATACAAATTTATATGTTCTCAAAATGGGCTTATTATTGTTATACATTTCGGCACAGAGCTTAGACCTAAGACGTGAAATTAACGACGATTTTTTTTGATATACCTAGTCTATGTATGATTGATGATTATTCTAAAAGACAGCCTAAAACGCGTATAACGCGTATAGAGAGCAATTGATCACATTTATTCCTATACTAAAGCAAAGCATAAAGTTTTACTCAGTTTAGAACTAACCTGTTCATGTATGAAGAAACTTGGAAAAATATAGAAGTAAATACACCCCCGTAGAGAAATATAGTCTAAAGTCTTAACTGCTTTATTTTAACTTCGATGGGAGGCGCCATCCTGCGGCCAATTTCCTCACCCAGTACGTTGCATATTATTTTAATGTAGAACTTCAAGGAAATTTCTACGAAATGGTTATTGTGGCAGTTATGTACGAAGTTGTGAACCACCAATTACTCGAATAGCATCTAGACTGCATTCTTAGTTTCATTTTGTTATAGAACAATGGATGGAACCGTTACGAACATATTATGTTCTAATCTTATGACAAAAATTGTTGAACCGCGATCATTATCAAACAATAATGCAGTATAATATACCAGCATTATCACAGCGGCAGTGACTCGCTAGGCAATGATGCTTTGTTCTTCGTGCGCATAATCTCCACCAACAAAGTCGGTGGAGGTGATTATGTCAGACTCGAACCGATTAAAACGCACGTCGTATATGGGTCTTTGATTGCCGGAGGTGAGATTATACAAGACATATCTCTCGCACCCCGGCAGACTCGGGGACATCTCTTTAATATGACCCCTTTCCCCTAATGTTGGAAACCATGGCATTCCCATCTAGCCCCCGGATATGGGGAGGCGCCGTCGCGCCAGGTAATGATGCCGCGGATCAGCTTGTAAGAAGGAATAAATTATACAATATACATATTACTTAAATAGGTACATAGACACATTTAATATTACAGATTACAGACAGATCCTGACCAATCTAAATAGACAATAAATCGTACACGTGACCTCCAACTTTACAGTTAAACCATCTAATTTTAAACTAAAACCATCTAATCTAAAATAGAGTGTGTGTGTATGTAGAATTCTACAGAATTCATTCGTGTAGATGGAATCTTAAGCTCAACTCGTTCCATTTTGCTAGTGATCGAGATGTCATTTCTACTAAGGTAGTTGCATTGAGAGTATCTATTACTAAAACTCATCTAGTAAATGCAGTACGAGCATTGCTTGGCACATAAGGTCCTCACGTTCGTTTAAGTATTGTTCATATTCTAAACCACCCTAGAACGCCACTGCAACCACAGTGTCGCGTGCGTCCGCCTGATTGCAAACATTGGTAACGTGCGGCCTACTTGCGACGAATATCTTTGTCAGTATTTTTTTTTTCATTTTGGTGAATTCTACAAATATTATATTCTATTATCCTACAAAATAGATATAATATTTAGTATTATATCTTACTAAAGGTACTACTACCTACTATGATATTATAAATGTTGAAGTTTGTGAAAATGTTTGGATTTTTGTTACTCAATCACGCTCTATCGGTTAAATAGGCTATTTTTATCCCAAGAAAAGGTCCTTATGGATTCAAAATTTCAAACGAGATCAAAATTCCAAGTTAACACAGCCGCGGGCATCAGCTAGCATGGTACGGTACTGGTTTTTGTATAATTGGCAATGAAGATATCGAGTATGTATAAATATTATCTAATCGAGCTTCTCTTAACAGCTTGACTGAAATGCAATGATAAAAATATTAATAATGAAGTAACTATACATAATTATGAATTAAAAATTAATAATAATAATTTATTGATTATTGATCACTATTAATTAATTAATCCATGATACATAGTAAATAATTAATATTTAGTAATAATCAAGTAATTAACGATTAATAATAATCAATTCATTACATAATAATAATTAATAATCAAAAAATGAAAATAATATTGACACAACTTTTAAAATCAGTATTAGGTATAATTTATAGTGGCAATGAATACTCATCTGCTACCTAGTACATATGTATAGACTATATGGTAGCCACCAATATTCTTCTAGCATATGTTAGTGCCACTGCTCATGCATCGGATAGCACTGTAAACTATACACATAACCGCAGACTTGAAATTTAATGTAATATTTCAGATGTGGCTAATTATTTTTCATTTTATAAGAAGTGCAGACATACATTACATGCCTATTTCAGATTTGTGACTGATATATTTTTGATTCTACATAACACAACATCGATTGCGTTGTAGTTTCACCTTTTTCTGTTTTCCAGCTACAGGCTGCATTCTGTCTACAAATCATACGGAACGGTACTCTCACTATCACACGTGACTCAACTCTCCAGCTAGACTATCAGAATATCAGTCATGCGCTCTCCTTACTACTTAAACCTTCTGCAGACGACCTACGCTCCAATATTTTTTTAAAAATTCAATTGAAATTGTATTTCTTAAAAAAATATTGATTTGGTTTAAATATAATTTCAATTGTATATCTTAGAAAAAATATTGATATTTTTTAAATACAATTTCAATTGTATTTCTTAAAAAAATATCAAAGAGACATAAAAAAGTACTTCTTAAAGGCAAATTCTACATAATATACGGCGTACACAGCTCGCACCGTCACATGGAAGTCGTTCGCAGTTGGCGAAGCGTTAAATGCTACATTTTCCTCGGCCATTTGCAATTCGATATTCCACTAAGCTTCACGGGTTGGAATTCTGTGGATTGCATATCTACTTTAATTTTGATATAATTGTAATAATATTTATACCACTTATGACTCTATGCCAAAACGATCGATATAAATAAATGAGACACAAAAATCACAATTTTAGACTACAGCAGGACTTATGCTTGCTCTTCCCCATTATGCATAATATAGTTATCTCTCTTATATTTTTGGCTGGTTGGATCGGTCTCACCATCCTTTAAGAGTAGACCGTGAATCTGTCACGGTCTACTTTCCAGAACTTTACGTTTGCGGTCATTGAACCGTCAGCAGATGTAGTCAACCCATGGTCACTTAATGCTTACTGTATTGATAACTGTAGTTTACAAAAGCAACGATTAAATGTAAGTTCGTCAATCCAATTGTGTACGGAACTCTCAATACATGACACCAAGTCGTACTTGACCGATTTTTTTCTAGAATGTAAACTTCTAAAAACGAGTACTACTATGTACTAAATTGAGATATATTATATTCCATGTTAATGTAATTATCAACACCAATACGACTTATATACTTACATAGTTTCAATTCGTTCAAATTTATCAAAATCTTATTTCCTTGTACATTTTTCTTTCCTTTAATATACTTACAATCTCCTTGACTTATATGTGTCGTAGACAATCAGGGCCAACGTGGGCGCCGGGGCACCTATTGTTGGTTTCCAACTTACGACACAGTATTATGTGGGCACAATAAAATCTTCATTATTCTCTGTCCAAGAAACATCTACGGGAGTTACAAATTGGTTTATACCTTAACCACCCACTGTACCTACTTTAAATACAGGCTGTACGCATTTTAATGCGTTTAATGTTAGTACCACTGTGTATGTAGTAGGATTAAGTCTGCTTGCAACCAGACATTGTTAGGCAAGATAAACAGTGCAGGCGTTCTAGAGATTAGTATTAAGAGAGTAGTGTGCCTTGTTCTGAGATTTCCTTACGTGAATATTCGAGCAACCATTATTGTCGGTTTAATTTGAGGTCAAGAATTGTGATAAGATACGAATAGTTTGAAGACATAGTCTGTACTAGCTATTGACAGTTGAAATGAAACTGCTTTTTAACGTATTATTTACTTTTAGTCCGCCGTTCAATGTGTGACATTCGCGTAGATTTCAAAAAGTATCATTATTGTCAGTTTATGTATAAATATGTGAGGAAAAGAAAGTCTTCAGCGTTCATTGTGGTGGTTACAAGTCTAGTGGGAGTAGCTTTAAGAGATGGTGTGCCTATTTTACCAGACTATATTAACTCACCTACAGTACTGTGGGGTAGACGAATATAATATAGTAAAATCAGTCTGTCCACAGTCTGCAAATAGATATGATTACGATCACTTTTATAACTACCTATAAATCAATGAAAATATTTATTGAAAGCAAAGCTGGATGAAACAGGTTTATTGATATTGTAATATAGAAGAATATAGAAGAATTATTGTAGAAAAATTGGAAATTAATGTAATTATTATAATTCTTACCATAGAATAAATGATATTACTACATGTGCTTATGTTCTACAGTAGGTAGGTACTTAGCAGTTGATATGAGATTTCTCACGTCAACAAAAAAACGATATAAACAAAAAACATATAACTACCATGGAGCAAACTATATCGAGCCAACTAGACCCTACATACATGTGCATGCAAATATATTTTTACATTAAGTGAGAATCGAACCCGTAACCTACAGTTTTGAACGCTCAGCCGCGACGCCACAAAGTATTTACGAAAACAAGTGAAATAAATCACAGAGACTCAGTTTCCTGCTCCACCAGACCGTGCACTTTAAATAAATTTTCTCCCCAACACTAAAAACTACTATAACTTCCTCCCCGCTGAACAAAATCTCTTCGTTCATCACGTTAGCGGGTAATGTTGTTCGCAATCTCACGTTTGGATACACAATTTAAGCTACATTTTAATTTTACCAACACAAAGTGAGAAAGCTCGCATTGTCATGGCAGCTCTAAGCTAGCACAAGTCTTAATCTCGCCGGGCACATTGCAACTGCCCTAATGATATCTCAAGACGCGCTTAAGAGCCCATACATAACACTATATGAGACGTTTTTAAAATTTAAACCAACTCTAATGCATTCTACCCCGTTTACTGTTTATATTTATTCAAATTTGTAGGCGAGTCCACAATACAGTCTCGCTTTTGTGATGCTACAATATTAACATAACATGAGGTGTATGCGATGGACAAAGTAACTGGTATGAAATAAAATTTTATGGTATACCCTTATATTGAAGAAGGGAGGTCATGATAGGTTACAATAAAAAGCCCATGTTCTGTGGTGGGTTATGGGAACTGAATATTTCACGTTCATTGACGAAATTGTTTTTATGTAATGTTTTGTTATATCCGAATTAGGTGTTTTTGTTCTGTTTTATCGGTATCAGGTCATATTTATATGATTTCTTTAGCAAAGTTCACAACAGAAATAATATAATAATTTGAATTTTTTTAATGAATATGGCTGTAGAGTTTCTTTATGTAAATGAATTGATTGTTAATACGCAACTCAACTATTTCTTGAATTGAAGGTCATTCGTCACCATCACTTCAACAGTGAAACTATATTGACAACAGTAGTTCCTATTTCAAACATTTCATGGGGCCGTTGGTTCATAGATACATTTTATTTTCGAAAAATTTAAAATGTACCGTGTAAAACGGGCTGAACCCAGGGGTAGATACAGAATAACGATTATTATTAGGTCTTGGAATTCCTTACCAACTCATCTGTTTCCTTCTTCCTACAGTCCAGTGTCTTTTAAGCGGGGCGTGAAAAAGCATCAGATGAGGCCGTCAAACTGAGTGGCACCATTGTAACACTTTACGTGTTTGTAATGGTGACCCTCTGTCTTGAGACTTTGTCTTCAGCTTACCATCAGACGGGGTGAAGTCAAATTAACGTGGTCTAAAAAAAATTCAAATTTATTAGTAACTATCTAACTTCTGACCCCGTTCCCGCTGCTCTATAAAATTCTTCCGTACAGTTCAAGGAACAAGTAAAAAAGAAATTATTCGAATTCATCCAACCGTCTTCGAGTTTCGCGCTAAGAAACATAATATTTCAGGATTCCTTTTTATTTATATAGATGATTTAACGAGAATTGGGATGATGATCGTTCAAATAATGAAAGAGAAAAACTATTTCTTTTTTCAAACCTAATTAGCATCAGGGAGAACACTCCAATCTTCCAGAATTCACGAATTGTGTTTAAAAAAATGTTTATTATTTACTGAAAAATCTGTACTATTTCTATAAAATATAATCGATTCTCAAAGTTGAAGTAATCTGAAGTTTCATTAATAAACTGGCGCGCTTTAGTCCAAATACTTTATTTTGTAGAACAGTGCCTGGAGGCACCGCTCCATTATTAAAACGAATTGTTTTCTGAACTTTTAATATTAAAAGGCTGCGATATTGGAGTTTTATTGTTTATAACATTGCTTCCATAATAAAGAATGCTGCATTTTTATAACGTTGCACGTTCATAACGTTTTTGTGCAACTTAAAAAAGGAGAACGCTCTAAATAAAAAGATTCCGATGAATAGGAATACTTTATAGTGACGCTTCATGCAACTAATTCAAAGTTTTAAAGTATATTATGGTATTGTGTGGCAACGTGCGTGTTTAGTATAATTACTAGCTAATAATATATAAATTTTACTTTATTGAGCAGCTGAAAAGATAAATTTAATTAACTTCAAAATAAATAAGTAAATGAAATAAAACGTATTTGAAATAGAAATTAAAGCTTTTACTTAAATTAACATTCAGTAACATTGATCCTTTCAACTCAAAGTTTTCATTGCTTTGAAGTCTTTGATTAGAAAAACATTTAAG
Source organism: Pelosia muscerda (assembly GCA_963691645.1). Lineage (NCBI taxonomy): Eukaryota > Metazoa > Arthropoda > Insecta > Lepidoptera > Erebidae > Pelosia > Pelosia muscerda. The sequence continues at coordinate 11,017,428 of OY829113.1, forward strand.
GTAATGTTTTTTGAGTAGGTAGCTACATGTGAGATTCTTTTTCATGAATGGTGATGGTGATAAAAGCAAACACATCGGCTATTATGTTTGCTTTTCATTAAATTAGAATTCTCTCTTTGACTATGGCTATTCAGAAGTAACCGAGGCGTCGATAAATAGTATACCTACCTACTCATTACTTTATCTATCTCAAAAAAAAAACAAACAAAATTTAGCAGTTTAAGAGCATATTGGAAAAGTTTTCACTATTGTTGGGACTCCCGGAGCTCCATTGGTTTTTTTTCTTATTCCTTTATTTTAAATAATAACAAAAATATTGCAAATATACTTTCTATGAACAAAATGAGTTGTTAAACATCGTGGCTGTACCAGTTCATACCGCTATTCTCTTTCAACTTTAGTTAAACGTCCATGTCAGGGGCAGGTCCGTCGCAATTTGTTATAACAATTATCGCCAATTTTCTTGCTTGCAATTTTCTAATGCATGTGTCACTTTTGCATTGATTTTTTGTCGTTCCCTGTTCTAATTTATTATTTATTTCACTGTAATATCTTCTGTTGACAAATCATCGTTATAATTTTACACTTGTACAGCTATACTCATTATGTTAAAGTGTATTAGATAGGCGTACACCCAACAGCGTGACTTAGATCTGGTTTAAAGTATGAAAAAATTTCAGATGAAATGTCAGAAAAGTTTTTGGATCTCTTTCTTTTTGCATATTGTGTTTTGAATAAATTAGGCAAGACGTGCCTCCACACATTATCTAACTTATCCTAGTTCCTAATACTATATAACACTACATTACATATTATACTACTATATAACAAATAAAATTGATGAGCTAATTTCAAATACTATAATGAGCCAATCGAAAACTCATTTATTCCTTTTAAATCGAAATGCAAAATAGTAGAATGACAAAAGTTAGTTCGTAGTCTGCGAGCCAATGGCCAGGTTCGTTTCAAAGTCCTGATACGGTTTGACAATGCACATGCAAATTAACCCACAGTAAAGTGCATTTCTGTGCGGAAAGTTTAATGTTATTGCGCTCCCTGGTTAGATTCCACGATCTTTGCAACAATTATTTTGCAAACGGTACTATTCCTGTTTACCTGTTTTGCCTATTTGATCACAACGAGCAGTTTGTATGAAGTTTGGCCGTTTTTCCTTCACTTTAGTTCAATAGGAATTCCTGTTGTAATGTGAGCAAATTGAATGTAATGAAAAATGTATCTGTGTTGTGTCCTGGATCAAAATAATGTAAGGGCCACTCCCAGTATAAACTCACTACCATGTTCTAGACAATTTTATAACATTAGTCATAAATTCTGAGTAGGCTGTAAGTTAAATACTAAGTAAATCATGCCAAAGGGTCGTATTATTACCTTTAATAATAATACGGGAGTGTTCGTGGAACTTTCCGTTCTGAAAATTTGCTCTGGATTTAACGGGTCCCTGTTTTGTTATGGTTATGTCGGACTCAACTAAAACCGCACGTCGTCTCGTATCTCATATGACGGTGTAAAGTGACTAAATATGATATTTCCCTCGCATTACATCATGTTTTATAGGTTATTTAAAGGGAAAAGTTTGAAAACTATATATTGGGAAGATTCAGAACCCTGTTTTATTGTGCGAAAACACCTCTCGTGGTGTTTACGAGAGTTGTTTTCGGACAATGAACCCTTCTCCCTCTGGCTAGCGGGGCTGTTATATCAGACTAGAACCGACTTAAAGGCGGAGGCCACCGTCTTGAGCCATCAGATACTGGCGGTGACATTGGCATTGGCATCTCCCTCGCAGGTGCGAGGGAGATGATATGGAGATGAATGGTGAGAGGGAGGTCCCTCTCACCATTGCTCTCTCCATCGCATTCATGCGATACCTTAAAATTAAAAAATGAAATTAAACCTCAGGAGTTCCCCTCTTGATCATTTATTTAACAGCGATATTTCTTAATTTCCTGTTATCAATTTTTAATAAAGCACGCAGAAACATTAATAGAATAGGTATACTTTAAAACGAAGTAGGACCTACATACTTAAGTAATTTTAAAAATTAATTTGCTGAAATTTACCTTTTTAATTAATTTTCTTTTTATCCTTATAACTTAGTTTCTTTTTCCGCCTCAGGCGGTAATTCAGCAGTAACATTGGTTAGGTACTTCACGTTAGAATTAAGATCCTTTATTATTATAAGGAAATTGCCAAAGCATTTAAATATATAAATGGAATAAGATCTGAAGCTTATAGTAACATTTAATTTTAGGTTTTAGCTAGACTGTGGGCCGGCTGCAAACCCCTTTACAATTTATACATTCTACATTTAATTATAATAATCCATAAAAAGGTGTCTGTTGAGTTTGTGAAGAGTGCATCAATTAATCCTCTCATTGGTCCATTTGACACGTACATCGCGTCAGCCAAAGAAACTCTTTGTTGGCGGTTGCTGGAGATCTGGAGGAACCAGGCGCGAGGAGGAATTGAGGTTCACGCCAATCAAATTTTGTAATGAAATACTTTATAAAAATCTATTTTAATTTTAGGTACCTAATTTTGTCAATATAGTTTAATTAAATATAACCAGGGTGACTATTGAAATCGATATCCATGTATGCAAATTACAGAAGGATGCGAATATTATTTGTTTGCAAAGTTAAATAGCTTTTGCTGAACTTTGTCTAGAAAAACCTGGATGATTTTAATTCCTAATCGATTTTCAAACTAACTGAACTTTAGACATGTAGTGTTGTTATATCTACATGCGAGTTTTTCTGCAACTACAGTGAGATGTAACTTTTATTGCAATGAATTTTCTTTTGAACTTATTAATCAATTAACCCGTTGCAGCTGTTCACTAAATTCTATAAACAGGCCACGAATTTTTAGTCAGGTTAGATTTTAAAGAATTCTGTAATAATAAAACAGAAAGTATACATTATGTGTGTACTGTTTTTAATCATTGTGAAAATCAAGTACCAGTTCTATGGTTTGTCTTATCAGGTATGCAGCTTCAGAACAACAGTACTACAACCTTTCTAGTCTATATGAATTAAAATGCATTAATTTTTGTAGATATATAAGTAAGTTTAGGTTAAGGTTAAAGTGAATCTATACATAATATCAGCTCAGATATTAAACTTTTTTTACTTTGAGGTGAAGTTTTTATCATTTTACTATCAATTTCTACACTTACGTAGCCTTTCAAACTCAAACAGTATTGTTACTGTGCCTTACATGAAAACTAAGAGCTTTTTCACATCAATCGCCTTTCAGCTTAATAATAAAACCATCATATCGGTGCCGGTGATATCACTCTTATGCACATAACTGTAAGTGATGCAATAGATGCGATAGAATATGTGGGTCACCACGTTATTGGAACTAGGACGCATAAAAACTTTATCCAGCACTTAGTAGTTTACTTTGTGACGGATAGTTAAGTGAAATCAAATGAAATTATCTATCATGCTGCTCGCAATATGATAAAATGGTAAGATTGTAAGAAGAGAGCCAGACTATAAAGTATCATTTCACTCTAATTATACAGGATTTTGTGTGAATAATATCTAAATTATCTCATTAGGAATCAATGCTCTTAAGATTTAGGTCATAATGAGAGTTATGTACTTACATTAATAAGTAATAATGTACTAATTCACGATTGAACGATTTAAAATACTTACTTCATGTATCTACCTACAACATTTTTAAAACAACTCATCGAAATACCCAACTTTTAATTCCTTCGTATTATTTCTGCGAAATTGCAAGACTATGCCAGAAATAGCGCAGAAATTTCAAGTTTATGTCATAATATTAACTTAAAATTTTATTTATCAAAATAATATTGTCCAAAAATCATTAATATTGTACTCCATTAATATTGTAAATCTGACTCCTACTCCACTAGACCACTTGGGACACCAGTGTGCGTTCTTTTCGTATAATACATACTAGATAAATTTATATTCAAACAATATCGGTAGACTTTTCAATAAAAATTGAAAGAAACCTATTGCCATCAGATTTGATACACTTCAATATTCCAATACAAAGATGCGAGACTTATTAAAATTCTTAAATTACCGTGAATATCTATAGATACCATTATTTCCCTACCCTTTGATCAATCAGACAGCTGACTAACCAAATTATATCGATATTGAATTGAATCAACCCAAACAAATTACATCATCTTTGATAAGATAATTATTTAATATAATTATTGTTTCGTCACGATACCCGAGTCTTTGTGGGTCGCCGCTTGGATGTTTTATTTTTTTATTATGGATATTCATAGTGAACCTTCCTTAATTTGGTGGAATCAATTGTTTGAAATAAGTTTTATTTTGATTAATTAGGTACATACAGCAATAATTTTTATTTCTTACTTTCGCAAGCAGACTTTAGTGTAAGTTGAACAAATAGGGTAATGCTCAGTTTAAACAGATATATAACTAACCCGTTATTAAAGATGGCACGATACAGGGAATTCATAAAGAGATAACGAAACTGAAAAATATTACAAAATGGAGATGTCTCGGTAGACGGCATCATAGATAACACTAATGCGACGCATTGAAAAACAGTGTTCGTACCGATGCTGATGGTGCCATCTAATGGGTCAATTAGAATTGTCAAAGAAACTTCAAAATGCAAAATGGTTCAGCCGCTTAGGAGGAATTAGGTGAGCACACGTAAGAAGAATTTCATACATAATCAAATCTTGACGAAATTTAAATGGGTCCATTTCAGAATAACGTGAACAAAAATAAAAGATAAAAACAAAGAAATCAAAAACTCTGTCAAAAACAATATTTAAACCATTAATTGTTTATGTACTAAATCTTTAACAGCATTCTAAATGACAAAGCAAATGTGTTTATCTATTCAAAATACTGCGAATATGCATGAGTGAACACCAATCTTCTTAAAACTAATTCGTATGCTACATCATACAAACGGCTGGTACTGTAGTGGGAAACAGTTAAGTGATTTAATTCATTAGAACACCGAAGTAGTTAGGTAAATACAGAAAATGAAAGAGGTTGTTATTTATTTATGTTTAATGTCTGAAGCTGAAATAATCGTAATTGATGTTATTGGTTATTATTAAGATACAGGAACGCTTGTGCAGAAAAATACTCAAACTCGCCATTTGATTTTGTCATTCCTTGTATAATATATTCTTAATAAGAAAAGCCTTCGTGGTGTGGCAGTAGTAGACGCGACTGCTGCGCCCGAGGCGCGGGTTCAATCCCCGCTCGGTGCAAAAAGTTGTATGCAAATGCATGAATATGGCTGTTTTGTTTGCACTGGTATGGTCGTGTTTCAGAGAGCAAGTTAGGCCGTTGGTCCCGTTTGCCATACAAACATCTATAGCAGTCGTTACGAGTAGGTAGTTGGAGCCCTCAAAAGTCCAAAAAGTTTAACTTGGAACTTCGCACTTCACAACTTGGAACTTCAAAGTACGCAAATGCAATTAGGTAAAGATATATGCTATTTGCATTGGATTTTTATAAAACTTAGCAGACATAAGCAGCGACACCGGTACGAACTACCGACTTTTAATTTTCTTTTTCACTGAATCTAAATACAATAAAACTTTTATGCTTGAAGTCCGTGAATACTCGTAAGTATATCTTGATTAATTAAAAATGTTTGAAGACTCGGTAAACTACACTTCAATAAATTGTAAAGAATCTTTTCAACCTATCAAGAAAGTTATTAACACTTTTTAATTACTTTTAATTTAAATTATTTTAAAAGAAACACGTAGGCCAATACGCTGAGTTTTCTCTTCACCCCTAGTGCCTGAAAATAAAGGTCTTCAACCAGTGCCTTCTGCCTGTTACGACCTACGGTGCCGAAATGTGGATACTGATGGCGGGGCTACTCCACGAATTGAAAGTCGCGCAGCGTGCTTTGGAACGAGTTATGGTTGGAGCCTCCTTGTTACCTTTAACAAAATATTTCCTGTGACATCACTGAAAGTATGTATAACAGCACCAAATGACGTAATTGAAATTAGATTTTTAGATCCTAAAAGCATTTTATCGACTGCACCTAATAGGGATGATGACAATGTCATACAATTCTACTCAAAACTCTTTAATGCTCTTTAAAGTTATTGTCTAACTGATGTGAAATTATCTTGTTCCCAAAGCAGGCAAAAATAAAATCAAGAATAAAAAAGTCATCATCCCTATTCTATAATAAACTTGTATTGGTTTTACAGGTAGTATCTGTTTGAATTACAATGAACTTGTTTAAAAGGAAATACCACTGGTAATAATGTATGTAAGTATGTATATTATTATACTGTATTCGATTAAAATACATCAAGCAGTATGTCCATGTCCACCCGATTGAACTTTTTACTGTTTCCTGTATATGCAAATACCTTCAATGTAAACAAAAAGACGAACCGGCCTAAGCTAATAATGTGAGCAAATAAGTCTAATTCATTATTATTGTTCGCAGAAACAATAAAAGCGGTAACAAACGAGATTACGGATAAATCTAAAAGGGATTTTTTTCGATCGGAGCGGGCTTATCTACTTTACGTCGTTTTGGGAGTAAATACTGGGAGTTTTACTGCACTGAAGTTGGTAAGCTTAAGGGTCAGCGCAGACAGAGAGGAACGCAGCGAAGAGAATTTTATTGAGACACTCGGAAATCACCTTTATTAATTATTGGAATAAAATGAATGAAACGTGAGCATGAGTATACGCGTGAGTATTATTAGTCAGGTTCAAATATATGCGCTTTATTTCATTAAGCAGAAAGTTGATTTTCGAATGCCCAATTAAATCTTCTCCGCTGCGCTCTACGTGCGCTGACCCATAGTCTGCTGTTATGCCTTAGAATCAAATAATAGGTACATTACAAAAGGTACCCCGACACAATAACGCTTGATTTTTTAGTTTTTTACTTCTTCGAGGTATTTTTGTGTCCCGGGTTTTCGAAATTTTTTATTTAATTTTGTTTTTATTCATTTTAAATTGATCTCCTAGACAAGTCCTTTCATTTGAGATCCATATTAACGGACTAGTAAAAAAAGTTATTTCGCTATTTGGAGGTGGCGGCCATTTTGAAATTTGTCATAATTGTCGTATTTTACTATACTTTGTAAAATATAGCTTGGGTCCTATGACAGATGTCAAAATGAGGTTCATAGGGATGTCCGAAATTCGATGAAAATGTCGATACTATCAGCTATTATTGATGCATGTTACATTTAATTAGGTTTAATTTAATTGTATGTATGTATTTAATTGTAATGAGAACGGAATATACGTAGCATACAAGGCGTCGGCACTCGTACTGATGAGAATGAGTGGAGTGGATCAGTGGAAGTTCATATCAAACAAGATGTTGGCGCGTGTATCTTATGCCTATATCATGGCCCAAGAGCCAAACGCGGCGTGTCTTCTTACAAAATACAAAAACAGGTTCAGGGCGTTGATGGATTGTATGTAGGATTTTATTTACCTACTCAATATTATATTGAAATATAAATATTATTATGATATTAAAATACCTAAGCAATAAGATTAAATTCTAATAATTTTTTTCTTATATTAATTTCAGTTTCGAATTAAGCTTTATTCAAAATATCGATAGTTCAAGTATGTGGTCACGATGATTCATCGCCCATCACTAATTAGCTCGGTATGCCCATAAAGTATGACATTGACAGCTACTACATTCAATAATAGAAAATTCAGGACTTCATGTGCGGGATTTCACTGACAGCTGTCATAGGACCCAAGCTACATTTTACAAAGTATAGTGCAAAAATATGTGGTCCGCACTTTTTGTGGCGGCGGCCATATTTGATCGATTTTCAGTAAACCTTTTTTTTATTTTCTAATTAAAATGCTTCAAACATTCATAAGTTAAATGTTAGTGTGAAGGATGAATAACTCTATTGGATCACTTTCATGAATAATTGTTTCAATGTCTTCTATTTTTAAACATTTCGATTTTCATTTCATCGCCGTCGTAATAAATACGTACGTACACTTTACTCTTCAAGTAGAATAATTTAATTGCATTACTCATTATTAGGATCTATTATGTACTGGAACCACTTATGATGAAGATAATGCCTTTTAGGGAGCAAATGACGCTAATTTCATGTTATGTGCGTCACATGACTAAACTCATGGATGAACAAAATTTAATCGCCCGAAGCGCCCGCGCCAGTGCGAATAATGGTGGCGACAAATTTTCCGTTCCGTCGAGTATTTTCCTCTGAATGCACCTACACAATCGGCGATATTGCCTGCAAAATTGTAGTCTATTAAGTGACAACCTAAATATAGGGATCCACAGGATGACGTCGAGATAACCAGTCGCACTCAATCCTTTCTGTATTGCATCGGATATTCATGAAACTTGCTTTTATATTACCATCCTTAAAAGTAGGTGCAAAGATTGAATTTAGTTTAGCAATAGTGTCTATAATGTAACGTTTTTGACATAAAAATAGGCTGACAACTGATGACGTGTATCTGTTACACATCTGCTACTCGACGATTGATTCTTAATGATGATTGGTACGTGTGGTTTGAAAGATATGCCTGTTTAAAGCATTATGTTGTTACATCAATGTTGTGACGCTAATAACACGACTTCATTGTAGCAGATTGCAGACAACATACCTACTACAGTATGATTCCAATGCGGTGTTTGAAAAAAAATATTCACAATTTTTATTTCAGACAAAGGTAAAGTATTCCTATTCAGGTAATTGATATTCTTTTAATAAGTATTACTTCTACTAATGATGATGATGACCTCCAACCGATTTCGGCCATGGCGACCACTTATAGGTCCTCCTGATTAATACGGCGCTGGTGCGCCCGCAAATGGCTAATATAGCCAATCTTGGCCAGGAACCTACGTGAGCATAGAGCGCACGTAAGCACCCCACCCACATAATTATAGGCAATGGCAGCAGGCTGTCGGGCCTTCAGCTCGTCGCGCCTGGTGTCAAGGTCCGCCTTCCGCTGCTCCTCGAACTCGCCCACTTGCACTCGGACAAACCTGCGCCATTCAGGGCGTTGTGCCGCCAACCCCTCCCAACTCGAAGTTTCGATGTTGCATCTTTTCATGTGGCGCTTCTGAACATCTTTATAGCGGAGGAGTTGTCCGCCTTGTTTCCGCTTACCCTCCTCTAATTCAGAATAAAAGATGCGCTTCGCCACTCGATCCTCCGTCATCCGTGATACATGACCACACCACCGAAGTTGACGACGCATTAAATATGTCTCTATGCCACCGACATTTGCTCGCCGTAGAACTTCGGTGTTTCGCATATACTCGGACCACTTGATATTTAAAATTTTCCTCAGGCATTTAAGGTGGAATTGGTCTAGAGTGCGAATGTGGTGACGGTACACGCACCATGTTTCGGATGAGTATAGGAGGTTTGGCAGCACAATCGCCATGTATACAGCTATTTTGGTAGACAGCTTCAGATCATGCGAGCAGAATACTTTAGCGCATAACTTCCCGAATGCAGCCGCAGCAGCTCCGATCCTGCTGTTGATTTCGGCATCAAGGTCGCACTTAGATGTTATAGTGCTCCCCAGGTAGCGAAACTTATCAGCCTGTTTCAACACGTCCTCGCCAAGCCTGATGGACAATGTCTCGTGACCGTGTGTGTCTAAACACATCACCTCCGTCTTTTTGACACTTATTTTGAGGCCAAACTTGCAGCATGTTTGATGGAACACTGTCATCAGCTGTTGCAGGCCATCTGAGGATTCCGCTAAAAAGCATATGTCGTCGGCATACATAATCTCTCTGATCACTGCATGTGTTACCTTCGACCGCGCCCTAAGTCTGGCCAAATTGAAGAGCCCACCGTCTGTTCTAAAGCGAATGCGGACACCTTCCGAGGTAATCCTCGCGACCTCCCCAACCACTACTGCAAAGTACAGGGCAAACAGTGTTGGTGCCAGAACACATCCTTGTTTCACCCCACAGCTGACGGGGAAGAACTCGGATTGCTCGCCATTTTCAGTGATGCAGCATTGCATGTCGTCATGCAGTAGTCTGAGAAGCCGCAGAAACCTATCCGTGCATCCTAGCTTCCCCAGAACAAGCCAAAGTGCCTCACGAGGAACACTGTCAAACGCCTTCTCTAGGTCAACAAAGCAGAGGTACAACTGACGACCTTGTTCTCTGCTTTTTTCCTGAAGTTGACGCACTGAAAAGATAGCCTCACAGGTGCCCCGATCGGGTCGGAAGCCAAGTTGTGTTTCCGGCAGGACCCTTTCCGATAATAGCCTTAGGCGATTTAGAAGGACTCGAGCAAAGGCCTTCCCAGGCGTTGAAAGAAGAGAAATGCCACGATAAGAGTCACATTCAGAACGATCACCCTTGTTTTTGTACAGGGCTTGAATGCGAGACACCTTGAAGTCAGCTGGGACTCGTTCTTCTTCCCACATACGTACAAACAGTTCCCATACAAATGTGTGTAACTCGATACCGCCGCACCTCAGCAACTCACCCGGTATAAGGTCAATGCCAACTGCCTTTTTATTTTGTTGTTGTTTGATGGCAGAGATGACCTCGTCACGCAACAGTGGTGCATCCAGCTCAGTACATAATGGGAGTTGTGGCAGTAGACTAATGAACTGGAGATCGACTGATCGGTTTACATTTAGCAAAGAGTTAAAATGTTGTACCCAGCGCTTGAGTATTTCCTCCTTACTAGTAAGGAGTTCTCCATTTATTGCTTTCAGGGGCACCCTCACTCGATGACACCCTCCAATCATCCTACGTACCTCGCAGTAGAACTCCCCGAGCTGATTTGTATCTGCGAGCCACTGCATGTGAAGAGCCTTGTCCCGCCACCACTTGTCCTTGATCTGTCGGGACAACCTACGTAGTTGAACGTCACTTTCTCTGACCGCCGCTACACTCCCACCTCGCCGACTGTGCTGTTTCAAGAGGTCACGATGTTTGTCGAGTGCCGACCTAAGAATTTCGTCGTTCTCATCAAACCAATCCTCGTTACGACGGTCTTTTCGACCCAAGGTAGCGGAAGCTGCTTCCATGAGATGAGACGACAACGTTTCCCAGGCTGCAACTACATCGCCACTATTATTACTTTCCAACAGCTTCTCAGACAAGGTCTGAGCGTATTTCTCCCTCACCTCGCAATCTTTCAGCTTTTCCAAGTTCAGTGACTTAGGCTTTTTTGCTCTAGATCTACGTGGTTTTCGGAGGCTGAGTCGTAATTTAATTACAATAAGTCGGTGGTCAGTCCAGCAGTGTGCCCCACGCATAACACGGGTGATCTGCACTTGTCCAATGTCTCGTTGCCGTACGATAGCATAATCGATCAAGTGCCAGTGTCTGGATCTTGGGTGCATCCACGTTGTTTTGTGCTTAGCGGCAAGCCGGAACATTGTGTTCGATATTGCCAACTCGTATTGAGCACACAAGCTGAGTAGCAACCGACCATTGCAATTCATGTTGCTAACTCCGTGTCTACCTAGGACTTTAGGCCAACCCTCATAGTCTCGTCCGACTCTGGCATTGAAATCACCCAGCAATAGAAGCTGCTCTCCGTTGTTAATGCTATCTAGACATCGAGATAGTTCGTCATAAAATTTTTCCTTTATGTCATCAGACTTATCTAGGGTAGGAGCATAGACACTGATGACGTTCAGATAGTTGTTATGGTCCAGGTGTAGGCGCAACGTTGTCAGTCTGTCCGAAATGTGTATAGGATATTCATCCAAGTGCTTCATAATGTCGTTTTTGATGGCAAAGCCTACACCTGAACGCCTAGATTCGGAAGCAGCTGTCCCCTTCCAGAAGAAAGTGTAGCCACCTCCATCCTCCACCAGTTCTCCTTCCTCAGCGAGATGTGTTTCGCTGAGAGCAGCAATATCCACGCCGTAACGACGAAGTTCACGAGCTACTACGGCAGTTTTACGTTCAGGACAGGCGTTACCATCACTATCAATAAGCGTTCTTACATTCCACGCTCCAAAAGTCATTGTTGATATTTTTTCTCCTTTTTTTCTGTATCGTCGACCACGTATTTATTGATGCGATGGCAGCCGCGGTTACTACCACCTCTCCAAATAGGAACGAGCATTTTTTTAGGGCACCTTTTCTAGCCCCCTCCTCGGCTGAGCGAGGAAAGCAGTGCCTCCCTAAAAAGGGCTGCTTTGTAATCCTGGGTGCTGCCGAACTCACACTGTCGTCCCCAGTTTGCAATGTGAAAGCGACCACGGCGTGTACTCACACCCCCAAGATCACCTATGTGCAGGATTCAGACAAAGCCCGACTGCATCATGCCAGACCTCTCTACTTCATCCCATCGCCACAGGATTTAAGCGCATTCGGAGTCCTTTTAACGGAAGCGGTCAGGTGCGCAGGATATTTTAGATGCGCAAACGCTCGCGCAGACGCAGGCGCACACTCTCATCCTCACCCTCCTTGGTCCAATGGAACGGAGATCCGCTACGATTGGGGAGAGATCAGATGATGTGTCTGGCCGACGGTAACTGTACGCCCTCTACCGTCGCTCTTCTACTAATATGTGCTGTTTGAATAATGAAGCATATATTATATTCAGGCAGACATATTGATTTTTTTTGGAATCCAGTGTCTCTCACGTTGTACACACCTAGATTGTACAAAGTTCAAATTGCAGAGTAATGTGTACATGAAACAAGAACCCATCATTCTCTAAAACTATTGTATCGCTTAAGTTTGGATAATGCCCAGTAATATTTATCAGTACATTCCATCTTCTAATAATTGAAAGCAAAAGCGCATTAACGGTTAAAAGTCTGAATGTGTTCCCAATCAAGCCGTCTTATGAGTTTTACGATTGTACTCATAAAGCACGCCATAGCTTCTCGACGATTGATAACACATGTCGGTAAAAGAACAGTGAACTTGCAGACGTAGTCATTACAGTTTCCTTTGATTATTATTTGTATTCACCAACATTTGATTGTTTACAGATCATTGTAGCATGATTTTAATTAGCAATAAAGGATAAAATGTTTCTATAACTTTGGTTTTCATTTTGTTCAGTTTGATTTCAAGTGTATAACGTGATATTGGTTAGTAAATTTTTGTATAAGTAACTTGGAACAATTTTCTTGTCATTTTGAAATTTAACATAACATGACAGGCAGAGGTGCTAGCACTCACATTTGAAATGAAATTTAAAATCATATATTGAATTACTTAAACCTAGAGTTAGCAACACAGAAATATAATATAGAATATAAATACTAAATTATACTGAAGCTGACAAAATAGTGGAAAAAAACAATTGTTTAAGGTGTTTTCGCCGTGAAGGAAGAAGGAATTTACTATATGGGGCGACTTAAAAGAAATTGCACGTAGGTATCCCTTTATGAAATATACTGATGTGTCTTAGTTTTTTTAGAAGTATATATTATAGACATGATACAAATACGATACCCGCAATAAAAACAGATCCACGTATTAACGAGAATGAATTCTTATGTATTACAGAATTATTAGGTACTATTTTGATATATAACTATATAACTGAAGTGTGATAACAATAGTAATAGGTATAAGAATCAAGGTTTTTCTGCAAAACGAATAGTTTGAATTGGTAGGCAAAGTGTCATACTATCATTTCTATAAACGACATTAAGTAAAATGTATTTACTTAATGTCGTTACTTTTATTAAACCTTATGCCTCCCGATTTTATTTTGTATGTAGCAACTTCTACATGGTATCTCTCTTGTAGCAACTGTTCAAGGTCATGGTAACCATTGACCATCAAGTAGGTCATTTGCTTGTGTACAATGTAAGCAGCATAAAAAGTCATACTGTGACCGTTCTTTTTTGTCAAAATTTCAAATGAACTTTCTCAAAGTAAGCGAAAATGAATTCAAATAAAATTCACAAATGAAATCGTCATAAGTGGATACATGAAAGGAAGTACAAAAGAATTAAACATTTATAAAAACATATCAAAATAATGTTGTTCGAGCTCGATTTTCTATCTCTAAGCAAATAACATTTAACTTTACGAAGGCAGGTGGAATGGCAGACGTAAGGCGTACGAAAGCTTACCAAATATTTACAAGTGCCTCAAGTGGCTTAAAACAAATTCTCCAATAATCTAACCGTCTTTGTACTATTGTTTACACTGAATTTTGCTACTGCCTTTCCTACCCTCGGCTTGTATTTTTGTGGAACGCCACTCAAATCGTGTTTGATTTCGCCAAACATAAAGCATTTGTAAACATTTAGCAGTGCTATATCGGGTTACACGTTTCTTTTGTTAGTACAGACGCTGCTTCTTACAAAAACATTTTTACGATATCAATTGATGATGTTGTGATTCAGCATTTTCAATAATGATTGATGGTGTTTTTAATGAGCCAGCCTCAGATACTACATCAACTATTTAAGAATTACGGTCGTGAGCAACTGCTGATTTTTATACTGACCGTCAAACATTAATCATTATTAATATGAGGCCAGTTGTTGAAACATGCGATTCTGGTTACGCTTAGTGTCTTCTATGTCTTAAATTTATGAAGGTTACGGTAGCTTCTATACCGCCAGCGCAGAAGTCGACTGGACATTCCCTCCGACAGCACAATTTTATTGCGAATCTTCCTTCTCTCGCAGTGATATCATCGGCGTTTTTCGTTAGTCGCCTTCTACGACAACCTTCGGATGAGATGAAGTGAGTGAATATTTCCGGCACCACACGACCACCACACTGTCATGCGAGGGAACTTGGTTATAAAAATAACTGCATCAATTACTATTATAAATTATATCTACCAACTCATAAAATCATCCCACAACTGTAGGTGTTATGTGTGTGCACCATTTAGTCTCAATTAAAAAAAAATCTCGTCATGTTATTCCAAATCCTCCTGTTTTTGACAGTGTCTCCCGTCGAATGTTTACATCGTCGCTAGCGACTCATTAGTTGTCACTTTGACTTCACACGCATCTGGCAAACACGTAACATATTTGTAAGTGACAAAAATATGTATATTTCGTAAATGTCATTAGTTTTTTGGAAGCCCGACGAGTGTAGCATCTGGCCATGGCGGTCACAACTATGATATTCACAATAATAATTATCAAACACGGTGTACGAGTATGTAAACAAAGAAATCAACTCGCAATAAAACATCGCGGAATTGTTTGTGGAGTTTTATATACTTCAGATTTTTATTAGGCCATTGTGACCTATAAGTAAAAAGTAAGTACACATACATACATAAACTCACGACTATATCCCCGAAGGGGTAGGCAGAGGTGCCATTAACCGGGTACTTATAAACCTGCAATAAATACACACATAACTTCGAAAAGCATCAAAAGGTCATTGGTATGTGTAATGGTAAAACCTGGAATCGAACCCGGGACCTCGTCTCAGCAGTCCATTACCCATACCTACCACTAGGCTACCGCGGTTTTTCGCGCGGTTAAAAAGTAAGTAAAAAATATAATACAAGTATAAATACTTATTAATGCGTTTTTAATTAATTTGAAGTAGGTAATGTGAATATTTTTAAATTAAAAATAAACTATTTTAAAATATTCGGTCAATGTTACCAGAAAATTAATTTAAAAAGCGTTCATTGTAACTTTAATTGTTATTACTTTAATGAGTAAGCAAGAGCAATATAACAATACTATTATTACTATTTATCACCAAAATGACGCAATGAAAATTCAAAATTCAGTCTTTTCTTACTTTTTAGAAGTTCGGTGACGTCATGTTTACGGTTGCTTTAGAAACAGTAGCAATACTAAAATCACAACAGTTCCCACAAAGACAAAGAAGGAGCCGACGCGAGAGGTATCAAACGTAATAAATAATTCTCTCGCTTCACGACAAATGAGGTCATGTGTTTCTCCTTTACGTTTTTTGTTCAACTTCCCGCGGGATCGTATGTCTTCTATTTCCGTTTCAATGTATCGACTGAACGATTTGCTTCTTATATTTAGAATATGTTGGCTGTTTAGTGTTGCGCGCCATGGGGATCATTAAATTCGGGAACGCAGATGTCAACATCACTAACATCTGGTAACCTTTAGTTTTAATTTAACAAATTAATATTTATTGATAATATCCTTCATAGATGCTAGGCGTGACAAATGAAGATCATTGAAGTAATGTTATACGTACATGAGTTAACGAAATTGGCTTCAGTTGCTGACTTCATTAATTATGGTCACTACGACTGCTTTGATTATATTTATGCAATCACTAAAGTTGTTTTTCATCAATCTACATCGAAACTTTAGGTAAAGTGAAACTGTCTGGAGTAAATTTCACTTAAGATTTATTGAATTCGATATCACTAATAGTTAGATATTACCTCGTTTATTCCTATTGAAAAGTCAGTAGAGCACCACCTATTTTTCTTGAAGAATGAGTGTTTTTATATTTTACAACAAGATTAAACCATCAATTTAATAAGCAGCAACCATTAAGACCTAGTTTATATACCTAATGGTAGGTACAAGAAGCCTACCTAATTAATAGGTATAGATTTTGTCTGGGACGTTTGACAAAGTGACACTTTACATTTTTTGTTACTTACGAATATTAATAAATCGTATAACAATCTGGTTCAATTATATTATAAAGTCAACGTTCATAGAAGTGAAGTGAAGTTAAGTTTATAGTGCTATCTCTAAATGATTATTATACAGACAGGAGTCAAAACTGGTATCAGTCATATTTGCGGGCAGCTATTAAGAGGGTTTTTAATTTCATTATCTGGTTATCGAGAAAAAAAATATAAATAAATAGTGCGCGGCTGCGGGTACCTACTCGAAAATGTAACCTATGGCAACAAACAAGTTATTTATTTTGAATTATACCTTATTATAAGAAATAATTTATCATGTACATCATCTTAGAGACCACGGGGTGTATCCACAAAGATCTTCGAAGTCCAGGTAAACTTCACCAAGCCGCCGGTCACCCTAGCAGAAGCAGGCCACGGCGATGGCGCAAATGCCACCCCATACCCAGGGGCTAGATGGGGACACCATGGTCCCCACATTAGGGGAAGAGGGTCATCTCAGAACAGAGATGTCCCCGGGTCTGCCGGGGTGCGAGAGATATGTCTTGTATAATCTCACCTCCGGCAATCAAGGACCCATGGACGGCGTGCGTTTTGGTCGGTTCGAGTCCGACATAATCACCTCCATCTGTTTTGGTGGAGGTGGTATCCGTGGGGATTTTGCGCACGATAAAAAAAAAAAAAAAACGTAAACTTCACCAGATAGCTAGTACATAGGCTGATTACAGACGAGCCTGTAGCCTTGACTTTTTTCGAGGGTGAAGCAACAGAAGTCAAATCAAAAGATAGAGAAGGTAGCGTAGACTGATGTTGATCACAGGCAGCGTTAGTCTAGCTTGCTGCACGTGGAATCATCATCAAATGATGACTATATGAAGATGATATTTGAAAAATAGATACATTTTTATGTAGTGTTTGTGCGGGTATATTAAAATGACATGTTGAAAAATGTCGATATCACTGCCAGTTGTGATTTGGAACTTGGTCCATGTGCTTGTCAGGTGAAGTGCAGGCTCGGAATAAAAAGTAGTACCGTACCACACAGAGCTTATTTGCGTAATTTAAGTATTATTAGATATACTTTATGCGCGTGTATCAACATAGATCCGAACGTCACTGTCATATTTCATTCTTCTATACTTCGACCTATTTAAATCACGTTAAAACAAATAGGAGTTTAACTTCAAAACCACATTTAGAATAAGCGTTGCAATTTTATACACAGTCTTGAACATAAATTGGTTTGTTAGAAATTATTTTACATTTTACATTTTGAACTCTATTCACTGTGCGGCAAGTTGCTTTTTCGATAAATTTATGTTATGGTGATAATTGGAAGAGAGGCAGCTTGTACGTTTGGAACAATCAAACTTAACCTTGGAAGCATTTTACGAGTCGCTTTCAGCTCGCAACGTAATAAACATGTCGGCATTGTCAGCAACAAGTGTTACCGACTTGTGGTCGATGCACGTGGAGTACCTATCGGCATGAATCTTGGACCTAAGATGCGAGATAAACGAAGCCGTAGCACAAAATGATAGTTTTGATATAACCTATGATTGATAGTTTTGAGCGCGTCCAATACCGTTGCATCCTGTACTATCCTCAAAAGACAGCTCAAAAACGCATACCAGGGCGCAATAATGAAAGAAATGATACCAGTAGGTACTTATAGTACCAAAACTGAGATTTAATTTGATAACTGACCTTAGAAAAAGTTTATTTCTTTATGCTTTCAGTATTAGTATTTCTACATACATACATACTTTAGGTAGCCGCAATTCGCCCAATTCTCGATTCCCCCTGGAACTTGTACGGTTCTAAAATAGTATTTTATCTCGCTATTATAAAACAAACATCGATAGACTTGCGATTAAGCAAAGAGAAAGCAAAATATCTTATACAAAATTATCTGCTTGTACCTTTCTATATTCCTGGACAGTTTTGTAAATATATTATGCCCGTTACTTCAGCCGCTCGAACTTTGACCTGGGTTTTTAATTATTGCATGCGGAACCCTTATACTTCTTCTAAAATAACAGAAGCCTTAAGTCATGTTATAACATCTACTATCTACAGTAAAAAAATCCACTAAAATCGGCCCAACCACATGAATTAGAAACAGACGAACATTTTTTTTTTTTTTTTATCTATGGCACGGCAATTTGACTTCACCTCGCCTGATGTTAAGCTGAAGGCAAAGTCCCATGAAAGAGGGTCACCATTGCAAACACGTTCAGTGCTACAATGGTGGCGCTCAGCTTGACGGCCTCATCAGATGCTTTTTCACGCCCCGCTTAAAGGACCCGGGACTGTAGGAAGAAGGAAACACGTGCGCCGGCAAGGAATTCCATGACTTAATGGTACGGCAGAGAAAAGATTTCATGGAGAATGTAATGAATTGGTAATTATTTGACCTTTACTCATTAGAGGCGCTACTTTAAAATATCTAACAGATATTTTGTATATCTGTATAAAAGATGTATAAAAGTTATATGTTCATGATAGTTCATAAAATTAGGTTCTATTGACAATAAAATATTTGAAGTTATATATATATATGACCCTGTTAGGTTTTTAAAAAAGTTGTTTGATCATCAAAACATGTTATAATATGGATCTATCAACATTGCTATTTCTTCATCATCTTCAGCAAAAGTTTTTTGTGATTATAAATTTATATTTTGACATGTATCATCGATTTGTTCACACTTCTTCGCTGTTCTTTCATCTTTTTATAAATAGATTCACTGGTGTCGAATACTCTAACTTGACTTCAATCAACAGTATCGATATTTTCGTTAGTGTTATGATGGAACTAACATTTCCTACCAATAACATTTAGTGTTATGTTTGATGGAATTACGACGCCCGCTGTGAAATGCGTTGTACTAATAATAAATTCTGTGGGTGTGATCTCACTGTACTGTAATTCATATAAGTGATACTACATTTTATTATTAGTAGCAATTTTGCTTTGTTGTTTTAGTTTGTGGGATATCTTTTGTATATATCTATTGTAACTAATCAGGGTGTTTTGTTTTAACCTCGACGGTAGGTATCCACTGTTGAGTTCTTTGTAAAACACGTTAAGTACCTTTGATTATTATGTTAATGTACAAAGTCTACACCGGTTTTGCGGATTTAGGAGGTCTGCTGAAAAATAAAAGCAACACTTTTTACGGTGCAGTCCAGTTAGAGCACCCGGCCGTATATCACCTGAGTGTGGTGCACCGAGCCATGTTCAGTAGAGCCTATCAATATTTTTAACAGGTGCGATTTGTGGATACAAATTTATTTTAACGATGTTGTCCACGAAGAGCACCTACGTGTCAGCGGGCTAGTGCTGCGATATAGAGTTCAATGGTTTTATTATTTTTGTAATCGTCAGAACTGATACATAATCGGTTTTTTTTTAATTGATCGTCAACGTCTCTTTGCCAATAAGATATGGGGATCTCGGTCTACGACGCGAGACGGACGTTGGTCTGCTGGCCTTCCTAGCGTCAGCTCACGGGGTGGCAGACTTGGTCACTATCATGCTCTCCCTAAACGGCGATCGAGTAGATATACCTCACGTGTTCGAGGCGCTGTCGGCATGGTCGGTCCTTAATTCGAGTAAACCGTGTCCAGTAACTCCACGCGTGTAACTTGTATGAGAATGAGGATGAGATTGATTCAAGGATGAGATTTGTGCTGTTTTGGTGAGGATCGGGGCTGCATCGCAGACTGAATCGAGGGTATGGTTGCATGCACTACCGTCGTCGCACGTGGCTGCCTTATTAGAAGACAATTCCCTGCAGACAATCGGGTGGCAGTTCGCCTGGGTTGCAAGGTATTTGAATCTATCGGATACATCTGCGGCTCCATGGTGGAGGAGTGCGGCCATCACACACTGAGCTGTCGCCGCTGCATAGGCAGGTTCTCACGTCATCATGCCCTCAACGATGTCGGCAAACGTACCATGCTTCGTTCAACGAAGCAACGCGGCCAGCATCATAGGCATCTTTGCGCCGGGAACGATACGAGGTGAATTATTCGACACGAGATAATCACTGTTGTAATCTGTGTATTTTTGTATTGATATTGACATGTATTAATTTGCATTTAAGTAAGAAAAAATTTAGGGATAAAGGTTTCGGTAAGGCTTAGAATATGTTTTGCTAATACTGTCATCAACTGTTACAATGCTACGAATATCAACCTCACCTGCAAGCCAATACACCTGTTTATTGATAGTTGAGACTCTGATCAAGGATGATACTTTGGTTTGCTGTTTCCACGCTGGCCAGACGGGTTGGTACAGGGTTTTATTTCGACTTTTCCTTTTCTTGCAGCGATATCATCTGCGTTTTCCATTAGTCGTCTCCCTTCGGAAAAAAATGTGGCGATAAGTATTCTTTCTCTGTAACCACCTAATATATGCACTTCTATATTAGAAGTTTAAACGTAGCTTGTTACACGTACCCGCTAAGTACAGTATATCCAAGAAACAAGATCCAAGTACGGTAACGCTTCATAAAAATTAAAGTATTCAAGTCTAAAGCCAAGAACTATACAAAGATTGTTTTATTTGTTGCGAAACCATTCTCTTCTCTACGAAACAATCTTATTTGGCGTGCAGCTAGCCAGTTGTAATATTCATCATTTCGTTGGCTCCGGTGACTTTAAACGATGCATGTCCAACTTTTTATTTTATTTATTCTCGCCTCGATTGTTGCCAGAGACATATTCATAAAACTATGTACACGCTGTTCCTTGTTTTACACACTCTTTTATATTTCAACAGCCATTTCAGTTGAGATACCAGTGACATTTTATAGTGTTGCTGCACAGTTTTTACTGCGCAATGTCCATCCCAGCGTAAAATACTAAAAACAAGGACATGAAGTTAGTCCAGTTTATTGGTTTAATAAGTTAAAAAATACATACCTCGGGTAATATGAAATGGTTTTGGCAGACTCTTGCTATTAATCTTAACAAATAAGTATCTGCAATTACCAGCTTAAGCTAAAATAGCGCTGTTATAGGTAACTGTGCTGGTAATACACGTACTCATGAGTGACACCCATTTAACTGTTAATAACAACACACGCCTTATTAAGAGTTCTATAGTGATACTATAAACAACAAAAGCTGTGGTAAACTAAACAAATCTAATCTAATGTTCAATATGTAACAAAACAGCTTCCTAATTGCTACAATAACAAAGATAATAACGTCAACAACTTAAATATATTCAATTACACTTAGAATTAAAAATACTACAGTTATAAAATTTCAACGAAGCAAGACTTGTAGCACGGGATAAATTATAGTTTGTAGTTAAGACGATTCCCAATATATTCCATCTGGTATTCATACTACTAAATTATGAGATATTTTGATTATCGCAACAAAATCATGATTTATCTCTGCTGCTTACCGCTTCTCGTTAGTTTGTGTTATTCTTCACAAATAAACGTAAAATCAAAGAATAACATCGTTTTCAGACCCGAGGCCAACTGACGTACGATCATGTTTACATTATTTTGTAACAACTAATGGTTCATTTTGTCAAATATTCGATGTTCAGGGGCTATAAATTCAACAAACTTAAGGATGAATCACACTAATGAATCAACCTAACTGAGATTACGTGATAAATCGTCTACCAGTTAATATCAATATTTCACCTTACCAGATCTAATGAAAGACGTGAATTATGTTGTTTTATATTTACAAATAAAGTTAGTGTTTATTTGCTCTGTTCAAATCTTAATCTTTTCTTTATTTATCATGAAATAGTCTTCTTCACACTCAATAATGTACTTATTCCTGATGCTTACAGTCTGACATACTAAATGATTACTTACTGACGAAGATTTAAGTAGATACTTACTTGATGGAAAAGTAGAGGGAATGACTAGTGCAATCAGGTCGAAGGACACACAGAAATTGCGATGGTGAGTGGGTATAACAGTTATACGTACTATAAGTTACCTTATCTTAAACTAAAAAGAAGTATATAAAGGTAAATATGTAGATATATGATTATTATACATCATAGGTACTTACAGTTTAACTAAATCAGCACCAACTTCAAGTTTTCTCTGCATCACCCAACTTCTGGCAGGTAATGCCGTAGACCGATTTTATATATGATGTTGTCTATTCATAAAGCTATAATAAATAAAAATATGATTACCAAAAATATATAAAATAAAAATAATAGATTGTAATAAAAAATAAGTTATTTGTACTGTTTGACATAGTAAACATATTTTTGCAGATGATTTAAAATTTCGGAATTTTTATATATACCTGAACATATTTTAGAATTCATGTATTTAAGTTTGATGACTTCAGTGTTCAAGTCTTAGAAATAAATTCCAATGTTGCGTTCAAAGACTAACGTAGTAAGCTTATAATATACTCATATAATTAGCAGACTACAACTTTTTCTTTTGGTCTTGTAAATGTAATATAAGTGCTTACAGCCCACCTTATCCATTGACACAGTCATTAAGTAGGTACGAGTATCATTTCACTTACACCTGTCAACAAGAAGTTTAACAGAATACATAAATATGCCACTTTATACTTATACTTAATTGAAATATATATTTTACTTCTAATATTTATTTTAGTTTATTAACAGCCTCTGTGATTTGGCGGTAGTGAATGCGACTGCTACGCAGGGGGCGCGTCTTCGATCCTCGTTCAGTACAGAAATGTGTAAGCATGAATGGCTATCTGTGTTGGTCGTCGTTTCCAACAAGTGGTCTAAATGCTATGTTTCGATATTACCAATTGATTAAAGAGGTTAGATACAGCCGCTTGAACTCTACCATAAATGGTAAGCCAACCCCAATGTTAGACTTGAAAAGTGGACCCCAGAATCTGAGGCAAAAGCTTTGGATGCAACTGGGATTAACGCTAGGATGAAGAAAAATAAGTGCAAATCTTTAGAGGGCCCAGCTTGTGTTTCGACATAGCGATGGGCAAGCTGGGCAAAAAGTACGTATCCATAATAATAATGATATAAGATATAACTGTTGTATAATCCGAAATAAAGGCGTAGAAATTTAGTTTATTACATATTTTACTCAATATTCAATTCAATTCTTTACTTTTAATATGTTAATGTTAATGATTAAACTTCATGAAAGTACTAACAGTTACTGAAACACTTCTTGTATTCCAAAAATGTATAATGTTTCTTTTAAAAATAGCACCAAAAGAACATAGATTTCGTTAAAATTATAGAAGTTCAAATATACTTGTATACGTATACAGCTGGCGACTTTATGTCAAACTGTTAATGAAGATTTGTAACCGTCTGATGGCTTTAGTGTGATCTCACAAACGCTAACTTCTTTATCCCAACATTAAAAAAAGAATACAATTCTTGTAATTTATATCTCGCTTTGAACTGATTGTGTGTCGACATCACGAACTAGATGCGAAGTATTTTTGAAATAATAAACGCGATATTACAACAAAGGAATTTAATTTTTTGAAGACATAAGCATTGTAAATGTTCTTGAATATTCGGTTTGATCATCTGGACAGGTAAGTCTGATGAATTAATGTTTGGCCTTCAACACGTAAGCGACCGGAATGGAAAATTTAACAAGTGTAAACTAAAACGTACAAAAATAAACGGTTCAGATAGAAATTTCTTCCGGTCTGTTAATTGTGCGCACCTGTGATAATAAAATCGCTTCTTAATTTAATATTAACAACCAAAAAATTTTCATTTACTCCTCTTAATATCTACCTCCTATTAATGTTTAAGAAACTTTTCTATTTTCTTCTGGAAACTCCATCTTGTATGCTTATGACGTGACATGTTTTTCGCTTTTATGGTGGAAAAAAAATTAGAGGCGGCCATCACTACGTAATTGAAGTGTCAAAAGTTATCTGATTTTACTTGCAAAACGCGTGGAAATATGAAATTTTTCGCGCAACTGAAATCGTTGGTTGGAAAAAGAGAATTCGATATGAGGCGAGTGTCTGCAATCAGCATTCGACCTACATTCCAGCCGTTATTATGCACATGTCTGAGACTTGTATTAGGTGGAATTACGTTGCAGCAACCCACTAATTGAACAGTAAATAACTGGAAGGTAGCCGTAAAAGTAGTGGTAGTAATTGAATAAAGATGTGTTTACGAAATATGAAGTGAAAGTGGCTTGCTTATAATATTTAAGTTTTCGAGATAAATAAATGCCTAATTTCATTGCTATTGTTCTTTGATGTGCCTAAATAAATAAATAAATAAACATTCATTTTAATTAGTAATTTTTAATGTCTGTGTTTATAGCTGATAAGGCTCTATCTATCCTTTCTGCTGAGATGAATAATAAGACCCGATACACAGTTGTTCAACGCATATCCCGATACACAAAATTCAGAACCATTTATTTGGAATAGACGCACATAGATTACTTATAAGATATAGAGACTTATAAACCGTAAAAATTAAAATAAATTTAAAGGTTACTTTAGCAAATAACCTGAACCTGAAGTCTTGGAATTCCTTACGGACGTGTTTCCTACTTGGCGAGGCGTGAAAAAGCACCTGATGAGGCCGTCAAGCTGAGCGCCACCATTGTAGCACTATACCTAAGTGTATTCAAAGGTGACCATCTTTTATGAGATTTTGCCTTCAGCTTAACATCAGGCGAGGTGAAGTCAAATTGACGTGCCATAAATAAAAAAAGTAAAAAATAGGTTTTTGGCATGCTTTACTATTAAATAAAAAATAATTAATTTTGGAACAATGTTTCGCAATATGTACAATCAATATAATTTCATACATATATAAGTATATCTGAATTCTATTACGTTACAACAATATGATCTGAATGATGATGAATTTTAAAAAACAGAGTTAATAGAAAATAACCTGTGAAAAAGAAAAATATTTAAAGCTTTATAATAGGTACTTTTTTTACTTGTAAAACTTGTGAAAACTTGTCTTATTGTGAAAATTACAATCGTTCTTCTTTTATATAATAAACAAAAATTTTATCTAACGGTCACGACATTGACACAGTTTTTAACAACCGCAATCAAACCTATTACGTGTAACAAATACTAATTTAATTAACCGAAAAGGTTATGTTTTATTTCCATTTAATGCACACTAAATGGTTGGTTTTAACAGAAATTTTAACGAAGTACGTTCGCATTGAATTCATCCAATTAAAATTGAAAAAACTTATGTATGCTAACTGTTCAAATTGAGGTAACGATGTCGTTACCGATGCTCTAACAAGGAGAAGTGGTTATTCACTACATACCGTTTAACTTTACACTAACTAGGGTAATGTACGCTAAACCTAAAATGGAATAAAATTATTATCCTTCTAACTAGTATGTATTAAAAAAGTATGATACAATTCAAATAATGTTCAAGTCAAAGATATACAAAAAAAAAATGCGATGAATAAGGTGACTGACTCTGTAAGCCGCCATTGTCGCCGAATTTTGGGCTGATCTGATCTAATAGCCATAAAGTTGCCATTGATGCAAAGAAGATGATGACTTCACATTATCCAGTGAAGTGCAATCAATTAACAAACAGAATATAAAAGTAGGTACGTACCCTGTGAAACCAATTCCAACGTGCTACAGGTAAACGTAAATCTTGCTATAAATTCACTCACTAGACTTAACGAGAACTCACGACGAATGCTAAGCAAGGTGTTTCTTATAGAGATGAGCTTGGCAAGTCTCATGAAGAATGTATGTGTATCTGGTTGAGGTGACTGTTGACTGCTTAAAGAGCTGTGATTACCATATTTACCTGCATTGCGTTACGTTAACCAAGAAAATTTTATACATTTCACTTTTTTTTTAAAGTTAATTGATATTCTTTATTCCATATGTATGTTATATACAATGAAATAAACACGCAGAATACATCTGTAATTATGTCGACTTGAATATCCCAACCCGTATCGTTCCCAGTGCAAAGGTGTCCATGATGCTGGCAACGTTGCTTCACTGAATCGTAATGATTGTCCTTGGCAGCAACAAACCGCAGCTGGAGTCACTGCCTTGGTTGATAATATGGTGGCCAATATTTTCTACTTCTCTTTGACCCCGACCTCCAATGGCCAATTCCTCCATTGCGGTGTATTTGACTCTTTTTCTGATCGCCCCATCCTCAGCTGCTACTACCGGGGCGTTGATGATGCAACTTAAGTGCATAACTACGACAATCGTACGTGACTACGACAATCTCATGAACGATGAACGTGGATTATGCATTAGAAATAATATTTATTATTTACAACAGCTTATTATGCACTCCCCACATTATCCTGTCATCACCCTTATATCATCCTGGAAATATATTTTCCTGATTGCATCCGAGGGCGAGGTGAACTCAGAGTCTGCTTAGGGTCTACCTGTCCTGTCTGGATTTTTTCTGAAGTATTTTCTGAAAAATTAAGCACGCGCATGTTTATATAGGATGAGTAAAACATGATGCTATTCATGCCCTATCTACTACAGTATCACAGAAGACTATATACTAATAGTAAAATCACGAAATGTAGCACTATAATAAATATTTCAACGCACGGTCCTGATTTCGAATAGCCTGAGTAAACTTGGAGAGGCAATCTCTCCGCATTGTACAGGACTAGGCTCAGTCATAATGCACGAAGGTAAATATTAGCGCAGACAGACACGAATCATTAAGAATAAAAAACCGTAGACGAGTCAACTGAGTTTTAATTGCAGTTTTTAGGAAGGATATCGTGATAAGTAAAATTAAAATATCATTTATGTAGTTATTTATAATTAAATATCTTTGTAGTACTTACTTTATCACTTGTTGATTGACGGTTGAGGCATATATATTCAAGCATTTCAAGTTACATATTATCAAATGTTTCATCTTGGTCTAATCTCCATCGCATTCGAAGATGTCATTTTGGAATACGGGATTCGCTTTTCCAGTCTAAACATCGATATTTTCCGTGAAACAACAGCCATCTGGTCTTCACAACCTATTGCTGACATTTAAATGCAGCAGTTAGACCAGTTGATTAACTTTTTAGGTTAGTTCCAACTAACTGTGACGACTATAGAGGCTGTCATTCATCTGATATATTATCATTTGATCTCTATTATCATAAAAATTGCAGATTTAAAAGAAAATAAAATAGTATAAACTAGTCTAAATTTTTAGTTACTCAGTCAAAATGACAATGTTGATGTTGTCAATGTTTAATCTGATATTATCCCGCGTGCAATCTCCGGCGTATTTTCATAGAACAAATATTGTACTTTCAACGTATTTTTTAGATAGCTTGTTTTGTAATACGGGGCTATTGTAATTATATAGATGATAATTAAATTGCGTTCCGTAATCATAACCTGTATGAAAGAAAATACGACCGACCAGACGATGGCGACGATTGACCAGAGAAATTATTTAGGTACTTAAAGTTTCAATTAACTTTTCATTTCGGAATACTCCATTTAATCTACTATGATAACTTTTACATGTTTTAACTTAAGAAGGCGGTTAGGTACAGTCCAAAAATACTTTTCCGAATATGCATTTGCATATCTGCTTTGACGGTTTGTCAAGTTCATAATTAAGAGTCGCGCAGTGGTCTATGAAGCGAGTCATTTTCAGAGTTCCTTTGATGCATAAAATTAGTTCTGTACGCGATGGATGCAAAAGCTACTGAACAGATTTTGATGCTAACATGAAAAATACCTTACATACCTAAGTACTTAAATAACCAAAGTCTCAATGCTGCACATAAGAGAAGCATAAGCAGCACAACATACTTGAGTGAACATGTACGCGCTCATTTCATTTTTACGCAAAGTAAAAAAAAAACAAGGAAATTCCAAGACGCATTATCGGAACACATTTTTTCCATCTGAGGAAGTGCGATAACATGCGGCAAAGGATATTACGTTCAAACTTTTTGTTACTGTCTGCGAGTCCTTCTGTATTGTATATTAGAACTCTTTAATTATGTAAGTTACTTCACTTTTTTCACATCCTAGCCTTTTTGAATAATGTGCAGTTTCAAGAAAATGTATACGCGTGGCATTGATAGACGTTTGGAATTAAGTAGATACTTTTAAGTGCCAGTAAAGTGGAGGAATGAAGTAAGGGAGTTGTTGCAAGATCAATTAGTCCTGTGCCTTCAATTGTGTCTATGGTGGGTTGACGTGACGTCAGAAAGGGGTGGAATCTAGGCTCTGACGTCACTCATCAGTTCCAGTATCACGTCATTATGCTCGGATGTGATTTTTCTTGAAAATTTAGCATGTAAATATCGTTTTAACAATATGGCACAGTGAAGTGTGTGGTGATGGGTGGGAAAAGAATCAAAACATTTTATTGGTATATCATTTCATCTGTAAGTCCTCTATATTTAGATTGAGGGGGGCAGACGCGAGGTATGATTTTAATATCCCCGCACGTTGCCTTCTCACCCACATCAGATGACGCCTTTTTGTAAAGAAGTGTAATATCAAAGTCAACTTTCATTTAAAGTTTAACATTCATAACAACGATAGGTATTTACACAGAACACTATTTTGAATTTAAAATATAAACCATGTCGTGGTAATAAAAATAACACATCTTAATTCAAATAGCCTGTCAACGGTTTAATAACTTTCTTTAATTTCTACACCACAGACCATCAAATGCTTAACGAGACCATCTTTATAACAATTTTGGCTTCATTCCAACTTTAGATAACGAAGCACGTCCCTATTCGATTAAATGATATTTATATTACACGACCTGCCAGAAAATTCTAATGAGATTGAGTAAGATTCAAGCGTCGACATTACAATAACAATTTCACACCAAGTACTTTATGCAAGATTGAGCGTCCGACGTTCATTCTAGACTACTAGTTCTGATATGAATCTATATTACGAGATTGGCTAGACTATCGGGCACGGCTCGGTATCGCCACGTTGGAGTTTAAATACTTTTCGAATGATTGATAGTGTTCGCTTTACACGTTGTTGGAAGCGTTTTGATTGAGTGTGGGCTTTTTGTTATGTTTGATCAGTTAACCGACTGTCTGCCTGATTGGCTGCCTTCAACATTAATTCTTAAACAAGACTCCATTGTGCTTGGCTTGCTTATGGAGCATGATATACGGCAGCGGCAGATCTTAATTTCCAGATTATTTGATTTACCAAGATCTAGGCAAGAAGAAGGTAGACATGAGGAAATTCTAAGTTCGATCATAGTTTACGAGCGATTCTCTGATCTACCAATTTTTTTTCAAAAGAATCGGTCAAGCCGTTTCAGAGGAGTTTACAGACAAACACAACACAAATTTGTTTTTTAAGTTCAGCCGCATCTCAGTTAGACTAAAAAGGTGACCCCGAGTTGGAATAGGCTTAGAGAATGATGACTAATATTGAAAATGTGAAATTTTGTAAAGTTAGTGAAGATGTTTGGATATTTCCTCGTTCCCTAGACGCTGAAACGGCTGAACGCATCTAGATGGAATTAATGTACAGGAATACATATATTACTTTTATTTCTGGAATACGTTTACGACTACTACTGTTATTACGGGATCAGTATTCAACGAGGGCTTTGGGCATTAACTAGTAATGCGGTATGCAAGGAACTAAATCCCACGTATGCAAACTATAGAATGAATGAAGTGCTGTGGTTTTCCCAAGCGACTACAATAATGATTCTTCAGTATGGGGTCGGCAGTAAGAGTGTAACGCGGTGTTGTGTTAATGGTGTTGCACCTGTCCCTAGATCACGGTAACCACTTCCCCTCAGGTGGCTGTGTGGTTGTTTGCTACTAAGTGGATTAAAAATTTCAAAATTCATCGACAATACATAGACGTGTAATGCTTTTAAAATGTTAATATCTTCGTAAATATAAGCGGTAAAACAACCTCCGCCAATAAACCATTCTATATTTCATATGGTAGACAACCCCACTGAGAGTTCTCAAATGATATCGAGTGTATTAAAAGTCGAGGAAAAAATACGTTTTTTGCTGAAAATGATCATAAAATAAAACAGTTAATACTTTTGCAGTGTTATGAAGGAAATATTATTTTATTATGATGTATTACGTGAGATTGAGCTATATTGAAATAAAATACTCTTGAAAGAACTTACAGATTTTAATATATGTACAGTACGGCACGAAAATAAATTTATGGAAAATAAACTGTTCAGCTTATAAAAACCAAAGTTTAAAGCAAGCAAACCAAAGCTTTAATAGAAAATCTAATCAATCTGAATCATACCCTTTAAATCAGCAGATAGAAGAAGGATAATAGAAGTTTTATATTGGGTCGGCAGCACAAGCGTGATTCCCCTGGTGTTGCAAACGTTCATAGAGCACGGTAACACGGTAACTTGGTAAAAAAACTAACGTAAATCTTTATAAACATTGACGTTCGGAACATGAATAAAAATGACGTTAAAAATCAATACTAAATAATAGCAGACCAGTTTCAAAAAGCTAGGAATGGTAGCTGGGGCTTGGTGCGAGCTTTGTTTGATTGATTGCAACACAAACACAGATTTTTTATTCCATCATGGTTGTTTACCCATCCGATGCTGGAGGCTTTACTTTTGTTATATAACTCCCCGGAAGAGTCCAGCCGTTTAAATTTTGTATTCCGTTGATAAACTTATCATATTAAGGATTTTGGATTGGCATTTCAAACATCTGCGCTTGCAAAGTTCTGTTTGGTAATACAACCATCAGTGTCTTGTAAAATAATAGAATACAAGAGATAAATCACAATTTTGTACTCCTTGTACAAACTTCTGGGTGCCTATGCGTATCTTAAAAAATATTTTTACTAAATTGAAGAAATTTGTAAAAAATTGTTTGTCAAAATCTGCATAAAGTATTCAAATGTTAATAAATTTTAGTAAAGAACAACTGAAATATTTGAACAAATAAAACTGAACGTATTTATTTAATTAGTCATAAATAGTGTATTATGTATATTACAATATATAAAATAAAATCGTATTAAATATTTAAAAAATAATGAAAGTATAGTATGAATTTTTTTAAAAGACTTTGTGGTACCCGTATAATTATTGATCTTTTTTCATCTATACTATAATGATAGTGGTTGTGTTGTATAGGCCCTTAAAAAATTTGCGAGTTTATGAAAACATTTTTTGATTAAGGAATCCATTTGTATGGTACTTTTTTTTTAAATTAAGTAATTCTTACCAGAGTCCAATGCACAAACACTAATGACTCTTATAAGAATTTACTTTTGAACTATATAAATTGCAATGGGTTGGAATGGACAGATACGCAAAATACCAAAATAGCGAAATTTTGATTAGCAAGAGGACAGATTTGCATAAAGGCAGATTATCCCTATCGCTAGTTAAATATTTATTTTTGTAAATGTCTAACAATTACAATAAAATATTAGTACTTTATGCAATGCATTTTAAACCACCTGAGTAGAGTTTAGGCTTAGTTCTCTTCTCTCTCTCTCCAAATTTAAGAACTGCGCTCTTGTTGGTGTAATAATCGCCACTACTTCTTGTCCCCTGCCAACCCCTTGAACTCCTGATACGATGCAATTTGTATCATTTTCTTTATTTAGGACATAAACGTTCCTTTTGACCCACTTCCTCTCTTTACCTCTACCTTCCCTTTTGTGATATTTGTTAATAACAAGTCGTGTTTCGTTTTTCGATTATTCTTAATATGGACCTTCTCTCCTGTACACTGGTTTTTACTTATTTGTTTGTAATCCATTATGTACAGCTTATCCCCTTCACCCTTCTCCAGGACCGCATCCACATTCTCGCATTCTCCAGCCTATCTCTGTAACTGTGTTATAATCCACGTTTCACATCCATAGAGAGCAATACCCCAAATATAAAGCAATATAAGCAATGTTGTCTGCAAATCTAACAAATTTAATAGTATCCTCATTGAATGTAACCCGCTAGCATCTTTAATTCATTTTCTTTACCTTCTTTTATCAATTTAATTATCCTATAGACTGCTAAAAGCAAAGCAACTAATGTACCGACAGTGATACTGAAATACTGAGACAGGAACTTTAAAATAAACACCCTTAACATCATCCAGTATCAGTATTCAAAGTAATAAAATAATTAGGTCAAAGATTTGACATTCCTGTTTCAGTAGTGAGATCACTTTTGCATCACTGGCCAAGAATCTCTGCTATTCAACAATAAAGGGCAATTAAGAAATTTATTGTAATAGCTCTATCTAGGCCGTCCATTACGCTAACGATCACTAATTTGGGCCTTCAATCTCTAAACACAAATCTAATATTATGGTAGTTACAACATTTTTTATATGTTCTAACTACAAGATGTGCTGACAATTATCATTAAGGAATGAGTTACATGAATGGTGTTGTAAAAATAAAGTTGAAATGCGGTGGGACAAAGGAATGTATGCTAAGTCAGCTTTATGATGATGATTTTGGTATACTCTCTTTATTTTATGTAACTACTAGCTGTTGCCCGCGGTTTAAGTTTTTGATTTTTATTAATTACAAACATACACACACAAGAACATATTTTTTTTCTCCCTCTTTTCCCAGTCTAATTACATAGAGGCTGACTGCCGATATTTTCTGTAACTGTACAGGCGATATAGAAGTACTGTAGTTAGACCAATTGTTGGACTTTTCAGGGCTTCAACTACCCGTAAAGTCTGCCACAGATGTACGTATGATAATCGGGACCGACGTGTTCTCCGAGGCACGACCATACCAGTACAAATATCCATTCATGCATACAAATATTAGAGCATTAAAATTAGAGTTTATTTATATCACGAGGGATGAGTACGAATTACATTCGTCCCAAAACAACAATCTGTGGTAATATATCCCCATGGGTCTTTTTCCTTATAACTTCAATCAGAACTAGTTTGAGAGAGAACTGAAATTTCAAATGTAATTAGGTACCCTTCCTTCATTAATGTTATGAAGATGAATAAGATATATAAACAATTATTGCCAACAAACTAATTCATAATATATTTTAGAATTAATTGGTTTGTTGACTATAGTTAGATATATTAGACTATAGACTACAGTTATATATATAGTTGAATAATTGTTCATATATCATCTTTATAAGATTAATGAAGAAAGGGTATCTAATTACATATGAAATTTCTTAGAACACAAAATCTCGTACATAAATTATTTGAGTGCAGTAGGCAGTACTTGTCACTTGCCAATGCCGTGGAGGACAATATAAATACATACATGTGCCCACGCCCGTAATCCCCGAAGGGGTAGGCAAAGGTGTATTAAACACCCACATTTCACCAATTATGATTTTCAATCCCACGTATTAGGGGTCGAGAATATAGCCGCCAATTGAACACTTTGTAACAAATGAGTGTTCCGAAAATAATTTTCTAACCGAAAATGTTGCAGCTAAATAAATTTGGAAAAAAATGACCCGATTCCTTGCTATGCGCTGTAAATCGCAAGGGAATTAATTACGTGCTTAGCCGCATAAGCTCTACCAATTAATATCTAGAAGAGTATCAGACGGTCTCCAATATAGATAACATTCCCATTGCAAAATGAACGATGTGCAAACGTGTCCTACTTACTATAAATACTCGAAGCAATATCATATTTCAGAAACATACAAGCATCCAAACAAAAAACGCATTATAGTGCCTAAATAAACAACATTATTAAAATCGATTCCGTAGCTCGCAGTGCGTTCTCATCAGTTGAGTATGCCGCATCCACATTTTAAAGATGATTTGTTTAAAAAGCTGCAACCAGAGGCCTCGTGATGAATATCGCAACAGTATATTGAAATAATGATCCTGCTTTGCACTGCATTCAATGGTATTTTGCATACAATATGGTAGATGGATTTATATTAAAATATGGCCTATGTCAGTGCCGGTTGCTCACAATAAATTATTCATTGCACACAGTCAATTTTCTTTCAAGATAAACAGATCTTGAATAAGTTTATCAAATTTACAAATACATTACATTTCTATTACATATTATTAAGACAAATTTAAATGATTTATAGCGATAGCATGATAGGTATAAATAACTTGATCCATTGATCATTGCTCTACAGAACTCATTATCCAATATCAGTACAATAGTTTAATAGTAAACCACGATGTTAGATCTAACTTTTTCGTAATGCATAATGAACAGTTGGTACTTTTTGTCTGTATCTATTGACTAACATTGCACAACGGATGATCACATACCTACCTATTTGTATACGATCACCTTATTAAAAACCAATTAGTATACTAGTAAACCAAACCAAATAAAAGTCATAAAGTCAGAACTAACTGCTTCCTTCATAGGATGGGTATGCGTTATCAGTATAAAAGCGCAGGTAATTCGATGTATAATGTAGGAAGAATAATATCCAGCCAAGAGTCATTGTCCTTACCCACCATACCTATACATAATTTGGTTCACCTACAATTTAGATTTCTTATGTTATAAATTAAATAGTACTAATAGTAGGTTAGCTTTTTTAATGTGATATAACTCATATAACTTAGATTGTTGAAATTGACTTCCGCAATCTATGTTAATTTGTAGTTCATCCACATTATTAAAAGTATTTATGATAGTTATTGCGAATCCATGCAAATATGGTTTTGTTAGAATAAATGGTTCTTTTCCAGTTTTCTCTACATCTTCGGTCTTTATAAAAGTGCATCAATACATTCAGTACATACAGAGGTGTGGGCCCTAAACTATCAACTTGACTTTCTCGAGTGTCCTGTCCACACCTATCTTCATATATTTGTGAGTCATCTTAAGCAATACAAATCTACTCGATGCTGCCATGAAGTTCTGTATATAACATTTTATAAGAAACAATTCAACCACACATTGTTCTTATGTAACTTAGCTATTCAGGCTGCGCACGGTGTGGACGTTTCCAAGAAGAACTCCCGGACTTTTATAAGCTTACCTAGTTGATAAATAATTGAATAGAATATTTATGTTTAATTGGTCTTAGAAAGGCTTTTCAAACTTGCCTTAATCTATGTAATAGTGGGAGTTACGATCGTAACTGGTACTGTTTCCTGGCTTACGCTTGTATTTTGGAGCACAGTGTTCACTCTAGTACTATATATTGACTATACTCGTACATCACGATCTGTATATAGGTATAGGCACGAACTCGAGAGTTCTAAATTGTGCTCAAAATGCACTCTATACGCGCAGTATAGTATTTGTTTTTTGAGGATAGCATGGGGTGTAACGGTGGTGAACAAATCTATCAATAAATAGATTATATAAAAACAATCCGCGCGCGCCAGTCTCGTTTCTCAGGCGACTTAGGTGCACGATTAATGTCGATAGGTATACTACCTGTAAGTTCTTCAAATGTAGTAAATTGAAATAGCCTTTGTCTATAAGTAAATATTGAAATGGGTGCTGTAGTTAATAGGTATTCAGGGCAGTATGTAATGTGAAAATGCGAAAACGTCATAGCGACGTACGCTATTTCAAAAATCGTTATGATTGGTATCATCGTTCAAAGTTATATGCACGTAATGTGCCTACAAAGGTGGACTTAATGCCAAAGGCATTATCAACCAGACAATCTTTGGGTGATACAGACATAAGTTGAAGTAGGTGTTCGAATGGTTTTAATGCAAGTTAAATCTCACACATATCTACCTAATATAATATACATACATAATAATATAGTGTGTCTACATATTATTATATAACTATTTAGGTAGAAACTAATATTACGCAATGTTGAAATTCAATATTGTAGTTAGCTATTATGTTACCTCTATGGGTTAATATAGATCTGACGTACTGAGTACTTGAACGTAGCATGGTTAGTGGACATTCTGATTTCCAGTAACTGTGCAGTGTTCAGTGTTGCATATAGTATCTATATTCCAATGAGAATTGGTTTGGGAATCATAATAATGACCCAGTGATTACCCACTTACACTACAATGATGAAAGTTAGCTCCAGTTTAGTCTAGTCAAATGTTCACCGGGGACAAAACATTATCTTGGAGTGAGTCACACTCAAGCAGTGAACTCAACATGTCATAAGCAGTTTTTTATAACACTTAGGTGGCAGACAAGCACACGACCCAACTGATGGGAAGCGTTTACCGTGGCCTATGGACGTTTGCAACATCAGAGGCATCACAATCATGTTGCCTACCCTGTAGAAACCTTCTAATGCCCTTTTTGAAGAACCCATATTGTAGTCGCTTGGGAAAACCACGGCAGGGAGTTCATTCCACATCTTGAGCATGCGCGGGATGAAACTTCTTTCATACCGCACAGTGCGCACTGTTTCCGGTCGTAGTGTATTCATCTGAAAATATTAGTTCTATACTAAAGAAATAACACCTAAATAACCATGTATAATTCAGTTTTCATATGCACACAGTGTAATATTCATAATATTGTATCATCACCAGAAAAAAATGTCTTATTAAATCAATGCGTAGTCATTCCTCGTAAGACGCAACGGATTAAAAAGTAACATGTACCCATTCATAAATATAAATACATTCGTGTACAAAATTTGTGCCTGTCAATAGCTATATCGGAATTATGACGAATAGCAAGTTTTACTAGCTGTCCATTTGACGAATGTTGAACATGACCTTACAATTTATATCTTAGATCCATAAATCATTCTTGAACGCCCGATCAAAACTGACGTGGAGCTCTCATACCTTGTAACCTCTCGAGATGTAACGAACCAACTTTTTTCCGTATCGTAAGTGTTTGCTTCGGATGAATAGCAATAAAAAGTTTATGATTATGGCTTTCATGGAAATAAAATTGTGTGATCAGAGAAAGGAGTTATAGGCGTGAGGCAGGAAGTATTCAGTATATTCTTTTGATATCTAAAGAAAATAGACTCTTTTCATGTTATTTATTGATAGTCAGTCTCAAAGTGTTGAGATGAAATGTAAATAATATAGCCATCACTATTCTAAGTAAAAGCGGTGAGCATACAAACTATTTTTAACATTTAACATGTTAACAACATGGTTACTATAATAGTTATTTAGACCATTGGAATAATTGTAAACTTTGAAAATAATAAAGACTATTTCTGGTACTGCAAAAATATACTTTACCAACAATACTAAATGTGGTTTAACATAACTTTTATTCAACTACCACTGCTGCACCAGAACGTCGTCCCTAAATCAGTAAGTAGCTGTCAGCACGCAGATGAGGTTCATTAGGGCACCAAAGACCTTGATTGGACCCCAAAGATTACGGTGCTGCTAAAGTGATTGTCCAAATAGTTTTTAACGCATTAAAAGAAGTTTTTACTTCAAAGAGGTGTCTAAATCGGTGAATGAAAGGAAAAATATTACAGAAGTAATGGTTATTGCACAGTGTACATAAGTGGTTATAATGACACGCTCCAACAAATTGCCACGCGAATCCTGAGCAGTGATAAATGGAACTGTGACGGGCGCTTGGAATAAAGGCCTAAGTGTCGGTTGCAATCATATAGCCTATTCAACTAACCAATGAGCTAGAAAGCATATTATGGATGACACACTTTCATTTGAAGCATAGATCTTTAGTCCATGCATCTTTATTTCCATAATAAATTATTTTCGTACCAATTTGTCTGTTATCAAAACAACTAATAGAATTCATGAGCAAAATGCAAAAAAACTAAACCATTTAAAAATTTTGTATTTTCACGTGATGTAGACATCGAAATTTAATTTTACTACCGTACTAAAAAAGGAAGACATAGGTAGGCACAACTTATCATATTACCAAAAGAGTGACGATTGTCAGTGTCAAGGCAACGAGTTTGGGTTTAACATTGGAGTGGTTAGAGTTCAACATAGTCGGTTTGAGTCCTCCATATTCGCCGTGCCATTCGACAAAGAGTTCCGTGTAGATTTCTGCCGTTTGTTATTCAAGAATGGACATGGTAATCCAGAAAATTTGTGATTATGTTTTAACAATTATTTACGAAGTAACAATAACTCAACCATAAATAATATTAAATTACTGCAACATTGAAAGACGTAAAAGAAACTGGGAATACTTCTCGTCATTACCACATCCGATCAACTTATAGTTTAAAGTAAACCGCACGGGCACGCGATCAAAACTCATTCAGCCAATTAGGCTTGGGCAGTGTTGCAACCAATCATCGTTTGACACAAGTCAAATAGAAGTTTGAGCACTTTGATTTGATTGATACAAATCGAGTTCATCGACTGATTTATCAGGCCTCGATTTTGAACGAAGTAATTAACTTTCATTGCCACATTATGTAATACTTATTACCTTAATTAAGAGCAAAACATAAAATGGAACTGATATAATCTGTTCAGTATGTATCTGAAATTTAAAATGTCCAGAAAAAGCTGCTTTCAAACTAATGGTACATTTAAAACTCTCAATACAGAAACTTCAGTGAAATGTTTGAATACGAATGTGTTTTAATTTATACTAGTTCTTAAGTGGACTCATCATCACTATGAGCACAATTCCCTGTTTCACTTCCCAATTCCGAGTTCCATTGACCTACTCTTCTCTCAGTATAAAGTGATTTATAAGATTTTTAGAGGAGTAACTGCCACCCTTAGCATTAGACTAACGTGCTGGAATGCGTCAGGGCTTCATACGTTGTTTGCATGTCCACGAAGATTTCAGTGGTATCCCCAAGGCCCAATTACTTCTTAGATTTTAAGCGATCAAGTTAAAAAATATGTCCTAGAAACATCAGATATAGAACTCACTTTTAATGAAAACATTTTAAATATTGATTTAAATCGTTGACTTATTTAAAAACTTAATATTATTCAAGTGAATTCAAAGTAAATAAACGTAAAAAGTAAATACAGAAAGATCTCTTAACCACAACCGTCGTACAAAGCTGATATCCAAAGGAAATTGACCGTAAAAATATAACAATCCATCATGTTAGTTTGTTTTATTGTACTCGGTGGATGCTAGGAGATTATTTACATTGAATTGATGAGCATCCCAGAGGTTAACACCATCTGACCTTAACCTTAGCATTGGTGAAAGTAATTTCACCTACGATGCGCGAAAAGATGACTGACGTATATTTTGCTTTTAATCCTTGTCGTATATTTAGCGTTGTTTTTAAATTAAATAAAAAAATAAATAGGATGCTTATTCTTTTTTTTACCAGACTGCAACATTAATTTGAGTGCAGTCACATCATCTATGAATTGAGTCTTTCACAATTCATAAACTCTTGGTCGGTAATCATACCAGTAATGAAACTTCTAGATAAGATATTTGCGCTGGAGCATATTAATGAATGTCGCGACAACTCGTAATCAATTTATATCAATACTGCCAATGGACCACTCTGTGCTTGTTAGCCAGCATTAATATAAATTGTAACCCTAGGGTTGTTACATGATACCACAAGTTACCAGACAGAAGTAGAAAAGATAACTATAGCCTAAGAAATGAAATTCTGTCAATTTACCAAATTTTGGATGAATTTTACCACTGAAAATTCATTCATGTGAACTGGGTTTTCACTTATTGAAATTCATTCCATAAAATACTCGTACGTAGAGTTCACTTATAAAAAGAATTGCACTAGTACAGAGCTGGATTGAACGATATCTGCCGAAGTATTGATTGCGAAAACAAATCCTAGTGCAACTGATGATCTGAAGAACGTAGTCGAGGTAGACAGACTACCGTACAGGCCAATGTCCAAACATAGATCACAATAAGCTGACATCGAAAGGTAGGAAATAAAAATTAAATTACTTTTATCTGAGTTAGTCAGTACTTATTTACGATTTACGAAGTTTTCTCTTTACTTCTGTCATAAGACTTCGCTGGCATTTTTAACGGGCAGCGCAATTGACATTTTCCTGAGAAAATGATGGGTCAATTATTCTTTATTTTTAGCATTAAAAAGAAGAAAACAAAACTCATTCAAATATTGCAGCAGGCAACCCTACTCGTCATCTATTCGAATTAAAGCAGAACATGTGTGGCATCTGCGTATATGCATCGGGACAGACCGATCGTAAATACTGGTATCAGCTTTAACAAGAACATGTAGGTATATACTGAACCATTACAGGATATGTCGACAATGGTTTACTGTGTTATCCCATGTAAATTGTATAGTATACTTATGTTGAATTAATTTTAGTAGAATCGTTGTAGTATTCTGCATGATAACTTTCAATCATATTGTGTACTATGTTTGTACTACTTACTTGGTAAAAATCGTATGGTTTATCAAAACCCTGGAACTAAAAACCGGCCAAGAGTGTGTGTGGCCTGAAGAGCACTTACACAAAATATTCTTTCGTATTTGAGAAGACATATTTTTAATCCTGTAACAAACGTTATAAACGTATAAGTTGAATGTTTTGCAATTTTTTCGACATTTTACACCATGAGTTGAGCAAAAAACAGTAGCATTCCGGCAGTACCACTAGAAGTGTAAACTTGATAAAATACTTACATAAAGAGGTATCATGTGTAAATTGTTACAATTGGCGAATTGTCACAATTAGTTCAAAAGGTAACGGTCAGTTCAATGCTTTTTTCCTATATCAAAATATTTTTTCGAAATATGCCCGAAGTGCCTAAAGAAGAATTTCACTAAAAAAAATTACTTATTTTAGGTGTAGTTAAAGGCTTTATTCATATCATATCATTTTGTGAGCGTGACTAAAAACTACCTATTTCAAAGTCAAATTTGAATCTGAAAACATTCTAGAGTTTAAGCTGCGAGCACACGAACGAACGGGTTAGGTAGTCAGCACAGAGCCCTAAAATATATGAAAATTATATGAAAGTTATAAAGACACAACTACGAGTAGCATACCCTTTTATCATATCTGTCAGTTCAATTATTTATATGCTATTAGGTACATACGGGTTCACGTAAACTGGTAAACTAAACGCAAACTGATACTGATCAAGTTAAGTAACCGCAGTAAATTAATGGCCTGGTGACCAGATACATTATCCGGAGTATCAACCTAGCTTTCTGTTGGTCATTAATCTATTGATGCCTACGTTTCAGTTCGTTTATCAATTGTACTTTGTTCAAGGACTATTCATCAGAAGGGGAGTAGATGCAAAAATAGTGTCCTAAGCACAAAATATTCAAGTAAATTCAGATGTCTGTTATATAATTTTACCTTATTTGTTACTAAATAAACTAAAAATGTAAATGAATTACAAACTTAGCACGTAGTTGATATGAATATGAGGTCAATACAAATTGTATACTCGAAGTTGACCATCTAATGTATTCTTTATGACGTAGATTATAGAATACAAAATGAATGAAGACTCCGAATAGAAGCAACTCAAGTTTGATTGATGGTAGAAGATATATCTCTTTAAAGTATGTTGAATATTAAACGATGATGACTAAACATAAATAAATGAGGTACTGTTTATAAAATCTGTGTATGCTTTTCATATTAGCATAACGTCTGCTGGCATCCAATGAATTGTTTATGATTACTTTTTAACTTGTCGACAACTCATAATATCATGTTAGTTTAAGCTCGGTAACGCCTTTTTATCATTGACGATTTGTATTAGGCGTTACTTAGTGATTGAAATTATATCGATAATATATTTTATATTTCGATAACATTTTGATAGTCTTTACTTTATACTATAATTACTTGTCCGCTATGATTTAATGACTGAGTCTAACTCTCGAGACTCAGTCATTAAATCAGTCATTAAATCTGAGTTTAGTTGTTCTGGGCCTGCCAAACAACTGTCTAATTCAAATCTAGATCTACAAACCTAAAAATTTTGATAGCTGAGAAGTTTTATGTTGTAAGGATTTTTTAGACCTAGGGTCTAAATGGTGGTGAATAATGGTTTACGAATATAAGAGCGCGTGTGGCGGTGTAATCGGTTGCTAAGAATTCAGTGAATGGTCAATATTTACTAGTGGATGCGACAGGTGATGCTGCAATTAGTTTTTAAGATTTCTTGTTACAATTATTGCCAAAAACCATTGAGTTAATGGGGGAGGAGAAGTAGAACGTAGGAGACAATCTTTCCTTGCAATATTAGGTAAATTTCATTTTAAACAAGAGAAAATGCGTTAATATAATTTACTACCCAGTATTTATTTCGTCCGGTGTATCTGATAGCTTAACATTGATATAAGTAAGGGCAGAAAGAACTTGGTACAAGTTTAGTAATGTCATTACTGTGTACTCACAAAGTAAAACTGAATAGAAAGACCTTTTAGAATTCTATATTTGAGTATATTGTGAGTACCTTTTTAGGTAAGTGCCCATTCTCTAGTTATTGGGAACGTATAAGATATTAATGAATGTAAATCTTTTGTTTTTAGGATTCCGTACCTCAAGAGGAAGAAATCGAAACCCTTGTAGGATCATTTCGTTATCCGTCTACGCGTCTGTCTGTCTGACAAAACCAAGATATCAAGTTGAAATTCAAACCGAAAACTCAGGTAGCCAGTGAAAAAATAAAATTCATTCATCAATGCAATCAAAAGATGCACACGTTTAAGTAGCAAATTAATGCACCCCGATAAGCGGGACTTCCTTTCTTTTAGCGACTCTACACATTAGTTAACAAGGTGACAAATATTGTGGCAAAGTTATAAATTTTGTATTGAGAAAAATAATTAATGTAGAGACTTTCAACTCTGCCGAGCAGAAAAATTATTGTGGAATCGAAAAAATAAATACACAAAATATAAATACGCACCTGTATTTTACTATAGACCTTTTATGATATAGCTTAAATAACTGTATTTTTAATAATACAATAATTTCAAGTTCTTATAGTACCCTCGGTGTGCGAGTCTAACTCGCACTTGACCGGTAGAGATTATTTAGAAGTTAAAGGAATGATACTATGATTTCTAATATACACGGTTTGGTGATTGATATATTCATCTGTTGAACTTAAACATTTGTACGTAAATCTTGAATGATTCATCTGAGTAACAATTTGTCTTTAGCATGCTGGATCGCATTAGTCACATCCTTTTATAAAGCCGATTTAAACTGTTATGAGATCTTAGAGTAGGGTGCTCAGCGCTACTCTCACCCACACGTACATTGTTCCACTGTATCAGAAAAGATCTTTTCATGTTTGTCTAACAAGCAACGTGTCCGATTTATTACACTGTTTTATCTCCTGACAATGGTGAATGTTACTATAAGGATACTCTTTAATGCTAAGAATTAATCGTCCGTAAGCATTTTAATTTAAAAAGTTTCAGAAGTTTTTTATTATATGTTTAGTCTATTGTACAATATTTTTTCTTAAAATATAACTATACAAAATGGTATACAAAGTGCTGTTGAATAAAACTGAATAAATCCCAATGATATAATGTCATAAAATAAATAGAAATCAACATAAAATATTACAGTATTTTATTTTGTCATTACAACTACTTTATTACAGTTTGATTAAATCAAAACTAGTCATGCAAGCAACATAATTAGATACAGAAGGTGAATTCACTAGTTAACATTATTATTCATCATTAACTATTATATTATAGGGTTTATTTTAACTTGTTGTATCCAATATTTCCATTAACAATTTATTCCACCCCATACCAAAAAGGTAAAAATCACCCAAGCGGCTAATGATGCGGACCTTTTTCGAAAACATGTAACTAAATTATTTATTTCCGAAACCAATTTCATCTACAAAACGAATATACTTATGACAAAAGTGATTAACTAATTTTAACTGAGCAATAAAATCAATATTTGAGTACTGTGTATTAATT
This sequence comes from Pelosia muscerda, assembly GCA_963691645.1. Lineage (NCBI taxonomy): Eukaryota > Metazoa > Arthropoda > Insecta > Lepidoptera > Erebidae > Pelosia > Pelosia muscerda. Next base: position 11,061,830 of record OY829113.1, read on the forward strand.
AGCCTGTCGTCATAAATTGTGTTAATAATTAGATACCTTTCGCATCAAATCGTTTACCATACCTTTTAAATCACATTATTTTTGACAGTTTAATTATTTCGTTGAACACTTATGATTATTTTTTTCACCTTGACAAGTGACTGCCGACCAAATTATGGTCCATAAAACTAATAGATAGGTAGTAACGGGCTACATTGTGTGCCGGGTTATTGCACTCATTGTAGTATTTTATAACCTGAAGCTCCAATCTTTCGGATAATAATTAGGTAACATGAAGACAAATTCATAGGTCTCACAGTCGAATCCAAAGTTTACACTTTATAACCTTTTATTGTTTGCTTGTAGTAATTGACTGGAATGTCGGCTTTCTTGGAAGGGATTGAGTCCATACCTCCTAACCCCGAGAGGAAAATATCTGCACCAGAGTTTTATGCATCAATCTACAAATTGGTAACAGGCTAACTGGTTTAATGATGCACACCCTCGGTTGTAGAGTCCTTGAGGTAGAAGCGTCTTCAACCATCCGTGCAGACAAACGAGGTTACCAGTTTTTATCACCGGATTCCATGTTACTGATATTAAATCTATCTTGGACAATGGATTGTTTTGGGTTTCTTGATTTCAAAAGCTTAAAGCTCTTGAATACAAGTGACGTTTCATGAAGAGAACTTGCGTACGAGTGAACGAAAGTCATCAATCACTTTTATTTACTCGTACGCAAGTGTTCTGAAGATATTCCGCAAACGCAGATGGTTCTAAGCACTCAATTGCAATGTGTCCTTTGCTTTTTTAAACCACATAGGTGACAGACAAGCACACAGCCCATCTGATGGAATGTAGTTTCATAGGTGTAATCATTTATTCAAACTTAGGAGTTGGTATTTTTTTTAGTATGCTTTTTTATAATATTTGAAAAGAATATTAAAAACCGAAATGACTATTATTCCCTCTAACCCTTTCAACTAAGCTCAATGGCTGGTGTTAGGTGTGAGTTCACGTCGGTATATCAGATTCGAACCCGGGATATCTCAATCGTAAGGCCGATTTCTTAAACACTAAGTTACCAACGCATTAAGTACTATTATTATTTAGCACACGTTTTTTATTAGTTCCTTTCTGCATTTAGATAATTTATCAATTAGTATTTCCTTTATCTAGAATTAGCTATATATAATTGACATTCCCTTAAAATAATATATTATAAATATTTTATAAAGGCACAACTGTACCGTCGGAAGTTTACTTAATATTTTTTTCATTCCATGGTTTTCTTGAATCTACTATATAGTTATAGGTTAGATTGTATATTGTATTTCGTATATTTTATTATTGTTAAGTTATGTACCCACACATAGCACTGAAACCGAGCTTTTACTTTAAAGTTCAGGGTTAGAGTATTTTCTTTCAATAATTTGGTTGATCTTCATGACTTTATAATCATTTGGTTGAGGGCGGCCATTTAAACTAAAACTGAAATACACAGTAACGGTATCAAATTTCCACACACGCGGAGTCCCTAGCAACAACCACTAATATTTAAGTATGTTATTAGTATCATTATCCTCAATTTAATAAACCTCAACTAAGCTATTGTTCAAGTTATTTAAAACCGTACCGTAATCCTATAATTAAATTACCTAACAGTTTTAAGGTAGAGCAGTTACGGGTAATGCGATTAAGCAATCCAATATAAACGAAATGGCGCCGTGCACAAATTACCAATCAATGGCGACCCTAAGAGCGTGTAATTAACAGCTGCATTAGTAGCTTGCATTATGCATGACGACGAATCTCTGCCGCACTCTGTTATCTGCTATATGTATTTCGCTTACAAACATTAACATAATTACAAACGTTTAGCTAATTTTAATTGAACCATAAATACTCCAAAGTCATTCAATTTATGTAGTGGTACAGTTTTGTTTGTACAAGCAATTAGGGATTGTCTGGCAAAATATTTTAATCTTAAATGTTATACTGTAACAAATATCATCTCTGAATAGTAGCAAATCCTTTCTTCAAAATAAAATAAACGCCTAAGGAATTTGAAAATTATATTATTTTATCATCATAATTTACGCGTAAATAATTCTATATTTAAATTACGTATAGTTAACAGATTCATACAATGTCTGCAAACTAAAAAAAAAACTAATTTAACTGAGATACGTTTTGTGTAAGCACTGGATAAGTTTTTTATTGTTAACAAGCAGAAAGCCGTGGTCATGGCGAGCGATGATGATATCTCGTCGTATGAATGATGACTTCGTGCTGAGCCTCTGGAAGCAGTATCCACAGATAGACATGAAGCCGCGAGACATGGCACGAATATGGAGATTTGACCGCACTTTATACACTTACTTTTCTAAAATGAATAACAAATGAGAATTGGAATTCCATTCTTCAGATTAAAGATTCAAAATTATTCGTTTACCACATTAGTACAGTTGGATGGTTGGTTGTTACTGGATGTTTCTATGTATAACATGTGTGTATTTACAAGAAAAAGTGTCTAAATATGTTATGCACATTCTAGAATCCGTAACACAAGCTCGTTAACCTATGCTTACCATGGGTCTAGGTGGCGTTGTCTGGATTGTCCTAGAATAGAATATTATTTATAATAGGTAGGTACTTAAAGTTGTGGGTAAATCAACAAATTTTGTGTTTTACCTACATAATACTATTAAAAGATTATACCCACTAATTGAAGAATCTGATTGTTTGTTTTAAAGCGCTAATCGCTTCGTTAACCTACACGTGTGATTTGAATTATTTTTGTACTATTTAACTTCTGCATCTTCGTCAGCGTCACAAGAGATTTCCTACATTTGTAAATTCCTACACCGTGCCATGATCATAGCATAATGTTATATACATAAAACCTTCCTATTGAATCACTATACTATAGTTTAAAAGATCGAAGCCTACAATAGGGAACGACAGATAGGGAAGCGAGTTTGTTTTATAGTATGTATTGATAGTACATACTTTTCTGATCGAGGATATTTTTTAAAGAAAGTCAAGTTAAGAACTTGTAATCGGCGAGGATGAATGAAAACACTTATAAAAGTTGAAAAAGAAACGGTAGCGCAATGTAATCTCTGGTTATACTGCTAGGAAAAAGGTTTGACAGCAAAGGCGTTTATTATCATAATTATGTAACTAACTAACTCATTAAAATTCATCGGCACAATCAAAGACGTCAAAGAAATTATAACTGCTTCTACTCTTTTCAAAGAATATAAATGAAAGCAAAGTAGCTTTTTACAACTTACCACTTTAATGGTCACTAAAACAAAAATCTCCATTTTTAATATCAGTGACATTTATTGTTGACCAAGCTCTTTATCTTCCTATGTCTATGGCCACACCGCGACCCGTCCGTGAGAGATAAGGGGTCGACGTTTTAGCACAAAGCGTTTTCTGTTTTCGATCCTTTCTTACAGGTTATTTGACTCGAAACGTGCCTTGGGAGTACCTGTTTACTGAGGCCACCTTTGTCGAGACTGGAGCAATATTTTCTAGAGATTATCTTTTAAAACACCTTTAATGTTCTACGAACGATATAACAGGTTCAATGTCTCACTTTATATGCTGGAAACAATAACACCGTAACACGATTTACGTTGTTGCATCAAAGCAAATGTGTTTTGATGCAAATACACAATAGCAAAAGTAGTATGATATTTATTTTTCTCATTAGGTACTAGAACCAAAATTCAAAATAAAAAAACACTATTATATTATTTCCCTTATGATTTGGAGAATTCCGTTTTATGACGAAATAAATAATGATTTTTATGATACTACTGTTAAGTTGCAGAAATGTGTGGTAAACAACTCACCAAACATTACTTTCGAAGATTTACAACTCTTAACAGTATTATTTGTTAGTGGCGTTGACAATCGAAAGCCAACCAGTGCTGTTTTACAATATTCAAAACTATTGTTCATTGAATTTATAGAGGCAGTAACGTAATTGCGGTGGAATTCTTTTATCTAGCAAAAATGAACTCTGGTAAAATTTACTCATTTTGAAAGATTTTTTGGTTGGGATCCGAGAAACCTTTCATATTGTGATATTGTTTCAATAGACATTTTATTGCTCTTTTTTTCTTTTGGTTCTTTTAATGCCCTCAGAAGACTGGTAGTGCTCTGAATAGGACGACAAAATGTTTGGTCACGCTTAATGTTATTGTTTGTAATTGTGTACAGAAGGCCTTTCTGACCTCAGTTTTAGCTACCAATTGAAATGCAAATATAATTCCAATTATTTGTATTTTATTTTGTGCACATTTTGAGGGAGGTAGGACATGATGGTATATCCTGTCCTAATTGAGCAGTCCGACTGTGGAAGTACATCCACCCTACAGAATACTGCGGCTATTAATAACCTTGTGCTGTGTTTCCGGCTGTGAGAAAAATCTCTCCAGAGCTCACTGGAGAGATTTTGTATTGTCAGTGAGGAGACCGAGAGACCTTTCTTTGTCTTCTGCATGGATAGCACATAAACTCATAGCCTTCTCCCCTCTTTCGTCTACCGTTTGTTTGTTATAATTAAGTAGAGATAAGGCAAAAAAAAAATTAGAAGCTATAAAATTGTGTTTTACTTTACATATGTATATCAGACAATGTCAACTGCGAGTATCTTATACCTATAACGATGCGACGGGAAGATTGCTATATAAGAGGTTTTCGGAGCCGATTGTTACAATATAAGTGGTAATATTGTGTTTGATGTTTGTAAATATTGAGACATCCCATAGGCACGTAAGATATTGACTCTCAATATTGACAGAGAATATCAATAGAATGTTCCGTATGCGTCCTTGGTCCAATAGAGCTCTTTCTACGAAAGTTATGCTGTAATCGAATCTTTGAATATCTAGATAGATATTTAATAAAAGTTAAATAAAGTTTTAAAGGAAGTGGAAATAACTAAGTACTTTACATGCACATCCTTCTGTAACTGACTAATAGCAGTGAGTATTGTGTTACTATATTCTAGACTCTAAAAATATATTTCTAAAGTTTTAACTAAACGAAATAAATCATAGGTTTGTTTCCCTCAAATTTCATCTTAGGTACTAATAATGATAATAACTGGATATTCGTACCTATGTTCGTCATGCTTTTACGACTGAACGAATCTGGTAGAAATACGGGTACAGGGATAGATTAGAGCCTTTTTAATCGTGCGAAAAATCCCCACGTCTGCCCACCCAACGGTGCCGGTTGGGTAGGTTATGTCGGACTGGAACCGACTAAAACGCACGTCGTCTTTGGGTCTTTAGTTGCCTTAAGTGAGATAGTGGGCAACATATCCCTCGCACCCAGGCAGATCCATGACCCTATCTTTCGAGACGGCCCCCGTCGGATGTACCTAGACATCGCAGAGTGAAAGGCGGCTGCACCCGTCACCCCCAGGCCTGCGCTCTTGGTGGACCTGGAAAACGGTTACGGGAACGGGATCAAAATTCCACGCGGGCTAAAAGGCGGTCATCAGTTAGTGTGAAATAATTTCACAAGTTGTTAGTTATCGTTGGGTTGGTGAAGGACTACGTGATTAAATGACATTGAATATATTCAGAGGTCTCAAATCGTCTCCCACGGTAGATGCAATTCGACGCGCACGTGTTATGGCATCCGATGGCCCACGATTAAACTGCGGTGACGCATAGTACCTTGAATGGACGTGTTTTTGTGCCTAACTAGCACAAAGTGGTGTAATGCATGACTATTTCTATATATTTCAGAAGTAAAATTTTTGTATGAACTGTAATTGCAATTATGGTATTATTATCCAAAGACAATTTTACACAAAACTTTACACTTTTATCAAAAACCTGTAGGTATTAATATTTTCAGATTTTAAAAATCTGGTATTCATTGAATATCTATTACTTCCCGGCTTTTACAAATAAATTATATCGAATTACTTCAATTTATTATTAGTTTAACCCAGGAATAATGTAAAAAATCATATTCCTACCTCTAACTCGTACAGTGGTCCTGTACAAGTTAGTTAGACATCTATAAAAAAATTAATAGTTCAAATTCAATTAAAGTAGGTATTTTTTCATGTAATGGATCTCTACAACCTGGGCTGTGAATTTAATTTCCCAAATCAATTTTTTGCAATCGGTATATAAAATGACCAAATGACCAACTGCATTGGTCGGGATAAGTGATTCAGACGGGAGAAGTACATAATTATATAGATACCTATATAAATATACCTTATGCAATAATAATTTAAGAGAATAATGTCCTTTAAAATTAATGTGTCTTCAAGAGTCTTTATTATTATCAATAGTCACGGGATGCTACTGTTTTGATTCTTATGTTCTTAGGACGACCTCCTTTGAGATGAAATACGAGGAGATGCATCCAACAAATCACGCAGGCCTAAGTCTTCGCTTACTTAACCAATATTTTCGTGTACTTAAAAAACACGCGTGCCATCTGTTGTAAGTTGATGCATTGGCCGGGTCTCACCCGCCATCATTGTGGTCCTCCATGCCCCGCGCTTTCCCCCCGCCTCGTACACCCATGCGGTTTTCGTTCGTTCAAACTTCGTAGGTCAGTTACCGCTCGACCGCAGAGGAGCATGGCTGCGTCGAAAGTTTTACCGCGATCTCGCATTCACTGTTTACATGCGCTATAAAACGTAGTGTACACAATAACATTGACTATATAAATATTGACTGTTTGGTATCATAAAGTTTTAATAAGTTTTTAGTGATATAATAGTGACAAATGAACTGCAATAAAGTGTGAAAATGACTCAAAACTTTTACGAAATGATTTCGTTAAAACTTTGGATGTGTTTAGTTGTCGTGGCTGGTGCGCGCGCACGTTCTGCGCCGCCCGCCCCCACTGGCTGTCATTGGGACTATTCGGACGCAAAGTTGAGTGAATCAAACTTTCTCACGTGTAACATCAAAACCATCGGCTCCGTGGATTTCTTGTTTAAAAACATTTCTACGGCGCAAGCGTACAACATCAACAAGTTGAAACTGACTTGCACAGACTTGTTGTTCTTTGAAAGTTCTTTACACATGAACACTGGAAGTTTTTTGGGACGTTTGAATAAACTTGAAGACTTGCGTATTGAATACTGCAAGATCCGTTACGTGCCCGCAACGGTCTTATCTCCTTTACGCGACTTAACAAGTTTAAGTCTACGCTCATTTAATACGGATTGGCCCGCAATGACTATGGAATTTCACGCTGAAAGTTTTCGTGGACTAATGGAGCTTCGAACGTTGGATATAGGAGATAATAATATTTACATGTTACCTTCGGAAGTGTTTTGTCCTCTTTTTAGTTTGGAGATATTGAATCTTACTCATAACAGAATACAAGACATATCTGAAATTGGATTCTCAGACTGGGGTAAAGGCCCTATTGCCCCAGGTAAATCATGTAACACTGGACTGAAGATGCTAGACTTATCCCACAATAATATTTTACGACTTCCTGACAATGGCCTTTCTAGCTTGAGATCTTTAGAAGTACTGAATATTCAGAAGAACCTAATTAATGAGATTGGAGATAGAGCCTTTGTCGGATTGAACTCATTAAAAATTCTGAACTTGTCCGGCAATAAGCTAGTCGCTGTCCCTCCGGAACTATTTCAATCATCGCGAGTTATCAAAGAAATCTCATTATCGAATAATTCACTTTCTGTGTTAGCACCGGGATTACTTGAAGGACTTGATCAGCTTGAAAAATTGGATTTATCGAATAACCGTCTTTCAAACGATTGGGTTAACAGAGATACTTTTGCCGGACTTATTCGCTTAGTTATATTGAATTTGTCTTACAATTCTCTTACACGCTTGGATCCTAAATCTTTCCATGATTTAAATAATCTACAAGTTCTAAATCTAGATAACAATGCAATTGAAACTATTAGTAACGGAGCATTTGCTGAGCTTAAGAACTTACATCAATTATCTATATCAGAAAACAAAATAAAGGTGCTGAACGAACACATTTTTTCTAATTTATTTGTTCTAAGCCAATTGTATTTGGACAATAATCAACTTTCAATTATTCATGAGCGTTGCTTTGAGAACATTACGTATTTGCAAGATTTGGGTTTGAATGGAAACAATTTGAAGATTATTCCCGACGGAATCAAAAAACTAAGATTTTTGAAATCGCTTGATATAGGTAAAAATAATATAACTAAAGTATCAAGTGTATCTTTCGAAGGGTTAGAAGAGTTGTACGGTTTGCGGCTTGTGGACAATCAAATTACAAGCATACCAAAAGACACATTTAGTACTTTGCCTTCCTTGCAAGTACTAAATTTGGCTTCTAATAAAATAGAGAATATTGAACAAGATGCATTTTTGTCTAATCCGACATTAAAAGCTATACGGCTGGACGGAAATAAACTAACCGACATCCGAGGCGTCTTTAGCAAATTGAATACCCTTGGTTGGTTGAACATTTCCGACAACAAGCTTATTTATTTTGACTTTAATTACATGCCAGAAAGTATTGAATGGTTGGATATTCACAACAATAATATAACTAAACTTGAAAACGAACAGAATGCTCAACAAAACATACGAATGCTCGACGTTAGCTCCAACGCGTTGGAAATCATCGATGAAAGATCGATACCTGATTCTATAGAAGTCCTTTTCTTGAATAATAATAAAATTCACACGATCCAACCAGGTACGTTCTTACGAAAAAAGAACTTAGAAAAAATTGTCATGACGGACAATAAATTACGTACTGTGGAGCTATCTGCGTTCACTCTGCCCCATATACCAAAGCACAGAATGCTGCCAAAATTTTTTATTGGTAATAATCCGTTTGTTTGCAATTGCCACATGATTTGGTTGCAAAAGATAAATTTATGGAATCATATGCGACAGTATCCTAGATTTATGGACTTAGAAACCGTAATGTGCGAGGTTGTGAACAATAAGTATGGTGGAAAAGTTCATTTAGTAGATGTTCCTGAAACACAGTTTCTTTGTTCTTATGAAACTCACTGCTCACCTAGCTGCTTCTGTTGTGATTTTGAAGCCTGTGATTGTAAGATGACATGCCCTGAAGGATGTTCTTGTTTCCATGATAGTAATTGGAATTCAAATGTAATCGACTGTTCTAATGTAGGTTATACAGAGTTACCTGATAAGATACCCATGGATGCCACAGAGCTCTATCTTGATGGCAATGATTTCCATGTTTTGGGTAGTCATCTTTTCATAGGCAAAAAGAAGTTACATAAACTTTACTTGAATAACAGTAATATTGCAACTCTGGATAACGATACTTTCAATGGGTTACACTCCTTACATGTTCTTCATCTTGAAAACAATCATCTGACAGAACTATCAGGAGGAGAATTCTCACAAACAAAGCACTTAAGAGAGTTATACTTGAATGATAATCTTTTAACAAGTGTCGCAAATAATACCTTTGAAAACTTATCATCTTTGAGAGTTGCACACTTTCAAGGTAATAGGATCATCAACATTGATAAAAAGTTAGCGCATATCATACATTTAGAAAATGTCAACGTTCAAAGCAACATATTTACATGTACATGTGAAAACCTAATATCTCTTCAAAATTGGTTCAAGAAGTACTACGAGGATACAGTCGAAGCCTATTGTGCCGGTGAAGATGGACTTCTGTCAAATTTAACTGTGTTTGATGCTCTTGATAAGTGTCGTGATTCTAGTGTGACTGACAATACTATTCTCACAGAAAATCAGCCGTATCAATATGATGAAGTGAGCCCAATTAAACTGAACTTTGTGCCACTACTTGCGGTAGTTTTGATAAGTGTAATTCTTATTCTCTTATTCGGTGCCTTAGCCTTTTCATTTAGACAAAATGTACGATTATGGGCACATTCTAGATATGGAGTGAGGTTGTTTAAAAGTGCATCAATTCAAGAGAGTGAATTGGATCGGGACAGATCATATGATGGATATGCTGTGTACAGTTTGTTGGACGATGATTTTGTGTCTAAAGTAGTTGCACCAGAAATGGAGCACTCTGGTTACACTATGTGTTTCCACTACAGAGATTTACAGCCTACGCATGAAAATTACTTATCTGATCAAATTACAAATGCTGCTGAATCTTCTAAAAGAATATTAATTTTTGTGTCTTTTAATTTCTTACAAAATGAATGGTCCAAAGCTACATTTAAGGCAGCTATAAAAAATTCAATAACTTCTATTCATCCTACTATAAGGCGGCATAGAGTAGTTTTTATTTTAACCACAGATGTTAGTGCCTTAAATTTAGATTTAGACTTTCAAAATTATTTGAAAACTTGCAATGTGTTATTGTGGGGTGAAAGAAAGTTTTGGGACAAAATTCGGTTTGTCATGCCAGATATTTCAAATTTACATTGGAACAAAGATACAATTAATTATAATCATGGCGTTTGTCCAAATGGTAGGCGTCATCCTTCTAGATATACGGCATCACCTACTGCGCCAGAACATTGGTATAAATATGATGCCATACCGCCACAGACACCCACTACTGCTAATGTGGGTATAAACATTGAAGATGATTCGTCGATGTTGACAAACACAACATTAACCAGTCAAATTCAAGATGGCGAAAATTTGCATCATAGTTACATATCTATTGATACACAAAATTATGAGCAACCGTATGGTGCAAGGCCTAGGCCTCCTAATATGTTGCGCAAACATCCTGGCCATCATTCTCCCTCAATGTTGGATGAGCAAGGTTACTTACAACCCCGATCGTCTATACACGATTGCTTACCACAAACTCATTCAGTTACGCACAGATGATAAGGTTGTTAAACGTCCGCTTATCTAGAGAGATACATATATGTATATCTATATGGAACTTCACATTCCAAGCGCATGTGTAGGCTACACAACTTTTAAGTTGGCCCTGCTTCATTTAAAACGTGATAATTTAAAAAGTTTTGTTAAAACAATTTGGCCAAATGACTTAGATTTTAAGTAGGTTGGATGATGTCATGAGTAAAGACTGTATTGTTATATCTTTAACGTATCGATTTGAAGGGAGCCTTATATTGTAAATAATTATATTGTTATCCACCAAGACTGATACACATGTATAAATGATGCCAGTATCAGGATTAAAAGTATTTTGATAGTATATATATCTCACTGTTACCAAATATTCTGTAGATAGACATTACTAATATGCAAATTATTATATAATATCACTAGTCATTAGGTAAATAGAATAGTGATGTACGACAAATAGACATTCAATTGTATATTTTGGTTGCTTAAAATATTTATATCTTCTTGCTAAGTTTCTGTTAACCCGTGATTATCTACGCACCACTTGATATGCAAATGAATGTTTATTCTGTAAATAATTCTTGTAATCCGAGAGTTAAATGATAAATTAAAAATAAAATATCATCAAATATATGTTTCAGGTTTCATTTAGTACCAGCCTAGCCTACTATTAATATTTACTAAAGTTTGTTCAAAGCATATAATGACAGTAATTTGCTGTCATTAATTTTAAAAGTTACCCATATATTAATGCTTGTGGTTTGCTTAGAAACTAGGTAAACTTTTTGTGAAGATTATGTCACAAAAACTAAGAATCTTTTGAAAACCCATTGTCGGCATAACTGTTATATTTGTTGTTTCGAAATCGAAATATGAAGTGAAAAAAAGATAAGAAATAATTTCGTCTTGCCGACAATCATCTTGGGTATAATGATGGTCCCTTTTCAGGTAGAAAACACACCCAAGTCATATATCAACTGTCACGGATAGCTTGGTAGCTATAAAAGAGATTTACAATACATTCTGTATTCGTCTCTAGTTAGTTGACCTTCTGTCGGACACGGTCCGAATAACTCAAATAGGAAATAAAATTTTGGAAAAAATATTACAACTTATTTGCATCGATATAATATCAGTAACTAGTACACATTATATTGAGCGAGTGGCACGAGAATCTTGAAACTCCTGAGAGTTGTCCATCGTAATGTAAATAACGTTATTGGTAAGTTGGTAAGTACTACAATAAAACGGTGACGTTGGTTTAGAGTTTTAATGTCATTATAAAACTGTAACGATTTTATTAGTTACCTTCAATAATTGAACATGTTAGTTTTTGAGTTTATTCACACAATATCAACATAATATCCATACATTGCCAAAACTATATTCAGCGAAACCTATTATCAAATTCCGGAGAATATAGGCAGTATCTCGGAATTTCACAACTATATGTTTCATTAATTTCCTGTTATAAGAAAGGGACCAGATATGATATCGATCTGCCGAGGAGCGAGAGATATGTCTTGTATAATCTCACCTCCGGCAATCAAGGACCCATTGACGGCGTGCGTTTTAGTCGGTTCGAGTCCGACAATCACCTCCACCGGTTTTGGCGGAGGTGGTATGCGTGGGGATTTTGTGCACGATAAAAAAAGATGTGATACCGAAGTCATTTATAGTGTTATGTTCATTACCTATAAGTAATATGGGTTATTCCGTCATATATGTATGTGACTTTTGCTTAACCCTACAAAGATAACCTACGCCTCAGAGTTATTTTTAATTAAATCCGCCTCTAAGGCGTACTATAAAATAAGGTTCGCTTTCCAGGATTAAGTAGTAAGGGAGAGGAAATTTCTATCTTGTGGTAACTATCTTTTTTCTTCTGAAACAGAGCAGGTACATTTAACAAGTAGGTAGGTACGCAAAAGAACTTGAATCACAATAAAGCTTTGACTAATATAATCAGTTCTCAGAAGTAGATCTAATCAGATAAATTCATATTTTAGTGTGACATTGATCGATGTTTGATAGTCAAATGCATTTATGTAAAAAATAATCTATTTTGTACATTACATTGACGAAATTTGTTGTTCGGTTGGTCAAATCTTGCCACCCGCTGGCTGGTTAGACATGACGTTTCACACTTGAAGTTAGTTCGACTCGGTACAAAGGTCACGTCTTCTCACTCAAGTCTCGACCGGGAGCGTTTCGGTCGGAATTGGATCGTGACAACCGAGAGATACTTATCGTGATTTTCTGGCCAATTCCGATGCACCACTTCGTTGTTAGGATGGGTAATGGGAGCATGGGAACACAGATCGAGTTGGTACTGTACTAACTAAATTATTGTAAGTCAAATAAGGCGATGTGTTTGTGGAGCGATGATTGGGGTTGCGTTGGGTAGCTCTGTTTGTCGATTAAGTTTTGTCACGTGATTGACGTTAAACCCAAGTAATGTTTAAAGTAAATAAAAGTTAATCATCAAATTATGTGGGGCATTATTATTATACCTGATACAACTATTTATACTGATATACCTGATATAACTGTATTATTCCCTAGCTTCCATCTTTGTACCACATTACATCAAATTCTTTTCAGTAGTTTAGGTCCACTTTTTCTTCTTGACTCGAACCGACTAAAACGCTCGCCGTCTTCGGGTCTTCGGAATGCTTCTGTTAGGATGACAGGCGACTGCACGGCACTCACGGCCGGGCTCATGGAGGACGGAGGTAATTCTGTGACCTCCGAATAATTTTGTCGACTTGTAACCTAATAATATTACTTGTACAAACGAACCACAAATTTCGTTAGTGTAAATTCGGAATATTTACACGTATATCGATGATGGTATCATGATATTATTGATTTCGGTAATTTTATTGAATGGTAAGAACATAAAGTCGATGATACCAAAATAGCAACATCGTTATGTTACAATGCGTAAGCTCTTTACTTTGCAATACAGAGTATGTAATGTTTTCTCTTACGAATACCATTTTGAGACAAAGAATAGTCTATAAGTATTATGTCGTACAAGAATAAACAGGCATTCGTTTGATTTCTTGACATCGTTGAACGTCGTGATATATTTATCAAGGAATGATAAGACGACATGCATATATAGAACCAAAATAATGTCACAAGCAAGACAGATACAATTCGAAATAGAGTAGAAATGTTAAGAGATTTAATTCTATACACTAATTCCAAACATGACATAATATAACAAAAATTCACGCCTATAATCTCCGAAGGGGTAGGCAAAGGTGCTAGCACCCACATTTTGCCAGTTTATGTTTAGGTCCTAATGTAATGTGGCAAGCCTATTGCCATTAACCGGGCACATAGATCTGCGATAAATACACACATAATTTCGAAAAGCATCGAAAAGTTATTGGTGTCTGCCATGGTAAAACCTGGGATGGAACCCGAGACCTCGTCTCAGCAATCCATTACCCATACTACCAGACTACCTAATTCCTTAACGCTAATAAAACGCTTCAATAGAAGAAAAGAAAATTGGGTTATGGGAATCTGAGTTCGAATAAATCACATCGAAAATACTATCACGACGAAAGTAAAAAAATGTTGTCATTGGAAAACTACGGAACGATTTCATTATTCCAATGTCCCGGCTAGTGGGCATGACTGACTCTTCGGTGAATGGGAGTTACAATGCTATAAAGCAGTTTAGTTATGGTTCGTTTTTATGTTAAATTCTTTGCAGTTACTTAACGATTGACTTTTTTTTTAAATATTGGCAGCCAATTTTACAAATACCCCGTTAGGAGTAGGTTCACGTTGGTAGTGTGATGTCGGGATTTGAACCTGGGACCTCTTTATGGTAATGCCGATTCCATCAATAAGCAACAAACAGTATTGGTGGTGGTGACTGGGACCGAATAAAACTCACGCCATCTTCGAGTCTTCGGGTGCCTGAGGTGAGATAGTGATAATCTAATTATTAATCCTATTAGGATTATTATGTAGTTCATTTTAATTTATGGTTAATGTGGTATGGTTCAATATTTCAACTCATGTTTTGTTGAGTTAACTTCATAAATTTTTGTTCGAACAAAATGATACTCTATTCATTGTCTAGATTTAGAGAATCACAAGCATTGACAAGTACAATAGCATTATAACATGCCAAGACTTGGCATGTTTTATAAACATGGTGTTGCTTTTGATTATTTTTATAGGCAAGCAATCTACTGTAAAGGTTCTGAAAAGTATTTATAATAATTATACTGATCTTTATAATCATGCTATATTGCTTAGGGTTCATATAAATGTATGTAGGTAGATAATTAACTTTTTATGTCAGTATAGTACATCATTAAGTAGCATTTAGGCATAAAAAACTTCGTTATGAAGCTACATAAACAAACATTATTACTTGCAATAAAATTCTATACAAATGGCACGAAAAGAGATGAGTTTTAACGAACCTATGAGTACAATAATGTTCAACGAGTTTCAAGTTTACCATTAGTAAAGTTTTAGGGTTTACAGTTAGGTTCATAGCGCGTATTGACGTTAATAGTCGTTTCCAGTTTGTTATTATGTGGTTGAGACATTTATGAATGGTCCACGGGATTATCAGAAACACATAGATGATGATGATTATTGATTCTATATTGCCATATAACAATGGAATCAATATGGACGTTAGGATGCAGTGTACAATTTTGCTATGTCCTTGCATAAAGTTTAAAAAGAAAGAACAAAAGACGCATGATAGAAATAACAAAAGAATTCCAGCGTAATGTACAACTAGACCCTAAGAAAAGTAATGGCGGTGGTCGCGTACATCGTGGTTAGCGAGTAATAAATGTAAATTGCAACAATCAAATTGTTGAATGCAATACACACCAACCAATTTGAATTTGTCAATTGTCTGAAGATTTCATTCGAGGCCAAAACAGTTGATGAAAGGACTTTCCTCAAGTGGCCCTGACCTGCGATGTGAATGTGGAGTTAT
The DNA here is from genome assembly GCA_963691645.1 of Pelosia muscerda. Taxonomy (NCBI): domain Eukaryota; kingdom Metazoa; phylum Arthropoda; class Insecta; order Lepidoptera; family Erebidae; genus Pelosia; species Pelosia muscerda. The sequence goes on from OY829113.1 coordinate 11,077,625, forward strand.
TTTACGGACTATCTTTCTATTAACATTTGCTGCAAGCCCACATACAGTATATCAAATGAACTCATGAGCGCCTCCAAGGACCCCGATTCTACTAGTTGTTAACAATTGTCAAACCAAGGAGATTACAAAAACTGCCATTTCATTTTCGACTTTATGAACATGAGACTTGAAGTTCAAAATGAATTGAAAAAGATCACATAAACATCGTTTCAATCTCTCTACACGGTGACATTTAATTTTAGGCTTTACCAGCATAGTAATAAAGTCTAACATATTATGACATATTTAATAATCTCAGTGGTTTGACCATAATTGGCGATTAGTAGAATTGAAGCCCAGGTAGTAGCAGGGCATGGGAGAAATAATTTCAGAGTCGACACGCCATCGACACGATTGAGGAAGAAGTTGACGAGATGACCATAAGAGAAAACGGCAGTATCTGTATTAATACTTCCAAAATTATGTACCAGATAAGTGAATGAATTATACAATTGTACACAATAATTTATGTATATCCCTGAAATCAATGTTAGTATGCAGTGTAGATCTCAAGAACAAGAAACAAGCTAGTCATCATTAAAAAAACCAGATGCCATTAGCAAGGAATCTTGGAATCTATACTTTTAAAAGGTTATATAATTTTGCTGACTCATATCTATTACAAGTTGATTTCTTGATTCTTTGATTGTGGTTTCTTATATATAAAATGCCCCCCGGTTTTAATATTGTTTGTTTATTCATCGATCATATTTTTATTTCTGTAAACCAACATCAAATAAAGTAAAGCGTCATTTGAGTTTAAATGAATCATCCGTCTGCTCTTAATTACTTTTATAGAATGTTAAAGCTTGAATTTTACTTTAACATCAAATATTTACGCAATTTAAATTGATAGCCTTAAATCACCGTTTCCATAGGTAGGTTGTTAGCAACACACTGTTAAACATGGAGAAGTAAGAACAAAATTACGTACCCATGTTCGTATATATGTGCGACCTAAATATGATAAGCAACGTACAAACTTTGAAAAAGATTACTCAAAACTTTATACAATAACGTCTGATTTTGAAATGAATTTTTTATTGATAGTTTTGCACTTCGGAAAGGATTACGGCTTAAGGCAAATATCAATAATAATTATTATTTCGATTCAAACTGGGTTCAGGAATTATGCATTATTTTTATATCAAATTAATGAATCATTACTGATTAAGCCGACGCAAGCCTGACAAATAAGTTGCGAATTTCGTCAACAGCGTTTTCATTGTTGTTGTAAGTAGGTGTGGGCTTTTGAGGTTCAGCCAGAGCACGCGGTGGAATCATATTCTAGGAAGAGCCATTTCTTTTTCATATTAGAATATAATTTTTCTGGTAAAAATATGAAAAAATATGTTTATTTTGCGTACCTTTTGAAGGTTTATTTTGCGTAAATAAACAATATTTTGATATATATTTTTCTGTATTGTTATCACCTTGTCCCTGCTCGTCTCTCAAGACCTTCAAACACATAATTATTACTCTTGGCAAATACAAATCGATTGCAAACGTTTTGTAAACAAATACTTATCAACCTATTGTAATCCACTCTGTGTTAATTTTCATATTGCAACTAAAAATAGTGATGGATGTAGTAAGTACCTATTTTATTACGTTATTTCTATCATTTGTTGTTATATATATTTTTGTCATATCTATCACTGTTCAGGAGATACAGCCTGGTGTAAGACAGACTGGTGCACAGTAGAGTCTTAGGGTACCCTAAAAACTCAAGAATTTAGTCAGCCTGTCAAGTTACTTCCAGTTACTTTTAAACATATATGTTGTATACTTCTAGGACTACTTATGTATTTCATATTCATATGGTCCTAGATGAAATCTCGGGTCAACATTTTTAAATTTACGCATATTAGAATCCCGGCAACACATACAAAGGGAGAAAATACAGCGCACTAACAAATAAACAATTACCGAAGCAAAGGCGGCGAGCTGAAAGGCCTCTAATGACGTCACTATTCTACGTTCATTGTTAGCTTTCAATAATAAAGTGTAATGTGAGGTGCTAAAAGAAACCGAACGATTTAATAGCCATCGCTGATTTTAAAACCGACTGTGAATACATTCTGCGGCCTTAGTGTTTTATGGTATGTAAATTATTTTCCAGAGTGCAGTTTTTAATTAGTTACTAATTGTAAATCTACACACTTGTTATTTTTATTTAAATATATCATATTGAATACTGGTTTAAAAACTGCGTAAAGGAATATCTATGCAATTAAATTATAAAGCAAATTATGATAAAAAGCTCTAGTTATTAATAGATATTAAAATATACATTTATTTTTCTTTAATTTGAACTCATTATTTTTAAATAAAGCTTTTAAAATTGAAATAACTACATAGACTCCTAAGGCTTGATTATAATTATAAAAACAAAAATATCGTAAATATTACAATCTATCTATCTAGTAATTAAATTCTATTTATATCTTACCTTTTTTGTAATTTAAGAGAGACAAATTTACTTTTAATAGAGTAATATCCTCGACGGTTCTATGAAAAACATTTGAGCCATTTTAATATATTCGTCCTGAGAACTCGTTACGTCAGCTTAACTAACCGATACAAAACCTACACAATAAAATATCTTTTTAATGGAGACCCGACGATAAATTGACCTTAATGCCAGAAATATTTTATTACTTAAACGGCCAATATAAAAAGTGTTCGTTTTTACAATTTTGACGGCATATTTTATTTAAAAAAAACTCTTTGGTAGATGAGATCCGATCTAACATTTTGTGTCAGAAAAGGGATAATACTGCTATGGTCCTGGCGGGTGCTCGATATTTTTTCTTTGCATTCTAATATTAGTCCACATTTTGGGGCAACCTGTGCCTATTGATAGATATACTTCCCCTTGGTGTACCGAAACGTTCTCTTGAGAGATTTTAAGTCCCTGCCTTGTTTTATTATTTTTATTAATTTTGAGATGACAGATGAAGATGACCGTAGCTAACAGAGGTGCATAATCACTTGAACATACTTGTAGTTTCGAGACATAAAAAATGTGGTTTTGTTTTTATAACGTAAATCCATCACAGCTACACTTTGTCAAAAACTGACAGTAATTAAGTAGGGATATAGATACGAGTCACGATGTTTTAAATGTGATTTTACACGCTTGTGAATATTTTTTATAGGAAGATGTATTTTTAAACAAATATTTATAATATTACCGTGGCTGATCGGACCGCTACAGAGCGTTCCTCATGTAAAGGAAATATCATGGGTTCGAATCCTGTCGAATAATTCACTCCGCTAAGTTAGATTCATAACAATTAGCATAATAATTGCTTTTGTATTCTTTTATTACAATATTAATATTATTATATTTTTAAGCAAACAATAAAATTCAGCAGATTCAGAACGAGGTATAGGAATAGGAACCTGATTGCTGCCTGACTATTATAAGAGGGTATTTTTTTATTATGTCATAGGTATATTATTATAAATTCACACATAAATATGAATTTAAAAATATGAATGCTCCATAGTTTTCAACTTCTCAACCGCATTAAAACCATCAAGGTTATTTTATTAATTAATATTATTTTAGTACATATTGTATTTTTATACTTCATAATAATTGAAACATGTCTGTATCCAAAACTTATGTTTGCTATGCTATTTAATGTTATGATAATTTATACGGTTACATCTTTTACAAGTTCAATCAACTTACATTATACAACACCGAGATTGAAATGTATTTATTTCTCAAATATATGTCTCATATTGTTGATACAATGTAACAATGTACTACAAACTAAAGAACCACAATCCTAAACCAATGGTATTGTTAGGAAAGTATACACTTAATTCTTATTTCATGACTTGTTGTGACCTCAGAGTTACCTTGGAGGTCAGCGCGAGAGCAGATTCGATTGTTACGCTACCCAATCATGTTTACGGATGTTAAGAGTATTTAAGAATACAGCAATATCGATCTTATATTTGTAATGTGAATTGTTATTTACATACTGATACGTATTATAAACACAAAAGTTGCTTTGATTGAGATGAACTTGGTACTGAGATAGACTAGAAAAGTTATAGGTTGCAGTAAACGACATCTACGCAGGCGAAGTCGAAGGTGAGGTACTTATATGATATTTGTTTTTATCCTTGAACAAATAAACATACTTAGGTTTACTGCATTGTTACAATAACTTTATTTCTATCAAAAGGTATACAGGTACAAAATAATGTATTTAATGTAAGTCACTTTCACGACATAGCATAAAGCAACGATGCTATCGATAAGTTACCTGAAAAAATACATCATTAATCTCACACAATCGTATCCGGTGCAGATGCTGCCATCAAAGATTACTTTTTATCAACAAAATACCTCAAATTCTATAAACAAACAAGGTGTTAATACTGTTGATAAGGATCAAAATAAGTCGCCCCTTTCTTATAAAATATTGATATTTAATAGTCACATCGCAGACTGTGTAATGCCGGCAGCTCGATAGTATACCTTTGGCATACCTGATTACCACATCAAATATTCCTTTTGACAAAGTTGTGGAATAAAATATGTACTTTATGACTATAACAATAGAGCTCATACTTCCAGTTGATGGTTTGAATATAAGTGCAGGTGGCATCGCATGGCATCACATCAGTTTTATCTTAACTGTTGCATCTTCTAATATAAAGTTTTTACTTTTATGACACCTTAGAATGCAGGTTATGTCAAATAACCTATAATAGATGATCAACAAACAACAATGTACAAATACTTCCTTAATGAGCATATAGGTGACTTGGATACCTTGGTACATAAAGAATTAATAACAGTAAAGGGAATAAAAGATAATTCAATAATAATCATTTTAGCCTAAGGACGGTTGAAGGAGATCTGCATCTAACGGGTACCCGCGACTTTGACTATGTCGTGCATCCATCTCGAAGGGGGGCATCCCACGCCTTGTCTACCAGTATGGTCTCCATTCGAAAACCTTTGGGCTCCAATGGCCATGTGTTCTTCTTCTTCTGATATAATACAAAATATTACATAATAATGATATTTCTCTTACAACAAGCAAACCTTTCAGTGTTAATTCATGTTGCTCTCAAAATGTACGAGCTAGTGATCGGCTCTCCCACGCCTCCTCCTTATGACGGCTGTCGGTGCCCCCAGCCTGGAGAGGAAAATCCAGAAGATTTGGTAGAGGCCCAGTATATTATCACCTAAGATTTAAACATTTTAATAAATTGTCTATCGCAGTCCACTGCTGGGCATAGACATCGTCCAATGTTGGAAGGCTTTGGCCTACTGCTTTCACGCTGGTCAGACAGGACATAGGGTTTTATTTCATGTTTTCCTTCTCTTACAGTGATTTTAGTTGTATGTTAGTCACTTCTCACGACATTCTTTCTCCGACAGCACAACATATAGGGATACGAAAAATTCAAGCAGTAATATCATATCATTCGGAAATTAAAATCATAACCTCACCTTCGGAGGATTTACAAACAGTTCCTAAGTTTATTTACTATTCAGCCAATGTATTATTTTTATTAAAACGTCTCGGTAGATTATTCGTTTCCTATTTAAATTATATGTTTAGTTAGTCACAACTAATTATTTTCAGTGAACAATGTTATGCGTATATTGATAAGTAGGTAGGTAGAGCTGGTTTATTTATTAGCTTCATTTGTAACAAGTAAGTAAGTTACGACTCTGGTAATCGTTTAGATTGTCATCATTATAAGTTGCCTTCAATGAGACGTTTATTCCTCTCAAACAAATTACAGGCTTGATAAGTTGATAACATGCCAGTTGTGAAATAAAAATGAGGTCATTCGTTTCGCTAAACCAAGCCCAAACTTAAGATAAAACAAATGACATACATAATTAGTACTATAATAATTAACTGGTTCTTTGTATTCATACGAGTGTGACCGTTTGGTATAAAGTGACTTCATTATAAAAACAGATAGAGGAAAGAAAGATAATGGTTGTTCAACTTTAATGTAACGCAAAGCATGAATATATTACAACATATTCAGAATTTGTAACTGACGGTAGTTGTTATAGTTTATTAAATTATTAAATATAGTGAATTATATAAAAAAAAATGTTTTTGCTCCATAAAATGTTATACCTATATATTACTGATGAGACTGTCAAGCTAATGGTCGCTATTTCATATAACAATGTTGGTGTCTATAATGTTGGCCTTCTTTCCTGAAACTGTGCCTTCAGTTCACCATCAGACGAAACGAGGTTATATTGACATGTCCTATATTTAAAAAAAGGTATTTAAAAATGTAGAAGTATATGCGTGCTTAGTCATCGCTGGCACTCGTCGTCAAAACTTTGGTTACCGCAAGCACGAATGCAACAAGAAATGCATTTGCATGCAATAGCTTGTACTATTGTGAATTAGGCCAGTTATATATCAATACGGCTAATTACATTGAAATATATCAGCCCGGCTAGCCATCGTGCAAACTGTAAGCTAAAATATCCCAAAATCAGGAGAGACATAATATATGTGCAACTATGGACTACAATCTTGCCTATTGCAATTGACAAATTTATACTAATAATATCATCAACATCATTTCAACTTCCCCCATCGACCTCCTCCCGACCGGTTGGAGGTGTCCAACAGGTACCTACCTCATCATCATCTGTCCTCTGTCTGTGTTGGAAATGAGCTGTTCACCCAACTTGCTATTCAAGCAAATCTAGACTATAACTATGAGTATATACATATATTTGTAAATAGATCAAAAAAAGGCCCGCTGAATTTCTTGCCGGAGTCTTCTCAGACCGGGGCCCCTTTTCGAACCGTTTTGGTCCATTTTCTCATTAATTTATAAAATATTATTGATATTTACGTTTTGTAAGTGCAGTTTAGTAATCGGTACAGATTTAATTAATTCTGAATTTTGTCCATTTCGCCGTGGACCGTCCCACGCCCCGTCTACCTGTACGTGGTCTCCATTCGAGAACCTTACGGCTCCAACGGCAATCTATTCTTCTTGCTACGTGTCCCGCCCACTGCTAGTTCAGCTTACTAACCCACTGATAATACCTATATTGTTCAATAATTCTGCTAATTGTTTACGTATGTAATATTAGACGTAATTGACAATTATAGTAATAGCAACCTCAAGATTATGTTTATTTTTATAAAAAGTCAATAAATAAGACGGTCTAAAAATATTTTACTTGAAATAATAGGTACGTTATGTATACAACGCGTATAAACTAACTGTATAATAAAATATGATATTACACCGTTTATTGATTTATAACACCAAAATCCCAGGAAACGAGCGTCAAATATTACGAGCTGATATTTAAAATTGTATCGTATCATAAAATCAACATAAAAGTAATATTTGTTATACGATATAAGGGCTATGTTTCACTGCTAGCGTGTATAGAGGAGGAATACTCAGGTCTCTTATATCATCATCATCATCATCATTGTGACAGTCCCGGTCACAATAAAGAATCGGTCTAAGTGGGGCTTCTTGGATGACGCTGACCTCCGTAGATCATGGCTCACCGGCTGGAATGTGCTGCATGTCCCCGTATACCTGCAAACCGAAGACGTAATCCAGCTCACTGGCAGCACATTGGGAATACAGAATTTAAGAGTGGAAACACCGTCGATTCTACAGAAGAATAGTGAAATTTGGATACGGATCTTGGTCATCTGTTGATGTCAAGTGTAAATTCTAAGAAATTAAACACATAAATATACCCACCACAGTAGGAGATACAGTTTAACCCATTTTAACCATATGAAACTAAGTATCCTGTGTCTCCTGACGGTCGCTGTCGGTCCGAAACACACTATGTAAGTAAAGTGTGATTGATCTATGTGGTGATAGAACAGTCAACTGCTAAGAACACGTGGAGAAATTAACATGAAATACCAAACATATAATATTATAATAATATTCAAACTGCGATTTTTTTAAGTCAACAAAATTAAAAGTAGTGGCCGCCAATTAAGTATTAGTTAATCGAATCAAAACCTAATTATACTTATTTCATCATTTTATACAGTTTTGTTTCTAAAACCAAATTCGATAATGTTGGCTTAGTGACCGAAGCTTTATATAAAATGATTTTAAAATAGCCTGTTAATCAGTCAGCATTGAACTGAAACTGCCGGTTAAAATTGATTTGCGTAGTGACCGAGTTTCACAACTAGACTATTAGGTATACGTATACATAACATACTCATGCCATGTTCCCTTCGCGGTAAGCACAGATCTGCATAGCCCGTTATCTGTTTCAATCTGTGCCTACACACTTCACCTGTCATCGACCTTTCAAGCAAGACTGCCGGTTTTGAATGCTTTTGATCTTGGCCGATTGTGACAATTCACAAATTACTCATATCTTTGTATATACATATAAGCCAAATTTTTTTTTTTTTTCCTGCTACATACAATGCAAAATTACTTCTTTGTTAACTTATTATTTTGTTTAAAAGTAGATAAATCCTGTAAAGAACGATTAGGAACGCAATGGCTAATTTCATAATAACTTAACTAGAAATATATAACGAACTGTGACTTTCGCCAATGTAATTGTGTAGCGGGTGAAATTGACCCAAAACAAAATACATTATAATGTTTCAATGGTAATGATAACTAGAGAATGTGTCATTAGTGTGAACCGTTATAAGCAATCATATTAAAGTAATGTATTCTGTTTCCTAATGCTCCAGAGTTCTGTGAACCTCTTTGAACCAGTAATGTATTCATTAACTAACCGATTGTCAATAACTTATGCGTTAATTCACATTAAAATTTAATGTCTCAAAGGTATAACACGATTCATTACAGATATTTTTTTCAAAGTAATGATTACAGAGAGACAAAGACACAAATATCAACATTTTACGTGATTATGGAAAATAAAATGATTTAGTTAATAGATTTAAAATATTATGATTTCTTCGTTTACTTAGTACGCATGTAATAAAAATAATAATAAGTGGATAGTAGTAGATGAATAATATTAATCTATGTGCATACATATGACTATTTGTATTAGTCTGGGTGTTCTATGTATAACATATATGTATGTACAAAAAAATGTATCAAGTGTGTTCATCTGCATTCTAGATTATGGGTTCTAGAATGAAGATAAACACACTTAGATACATTTTAAAGCTTACGCAGTCGAGGTAAGGATGTAGATTGTCTTAGAATATTATTTATACATTAGAAACGCTTTTTCACGACCTTTAACAAAAAAGGAACCGATTGCAATTATCGTTTCGATGATTCCACCGCCGCCGGTCAGATCACCAATATAATGGTAGAACTACCACATCAAATTGCTCTAAATCTTTAGTTTCCTTCAAGCTTCCATTCTTTATTTTCTATTGGCCTGATGGTAAATTCAGTAACAACCATGTATTTTATATCGTTTTACACAGTATTTTTTATGCAGTAATATTATTATATTATGATATCGGTAAAGTTATATTCTAAACTCAAATCGTCTTGAAATTTGAAATAATTGATTCATTCGTCTACTATTGAAAAACATTTAAGAATGTATGATCCACGTGGCTCATATTGATTTCAAGTCAAAGACCCCAGTGTTTAGCCCCAGAGTATCAGTTTTTATTATTTAAGGAAGGGTCGTGGTCCGATAGCCTGATTGTTGAGAGCTTGTGGAACAATCGAATTGCGTTCGTGAGAACAGTATGCGCCCACTTCAAGTTAATGCATCTAAACTATAGAACGCTTTCAACAAATAGAACAAGAGTAGCGTCACGATGTCGTTTTGTCTTGAGCAGAATCTATACACTAGCTACTGGTGATCCCGGGGGTTCAATTCTTTGCCTTATTTGTGAGGACGCAGGTTATGAGTGATATTATTTTAGTTGTATCATGTTTGAAAAAGGAATCTAGAAATATATCAGAGTACTTCACCGTCAGGGGTTATACATACGGAACTAGTTGGAGTGACTGTAATGTGTATGTGTGATCCATTAATAGAACTGGGAAGTGGAGTTTGGTTTACAACATGGACTAAAGTTGTGTGTTAAAGACATGCGTTGATTTGACTTTGTCTTCCTCGTAGAAATATCTATCTTGTATCTAATAGTTTTTAAGTAGCTTGTCTGATTCTCAATAGTATGATAATGATTTGAATGAATTTATGTTTTTATTTATTAAATCTGGTTACTTTATTTACGCTTCATAGTAGTATTTAAGTATAATACTATTATGGAGTAATACCCGGATTTCGCTAACCATATATAACGCAAGGCGAAAGTTTAAAAATGAGTATCAAATATGTTCATTTACTATATTACTTACGTTATGTTACTTTTTGAAATTAATAATAAGTTCTTTAATATTTTCAATAAATATGTAACAAATATTCAAAACTTTCTCTTGTTTAGTTAGGACTAAAAATATTTAAGTACAAACAATTCACAAACAATCATAATCTTTCATTACTTTTCTATCGAATCTCTCATTATCTAATTAAAACTTAACAAAGTACCATATTGTATGAACGTAAACTATTGTAATTTAAGTACCATATTGAATCTATGCATACTAATTGAAAAGTATCATCAAAATAACATCCTGTTACAAACGGAAACATCAGTTATTTATATAGACAATAACATAAAATTGAATAAAATTATAATTAGAAGCAACTGACTGCAATCGCATGCACTAATCATACCGTCGTCCAGTCATATAACTTCTAGTACGAGAGCCCACGACCAAAATTTTTGTCTCATAGCAATACGGCCAAAACCGCATCAAATCGATAGATACGATTATTCTAAACTCGAAAATACCAATATCAGACATTTTCCGCGTAGCGTTTGGTCTGACCGAATTTTCAAAATTGTCAAAGAATTTTACCGAACTGCATCATAGCAATATGTCTGATTTGCAGACTGTAGTTGAATAATAGTTCTGAGATACCGGAAACATATTTTTCAGACGTTAATGGTGTAGCGCAAACCCGTAAAATCACTTAAAAAAATTAAAAATGAGACAAAAAAAATGTCTCATAGCAATACGTCTGAAAATCTTTTTTAGTAGTAAATTTTGTTTATTTGATGCGAACAAAACAATTTTCAGACAGAAATGTGAACGCAATAAATTTGTAGACCGTTTTGAATATGTTAACAAATTTTACCGATCGGTATCATAGCAATATGTCTGAAAATTGTTGGACATGATAAAATAAGTTGTCCACATGTGCAAAAAATTTATATCAGATAAATTAAGTGTAGCACCTTCTCTATCAGACAACTTTGCGATACTCAGATATCATTTAAAAATCGTATTGAGGCATCTTGAATTTTCTGTTACAAACCAATGAATACGTTGCGGCACTGAATTTATTAGATGATAATTAACAAAGAATTTACCCGAAACCGTAACATTGAACTTGAAGAACTGAAATAAATCGCACAAAAGGAAACTGGGATGAAGTTGAAAAAAAAACGGTTTATTCAAAGTTACAAAATATTCTCGTATTCAATCGCTGTCGGATTCGGAATCGTCGTCGAAACGTTAAACGTTATTTTCGTTTTTGGGAGTATATGCTACACTTAAAGTGTCTGAAAACAGGTTTTTGGTAATCATGGCAGCAATACGAAAAGTTGAAAAAAAAATTTATCCGTATTGCTATGATACAGGTCGGCTAAATTTGTTGACATTTTCAAAAATGCGCTCAGGCTATATGCTACGCGCAAAATGTCTGAAAACAAACTTTTTCGTAATACAATTATAAAATCTATGTACATTTTCACTATCAGACGTATTGCTATAATACCGACTGCCTTTTTTTTTTGACACAGCAGAAATGGCCTCCCACGCAGTTGCTACACTTTCGACCGTTACTACACACCTAATCGGGTTCAGAATCATACAATCTAACGATTTTATAGGGTTTTTGCCGTATTGCTATGAGACATGGTTTTGGTCGTGGGCTCTCGGGCTATTCGAAGAAAGTAAAAGTTAAATGTTAAAGCAATTAACATTATCAATCCAATTAGCCATACAGAATACATGCCAAGTCAATTGACTATTGGTTATTAAATATTACGTAAATAATGTTCTGTGTGATTGTGATGTTTATATTTTATAGGTAGGATAAGCTGATATTAGACCCGCGCGAGATAGAGCCGCGGTAGCCTAGTGGTATGGGTAATGGACTGCTGAGACGAGGTCTCGAGTTCGATCCCAGGTTTACCATGGCACACACCAATGACTTTTCGATGCTTTTCGAAGTTATGTGTGTATTTATCGCAGGTTTATAAGTGCCTCGGAGAGCACGTTAAGCCGTCGGTCCCGGTTGCCATACAAACATCTATGGCAGTCGTTACGGGCAGTTGGAGCCCTCAAAAGTCCAACCAGCCTAACTTGGAACTTCGATATCGCCATTGGTCATTAGACCATTGGTTGTGGAGGTCAGATGGCAGTCGCTTCACGGAAAATATCGAAGTTCAGCCGCATCACAGTTAGACTGGAAAGCCGACCCCAACTGAGTTGGGATAAAGGTTCAGGGAATGATGATGATGAAGCTGATATTAGACATCATAATTTTATTGTTAGTCACCGTATTTCAAAAGACAGACAGACAAGAGGATACTCAAATTTCTACATATCTTACTAAGTTCTTGAAGAAATAAGTGCTGCTTTTGAGTACGATACCAAATGACATCAATAGATATTTCGCCGTTTTTATCTTTAAATAGACATGTAATTGTCAACCATATTTCGTTTGTAAATAATAGTTTAGTTTCCGATAACCAATGAATATAACCATATTAGATGTATGCATTGAAACATACATTGAATTGAAATAGTTATTTTAGCAATAAATTTAACCGTATAAAGAAGTTAAATGGATGCGTTTAGAATATACTTAGCAGTAAAATGTAACAATTTGAAGCACATTATAAAATTTGACTATAATATAGAGGAAAATACAGATATGGTAAGATACATTAATGTTCCAAACTCAAATCGCATTGTGATAATACTTATAGAGGTCATACTGATGATATTATTGGAGCTTTAATGACAGCGCAATTTGATACGACGCATCATGCTGACAGCTCGCTTCCTTTGTTACCGTTACTTAATAACGTTACAGTCCAATATTGTATTTTATGTTTTGTGTTAAATAGAAAATACAACATTATTATTGTTTGGTATGAACATAACGAACTTTGTTTGTTTCAATGATGTCTTGTACATTTTTGTCATATTATGTAGTTACTTTGTGCTGTCGTATTTTGTTACATTTCATTTAAATTATTTGCTTTTCTGTCTTCGGAATCTTTTTATTATAAATGTGTATATTATTGATAAAAAATTATATAGTTACAATCAATATCCAATGTAACTTATCCAGTGATAACACAATACGAGTATTATAATACGAGACTAAATTCAAATAGAAGTTTATTCGTACATATTTCAAAACAAAGTTTCTTATTATTATTCCTATAATAATGTCATCTATATTTTTTTTCTTCATAATACACAAAACTCAAGAATAATTGTAAATTTTAAATTTCCGAACAACGCTATTACCCATATTATTTACTTGTTGCTGACTACCTTAATTAAATTATTTCGATTATTGATATTTTATTTATCATACTTACTTCTTAAACACTGCTTAATAAACAGAAAGGCATAATAAATAAAAACCGCGTGACTAATTTGCTCACAAAGTATTTAAATGCATATATTTAAGAATCGAGATAATTTCAACGACTGATGAATATAGCCTTTAAAACAGACATTCATATGTCCAAATTTATTAATGGACATCGCAAAAAACTTTCAAAGGTACTATAACACGAGAGCCTGCGTTAAAATTATAATACCCATTGACGGAACTCTTTTTCTTTATGAATATATTCATACACGATGAGATTATCGATAATAAACTTACAGCAGTTGTTTATAAAAATCAAAATGGTGTACCCATTTTAAAAATAAGGACTTCATATGAGTAGAATTAAATATTCGCATCCGAGTCTGCAGGACGAGTGGGAGTGGCCGGGTTGTTCGTGCTTCACCGGAAAGATTTATATTACATGCATTTTCGTATATTAGTGATCTGAAATTGTCGACCGCGGTCCTCGACATGAGCAGTGTGTATTGCAACGGACCGCATTGTGGCCCACGCCCATTGCTCTCATAAGGACTATTCAATACACTCTTGTATGAACGATTGCTCTTTGGTTTATAATTCGAGCGGACAATGATCACAAAAATGTTGCTCCAAAATAAAAAAAATACTGTAAAGCGATATGGCTCGCGGAGGATCGCTCTATAGAATTTTGCTGGACTAGCATATTATAAAACACGTGCTTGGGAATTAATATTATTGGTGATTAAGATTCTTTAACCTAATTTATAGAAAATGAATATGAAAAATCTACTGTTTACAAACAATAAATGATATTTTCACCAGTTGCGAATATATCACAATTATTTTATAAATCTAACCAACTTAGCTATGTTAATAATAGTAAATATACTTAATAGTAAATGGTCAATAAAAAAATCAATTAGTTAAGCGTTTAAATAGTGTATAGTGTCAAAACAAGCATAATTAATACTAGTAAATAAAACAGTAAATAGCTGCATAATTTATGAAATAAACAAAATAAGCAGGAATTAATTTCAATTAGTTAAGCGTTTAAAGATAAGTAAATGTAAAAATAAAAGATTTTTTTATTTAATTTAATTTTATTAATTAATTTTCTATATGTTTTGCTTTAGATACCTAGCCTATTCTTATTTTTTCGTACTTGTAAAGTCACGCTATTCTTAAACCACAGAACGTAATACCTACGTATTAACATATTTATTCTGTGCTAATACATTTTCCACTTACGACGCTTTTATCTGTAATACATCGAAAGGGAGAGCGGGTTATGTAAATATCATTTCAATGTAAAAGATAAAAGATAAGTAAACAAAATGAGAATAAAGTAAAAAAAACGACGAAATGCTAGTTTGGTCCGCTCCTAAAAACTAGATTCAACCCTTTCGATGTCGGCTGTTTGAATCTTCACACACTTGACGAGGATAAAAAATGGACATGTGGATTCGGGCCATTGTGTAATTCTAAAATAAGGTCAGATGTGAGGAGGTTTCTGCTTGAACAATAACGCATTTTAATATATTTCATTAAGATTGACGTTGCTGATTAGAGATTACCGAGCCCTTTCATTTCCTTCCCATTGTAGTGAGTTCAACTAATTACCAATGTGAATAAGATGTTCACCTTGCCAGGAAGAGTGTCATTTAAAGGATACTGACATTTTTAAGCCATACTATTACATTTTTATGGACTGAAATAATCTACTTTGTAGCTTAATTTTTTATTTATTTATATCTTTAGGTAAATATTACCCTTACGGTATAGATCATTAGGTCAGCAGTATAAGTCTCTCGCTTCTGGTATTGCAAATGTATTGTCCGTAGGCCACGATGACCACTTTCTCTCAAGTGTGCCATCTGCTTGTCAGCCACCTAAGTGGTAATATAAAAATGATTTAGTTATATAAGTTTTTCGTATCAAATCATATCAAATGTTAAATAAATATAGGTACAAAATTAAACTCATTTGGTACAATAACTCTAGTTTTAAGTATGCTTCAGTATACTTACTGGTAGACCAGTAAGTATACTGGTCTACCAGTAAATAGAACAAGAGTTATTGTACTAAATACGTCTAATTTTGTGAATATACCAGCATAATGGCTACGTCTTAAACCAAGCCGCCAAAATAGCAATAATTCCGTTGTTATGAAAAATAAAAAGTAAAAAGTATACTGTTTATCATTTATCGAACTTAATACTGCTCAAAAAGGATTAAAATCACAAACAGTGGTCGCTGTCTTTAAAAAATAAAAATACTATGGTCTTCAGCAACTTATATTCCAACAAATTTTCTTTGCGGCAATTGTTTATTAAAGTCCAAAGGGAGATTACTACGCCTCGGTGAATAACAAAAGAGTATTGCGGTGCTACAAAAGAGGATTAAGCAAGGAGGTAGCCGTATCATCCATGGTAAAAGCTTACTTAAGTTTATGGAAAGCGTGGCAGCTTTAAGATGTTTAAACTATGACTTCCCATTAAAGGGTTGCGCTTTTTGTTAGATCACGCTAAGCATGCCTATAGTTGATCGCACGCTGAACGATACTTACGTGGGTAAGTTTTTTTATGTTGCCTATTCGGACCGGCTTAAAACACCGCGTCGTCGTGGGGGTTCTAAAAGGTTTTATGAAGGACTATGTTTTGTTCCTTTGTTCTACGGTTTAATTAGTGGGTTTCTGCTATATTGTTTTAGTTGCATTTTAGGTTCGTAATTGCTAGTATAGCTCTATATGACGTAAATATCTAACTAATACGTTTGATGTTACAATGTATCAAATGCAATTTAAAGTATATAATAAATTTACTGTGTTATAGATCAGTATAATAATAAAGAAGATAAATAAAATCCATGATTAACAATCATGATTACTTTGCTACGAAAATACAACATGATAATTTATGAACGAACTGCAGAATATTTGTAACGTCTGCATAACATCGTCATCCTTGCGTTAATTCGAAGTTCAAGGTCCTCTATTTCCAGCCAAACTGCGTCGTGGATGAATTTTGATGTTTTCTGTGAAGCAACTGCCGTCTGACCTCCACATCCGACCTCTGTGGCGTGGCGGTAGTGAACGCGACTGCTACGCAGGAGGCGCGGGTTCGATTCCCGCTCAGTGCAAATATTTGTGTGCTTGAATATGAATATCTGCATTGGTCTGGGTGTTTCTATGTATAATATGTATGTATTTACGAAAAAAAAAATGTATCTATGTATGTTTATCCGCATTCTAGAATCCGTAACACAAGCTAGTTTAACTATGCTTACCATGGGTCTAGGTGACGTTGTGTAGATTGTCCTAGAATATTTATTATTTATTTATTTTATTTACATCCTATTGGTAGGTATAGGAGATATCGAGTTAGATCAGTTGTTGGACTTTTTAGCGCTGCAACGACAACCGAGACCGACAGTAAGACATTGTTAATATTCTGATGACTACAAGTTCCATCAATATTTAATAATATTAACAATAACTAGAACTTCATTAGCATAAAAATGTACATATAAAAAGTGTGATACTAGATTAGTTCAAACAGTTTTACACAGTATAATGTCTCTTATATTGAAGCATATAATTTAGTGCGTATTTCTCCAGCCAGACCGACCATGCTCAGGCTGGCTGAACATCACCAGGCTAGTATGATACATTCCTATCGAATAGGTGCATTCGTTTATTAGAGAACTATAATAATCCAGCAGGTACCTACTAAGCACGGTCCCTCTCACTGGCAAACATCGCTCTTTAGAATTCTGTATAGTGTATTATTGTATGTAACTGTGTACTGTAGTGAATAAACAGGGTAGTTTAATAGGGTTCGTAACAGAATCACTATTTGACTATAATAAATTATGTATATTGATTATTGAATACTTCATTCTACAACTATTCCACGAAATCGAAAAATCATTTTTTAAGTATCACAATAAACCAGACTCCTTCTCCCAATAGACACATTTATCATTTTCGCTATTAAACGGAACAATAATATGAACCCCGAAGGAGCCGAAGAGCTCATCACAAAAGCAAATGATACCTTCGGGCCGATACCGCCTGAATGCGCCTTAATTAACCCTCAACTGCTTATTATGCGTTTAATGATCCCTTGTTTATTTTATAAATAACGTGCAGTTAAGAAAATCTGTCCATATATACTCGTATGCATATGTATTTAGAAATATTACTCTACACGAAGAATTAAAATTTTTATGACGCAATGCAAATTTGAGTGAATTGATTATTAATGTTGTTATAATAAGGGGAACACTGCTATAGTTGATTAATGATTTTACAACAATTGCTTTTTTTTAATTATGTATTAAAAATGATGTTCTTCTAGATAGGTATTCTTGGCAGCACGAGTGGAACGCCCCTGGTGTACATTTCCATAGACCAAGCAAGCACGTTCCATTAGGTGGGCTTTGTGCTCCTTTACCGTCTACATGGTAATAATAATAAATAGTCGAGTCAAATATAAGTTAGCCAGTTGTCCAGACAATTTTTTTGCGAAATAAACAAGAAATTTCCGTCCATATAGTAAGCTATGATGCTATACTATTGTTACTTGTAATAATTTCGTTTTAACATTGACCAGTAAAGCAGGTGATAAAACAGCTGGCAATGTGAAACTTTTTTTAAGAAGTGGCTGTTGTAGATAGGCCAAAGGTATCAATTAAGTTTGTTTTAAGTTCGTCACGCTATTGTTGTGTAAATACGGTAAAATATATTTTGACCTACGGCAATTTTGCTGACGTCATTTAAGGGCCGTTCTTAGATTAATTTTTTTGTATGCCGGTATTATAAAAGAGGTCTCTTATACATGTTTGCGTTCAGCCAAAGTTGGGTCGGTGCGGATAAAAGCGATAATTATTTTATCGTAGGGATGTTCCTTGTTTGTTTCTCTAATGGCTACTTTAATGGAAGTTCTGTTTAGTAATATAATGAATAAATTAAATTTTATCAGCTGTACACATCAGTAATGTTTCGTTTGTGAAATTTAATTCAGGATAAATATGTTTTTTACTATGAAGAACTTTGATAAAATATTACTAGGATGATATTTTTAGGTTTAATTAGAA
Source organism: Pelosia muscerda (assembly GCA_963691645.1). Classification (NCBI taxonomy): domain Eukaryota; kingdom Metazoa; phylum Arthropoda; class Insecta; order Lepidoptera; family Erebidae; genus Pelosia; species Pelosia muscerda. The sequence continues at coordinate 11,096,427 of OY829113.1, forward strand.
GGAATTCATTAAAAATAACAAAGGTGTTACCAAAACTAAGTTGTATATTAATCAATCACAAGCGGTCACAGGATTTATAACCGAATATATATTATGTTAGAAAATAGCACATTTGCATTCGGTACTTCCTATAAAGTGTACAAAGTGGCATGTCATGTAAACTGTTTTGCATTCAAGTACATGTCAGTGTTATTGTCCAGCATTGTAGCCTTTTACAAATCCATCTTTCCGTTGCTATTCTATATTTTTTATTTATGAAAACCTTATGAGCAAAGAAATAAAGTTGGCTTTGGTTTGTTCTGTATTGTTAGTAGACGTAGAATTATCGTGGGTGGTATAGGCCGGTATTCGCATTGTGCCGCATCGATATTTTGTATGCACATTTAAATGCGGTCATCTATGTCACTGTTCGCGTTAGACTCCAATATGTTAATATGCAATGAAAATCCCGTGGATTGGAGTTTTTTCTGACTGAGCCATTGTTTAATCCGTGTTAATATTAAATAGATAGGTACATACAAATACGCATTAGTATATCATTCCGAGCTGGTATAGAATGTGATGTGTGTTATTATTCTATGCCATATATTCTATATACATACCATAGATTCTATGTTATATAGAATACTATTAGGTATTCACTGTTAAATCGATCGGGGTATTTACCATGTTTGTTAATTTCTTCGCGTAACCAACCAACTACATTGTGCATAACACAGACGACCTTGAAATAACATTCTTATGTTCACTTTACATATTTTAGTAACCTTCAGATTTTTTTTAGCATTGCGGTAAATTAAATGAAAGTAGGTATACTGTGCACTGCTGCTATCTTGTTACGACTAAAGTAAAGTGAAAATTTACACTAACAACGATATGCCTATGGAAATCTATAAAGACCATTTACAAATTTGATAAACATTAAGTACATTGTATAAATGCGTATATATACCAACCCAAAATCCCTCTAAATTCAAGGGAACCGAACATCTGGATCAAAGTTTTGTTATTCTTTCATTCCAGAGTACACATCAATGAATGTTAGAATGTAGTTTTATTTTTGTTACTTCTCTTCACGTCCATTACAATGTTATGAATAAAAATAATACGATTTAAAGGCAACCCGACTAACTTATTTTTGGGATTATTTTAAGTGCTTCATTTCCGGGTTTGATATAGATCATATCTGAACAGATTTATGTAATTTTTAAATCTCCGTTCAAAAGGTCAGATTGGAAAAAATACAATTAGAGAAACTCAGTTTTTCTCGATTTCGAACATGATTTATTCCTAAAATTTCTAATGCACTACAAAAAAAAACAATTAACAGTAGGTATTATAAATTCTCTGTACTTGCCTACAAGAAACTGATAGATGCCTTCTTCAGTAATATGCTTCAAAACTCAGCTCACAAAACACTTGAATAAAATATTCCTTCAGCACAGCATACTTACACAACGCTCACGCCACATACATAAACACAAACACACTCACAGACACACATACAGACACACATAAACACACACAGACACACACATACACACACTCACACACACACACACACACACACACACACACACACACACACACACATACACACTTACACACACTCATACATACACACGCACAAACACACTCATACATATACACGCACAAACACACTCATACATACACACGCACAAACACACACACAAACACACGCACACACAAACGCAAACATACATAAACGCACACACATACATACACACTCACCCACATCACATCACATCTCTTGTTAGTTAGTAGTGTATGCGTATCGGTAGCGTCAGTAAGATTAAAGCTCATAACCGCATGAAAACTATACGAAAAATTATGATAAAACAGACGTAATGTACGTTTCCAAGATAGAACTATTTTACAATTAATTTGTAGCCACAGTCACCATGAAATTCGCTCTGCTAAATGAGGTTATAAGTATATTCAACAACTGACATCTATTGAAGTTCGCGTGCATCCTTTATTAACTTAGTCGCACGTGGTTATTCAGGTCGATAAAGCTATGGTAATTTGTTTCTATGGGCGGTGCAAAAACAAAGTGGATTGACCCGACAACGTAGCTTCTACTGTCGTTGGATCGCGTGTTGATTGCAGATTGAGGATAGAAGCTAGAAAATGTGAGAATAGGGTAACCAATGTATCTTGTAATATTTTATTTTAAAAAATAATTTTAAATATACTAAGTACCACCAATTTTCAAACAAAACTATAAATTTGTAACGACATTTGTAATACGCTGTAGATGCGAATACATTGTCCATACACAAATGATATCTATATAGAATAAAATCTGTTGATGCTTTCGTTCATAATTCATAAACGCAACAAACACTTTGTAAGCTTTACACATACAGGTGTGTCCAAAACTGTTTTTCACACACTTTATTAATTTCACACAAGCGACGCAAGCGTCAGGAATGTACAGTCAGCCTCATAAATCGCTTGTACATTGAAATGTACAGAATAGCTTGACATCCCGAACTGCCATAAGTCAGTGTTGCAACATGATACAAAAATAAACTTAACATTACTAACGTTCATAAAACGATGATAAAAATATTTCATTTATCACTAGATATCTTATTAATCATAAGTCGCTGATAGTAACTTGTTACAAAATTAGATTGACAAGTTATTATTTGCAATGTTCTTACGTGTTAATCTACTTCAGGCGATGGAATGTTACATGAATTTGTATTCTAACTCAAATAGGTCCAAATCCTATCTGGTTGTTTAACTGAGTTTAACTGATAAGTGTCCCATACACAAAGCTTTACGGGCGATCTGAGGTGGAGGTAGGTAGGTACGTGACACGACATTTTAAAAGGTATATTACATGGGTAAGCGCAAAATTATTTATATCCGTGTTGAATATTAAAAAAGAAGTTCAATTAATGATTGAAGTGGGACAATTGAACCATTTAATTTATTTTGTGTAAAACAAATATCATATTAATTTTCACCATATTGAGAATGAGATAGTTGGATTTATTTCCAAAATATTTTTTTTTGATGACTTAAGGCTAGATAGTTGAAATACAATCTAAAATAAATCTCACAGTCGTTAACATTAATGTTTGCTTTTTAAATTGATAAATAACAAAAGATCAAGCTATTAGTAGCGATTTATTAGGTTTTTATCTTTAATGATTTTTTGTTTACCTACGTATTGACAAGAAAGCAAGCTTTGTGAAATAAAATAACTCAAAGTAAATAAAAGCAAACTGATTCCAAAACCGAATTTTATTTAGTTGTACTTTAACTTCAATAGGTTAACCTAACCAATTAGTTGACATAGGCTCCTTATTATTGCCAAGAGTCCTTTGATGTCTCTCTCCCCTAACAAGGTATGACAGATTTATTCCATTTACTAAGAAGGAATTTGCAACTCCTATACCTAATACTTTTTAAGGGAGATGATAATTCATGTTAGAAATATTATTTCTCAAATTATACATAACAAATTACGGTTACCAAAAGGAGTTACAGATAAATATTGACTTGAATCAAGTTTATTAAAGTAGGTTGTTTTAAATCACAATTTCGACTTCAATTATTCTTTCAATCAAATGATTTCAAATTTGCGTGTTTAAGAAAGTTTAAAAATTATCCAAACATAATCAATCTCATACAAATTGTTCCCACCGATAAACAATGTTGATTCTCCACGCGAGGCATACCAATAAGCATCGAAGCTCAGCAGTTCCCCATCATTTAGCAAGTGCGGTCATTGTACTCGATGCTCATTGCCGTTTGATTGAGACAATGCATTGGTCCGTTACGGTCTATTATAGAAAAGCCTCATTCCGTTTCCTTTATACCAACGTCCATAATAAGAATGGTCACAGATCTAAACCATGAAAGCGCTCAAATGATTACCCGTAGTTCATTAACACTTTCGCAATTGTTTTTACGCTTCTTTAATTGTGACCAATGGTCAAACTTGTTCCAGCGACTGGATACAATACTAACAAAAATGCACAAACGTAAATGTGCAAACGACCGAATCCGAATCTCGTGAATTTTAAATCGATTCAAGAAAAGTGACAAATATAAAAGTGTCAAGATTCTTGCGATTCGGCACAATAACACGAGTGGACCTTTATGACACCGCATGAATGCTTTTTAATGTGCCAACGATACGACCAACATTTATTGTATAGCAGTTTTAACAATAGATGAATATTTCTTTGCGTGAGACTAAGTTCTTGAGAGGCTTATTATTTTTTGTGAATTTCACATAAACTACATTTATATGAAGTCGTATCTTTGTGAGGACAATAGTTGACTGTCGCAGTCCGAGATATGGTTGACAGCTGCAGTTTCCGAGCGAGCGGTCCTAACCTACCGTGAAACTTGCATGCGATGCGAACAACAAAGAGTCCGTTAGAAATTTTACTATTCGAATTTCATTTAAATTACATTTTCTCGATGGTGATGTTGATGCTTGTGATGTTACACCCACCTTTGATATATGAATGGATAACGCCAAAGATATCTTTAATGATTTTGACATTGTATTTAGTTCAATACCTGTGTTTCTGTACCCTCAAGAGGTTTTTAATAGTCTCCTGTGATTTATGTGGTCACGCTTCATCGATCACACCCACAAGTCCAATACATTTTGCAGACATGCTATTATTTAAAATTAGTGTACTGCAAGGAGTTCTTTAAATCGATTTGTAGTTTATGCATGTCAACCACCCCGGTCCGTTAACAACGAATCGATCAGCCATACATTTTAAAATTGCAATAAGTAATATTTTGAGCAAGAATCTAAGATAGACTGTTAATTAATTACTTTAATAGATATGTATTTTATGCTATATACTACCTATTCATACATAGTATATGTTTTTGTCTGTATATAATATTAGCAACTCGTGACATGACTTCTCCCAGCTATGGAATAAATTTGAGAATAAATCGTATAGCCGACGCGTAATGTGCTTATCACTAAATATCTACCTTGTGATGTGCCATCACAAGGTAGATATTTAGTGATCCATGTACTGACGGAGAAAAAATATCACCACCCCATCTCATCCCAAGGGTATCATAAGAGAAGAAAATCACTATGAGAGAAAGAAAACTCGAAATCAAACCCGCCTGCATGGGAAATTGCAAACAGTAGGGAAAAATAAAAATAATCGCCCTAAAAAGTAGAAAAATTTAATTCGTTCACGAACTAATAGGTAAGGTTCTGCCTTTAGGAAATCACTAGCAGCTAAATATGGGTATATATGGATTTTGAATTCAAATATTAAAGTAAAAAATGGGATTTATCACAGGTAATAGGCTCGTCCTGCAGTTCCCGTATTACATGGAAATATAAGTATAGTAATAAATTACAAAATATGGGTGCAAAAAACCTCTTCCTATTCCTTCGGAAGTACATACAGAAAGTTCTTTCTCTAAGGAAATAAATAAACATCTTGTATATAAACCGTGACACGGATGCAGACCGTCTCCAATTGGTCGGATTGGAGGCCTATGATCAGCAGTGAACATCTTATGGCTGAAATGATAATATAAAAATAGTGATTGTTGTTGCAAGTGTTTCGATGATTCACAACTGACTTTGTTGTTATTTTGTATGTGTGTAAGCCTAAGCCTGTCTTCACAAAGCGATCTTACGCATAGCATAGCCCTCATGTATTAATTTAATCGTCACAAGACCACAAGACATTTTTTTAATTTCTGTACTTACGTTTGATTTTCAATACTTAATAGGTATATCAGGAAAACGATTGCTGAGTCTCCTAGTAATTTACTTATATAATGGATATTATTCTACACAAAGTATGAAATCACTATAGAATTCGTTAATATTTTCTTAGGACCACGTAACCTATTATTTATGAGTCTATTGTGCAACCATCTGTGACTGCGATCTACGTATCTGTCAATGTCGAGCCTTAGGTATGACTTGTAAGACATTTTTATGTAACAAAAATATCCTTCGTATTTATAATAACAAAATTGATTCAATTGATTTTAAAAGAAGGTTTTAGCTGAAGTAGTAATAATAATAGTGAGGCAAGTTACCTTACCTACGTATTTTAATACTTAACCAGTAGTGTATTTGGATCGCTAATACTATGTCTAGAAATATTTTTATCCAAAGATTTATTAACGATTTACGTGTCACTTTCCGTTACCAACATTTTCGAATATCTTATGTATGTAGGCTCTGTTTGTAGTTCAACTCATTTATCTAACGTATTTTATCTTACATTGTTAATAACATTCTAGTCATTAAAATAATCTAAATCGGGGCCTCCACTGAATATTCAATTTTAAGGCTGCTGTGTAATTGAGGGGAAACTTATTAGGTAGGTAGTTGTATAAGAGATTAGTAGGCGATCGGCATCTCTGCGACACAGATAAGCTGTTCAAAGTCCGATAATGATCAGTATTCAAGTTACAGAGCCAATTGTCCGTAACTTTTTGTTCGGCACCATTGTGTATAAAATATTCGATTGCATTTTAGGCGCAATTCTCTAGTTCTGACAGTAATAGATACTATGTCGCATTTTGTCCCCACAAAAGATAAATTGCGCATTGATACCTGTTATACCTGATGTTTTTCTATGTTGTTATTTCTTTCTATTATATTTGTATACAAAAGATTCCGTATCATGATTAGCTGGTCTATTCAATGAACGTTATTGAGGTTATAATTAGGTTGTGTAGCTTGGTGAGTTTCTACTTACTTAAAATGTATTTTCACTTAAGAAACTATCAGCTGTTTCTTTGTTCTCATAACACATTTTCCATGATTGGAGATTGTTGATTAAGTTTAAAATCTCAAAATTTATATCGTTGACTACTAGTCATCGCTAGATAACTATGAATTATTATTATATCCCCAGGGGGGTAACGTGTAGTCCCATGTAATCCAAATTATTTAGTTGTCTGTTGGGGTTTATGGGGTCAAACATGTTTGTGTCACAAGTTAACATCATCTGTTAGCTGGTTAGCTGGACAAGGATGCGGTTTTGCTCCCGGAACTGGAAGGTTAGACGGTTATTGGTCCCTTAACTGAAATAAAAAAACATATAATAGTCTTCATATCGTACCTACCTAGGTTTCGAGATGATGATGGGCTTTTCTGTCAGGAACTTCTCATTCTCTCCAAAAATGTACGTTTGATAGTAATAGCAATCTTCATAGTTTTTAGTTACCACGTAATGACATCTAGAGAAAGAGAGAATCTACAGGGACTAAAGCAATGATAATGATGATGATGATGATGGTGATAAATTAAATGTTTTCAAAAATTACGTGGATGGAATTATTACAGAAATGGACTACTACCACCGTCGTGGTGGGGATAGTAGTTTTAGCTAAATAGTAACAAAACGATTTTGTAGCGCATAAAAAAATACTTACTAAGAATTTACAGTCTCAGTGGGTAATCATTTCAACTAAAGCTCTGCAGGGATCAAAGAATTGTCAATACAACCAGTAGCCTCGTATTATTTTATTCTACGTAAACCGGACAACAGCTACCAAAACTCATTGTTGTAGTTATGTTGTTACGCGTCCGTTTGTTTTCTCCTAAACATAATAAGGTTACAAAACCTAAGGATCTATTGTCCGCATTCGTTGCTTACCTTCACCTTCAATTACAAAAGACGGTAGCTAAATATTATTTATTTTAGAGCTGAAAGTGCTTTTAAGAGTGACATATGGACCATTTCTGTTGAGTGCATTTAATTTATGGGCGGATGGCCACTGAAAAATTAGACTATTGTTTAAATTTCGAAAGTTTGTTTTAAAAGTAGTGTGTTTTGTTGCCACATACCGGTACTAATACACGTAAAATCTTCTGAATTTAAATGTTTTTATATCACAATTGCTACTGCCCAGCATCCGTAACAATGTTTCCTTTAAACAGTTTTTTTTATATATCAAGCTCCGTGTTAAGTTATATGAAATTATATTCTTATCTACCTAATATGGTTTTGACACTGATAGTTGTTTGACAATATGTAGATGCCAAATTACATGTGTTACGAGCAATATTATGAGAATTCAGCCCGATTTACATTGCTACTGCCATAATTACTTCTTCAATCTTCAAATAACATTGTGTATAAGATCAGAGACAATATCTGGTTTATTATTGACCAAAAAAAATAGTAACTTTATCTGCTTTATCTAATGTTTACCTGTCAATATCAATGTAAACGTGCTAATATAAGATTTTTTGAAAATTGAAGTTTAAAAATCTTATTTGTTCATGTCATTTATGTATGTAATATTTGATTTGAGGTTGACATGGTACTCGTAACAATTATGTATAATCCCAGCGAAAGTTATAATAGTTAAGTATTCAACATTTTTAGACCAGTTTAATATTATAATTTTATCACAGGTAGTTACCTGCCTATCTTTAAGAATATTTAAAAAAATATCTTGACAAAATAAACACTTATCTTAATACTTACTTACGTCATTAAATGGATTCCTTTTAAAGCTTGTATTTGAACAACAATTGTATTATCTACATGTACCATCTACATGTACCATGTAGATAATACATTTGTAGGTAATATATTTTATAAACATGATTATGTTTATTGTTTAGTAAGTTATATTATATTAGTAGGTAGCTAATGAATAAACTCTATAGCACTCTTAACGGTTTTAAGTAAAGCACAAAAGGTATACATAGACTTGCGTTATATTTCTATGAATAGGTACTAAAATTGACAATATCAAAAAGAACGGTAGAACAAAAATGCTTGTTCAAACTTGGAATAGCTCCACTGGGGCCTCTTTTTAGGTACCTTGCAAAGGAGTATCGCTTTTAGAGCTCCTTAAGGAATTTTATAGTGACAACAGGAACTATATTGGTTGACTGTAATTGCACAACAGCCGTTTCATTGTATTTGATTTTTCTACAGTTGTCAAGGTCAGGTCAGATTAAATTTAAACCTTATTTTCCTATAACTCACGGTTTGTGATGATGTGAACAATGGACTACTGAGACGAGGTCTCGGGTTTGATCCCAGGTTTTATCATGGCACACACCAATGGCTTTTCGAAGCTTTTCGAAATTATGTATGTATTTATCGCAGGTCTAAAAAGCTCGCCACCTATTACATTGAGACCTAAACATAAACAGGCGAAATGTGAGTGATAGCACCTCTGCCTACCCCTTCGGGTAATAGGCGTGAGTTTATATATGTTTATGTTTAAGTGAAAACAACAGCGGGGCATGAAAAAGCATCTGATGAGGCCGTGAAGCTGAGCGCCACCATTGTAGCAAAGAACGTGTTTGCAATGGTGACCCTCTTTCATGGGACTTTGCCTTCAGCTTAACATCAGGCGAGGTGAAGTCAAATTGACGTGCCACAGATAAAAAAAAAAAACAAAAAGGTTTCCGCCATATAACGCCCATTCTTCATCTTATCATAAATCACTAAATTGTTATTATTTAAGTATACCTTTATTTACGACTTTAAAAAGATAAATCGAATGTGAAGTAGTGACGTAAATATTTTCACATCTTCAGTTAAAGACAACCACTAAATTCCCGAAGAATAATTCCCATTAGTGTTTTCTAATACGCTTCACTTTCATATACCTACAATATACTTTCTAGAATTGCAATCATTTCAACAGAACTATCTATTGTGCTATTTCTTGTGAACTCGACTACGTGACGACAGAATTCAATGTTATTAAGTATATCCAATTTCTTATAACAGGTGTGATAAAAATAGCAAGACCAAACATTTTATTATTATGTACCTCATGAAAATAACTTTTTCCAGAATATAACGCTAAATGTGATATTATCCTGTTTAGTCACTCAGGTGAATGCTTAATTTTTTTTCATTCAACGTCCACACGGCTTAGGTGGAGTGAAGTAGACATAACATAACATAAACTCACGCCTATATCCCCGAAGGGGTAGGCAGAAGTGCTAGCACTAACATTTCGCCAGTTTATATTTAGGTCCCAATGTGATGTCCCAGTGGCGAGCCTATTGCCATTAACCGGGCACTTATAAACCCGCGATAAATACACACATAGCTTCGAAAAGCATCGAAAAGCCATTGGTGTGTGCCATGGTAACCCTGGGATCGAACCCGAGACGTCGTCTCAGCAGTCCATTACCCATACCACTAGGCTACCGCGTGAAGTAGAATAGAACGTTTATAGTTCTTTTCTTTAAATGTCTTGAATGAAGTATCACCGTGGTATGACATCCGACGGCTATAGGACTCAAAACAAAATGATCTAACTCAAATGAATAATCAGCGTTCGGATCGTTCATTTCTTGTTCATGCGGAGTGAGATGACCAGATGCCAATAGTTAACGAATTCAAAGAAAGCACCACACGATGATTAACTTACGGACATCACCTAAGAATACTTGATTTTATTTAGTTAGCGAAACCCGGGTATTAATGCCATCTATGGTAAATACAATAATTTGCCTTTTGATTTGCTTGATGTTTCGGACAAATTGCACTAGCGTTGGTCACAAGTTGACTGGTGTATGGGTTGTCACGACTGAGTGCTGCGGGGAGGGTAAAGTTTCTTGACTGACCGTATCTTTGTTTTCAAACACTACCGACCGCAAAACAAAACTAGTCAATGTGTTTACATGCGATTGAAAATGTGAATTTCTATAGTTTTCTTGCACAAATAGAAATGTCGCTCGGTAGAGAGACTTGGGGACGATGATGTAAATTCAAAGGTAAATTGTTGCTTTTACCATATGATCGCGTTAATACGTCGATTTCACATACCAAATATCATTCAACGCGAAAGTTTACAAGTGAATATTGGTTCTATTTGGTTCATTTCATAATTAATTTACATTAGTTGAAGTTTGACATATAAGTACTTACTTAACTATAATAGTCTCCTATTAAGAGAATAAATCCCACTTGAGAACTGGAAAATATAAAAATAAAACTATATTTCATTGTTTCTCAAAATGGTATAATTATTTTAACGATACTAATATAATAACAAAATGTTATCGCTATTCCCCTACTGTTCACCAACAAAATACAAAGTTCTAAAACAAACTTGAAAGTTATACGATAGCCACAAAATTTAGAAGCTTATTTTATTGCATCAAAATAAAAATAACTTATTATCAATAATAAAAGGTATTCGGGCAATATCATAATCACACCATATTTTGTTTACGAACCAACTTTACCAAATATTATTACTTAGAATAACAAAAATCACATAAAATTTAGTAGGTATGTCTCTACTCTAACCGCTTGCGCTTGCCTGATAATAAATTTAACTCATCTCATTATTATAAGGTTCATTATTATGAGGTGCGTTTGTTATCAGGTAAACAGTTAGAAACATACTAAATTTTATGTGATTTTTATTATTCCAAGTATGTGAGTTATTTTACATGAAATTCAATAAATGTAATTCGTAAATTAGCAGCTGGCTGAAAAAGGTACTGTGTTTACGTTATTATTTATTATTAGTAAGTATGGCATTAATAAGACAGTGTTTTAGTTTATATGGAGTGGTGGTTTATGTAATAAATATGTAGAGACAATTGGTTTCCTCTGGTTAGTAAGGGTAATAATAACTATATAAATAAAACATACTATCAATGTTTAGAACTTAGTATAACATGTTTATTGTTTACTAAGCAGTAGATACCACTAATCAATAATATGTGCCAGATAACAAAACATTCCTATAACTAAAATTACTTTACTCACTTAAATTACTAAGTATGTGTAGATGTTAATTTACGTGTATAATAAAAGTAAAACCAGTATTTAATCGCTCATAAAAGCTTATTATTTAATTGCTGAAATAGAAAAAAAATACAAACTCATTAAGGTTTAGAAGCTTGTTTATTAATTGTTAAGTGAAATTTAAAGGTATGTATAATCTTTATTGGCCACATTAGAATCGACAGGCTTTCGACGTGAAAGTAACATCGAATGAAGCAATTATATAAATGGATCCAATTAAATTCAATAGAGTACCACATGGTATTGTAGAGTGAGCACTGAATGACTTTTATTGGTGTGAGAAACAATAATTTTGATGATAAAATCGACGATTAATAATAGCACTTAAGTAATGAGAGCACTTTGACGAGCAACAGCGATCATTCATAACATTTCATACTAAAATTGAGCATTTCATTATCAATATTACGACAAGCTTATCCTCATTTTTAACTATATTATGATACTATAACACTTGCATATGATACGTTCTACAATGTATCATGTTTTTTTTATTTATTTACACCACACGGACCTATGCAGATTAACTAAAAACAGTAACGTCTTTAGCCTAGCTATAGACGCTAGCACTTTGGTTGCTCTAGATAGAAATTATAAAGATTTCTATAAAAAAAAAATTAGTCAATAGTAATTGAAAAAATTGTGAATAGGCACTATTTTGTAGTTTGTTTTCAAGGTTTTACTCTTACTCATATTACAAACATTTTTCACATCATTATATTCATTAGAAGTTAGTCAGCCCTAAATATTTTAGCTTGTTTGTTTTTATTCGCCGAAATTATATGTTTGGACAACGTTTAGTGTCTGATGGCGCAATACTACTTATGTTTACGACTTATAATGGTATACTTCGAACGTTAACATACAAATAAAGCATCATAGAAGCTTGAGTTTGACCCACACAACCATTCTGTACCTTAAAATCTCTATATGAATTTGTTTTAGGTAGAAAAATAAAATTAAGATATTTTAAGTATTTTTAGGACTACTGAGTCCTAAAAATACTAAACATACTTTAAAAGAAAAGAAGAATCGTTATAGGATCATTGTCCATTTTTGTCTAACTGTGGACAGTTAGACAAGATCAAGATCCTTTTCTCAGAAACTACTTGAAATTGTGAAATGTGTCAATTTTTCCATAGGCTCATAACCATAAAACAGCCAACGATTTATTATAAAGTAACTAAAGTATTTATGAAGGAATTACGATACTATTACTAAGTTCTCTCGTTTGAAAAGAATAGGTAGGTACGTGTAATTTCTTCTCAGTACCAAAACATACAAAGTAAAAAAAACGTAGAAAAAATAATATATAAAATATTTTCTGAAAATATGGCTGATCCCTTAATAAATGATGTCTAAAAAACGTTAAACGTATATACTTGTTCGATTGATGTTTAAATGAGCAACAGTACAAAAGAACAATTTCAGAAAAATGCAGACTCCGGTAAGAAGTCAGCCAAAATCATGGTACATGTGAATTAGTCTTCACAGAATTATGTATTATTAAAGCAATGATGTGAAGATTGTATTGATCCAGACAATGTTTGCATAAAAAGTAACAATCCGGTTTGGATATCATGATAGCACAGTACAACGAATCTTATGATACTATTGTAATTTAACGTTTTATAATGTTTCGTTATTAAATTGGATATATACTTAGTTATTTCAAGATAGATCGATAGCAATTAAAAAGGCTTATTCACTATTAAAATATGACGGGATATTTATCATGCGTGTTGGTTTTATGGACGGACGGTTTGAGGGACGTCCCTCAGACGGTAATTTCATAAAAGAAAACACTACACCAAAAAAAAAGATACCATAATGGGTGTTAAGGTTTCTTTAAGAGATTATTGTTTGCTATAGATTATAATTATTTTATACTGATGATTGATGGCACTCGGTAAAACTTATTGTTATATATAGTTTTACCAAGTGCCAATAATATTATTGATAACACACTTTTACTTCTCCACTATATTTTTTATTGTACCTAACCGGTTTCGCCTTGCGGCATTTTCAAAGGTTTACAGTTATGAACATCCAATTACTAAATTCGTTCAATTAGTGTAATGTTTAGGAATTGGAATATTCAAAACTGTCAAAGGAGTAATCGGTTAGATACATACAATAATAAATATTGTAGAGAAGTACAAGTGTATTATAAATAATGTATATTGTTTTCTTTAGTTAGTTAAACGGTATAAAAAGAAATAAAAAAATTACCAAATCGTAACTTTTTATGCCAATATGTAGTGTACCAGGAATCCTACCAGCGGCCGTCGACTTCGAGAGCATTTCCCTAATACCCAGTGTATGAATTATTCCCTAGGTGAATATTTTTTGGTCCTTGCATCTCATTTTTGTTGGCATTATTTCGCTCTTCGTAGCTTTATGACACTAATAAGTACAGTGGTGACGACATATTACGTGCTTTATTCCCCTTTCACTTTTCTATAAGCTGATGACATATATTAAAAGTCTATGAAGTTTAGTTATTTAGGTAGGTAGGTAAGTATGTCTTTTTGACTGTTATTGATATTTTTTTTTACAAATTCTTCATATTGGATAAATCAGAAGGTATGTTGACTCATGAAATTTTACCTTGAACAAACATAAGTAAGCGCCTGTGAATTTCCCGTGATTTGTTTATCACTTATTTTATTCCAAATCATTGGAATATTGTGTATGGATATAACGAACTCAATCTAATTTGATTGTTTTTGTCCAAAAATACAGACTAGTTTTAATTTACATACAAAGAAGTTTTTCAATGAAATACTATTCCTTATTGTTACACAATCACGTCTCCACCTATCAATCATATAATATATAGAACACAAAAATATCATACACCCTTGGGTTACAAGAAATTAGAAAAACAAGTTTTTTTTTTAAATTAAGATTTCACGTGAAGATATCGATATGTTGTATTCATTTTTGTATAATCCACCGTTAAGACAATTTGAATGTAATACGGATGGCATAAATATCGTTGGAAACGCCCTTTACAATATATTTTTAAACTTGCTGGCAATTCAACTTCAAAGTATAATACTAAATGGTTAGAAGCCTTTCGTCAAGGAACGCGTGAGTTAAATTTGAATCATGTCCATGGATGACTAACCCCGGTATGTGAGGGCGTTGAAGGCATTGATTTTTCAAACCTCACATCGTCAAGGGTACCTAGTAGAAATCCAATATCGTGCAGAGTCACCTCAAGCATATACAAATTGAATTCCAATTGCTATTAACAGTTTTCGAAACTAGTCTCTTTAGTTAAAGGAAGGTTGTTGGATTTTAAAACATGCCAGTTTTCTTTTGTACCACTTAGGTGGCAGACAAGCACACAATTTATTAGGTTGGTTGAAATCACAAAACTGACTTAAATCTAATGGTGGAGGGATACACCAAAAAAAATGATAAGAACAAAAGAAAATTCTAAACAGGGTTGGCAATACTTATGAAACCTTCTGGCGCCGCGCCGTCGTCGTCTACCGGTAACCTACAATACCTTACACTATTGACGGTGGCAACCCCAGGGGCCTCACAGTGGTTGAAAGCTAAGAGAGTTTTTATGCTGTCAATGCAGAAGACAAAGCAGATTTCATACAACCACAGAGCAGTTACAACTTAAACCCTCGGTCTCCCCACTGAAAACACAAAACCTCTCCAGTGTGCTCTGGCTACCTTACTCACCGTCGGATACACTACGAAAGTTATTATTAGCCGCGGTATTCTGTAGGGCACTTTCCCAGTCGGGCTGCCTTGCCAGACCTTATACCTATAATATATATGTATTATTAATAGTATTCACGTAGTTAATATTTCCAAATAAAGTACTATTTCCGCGCGACAATCACCACGGGGACCCTGACGTACGCAATTTTGGATTCGATCCAATTAAAACCGCGGCATCTCGAATGGCGGCGTGTAAGGTGACCCAGAATGATCTTTCTTTTACACTCTGGATGATCCTGGACTATCTGTGGCTTTGAGAGCCCACCAGAACCAATTCGCCTATTGTGATTATAATGAAAATGTATTTATATTCACTTGTCTAGATATAGTAACATAGGTGATGTACCTATAGAAACGTTCATTACCGACCACCAGTCTCCAGTGCATGTTTCAGAAAAAATATACATCGTAAGCTGTAAGTATATTGCAAATTTTTACTATTCTATATCTTTAGATACATTGGGCAAAGAAGAAGAAGAAAGTCAAGCATTGTATTATTTTAAAGTGGGCTCACTTCTTGAAAATTTTTATGATCGTCATAAATACTTAAAGATCTAACTTTCCAAGTTAAGACTAAAGTGCGAATCAAAACAATAATTGAAATATCCACGCAAACCTCGTCATCATGCAATTATAATTGCTAGGTATATTACAATATATGCTTCGATCTGACACGATATAAGCGTATGTAGGCATTGACTTCATAAAATTCGCATAGTAATTTGAAATTATAGATGATCAGTACCGAAAGTAAATGGTGAAATATAATGCAATTAGAATCAACTTTAAATATTTTACATAGATTTGTATCATAAATTATTAATATTTATCAGTACCTATACACTACAGACCTTATCAGTACCTATACACTTGTACGCCATTATGACATTGTATAACGGACATAATATATATTTAACACTGTCAATTGTATCTGTATAAGTATAACAAACGAACATATAGTTTGGAAAGAACTTCCTTTCATATCACACAGTGCGTACCATTTCCGGTCGTAATGTGTGAGGATGAATTCCGTGGCTATAGCACGGTAATATAGTATTAACTTGGCTATAGCGTGCGGTGCAATGTTAGGTAGTAGCTGTGGGCATCATGTCAAACGGTTAATTTGGACACAAACCATTTTAAGGCGGTAAACACTTACTGTGAAGTGAAGTCAGTGACATAAAGGTTCCAGACCGCCTGTAAGTAGGGGATTTTCAACGATCATGAGTCATGTACTCAAATTCCTTCTTCGTACTGAATCAGAGTCAAGAAAGTATGCAGGCGCCTCCATAAGAAGGTCACAGCAGTCCTCTATGTTGGCCGAATCTGAGCAGTGACCTACGGCTTAATCCTGTTGAGCAATGAGCACTCCTAATTTCTTTGATGCCACCTAAACCTTGTCTTCTGAGTTACTGCGATACTCGAAAGCGATGTGTCTTGTAACAGCGGTTCTACAATAAACGAAGTTTTCTTAGTGATAAATGCATATACTTGTGTCTGAATAGGAATGGATTAAGACTAGGTCGAGTCGTCCCTAATGGGATAATCTATCAAGAGTAGTCTCGAATTCAAACACAAGTTGTTTCGTCCATCTCGACTAGGTGATATTTGCACAGCCTGTGTATGTAAAATTGATGGAGTCATCGAACAGCATCTCATTGATATGCAGCAAAACAAGGTCGGATACAATAAAAAACCTTGTAGGACACAACATGCGTTTATGTCCATGTGATTTGAACAACTGCCGCCGACGATGGTTTGGATGCTTCTGTTCCCTCTGGTTATCTAAAAGATGGCAACTTTGCAAGAAGGCCTCTGTACCAGACTCGATCAATGACCTTCGCTATATCGAGACTGACTATTGCCTGACTGTCTTGACACTATAAGACCACCAGTATCATACCCGAAACCTATGCTAGTCTATTAGCTAGCTTAATAATATAGCATGTTTTAATAGAACATAGCAACACAGTGGTTATCCCTTGGACACCAACCAAGCATTACGTTGAAATGTAGAGCATCTAACGATAATAATGTAATGACTTAATATGTGTGTAGTTTATCTCAATATACAATGTAGCATAGTTGTGGGTATTTTAATTAAGTAAATTGCTTTATCTAGAGACAATGGTTCGTGGGGAGAGTTTTATTAACACGATGGGTATCTACGTCATACGGGTGCTACTCATTTACTTAACAAATAGAATTGATTTGTTTGATTTTAATCTTGCGGTGCTCTATATTAGATTATAAAGACAAAGGGCGGGTAGCCTGCCTCGTAATTGGGGTAAATATATTTGTGTTAGAGGACGGACATTTATTAAACCCAAGCAAGGCTGAGCATTATGATTTTATGAGTCTGAATGAGGAAATTAAATTATTTTATTGTTTTTCAACCGACATTATAGCCACGGTTGTCATTCTTGAATTTCAACGTTCAAATCACAATGAATATATTAGCCAATCGCAGTTCACCTCTGACTTAGACCTCTCCGAATATTGTGAGGACCACGCAGACCAGACGGGTTGGTACAGGGCTTTATTTCGAGTTTTCCTTCTCTCGTAGCGATATTGTCTACGTTTTGCTCACTATTCGGTTGAAATGGAGAGGTGAGTATTTTTTTCCGTCACCACACCACACTTCGATGAACTGTAGCCTAAAGCCACAAGCCCTAATGTGCCGAAGCGCAAATCACATTAGTGAGTATGGGTGCCACCTTTACACATAATGTTGAATGTTTGTCACAAAGCTGTGCCTTAGTGCCAGCGAATTCTACATGTTATTATTGCCAAGATATTATTGCCAATGAATCATTGACTGTTTTGAAATGGAAACCCTAGGTCAATACCCAGTTAGTTAGTTAATTTCACTTTAAAATACACTTAACATATGGCTTCAAACACACCGCCTTTGTGGTAACAGCAGGTGCTCCACTTATTTCGTAAGTACAACAGCGTGAGAAAAATGCCGCGTAACATATTTTGATGTCTACTCATTTACTTATTATGATTTCGCAGTAGCGTATACCGTGTGCAGATATAATTAGTTGTAAAATATCGTGACGAAGAATTTCTGGCTCATTATTGTATACTATATATAGTAAGATTTTGAGAACCGAAAGACAATGATATTTACAAACTGTGGCCTATTCTTATCATAATAATATGCTAAAAATCCAGATATTACCGGTTTATATTTGTGTTAAAACAGTGAGACTAGGCTCTTTGTTTCTACATTTTAACGAGATATATTCTCGTACTGGTAATTGAAATTCCTATAACTTTTACCAGCCTTGCCAGCATGTGGTTGCTCCTAGGAGACTCAGCTCATACCTGAGGTCCAAATTCACGACCTCAAGTCAAGTTACATCCCGGATACCTTAGATATTAATCTTATTAATGAATTCTAACTATCCCACTCGTTCCAACTCCCTTCGCTGAGAGATAAATTGATAAAAGAGTAGATTGTCCACACGTGAACCACTGCTGCAACCTATTTGCTCCAAACTAACACTTAAGAGAGAGTAATTGTACTTAGTAACAAACTACAAAAAGAAATGAGTTGTACATACTTGAAATAAATGAATAAAATGGTAACAGAGAACGTTAAAACATTGTAATGTTTAAGCAATACTACTGGATCTAATGTTAGTTAGAATGGATGATTCCACATAATGTGTTGATTCCTCCATTCTTAAGCCGGTTCCTGTATCATAGATCACGAAGGGGTTTCAATGTCTCCGGATATGCGTCTACGGGTTGGTACATGGTTTTATTTCGAGTTTACCTACCTGCTCTCCAAGTGATATCATCTGCATTACCGTTTGTCGCCTCTTAACTTCAGATGAGATGAGGTGGTGATATTCTTTTTCCACCATAACACGGATGAATCCTACTATTATTATAGTAATGAAATTTTGTAATCATGGATTAGTAGATGAATAGATGTGCGTATTGACTGTTTATGTTTTCGTGCAGAAATGGAAAAACAAAGCCGAATAAAATTTAGTAGAGAGATAGCTTGTCTAAATTAGGTCATAAATAATATGATATTTATTATTCTGAAAATTAGTCAGAAAACAGAACCTGTAATTTATACAAGTACAGCTGCGGGCAATAGCCAGTTATTTACATAATATTGGTGAAATAAAATTAAGAAACTTGAGCTTTCATTGAAATATTCTTACGATTTCGAAGGAATATTACACTTCAATAACTGGTTCACCAGAGTATTTATATTTTGCTCACGCGTTTTCCTCGAAACGATAATACGTAATGTTTCTCCTCTATTGTGCTTGAGTGATGAATTAATTCAGATTACGTTTCAAGAATATGAATGATTTCAGCCCGCCCCGGTTTCGCTCGAATACTATTTGAAAGAAATATCCTATGACCCGGTTACAGCGCACTTACCAGATTCATTTGTGTGTATGAACCATCTAAGAATCTACTCAAATTAATTCTTTAATATTCTATGAACTTCCCATATAAGTACACAGTCAACTCGTAATTTACTAAGCGTTATTTTCTAATTTTTTAAGCGTTTGAAAAAACTTAAAAACAACCGTTCATTTGTTTTATCCATCCAAACTAATATTATAAATGCGAAAGTAACTCTGTCTGTCTGTCTGTCTGTCTGTCTTTGCTTCACGCCTAAACTACTGAACCGATTTGTGTGAAATTTGGTACAGACATAGTTTGGAACTTGAGAAAGGACATAGGATAGTTTTTATTACAAACTAGCTGACCCGCGCGACTTCGTCTGCGTCACCCCGTTTTTGCAACATTTTTCATTCCTGCTCCGCACCTGTTAGTCGTAGCATGATGTTATATACATATAAACCTTCATCTTTAACCATTCTATCTACTGAAACAAACCACATCAAAATCCGTTGCGTAGTTCTAAAGATTTAAGCATACAAAGGGACAAGAAAAATAGGGACAGAAAACGCGACTTCCAAATCCAATCCAAACTTCCAAACTTAATATTATAAATGCGAAAGTAACTCTGTCTGTCTGTCTGTCTGTCTGTCTGTCTGTCTTTGCTTCACGCCTAAACTACTGAACCGATTTGTGTGATATTTGGTACAGACATAGTTTGGAACTTGAGAAAGGACATAGGATAGTTTTTATTACAAACTAGCTGACCCGCGCGACTTCGTCTGCGTCACCCCGTTTTTGCAACATTTTTCATTACTGCTCGGCACCTGTTAGTCGTAGCATGATGTTATATACATATAAACCTTCATCTTTAACCATTCTATCTATTGAAACAAACCACATCAAAATCCGTTGCGTAGTTCTAAAGATTTAAGCATACAAAGGGACAAGAAAAATAGGGACAGAAAACGCGACTTCCAAATCCAATCCAAACTTCCAAACTAATATTATAAATGCGAAAGTAACTCTGTCTGTCTTTGCTTCACGCCTAAACTACTGAACCGATTTGTGTGAAATTTGGTACAGACATAGTTTGGAACTTGAGAAAGGACATAGGATAGTTTTTATTACAAACTAGCTGACCCGCGCGACTTCGTACGCGTCACCCCGTTTTTGCAACATTTTTCATTCCTGCTCCGCACCTGTTAGTCGTAGCATGATGTTATATACATATAAACCTTCATCTTTAACCATTCTATCTATTGAAACAAACCACATCAAAATCCGTTGCGTAGTTCTAAAGATTTAAGCATACAAAGGGACAAGAAAAATAGGGACAGAAAACGCGACTTCCAAATCCAATCCAAACTTCCAAACTTAATATTATAAATGCAAAAGTAACTCTGTCTGTCTGTCTGTCTGTCTGTCTTTGCTTCACGCCTAAACTACTGAACCGATTTGTGTGAAATTTGGTACAGACATAGTTTGGAACTTGAGAAAGGACATAGGATAGTTTTTATTACAAACTAGCTGACCCGCGCGACTTCGTCTGCGTCACCCCGTTTTTGCAACATTTTTCATTCCTGCTCCGCACCTGTTAGTCGTAGCATGATGTTATATACATATAAACCTTCATCTTTAACCATTCTATCTATTGAAACAAACCACATCAAAATCCGTTGCGTAGTTCTAAAGATTTAAGCATACAAAGGGACAAGAAAAATAGGGACAGAAAACGCGACTTCCAAATCCAATCCAAACTTCCAAACTTAATATTATAAATGCAAAAGTAACTCTGTCTGTCTGTCTGTCTGTCTGTCTTTGCTTCACGCCTAAACTACTGAACCGATTTGTGTGAAATTTGGTACAGACATAGTTTGGAACTTGAGAAAGGACATAGGATAGTTTTTATTACAAACTAGCTGACCCGCGCGACTTCGTCTGCGTCACCCCGTTTTTGCAACATTTTTCATTCCTGCTCCGCACCTGTTAGTCGTAGCATGATGTTATATACATATAAACCTTCATCTTTAACCATTCTATCTATTGAAACAAACCACATCAAAATCCGTTGCGTAGTTCTAAAGATTTAAGCATACAAAGGGACAAGAAAAATAGGGACAGAAAACGCGACTTCCAAATCCAATCCAAACTTCCAAACTTAATATTATAAATGCAAAAGTAACTCTGTCTGTCTGTCTGTCTGTCTGTCTTTGCTTCACGCCTAAACTACTGAACCGATTTGTGTGAAATTTGGTACAGACATAGTTTGGAACTTGAGAAAGGACATAGGATAGTTTTTATTACAAACTAGCTGACCCGCGCGACTTCGTCTGCGTCACCCCGTTTTTGCAACATTTTTCATTCCTGCTCGGCACCTGTTAGTCGTAGCATGATGTTATATACATATAAACCTTCATCTTTAACCATTCTATCTATTGAAACAAACCACATCAAAATCCGTTGCGTAGTTCTAAAGATTTAAGCATACAAAGGACAAGAAAAATAGGGACAGAAAACGCGACTTCCAAATCCAATCCAAACTTCCAAACTATCCAAACTAATATTATAAATGCGAAAGTAACTCTGTCTGTCTGTCTGTCTTTGCTTCACGCCTAAACTACTGAACCGATTTGTGTGAAATTTGGTACAGACATAGTTTGGAACTTGAGAAAGGACATAGGATAGTTTTTATTACAAACTAGCTGACCCGCGCGACTTCGTCTGCGTCACGCTACTCAAAGAGCTGCTGAAACCGAAGAGATGACTCGGGAGCGCCGGCTCTTAGACACCGAACGTCACGCTGCTCAAAGAGCTGCTGAGACAGAGGAGACGAGGCAGGAGCGACGGCTCTTAGATGCCGGCCGTCATGCAACTCAAAGAGCTGCTGAGACAGAAGAGATGGCTCAGGAGCGCCGGCTCTTAGATGCTGGGCGTCATGCAACTCAAAGAGCTGCTGAGACAGAAGAGATGGCTCAGGAGCGCCGGCTCTTAGATGCTGGGCGTCATGCAACTCAAAGAGCTGCTGAGACAGAAGAGATGGCTCAGGAGCGCCGGCTCTTAGATGCTGGGTGTCATGCAACTCAAAGAGCTTCCGAAACTGTAGATCAAACTCGAGTACGTCGGCTTTTGGATGCTGAACTTCATGCGTCTCTGATTTCTGCAGAGTCACATGAAGAATCTCATAGACTACGTGTTCTATTAGCTGCACGGCAAGCACAAAGACAAAATATATTTACACGTAATACGTGGGACGTATTTCATGATGCTGCTTTTGATTACGACCCTTTAATCGATTAGTGCTCTTAGGACGGATGGCTAAAAAGTGCACATATTGAATGGCACTAAAATGGAAAGAGGAAACTCCGGGTATGTGCTGTTCTGGAGGTAAAGTTTCCACATTTCATTTTTGAAGTGATCCCGCGAGATCGGGAACTATGTGGGTAAAACCAAAAATCTGCTGGAAGTCACTATTCCACGCGAACGAAGTCGCGGGCAAAAGCTAGTAATATTATAAATTATTATAAATGCGTAACTCTGTCTGTCTGTCTGTCTTTGCTTCACGCCTAAACTACTGAACCGATTTGTGTGAAATTTGGTACAGACATAGTTTGGAACTTGAGAAAGGACATAGGATAGTTTTTATTACAAACTAGCTGACCCGCGCGACTTCGTCTGCGTCACCCCGTTTTTGCAACATTTTTCATTCCTGCTCCGCACCTGTTAGTCGTAGCATGATGTTATATACATATAAACCTTCATCTTTAACCATTCTATCTATTGAAACAAACCACATCAAAATCCGTTGCGTAGTTCTAAAGATTTAAGCATACAAAGGGACAAGAAAAATAGGGACAGAAAACGCGACTTCCAAATCCAATCCAAACTTCCAAACTTAATATTATAAATGCAAAAGTAACTCTCTGTCTGTCTGTCTGTCTGTCTTTGCTTCACGCCTAAACTACTGAACCGATTTGTGTGAAATTTGGTACAGACATAGTTTGGAACTTGAGAAAGGACATAGGATAGTTTTTATTACAAACTAGCTGACCCGCGCGACTTCGTCTGCGTCACCCCGTTTTTGCAACATTTTTCATTCCTGCTCCGCACCTGTTAGTCGTAGCATGATGTTATATACATATAAACCTTCATCTTTAACCATTCTATCTATTGAAACAAACCACATCAAAATCCGTTGCGTAGTTCTAAAGATTTAAGCATACAAAGGGACAAGAAAAATAGGGACAGAAAACGCGACTTCCAAATCCAATCCAAACTTCCAAACTTAATATTATAAATGCAAAAGTAACTCTGTCTGTCTGTCTGTCTGTCTGTCTTTGCTTCACGCCTAAACTACTGAACCGATTTTTGTGAAATTTGGTACAGACATAGTTTGGAACTTGAGAAAGGACATAGGATAGTTTTTATTACAAACTAGCTGACCCGCGCGACTTCGTCTGCGTCACCCCGTTTTTGCAACATTTTTCATTCCTGCTCGGCACCTGTTAGTCGTAGCATGATGTTATATACATATAAACCTTCATCTTTAACCATTCTATCTATTGAAACAAACCACATCAAAATCCGTTGCGTAGTTCTAAAGATTTAAGCATACAAAGGACAAGAAAAATAGGGACAGAAAACGCGACTTCCAAATCCAATCCAAACTTCCAAACTATCCAAACTAATATTATAAATGCGAAAGTAACTCTGTCTGTCTGTCTGTCTTTGCTTCACGCCTAAACTACTGAACCGATTTGTGTGAAATTTGGTACAGACATAGTTTGGAACTTGAGAAAGGACATAGGATAGTTTTTATTACAAACTAGCTGACCCGCGCGACTTCGTCTGCGTCACCCCGTTTTTGCAACATTTTTCATTCCTGCTCCGCACCTGTTAGTCGTAGCATGATGTTATATACATATAAACCTTCATCTTTAACCATTCTATCTATTGAAACAAACCGCATCAAAATCCGTTGCGTACTTCTAAAGATTTAAGCATACAAAGGGACAAGAAAAATAGGGACAGAAAACGCGACTTCCAAATCCAAACTATCCAATCCAAACTAATATTATAAATGCGAAAGTAACTCTGTCTGTCTGTCTGTCTGTCTGTCTTTGCTTCACGTCTAAACTACTGAACCGATTTGTGTGAAATTTGGTACAGACATAGTTTGGAACTTGAGAAAGGACATAGGATAGTTTTTATTACAAACTAGCTGACCCGCGCGACTTCGTCTTCGTCACGCTACTCAAAGAGCTGCTGAAACCGAAGAGATGGCTCGGGAGCGCCGGCTCTTAGACACCGAACGTCACGCTGCTCAAAGAGCTGCTGAGACAGAGGAGGCAAGGCAGGAGCGACGGCTCTTAGATGCCGGCCGTCATGCAACTCAAAGAGCTGCTGAGACAGAAGAGATGGCCCAGGAGCGCCGACTCTTAGATGCTGGGCGTCATGCAACTCAAAGAGCTGCTGAGACAGAAGAGATGGTTCAGGAGCGCGGACTCTTAGATGCTGGGCGTCATGCAACTCAAAGAGCTGCTGAGACAGAAGAGATGGCTCAGGAGCGCTGGCTCTTAGATGCTGGGCGTCATGCAACTCAAAGAGCTGCTGAGACAGAAGAGATGGTTCAGGAGCGCGGACTCTTAGATGCTGGGCGTCATGCAACTCAAAGAGCTGCTGAGACAGAAGAGATGGCACAGGAGCGCCGGCTCTTAGATGCTGGGCGTCATGCAACTCAAAGAGCTGCTGAGACAGAAGAGATGGTTTAGGAGCGCCGGCTCTTAGATGCTGGGCGTCATGCAACTCAAAGAGCTGCTGAGACAGAAGAGATGGCTCAGGAGCGCCGGCTCTTAGATGCTGGGCGTCATGCAACTCAAAGAGCTGCTGAGACAGAAGAGATGGCTCAGGAGCGCCGGCTCTTAGATGCTGGGCGTCATGCAACTCAAAGAGCTGCTGAGACAGAAGAGATGGCTCAGGAGCGCTGGCTCTTAGATGCTGGGCGTCATGCAACTCAAAGAGCTTCCGAAACTGTAGATCAAACTCGAGTACGTCGGCTTTTGGATGCTGAACGTCATGCGTCTCTGATTTCTGCAGAGTCACATGAAGAATCTCATAGACTACGTGTTCTATTAGCTGCACGGCAAGCACAAAGACAAAATATATTTACACGTAACACGTGGGAGGTATTTCATGATGCTGCTTTTGATTACGACCCTTTAATCGATTAATGCTCTTAGGACGGATGGCTAAAAAGTGCACATATTGTATGGCACTAAAATGGAAAGAGGAAACTCCGGGTATGTGCTGTTCTGGAGGTAAAGTTTCCACATTTCATTTTTGAAGTGATCCCGCGAGATCGGGAACTATGTGGGTAAAACCAAAAATCTGCTGGAAGTCACTATTCCACGCGAACGAAGTCGCGGGCAAAAGCTAGTTGTAGGATAAATCTGCCAAAAATTGTTCCTTACTGACGTTTTTAGTTTTTTTGTAGTGAACGTTCAGGTTACACAATTAACAATATTTCAAGTTTGTAACCACGACTAAACCTTCATTTTCACCAAGGTATAGCTAATACATGTACTTAAGAAATCAAAGACTTCAGTGCGAACGCAAATGTATTTTATACTTGCATATTATTGTGTATTTGTTGGCTACACAGTGTGAACGAAAGAAACAGTCTCAATACAAAATGTATGAAACAAGTAATTTTATTGTGATTTGACAAGTTAGTATTTTACAACTTTTATATCAGACAAAGTTACAATTTGACAAAAACGAAGCGAGGATTTACATTGAATCAACCAGTTAAGACCTAGTAAATACATGTAGGTATATTTGTGTCAATAAGATGTTTCGATGACATAGATATACCTACATTTTTTTCCCTTGTGAGTTAAATAAAACTAATAAGTAAACTAAACAAAAAAACTAAATTTGCCAAATGGTGTGTGCTATGCCTTAATTTAATTTAGCAAATGTACATCTACATCAACCAACGAAGGTATACAAAGAATGGCATAAAAGTGTAAGTAAATGTTCCTCTAAGTTACATTAATAATAAAAAATATTTACAATTTTCGTTATTCGGTAGTTTTATGAACTGACTTTCAGTTCATAAAACTACCGAATAACATGATTCGCAGAAAGCATAATATCATCTCTTTATTTACAATTTCTTAACTCAGAGTATGGCGTGTAAACTTCGACCCTGGAAGGATGTCATGACCTTTATCAAAACGTCATTAATCAACTCAGTTTATATCCCCATTTATGTCAGAATTTTTCTTTGAGATAATAGAAAAAATAATAAATCATATTTCAATTAAACTTTGAAACAATACTTGAAGTGAATACTAGCTGTTACCCACGACTCCGCTGACAGTGATGGCGTTTATCGTGACCAAACATAGCCTATGTTCTTTCTCAAGATATTTTCTATCTCTGTGCCCAGTTTTATTAAAATCGATTCAGCGGTTCAGGCGTGAAAGCGTAACAGACAGATATTCGGATTTATTATAATAGTAAAAATTTATCCTACGAGTACGAGTAGTAGGTATATAAATATTGTAAAATGTGAAAGGTTGTGAAAATATTTGAATGATTCGAGGTTTCATTCAATCGACATACTTTTGAATTGTTTATATCCATACGCTATTTAAAAGTATGTTGATTAACTTATTTCTATTTGCATTTATGTCATGATATTATCAAATTAAGCGCTAATCAAAACAAAACATTCCATATGTACGAGTAATAATTAATAATATTGATAGTTAGCACACTTGTAATGTAGTGTTAATGATTACAATAAGCATCTGTGGGCGTCGTCTTAATTAACATCTTATCTCTTGTTTGTGAACCGTCTGGATTAGGTATAAGTATTCTTAATTTATTTTCAAAGTACAAGTAAATACGAGTATGTACTACGCGTACATGATCATATTTTTCATCTATTATCAATTCGTAATTACCGTAGAATGTTTCCTTCTATTTATAAGTGGCCTTGATGCTTCTTCAGTACTCCTCGACATGGCACGTATGGTGAGGAGGTTCCTCTTTTTTGAGCCCTTACCACTGGTAGCTGATCCCTGTGTCTGACACCGGTAAGCTACAACTTTTAAGACCTATTTTGAAAGGGTTTTTGTTTTATAATTTATATTTAAAAAATATAATCTATACCTAAGTGTGAAAACTAATAGAGGAAACGTAAGTACAGTCATAACTTACGATACTATATAAGAATAAAATAAATATAACAAGAATTCTGCGACTTTGTAGAAAATTTGCTATACTATTCAAATCAGAAGATCAGAACTTAATTTGATCTATAAATCCATACATTACCGTCCACAATATGCTTGAAATAAATGATAAATAAAAATAAACGTAAAAAAAGGCTTCTGTTAATGTTAGGAACCTTTGCCTTCTGTTTTGACATTGACCAGATTTGTTAATAAGGGGTTTAACTCCATGTTTTACTTCTCTCGCAGTGGTATCGTCTAAAATGGATATCAGTAATTCACTTACGCGTAGTTTAATATCTACTTGAAATAATTAGGTAATTCTCTATCTGACTACAGAAAAGATGAGCCAGAGAACATGATAGTATAATGTACCTATCTAACGCCATATACCTAATTTTATTTACATTTTTGTTTCTACTTATTATGAAAATTGAAACTGAAAAGAAAGAGGAAATAAAAGGCAAAAACAAATGCTGTAATGTAATTGTTCTCATTTGATGATTTCAGTGACTACTGAGAATTGTGACAAAGTGTCATTGATAGCAATTTGTTACTTAGTATTCTACCAACACAACCTGTTTAGTGTAGTGTATTGAAAGCAAAGCTGATTTGAATCAGAATCAAAGCATATTAACATTATCTAAGATATGCATGACAAATTTATAAAGTCCGGTCCCAATAAAACATCACAACAAAAGGAACAAATTACGAATGATAAATGCCATACAAATACAAAATTCATTTGTGTACGTGTAATACAAAACTTTCTACCACTGTACAAAAGAGTTTACTTCATATAAGACGCGTAAATATTCACTCAGTATGCGGTATTCATATTTATGTCCTCAGTAAATTGCTATCAGGCGTAATGTAATATTGTAAATTTACATAAATTTTCTATAACATTTACATTAGGAATAAATGAATTGTTCATTGAATGGTGTAGTGGCAGGAAGAAACACACACCAATGTCGAAATAGTCCACCATATCACTATAGTATCCAAAATGTTGAAAATAATACAGCTAGTTTACACACCATGTTAAATTTCTTGTGATAAGATTTGGCTCATACAAGTATTAGCTCACCAGTGAATTTAAAAAAAAGTCATAAAAAAGAAATAATTTAAATAAAATATTTGACATTATTATTCTTATTGGAAATGCAGGTACTTGTACTTATTACATAATTAGATTTTCTGATAATGTTTTGCTTATTGGAAATATGAATGTGGCCGATTTATTTTCTAATTATTAAATTGTTTGAGGTACCTAGTACTAAATTTAAATTATAAAAATAAAAAGGCACTGAGAGTTTTGTAATCGCTAAGGTAATACATTTAAAAATAATTTTAATCAAGTAGTAACGAAAAACAAATAAATTTCTCGAAGAACACAACTATTGCGCAAACGCAGCCTGTTTAAACGTACGAACACATTAGAATCCGAGTTAAACGAGCGGAAATAGAAGTTGTGTTTAAATTAAGCCATCATTGACATCATCTATAACTATTATTGACACTGGAATGCACATTGGATATTTTTGGAGCACGTTCCCATTGTAGAATAGGAGAGAAATGGTAATTAAAAATATTTTTCATCATCATCTGGAAATATTGGAGGTGCAAGACAGTTTGTTGTTTTTCACTTCAGCAGCTCAAACATATAACTTTTTCTGCGTAAAAACAGAGTGCAAAATGTGATTATGTCCACTCCGTGAGACAAAGTAACTTCTTAATTATATTTTTTAATTTTTCAATGAAGGGTGCCAACTATACATTTAAAAAGAATTGTTCCGCGAAAAACTTTCGAACTACATACACGGTACTCTGTCTCTTGGCCGTCCTTAAAATCCGTACGGATGGATGACAATATAAGAATTATATATTTTTGAACGTAGGGCTAAATTTATGGACACATAAATAGGTCCCGACAGTTGCATCCAAATTGGGAAGGATTAAGGAACTATTTATTTACCTACTTGAACAATGAGTACATGAATAAATGACAATAATTGTGATTAGATTTATTTAGTGATGTACTTCAAAACTGAATGACGATCGATTTAGACATCAATGTACCTTATAAACAATGAGTAGGTACACACAATCGTAAACCATGCGCGACAAGCACCAGCTAGAGTTCGACTCCGATAGCCATAAAGTACTTACAAGTATAAACGAGTGTAATTCACCGATTAATTAAAACTTATACAGGCGTGACCAGTGTAATTACTCTGAGATTTGTGTTTCGTTTAGTGCATGGGGTTTTATTAGTGCACCGTATGCCTGGGCACATGAAGTAAGCGAATTACTCAGTCGATCGTTAAATTTCTTTGCTGAAATTGCAAAATTAAAAATATAAATTACGTGATTCAGTGCGCAATTGAAAAAAGAAAAATATAAAAACGTACAATCCTTATAAAGTATCCGATAAATGTAATGATGTATCTATAGTAGTAGGCTACTTAGTATAACATTTACCTATATTTATTTTTATTTCAAATCGTGCATGGTTTTCACAGGCTTCGCCCAAAACAACAATGCATCCACAATTATTATTATTAATGTCTATTTTGTATTTTTACTATCAATTAAA
Organism: Pelosia muscerda; assembly: GCA_963691645.1. Lineage (NCBI taxonomy): Eukaryota > Metazoa > Arthropoda > Insecta > Lepidoptera > Erebidae > Pelosia > Pelosia muscerda. Next base: position 11,127,197 of record OY829113.1, read on the forward strand.
TCTTATATATCTATATTGATATTACATTCTTACTGCTACCTATATCATTCTTATAATATCTATATTTTACCGAAGAGTTTTTATTATATTTAAAAACTCTATTACAAACACTGAAATATCATTATTTTGTTATATCTACCTATATCCAACTTACTACTACTACTAACTACATATATGTATAAAATTGCATGTGGTATATTCGCGGTTGCAGATGAATGTTAGCACACAATATGTTTTTGAATGTACCCAAAACTGGACAAGTTACAATAAATTAACGACCGGCCTCTAAAACAAAAATGCAATGAAAAATAAAATAAAATTACCTATTAAAATCAAACAACTGACTTGAGAACCACTTTTTAAGAAGTAGCTTAATAAATTAACAGCTTAATGGTTAAAGTATCATAACATTGAACGTGTGAACACAAACAGTTTGTAATTATTAGTTTAGCGGAACTACATGAGTTCTTAACGGTGATTTTGGTACTCCTAACGCAGAGTTAGCGTAGGCTCAATATATGACTTTGTCAATTGAAACTAGAAATACCTCACAAGAACGTAGAAAATGAAACAATTTGAATGAGTCACATCCGTTTAATTGTTAACATACAGAAGCAGTGGTTCGTGGTGGTCTTTGTCTAACAAGTTAACACCTACTTTCACAGATTGAAGTTGATAAATGTTTTTATTACTGTGCACCGCAAGTGCAACAATTCAACCAGAGAAAATTATTTTGTGCGTAACGATTCTTAAACAATGGTTAATAACGTTACGCCCTGTGACGAATCCAAGAAGGCAGTTGTGGCATAAAACATCCACACAACGATACCCGCTGAGCAAAAGGTACCAACTCAAAAATGCGTTGTTTCTTAGAATTAATTTTACTACTGTAATGGTTCCACTACGGTTTTGTTAAATTTCGAGAATGATTCAATAGTGAATTGTAGACTCAATGATGACTACCGTTTTCTTTGTAAGCTTAGACTATATACAAACTATATACACAGCAATATCTATTTCAACGTGATTTCATACCACGTAGTAGTGATTCTTGTAAAACTATACTACCTTCGGTACACGTTTGACATATTATACATGCCCTAATATGAACTGCATACATTAATATTTATAACAACATTGACTTTTGCGCTACATTTTGTTAGTACGCAAATCATTGATTTCGGTCTATGCCACACTGGTAATTCCTGAATCATTTGATACCACTGGCCGTCATGCCGCCTCTCTTCATAATGATATCAATATTATTGGTGTGGAGGAACTACTAGTAGGGTTAATGCAAACTATTTTTATTGGTAATTAATAATTATGTCAAAATATACTAAAATGTTATTCGTAAATAAGTCGGTAGACATAAACCCTAAAATAGACTATAGTAATATTTCTAAATTGGAACATTTTTTTAACTAAACAGCAACCTAACTAGGATAATGCAACCAAATGCGTGAATCGTTTACTACTCGACACAAATAATGTGTACGATTCGCGACGCTACCTCATAAATTAAAGAGATAAATGGTTCACCAACAATGGTTAAATAAACCGTCTGTTCTTATAATACTTGAAAATAAGCTTTGTTTGGTATAGGGAATAAAAAGTTGAAACGTCCATACGTGTCGAGTAACAATGCCTCCGAATATTTAAAGGGACGTTAATATACGCGTGGGCTCGCAGATTGCTGCAAAAAACAAGTGCAGCATTCGATATACTATTTTATGGTTACTTTTGCTCTATAAAATATCTTACATGTGACATAATAGTATTGTAAACTGGATTAAATACGGCAGGTTATTGGAATAGGGTTATATTGAAGTTTTTATTTGGTCTGTATTTAAAACCTACTCTTGTTCACGTAATCATTCTTTTAATTTTATTTAATGAAGGGTTGTAATTATACTCCTAAGGTTTATTTAGATAATTATAATACATTTGAAAATGAATAATAAATAAGATAAAAAGACTTTTACTCTCTCAAATAATTTAGTACAAAACAAAAATAGAACTTATTTCTTAGCTCATAGGTATTATTTTAGGGAATATACATAAACTCTTTACAATGAAGTTTAATTGTGAGACTGGTGGCTGAACTTGATAATCGTAGAAGAGCTTGTATCTGTACTTGTATGGTTTTGAAATTAAAATTTGTTCCTTACGCGTAGGTACTGAGCAGTTTTCATTGAGCACTTTTTGGGTGATCCATCACGCTGACGTGACGTCAGAATAGGTGGAGAATAGGCTCAGCACCGCACGTTTTGAAGTCAGGAGGATACAACTCTTTAGGTACGTTGTGCACTTTTTGGGTAAATAAAAAATGTCTGGTGCTATATGTGCATTTACTTTTTTATGAAGTGAATAGTTTTCACTATTTTCACAAGTTACTTAGTTCTCAATTATACGCATGTTTTTTTTTACAAAAATAATTTGATCCTTTGATTTTCCCAAGAACATTATTTTATTTAACATATAAGTAATTATTTAGTGCAACTGCTTCATAGGTCACTTTATAAAGAAATATTATTTAAGGATAGTCCATCATCATGTATTTTGACCGAGAATTAGGTAAAAAAGCTTATATTGTTGGATTGAAAAGTGAAAAGCAATGATTTACGGCAATACTTGTGAGAACAAAAAAATACAGCGAATTGTGAATAGTGCTACCTCTGCCTACCCCCTCGAAGATACATAGGCATGAGAAAAGGTAGAGCTTGGAATTTCTTGTCAGATTACATGGCATGATATTCCAGGTACATTTTTTCAATACATTGTTCGTCTTATAAAGTTACGGACCATAACATCATCTAGAGAAAGTAACACGTCGCTATCAATCTGTTGATAATTATAACCAATCACGAAACTGATTGGTGTGACTAATGGATATACGCTGTCAGAAAATGCGTCTTCAATTAATACACAAATTATTTAAGATGAACCACTTCCTGAATTTTAAACTAACCTAACTAATATACTGACCAATAGCACCTTAGTAGTAATCTCCTACAAAGAACACAAAGCACTGCGCTCATAAAACAGCGATGTATAAAATAGAGTGTTTACTCTATGTCGTGCGGTACTTTTGAAGTGGCTTCCATTTTTGTTCATAGCAACCCTTTTATACATGTGGGAGATAAAGATGAAATGTAACTCATACACACTCCCCTTTCAAGATTTTAATCGAGTTCTTTATCGTTATGAGTTGAAGTCAACGGTGCAGTTAAAGTTAAAAATAGACTTTAGAGTTTAGATCATAATTTGCTGTGTATAGTAAAAGCAATAATAATGATATTGAATAACTTACTCATAGTTATGAAAATCTTGTAAGTACTTTTATTAATAGAACTTTATTTATTTATTTATTTATTTATTTATTTACTTAAATCCACTATCCTAACTGAAAGAAATGTTCAAGTAATTAAATTTTTTGAAGTAATTACAAGTAGTATGCTAACTGTTTTAAGTCACCATCGCACCAAAAATTGTTGTAAAAGAGAATTTCCCCCTGTACGGGATGATCGCGGGTTCGAATCCCATCGAAGCCTTAACTTTTACTGATCTTAATTTGATTCGAAGCAATATTTATGTTATTTATTTAATAGAGAATTACTACGAAGTATTTTGAAATCTGGGTTTTCAAAATTCGTTAAGTACTGAATTTTATGTACCTATATACTTAATGGAATTTAATGAGAATAATTTGCTACAACATCACGTTTATAATAGTCTACTAGGAGGATAAGTTATAGAAACATAATTATCATATTGTAAACGAAATAAATGACTATTAATTCAAACTTAATTGATCGTTATGCCGCCAGTTAGACCATGTGCTTGTCTTTGAACTAAGGAGTAACTGTTAAAAAATTTGCAAACCCAAATATTTATAAGTAACGAAATGGTATACTTACCATTTTTATTTGTTTTGTAGAGAATCCGATACTTAGATATTTCTCCACTGATATAAACGCCATTGACACGCATAAGAAATGAACAACGAAGATGATAATAATAAATAATAAATATTCTAGGACAATCTACACAACGTCTCCTAGATCCATGTTGAGCATAGCTTAATTAGCTTGTGTTAAGGCTTATAAATGGCGGATAAATTTAAAAGATACATTTTATTTTTGTAAAAACGTACATATTATACATAGGAACACCCAGACGAATGCAGATATTCATATTCAAGCATAAAAATATTTGCACTGAGCGGGAATCGAACCCGCGTCTCCTGCGTTCGCGTTCACTACCACCACGCCACGGAGGTCGTCTATCGATCGGAAGAGGATAGATCGATACGAGTTGCCTAGTAACAACTCACTCCTCAAACACCAGTATATCATCAATGATCATAGAGCTTGTAACAGTGTCGAGGTATTGAATACTCAACGAATTGTCACATCAAGCGCGAATCGGACTTGCGCACTGAGAATTCCGTACAATGTTGATGTTATGAGGTATTTTATTTTATGTATTTTGGTTCATGTGCGAACAGAATCCAGACGCTCATGTGAATGGTTCACTACATCCCTACATAGGGTTATAATTTTCACTTATCAAACTTAGTAATTCCATTATTTAGACCAATATAAAAAATAGAGTATATACCAGCATATAGAACATAATATTTGACTAAATAGACAAACACTTTCAGTTCAGTTTTTACCCATTTTCAGACAGACAAACGGACAACAAAGTCATCTTATAAAGGTGACGTACGGTCCTTGAGGTACGGAATCCTAAGAATGCTAAAAATAGTTATATTAACAAATATGAGCAAAATTTTAAGTAGATACTATTGGTTTCCAACCAATTACTTCTTACATCTTTTAGACCTAACTTATTAACGACACTGCCCTCTACCTTGAACCCCGACAGAATATGGATCTACCGAGCCCAATGGGCACAAATTACATGAAGCAATTTAAGCCACAATCTTAGCAATGATATTACTGCAACGGAATCTCACCCACAATGTTTGGTTGTAAACTGCAATGAACCTACTAAGCCGCAATGATATTTTGGATGTGACAACAATGAGCAACTATTTTTAAGAATGTGAATCAACGCACATGGAATGCTCGAAAACCAAACATGTAAATGTATTCCCATATTCAATGTAAATTGTGTAATTAATCTGATTTAGGAGATGAATTCATAGCCGACCGCAGACCGCAACAGCAGTTACAGCATACCGTGATATAGATGAGACAATGATAATGTTGTGTAATGTTTTAATTCACTGCTATTCATCAATGTCGCCATTGATAAATAGCAATGAATCAAGTGTGTGTATCAAGTGTAACAAGTAATGCACGACACGTTATACGACTTTTTTTATTTTTTATTTATGGCACGTCAAATTGACCTCGCCTGATGTAAAGCTGAAGGCAACGTCTCATGAAAGAGGGTCACCATTGCAAACACGTTCAGTGCTACAATGGTGGCGCTCAGCTTGACGGCCTCATCAGATGCTTTTTCACGCCCCGCTTAAAGGACCCGGGACTGTAGGAAGAAGGAAACACCTGCGCCAGCAAGGAATTCCAGGACTTAATGGACTTCACATATTGTCCATAGAAAAAGAATGTCAGTCCCGCAATCCCTTCGATTGTGTGTGCAAACATTACCTACTTGTCTTACCATATCGGTAAACCACCCTATTAAAAAGCCGTACAGAATTAAAACAATATTTATACTATTGAAGCCTATTTCACGGTACACTGTATCTGCGCATGCGTCTGCAGTTGTTGTATGCGGTCGGTTATGAACATACAATCTATTGTGAGATGTGGTAGGTACTATTACAAATTATAGTATTTTCTTCTTCTCTATACTTACAGTAACTTTGAGTATAACTTTAATTTGGAACATTAATTAACAGTACAAAATATCATCTTTTATTACCTAATGCTATTTCATAACATCTTCAATTTTGTTTGTTGTTAAAGTTCAAGCGAGTCAAATTCATATGAATTAAGTTACATCATTCTTAAAGAGACTTCTAACAAAAATAAAATTGTTATAATCCTCTAGAAGTTTTACGAAATAATATCTAATGTATGTTGTACCTATATCTTGTCCAACACAAGTCATGTAACTGCAACTAACCAAGTGACTTTATTCCACTCAAATTGTCTACGGATCATTTGAGTGTGACACGACTATTACAGTTTAGATTTGTTTTCTTATTAACCAATTTACTATGAATAATTTTATTTAGATTAAATTATGAAATATGCTGATAATACACACACACATAGCACTTTGGTGTATATTTAGGGTCTCCATTAACAAAACTTACTATATTCGTAGCTCTTTGATTTGTCTCCCTAAAAGAATTTGTCCACGCATCGCAACCTTCCCTCTGCTATACATCCCCTTGAAATTTTAGGGGAACGCAATCATTCCCTTTGATTCTTGTTCCGTCCTATTCAATTAGGAGGCGTCTCTAACTGACTTTTATAAAAAAAAAGATTTTGGGTGGATTTTAGGGGTGCAAAATACGTCAGCCTCGTTCATTGCCAGGTAAATGGACAAGAAAACTAATTGGAATGTTCAATTCTAAATCATGTTCATTAGTCATTGTTCAATATAAGCAAGCAAGAATTAAAAAAAACCTAACTAATTAACTTTAATTAAAATGCAGTTTTGGTACTTACCAAAACTGGGGTCCTGCCGTTTGGCAAAATATGTTTCGTCAAATTTCACTTCCCAAAAAACTTATCGCAAAGTTTCATTTCCCAAAAGAATGCTTAGCAAATTTACATTTCGCATTTTATTCACTTGGTCAATTATTCATTTGGCAAATTTTTACTTGGTCAAATTTCATTTAGTCAAAAATGCATTAAGCAAATGCTTTATTTCGTAAAAAAATATATTCCAAAGGAAGTTCGTTCAAATTTTAATATGGGTGAAACATTGTAGTTACGTAGGTTAGATTTGAACTGCTAGAAAAGTTGGTTAGGTTAGGTTAGAACTGTGAGGGGGTTCCCCCACAGCGCATACTTCCTCGTAGTTTCCCCCGGGCAACGCCGTGTCTGACCACCGTAACGGAGTGGCAGACCGGCGGCTAAAGTGCGCTGTGACTCACAGACATAAAGCGGTCGTCTGCGAAAGATGGCAAACAAACCCAGGCGTGACGCTTCCGGGCGTTTTGTTCCGAATCGCTCTTTACAGGGCGATTCAAACGGCCCTTCTCAGGGCCAACCGAGCGGCCCTTCTCAGGGCCAATGTAACGGCCCTTCTCAGGGCCACGCTGGCGGCGCTTCGACGTCGAAAGCTGACCGCGCACCATCTGCGGCCAGCTTGTCTAGTAGGCCAGGCGAAATGTCGGACTCTGACGACTCCATCGTCACGTCGGCGGCCGAGAACGACCGCCTCAAGAGAAAGAGGGCCTATCTGAGGCTCGGGTCCGAGGGCTCCTCAGAGTCGGCCGGAAGCAAGGCGAAGAAGAAGTCGAAGTCTAAAAAGGCTTCGACATCTTCTGCGGCTTGCACCCACAATGTGGGCTTGCTGGACGCCGAGCGCCAGCTTAATCTGGCGCAAAGGGCGCAACTCCAGCTGGACCTGGAGGAGAGGGTCGCCGCCAAGGAGCAGCAGGCGCAAGTCGCCAGGTCGAGGGCTGGCTATGGTGCATCCAATGTGCTGTATGCTGACCACTCCCTGGCGGAACTGGAGCGCATGGCGCAAGAGGACAAGGAGGGGGTCGTGGAGGTTGCCTCAAAGTCCTCAAATTTGAAGGGGACCTTTCAGAAGGCCCTCAAATGCCGTGCTGCCAGCATGCACGGCATTGTGATGGAGCTGGTGAAGCGGACGGCCACGGATGAGACGCGGCGGCTGCAGGTGAAGGTGGATCGCCTGCAGGCGGAGGTCAGCCAGCTACACCAAAAGTTGGCGGAGGCCACGGCCCGGCCTGCCCAACCTGCCCCAGTTCCGGTGGTGGGAGGCTCCTCCTCCTCCACCACTGGCCTTGAGGCAATAATCCGCGGGGTGGTCATGGAGGAGAGGTCCTTCATCAGGGCCTGCTTCGCAGGCATCGAGGACCGGCTTTTGCCAGAAAGACGGTTACGCCCTCCGCTAGCGGCGGATAAGAGTTCGCCACCGACGTTGCCAGAACCTGCGCCTGTAGCAGGCCCGGTACCGGGTGCGCAGTCCCAGGCCCCGAAGGCCTCCAAGGGTAAAGGGAAGGGCAAGAGGACCAAGGTGGCTACTCAAACCCCAACCACAAGCGCGGAGGGAACGTCTGGGTCGGCTGTCACTCCAGTAGCCCCCCAGAACTCGCCGCAGGAGGAAGACGCCTTTCTTCCCTCCACCACCCCGTCCAACCAGTCGTGGACGGAAGTGGTCAGGGGGCGAAAGGGCAAAAAGTCGGCCCCCAAGCCCGCTGCGACTGCTCCTGCAGCTGTAAGGGCTCCAGCCAGCGGGAGGAAGCTGGTTCCTCCTAAAACCGCGGCCGTCGTGGTGACCATCACCCCGGAGGCCATGAAGCGTGGTGAAACGTACGAGTCCGTCCTAAAACGGGCTCGTAACAATGCTGATCCCTCCCAGCTGGGGATCAGTAACATCACATGCCGCCGAACCTTAACCGGGGCTCGAATTTTCGAGTTCTCGGGGGAGCAACGCGGAACAAATGCGGACCTCTTCGCAACAAAGTTGTCAGAAGTCATCGCGGAGTCGGCGACGGTCGTCAGGCCTGTCAAGACCGCAGCCTTGGAGGTGACCGATCTGGACGATTCGGTCACCAAAGAGGACGTGGTGGCAGCCGTCGCGACGGCTGGAGGCTGCGACGTTGGCGCGATAAAGAGTGGAGCCATCAGGCCCGGCCGTCGCGGCATGGGCATTATCCGCGTCGAGTGCCCGGTCGTGGCGACTGCGGCCGTACTTACTGCGACCAGGGGACGGCTGCTCGTGGGCTTCAGCACGGCTGTGGTCCGACCACTTGAAGACCAGCCAGTGCGCTGCTTCAAGTGCTTTGCGTTCGGCCACACCCGAGCCACGTGTCCCTCCAAGTCCGACTGGGGAGACGCGTGCTTCCAATGCGGGCAGGAGGGACATAGAAGTGCCACTTGCCGCGCCACCACACCACACTGCGCAGCGTGTGCCGCTGGTGGCCGCCCCGCGGGTCACAAAATGGCGGGCAGGAGCTGCAAACCTCCCGCGAGGAAGGGCATAGTGCCGGCGCAGGTTTACCCTGTTGCTGCCACTGCCGCCACCGAGGTCGCCGCTGGAGATTCAGCTGCGGTAGCTGAGGAGAGGGGTGCAATGTCGGAATAATGGTTTCCGACTACCGCATCCTCCAGGCGAACACCAACCACTGCAGAGCGGCCCAGGACCTGGTGGTACAGGTCATGGCCGAGTGGTTGGTGAACGTAGCGGTGGTCGCCGAGCCCTACTCAGTCCCTGGCAGCTGGCTGGGTGACGAGGATGGCTTGGTGGCACTAGCGGCGCGGTCTTCTACAGACTCCCCTCCCCTCTCGCTAATAGAGAGGGGGCCGGGATATGTGGCCGCCGCGTGGGGAGACTTAGCCCTTGTAGGCGTCTACTTCTCTCCAAACCGCCCTCTTCAGGACTTCGAGAACTTTCTCGGAGTTCTGGCCGCTGTGGTTGGCAGGGCGGCGCCGCGTCAAGTCTCAGTGCTGGGAGACTTGAATGCCAAGTCAGTGACCTGGGGAAACCGTGCCACCGACGCACGCGGGCGGGCAGTAGAGATGTGGGCAGCCTCCTCTGGACTCTCCCTCTTGAACAGAGGCAGCGTCCAGACATGCGTGCGGCGGCAGGGTGGCTCAATAGTGGACGTCACTTTCGCCACCTCTGCGTTAGCGGCGCGCGTGCTCAACTGGCGGGTGGACCTGGTGGAGACGATGTCGGACCACCGCTACGTACGGTTTGACATCTCCGCCAGTGGCCCCGGAGGGGTGCAGCAGCCCCTCTCGGGGAGATCACCGTTCCCACGGTGGGCTCTCACCCGCCTGGACAGGGAGGCGGCGGCGGAGGCGGCGTTCATCCAGGACTGGCTTTCGCCGCCTTCCGCCGGCTTGGATGTGGACACCGTGGCGGGGCACCTCAGGGAGTCTCTGACCGAGGTATGCAACTCTAGCATGCCTCGGTCCCGCCGGCCGCCACCCAGACGCGCCGTGTACTGGTGGTCGGCGGAACTGGCGGGGCTTCGAGCGGCGTGCGTGGAGGCTAGGAGGGCCTACATGCGGAGCCGACGGCGGCGTCGAAGGGACCGGGCCGACGAGGACCACCTCTATGAGGTGTATAAGGAGGCAAAAATGGTCCTCGATCGAGCCATTGCCGCCGCCAAAGACTCGGCGAGAGCGGAGCTGCTGGAGGGTCTCGACAGCGACCCCTACGGGAGACCTTATAAGGCGGCCCGCAACAAGTTGCGCCCTTTTGGTCCTCCGGTAGCCGAGACCCTGGACCCCATGTTTCTGGATGGGGTGGTTCAGTCCCTGTTCCCGTGCAGGGGTAACTTCACCCCACCAGTGATGGACCCACCGCGGGGGAGAGCTCCGCCAGCCGAGGAAGAAGAGGAGGCCCCTCCTGTTTCGGAGTCGGAACTTGGCGCGGCGATTCTCCATATCCGCGCCAAGAAGACAGCTCCGGGCCCCGACGGTGTTCCGGCTAGAGTGGTGGCGATCGCTGCCACTCTAATGGAGGAAAGGTTTCGGGACCTCTTCAGCGCATGCCTTGCGTCTGGGAGGTTCCCGAAACCGTGGAAGGAGGGGCAGTTGTGCCTCCTTCGCAAGGAAGGGCGCCCAGCAGATTCCCCCTCGGCATACCGGCCCATCGTTTTGCTCGATGAAGTCGGCAAAATGTTCGAGGGGATAATCGCTGCCCGCCTAAAGGGCCATTTGCGGGATATCGGGCCGGACTTATCGGACGCTCAGTTTGGTTTTCGGGCTGAGCGTTCCACGGTGGACGCGCTGGCCTGCCTTAAGAGCCAGGTGAAGGAGGCGATGGAAGCGGGGGACGGATTGTTGGCTGTGTCATTCGACATAGCCAACGCCTTCAACTCCGTTCCCCACTCCACCATCCTAGAGGCGCTCCGATTCCACGGAGTGCCTCGATACCTGTATCGTCTGCTGGCCAGCTACCTGGACGATCGGGCGATCCTCCTGGTGAACAGGAGTGGCCAAGTTCGGCGGTACGCCGTTGAGGCCGGCGTTCCGCAGGGGTCAGTCTTAGGACCTCTCCTGTGGAACGTCGGCTATGATTGGCTCCTGCGGGGAACTCTCCTCCGAGGCACGAGTGTCGTCTGCTATGCGGATGACACTCTCCTCACCGCCCGGGGCGGGAGCTTTAGGGAGGCGGCCAACTTGGCGTCGGCGGGCGGATCCTTGGTCGCGGGCAGGATCCGCCGCTTAGGTTTGACGGTGGCGCTGCACAAGACCGAGGCCGTGTTTTTCCACGGACCTCGGAAGCGCCCCCCACCTGACGCCCACATCTTCGTGGAGGGCGTCAGAATTGAGGTGAAGGCCCAAATGAAATATCTGGGCCTCGTACTCGACAGCAGGTGGCGCTTCGGCCCGCATTTTAGCGGGCTGTCGTCGCGCCTGCTGAAGACCGCAGGGGCGCTCTCGTGGCTGCTCCCTAACTTGGGGGGGCCCAGCGCGCGATGCCGGCAACTTTATGCCGGCATATTGAGGAGCATGGCCCTCTACGGGGCTCCCATATGGGAGGAGTCCCTCCGAAGGAGGGAGAACGCCGCCGCCTTGCGGGCGCCCCAAAGGGCCATAGCTCAGCGGGTGGCGCGGGCCTACCGAACGGTGGGCTTTGCGGCAGCATGTGCTCTGGCCGGCACCCCTCCTTGGGAACTCGAGGCGTGGGTGCTCGCCAGAGTATATGAATGGACGGCGGGGCGGAGGGCGAGAGGAGAACGCCCAGCCCCCGAAGAGCGGGAGGCCGTCCGCCGCGAGGCGAAGGACGCTATCGTCGTCCACTGGACGGGGGACCTCGCCACCGCGGCCTTCGGCCGCCGAACCGTCGACGCGATTGGGCCAGTCCTGCGAGACTGGCTCGACCGACCGCACGGTTTCCTCTCGTTTCGTCTAGTGCAGGTGCTGTCCGGACACGGTTGTTTCGGATCGTACCTGCATCGAATCGGACGGGAGGAGACGCCGTCGTGCCACGACTGTGGCGCGGCGGAGGACACGGCGCAGCACACGCTCGAGGCGTGCCCGTCGTGGTCCGAGCCGCGCCGCAGTCTCGTCGCGGTGATCGGACCGGACCTCTCACTCCCCGGCCTGGTTAACGCCATGTTGAGGGATGAGAGTTCCTGGGCGGCAGTCGCCTCCTTCTGCGAACACGCCATGTCCCAAAAGGAGGCGGCGGAGCGCGCGCGGGAAGACGATCCTCACGCGGCGGCGCTCCGAAGGCGGAGGAGGGGTCGAAGAAGGCGTCAGTATGACAGTCATCTCCGACTCCTCCCAGGTGGAGGCCAGCAGGCAACGGGTGCGGGGGCACCCTTGCCTGCATTGCACAGGCCTTCACCAGTGTTGGACGGGAGTGGCCAGGTGTTCCCGGCCATTCCCGTAGCCCCCCAATCTGGGGGGCATGCGGGGCCTGCCAGCTAGGCGGGCATGCGCCGGGAGGGTTGTGGAAGTGAAGGCTGAGCCGGTTTCCCATGACCCTCCCTACACACGGCGATGTGGGAACACCGCTGAGTTTTAGTGGGTATACTGTTACTCCGACAGGAGTCCCACATACCCCGTCTTGTCCCCCACGAGCGGGGATGCGTAAATGCATTTCTCAGCGTTAAAAAAAAAAAAAAAAAAAGGTTAGAACTGTGACCCCAACAGAGCGCGAGCCGAGCGAGCGAAGCGAGCGTGCCGCGGTAGCGGCCGGCGAAGCGCCAGAATTGAATTGTATATCTTAAACAATATAATTATTATAGAAGTTCTCACCTGTAAATTATTTGTCCAAGGTGAAACAAATATCCATTCAGCAGTGTGCATGCAGCATAAATCGGGACAGACAGTAAATCATATGATATATAATATATTATAGCTAGTATATTTGCCAAACCATATTTGACTACATAATATTTGGTAAAATGAAACATTGCCATGTAATTAATTGCTAAAAGTAGTTTTGCTAACTGCAAAATTGCGAAAAGATGGTTTTGCCAAATGTTTTTTTGCCAAATGAAAATTTGGGAAACATACTTTGGCAAGTGTCACTTTGGGAAACGTTTTTTGCCAAACGTCAGTAATCCACCAAAACTGCATGATTTAATGGAAAAAAAAACAGCTAGCAATTACTCATTCCATTGAATGGTTTGTTTTATCATTATAAGATTTTTCACACATACACACTTACATATACTCATACCTAATTACCTCTGGGATAGGCAGATGTCCGAATTTCACTAACCATTGCATTGTATTCAGCCTCTCGTAATAGGAGGTGAACCTATTGCCATATTCTGGGCTCTATTGTTGGGAAGAAATGAACTGATTTCTACTCTGCCAGGCTGTGAGATTTCTATCATAGTGGTAATAAGATATGATACCACCCACCAACACCCACCTCTAGAGCTACTAAGCCCACTCCTTACCTTCTTCGCCTTTTTCCTAAGCAATTTTGATGACATTATTCAATACCAGAAACACAATCTAAAACAACTAACCCATAGTATAAAAATACCCTCATAATTACACGAAACGAGTACGGGAAACCTCTTTATGCCAAGTGTAGGTATGAGTATAATATAATAAGAAATATTTTATTGTTTTTCTCATTCAATTTGCATATCTCACGCTTAATACCTAGTAGGTAAGTTTAAGTGAAGGTCATAACATAAATATAGCCAATTTAAAACAGTGACAACTTTAATTAAAGGAATAAAATCGATCAACCAAGAAGGACTTCGCTAGAATTACATAAGCAATTACCGGACCAATGAAGCTAAATTACATTGTACTGAATTGAGGCCATTCATTCTTGTCACAATTGACTGAAATGTAAAACTTATATTGTTATAACCCGTAACACAATAACCTAAACTCGTGCACTATTTTAAGCGTAGGTCATTTTATTCCAAGGCTGCATGGTTGTATATTAATTTGAATCGATTCGTATCGTATATTATCAATCAGAAGGTCAATTACTGAAATTAATTACAATCTCACTACGATTTCTAATCTACAAATCTATAAACAATTCATAAATATTCATTTCTTAATATAATTGTCAGTATATGTACTAGGTACTTTTAAATAATTAAGAAAACTAATCCTATGTGTACTTACATTATTTTGTTACAGAATAAAAAAATGCATCACAGTATGAGCCACGTTTCACTTCCTTCCTGGCTTAAGTCTATTAAATATTATATACGAACGGACCATTATCTTTTTTTTTACAAATTTCGTACAGATACACTCATCTCCTGTTACTGTCAAATGCATTATCTGAGACTGTTCTGTACTAAATGGGGTTAGAATTGCTATTGTAAAAATGGGATGACTACTAAAACTGCCGTCATTTTCGCAGTGAATAATTTATCTATGTTGACATATTTTTGTTTGGAAAAATTAAAAAGGAGTATTAATAATTCTTAGTTTAAATGTAAAATTAAAAACAATACTAAATCCATCGATGAATGGCAAGAAAGGGTAAGAAAGTGAAATTTAATCCGTTGTGTACCTTTGAAAAACTTTAAACTTATACATTATAGATTTAATTTCAACACTACTTTTATAAATGCAAAAGCTTGGATGAATGAAAGTTTGTTACTCAATCACGGCACATAACCTGATCAGATAACGGCGACGGGATCGGTGTTCCACGAATTCCACGAGGAACAGGTATGTACCTAGTTCAATTATAAAACTTCACACTGTGCAAGGCATAATTTTATTATAATACTTATATAATATTATTTTGGTATTAATATAAAACTGTTTAAGTAATTTGTAACCCATCACACAATTTCAAACAGTTCACAGTCACACTAGTTTCGTAGAAGTTTGTTCCGGCCTAATGAGGCGGCATCATTGCGCAAACGCTTGCGTTGAGCGCCGGCACATTCGCCACGCTCCGGAACTAATCGCACCCGAATACGGGCGTGTGTGGATGATGGTGTGATTTTTATTCATAATTGAAATAGATTGACTGCTTTTGACTGGTTCTTTTGTTCTTTGAGTGCCGTTGCTCAGGATTTTTATTGATTTTTATCTTTTTATATTTGAAATTGACACAGAACTTTGTGTTTTAATTGTTTCTGAGACATAAAACAGACAGACTACCAACGAAATGTTTCGTTTTTTATTGAGGTATGGAACCCTAAACCTTGAAATTATATTTTTAAGTTTGTTTTATATTTTCGTTTTAGATAAATAGGTAGATAGCTCTTTATTGTAAACCATAAGACAAAGTTAACAGTACCGTAAAAGGTAGGTATAAAATTGTATGTACAATAGGCTGCTTTATCGCCAACGGCAACCTCTTTCAGGCAATCGTCTCATGCTTAAAATTCCATTAGTGTTTGGTGACAACAAATTCGTAGCACTATTGTATGTACTATTATTCAATCGAATACAACATATTTCTAATTAAGTACTAATACTACACGGAACTTCAGAGGCTTACAGTGGACGGTTTTAGCCGCAACCGAAAGTAACAGTTTTTTTATCGTGTGATACATTCTCACAGGGGAGAGAGCGACTCCTTACTCCTGCCGGAACCGGTTGAGGAGGTTATGTCGTACTCGCACCAAACGCAGGCCGTCTTCGGATCCTTGGTTACTGGAGGTGAGATAGTATCTAAGATATTCCTAGCACTGCAGAAAACCCGGAGTCATCTTCGGGTGTGGGGTCCTCGATGTCCCCATCGAGTTACCGGGTATGGGGAGACACGCATTGCGCACAGCCGCAGCGGAGAGTAACTATAGGGTAAAAAAAGGTATCAACTATAGTTTGAATGTAGTTTATGAAATAATAATACTTGACTACAGGATTGGCAGAATTCTAGGACAATCTAGAATGAGTGTGATGCCCTTGGTGTTGTACCCTTACAATACATAGGCCAAGGTAACCACTTCTCATCGTTTTGGTAGGGAAAAACAATCTTTAATTTGTGAGACTCCAAAAAATTAGGAGTAAGCATACGCTTTTTTACAAGCTCCTTAATGAAATTAGAGGTTTACCTATAGATAAATTTAAAAATGGAATTAAAAGTAAATAATGCCAAAATGGTTATCATAAAATATAAGATGATTTAGACAATAAACACATCTGAAAACGAGCTGTTCACTCAAATTGCTACTCAAGCAAATTATTGTATTTAGACTAAGAAAATGTTTGTAAATAGGTCAAAAGATTCTTGTTGGAAGTCTTCTCAGACCGGGGTCGCGTTTTGACCCGGTGCGGTGGTTCATTTACTGAGCTAACTTATGATATAATTGTAATATTGAAGTTTTGTAAGTGACCATTAATGGGATATGACGCAAAGGCGATTTCTTAGCTACCACTGAACCCTTATTGGAATCATTGATTAATTCAATTGTCCCAACATTTACCTAGGTACCGGTGGTTAACCGCGAATGTGAATTCAAATACCTACTTGCAATTACTATGAATACTTGAATAACAAATATATTTAGATAGAACGAAACATTGTAAATATGATAAAAACAAAATGCCGCCTAAGTAATAAAAAGTTCTGAATATCGCAAACTGAAATAGTGAAACATTTACCTATAAGTTATAAGTACAATCTTAACATATACAAAAGATAAAAATAAGAACATTAAGTCAATCACTCTACCTTAGCATGCAAACGGGAGCAGTATATCGATTTTAAATGCAAATTTGAGCAGCTGTTTATCAAGTTAGTGATTGCATTAAAGTAGGTTTAACTTGCTTCAAGTTTAATTATCTTATGTGGGCGACTCTATTTGGATAGACGAACGCCAATCTACGAATGACAAGAGTTATAAGTCCCGGGATATATCTTCACTCCAAGTCGTGTGAGAAACGGAGCACGGGCGTTTTAATATAATCTATGATTGGTGGACTTGTGCTTCTTCACCGCTGTAGTAAACCAAGCTATGCCAAAAAAGCAATCAATTTTCAGCATTGGGCTCAAGATTTATACCGGTAACTATACTCGTTGTTGGAATGAAATCCGGTACTCATTAGAATGTACGATTGGGAAAGTGATAGGCAGTCGCAAATGCGTGGAAGCCCAGTGATGTGAATTGGATTAGTGCATAGACTCAATTGTATTAATGTTTGACATGAAATATATATATTCTAAATTCTATTCAAGATTATAGAACTTATTTAACAAATTAGCTGAATCTTAAACCTTGCAAACACCGAGACATCGAGGTAAAAGTATCGGATGCAACTAGGAACAACGTCAACATGTCAAAGATTTTTACATTTTTAATGCTTTCATAAATCAATATTTCCTAATGCCAGTTCCCTGGTAACTGTTGAACGTAACTTCCTAGCATGTGGGTACTTCATATCAATAACACTACTTTATGATGCAGTTTAAAATATATTTTTTATTAATAACTTGAAACATTATAAGGGGCTCACAGACAGTTCATAAATATCTCACATCAATTCGTCATACTTTTTTACATCTATTATTATCAATTATTACAAATTTAATGTACCTATAGATACTGAGAGTTATTCAACTTTCAAAAGGGTGTTAAATTCTATGAACTTGCTTTTTATTCAAAATGATTATTATTTATCGCAAACAATATTGTTCGATTAGTTATGCATTTCAGCGACTCATATTGTGCGTTGTTATTATTCTTACATTATATTTATACTTACTTTGGTAGGACGTAGTTGTAGGGAAGTATGTATGTAATTCCGTCGGAATTCGAATAAGGTGTCATATTCACATTCACGTATTATAGTTCTATGGTGAATTTAGCCACAACGGATCTTCGCTAAAATGCTCTTTTATTAGGGTAAAGAGTTAGTATTTCTATAGATTTTATATCAGGACATAATGCTCATAAAAACCTATATGTTAGAGTCACGTCCACAATTTTGATGTCTGTATAGTTTACGATGTTCAAGAGATTTCTTTCGGAAAGAATACTACAAATATTTAAACTTGAACCCAATCAAAAATTATAAATTTGGAAGCAAATTCTTTAGTTAAGTATTTGTCCACTAAACCTTTTAAGGGGTGCTATTGGGTTCCATCAAAACCTTTAGACCCAAACCAAACCTCACTTGCAAGCTGTGCACTTACTAAAGAATGGACATGGCTCTGGTACTAGATTTCCGTTTGAGGTTGGACATCTAATAGTATGAAATATTTAGTCATACTAGACTCGCAAAAGGCAATATCTAATGATATATTAACTTCTCAAATTCAAATGTGATGTAGGATTTTAAAATATTATAAGCCCTCTAAATATCTCGTAAATATATTCTTGTTTACTGCACACAAAACTATTAGGGTCAAAAGCTTTGAGACATACATAATAGCATCTTCATACTAACGCCATAATAAAATTGACGATTATCGATTGAAATCTAATAAATTTTGATATTAGTTACGTGGGACTGAGTTATTTTTCAGTAGGCCTTATTTAGGTGGCAGACAAGCACACGCCCCTGGGAAGCAAGTACCGTGGCTTATGGACGTGTACAACACCGGGGACATCACACTGTGGCGAGCGGTGCAATGATTGAATGTAGCTGTGGGCATCATGTCGACCAATTCTTGTGAACACGCATTAGTGTACTGGTGGTAGAAAACACAATTCAAGACAAAATATTTCCTGAGGCTGAGTGGTCCCACACTGTCTGTTAATATGAGATAATATCGGACATGATAGCATCTCTTGGTCTAATTGTGCGGGGAAGTACCTCCACTCTACAGGATACCGCGTAGTAATAATTTTGTGTTGTGTTTCCAGCGGTAAGTAGGGTAGCTAGTACTGGAGAGGTTCTGTGTTATCAGTGAGAAGACCGAGGGCTTCAGTTGACACTGCTATATCACCATCATGACAGGTCCCTCGAAAAAAGGTGAAGGCAGCCCTGTACGCCCTGTTGAGCACTTCTAAACTGGTCTTCTAAGTAAATACGGTATCAAACGATATCCTCATGCGACGAACCCACTATTTTTCGGTACATAGAATACTTCTCCAAAATTTTAAAAGCATGTTATGATCGGCCTTTGCTATTCACGAAAGTTACATAGAAAGTATGTCAAGTCCTATTTGGTGTCAAATCGTGTGATTATGTTGACTTAGATGATGATGTGCGATCGTATTACCTTAGATTGAGAGCCACTTGATGAAAAATAAACAAAACATTATTATCATAGTAATGTACCAAAGTGAATTTTAACGTCGGTACGCCACTTGGCTTAGTCAAGTTGAGAGAAGAGAAAAATGTTCTTAAAGCATAGCATTCACACTGGGCGAAATGCATAGTATGATAACTTTTCATACCGTCCAATTTAGGATAATGAGAGTACCTATTAGAATATTATATTTGCCTTTTATTTCATATCACAAAAAAGTAGAAATAATGGAGACATTTTATTCATTTTGTATATTAATGTAGATACATACTCAACGCAGAGTAGTATAAACTGCTTCAAATTCTTCAACTGAATGAAATTATCGAATACTATTCCAAACCACAACATCACAAAAACAAATATTTGTGAGTATACTTCTCTCTCAAATTCTCGACCTAAGACATGAGGCCGAAGTCAACCTGATTTTTTAATTGGTGATGCGGTTGTTTGATTAACTATTTCACCGATTTTTTTAGTATATTGGATATATTTTAAACTTAAGTTTCGTAGCCTAGGCGCTTAGTTGCTGGCTCGTAAACTTTAATAGTTGTAAAAACATCTGTGGCAATAATTTAGAAACAGCTAACATTCCATATTGCAGATATATCCCATCCAAAATATTGGGCTGAATGTTTGTTCTAGCTAAAGGTTGGAGGGTGCTAAAAGGTTTGCAAATAGAGCGGTTAAGTAACACGTCAACTTAGACAATGATGTCTGTTTAACGGACGCGTGACCCCTGTTAAATATGGTGTAGGTATTGGTCAGACAAAGTAGGTCGATGATATTGTGAATGGCTTGTAAATATTGTAGAAAAAGTATGTATGTGTAAAGAAACATGTTTCTTGACACTTCAATGACTGCCTCGCAGTTCCCGTTAGATATTTGAATTTAGAGTGGATTTTAAATTGGCGACTCTTAAATAAATATGATATAATATGATAATGAATTTATGTGAATACGTGACGAGGGGTGAAAGTTTTCCAAAGGGAATAGTGTGCAGTTTTTAACATCGATTACCTCTATTTAATATTTTGTATTTTTAGGTCGTAGATTTCACCAGCTCAAAGAATAGGCACAAGTACACCGAGCCAGTATACCATTTCATGCCAGTAGCAGTGGAGAGCTGTGACAAAGTACCTTTGCACCGAAAGCGATCAGAGACGGGGTTATTCGACTATATATTATGTATTAATTATGATGGTGTTATTCTAAGATGACAAATTGTAACAAAACACAGTTAGGATGGCGGCCGAAATCCGTTTTATGTAAGCAGACCTGATACAAGATATTAAACAACGTTTACCTTCAGTTTCTTTCTTTTGGTGTAAAATTAATAATTATATGAATATACTGACATTTCAATTAATTAACAAAAAATGAAACAATAAGCTGTCGTAAAACTAATTTAATATCTGTGAGCAAACTGTTTATTTGTCGATGTTCGGCGCCAGCTGTTCCGACGAGGGTAGTGTCATAGAAGAATTTTGGTCAAACTTTGCAAATACGGCACAACTTTTAATAGTATGTTATAATGAAATCTATAAGGCAACTAGCTCACTCTGCAACTAAAATTCCTTACCGGAATAAAAATTGTAGATTCGTCACCAATGTAGTAAACATAATAATAATGTTTTTATTGCACACAATAGGACCATGTATTTCAGTAAATCCGCAGTTCAGTTCAATGTGGTACATACAATTGGCACATTAGGCAGTCTCTTACAGGCAAGCATAGGATGGAGAAAAATGTAGTATAAATGATTACCTATACCTAGTTTAGATCAACTGGTTGCATTTGTTTTACATTGTATATAGACTAGAGAATGAATGTTATATTTTTATAATACTTAATACCTTTATGAAAACCTTATAACACTTCTTCAAACTCTTAAGTAACTACTAACTAGTTATACCAAACAAATTCCTACAACACGAACTGGCCGCGGTCCCTTGGTTATAAATATAAGAACATCTAATGCCATCATTCGGTGCGAGTCAAAGCGATCTCTACAGAGATTTGGTCCGATGTCACTGATCGTATATTGTCGCCCGAGATGACTCCGATAGCGTATGATAATGTTAGGTGTAGGATTTGTTGATAAACGGAGCGGATAAGTTTACAGGTAAATATTATGGGATATAGGATATAAAGTAATGCTCAAAACTAAAACTAAACTTGGAATCAATTCACAAAAAGATGCTCTTCTATTGCAGTTTACTAGAAATATTATAATACCTATTATAATATCACTTACAGCATTTTGCCAATTTAGTTGGGGTTAACTTCTTCGACGCCCACCTGACCTTCACAATTTACTGGTCATATTGAATATTTGTAAATCTGTGCTCTCTGAGACACAGAAAGAAACACGGTATAACAGCTGATATCCGTCATATCTCAATGTGTTCTCCAGTAAAATTACTATGCGTTAGTTTATTGCTGTCGATTTGCTTAACGATTTGTCGTCTTATAAGGGCTTTTTACAGTCATCTGATCCCCCTTCTACAGTAGTAGTTACATTGTTACTTCAGTATGCTAATTCATCAAATATGAAAAGCTTCGGTTATCCAACAGCAGCTGTAAGTTTGTCATTGAAACCAGTTGTGTAAGGAATCCTATGCACTGAATGTTTTCAGCATTTCTCTAAATTAATTTTGGGGTGATCCTATTGCCGTATTCCGGGCACTATAAAATGACCTGAGCCATGCATCAGAGCCAGGCTGAGTCTCGGCTGAATATATCTGTCCGATGGGAAGAGATGAGATATGGGATGGTCCAAATTCTACTCTACCGGGAACGATGCTGCGGATTATCTCAATACATTTCACTCATTCCAAATAAACACCAATAAAATATAACTTATTTTTATGATATTAATTCACTACATCAAACATACTTGTTGCATTAGCTTAATTGAATAGATATGTATATCAGCTTTATAACTAAATCGAACTAAAATACATTAATTCATGCTTTTAATTCTCTACATAAAATACACAACACCAACATGTTCGCTATCTTATCTGATGTCATTTATAGGATTAGGGCTAGATGAGACAGATATCGAATAGATGGGTGGTTGGACACCAAGGAATGTTTGAGAGAAATCGTTCAATGAATTTCTAGCTTTGTTTTTATGTTCATTAGGAGGAACTAGTTGAACGGGGTTCGTGAACAAACTTCCGTCAAAAATGTTTGCTGTCGTATTAAGTGGGTTCCTGGGACATTCTTCCTTTTCTTTTAGTAGAAAACTGAAAGAGATACAAAACGTAAACTAAGTTGAGAGAGGATTTAATAAATCATTGAATCTAACGTAACGATCGTCAACATTCTATCTCTCAGCATGATGCAAATATTCATAATTATCGTCCTCATATCGATTTGTCTTTACGTCCAAAGCTGTGCAAGCTGTTTAGAACCCAAAGTTTTTTTAATATTATTGTGCACACATATTTTTAATTTATATTTTGTAAATTGATTCCAAAGTCATTTGTAGCATTTATCAAACACGGTGGTCTGGCTTGACTTTCTGACCACAAACTGAATGACCAATGACGGGTAACGTAAACCGTTACAAAGTTAACAGGATGATCTCACGAAGTACTACTAACGGAATACTTTTTATTGAAAAATAACAAAATTAGAAACCTAATTGGCATGATCTGCATTCTCCTACTAATCCTTTATTTAAAAAGGGGTAAAGGTGTGAGACTAATTAAGTATTTTCTTACAGGAAAATTTTATATTCTCAAAAAAATCGCAATGCACACTAGGTATTTTCAGTATATTTATTAATCATGGTCTTATAATTATTTAAGAAATTCCTTGAAATTGTTAAAGATTCCTTTTTAACCTGGCAGATTATTTAATAGTGAAATGTCAAAAAAACGTAGACAACTCTCAAGCATGACACTGAATAGTTACAACAAATTTAAAAGTTATTCACAAGTGTATAGTTATTGAGTTTTAATAAAACCCTTTTCGTTCTTCTTGTTATTACCTACTAATTATTTAACATTTTTATTTTTAAAGTTGTCTGACTTTTGAGGCTCTAACTACCCGTAACGACCGCCATAGATGTTCGTATGACAACCGGTACTGACGGCTTAACGTGCTCTCCGAGGCACGACCAGACCACTGCAAATAACCATATTCATGCATACAAATATTAACACTGAGCGGGGATCGAACCCGCAGCTCCTGCATCCAGCATCCGCAGCTACAGTCGTGTTCACTACCGCCACGCCGCAGAGGCTGTCATTAAATTTTAGAAAAATCGAATAAAAATTAGTAAAAATTGAATAGGATTAAAAATTACTTGATAACGAATAACTATGGAATCGTGTATTTCTTATCTGAATTGATATTATCAGTTCGTCATCAATGTTCACCCTTATCAGTCTCGTCCAATACGTGTTCCATAATATTTTAGACTATCGGGGCTCTGGCGTCCGTCCGGTTTTATGGTTTTATCCCGCCGCAAAGGCGCGTGTCAATAGACAGATTCAAAATTTTTTGTCTTCGTTGCGGTTTATACCGGATTTGAGTTTGTTATTATCTATTTGGACTGTATACATCCTTTATGAGGTTTGACAGAATTAACACACCTTTAATATATATATGTATATATTTCCAGTAAATTCGTATTCGCATGCAAAGAGAACTCAATTTTTTTTTAAAAACATGAAATTATGATACGTTCTGTCGGAAGCTAACTCGATTTCCATTCATTGAAATGATAAAAGAAGAGATTATAATACTTTATTATAAGAATAAATTCAAGGAGATAAACTCATTGAAAAGAGCCGCGACCAAGGCTGCTGAAAGATAGCCAAAATGTCGGTTTAATACTAGATACGAGTATATAAATGAGTCCTGATACAATCCATTAAAAATACAATAATATAAAATACATTAAACATTATTATATAAAAAAAAAATATTTGCATTAAAACTTCATTATTTTACAAAATACTAGCTGTTTTCTTTGGCTCCGCCCGCGTGGACTTCTGAACCCGTTCCCGCTGCTCCATAAAAACATTCCGTAGAGTTCAAGGAATAAATAAAAAATAATTACTCGAATTGTTTCAGCCATGTTTGAATTTTGCGCTTAGCAACATATTTCAAAATAGGTACATTTTTATTTATATACTTAGATAATTTATAAAAATAGCTATGCAAATGTATTTCTTTTCTAACTGTTTAAGAATCTACAGTTTCGTACTTGGTCAAACAGTTTTTGTGAGTGAGTCAAATTCTAAAAACTGTTTAAAGTACTTCCCGAATACAACAACGAGCCCATCATAATGCAGTCATTGAAATATTTTCGAACTGTTTTCGACATTGTAACAAGATAACAAGCATCACAATGTTTTATATGAAGTGGGTGTGTCAGTCATCATTCACTCCGCAGTACATGTCCATACACGGTCATAAACTCACCAACGCCTACGTTTGTGAGTACTTCACAGACAAGTCAAGCGACTCGAACAATGTTACCCTTGTCCCAAACAGTCAAAACTATACATTTATACTTCCTTCTTTCTACATGTCCACTCATACTGTCTCGTGGTCATCCGTCCATGTATGACAACAGTGAGGTATTATTAGACCCATTTAATTTTAATTGTAATTAATATAATACGCTGGTCCCACCCCACTGTCAATTATTTTGTGAAAATAAAATTTAATTATAATTCAGGATGAGACGTAATTAGAAATAAATTCTGACGTCGCTCATTATATTTACGTTTCTGTAAGTTAACTGTGTGAATTGTATGTATTAAATAACTGCATTAAAACTTTTTCTATGAAGCAGATGGAATTGAATTTATCAGACTTAATTATACTATGTCCCACCATTTATTCAACTTTTCACATTTACAGTGACTTTTCGGTTAACCGTATAAGTGAACTTCAAAGTGCACGGCAAAAGTAATATACAAACGTCCCAATTATAAGAACAATAAAATGAACACATTAAAAATACTGAAACCTTACAAAAAAATTTAGTTACATTAATATTAGAATTAGATGATGAAAAGAATTCTTCCTCTGCACTGACAGCTCAGACACCCTTTTAACCTTCTCCACTCCCCCCTCCTTCCTCCTCTTCTATATATGGTCGCTAGCCCGAATGTGACGCCCCGTCGTCGAATATATAACCTTCCCCTTTTTTGAAGTCGGTTAAAAATAAACTGTCATTATTTGCATGATATTAGATGGCAGCGGCGGCGGCCTGGCGGAAACTTGTGATATTAACGTACGCTATGAATACAGAATACCTAAATAGTAGGTACTGTACTGTGTACTGTGCTATGGACTCGGTACCTAATACAGGTTTTTCAACTGTTCGATAGTGTACGAATAAACCGTAATTCAAGGTAGATATTGTTGAATTGTGTCTATTCATCTTGCTGTTTATTGGCTCCACAATGGTGAAGTAATTCGTTTTTAATAAAAATCGAAGAC
Organism: Pelosia muscerda; assembly: GCA_963691645.1. Taxonomy (NCBI): domain Eukaryota; kingdom Metazoa; phylum Arthropoda; class Insecta; order Lepidoptera; family Erebidae; genus Pelosia; species Pelosia muscerda. The sequence goes on from OY829113.1 coordinate 11,152,980, forward strand.
AAGAGTCATGCGTCTAGGAGGACTTAGATTTCCGCTCAGTGTTAGTCTTAGGTATTTTTATGTATTAACTAAGTCTCTGCCTAAAGCTCGGCTGACGTGGATGTCCAAACGACATCCACTCAAGCGGAGCTGGTCATCACCAAACGTGATTCGGAGTTTTGGACCTATCAAACAAAAAACCGCAACCAAATCCTTCTAGTATTTTTCCGTCCATCGCGGATAAACATACTAGTACCGTTAAACGTAACTGAGTTTTTTTATCGTTACTAACAATTATTTTGATTAATTATAATAATTTAAATTTTCCATGAAAATTATATAAAATTATTACTTCTCTATCTTGTTCTGTGTCCCTCTTTTATGAGACTGCCTTCAGCTTGACATCAGGCGAGGTGAAGTCAAATTGACGTGTCATAAATAAAGTAAAAAAAATCTTATTCGCGCACAAATTACACCTTCATGGACCTGTGGGATGCAATAATTGACTAAAAGCGGGAGAAGGTTCACAACGGTGGGAGAGTGAGTTAATTTTAATAATTAGACAGTATCATCATCTTCCTGCCCTTGTTCCAATTATTTGGGGTCGGCGCAACATGTCATTCTCTTGCATACATTCCTATCGGATGTCATTTAATAATTAGACAGTATCACAGTAAAAATCAACAAAAGGAAATACTATTTTGAATATTTACTACAGTTCGGATCGGAATCTCTAAACTGTAAGGCTAGGTTATTACCAGAGAAAGTTGCTATTTCCTACAGGTGCCGTGGAACTGATACAGCCGGTATTGGAAAATAATATATCGGAATATACGATACTGGATATGGAAGAGCACATGCTAGAGGACAATGACATGAATATTTGTGTTTCGGAAGAACAGATGTGGGTAATGAACAGGTGCAATAGCAAGTTTTACCTTTATATTAATAAAGTATGTATCTAATATAGGTGATTAACATTTATCTGTTAACGTTCACGACTTGATAAGTGTTGTTTATCTAAGGAGATAATGAAGCCATCTCGCTAATAAATCATTAAAATTGAAAATATCGTCAGCAGATTGTGTAGAAGAACAAGAACTCCGTGTCACCTCTGAAACATATTTAATGTCTCAATGGTATAAATAATAATGGAATACTTCTCATTCGTATCTGGGGTATTAAAGAAATAAATCTTATTTCTTTAGTAGTATGACATCAGCGTTACCCAGCCCAGAATGCGGTGTTAGATCAACAAGATATGATGATTCAAATTCAAATAATGAAAACAGGGGTTTGAGTAAACTGAATTTACGAGAACCTACTAACTACTATACCTGCTAACTCACATGTAATAAAACCGCATAAAATGTCGTGTTTTACATGACAAAATAACAGCTGATGTTAATCGTGATAGCTTCACACAACTTTCACCCACTCACTAGTTTCACTTATCTCTACTGTCTATTATCGTATAGCACCGTTTAAATTAATTTTAAAGCTGTACACACATCATCGCGTGACAGTTATTACAATAATGATTTTGTTTAAATATATTTTACTGCCAAGAAGTTACTGTTGTATTACACACCAGGATCCAAATCGAAATATACGCGAAAGCAATTGTGGGCACAGCTGTTGTGGCCAGTATCTAATTCAATAAATCAATTAGGCTATCGCAGTCCACTACTGGACATAGGCCTCTTCCAATGTTGGTACAGGGTTTTATTTTGACATTTCCTTGTCTCACCGTGATTTAGTTCGCATATTTTTCCGTTTGTCGCCTCTTGCGACACCCTTCAAATGAGACAGAGTAGTAATATTACCACACACCACACGGATACATAATAATCTTAATTTTATTATCTTGTATTTGATATTATATAATAATATATCGTATCTTGTATTTATTAGTTTTGTAACTAAACTAAATTAATCATTCATGTATAGAATAACGATAACAGATTATTTTAATTTGATAGAGTCACTATTTTTCCTTGAATGTAAAGTGAACCAAGTCATTTCGCAAAATGATAATCTCACGTCTATAATAATAATTCTCGGGCCGTCATGTAGAACCCTTTTCGGCGTGCAGAGGAGTGGCTAACAAATAAACCGCTGGGAATAAAGCGCTTGTGAATCATTAGCTGTGATTTGCTTTATCGCTTTCATGGTTTGCATACCAAGTAGGCCTATTGCCGATGATGATTCAGTGGGCAGGTTTTAGTCATCAGATAATAAATTACCATGTGGTTATACTGACCTATATGGTGATAAATTCAGCCGTGTTTGTGCATGATTTACCTGTTACGTTCGTCATCATTTTGAGACCCTGTATTTTAAAATTTGATCAATATGTAAAAAAACCAGTCAAATAGAACAAAATTTGAAATAAGTAACCATATCTTTAAAATAATGGATATTGCGTGGATATTATATTGTATGATCAATTTTACTGGGTGATATAATTATCATTACGTTCATTTGTATATTATTACCCTACATAATAAAAATACTTTTTTCGCCACATTAACACCAAGACAATTGCGAATGCTATCGAAACTTTGATTTTTGATTTTGGTAAAGTCGTAATAAAATAAATCAGTTATTGAACGTTTCCCTCGTGATATAAATTCAGGACATGGCTACTGTTTACTTTTGAAACATTATTCCAAACTTTACCAAAAAGAACCTTTTCAACCACTAACCAACTCAATACTCACTAAACTATTTTAAGATAATAAGTATTGAAACCCCTTTAGAAGGGTGCGGGCCAATGTCAATATTTGCAAATATAAGGCGTTATTTAGATGCAAGACACGATTTTCTGCTCCCAGAGTCAGCCGCTTGGCCTTTTTATGCAAATCTTGCTATATATCTGACTATACACTAAGAGGTTTATTTGGCAACGTACTTGAAAACTTCTCAATGGCGGCCGTATAGCATTTTTCATAACTGTCCACTTTACTTGGAGTGCGCTTATTATGCTTTCCGAATCATGAGCATCAAGCTCAATATGTATTTGAAATTTTCCCTACTTACTTAAAGTTATGCAGCATGAAATGTAATTATATACAAAACAATAAAATATAAATAAGTATCTGTTTATTATGTTGAACATACATACATACATACGCTCACGCCACTGTAACAACTAAGTTTATGGGCATTGTATAGGTAGTATTCAGATTTTTCCATACTTACAAAAAGTCTCAAAATCATCTAAAAATGGATATTTTGTGGATATTTTGAACGTACGGGTTTAGCAGTATAATTTTTTACCGGAACTTCAAAAAGAATATGGTTACGTGTCTTCAAAATTGGTCGTATTACAAGAAAACACGTACGATTTTGGTTATCAACGTACATTGTCAGCAGTATCAATTAATACTGAGAAAAGGGCTTTAAATTGATAAATTTCAGTTACATATTTTAAGAACCTTTGCACAAAACCTTTTCTATTTGATACTTCCTATCCAATAATTGCTTAAAATATTTGTAGTATAAAGTGTTATTATTTTTCGTCAAAAACGTAAATACCATTTAATATTTTTGAGGTGACGAGTTATACAATTTTTAGGTACCGCACTTAATTTGATATTAAAAAATTTTCGTAATTATTTTGCACAGTCTGTTTACAGAATTTTTACGTACCTATTTATTCCCAGGAAACACGGTAGGTACTTTGTCCAATACTCATGATTCTGTTAACTTCATATTAACATAATAACTAAGACTCGTGACACAACAGTAGATATCTCCGTATCAGATGCGTTAGAATTTCATGCTTTGCGAAATGACTAATTTAAGAATAAACACACAAAAATCTACGAAGAAGATTATCTATCTCACGTTTCTCCAAATAACGGTAAATATAAAATTATATTGCGTTTGACTGTACCTGCTGGTACAATTGAATTAAACCTTTGCATGTCTAACAGCAGTAAAATTTCTAGCATCCAAAATAACGATATCAAAATATTTCAACAGCCTTTGTTGTTGTCAAGGGTGAGAAGATAAGTTAATGGTATAATGACATATTACTGCTCCCTCTAAGCTTGTTCGGCTATTTCCAAGATCTAAGTTACATAATTTATATTTTTATTTGTGCTAGCTTTATTGTTTTTAAAGATAAGATTTACGTTTCAAAATCGTTTGGCTGGTTTGTTTCTCTTAAGATTGTTGTCGAGAAACAATCGTGTCGTTATTATATTTATGGTGTAATATCAAAATAAAATGTTTCTCTTATTGTGAGTACGTCATTAATTTGAATTTTACTCATGACCATATTATGACTTATCAAGTTTTAAAATACTTCAAATACGGGTGTATACACTTCTTTATGCAGACTTGTAAATGTATTTTTTTATTGAACTGCATAGCCCAGCATTAGATATTGTGCCTAATAATGTGAACTTTTTTAAAGATGTTTAGATATTTGTAATTAATTTCCCATGGGTTTTGACTACAGAATTGGAATTATATGCGAACGGAGTCTCAGGCAACGGCTAGTGAAATTATTAAACTGGTTTTTGTTCGCAGATTTTTTCCCGTTAATGTCAATATTGATAATTTATTCATTGGTAACAACATGGTATCTACTTCTTCTTGGTTGAGAGATTATCTAGATGGATAAGTCCTCGTGTAACTCCTGAAGATTAATCAAGTCAATCAAGAGGACGACAATCTGTTTATGACTGTTAGCAATCAGGGTTTGGAGTTCGGCATGTAGTAAAATTAAATCCATCCGCCTCACCGCCGTAGGCATAGGCCTACTACTTCGTAAAAACACAAAGACGGTTGCATCTTCCCAGTACTCCCCCTAATTAGAGAAAATAATCAAGTGACCTAAAACATGAGTCACTCTTAAAAAATCCATTGCAATTTGTACGAGTCAGCGCAGACGGAGAAAAGCGAAGCATAGAGAGATTTTAAGAAGAAATTAACATAAAACTAATGTTATAATGGACATTGAGTCAACCATCGAACATCAATGCCAACCCATCTGACCAGCGTGACAGAAGGTCGTAAGTAGACTAAATGGGGAGGTCCCCATGATAAGAAACCGGAACTCTTATTTCTATCTGATTATTCATTCCTACTGTTGATTGATGGCATTTGGGCCTAACCGGTTTCTTCTTGCGGTATTCTCAAAGGTTTACCTTTACACTTATTTCTCTTTGTATGCGATGACCCTAACAGTTCAGTTCCAGACTATAATGCTGAGTAAAGCAAAGTTATTAACTTTAAAGTCAACATTTGTTAAGGTCTCGACAACAAGCGATTCAATTTCAGCCCAGTGTAAATTTTTAAACGTCCACTATTCCAAAAGAAATGCATTTAAAACTTCTCATCCCGTAAGACTACGCAAGAGCTTTAGATTTTATTAAGAAAATTAAAAAACTTACTTCAAACAAGGGACGAAGATAATGTCCAGCATATTCGCTTTGAGGTCTTAGTTGGAAACTTTGCATTATGCAAGAATTTATAATAGGCATACTATTTCCATTTCCTGTGACAAGGAGCTAGTTAAAGTATGTAAATAATTCAGATTAATGATAGATTGAGGTCGGAACTACTTCCGTATGAACAATAAAATAAAAATAAGTAAAAAGGGTACATGTTGAGTAGTTGTACGGGGTACATTGTACAATAATTGCATTATTTATTTTATTTGTTTTGGTACAAGGGAGCCTCTACTAGGAGTTCTCTATAAGATAGTAACCTTTCTCCATAAGACAGATTTTGTGTCTGGACAAAAATATTCTTTTTCAACATTCCAGCTTCTACAGGCGCGTACCCGAAGTGTCAGACTACCACTTGCCTGCTCTCCCCTGTACCCTCTACTATCTACTACTATTCCCCTATGAAATCTTATTAGCAGAAGACCTCATGCCTTTAGAATGCGAGTAGCCCTCTATATTGCCGCGTCTGCAACAGGCATCAGTGTATCCTCAATACATAAGATTACCTTAATATTCGTATTGTGACAAACTTTCATCCAAAATATATCAATATTTTGCAAATAACACGCAAACCCATTGCATTACAATGACGCCACAACAACGGCATAATTGCTCTTCTATCTAAGAATGTATTCCGACATTTGTATGAAGACAACGATCGATGCAGGCGGCTCACAGTCTGTAATATAGTCGGGTCATATTAGCACTGAATGACACACGTACACAACCTGTGAACTGAATCAGAAATGAGAACAATTGGTGCGAACTCCATTTATTTTATTGTATTGAGACATTGTAATTTTTTTCTCATCATAAAGAAATATAAAGTATTTTACCCAATTTTGCTAAGAATTATTTACTTTAGCCTATTGTAAATATATAGGTATTTTTAATTACATTTTATTTCCATTAAATTTGAAATGCGCTTCGTCTTAGCATGATTTATTTTAATTTGTATTTTTATGGTATAGCTGTGTATTTTTTTATAAGCCATTATTATACCTGAATAATATAATAATTTATTATTAATAAAAAACGGAGAGTAGATTTCTGATTCTACTCCAGGGAACGAAACACGTTATTACAGGAATTGATAACAACACATATTAAACTAGTCATTAAACACTATTTTCTATAAAGCCAAATTTCAGTTCATATAGATATTAATGTATGAAATGAAAATATAAAAACATATTAATAATTGTTTGATGTCGGTTAAAGAGACAGTTTGTTAATCAGCCTATCAGAGAATTAGTGAATATTCTCTGATAGGTAGACTGAATTTTCATTCATTCCATCATCATTCTCTGAACCTTTTCCCAACTCAGTCTAACCCAGTCTAACTGAGATGCGGCTGAACTTCGATATTTTCCGTGGAACCAGTGACATCTGGCCTCCACAACCAATGATCCAATGAACAATGGCGATATCAGAGTTTCAGATTAGACTGGTTGGACTTACTGAATAAATAAAAACATCCAACGAAATTTAAACACGCTGTTACCCTACAGCATTTCATACCTGCTTGAAGTGTTGAACATTTATAATGACTATGTCAAGTCTATCGGTGTTATTTCTTAAAATTATACCTCACTAGAATTTGAATAGACATCGTAAGAAATTTATTAATCTGTACTGTAAACACTTGAAAGTCAACACACGATTCGTTTTAAATTGTACGTTTGATTAGCAAAATTTATTTCTTTGATGTTCAATTCGAAACTGTTGCGCTACATTTCTATGTACTGGTACTACTAGTGCTAGATAGTATATTTATACGCCTTGCAGCAGTTATGACCATATTGAAAAATTACACAATGCCTTTATTCCCTGATAGCTGCCACATCGTTGCATCGACACTTTGAAGAGTACAGTTATGAGACTCAATCTCCATTCATTTGGGGTTATTATCGATGAGAAATATATGGTTTGCTCACACCACAGGGACTCATAGTCGTTTAGAGATCGGTAAGATATCTTACAACTTCGGTAGTAAGTGGATCATGCAGTGATGAGCAAGCATACTGTCTGACCTTTATAGGCATTATTGGTTGCACTAGGCATTGAATCGGAGGAAGTTCCGGTGAATGCATTTTTTGTGTTGCTTAGTCAGCGCGATTCCTTCGTACAGATTTTTCCAAATATAATTCTTGTTGCCATGAAACCGATTGTAAGGTAGCAAACAATTTTGATTCTATATAAACGATGACTGAATTGAAAAGAATTTTGAGCTTAACAATTATTTTCTTGTGCATTTATTTCGATTGGTTTCCGGCTGACTCATGGATATCCAGACCAAAATAATAAGAGCAGTGGACCTATCTCTTGCAATTTTAATCTTATTTTTACCAAAGATGCATGTCACAAATAGGTGAGAATATGAAAATTTATTTGAATGTCTAATGTATGTAAAGCAGTGTCAAATTCTCGAAATATTTTGATTGCTTGACAGCTCACAAAAGTTGCACAATCTTCAATAACTTTCCTCGTTTAATAAATATTACTTCATACTCAAGTATATTTCCAGAGCAGAACACACTAGGTGGCATTCCCCACAGCATCGCACTAAGAGTGTATTGATGTTGTTAGTTATGCCACTTACCACTTCCCTCTACCGTTATGCAGTTTGACTTACAAATATACAGTCGAGATGTTTCACTTTAGAGCCTTTTGTGTACTAAGTCCAGCACCAGACGATTCTATCATGATAACTTTATAAAGTGTAACAAATTTTGGTGACTTTTATGCTTTAGTTAGAGAATAGGTCATGTGAAAAAAAATATGATCTTTAAAAATATTCAGTTGATTTTGGAGTATACAGGGTGTAAAAGAAACACTTCCGAAGACGAAGGTCCTTGGTAGTAGGTACTCCTGGTACACTACATATTGCTAACTATAAAAAAATACGATTTGACAATTTTCTTTTTATCTTTTTTATTTTCTTTATATGTTTTAATCACATTATTCACTGTCCATCGTATCAGTATAGCTAAATGAAACGATAATTTCATAACAATGTCACTGTAAAAAAAATTAGCACGAATTGATGTTTTTTATGAAATTTTACTAACAAGATGGAGAGTAAATAATGCTAGTGAAACAAAAGACAAATGTAGTGTACTAGGGGTACTACCAGGGTCCACCGGCTTCGTTCGGGAGTGTTACACCATGTATAGACTATTACTGCATGCTTGTAAACGTGGCAACTGGAAACGAAGGTCTGTGTGCTCTTCTGGACGACGCAAATCGATTGAGTATTTATTTTGTACAAATATTAACTTAATACCTCCCATGCATTCCAGAGAAAAAGGCATTGAAAGACAGACGGACAGACAGATGGTCAACGAAATAATCATTTATAAGGGTACCGTTTTTCTGAGAGGTATGGAACCTTAAAAAGGTGATCATTTTTCTATTTGGAATACTAATAGTGAAATCGATGATCATTTCTCATTTTAGCGTTGTCCCAGTCACCAACAGAATAGACTAGCACTGAGGTCCAGAAATCAGTTAGGAATAAGATGGTTAAGCAGTTTGTGCACATGGGATAGCCTGTGACAGAAAATAAAACGAACGAAAAGCTATAAAAAAATTATATTTATATATCCGAAAGTCGTAAATAAGATCGTTAATTTTTCCGAATTTCAGTAGTACGAATAATAAAAAATCCGTAGTGTTATTGGTCCAAAAAAGTCAATGCCGAATTTTAGAAGATTCCAAAATATCATTTTGGAAACAGAAAATTGGTATCAAAAATAGATAAAAGTTAAATTATTGAACATTCATGTATAGTTATTTCATGCATATACGATATTTATGAATCTCTTGCTCATTAAATTAAGCTTTTGTGCTTAAAATTATTAATCTTATTAAATTTATTAAGAAACAGTTGAGTATGTAGACTTCATAGTTTTCTATAGATAATGCCAGAAAAAAACACAGTGCATCAAATATTTTATTCAATAATTTAATGAAAAACTTTTCAAATTAAAACCATTAAGAATCCTAAGGGAAGAGCATATAGAAGCAAAAAATAAATTCATGCACATAAAGGGCAGTTAGTTATAAATTTACATTTTAAAAGACTCCAAACAGGGGTTGTAAATTGTATCTTAAAAATACACAGGTTTTACAAGATTAGCTTAACATCGCCCTCGGGGTTGCTTTGATATCAGTAACAGAGAAGATCAAACATCTGAATTAAAAAGACTGCGAAGTTTAAGAGCCCTTTGCATAAGTACGCTAATAGCGCACTTGGTTATTAATCAGTGGGTACAGGTACATTCTGAAGTTAGGAGTTATCTTTTTGATGATTATCTTGATGATTTTTATGGATGGTTTTTATTCATGTGTAAATTAAAAATTATATAAGATACCACCTAACAAATATTTTACTCTTGATTTCTATATTTTTATTTTATAATTTTGTCCAGTCAAGTAGGTAGGTACTTAAACTTAAAAATATTATTATACTTAACACTTTCTGATATAATTTTTAATCTAAGAAATTTGTGATTATTGTACTGTCAAATAAGAGAAACTTATTTTCAACCGGGTAATGTCAAGATTGTCCACAGTCTACTGCCCCACATAGGCCTCTCTCAATGTTGCGAGGCTTTGGCCTACTGTTTCCACGCTGACTAAGTTTTGTAATAATGTATAACAATAAAAATATATTTTTTCTTTATACTACGTAGGTTACAGACAAGCACACGGCCCACCTGATGGAAAGCGGCCGACACGCGCTGCCCACCCTGAAGGGAAAGGAGGAGAGCTGAGAAGGGGTGGGGAGGTTAGGAAGGGGAGGGGAAATAAATATTTATCTTATAAACCTTACTTGATAAATGGACTATTCAGCATAAAAAGAATTTTCAATTCGAACCAGTAGTGCCTGAGATCGGTTCGTTCAAACAAACAAACAAGTTAAGTCCATCGCTGTATAATATAAGTATAGACAATTATATTCATGAATATTCAAAACCAAAGTAAAGCTAGAAGTGGAGTCTAAGCCGTAACGGCTAATTTACTAGTCGAAGGTTAGGTATATACCGTCACCCGTCACGTCACTGAGATCTTCAAGATTATACAAAGCTTGCTCCAAAAAATATCTTGAGGGGTTAGATGTCGTTCTGTGCAGACCTCTTTTCGTAATAACCACCGTTTGTTATCACGCTATGCCACTTTGTATTACTTCAGATTTCCATTAGACGAGATCCAACCTCTTTATTGAAAAAAATAAGGAGTCAGTTTTTTGGAAAACTTGAATTTAAAACCAGTAATGTTACCGGATACTATTTGTGTTAACTTATTGCTTATACGGTTATAAACATAAGCGATAAAACGGTTGGAAATTGTAATATGTAATAAATTTATTAAAACTTACTCAAAAAATAGCAGTACCCGATTCTCAATTTAACTATATTTGCAATTGAAAACGACAGATTTATTTTTAAACCATATCTTTAAAACAGGTTCAATTTATTGTTTTTTTAAACGAATGTTTGCCCTGAGTAAATAGATAGCCGAAGTAAAATTTATCACGAAGAACGCCGTGTCATCGCAACTAAGAGCTTTGTTTAAATCATTGGAGGCGGTCACGCCTACCACAATGACTCTATAGAAAGGGTTCCAGTTAGACAATTTGAAATAAGTGTTGTCTGTTAAGCATTAAAGGCATTTTAATTGAATAATTCGAAGAGAACCCGATTAATCAGCGACCGCTGGTTTTTGTAAAGTTTTTTTAGAACTATCCGTTTTATAATTCAAATTCCAAGTAAAGTAAATAAAACATTCTGGAATGATAGATGAGTTTATCAAATTTTGACATAAAAAGGGAACAAAAGGTTTGTTGCAGGTGCAGTGAACAGTGAACATATTTTTTGTTTTGTTAATAACATACATTACACATTAGTAGATGACCATAAAATAAATATAGATGATCATTAATTATTACAGGTTCGTAGTTTGTTTTAACTTGGTCATGCCTTACAAATTTATTTATGAGATCAACTATTTACGGTTTGTCGCCTCGAGTTATTTAATATGTAAAAAATCTCCTGTATTAGGAAGGTGAATTCGAGTTAACGCACTTCTAAAGAGAAACGAATGGGTATTCTGGATGTGTTATCTTTTATTTACATGTAAAATTAATACATTTATTACACACCACCTACAAATCACATAATCGATTTCTTGAAGTGTGTAACTATGCCGATCTTGTTAGAAACTTACAAATTCTCAAATGTGCACTAAAATATACCCAATTTGCAAATATACCCGAAACAGTTACGTGGCAAAGCCCACATAAGAGTGACGAAAAAAGGTAACAGAATGTATACATTGTATACCTAGGTAACCAATCTGTTCACACATTCTTCGTGAGACATCTGCATCAGTGTTAGGTTTCAGAATATTGTCTCAGGTGAATGTTTATTTTTGCGCCCTTTGCATATCATCTGGCCAATAAAAATTCAAGCAATATCACCTGTGACACATATTGCGTGAGACTTGCCAAGGACGTGAGTGTTAACCTAATTAGTTTTATGTGAGAAGTTGTATTAAGTTGCTAATAGACAAACTTCAGCAATTCCCACGGCAATGATTGACATGAGAATATTTTAAGTAGTTCAAATGACGGGTGCCTTTGTGTTGTTTTGTAGTATACAGTAGATAGCGAAAATAATCGCTTTCACTTTACACATCAGTTTAACCATTGAAATTCAAAAGCACAACATGGGTATTCACATGACGCAACAGGATGACATTACATTGTGATACAATTTTTCTAGGTTACTTTTGGGAAGGTCACACGCCTACACGTGTGCAGAATCATTGTACAATGACAAAAGTAGGTACACAATAGAAGTATGAATCGGTAATATTGTGGTGAGATGAGGCGAATCCATTGTGCCTCAATCTGTTGACCTGATGACTTGTTTTGCACAAACCCGTATCAGGTAACTTGCGACAGATGTACGAAGCCAGATACGGGGAAAGTATAAAATGCAAACGAGGGCTAAACGTGACTTTTTAGACTTTCTACTATAATAACGTTCAGGGTGCACTTAAGTTGTCATTCGTGGGAATATAAATAATGGTTACGATAATCTCTAATGTCATAAAGAAACAATAACAAAGTTCTTGTTTTAGCGACTAGCTTTGTTGTTACTATGCATTTCAAATACATTTTATTGCAGTTATACTTTGTACTTGTAGACAAAGTTGATTACACTAAACTCTAAGTAATATGTACTAGCTTATTCGTCAACAAGTTATAAAAATAATGTGAATTAAATTAAATTATGCTTTTCGATGTTGTGTATTTATCGCAGGTTTATAAGTCCTCAGTTAATGGCAAAATAGGCTCGCCACCTATTACGTTGGGACCTAAACATACCACATACAGCATATAGACGTGAGTTTATGTTATGTTTTTCTTATAAAAATATAATAATAATGTATCATTTGCTAGCTGTATCTCCACCTGCATGAACGTCGGTTATTGAAACCAAATTATACCCTAATGTCCTTTTAAGGTCTTAAAATTTTAGCAATATTATTTCAGCGTTTTAGGCGTGAAAGTATATCATACAGACAGGCAGTTACTTTCGCGGCGATTTTAATATACAAGTGTAGATTTAAATTGCGCAGGGAGGGGTTTACACGGAGCTGCTACTGCTGAGGCGATGATCAGCGGTTAATTATATACATACAGACAGGTTGACTGCATCCCACCTTATAGGGGGGTACCTACATATCACTGTCAACAAGGTAGGTATTCTTTTATGGCCCATTATATTTATCATTGAATGAAGAAACACCCACGAAAACTATGCTGCCTCGCTCAGGTAATTGTATAAAATAAAATAGCGACAAATATAATTTTACGGTAGTACTATTTCAATCACTAGTTAATTGCTCAAATTTATACAACCATATCTGAAGAAGTGATTAGTGAAGTAGGTACTTAACCCTCCAAACCCTGAACTCTAAGCCTGAACTCTATTAGTTTGGGGACAAAACGTGTCACTTACTTAAAGTTAACGTGACATGTGACCACTGTGAATAATTATGGTCATTCAATTGTATAAAATTATACTGTAGGTTATTTTGTAGAGGGTTTCAATTATTCTTGCATACAACAATTAATGTGTCCTAAAGTTCGATAATGAATAAATGTATCAATTAATAAGCCACAGGTTACAACTAATGCAATATTATACGTGCAGATCTGTGTTTTTATTCTTTTTCTAGTTAAAATACATAGTATGTTAAATGTTAATAACCACCTCATATTTTAAACGCCAGACTAGTTTCGAACGACGTATACAATAAAATTTGTCCAAATCCACTATTAAACCGACAAACCATTATATTGGATAATATTATATACCTTACTCATTTCTCTTTTATTGCGCTTATATTTAAGTGTTATTAAAAAGGCTTATAATAAGTAGCATCTTATATTGTGATCCGCCTGTTTTGTTGCTGTGTAATATTAACTTTGTTGAGTGCTATCATCTACGCTAATAGGCACTATCTAATCATAACTGTGTATCCCCAAAGGGGTAGGCAGAGGTGCTAGCATCCACATTTCGCCAGTTTATAGTTAGGTCCCAATGTAATGTAAGGTAGCGAGCCTATTGCCATTAACTTGGCGCTTATAAACCTGCGATAAATAACTTCGAAAAGCATCGAAAAGTCATTGGTTTGTGTCATGGTAAAACCTGGGATCGAACTCGAGACCTCGTCTCAACAGTCCATTATCCATACCACTAGGCTACCATGGGTTTTATCTTTTTATCATATACTTACGTACATTCTGTCCTTCTTGGCATTATACTACTATTACTGTAAATGTTAGAGCTTGTGAAGAAGTCTGGCTGTTTGTTATTCAATCACGTTTATACAGCTAAAAGGATCTAGCTGAAATCTTTGCAATACGTTTTTACACAGAATTCTACGCGGGCGGAGTAGGTATCAACTAGCTTTTCATAAAAATAAGAAAAAAAATACAAGCTGATAAATTTCAGCTTTATAGCCCTACTAAGTACGGTTTTTTTTATTATTACTAAAATGTAATCTATTCAATTTTGAGGTATTATGAGTTAATGGTGTGTGATGGGAGGGTCAGCTGAACAGAAGGTACAATGGGAACGGGATCAAATTCCTCGCGGCCGGAGCCGCCGGCAAAGGCTAGTCTGGTATAATTCAACTACTCAGTACCAATATAATCAATATAATAGATATTCGTAATACCTAAGTAATTGATTATACTAGATAACCTAATATTATAATAGACAAGAGTTTTCAACGGTTAAATTCTCAAAGGTATTCTTACCCACTTTTAAAGTATTTTCCCCTAATATTGCAAGCAAACCTAACATTATTTATATCTACAGATTTTATCATTCCAATCTGTTACTACATACGTACATTTGCTCTTTCCTGTATCATTAAACCGTATCTAATTTAAATGAACAAATTTAACTTCAATTATTTTGAAGTGAGCCGGTGCGTACCGTATCCTTTTCACATCACCCTTCCCTTCATTACAATCCACATTTCTCTATTTCTGCATCTAGATAAGCACCCATCTTTATTTTGCCTCCCTTTAGGGGCCGTTTATTTAATTTCGATTGAATACATAGGAAACGAAATCATTTTTTGGTAGCACGAGATGAAGTTGCCGATAAAAGGTTAATCTGATGTTTGTGACTGTGGGATGCCTATTGTGCAATCTTTTGATAATTATAATAATAGTGGATTGATATTTTGAATTGAGGTAGTCTCACATGCATTTAATTTATTTCAATAGCTGACAGTTGAGAATATTGACAGCTTAGAGTTTTGCATGTGTTTATTGCCTCACCGCCCACTTCAGCGAAGATGGTTATGTCGGACTCGAACCGACCAAAACCCAAATAGTATAGTAATATATAGGAGCCAAAACCGCACGACAGTCTCGGGTCATCAGTTGCCGAAAGTGGTTTTTTGTGAAGATTAGATTTAGATTTAGAATTTAGAGATACAACTGTAGGTACGTATCGTGGTACTGATACTTATTGAGTGTTTGAAGCATAACCTATCCAACATTATATTTCGTCACGCTATCTGTATGTAGGTATATAAAAGAAATTAAAATCTTATACATAATCTTTTCCACAACTTGTATGCAAAAAAATAATATAATCGATGTACGAGTAGTATAATATCTAGTGATATATAAAACAAAATTAACTTATATGGCATGGAAGACCAAAAAATTATTTATGTTTAAAAGAATATACCTAGCCGTCTTAAGTACGTATTATAGCTTATTTGGCGCCGTCAAAACGCTTGTTTATATGACGTTAACATGGCTAGGTTTTAATACAATGACCGTTCTCACGATGGAATTTATGTCAGTCACTATTGTTGTAACTCGTAACTTCATAAAGAAAGGCCCTTTAAAAAATGAAGGGAAATGTACATCGAAATCTTGACCAAATAGCAATCCAATTTTTCTGAAATGAAATGTAGATGTCCTCAACACCAATTTGTTTTCTGAGTGTTAGTATGAAATGAAATGACAAATCGACTGTATCAGAGATATTTCATTCTTCAAATATAACTTGAGTCTTATTTTGATATCCATAAGAACGATATGATCCATTTCTTTCTACAGTAAATATCATGGTGTTTGGTTACTTGCACTGTCAGCTTGCTCCCCAACACTGCACCCTAATGGAATAACTCCACGGATGGTGCGTCCCGTCTCGTGGGTCCAACCCCTGTTCCGGACATCAGAGGCCGCGCTGCGAAAAATAAATAAGCATCGAAATCAGAAGGCGAGGCTTTAATTGGACCCTCTCGTTCTTTGAAGATTACTTAATTTGATATTGTTATTGCCCATCACATAAATTAATGCATAGACATAATGCATCTGGATATGATACATGGTGGTACCGTGGTGTTAATGAAATGTATCCAATTTCTAAAAATTCAATGCCTATATTTACGGTATTTTGACTGGTAAAAATATTTTAGATATTACAAGCCGTGATTTAGGCTACTTTATGTTAAGAAAATAGTCAGGGTTTGGTGCAGCAAAAATCCACATCCATGACAACGATATCACATCTACAGCATTGTCCCACCTTCTTCTTTTCTACACAAGACAACACGCACAGGTCTCAAATGCCATTCACATAAGGTACAAATAATTTCATCAAGATCCAAGTGGTTCGGCGGCTCTTTTCTTTGTCGCACTTTTAAGTTCTGGAATTCTTTACCGGTACGCATATTTCCTTCTTTGTTTTGTCTATCGATGCGGGCAAAAAACAATTCTTGAGCCTGTCAATTATTTTTTTTTAATCATCTTCATCATTTTAATCATTGAAGTACAATTTATTCGCATGTATGTTTGTGTATTACGTATGATGTTTGGCTTTGATGTGATAACTGCTAAATCTAGTACACGACAATCTAATAGCATAGAAAGAGTCATGAACAAAATAATATGTGTAGAATGTCATAGAATATGTTTTTTATTTTGAGCATACAAAGGAATTAGTTCATGAGTATTGTGTAAACAAATTAGATACGCTATTTTAGCAAATATTCCCATACGTTTGCATCACCCTATAATAGATTATTCCACCATAAATCTTTTCACATGCCTAAATCCATACCAGTCAGTCACGTGTGACACAAAAATCCTTAAAACTGTACAAAGATTTCTGAACATGTTTAATAAACTGTATGTCAACTGCATATAGTTCAATTTAAATCAATAGGACTACATATAAATGTTTGTTGTGTTTGCTAATTTGTACTAAAGTTCGTAGTACGCGTGGCTGAGACTTGACAACGAGAGCTGTTGTTTCGTCATGCCCTGGCCGGAACGAATTGTCTATGCGAGGGAGGCGTATACATATATTATGACCATTATATATAGTTTTAACCGACTCAAAGAAATGTGGCGGTTAGGTATATATTCGACTTAGTACAAGGATTCAATCCCATAATATAAACCTGATTTGTTGCTCATTTGTTGACAGATAATATTTTTTTTTAATTTTAAATACTCGTAGCATACTTCCAAGTTGGATCCATTATATCCAGTTTGGGATCTGATGATGGTAACCCTAAGAAATTACGAAAAACTTTCAAATTTCCTCCCCCTCCGTACAAAACCCGGTGGGCTGCCATTGCCAGAGACCTGGCGGTTTATGTTATATAATACTAGCTGTTGCCCGCGGCTCCGCCCACGTGGACTTCTGATCCCGTTCCCGCTGCTCCATTCCGAGCATTTAGGGGTATGAAAAATAGATGTTGACCGATTCTCATACCTACTCAATATGCTCACAAAATTTCATGAGAATCGGTCAAGCCGTTTCGGAGGAGTATGGCAACGAAAACTGTGACACGAGAATTTTCTATATTAGATTCACTAAAAAGATAGTAGTAATAGAGCAGTAATAATTTTTTTACTAAAAGAAGTAAAATGGACTTCAAAACCCTAATTCAATAGATAAAAATATAAGTATACCGTTGTATAAAAAGAATTCTTTATTAGTCAGTATTTATATAACAGAATATCAAAAATGATTCTGGAAGAATTAAATATTATAAGTGTATTTAATTAATATCCAAAAAAACAATTATAAACTAAAAACTTAATTAAAAAAAATGATATTTTCTTATTAGAATGTTACATTAGAATAGGTATGTACTTATTAGAATGTAAGTGTAGTTTAGTTTAGATATTTATTAAAAGATCTAACATATATATCATTTATCAATTTTATCATATATCTTCTATCAATTTTAGGGGCCATATTTGAATCCAATTAGAATCGAACAACCGAGTTATACATGTTACTATAGTTTCTTGTTAGAATCTAACAAGTATAGGTAGTTCTATTATAATCCTATTAGAATATAACAACCGGATTGAAATGTCAAGTCAGTTTTTTTTTTTTTATACTACGTAGGTGGCAGACAAGCACACGGCCCACCTGATGGAAAGCGGCCACCGTGGCCTATGAACGTGTGCAACACTAAGGGTGTCACACACGCGTTGCCCACCCTGAAGGGAAAGGGGGAGAGCTGGGAAGGGGAGGGGAGGCTAGGAAGGGGAGGGGAAGGAGGGGTATGGTGAGCTCTGGCTACCCTACTTAAAGCCGGGAACACAACACGATGGTTATTATCCCCCAGTATATTCCCCAGTTGGACAGCTCATTTCGGACGGGAGATACCGTCATGTCCTACCTCCGTCATGTTTCATGTTAGTATCTAACATATTTAATAATACTTATGAAATATTATTGTCATAATTCTAATATGTAATAAATTATTCGGCGACGTAGGTAGGTACAGACAACATATCACCAGTACTTTCCTTTCCTATCCTTCTACTTTAATTTCACTTCCACGTCTCTTAAATACATTTTCTTAACCAACGTTAATCTAATTACCGTTAAAACTAATGGAATGTAAAATATTTATTTTTCTCGCATTGGGAGAGAAGCGTAGACTATAATGGCTAATTTGATTGATTGAAACAACATCAGTAAACAATTTTTTGCGGTATAAAAGTTCTATTTTGTATTTGTGTGTAGATATATTATTATAAACTATAAAATAGCCAACAATTTAGTTTTAAAAACATTTTAGAAATATTCCAAATGCTAATCTAAAATCTACTGCAATACACATATGTCACGTAAACATCCAAAACAGTTACAAATGCAACATCCGGGAGACGTTAAAGACCCCTTTCATTGATCTGTCCCCAAAAATCGTTTCAAGTAATGGAATTCTGTGATATAACCGAATATTGTATGTCACAGAATTGACCAATTGTGACTTTATTATTAGTTCAACATCCTTCGGTAGGACTTTATAGAATTTTGTCATAAATCCTATTATGTATTCACGTGAACAAGTTTAAAATGCGCAAGTAACTTAAAAATTAGTGCTGATGTACATTTTGTTAGGTTTTTACCAACATTATATCTTTTATTTGCAGCCCATTTCCGTTACAAGTTGCGGGTAATTTTTTTACCTACAGATCGCCAACGTCAATTTTATAAAGAACTAGCTGATGCCCACGGCTTCGCCCGCGTGGAATTTTGTTCCCGTTCCCGCAACCCTTGGGAACCTTTTCCCGGGATAAAAAGTAGCCTATGTGTTATTCCAGGTTCTAATCTACCCCTGTACCAAATTTCAACCAAATCAGTCCAGCCGTTTATGCGTGAAAGAGGAACAAACATCCATCCATCCAAACAAACTTTCGCCTTTATAATATTAAGTAGGACTATAGACACGGCTGGATTCTTATTTATGGAACACTGAACCAGCAAAATTATAATAAGTGTGTTGTTATCTAGAATTATTATCAGTCTCAGAATATACATTTATTATATTCTTATTGGTCCGTGTATTAGAAAACATCAGCTTATAAGAATCTATTTCAATGATTCCTACAGCAATAAAATCCGTATTACGCCCATTTTAATTTAATATATTACAGAAATTATAGGGAAAAAATTCAATTCTGTTTTTCCTTATTCTGCTTAATATGCCATAAATTCGGATAAGCATATTCCTCTTAGTATCGAGTGAAATATATTCAGATTATTCTACATATTCTGATATTCCTATTGATATTGATTCTTAACATATATCTACGAGTATTCAAATGGAAATTAAATTATAATGATATATCTTTAATACGTGGAAAATAGCACAAACGTGTCTGTGGTGGTCTTGCAAAAGAAAATTATGGATTTGCGGCGCGCTTTGCTATCAGCTTAGGCCGCCGGTACCAGCGCGATGACCATTAGTTTCCCTTTCGTCGTGAGGTAATCAAGCCCCCTGTATAATCACCAACCCGCAAAAAATTACCTCGAAATTTGTGTCCTTATCTGGTGGCCTATAGGAACTAATTGAACGTTGCCTTCTAAATCTCCGTTTAAAAGAAACTAAATCAACCGCGGTAGCCTAATGGTATGGGTGGTGGACTGCTGAGACGAGGTCTCGGGTTCGATCCCAGGTTTACCATGGGACACACCAATGACTACGATGCTTTTCGAAGTTATGTGTGTATTTATCGCAGGTTTATAAGTGCCCGGTTGATGGCAATAGGCTCGCCCCCTATTACATTGGGACCTAAATATACACTGGCGAAATGTGGGTGCTAGCACCTCTGCCTACCCCTTCGGGGATATAGGCGTGATAATATAAAAAAAAATAAAAAATAAAAAATAGACCAAATATTGTAACTTCAATGCAGAAGTTTAATCATATTCATTCTTATTTATAGATAGTACAAAACCATAACTTTCTGCATCACTGAATTTAAGAAAAAAAGGTACACTTCTTCTGGTTGAAAGCGGTAGGTTTTATAAGACATCATTAACTTGAGGAAGTCATGGTAAATAGACTTTGTGGTTGTACTCCTCTATTTTAAACTGTTGATACCTTCATAACGACAGGATAGCAATTTACCAGTGGCTTCAGATAGGTTCTTGTTTACTTTAAAGTAGTGGTTAGTGGGAGCAAGAGATGTAATTTTGTTGTTTTACTGACATTAGATATATTAACAAGAAGCCGAGGTAGCCCGGTGGTATGGTAATGGACCGCTGAGACGAGGTCTCGAGTTCGATCCCAGGTTTTCCCATGGCACACACCAATAACTTTACGATACTTTTCGAAGTTATGTGTGTATTTATCGCAGGTTATAAGTGCCCGGTAAATGGCAATAGGCTCGCCACCTATTACATTGGGATCTAAACATAAACTGGTGAAATGTGCATGCTAGCACCTCTGCCTACCCCTTCGAGGATATAGGCGTGAGTTTATGTTATGCTATGTTATTAACTAAGCACAGGAATAATAGATTTCAATATAACCTTAGTCCTACCAACGTAGATATTAATAAATGAGACAGACAGTCACAAAAATTACTTCTGACATCTGTAACCTAAGTGGTATAAAAATCTGACAATTATAGTTGTAGCTCGCCATGATGACTGTTTTGACACGTCTCGTATTCTTTTTTGGTAAGCTTAATATTGGACAACGAACTGTTTGGCGAATAACTATAAAAAAATAAGGCAAGACGTGCACAGAACAAAAAAAAAATTACACACCAAAAAATAGAAAATAAACAAAACCAATCCTGTCAAAACGGTGATCATAACGTGCCGCAACTTTTTTTATAAAAAACCAGTAACTAGAAAATGTTAAGAAAACAAATCAAATTCTTAACGGGGGGCGCCACTGTCACTTGATACATACGGCTACCGTTTACGCCATTCGTCGTGTCGCGTCGGCTCCCATAAGTCGGCCATGTGAGAATGTATGTGAGCTATCGAGTTTCATACTCGATAGATTAAACATGACTCGGTAGTGACTTGAATCGAATAACAGCTTGACCGTGTGACATTGTTTTGTGATCTATTATTATGTACAATTTTTTTTTGTATCAAATAAGTAATATAAATTAGATTTGTTGTGCTGAAGAGTTTTGTGAAATTATGTACATAAGCATGCATTCAAGTATGGCATACAAATAATTCTGTAATGCTTTTAGGGCCTACAGTGAATCTTGAGCATGTACGCATGTGGGTGTCTACATTGTACAAATACCTAACTGATCTGCAGGCCTACCATAAATTCGTAATCCAGGTCAAAAATTCTCGAATAAAAATTATGACAGATAGTCGATCAATTTATTATTGACCTATACTACTATCGTGTTACTGTACTATGTGCTCCGTTCTCTAGATACCTTTACATCACGAATTCGATAGTTTTTCGTGCTAAGGGCACTGAGAGTTCTTGGTGGACCCGTAGATCTGACTGAACTGGCCGAATTGCGTGCAGATAATTCATTTTAAGAACAAAGTCAGTGAATACCATTTTTGTCTTTACTTGATGAATCAGAGTTTACCCAATTATTATTACGATAAATTTAAAAACAAAACTGTGAGCATCCGTTAGTTGCAATTTGTGATAATCACTGCATAAAGAAAGCTTCACCCTCGAGTCGATTTCAAAACTCATTTGCGGTATATGTTTTTGATCTACAGCTTTCTGCAACCAGTATTAAATAGTAGGAATACCATATTTCGTTCTTATATGAGACTTTTCACGGACATCGATCTAGAGTTATTTTTCTTTATATTGTATAGTGCTGTCTATTTATTTATGGTTTTACATTATTATACCAAAGTACGTATTTGCTTCCTCCTAAAATCCTGCGCTTTTAAACCTTTAAGTTGTATACCACAACATTAGTTTTATAAGCATAGTTTTGTGGATAAAAGTATCATCAGAGTTAAAAGGAGAAGTTCACTGAAAAATATTTCGAGATTCTATTTATATAAAAAAACAGATTAAAATTTGAACTCGTGATAATATTGGGGGGTAAAAGAATAAAATTTTAACTGCTTGAAATTGAAACTTGGTAAAATATGAAATGGGCGACCAGTAGCTCTATACAAAGTGACATTCTACTGTCGAAAACGCCAGTAGTATCATTTAGTGAAGTGTGGTATTGATATAAATATTCGATGATATGACTACAATTTTTTTTATAATTTGAATCTTGGTGATTTGTAATAGTTCATTCCCATATTATAATTATTATGATTACCGCAGTGTCAAGTAATCCGGTTCCATTTTTGACCCGATTCCTTGCTGTGCGGTGTAAATCGCAAGGTAGTTAAAAGCTAAGCACGTAGGTAATTTTACACTTACGTGCTTAGCCGCACAAGCACTACCTACCTATTGCCGTCTTGGAGAGTATCAGACTATTCACATTTTACAAAAAATAAAACTATTATGCAGAATTGTATGTTTGTCAACACCAACTAACTTATGCAATAGCATAGCTAATTTATTATACATATAACATAATATAAAATATAATTTATTACTTAGTATGAAAAATCATTACGAAGTACATGTAAGATAAACTTTGTAGACATCTTTGATAACAGTGATGTCTACAAAATATATATCGTATAATAAAAATCGTAATAATAGTATAAGTAAGATGCCTTAGACAGTAGTTTGGTCTTGGTAACAGAATCTGGTTAAAATATAGTGAATACTAAGTACTTATTAGTTACTCCGAGTATCAAAATAATCATATTAAATAAGTTAGTAATGTATTAGTTTCGGATCGTTCTTGGTGCAGAGGCTGACCACTTGACACTTTTACGCCGGGAAAGGTCAGGGGTGGTTTATTTGATTAATATATTGAAATATAATATTGGCATGATACATATTTGATGTAACAATACTATACGCCATTGCTGGTGAAAAAGTTTGCAAAATCAAATAAATTTCTTTATCCTATGCGTTGTAATTGTCACACTAAGTCTCATTACAAGGCGCTCAGGCACATAATTTTGTGGTTACCACCAAACGAGAGAAGGTCGCGGGCTGCGGTTACCAGCCACGCGCTAGCCTTTGACGAATATAAAGTGTTTCACAAATATATACTTGGGTGTAATTTAAATGGGAAGAATATTTTTCCACGTTCTTAATGAGGAAGAGAGTTGACATTTATATAGAATTTTGGTTAATATTGAATCCAAAATTAATTACCTTATCTTTGTAATATATTTTATGATTTATATAGGTAATATCTTTAAAATATTTAGGTAGGTGTTTAGCTCTACCTATGAAAATGTAAATTCACGTTAAGGCCTTTTAGGATTTAGTTTGCCCTTAACCTGAACTCTTAGGTAGTAATGTTGGTTATACCTTTGACAGTGAAAATTTTCATACACCACGATTACCGGTTTTCATCATGAGGATTGTATGCTTCTATACTACTTTGATTGAAAGAGAAAAACGTACACGATTGACGGCAAAGTAGCTCATTAAATTTATAATTTTGATACACTTTTGCTTACTCCTAAGCGCCCTTCACACTTTGGCAAACACTGGTGAATGAGTTCGCCAACACACCCCTCCCGACCTCCTGCCACATATCAGGAAAGCTACGAACCCGCGGTCTGCACATTCGCCACAGTGATCGCCAACGAGTGGATGGGGCATAATATTTATATACAAATAAGTTCAAAAGCTGGCCGTTTTAATATATTTTTATTTTCTATGAATTGAAATTTTAACTTCTCACAATTTAACAAAATCTTCCCCTTCGTTCATGTATCAATATGAACATTGAAATAACACATATTATTATAATATCACGAAAGATGAGAAAACTTTTTTACGATGTTGTTCTATGCATACATTACGTACAGATCAACTCAGGCTTAAGCTTTTGTAATATCAATCTGACCGATTATCCACGGTGTCGTTCAAAGCGACGAATTCAATTGTAGCTAACATAAAACTCATTGATCCAAAAGCCGTGCGTGAGACGTCGCATTGAATTTTTATAGTTGGTTTTATTACTTATAAATGAGACTATTAAATTTATAGTTTCTGTGATTAGGTTTACGAGGTACCGGTTGCTTTCAACACCACAGATTCGCTGCATCACCAAGTGTCTGCGATGTCGGCCACTTCTATATGCCGCAGTAAACATTAATTAAGTAATCAATTGGTGAGAAGATCATCGTCTATTGTATATTCACCTTCATCACCATCACAATAGGCGGGAGATTTCAAATAGGTACTGAACATAAAGGTCGATGATCTACTAAAATTTTATCCAGCATGATAATGGTGTTCGCAGTATTGATATAGGTACTGGTTTTTTAGGAAGCATCTTACTAGTACTTGTAAATATTTTCCAAGTAGGTATTATTTTTCTGAAGGTCCCTAAAATAAAAGGGTTTATGAGACCTCACAATTGAAAGAACTAGCCTTATTTGACAGAAATGTGCTACAGTATGCATATATGCATACAGTAATGCAAAGAAAAGAGAAAGTTTACAGAAGTCAAATAAGTTGACCCAAGATTCCTCGGCACAATCAGCGTGCGAAGGAGTCTTGCCGGTTCTGTCATTCCCCTTTAAGATGAATTTCAAGATACTTACATTCAATCAGGCGTACCTATATTGAACAGTGAACTTGGTTAAATGTAAAATATGGTTAATAAGGTACACAGGATTTATTTTCAAATATTAAAACGATACAAGATGTACCTTTTTCTGTTTCACAGCGAGTGTTAGAGATAATTACTAAAATGTTTAATGTTGAAGAAAGATCAATCGTAAAACAACTAAACGCATTATGATTAGTCAAATTAAAAAATTGGAAAGGAAATGTTCAGCTTTACTATCGAACACAGAATCCGTTGCTATTCCAATTAGCAGAATTTTCATATTTTTTATTGGCACGTCAATTTGATTATACCCCGCCTGATGGTAAGCTGAAAGCAAAGTATCAGGAAAGAGGGTCACCATTACAAACACGTATTTTTCGCAGTAGCTACCTAAAGTAATTACACTATACATTTTGGGTCTGTTATCTACATACAATGATCTTTTATATCTGGTTAGTAGTAATATAGTAAGTAAATAAAGTCATTTTACGCATCATTATCGTAATTCTTGCATTAGTCCCGGTCACATCCAAAACTGTCACATCGGATTCTGGAATTCGCTTATTCCAGTTAGACAGCTTTGTGAATTTCTATATTTTCCGTGAAGTGACCACAATTCACAACCTATAAATATAGGCGATTTCGAAGTACTACAATTTGACCAGTTGTGGAACATTAGGGCTCCAACTACCCGTAACGACTGCCATACATGTTTGTATTGTCACATACACAGAGGATGACAACCTTTATTTTATACTGCCATATACCTATTTGAAATGCTATTAGTTTGTGCATACCTATTGGTTTCTTTTAAAGATATTCCCTCATACTCAAAAAAATCTTTATTCTTGTCATTACTGTTAATGTTTAGAAATTAATTCTATAGTCACTTGAAGTGACATATAAGTAATTTTAACTCAGTCCAAAAATAGATGCTTACCGCCAAGTGTAACATTTTAGTCGCTCGGTCTGATATGATTAAATGAAGTGGCGAGAGGTTCATTAACATTATAAATTCTACAATCTTACTCTTGTAAGTTCTGTGAAATGAATTGCATTAATTTCAATCAAGTTTAAAATAAAATTAAGCACCATAGTACAACAGGGTGCAGCAGTGAACCATGGAGGTAAAAGCAGTTTTGCAGCCCGGGGTCTGCTCTCCTACACTTTCTCTAGATTTGGCTAATTTGGCTTTGTGAGAGTGCGGCAGTTGTTTGGCTTATCAACCCCGAGAGGAAAATTGAGGTTAGACCTCGTCGAATTGCAGGTGAAGTTGATTGGGGCCCGAAGAGCTTAGTGGGGCCCCGAAATAATCTGCACTGCTAATGATCATAATTATTAGTAAATGTATAGAGTACCTACATTCTATATTAGCCCAATAATAAAAAGGTTTTTCGTTGAAAGTTCTTTCTTAATTTACCTATCCAATGGTTTGGTTTTATGTATAAAAAAGTATTAATTTATTACCAAGGACATTAAAACAGACTTAGCCTTTGGTGAACTGAAAGTTTAACTCAAAACAAGAAGACAATGCAAGGAGGATTCATTCAGGATTCACGCTTCATACCTTTTTGGTGCATATTTGAAGAAAAAAAATACTATATTCCGTTAGAGCTAGAGACCGAAGTTGGAGGTATTTTTTTTTAATCCGATTTAACTATCAGGAATTTCGAGGACAACTGGCAGGGCCCTACCACTTGTTCTCAAAAATCATGCACATTTTTTTTATCTGATGTTTTCAAGTTTTCTTCGGCACTCCGTTAGGTGTGCTTGTATTTATTTATTTAAAGTCCGATAAATTATCCAACAACTGAGGACACTACATGTTCTTAACAGAATCCCAAGATTCATTTGCATTTTTATTTTATTTTATACAACTTGGATAAGTGTAGATTCAAGTTTTAGTGGAAATATGTGTATTTTGTGTGCAATTCAATATCCATACCAATATATTTGTATTTTTTTTCAAATTACACTACTTTTATATCGTTATTACCAGCTTCTCGTCATATATTTGAACATCTAAAATCGAGCTAAGTAAACGCAATGAACGCAGAAATACCAAACTAAAAATAACTCTGCTTGAATAAATCGTTTCAATTTCCTTTAGGAGTTGACGCAAACATGAAAGTTGGTGGTTTATTTTAAAAGTGTGCGTTAAAGTTTATACGACGCTCAAGAGAGCATGGCGCAACCAAAGAAAGAAATTGAATTTGTAACGTGAGAGGGCGCTCGTAAAGAGTTATTATTATAGGTCTTTCTTTTGTTTGTTATAATAATATGCTCCGTCGACGTCGTGCTCAACAAAAAAACTCAAAGGACTAAGTTTTAAATTATGCGCTATAAAAAAACCTAGCCTGGAATTGTTACGTTATAGCACTTTGTACCTACTTGTTGAACCTTTTTCGTGATACCTATGTTTTTATTAGAACGAGGGTTCCATTGGTTTTCACTCAACTGTATGCCTGTACCTAATTTCATATAAAAAAATTAGTTCAATCATCGACGATAATATTATATTCTATTGTCAGTAAGAACACCAAAATCACGACTAAAATAGGCGGGGGTGATACAAGAGTGAAAGATACTTTACGACTTACCAAGATAATAAAAATAACCAATAAAAGCAGATGAAACTTTTCAAAGGGGTACAACTACATGCACCGTAACACGATAGTTAAACGAGATTTCTATAAATTAAATTTATTACTCTGTAAAATAAAGTATGTACGATCCATAAACGAATTGATAAAAAGTTGCAGGTGACTTTTCAAACATAAATCAATAAATCAATGAGTCTACCGCAGCTCACTGCTGGACTGACTGCCCCCGATCATCTTCCCTCCGCATCATTTTTTTAGGACATTTCAATTTGACTTCACCCCGCCTAATGGTAAGTTGAAGGCAAAGTCTCAGGAAAGAGGGTCACCATTACAAACACTTACAGTGTTACAATAGTGGCGCTCTGCTTGACGGCCTCATCAGGTGCTTTTTCATACCCCGCTTAAAGGACCCGGGATTGCAGGAAGAATGAAACACGTGAGCTGATAAGGAATTGCGAGACTTAGTGGTGCAGTAGAGGATCTATGTAGTCTGTCTCAGCCACCTTTTATAGGTCATCAGTCCATCTGGCTAGGGGGTCCTACCTTCCGTTTGCCTTCTCGAGGTCTCCACTCGCATGATAGGTAATAATCAGTATTTATCATATTTAAGCTCATGACCTTTACATTAGTTGGTATGTTATTATTCAAGTAATTATCGGTAGGTACTGATAATGACTTAAGTAATAAATGACCCTCTTATGTTAACAATAAAAAGTATCTCTTGATTTATGACTTTTATCAGTTGTGACAAGCTGGTCTCAAATATTTAACTACGATATCAAGAAAATTTTATAGTTTTAACCCTCTACTTCATATGAGCCCATATATGGTATGGCGATTTTATTGTGGTTTTATTTCCAAACAAATACTAATTAAGTCATTCCACATTGTTAAATCCATGTAATGGTTAAGTAGCAACAACAAAATGCACTAAGCTGGTCTATGGTTTGATGATAATTAGAAAAAACGTTACTTTTGCGCGGGTAGTCAGTGAAACAAAAGACGACTGCCTGAGGGACATTTTTGAGTATCAAAAACAAAATCGAAACATAAGTATTTATAAAACGTAAAATTATATTTATAAAGTCAATACTTCCTTCTTTACCTATAACCAAATATTTTCTCACTTTTTACGTATTTACTATGGTTTTCATCAACTTTTATGTCAATACCATATATGGGCTCATATGCAGTACGACAAAAATACGTTTGGACATAAATGGTATCGTATGCAGTCAAACAAAAAATTACAAAGTAGAAAAGGAACATTACATACTCGTAATATCTAATACAAACAGGAGTAATATAATATTTTTTATTATTAGTCGTGGAATGTAACGAGACAGTTTCTTTCATCATTGTAGCTTAGAGAAACTTTGCATTTTGAACATTTAGTGTATGTCATCATAGAACATACTATGCAAAGTTGACGTTTTTTCTGCCACATAGGCCAATGTCCAATATTGTCTGAAATGTCGCTTGAGAGCGCTCCTGAAGAGGCCTCGTGTAGAGGCGAAACACGTGTCGAGGTTTGTCCTTCGCACTTGCGGAATATTGCACAGTAAATTACAACATCTCTCCTCTGGTAAGAAGTCTTTTACATGCTTTGAAGAAAGCGGTTTGACATTCCAATATAAATGTTGTTATCGTTGGATTGTTGATCCGTGGGTGAGTGGTGGGTCCCCCTCCCTCCCCCAATATATATATATTTTTAAATATTATATTACTCCTGTTTGTCTGAGGTATTACGAGTATGTAATGTTCCTTTTCTACTTTGTTATTTTTTTGTTTGACTGCATACTATACCATATATGACCAAGCGAGTTTTTGTCTAAGTGCATACGAGCCCATATATGGTATCGTAGTTTTTTTTGGACATTAAACTACTTATTCATTTTTTTTCGATTTATTTGTTTTAATATTACTTAAATAAAGCAATATCCACAAAGAAAAAATTTTTTTTTCAACTCCTTAATAATTCATGCAGTAGAGGGTTAAAAAGAAATTTCATGACTCAAACTGGACAAAATTATAATTGTACAACAGAGTTTTCACTAGCAAAGGATTTGACTGTAGGTATAGATTTATGAAATACGAGTGCTAGGAAAAAATACAATTAAGTTGGTATATAAGTAAATGATAACTTAACTTTTAAACTATCGCGGCGTTTACTCATAGTGTTTATGAATTTCGGGACTTCACGCGATATATTTTTTGAAAACTTACTTTTGTCGACGTTTCGTAATCGTACGTACGTACGTACGTAATCGAGTAACAAATAAATCATTGATGAAATAAATTCAAATTATTAAACCGTGTAACAAAATTTTTATTGTTTCATAAATGTTCAGTGGGTTAACCTAAGTTGGCGCTACCGATAGACACGCTAACAAAACATTGTGTTACTTCAGCAAATTTGGTCGCAAATAAAATGACGGACAGCATTAATTAATGCGATTACCCTATTCGTGATTGGGGGCTAATGGCGGGGATGTTTGAGCTGCCACGTGGCATGACCTATTTGCCCGACATTTGCTTTTGTAATTAAAAGTACACACGAGTTTAATCGGTAGAACAAAACAGAATGTCATATACTATGTGCTTTTAAAATAATCATGAACTCCTTGTGTAGTGTTTCATATCTTGTAATTTGGAGTTAAAGTGCGAGATGACTTTTAATGTAAATTACCTTAATTAAATGCTATTATAACCTGGGATCTCGGTTTCACGAATATTACATATATTCTCTTTTATCCAATTTTTATCTCTCTGTATATAATTTCATCTGTAAGTACATTCCTACATCGACATGATTTAAAAGAAAAAACCTACAATTGTATAGATGCTTTAGACCACTTACCTATGGGTCTAATAATTAACCAATCCATCGGTCTACTCGATTCAAAGCAATTTGGTAAAGTAAAACGTACAGTTATTTGCGCGTCGTTTTAATATTAAGATTTTATGAGTTAATAAAACATCTAAATAAACTTTAGTTTATCGCTCTATATTGGTTGACAAAACCAGATTAATAAAACAGTTTCTAACTAGTTTTGTATCGGTAGATAAGTATTTTTGATTCATAAGTGACGTTTTTGAAACAGATATAGAGTAAAATTTACGATGTATGATAAAAGCTTAATCATTGTTTGTCGCGACATTTTAATTGAGCTTGAAACACGTTGTTTTATTGGAATTTATCGCTATTTGAGAGTCTGCGTTGTTGATCATTATTAATACAAACGTCAATACCTCACTAAAGAGCCTCACTCATGTAGATATTTATATTTTATTCTCAAAATAGCATTGTTCGGTGTTCAAGTGAGTTAACGATGGTTACTTCTGTAATCAACCATTTCTGTAGAGAGGTTAAAAATTCACACTAAGTGCATTGTCAACTAACGTGTTCAAATGACAGGTACTCTATTCTTGATTACTAAAAATATAGGTAAGTAGGAGCGTTTTAATTTGTAACACATCTCCCTACCTACTTAGAAAGATTTGTATACTATATGATCAAGGCAAAGACTTTAAAAAATAACCGATATGTCAACCCGATAATACGAGTATAAGTTATATTCATATTATATATTTACTAAGTCAATGGTAGAATTGTATCAATGAAACAAACTACTCATTCTTTAAGTTTACTTTCATTCAAGGCACCTATTTTATCTTTATTTAATCAACATTAAAACAATAATAATTATTTTTATATCTAAATACAAACTTGGAACATTGTAACATTATGAACAGAACTCAAGGTTATAATATCTTAATGGTTCAAGTTTAGTACAAATAGTCGTCCAGAGGGCACTACTCTTCATTAGGAAGGCGCCCCAGTAAATTATTCTTTAGGTCACTTTGGTGCTATTTAAGTTAATTTAATAGTAACTTCGCACACTTCTCACGTACTTGCGACGTTTCTGATGATATTAATTTGCCCTCCGTGTTGCACTGACTTCTTGTTCATTTGTGTTTTGAAAAAGAGGTACAGTATTTTGCTTTTTTAACGGTACGCTAAGCAAATAGACAGGCAGGTGGACATACATAGGGAAATTATAAGGATTCCGTGTTCACTATAGAATCTTAAAAAGTCACGTGCGACAATGTCGTTGATGGTTTCTTCTTCTTATAGGTATTTATCGTAATAATGTACTTGCCTATTTTCGAAAACATTTTAGGTACTTCTTCGACATCACTGAGAACCACCTAAGGGCATTTCCCAACGGACCACTTTTAACTTTTATACAGTTTTGGCACACTACTTTCATAACGACCTCCGTGGCGTTCAGGAAGCGTGGGTTTGATTCGCGCTCAATAGGAATATTTGTGTGCATGAATATGAATATTTACATTGGTCTAAAGGTTTCAATGTTTAATATGTATATATTTACAAAAAAAAATTATCTAAGACTGTTTATCCGCATTCTGGAACCCATAACACAAGCTAGTTAACTATGCTTACCATGGGTCTAGGTGGCGTTGTGTACATTGTCTTACAATATTTATTTATTTATTATTTATTTCTTTAATACAAGAATTCTTGCACTCACTTATGATAAAATTATTTAAGTTGAAAGGAATAGATTATTTTAATTTGTTGTCCCTCAAGTAGAGCTCGTGATTCATTGCTTGCTGGTTAGATGGCAGCACATGTATATTAATTTGATATCAACTCTATTTTATCATTATGTCTCAATCTCATTATGGCTAAACAAAAAATACTTGCGCGGTTAAACTTTTCAATAAAAAGAAAACAAATTTTGAAATACTACTTAACATGAAAACTATTACATAATTTATAGTGATTTAATGTGTAATACCTTTGTGAAAAATAATAAATCAAAATATTATATTTTAATAATATGTGTATATTATTGATAATCAACTCCAGATCCAGATTTCGATATCATCTAGGATCATAAAAATAGATGACGTCATGATAAAAAGAATATTTACAGGTCAATCGAAACGAGTTAAGAGTTTTTCAAATAGGTAAACGAAAATGTTTTAATTAAAACCTAGTTTGACCTGGAATCTGAACGTGGCTATGCAAATTTCGCCCGACCTGATATCGAGTTTTGCCGGTAACGATGTATTGAACAATGGTTGCTATAATGAGAAAGTTTTTGCGATCTCGATCGGGAATCTAGGGATTGAGTTCTATTCACTAATATTGTCTGTCTCCGACTGTGCATTCAGAAACTTAAATTACATATTTAACTTCATCCCACATGAAGTGTCATCCCATATGAAGCGTCATATTTTTAAAATGTACGTCATTATTTATAAATGTACGTCACCCCGAATCTCTCTGTAGATTTTTGTTTAAGTTATAAATATGACGTGTGGAATAATATATTTATATTTTTTTTCTATTTTTTAATAGAAATATAATGTATAATATAGGTCATATAGTTCAGTTTTTAATAGAAAAAATATAGGTATTATATAATATAGGATACATAATATAGGTAATCTGTTCGGTGAAAACATTTCAACGAACAGATTACTTACCTATCTCAAAAAATACGACAAGTAAATGTATTTTATGTATAAGTTATTGAAACATCTATTATAAAAATCTAGCCACGAAGTATGCATAGTCTCATTTAATAGTAGTAATAAACAACTCACGTCTAGGATAACGATGATCAATCAAAGCGGGTTTGATTGGTAAGTAATTATGGGTACTCAACATCAATTTGTTGATCATGTGAAATTGATCAGTTAGTTATTTAAGAATGAAACTAGTAAACGAAGATGAGTTATGATTTCTTTTTTAA
The DNA here is from genome assembly GCA_963691645.1 of Pelosia muscerda. NCBI lineage: Eukaryota > Metazoa > Arthropoda > Insecta > Lepidoptera > Erebidae > Pelosia > Pelosia muscerda. The sequence continues at coordinate 11,186,836 of OY829113.1, forward strand.
ATATTATAGTTGATGTCAGTATAATTATGTGTGTTCCATGACCTTTTTGCGTGCGGAGACCCCCTTCTTCCCACCTGGTTCCGTTTTAACGATAGGAGCTAACGGTGTGGTAGGTATATCGAACTTGAACGATAACCATGTGGGCCTTTGTCACGTCGACTTGTGTGGTCGGTGATTCAGGTGTGAACTAGACAAAAGATCCTAGAGACCCCGACTGGTTCTGGCCACCAAAGTAGATGACCCCAGCGTTACTGCGGATCAAAATCCCGTCACCTCCATAGATAGATGTGTGCCATAACTTATGTTCTATATACTAGTATTCTTAGAAACTGCTGACGCTACAACGTTCTGAATATTTTCACTACGATTGTCACAATGTTTGTTGTAGCTACCTACTTATCAAATAAGCAAATTTTAATCAACTTCTCATTAGTTTTTTTATTTAGGGCTCTCTTACAACAAACCTATTGTTTTGCCGTTTATTACTCAATTTTAATAACGGCAACAAGTAGACATTTGTAATATTTTTTTTAATTTTATTGTGTGTTCACTTCGAAAATCAATATTTAAAATAAAATAAAGTAACTGGGGCTGATGAAATTATGCTCTCATGGGTCGCGAGAACTGCATAAGTTAGGCAAAAAATACAAATTATGTTTAACCTTAACTAATTTAATATAAGTTTATAGTGAAATAAAGAGGTGTGACTAACTAGCCAAAATAATGTTGTGGTCGCGGTTTATATATTTTATAGGTGATAAATGTTCATGCCTTTTTGCAATTCCAAGAAATAAAGTGATTGATAAACTATTTCGGATTTTTTTTAGTAAAGGGAAAAAACTAGTAAGTAAACCAATTTAATCATAGTATATATAGTTCAAACCAGGGCTTGAAACCGGTTTAGAAAATACCGGTTAATAAAGGTTAAACCCGATTTTTACTAAAGGTTTCATTCGGAGCGAAACCAGAATGGGAACCAAACTAAAACCTTAATAAACCGGTTTAATCCAGAGCGACACGTACCTACCCGCGTCGTCATCGCTTGAACTAAGCACGTCACAACTTGCTTGTAATTGTTTAGAGAGTGATGCATTTATTTAAACGATTGCTAACTTCGAGTGGGCTAAGTTATTGGTAATTTCGCAGCTTTGCTCCTACTTATTTTAGGTTTTTCAAGTTAAGAATGGGTTTATCGTTTAAAATACGTTATAACTACTGGTGGTAGAAATTTGATGGAACAAATTTGTCACAAATTTTGACCGGGTGGGTAGCAACCTCGGTTGAATTGCGTTCAGGGGTCAGCAAGTATATAGCCGGGCAGAGGTGGTGGTAGTCGCAGCATTAGTGGGACCAGTGGGTCTTGACGTAGTCTGATGGGGATGGTGCGGGGTGACCCGCCGAGCAGGGAGACCCGTAGAAACTGGTGTCGCGGGCCGCTCGCGGCATAGTAGGTACAGGGGCCCAACTGGGGCTAACCACCCTGGGAGACTGCCTCACCAGGCCGCGCATAATCCTAATATGGTTCGTCGTGTCGATTGGTGACCGGATGTGGGAACCCGCCGACCATATTCAGGGGGGCGGCTCCTTCCGTTCGGCGCGTCGGCTCTCGCCATGCCTCACAACCACAGATAAAACCAATCTCCTGCGCTTTATTACGCGGTGCTGCCACGACAATCACCTTTTTTTTTCACGCCTTCTCTTACTCCCTACCATGGCAGTACATATCAAAGATTATGGCAACACAGCGGCTCTTCATTCTCCTACTAGCTCGCTTTTTGAGGTGGAGTCTCCATGCAAACTTCAACGCCGTCCACTAACAACTAGAGGTGCCACGCTCTTTCTGACGGAGACACAAATATGCCGCATGACGACACGACCTGCCTGCTCTACCCCTTTCCATGTTCCAAATGAAAATTTCCGTGCCAGAGCCGGGGAGTGCGTGTTTGTTAGGGCGGATGTTTGTTGTCGTCGTTTGCGCTGCCTTGAGGACCCATCCTTTTCTGTCCCGTGGGTACACGTAGACCATAGCTGTACGAGGCAAATCTATGTGCGCCGTTACCGTTGCCATACCGGAGATGCTGAGACCACACGATTCTTTGAATGTCTGAGTCAGGCGGCAGATGAGGCGAAGGAGCGGTTTCCGAACGCTGAGTAGATATTTTTGGGGGTTCCAAGGTGCCTTTCATAGCACCCCCACGACCAGTGCAGGGAAATCGGCGTCTCTGGCACTACTCGTCAGCGGACTGGGATATACTGCGTGACTATTTTGCGTCTATCCCTTGGGTTGAGCGCTGCTTTGTAGGTAAAGACCCATTGCAAGTGCAACTGCTGTCGTCTGTGAGATCAGTTTGGGTATAAAGTACTATATCCCATTCACTGATGTCACCGGTGCCCGCGGAGTGCGCCCTTGATTCGGGCGTGAGCAGAGGCTGTTTATCATAAACAGTCTGCGTTTCGCGCTTGTAAGGCGCAACGATTCCAACATAGGGTACTTAAGGCAGCGTACAACAAAGCCACTAGGGTCTGCAAAATGCCCAGCGCATAGCATAGGTTGGTCAAGAACTAGTGGCGCATCCCACGGGCAGCCGTGGCTACTGGCTACTGGCCAAAACCGTGCAAGTTAAATTCTGCCAGCCCCGCAGCCCAGCTGCCGCTACCCCTCCCCCCACCCCCCTGCGCAACCCTGATGGATCCCTGGCCCATGAGCCGCAAGAGAAAACAATTTTTCTGGTTAATCTATTTACGGCCAACTCCCGAATCGACGACTGTGGTATGCAGTCACCGACCACCCAACAGTGACCACGCAATGCCTGATATCCGTATCAGGCAACGCGACGTCCGTGAAGTACTGCAGTCACTCGTTGTGCGGAAAACCAGTGGTCCGGATGGTATACCAGCGGTGGTTCTTCAAAAATGTGCAGCGGAGTTGTCTACAATGCTCACGCGGCTGTACCGACTCTCCCACATTTCGGGTACAGTGCCGACGGCGTGGAAAGAGGCGAATGTACAGCCGATTCCCAAGAAGGGAGATCACTCAGACTCAGCCAGCTATCGACCCATAGCCGTCACCTAAGTGCTGTGTAAAGTTTTTGAGCACCTTATCAACACACAGCTCATGCGTCACCTAGAGGATCACTCTCTAATTAATGACCGGCAATAAGGTTTCAGGCCGAAACGGTCAACGGGTGATCTTCTGCGGTATATAACCTATCTTTGGGGTGAGGCTATGGACAAGCATGGTGAGTCACAGGCTATTAGCCTGGACATCGCTTTAGCTTTTCATAGAGTCTGGCACAAATCGCTTCTTAGCTAACTACCAACCTTCGGTCGGCCTCCAAGACTGTGCAATTGGGTTAGCAACCTAGCAAGCTAGCAAGCTTCTTGCAGGGGCGCCGCATTCGCGTTCTTTGTGATGGATGAGCTTCGGAGTTCCTGCAGGTAAATGCTGGCTCTCTCCTTTCCTTCCTCATCGCACTCTTCAGAGCACGCCATTTCCATTTCAGGATAACCTCAATATACTCGGTATGGATGTTCGCTGCAAACTGAAGAACAAGAACTATATCGAGAGCATCATCAAAACAGCTTCTCGTAAACTCGGAGTCCTGAACAGAGTAAGACGTTTTTTCACGCCGAAGCAGCGGTGTCTTCTTTACAAGACACAAATTCGCTCCTGCGTGGAATACTGCTTGCATCTCTGGGATGGCTCCGCAAAGTACTTATTAGATGCTCTCGACAAGTTGCAGCGATGTGCGATCTGCATTATTGGGAGTCTTATTTTTATTTCATAATTAAAACACAGAACTTGTGATTTAGTTTTGTTCATTATAAAATATGCAATATAATAATTAAATAATTATGTGGGCTAATAATATTAATAATAATAATAATTGATTGAGTAAAAAAAAACATGTCAGTCAAAAATGAGTAGGTAATTGTCAAAAAATAAAAGTCATATTATATATAATTAAAATTATAGGAAGTTAATACATGCCATTATCAAAAGATTTTTTATCAATATCATTTATCAATAAAATATTTTATTAGAAAAACTGTTCTTATAATATTTTGATAATTAAAATAAATAAATTTTATTAAAAAAAAATTGTATTAAATTGAAAATGTACTTGCGCATACATTCCACGCGACCTACGACACTCGCACTAAGTACACTTTAGTGACTCCCTTCACCACTCCTTTAAAAGTATCTGGAAGCACATTAGCCCTACACTTGAAAATTGAAATTTTGTACTAGTGGATAACACATGTAGACCGCGCGAATTGAATGTGAATGGTGGCGTCGATGTTGTCGGTAAGAGCGAAATCAAAACCTTTATTAACCGGTAAATTGAGTCCAAACCTATATAATTTCGCTCTTGAAGAAAACAGGTTTTTTAGCGGTTAAGGTAGAGTCAAACCTAAATGAAACGCTCCCAGGTACTTACACTGAAACCGGTTTGATACATTAACCGGTAAACAAGCCCTGGTTCAAACGTTACGTATATATTATGACCTCATGACAACAAAACTGCTCTAATTGTCTTTGTTTGCAGTGCTGGAATTGACTTCGAAAATCAGAGCTTATAAGTCGATATCAGTTTGCCACTGTAGGTGAAGTAGACAAGGAAGAATACTAACACATACAGTTTTTTAATACCTAAATACAGCTGATATTGGTTTTTGCGAGTTTTGCGCTTTTCGAACTGCGAACTGCGATCAACCAAAAGTAATTTTAAATCTGATCAAGATCTTTCAAATAAAAGTATATACCTAGGTATACTATTTTAATATTTTTTTGTTTGAAGTTTTGCGTCTAACCGAACAAACAGACAGACAACAATGTTGTTGTGTTCAGGATTCTTAATGTAACAAAACCCAAGTATTTTTCTAAAATAACTATAATGTAGGTATGGACATGCTTTCTATTTATAATTACATACCTACGTAAATAGATGAATGTAAAATAAGTAATGTTTATCTATAAAGCCCTAATAAAGAGATAAAAATAGACAAATCACAAGTAAAATATTTCTAGCAGGTCAATAACTAATGGATGTAATTTTATATCCATCTCCGAAAAGGATCACTTTGAAAACACTTTCAAAGAACAAATATTTGACCGGAGATATGTTCAGACCACAAAACCAGCGTGAAAAATGTGATTCCAAAGTGTGGATACAAAGACAGTATCGAATTTTATGACACTGTGGTCATGTTAATAGTGTAGGTAATGTTTTTTGCTATCAACGTTTTTTAATAGGTTTTGTAAAATTTATTAGATAGGTATACAATAAAAATTCACTTTTTGTGTTTGGTAGTTATATTTGGTTACTGTGACTAATCCGCTACGAAAAGAAGTACTTAAATTCCAATTTTGGCTAACTGGTTATTTTTAGTGACCACTAATATGTTTTCTCAGGGAAATCAGGCACCTTTAATTGTGATTAACGGTGATGACATCAGAAAGGGGTGAAATCTAGGCTCTGATGTCACTCATCAGTTCTATAGACTATAGACCTATAGCTATACTCTCTGTAATAGATAAAATTGTAGAAAAAATCATTGTAAATCAAATAAGTGGTTTTCTAGAAGATCACAACATTATTACAAATGCTCAACATGGTTTTCGGCGAGGACGGAGCACGGGGACGGCTTTGGCCCAGCTGGCTGACGACGTCAATCATTGTTTGGACCAACGGGAGCAGGTAGTGCTGGTCTTTATTGACTACAAAAAAGCATTCGATACTCTTGAACACCAGCAGCTGCTGCAAGCAATGGAGGAGTGTGGGGTCGCGGGTCCATTGAATAAGTGGTTTGGTGCCTACCTATCTAATAGAACGCTGCGAACAGTGGTTGATGGCGTCACTAGTGAGCCGCGACATGTACCTATCGTGCGGCGTGCCTACCGGCTCCGTGTTTGGTCCCGTCGGTTATATTATGCATGTAAATAGTATGTGTAATGTAGTGCGCAACTGTCGTGTATATATGTATGCTGACGACACATGTTTAGTGTACTCTAATAAAGATTTAAATACTATAGAGGGGCGTGTCCAGGAGGATTTCACCAACATAATTAAATGGGCTCACGACAACGGCATAATAGTCAACACAAATAAAACAAAATGTATGCTTATTAGATCTCCTTATCGTAAATCAATGGTGCGGCTGCCGCGCATTATAGGACACAGCTACCAGTGCCTACACGCCGACGGTACGTCGGTGTGTGAGTGCGATTGTATTGAGGTGGTGGGTGAATATAAGTACCTGGGCTTATTAATAGATATCAATTTCTCATGGAAAACGCATATAGTTCGTCTAGGTGATAAACTCAGAGCGGCTTTAGTAAAATTCCATCACCTGACGAGTGTACTGAACAAAGCCACGCTTTACACGGTGTACTACGCGCTAGTGGACTCATTGCTCGCTTATGGGTTGGCATGCTATGGTAACACCTGTAAGACTTACATGGATAAGCTAAAGGCTATACAAATTAGATTTATGAAACTTCTAGTAGATAAAAGTACTAAGGAACGTTGCAAAGACACTAGCTACGTCAACTTGTTCCTGGAATGTAAAATGCTGCCGGTCCATGAGCGGGTAGTGTTGTCTACTGCAGTAGAACAGTTCGGAAAAAATGAGTTCAAAATCGACTCAACAAGCGTTAGGCCGCAACGGAATAGAATACGTAAACGGTTTGAGGTGCCAACTTGTAATAACTATTACGGCCGAAGGTGTAGAAATTTCACAGTTCCTACGATATATAATAGTTTACCACCTGATTTAGACACCAGCTGTTTGACGAAAAATTCATTCAGAGGGAAACTGAGAGGTTTCCTTCTGGACATGTTTCAGGAGAACATTGCATCGAATGGAATGTAATACTCGTAATAATCTGTACGTACGCCATCACAGAATAGGTAATAACACGTACCTACCTACTACGCTGAGTGTTCAAAGTGTTGATATGTGTGAGTTAAGGTATCATGAAATAATAAATAATATTGAATTGTAATGATCATGTTGTGTCCAATTCAACAGTGATTATGGATGTACTTAGTTAGTTAGTTGGCTGTTTTAGGTATACCTACATTTGGTGGTGCTGTTGGATTGGACTCGGCAAATCAAATTAAATTAAATTAAATACTTAATACCCACTTAATATGATTTTAAAAATAAAATAATGTATGTGAAATTACAATAATGAGATGAAATTATAATATTGTAATAACTCGGATATGTATTGTCTATATTGTCGACTATATGCATATACTATCTATATCAGTCAAATGTAATTGAAGTGAGTAATTATGAAATATAATGGGAATTTGTTAAGAAATTTAATGATAACTAGGGAGCTTCATCTGCCAACAAACTGTTTTGCAGTTTGGCAGAGGTACTTTCTGTATAAAAAATGTATTTTCCTGCATGAATAAATTTATTTTATTATTATTATTATTATTATTACTGTAATATCATTGGGCTCGCATATATTTCTTACGTCAAAATATTGCATTTAGAAATCGTTTTAAGCAACTTTAAACCCGCAGTTAGACTGTAAAAAGCGGACTCTAAACTCCTAGGTGAAAGCTTCGGATGCGATTGGAATTAACGCTGGACTGAAGAAAAAGAAGAATATCTTCTGATAAAATAGTCTTAGTGATATTTCATAATCATCTGCAAGTGGATACAACATTTTAAGAATTGTAGTAACAGATTGCAAATATTGACACACAAAGTTCATGCTCAAGTTATAAAACATGTTTAAAACTATTTCAAAGTAAAATAAACTCCAGCTAAGAGATCTACTGACAAAACAAATTATAAACGACAATAAAACATTAAGTAACCTACAAAAGCGAGAAAGGAGTGTTTTGTTGCCGATAAAAACATTATTACAATCCACCATAAGTTTGTTAGGCATATTACTGGACCATTAAGATAAGGCTTATCATTAAAACGTTTTTGTCGGATGAAAATATTTACCAAATGAGGCATAAGAGGTATCTTATTTGATAAAAGCAAGATTGTTACCAGCCCACAGTTGGTAGTGCATTATGAATGTTAAGTGATTCACGGCATCTAGTTTTGTATGAAATGGGTTATCTTAATTGTTCTCTGGAGTAATTTATTGTTCAAATTTGTTGTCGTTGTGCTAAACAGTAGGTGCTTAATATGAAGTGGTATGTTAATGTAACCAAATACATAATGTAGGTAAGGTACCGTTAGCTAAGCGTAGAATACAATTTCGTAAATTCTTGTATATTTTTGTCAAATACGTATTTTAAAAAGAAATTCATAGTTAGCAACTTTTCCTTGTCATTTTATTTACAAACATCTTCTCCTTAGTCGTTTTGCTCTTAACAGAGCGCTTGTGGATGAATCGTCCGCATTAGTGTAGAGGCAGACATAGCTTTCCTTACGGGAGATCCATCTCTATATCTGTTATATCTGTTCGCAGTCTGACCCCTAATAATTACCTAAGTGCGGAATCTCCTTTTGATTTGGTCTAACGATTGAATTATTAAAGTATTAAGTAAAATAACAGTCAAACAGATCTAAAATCGAATCATCGAATTATTCTAACGTATCAAATATAATAGTGACCCGACAATGTGTTCAGTGCCATCTAGCGCCAAGAAGCTGAACTACTTCGAAAGTGCAATTTGAAAATTATTGAAGTCAATCATTTCTTATTATTTATTATGAACAAAAAAGTAAATTCTGTTTATATACGTTTTAAGAAAAAGAGCTTGTTTATTTCAGTATTATCAGTTAATTAGGTCAATACTAATTTATTGTGGACGGTTTTAAGATAAGCAAGTAGTTAGATAATAGATGCTCTAGTTTCTAAGGTGCGAAACTTCAGATGTAACCTGAAATAGCTTTAAAATTTGATTGTCTACTCCGTTACAAACACATATTTATAACGAAAATTTGCTAATGTAAATTAATTAAATTATTTATAAATTTCATGACTTTCAAGCGTTTAAAAAGTAAACTAATGAATAATAATAAACTGATAGTGTAATAGTTTTCAGTGTTAGTTGTGTATACAGTATTCCTATAGATTTAAATCGTCAAGATTCAGGTAGGAACTTGAACTAGCGACCAGTTACTTGCAGCGAGAAAACTGCGAACAACCGAACTGCCTGGATACGTCCTGAATATTCGAAATGTTCTTACAAATTTGTCTCGGAGCGACGAGGTACCATTTACCAATATTTCTACAAACTACCGGAAACAATGTTGCAAAAAGCTCTTCTTATAGGCACTCGTAAGTATTAGACACAAACAGTCCATACGTAGTTACTGAAACTTGATAAGTTCGCTCATATTCGAAGTGTTAATTAAATATTTGTGGGCGCGTCGGTTCACCGTGGGATGTTCTTAATGAGCTATCATCACAGCGTTATGTCAACCTTCTTGGCTCCCTCAACAGCCCAAAGTATACACTTCTGATTCATGGACAGCGGGGACGTTTTCTTTTTGTGCAAACATTTTGGTTTGGTGAGATGAGATCCTTTCTTGTGTTTATAACAATGAGTTTTGTTAACAATATGTGGTGTTATTGTTTTTATTTATTTACACTACATATAAGTTATATAATGTTGTAATAATACAATACAATTGATAAATAAGCTATGTACATATTATTATTTAATGTATTCTAATGTAAAGATCGTGTGAAAAATACCAACACAAGAGTGTACTCGACTTACATTTGAACTACACTTTCTATACCCACTTCACAATGAAGATCTTTTGAAGGCGTTTCGATAAATTTTCTAATATCGTAACAAATCGGTCATAAGCGTGTACATATCCCCGATAAAGGTCTATTCAGCTTCACACTATCAATCATAGTTTAGCGAAGGTTATATCAATATCACATAGTTGCAGACTCACGCTACCTTTTATGAGAAATTTTTGTTCAGTACTTTGTAGTAAGCTATGAAGAGGGTTAATGTCAATCATGTTACTCTAAGGTTTTATATGAAATAGCACCTAACGTCCTATGATAAAATTTAGAAAGGAAAGCTCATTGTTTTCGGTGTGAATTTAGTTCTTTCAGATGGATATTGTACTCTTACCGTAATTATTTTAGTGAAATTGAAAATTGCATTAAGAATATTAATGATGATGTTATGGTTTGATTCTTTGAGAGACGATGTTTAATGACTGTTTTTCTTATAGTTTGATTTCATATGTAAATACATTTTTTATAGCAACAAACTGTAGCCTGAACTCTACTTGCTTGATTTTTTTTTCAATTTTATTTACATTTCGGCTGTAGCAGTATTTATATATATTATTGGTACAAGTCACAGTTATTTATTCAACTATTTTAAATACATTCTACATAATTTTTGTTAACAGTTGTTTATTACTTCTGATTATCGATACAAATATATAAACTCTTTATATACTTGAATGTTCTTCTTGTATACTGTTGGATATCACTTTTGACTCAATATTGACTCAATGATTAACATCTAATTCAATTTTAATTAGGTTATTTGTTATAGGTATATGCAATGTTGTCAATTTATTAATAGTTTAATTAATTGTAATGGTACCTCAGTAAATTTTAATTGCATGACACTCCTGGGTTACTAGGTACTGAAAATCAGCGTTGGGTGCTACCCAACTTCATGCTGAGTGGTTACCCTTTAACACTCTCTCTGAAATGTATACAGGCGTCATACTTTTTGTGGGTTATTATACCTTCATACACTTCGTATGAAAGTGTTATGACTTTTACGGTGTAGGTATGTCAATTGCAGCTATATATTATTATTATTTTTTGTATTATCAAATTAATGTGTCTATTATTGTAAAATACCTTTATATTATTGTGCAAACGGTGGCTGTTAATAAACTTTTCATTCATAATTTTCTTTCTTTTAACAAACAACATTATTATTGCTTATATCAAAATTTTGAAAAAGTACTAAGTACAATCGAAAAAGTTCTAAGTTTTCACTTAAGACCGACGATTTATAGCTCCCGGCATAACTTTTGAGTTATAGTTCCCGGCATGTCACTCATATACGCATTCTATCTTAGCCACGGGCAGGCAAGCCGAGAGCTGAACATCCAGTAGATTTGCATACATCAATCATCACAAGCACCCTAATTACCTTAGAGCTACCCTTGATAGGGCCGTTTTGTTTCAGAAGAAGTCTCAAAAAGCTGAGCAACTCAAACACGTAAATGAAATTTTGATCGCCATAATCATAACCTAGAGCTATCTGATGGCAGCCTAAACATATTTCAATCAACTATTGTTTTAAACCATCTCTTAATCAGGCATTTTTTAAATATTCATAAGTGAAAATAAATTAGAACTATATTATAAACCGGTACCAAAGCAAAGCAAAATATGTGACTCTACTTACGTTATTCAAATATTTGTAAAGCAGTCTCTTATATTTGTTGACGCTTAAGTACAGGTCGCGTGCCGTTGTTATATTTGACTTAACAATTGTATAAAAGTTATCTATATTGAATCAGAGAGATCCTCTTCTATATTTAGATATAAACATGTGGTGTATTTTTGTTTCTAGAAGTAATTACCTACATGGTGCACCTAGGTAAATACATATTTCTCACACATTCATTTTAATGAACTTGAAGGACGTATATTCTGAAACTAAGAAATACTTTACGACATTCTACACAGCGATCTAGCCTTCAAAATATGTATAACTTAACTAGCTTGTATTATGGATTCAAGAAAGCGTATAAACACATACACGTTCTGACGGCTGAACGGATTTGACTGTTTCGTAGAGAGATAGTTTATAATCTCGAATTATTTATTTTTAGAAATAGGGTGGAGGTGATGACAACAAGCGTAAGATTTCGCTTTCAGCAGAACTTGGTCACAAAATTGTTCTGGCTTTGCGAATCAGCACAGAACGAGTATAATGCAGTTTAATTAAGCTACACAATCAGCAGCCGTTACCAAAAGGAACGCCTCAAACGTGGAATAAATTCTTGAGGGGTTAGAATCAGTTCCAGTGTCTGTGGTGATAACATGCCATTTTAGCTTTTCATTTTATTATGTCTAATATAATCTCTAACGCTATAGACATAAAGTCTATATGAATGAAATCCCTCCGTTTAATAAGCTACTGCGCTATGGGGTTTGACATTACTCCCTGAACGTTTAATTTTCTTTTAATCCCAAAAGCTTCGATCTTTATCATGGGGGTTCACCGTAACGAATTAAATGGATTGCATCGGTGTCGCATCGCAAATGAGGCTATTTTATGCCTCTAGTGTTGTTATGATATCGACAGGGGACAGGTTGCGCATCTAATCTTATTTTTAGTACGTAATTAAACTAAAACTAGGACTGCTGATCTAGGACCACGTGTCAGACTGGAGTTATAACTGTGTATTATTTTTTATACAGGTGTCATGATATTTTTTCAAGTGGCCTATATATGAAAGTGGCCCAAATTAGTGTAATAAATAAACTACCTATGTGCAGTAAGATGTCATTAACATCAGCTCAGTCGTTTCAAACCCAAATTTATTATTAATCAATTATTAGGTATATCATATTTGGTCAACCACTACTAAATCAGAAAATATTCTTCTTCTCACAGCTTCTTCTTCTCTTCATCAGAAAGTATAATTTAGTTTGAAAGAAACATGATCTTTCGTTTTTCAAGATTGTGATTTGAAAGAAAATTACTAAATTGCTGTTCAAAGTCTACCATGAAGAAGTGGAAACAAGACTTCACAGTACATTTCAATGTAAGCAACGAACGTTTCAAAGAACTTCTAAGATAGTCTGAAGCGCTTTATGATTCGCGAACAAAGGCCAAACAATCCATTGTCTATCGATTGTAGCCCCGAGTGCAGTTTGTCGTCAAAGACCTTAAGTCGCTCTTTTCAGAACATTTGGGTTACTTGATAGTAGGTAGGTACGTAATTTTCCCAGCAAAACTTATTTTCATATATTGCTTATTTAATAAAGCCTGATATTGTTTATATAAAAAAGATACATAGTTATTACATCAGCTTATAATATTCATTATTCATTCACACACATACTGCAGTTCAATGCTGGACATAAGCGCGTCTTCGTCAACAAAGTCTATTGTACTTAAAATAAAATGAAAAAACGCATTAGGACATAACTATAATGGCACTAAATTGAACTGTAAAAAGTAAAACAATAATTTATTGGACAGAGTATAGATGTTAATTTTATTATTTACTAGCTGTTGCCCGCGGCTCCGCCCGCGTGGACTTCTGATCCCGTTCCCGCTACTCCATTCCGAGTATTTAGGGGTATGAAAAATAGATGTTGACCGATTCTCATACCTACTCAATATGCTCACAAAATTTCATGAGAACCGTTCAAGCCGTTTCGGAGGAGTAGGGCAACGAAAACTGTGACACGAGAATTTTATATATTAGATTAGCACAGTTAATAAAAAAAGACAATATGACAAAGAGATACAAACTCGGAGTAATTTCTTATGAAATATTTCTACGTAGTTATAATACACAGTAAATACGAGTAAAGTCGCTTCATCCGTTTCTTTTTATAAAATGTAAGTCCCGATTACAGTGCGTGCTTTTCCCCTAATTCAACCATTTTACGAATATATCACAAACATAAGCCTCCTTTCAATTATGTTTACATGCGCTATCATCATTACCGTGCATATCAGTTCTGAATATATGGAAATAGTGTACTTAAAAAACGTTGACATTATCTTACTTTATCCATTCTTTTCAGATCTAGACTTGAACACACAAGGTTCAAAAATATCCATTTAGGTTCAAATTGTAATGTTATCTATTTTTTTAAACCACTCATTTTTATATCACCTTTCCTGCAACCGTCACTACTCTACGTTAGCAAATTATTCAGATAACATTTACAGATTTTTCTTATTTATCGATGGCGACACGAATTCGTTTGTTTGTCGTTGTAAAAATGATGGGTATAGGGTAAAACCGTTAGAGATGGCCGTACGGGAGAGATGGCCAGTCGAAATATTTTCTAGTAATATTCGCTAGATGGTGTTGTTTTGCGGTCAATTGACAGGGCTTATTGCTTGGGAGCAGTAGCTGATCGAAACATCGCACAAAAAAATAACTCAAAGTAAGTAAAATTGGATTTATTATAAACAGTACTGCTAAAATTTTAGACAAGGTTCATATTTTTACTTGAAATGGTATTTTTTCAATAAGTTACTTGTATTTTTATACGTTTTTTGTAGTTTACATAAACATGTGTTCGTTCTAACGTCAAATGGGCAGTCAACTAGTTTCTTGTTACTTTTATATTCGATATGGCCATCTCTCCCATACAAAAAGGAGAGATGGCCGTATGCACTTTGGCTTAGATGGCCATGTTAGTCCGTGTTATTTTCTTTTATATTTGATTGTATTTTTTTTGTTACAGATGCCAAATTAGTATCAAAGAAAAGCTATTGCCTCTCGTGGCAACTGGAGTGAACGTGGCACTCGAAGTTCAACAAAATGTTGAAAATGAACCTATACCGGGTACATCAGCCGAACAAATTGGTGACAAAGACGATTGGACGCTGCGCTCGAATTTTAAAAGAGATATCTCCTATCCCACAAAAGTTGATAGAGATCCGTAAACGCAGTAAGCAACTGGGCGAGCTTTTAACATCTAATGAGAATTTGACGTAATATAACATAACATAAATTCACGCCGATATCCCCGAATATTAGGCAGAGGTGTTAGCACCCACATTTCGCCAGTTTATGTTTAGGTCGCAATGTAATATAGGTGGCGAGCCCATTGCCATTACCCGGGCACCTGCGATAAATACACACATATCTTCGAAAAGCATCGAAAAGTCATTAGTGTGTGCCATGGGTCGAACCCGAGACCTCGTCTCAGCAGTCCATTACCCATACCACTAGGCTAGACGATATGTGTTTGAAATGTGGACAGAAGAAAACTGAAATTAAACAAGAAAGAATTAGTGAAAAAGGAAAGGAAAAAGGGAAATCTAGCAATGGCCGTCTATCCCGTACAAATAAGGCCAACTCCCCCTGATGTGCCGGGTGAGATGGCCAACTACGTTTTTTTTTAAATATTTTTTAATGTAATTTTTATAATAAAAACCTTTGTGTCATGTTGATTATTCAAATTCTGATTAATGACAATTATTAAAAAAAATAAAGATTTGATTATAACATTATTATTTTTCATTTTACGGTGCTTCAAAAAAACTATGGCCATCTCTAACGAACTTACCCTAGACGGTTTCAGTAAATTTAAATAGGTAAGTTAACAACGTTAACTAGATTAACCAAAATGTATACGAATCGATGCAAATTTTTAATTCCTCATTCAGAAAATAGATGGCATTAAAACAAGCTTTTTTAATTTTGTTTAGTGACGGTATTGGGTTAACGTGCGTTATTATTACAACGTATTTGGACAGTGTACCAAATGTCAGCTGTGTTGAGTTGCATAAACATTTACGTTTCTGGTTCACTAGCTTAGATGATTGTATCCCGCGCATATGTAATGTATCGCAACGGACCGTAACAGAGCCGATGTGGCGGTGGGTGGAATTCGCTTTCGTTCAGTTAAAAGTATTCAGGTGAACATTTTTACTTTGAATCAACGGCTGTCGGTGGCAGGTATTATTAACACGCTTTTTATCTTGCGTGTAACAGAATGTTTCAATATAAAAAAATATTGAAAAATCAATCACAAAGTCTAAAAACTAAATCACTAAGTCAATAAAATGATTGACATTTCTTTAAATAGGTACGAGTTTATACCCGCTTTACAAGGAGTTATAATGGAGTACCAAAGAGCTCAAACACTTATTTAATATTAGTTAAAGGTAACGACACTACAATTGAATTCAATTTCTTGTTATGTCTCCCTTATCAACCTTTGATATAGGGTGTAGAAATTTGTCAAATAAATAACAGTTTGGCCACCAGGAAACTAAATTCCTCGTGGCCAAACCAGTTTGGCAAACCAGTTTGGCCATGAGGAAAAACCCATGGATTTATTTCCATAAACGATAGAAAATGAACAGCGCTGTACAAGAAAAATAATTATACCTAGAATGCAAAATTTCTAAATGAGCAATGTGGGATTCAGACATCAAAGAATGTTGATTGCGTTCTCATTATGGTTCATTTGATTTCGTATGACTTGCACCAAACACGTGCATATCACGTAATGAATCAGAAATGCCACCTAAATGCATTAAAATGGACCTTATTTATATGAGGACAGGTAATATCGGTTCGCAAAATAAATTTAATTTTAAACATTAATTAAGTCATAAATCATTTGTTGAAGTTAGCGCCGTCTGCTAAACACTTTTATAAAGTCATTTCAGTTTTCTTTGATATTATTTTAGATCGGCAAATTGGGAGCCAGCAATTAACGGAGTCAATGCAATTCAATTTTGGCCAACCATAATGAGAAGTATACAGAGTGTTAAGGAAACGCAGCCGAAGCCCCCTGGTAGTACCGCGGGTATGAAGGTTCAAAAATTAGAATTTGGTACGTTATTTTTTTTGTTAACTGGCATTATTCACTCGACATAGTAAAGTGAAATAAGAATTTCATAAAAAAACGTCAACTCGCATTATGATTTCATTTGTTTTTATTGTACCTACTGTGGTTCTTAGTTTTTAT
This sequence comes from Pelosia muscerda, assembly GCA_963691645.1. Classification (NCBI taxonomy): domain Eukaryota; kingdom Metazoa; phylum Arthropoda; class Insecta; order Lepidoptera; family Erebidae; genus Pelosia; species Pelosia muscerda. Next base: position 11,203,508 of record OY829113.1, read on the forward strand.
GCCAATATGCAGTGTGCCACAATTATTTTCATGTGCACACAGCACATGAAAATAATTGTGGCACACTCCCCTAATAATTTTATATAGATACTGGTATCCTACTGGCTTTTTATACTCTAACCGAAATTTTGACACCGAAGCCAAATTATGAAACTGCTTTATAGAATTTTTCCACCATGTCTCAACTAATTTATGTTATCATTATCAAGCTTCAGAATACTAAATTATAAGAGGAAAATATCTTTATAATTATTATTAATTTGTCAGTTTAATTACGGTTATAGATATTTTAATTATGGTTTAAAATTTATGAATAATTTAATGAATTCATTTTCCTTATTTACCACCTGTTTGAATTATAATTATGAATAAATACTTAATGAATGTATCCACTTGAGTTTAGATTTACACATGAGTATCCTGGGTGAATAGAGAATTCCTAGACATTGCGTTCTTGAAATCGCCACTCTAAAATTAAATCATCATTCCCTGAACCTTTTTCCAACTCAGTTGGGGTCGGCTTTCCAGTCTAACTGTGATACGGCTGAACTTCTATATTTTCCGTGAAGCGACTGCCATCTGACCTCAACAACCAAGGGTCTAATGACCAATGGAGATATCGAAGTTCCAACTCTAAAATTAAATAAAAAAATTAAATGTCAGCACCGTCTGACGTCACTCATTCGATAGGCATCGGGTGTTGGCGACGAGTGTGTCACGGGCGCTCAGAATTTACAGCTGCAATTAGTTATGTACCCGACGTACGACAAACGATGTAGGCTGACAAATGGTCGGTCAGTTGGACTGGGTGCGTCTACCCGCATACAATGAACGCTGTATTCGATTCGGTCCATCATTCAGTGAATAGTATTAGATTTGTATAACAAATACTTGCGAGTTTTGGTCACGATCAAGTTATAGATCACTGGTAAAAGAAATGTGGTATAAAGCTTGATTAAATAGAATAACAGCACACTTCAATATTCATGAATATACAGTTACATACATTTGGTGAAGGTAGGTGAAGAAAATCCGTATATATACTACTTGAATACAACTGGAATACTTGAAAATTATATTTAATCAATTTATATATCTTCTGATAAAAAAGTAAGAAAGTATTAGAACCATACAGAATTTAAATACACGCACATAGGTACCTATTTCTATACAATAATTAATATAGAAAATTAATTGTTTAAAATGAATGTACCCAAGCATAGTGAAACATATATTCTACATATATAGCTGTGTCTAGTACCTACCACATGTAATCCTAGCTTACAATCACTACCGCACAATCCTTCTACTAAACTGTTGAAATCCTCTGCAATGCATTGCAATCGTGTCTTTGAATCCTATGACAGGATCAAAAGGCCTCACTACAGGCGGATTACACAGTAAACACCCATATAGACCAAATTGTGCCCAGAAATGAGCTAAGCTGACTCAAAGAGCATTTTAGATTGACGCCATGTTGGTACCTAGTCGGCTTTGACCAATTCTCATAACAATACATTAATTTATTTGTTTTGACAGATTTTATCATTTCCCTATATTATATCCGCAGCTGGAATTACTTTATAATTGAAATCGGCAAATCAGAAATCGAACACTCGCTTAGGGTGTTTGTAATTTAAAACAGAACCCCATCTTTGGGGGCAGATATCAAACATAAATAGAATTCTTATCTTTAATCTGTGCCCACAGAATTTCTTTTTCATACAATTAATTTATTTTTGATCTCACGCTCACTTTTATTCAACGTGTTTTGATTTTGGGCAAACTGTTCAATTGTCCCATTCTGCTTTTGCCTATTGAACTATGATTTTTGTAGTTTAAAAATATCTTTACTTTGATTTTAATGTTAGAATGACTTATTTATTTATTGCCTTATTTGCTTTTATGTCTCATAGATTTGTTCAAAACTTAGTAGACTTACTAAATTTAACATGTTATGTAGAAATGAAACGTCAAGCGAGCAATAACAAAAATATTAAAATTCCATGAACCGCTGAAATTAATACAAGATCAGTTATTAGTTTAGATTTTTTCCAGTGAGGCAGTGACATAAAGTAGACAAGTCAATATTAACGTATATGAGGCAATTCACATGCCGAGCGCGACTCCAAGCTTTCAACCCTGCCCATTCAAACTTCTTATGCAAATTATATAATGTTTTTACGACATGAGATGGCGAACTTTACTTAAGAAGTAAATATTTATGTAGTAAAATATATTAAGGCTATCTCTTTGCCTTAAAGCTAACCCAAAATTATTTGACACTAAGATACTGAAAGCGGTAACATCTAAGAGATTCAAATGTTAATATTAAATTTATATTAAGACATTCATTATGAGAACATGATTAATTTCATCATCCACGGAACTACAATATTAATATAAGTTCAGCTGCAGGGAATTATGATACTTTGCCGGGGCCCATGAAGACCTATTCATGAAATAAGAAGAATTTATGTTGCATAGAGTATGTTGGTCGTGCCTCGGAGAGCACGTTAAGCCGTCGGTCCCGGTTGCCATACCAACATCTGTGGCTGTCGTTACGGGCAGTTGGAGCCCTCAAAAGTCCAACCAGTCTAACATGGAACTTCGATATCGCTATTTGGTCCGACAAATGGCAGTCCCTTCACGGAAAATTATCAAAGTTCAGCCGCATCTCAGTTAGACTGGAAAGCAGACCCCACCTGAGTTGGGAAAAGGTTCAGAGAATGAGTACTTCCAGTGCAAAAAGCTCTTCCCAGAGCTAGCTCCGGAGAGTATTACCTAGGTACCTTCCAGGTAATATCCATAAACAACCCTTGTAGGTTTTCACTAAACAAGTCACCCGTCTTTCCAGACAACATCCAGCCCGCACAGGAACCTAACTCCCCTACCCCCACTCTCTCTTTTAAAGGACAAGTTCTTATTCTTCAACACTATATATTTCTTAGTGTTAAAGAATAGGAACTTTATCAACGCTAAACGACTGTTTTGGAGATTAACCGGAACAAACAGACAAAATAAGTATTTTTCGTATATAAATCATTACAAATTTAGTAATTAACGATCCAATAATAATCCTAAATATATCTATGTTCGTATTAACATATCATGTAGATATATGATTTGAGATTGATATGGTCATTTTTTTATAACACTCACCTGAATATATCCTGGGTGTATTTCGGATAAACCGGATACTTAACATTATATCAACTGTTTACCCTAACTTTATGATTATGGTTCTAAAATAGTACGCAAACTGATGCCGATTATTTTCATACGCCTACTTAAAACTTACGTTTTATGATTAAAAAATCAAACCTACATTTTGATGATATAGGTACACTGGTCCGGATTTCACTTTAAAGTTTATGAAAAATTAAAGGTTTTATGTGATACTATTATTACAATAACAAATTATTAAAATAAGAATACTATTATTCTATTAGGCTGACCGCTTTCCGTCGCCCGCACCTCACGTGGTTCCCGTTCTCGTCTTACCGTGATCTCGACGATGCCTCAGTTAAGTGATCAGCCCTTAGTTGTAGGTGAACCCTAAACCAAGCTCTATACTACAAATAACAGTTCCTTCCACACATTCGATCAGTAACTGGAAACTTTCTCAGTTACCTGTGCATATGACAGCTGGTTCTATCAGAAATCTTGCCAAATTCGATGGAGAGCCCACTTGGAGATATTCCAACTTGGCACTTGATGCTACATGACCCGTATTAATAAGTGACTATAGCTTTTATGTTGTTAAGAGGAAATCTATATTGAATACTGTTGTTGAAATAATGAGAAAATTGTTGACCTATTTTTAATGTTTACGATTATAAGAATACTTTTCTAGCATTTTCCACCCTATATCCTGCTTTATCCTCTGAGCACTGCAATATTTTGCATGAAGCGACTACCATATGACCTGCTCTATTAGTTGACGATACCGTAATGCTTTCTGTTGTTGGACTAGTCGGATCAACGTAGAGCCTAAATCGCTGTACTGTCAAACTTGAAATTTTGGCAAGTGATGCCTTTCGTTTTTAGTTAAGCATCCACTAATATATAAGGATAATTTTTTATATTATTTTTATACTATATAAGGATAATTTTTTGAATATTTCACTACTAAAGAGGTATACTAAAGCATCATTCATGGTCTATTCTACTACGAGTATATTAATACATATTTTTTTAATAAGAGGTATAACATTGCATGTAGCTGCTTCTGGTTCGAAATAAATGTATATGTACTTATATCAGAGTTCTATAAATACAAAATTGCTTTCGATACTTCGACATTACAATAATATTAGTAACCTAAAATTGAGTGGACATCGCGATCACCCCTCAATAATATAATCAGGCTATCAAAATGAAATATCAATGGAAAATAGATATTAACAAAAATCTGTTTCACTCAGGGGAACCTGTTTTCCCCTCTGATACTTAACAAGTCATAATAATATTCAGTTAGAATTACTTTATTATCTTATTACTGGTAAATATATCAATAAAGCTTGTAAATGGTTTAATTTACTAGCGTCACTATTGTATTAGGTTTAATATGTATCTGTAATGATAGTGTAAACGTTATAAATAAATATTTTTTAATGGGTGGAGATTTAAAGAAAAACAATTTCATATTTATTTATACAACTTAAGAGGCATCATACGAGTACTCTTGCTGCTGACCCTGACGAAACCTTGTAATGCAACTCTCGAAGAACTCCATATTATGGGCATTTGGAAAAAAGTAGTACCTACATTCCGTAGCTTGAGCGTGTTTGAGATGAAGTTTCTTTCAAACCTCACAGACGCGTCGTTTCCGCTTACTCAGGATCATTTCGAACAGTCCATGTGAACATAAACTATTGTATAAACATCGTTTTATTACATTTTCTGTTAAAACATTTTGAAACCCTTCAGGTTTCTGTTTCTTAAGCATAATCTTAAACTCACTTTACGCTTCTTGCCTTTTCTATATAATTCAGACCACACACAAAACGTCAACGCTAATCGTTAATCAGAAATTCAATGATGTAATAATTCTATTGACGTGCGTTGCAACACATCATATAGGTACACTTTCAAACAACCATTACCGGTACAGTCCTTTGAGTGAACGTGTTCAAATTATCACACCATTACCAGTTGAAGTACTATTACTAGTCAGCACCGGGTCGTTATGCACTCTATTAATTGGTCTGTTCTAATTGTCTCTCAATAATTGCTTAAATGTGGTGGTTAAATGTACAATACGTTGTTGCACTTTCAAAGTAAATTTTGTGACGGACTATTGATGTATTAGTAGGTAGAATACGTTTTGAAGATGAGTTTAAAAAATAAATAAGTTATTCATTCATTCATTTAAATATTGGGAGGCGATTCATTTCAGTAACCACCAAGGTAATGGGTAGACTTAAAAACACTTATAAATTATAATTTATGATAAGATTACATAAACAAAATAAACACATAAAATATTATATTTACTATCTTACATTTCAGTTTCCACAGTCAATTGTTGGATAAATTTTATTTATCAATTGAAAGTTACCCAAGTAGCGCATCTCCGTTTAGGCGAATAGTATGTCTGCGCTAAATGTCACCCCAGGAACTTATGCGGCCTTATCCTACCTAAGAATCCCTAACAACTTCTCTCAACTTCAGGAATATAACACAACGACAATCTGCGACATTTCTCTTCTCTTTATACTGTACGTAAGGATGGGCTTACGTACAGTATAAAGAGAAGAAGAAGAAGCAATGGGTTTCCGAGTTTGCATAGAGAATATACCTATGTTCAATTTACTAACATAAATAATAACTGAAATGCGTTCTTTTTTATACCACCAAGGTGGCAGACAAGCACACGGCCCTCTTGATGGAAAGTGTTTACCATGACCTATGGACGTTTGCAACACCAGGGGCGTCACAGGCGTGCTATGGACCCTGTAAAGGGGTGGGTTAAAGGTTATGAGAGTTTCTGTGCTGTAAAAGACGTAGGCATGTGCGTTTACAGCAAATGTATCTTTCTTCTTTCCCCTTCCCACTCTTCAGAGCACACCACTGCCACTCTCTTCGATGGTAAATACTCTGATGAGCTCTTCCATTAACCCCACCCTCTCCTTTTTTACACAGGATAACACGTGCAGGGCTTAAATGTAACCCGCATACGGTACAGAATATTCCATTAAGAATCACGCGGTTCGATGAGTTTTCCTCTGCCGCACCATTAAGTCCTGGAATTCCTTACCGGCTCACGTGTTTCCTTCTTCCTACAGTCCCTGATCCTTTAAGCGCGGTGTGAAAAAGCACCTGATCAAGCCGCCAGCTGAGCACCACCGTTGTACACTCTACGTGTTTGTAATGGTGACTCTCTTTTCTGAGATTTGCCTTCAGCTTACCATCAGGCGGGGAGAACTCAAATTGACGTGACCTAAATGAAAAATAGTCAGTGCAAATGACAAAGCAGGATTTCATAGCATCACATAGCAATGTCAATTTAAGCCCTCGGTCTTCCCACTAACAACACAAAACACTTCCTACTCAGCACCGGTGATACTTTACTTCACAAATTATAAGTAAGTATAGTGTGAACATTTTAGTCGAAAAAAATCTAAATGTGAAACAGTCGCTTGTAAAACAAATCTAACGACCGAGTGGTATTTATATACTGTATCAAATTTTATTACAGATCATATCTTCTGAAGTATTACATTTTCGACACGCGCTAACTATTTTATTAGGTTCATATAACATGACCTCACATCGGTTCCACAGTTGTCAGCAGTTACAGAATCGATATCAATACGACTATAATAAAATCGGTTAAAAATGTATGATATTCGATCCTCTAAAAGTGTGATTGTGTTTCCCTGAAGACATGCTCCAATATAAGATACTGTTAAGAAACTAAAATATTGTATGGACTAAAACATAATTTCTCTATTAACTAAAATTACTTACATAACCAGTACAATTCTAATGAATACACTATTAATATTAAATATTATTAAAGCAAGAGTAAAGTTGTATCATTCCAGTAAGAATAACAAAGTCCCGACATCAATCTCGTGACATAAAATTTTCTCACTAAGTAAAGATAAATAATTCTAACGACACTGGTTTATTAATGCACTCCAGGTATTTTTTGAACTTTATCACGAGGAAGAGATTATTTTAAAGCGAAGGAAACAAAAGATAAATCCAAGTAGAGTAGAGCTTTCAAATATAGATTTATAATAATGGCTCATTTAACTAAAAGTCTGTTTGACTGCAATTTAAATGTTCTACTTTTTAAGTCGTACGTTAAATTAAGTGTCCCATTATAACAAGTGTGAAGAGGAAAGTTGATAGTCAAATGTACTTAAATGATGAATCCCAAACTTTTGGGGAGACTTTAAATATAATGTTGAAAGTAGGTACCTCAAATGACATGGTATCAAATAGTTATTTGTTTGCAATCAAATACCAACTTTAATTAAATCATTTAACTTCTCAAATTATTTGTATATTTCGTTTATGAAAGTAATAATGACGTGATAACTTATACAAACTTGTTTTTTAATTTGAATTCTAAGTTAAATCTATGAAGGTCAGGCATATAATATATGGACACGCCTATGCTGTAGATCATAATCGCATGCACGTGGGCTCAAATGGCTCCATGCTCTCATTGGCCTGTAGTTAAGTGGGTAGTAGCATGGTATTTTTTAATAACTTTCCCAAAAGCAGAAAACTTAATTGTACTTTAATCATAATTCATGCTCAAGGGTTGTGAAAGATGTTCTAAATCTCTACTATTACGTATATAAATTGTTAAGCGGTCGCGTCTGTACATAGGAGATTTAAAAAAAACCTTGGATTATATTATGACATAACATAACATAAACTCACGCCTGTATCCCCGAAGGGGAAAGTGCTAGCACCCACATTTCGCCAGTTTATGCTTAGGTCCCAATATTATAGGTGGCGAGCCTATTGCCATTATAAACCTGCTATAAATACACATAAATAACTTCGAAAAGCATCAAAAAGTAATTGGTGTGTGCCATGGTAAAACCTGGGATCGAACCCGAGAGACCTCGTCTCAGCAGTCCATTACCCATACCACTAGGCTATCGCGGTTATATTATGAGTATAGACAGATTGCCCTTTTTTGTCCTGTGACGATATGGAACACTAATATATTTATTAATTCGTCAGTTTAGCCGCGATGGCCGCAAAGCGATTGAATGTATTTTGATGCATTTTTTATGATACAAAGGGGTTAATAGTCAGTCAATTTCACGCCTAGACCACTGAACCTATTTTAATGTTTGGTACAAAGATGAACTAGAGCCTGGGAAATGACATAGACTACCTTTTATTACATAGGTTTAAATAAAAATGAAATAAAAAATATAGAGTACGATTGCACTTTTTGCAATCGTACTCTATATTTTTTATTAATCAATGTAATTAGAAATATCATTACCTAATCTCAAAGAGTTACTTGTATAAAGAAATAAGCTTACATCGCACCAATAGCATACGTTTAACAAGTACCAATCCATCAAGTTATACATAAGTTACTATAACCTCATGTTTATTACAGCCTAAATACACAACACGTAAAGCCTAGTCCCAAAGGACGCAGCAACAACTTGATAAGTAAGCTGGGACAGTAAATAGTGATTTACTACCTATTATGTGTACGAGGTGTACCGGGGTAAGCAATTTGTGGTTACGAGTTGTTTTATTGAGATTTTTGCGAGGTTTCCTTTTGTTGACTTAGAATAATGATTCATGGGTTTTGTATTTCTCTTTTTTTTATCTATGGCACGTCAATTTGACTTCACCTCGCCTGATCTTAAGCTGAAGGTAAAGTCTCATGAAAGAGGGTCACCATTGCAAACACGTTCAGTGCTACAATGGTGGCGCTCAGCTTGACGGCCTCATCAGATGCTTTTTCACGCCCCGCTTAAAGGACCCGGGACTGTAGGAAGAAGGAAACACGTGCGCCGGCAAGGAATTCCAGGACTTAATGATGCGGCAGAGAAAAGACTCACCGAACCGCTTGGTTCTTGGTTCACCGCACCGTATGCGGGTGACATCTAAGCCCTGCACGTGTTGTTCTGTGTAAGAAAGACGAAGGTAGGATCAACGCGGCGATCAACGATGGAATATTCTGTACCGTAAAAGCTTAAATACCTTCAGCGACAAGTGAGCTACCTCCTTATGGCAGAAATATGGGGTTATAAGCACGATTCGCATATATTTCGGGTGAGGGGCAGGCGCGAGTCGGTTTGGCAGTCTTTTGCAGAATAAAAAAATTTTTTTTATTATAATAAGAATTTATCTGCGCCTGATTCGCATCCGCGATAAATGTGAATCGCGTTGTACAGTAACTTTAGCTATGCATTATTGTACAATAATTCATAGCCGGAATTAATATCATGAACTTTGTTATTTGCCGTTAACATTAATTACGCGACAAACTAGTATGTATACTAACTCCGAATGTACGCAATACAGAAAGGTATTATTAGAATTTAGATGAGAATACTTTCAAATATTGCGACTTATTATAAACAGTAAATTCATAACAATTACAGACAATAAAACAACAACATAACATAAACTCACGCCTATATCCCCGAAGGGGTAGGCAGAGGTGCTAGCACCCACATTTCGCCAGTTTATGTTTAGGTCCCAAAGGTGGCGAGCCTATTGCCATTAACCGGGCACTTATAAACCTGTGATAAATACACACATAACTTCGAAGCACATCGAAAAGTCATTGGTGTGTGCCATGGTAAAACCTGGGATCAAACCCGAGACTTCGTTTTAGCAGTCCATTACCCATACCACTAGGCTACTGCAGTGGACAAACAATAAATTATATACCAAATGATTTACAGGTAGGTATTTATCATACATTACACTTAACTAAAGCTCCACCGAAGTTATTGTAACTAGGGGAATTGGGTAAGTTAAACCCTGACATATCGCCTCTTTGCTTCTATAATGTGTTATCTCGAAAACTGTGATTTTACAGGAGAGCGATTTTAAACTTACAAAATAAAACTGACAAAACTAATAACTTTTTTACTGTCGATCCTTAATTTATTATTTGATATAGTAAATAAACTATCGGAATAGTTTTTAAAATCCTGGCAATTTGAAAGTTTAACATGAAATTAGCATCAATTTAAAAAAAGGGGAACATATATCACGTTTTTCTTGCAAATAGTGAGTATTATGAGTGTTACAACCTGAGTTGTCACGTTGTTGATGATATTATGTTTCTTATGACACTGAGTTTTGCCACAAACGATCATTGTTGAAATAAAAACTTTTGGTTTCGAGAATATTTTTTTATTAGAAAGAGGGAAACTACAACCACACTTAATAATTAATTCTATAATAAAATTAAAAACCAAAAACAAATTAATACTATAAATAATCGCAATTTGTAGGCCTAATGAAAATCACTTTTGACTTCTACATTACAGCATATTTAGGTTAATATAAAATAGCTATACTTAAAATCAATCAGTATTTGGCGATTGGCAACATTATTATTTTAATTATATTTAGTACCTATATAATACTGAAACAATAGAAGGAACTACCTTGACTATTCTATAGTTTCTAAAAAATCTAACAATAGCATTCATCTTCATCATCCTAGCGTTAGTCCCGGTCGCATCCGAAGCCTTCGCCTCGACGTCCGGGGTCTGCTTTCCGGCTTTTTCTCATCCACTTCGCACGGTCTTGCGCATCCATGGTGGTGAGTCCATTGGCACGCATGTCATCCTCTACGACGCCAAGCCTTGCTTGGGTCTACCCCCCCTACCGGGACCCGGTGGAGGTGTCATGGCCAGACTGTTACCCACGTAGCCGGGTGGTCGCCGCTGAACATGGCCGTACCAGCGAAGGCTTAGCAAATATTTAAAATGCATTTTGTCTGCAATGTCATGGACATGGAGGCTGCCCCGGATTCGAGATGCGAATCCATCAGGGCGATGTCATCAGCATACATGAACACCCACGGGGGCTGCTCATATAAGTTTCTGATGCTGTCCGACAGAGCGTGTAACACCACGCTGAGCAGATACGGGCTAAGAACAGATCCTTGGTGTACTCTGAGGGTGATGGGGAGGGGGTTTGTGTCGCCAACTGAACAGCGGTCCGGTCCAGAATTGTAGTACATTTCTCGGATAGTGTCAATATAGAACTCTGGAACCCGCAGTGCCCACCAGATCACCGCGTGACGAACACAGTCGAAATGCTTCTGCATGTCTACAAACAGACGGTGCAGTGGCGTAATCTCCGTTCTGTATTTCTCCGGGACAATTTTGAGGGCAAAAACCGGGTCCATGGTTCCGTGACCAGAGCGAAACCCATATTGACACTCCGAGAGCGCACACTCATGTCGGATCCGGGAGTCAATTATCCTCTCGTAGAGCTTCACGGTGTGTGACATTACCTTTATACCGCGGTAGCTCCCGCACTCCTGAATCGATCCCTTTCCTTTGAAGACCGAAGTAATGATACTCAGTCTCCATTGGTTCGGAATCTTACCGGTTTGGAGTATGCGGTTATAGAGGTTTGTGAGGATGCACACACCACGGGGTCCCATCGCTTTCCAAGCTTCGATGGGCAGTCCGTCCGGTCCGACAGCTTCCCGATTCTTGATGCGACGCAGAGCAGTCCGCACTTTGTCAGGCGTTATTTGTGGCACTAGTCCTTGGTTCGGAGGGAGATCCGTTGGCTGCACATCTTTATGCTGCTTGTTTAGCAGCTAATGGAAATATGAGCGCCATCTCTCCTTTACCGCAACATAATCGTATAGCAGCTTGCCATCAGGGTCTTTAATGCATATGGATATATCCTGTGCCGCTTTGACCCTGGAACGTGCCAACTTATAGATAAGCTTGCGCCCCTCAGGTGATTCCAACTTATCACAGAGATAAGTGGTCTCGTCTGGCTCTGGCTACAGCTTTCTTAGTGGCGCGCTTTGCTTCATTGTACGCGTCGCGGTGTTAGGGAGACCTGGACCCTTCTTACTTTTTAAAGAGGGCTTGACAATAGCATTATAAGTTTTAGCAATTTCAAACAAAATAACAAAAATATTTAACTAACCAATATTGTAATGCAAATGTAACGGAAGTTAGACTTAGTCAAAACATGAATACAAAGTAGTCCTTTGAAAATAAGTAATCAAATTAGAATAAATCTACTTTTAAGTTAAGACAAAATTACAAAATTAAAAATCAATTATGATCTTACACAGCAATCAGAGATAGTCTTGGTATTATTTGGTGAAAATATTAATAATCAGTTTTCATAGCACCCTATATTTTTATAAAATCACCCCCGCTACGCTTAATGAAGAGTCGTTTTCTAAAAATACGTTTTATTATTTTAAATATTTGCTAAGATAAGTAGTTCTTTATTAAACTAAGATACGGCAAATACACTACAAAGTATAATATTCACATAATAATAGTCACCTGCACTTGTCACTTGTCTTACATCTAGATTCCATCTGAAAAATGTAAGTACCAACGGCTATTACTTTTAGTATTTACAACGGACTATATTAGAATATTCCTAAATAAATACATTTGTTTTTGTTCAAAAACGAAACATCTATAATTATCCATCGCTTGAATTTTAATTTGTAAAAAGTTTCATCACCTACAACATTACATCTTAAGTTAACTCCAAATAAAACATTCATACTTTCGACAGCAATGTGACATGTACGGTATATAACAATTAACATTCCACACTATTTTACTGTATTAATGTGTCACATCCATATATCACATTATAAAATTTAAAATCAAAATTGAATTAAGACTTATCTTTACAATCAAAACATGATAAACACGTTATGTCACGTTTTCGTAGAAAATCAAGAGCTCCTTCCTCTGTAAGTGCGTAGTGGTTACTGTTATGTTACGTTCTCGCAAAAATCCTTGATGCAGTATGAGACAGTGCGATAATGTGATCTGACACAATGACGCTATCTCTTTCGCCCACAGATTCACTATTTACCGCGTAAAAAATACCACGTTTTTTGAGAAAATAAAATCGATCACGGCGGTTTCAATTATCAAATAATAAAAAAAACTAAATTTCGGATATGTCACATTATAGAAGCAAAGAGGCGATATATTACTCTGTATCCCCTGTGAAACGTGATGTCTTCACTTTCACTATAACAAGTTATTAGTTATTGAAACCACCATTAGCCAAGTAAGATTTTATGGTGACCGCCAATTTTGTTATTACGGGCTAAACTGTTACTATTTTTTCTTTTTGTTTTTGTAATTTTTCGCAGCTAACTCCACTGGGCTATAATAAAAATTCTATTTTGACCCTAATAAATAAATATCTAGGACAATCTGAACCACGTCACCTAGACCCATGGTTAGCATAGCCTAACTAGCCTATGTTACGAGTTCTAGAATACGGATAAACATACTTGGATACTTTTTTTTTGTAAATACATACATATTATACATCATCCGCTAGTTATTTGGTTATATTACTTGTCTTTGAATCGGATTTTGCCTCCTCTAACGGTCATATAGAGCTGTGTTCAAAAATAAATTTACGATAAATGCGCAGTGTTTGGTATCAAATGAAAGTGCTCAATCAGCATAATATTTCAAATATGTAAAAAATATGAGCTGTAGCATACTCCTAAATAATATAAATTTAAAAAAGACACTAAGCTCAACTAAGTAGGTACCCAATGAAAAATAACGTTCTAAAAAGTACCTAATTAACAAGAAAATATCAAGGTCAGCCGTGATGTATGATGTGTATGATGATCCTTAGAATGTATTCTTTTGTTAGAGTAAGTGGCATCCGACAGCTATCCTTGATATTTTCTTGTTTGGTAGTTTATAAAGCACGATTTTTTTAACTTAATGTTAAATGAGTATGTCTATGATAAATCAAACACTGTATTAATCTCGCCTATATCTTTAGAACCCCTCCCCACTCCCCTCTACATGGTGGACATATTAAATGGGACGCACTTGATGTTACAAACGTATTAGACCACGTTAACCACTTTCCATCAGGTAGGTCGTGTGCTTGTCTGCCATTCAAATGGTAAAAAAAACCATAAGCTGATGCAAGTTTTGCAGGCATCAAAACAATATTTTAGTACCTTGTGAAACTGCTTATATTAAAATTAAGCACTAGTCCCCTTTGCACGTACGCGCGTACTTCTTTGCTTGAACTTTATGAAAACATAAGATATGTGCTGCCATCTATTACGGTAGCAGAGAAACATTCTTACAGTTTATTTACGCTAGATGCCGCATAGAATACGAGTGCGTGTGTTTCTTTTGCTATTAAAACAAAGTATTACAATAAGAAATATAACGCATTTATATATTTAGATAAAGTTCAACAAATTAATTTATACTATGGAACTTGTAGTTAATGCCACAAACCATAATATTAGGCCAAAACAAGTGAGCTCTACAAGTCTACATCTAAAGTTGTGTTGGGTTACCGTTTTTTATACATTATATGTCACTTCGGTTGCAAACGAGTACCTACAGGAATAGAAACCACTTAATGGAAAGTGGTAACATTGGCATAAGGATATGTGGCGACAAACTCGTAGTGCCGAACCTGTAGGAACTTTTTAATGCACTTCTTAAAGAATTTAATTACAACATACCGAATTTGACTTATCTAGGATATTACTCTCGATATAACAATCGCTAATCTTCGATCGTCATGTATACTACAACAATTACATATACATTAATTATTAATTATCATAAACAAGTTATACAGTCATATTTGAAATGGTGTAATAACAAGGAAAGTATTTATAAATGTTCCAACGTAGGTGAATTTGGAACTACTTTAGTTTATTATGGAATTCGATACATGATCATATTAGCATATTAATCTATCAAGCCTAGAAAGTGCATTAGACAAAACGTATTACAGTTGTTCCCGCGAGGTTTTCAGTAGACTAAAATCTCTTCCCATTTGATGACGCACAAGGCGATTAAGGGCTATTTAATATCAGACTAATATATACAGTCAGACTCAGCCACAGATGAATGGCTTGAGTCAACGATAGTGGCCGCAAAACGACAAAAGGCTTATTCCTCGTTACGTGGTGTATTTCACCACTGCCTACCCCGGACGAATATAGGAGTGATCATGCGGATGTATTACAGTTAGATGGATCACATTACGGAATTTTAAAATACATGTACCTACCTACATTAAAATTCCTGATCCATCGAGTTTATAAAAATAAATTTAAGCTTGATTCAATACTTTTTGTGGTATTCCCTTAAAAGCAGAAGCTGCAGCTCATTAATATTTATCACGTCAATCGTACTATCAGTAACAGTGTTTTATTGAGATTCGAAACGTTTACACGTTGTGAGAATGCAGTATGAACTTGTTAATTGACAATGATCTAAGAAAAACTTATGAAACCATTATGAACGTTACGATTTCATTAAAGACTTCGTGTTGCGATTACTTAATCAAAATGATCAGGATAATGTTATACGAAAGTTCGTGTGTGGGATTCCAATAAGCTTTATGGTAACCATAGGTTATATGGTATATGTGTGAAGTTTTATATGTTGAGTAGGTTATTTTTTCCTGGCGTTTTGATTACTTTTTAGTTAGAGTTAGGTACCTACTTCAAGATTCTGGGTCCCCCGGAATACTTAATACCCAATAAATCACGATACAATTCAATAAAATTTGTTTCATTTTCAATATATAGTACAGAAAGCATCAGTCTTGGTTAGCAAAATACGAAAGTAGGTTAAAGGTTTTCAATATCTTTTCAAATACGGCTGCTTCCAGTAAATGTTAATTTCACAGATGATAGTGTATTCAATTTGTAGTCACTAAGTTTTACTACCTCACATTTAATTGAGTACAAATAGCAAAAGAATTATCTTTCAAATAAGGCGAATAATATGACGAATTTTTGGATATTTCATTTAAACCAACCTCTAAAATCATAATTTATTTAACCATAACCACGAACAAATTTACAATTTAGAACCTTGACAAAGGGTGTTTCATAGTACCCTCATATTATCATCAAAGTGAGTGCTGACAAGGTCCAAGCAGCATCTACCTATAGTTTGTAATTAAATCGGATTAGCTTCTCAATCTCGTCACCCTGAAATGAGTTTGCTATGTTCATCTGTACACTACATGTATCTGCATGTTCCTTGAAATGCATGTAAATTAGAGAGAAATCCATTCAGCTTAGTTCGTTACTGTTCTCTGATTACGTCATTGGTTCAAGGACTCATTTGAAATGTGATAATACCACTTCGTTTCCGACTATAAGTAGTATACAGACATTGTAATCAGTTGCTCCTGTTTTTCTAAGTACATTTTTTTTTGTATTACCTAATAATATTATACTCGAGCTGGTATTATCGATTATACTCTATCTGATATCATCGATTATACACAAACTGGTATCATCGGGTTGTATTTGGGTTTCTTATGGTACAGGTAAATGTTATTAACACTATTATTGATTATTATCAGTTTAAAAAATAAGTTAGTGCTATAATCCAAACAGCATGACTATATAACTATGGGTTCCAAGTTCTATGAAAATGATATCTATTGTTGAGCAGATTCATTAAAGATTTTATATGATTATTCGACCATTATCACGGCCATCATCATCCTTGCGTTAATCCCAGTCGCACCCCAAGCTTTCTGCCACCTCGGAGTCCGAGGTCTTAACTCGGGTTTTTCTTTTTCTACTTCGCACGGTCTTGCATATTCATGATAGTAGGTAGGTACTGCCGTGCGACTGCCATTGACTGCCATCTCCACAACCATTTGGTGATTTAGAAGTTCTGTAGTTAGACTAGTCGGACTATTTAGGTCCCAACTACCAGTTACGGCCGCCACTGATGTTCATATGACAACTGGGCAACATATTCGTATGTTATTATAAATACAAGCAACCGGGAAGTACACGTACCGAGTATAGATATAGGCTAGTAAAATGACTACATTTACCGTCTCACCAAAAACGTGAGACTATAAGGTCGCTAAAATATGTATCTTTGAATACCATGACTACAGGCATACATACCTCTTCAAATCCATTATTTGCAGCTTTTAAACATAAAGGCTTCGTGCTATTTTCGCTCCTTGAGTTAGTAGATTTGGTAGCCCAAATGTACTTTGAATTTAACCGTGTCAAGAGATATGGCCACAGTTTCAAACAACCTGTGCAATGCAATGCAACCAAATCATTTGTAGCAGATGAAATGTAAATGTAGGTATATTCGTTATTCGACTCTGCCGCTCGCTTTGTATTCATGAATCTTAGGCACGTGGTTAAATGATAAGCGACTAAAGATTTAAATGAGGTATGCAAAAGTTAATTGTTAATTTATATTTAGAAACCACCAAGTTGTAAAATAGTCGTGTCCGTATATGAAATATTTTTAAACATTACTTAGGTAATCTTATTTTATTAGGTATACTGTTATCGATTCTGCACGCAAAAGTACCTACGTTTTTTAGAAGTCTTGTCCGTTTGTCTGTTTGTCCGCAATGGACGCAAAAACTACTGAACGGATATTGATGCGAATTTTATTATTTGGAAGGTCTTGGCCAGACTTAAAATTCTTAAAGGAGACAGAAATGATTTCATACAATCTTGGGCCCAGGGTGTAAGAAGATGAAAGTGGTGTCAATTAATAGCTTATATATATTATCAACCTTTTACTGAATATTCTGCGGATTTTGTCAGTCTGAGAACAGAGATATAAGAGATTATGTAAAAGTGACATTATGTTACAATCTTTAACCAACAGCTGATTCCTGAAGTGCAAAATGTGTTCTTTTGCACTCATAATTATTATATTTACTAGAAAATGTTTGAAAAATCATATGAACTTCAAGCTATAGGTAGGTAACAGGTGAAAAGATAGGGAAAGGATGTCTAAAATAAAATAAAAAATCATTTAATATAGTGTTTTATTCGCCTTATATTATAATTAAAATGTCGTCTAGAATATGAGCCCAGCAGCCTATAGGTCGTTTCCCTACAATACAATTCAGTACCAGTAACGCATTACTATAGCCACCCTTCTTCTACGAGAGCCGTCGACTAAATATTAATAAAATAAGTTTTATTAATCTTCAGCTACATTAAACAATACATAATTAACTGTTCCGTATTAGGGTAATAAAACATTGTTTGATAAATAAATAATTCTTTGCCATAACTGTAAACAATCTCCATAGGCCTTCTAAATATATATGTATGTATTTTACACCTGCCAGGATGGTAGCTGGTTAGATGAGGTTATATTTACTCACAGACTGAGGTGCAAGCCATTGCCGGATCACTGACAGAATTGTTTCATCGTGTAAGGGTGGTCTACCCAGTGTATTGCAATGAGCAGTGGATATCCCACAATTCACACAGAAATCCATAGTTTCAATAATATCCAATTCACAAGCCGGCGGTAAAATCCAAAATAACAATCAAAATTAAATCAAGTCAAACGTGTGAGCGATCTTCGGTGTCCAACGTAGTATAAGGTAGGCAGGGTCAGAATCCGTAAAATACAAAGCAGTGGTCGTAAAAAATTACAAATAATCGGGAAAGCAATCAAAAC
Source organism: Pelosia muscerda (assembly GCA_963691645.1). Taxonomy (NCBI): domain Eukaryota; kingdom Metazoa; phylum Arthropoda; class Insecta; order Lepidoptera; family Erebidae; genus Pelosia; species Pelosia muscerda. The sequence continues at coordinate 11,222,185 of OY829113.1, forward strand.
GCATTGGAAAATACGAAACTAGAGATGAAGTGAATATATTAATATTAGTTAAAAGATTACTTTCAAGATTCAGGTATTAGTAATCCGACCGACTATGATATGGTAATATTGCTGATATCAGTAATATTTCAGATCTTGTTTACTATCTGACATGGTCGTGTAATATCATTCTGTTTTCGATTGGTGAATATTAGTCTATGGAATGGATTAGTGTGTGATGTATTCGCTCGGATCGTATTAACTTCGTTGCTGATTGGTTGCTGACTGAGAATAAATATTCATTACTTGGTACCATTTTTATAAACAATAATTTGGAACTTGCCATCGCAAACCATGTTGGTTAGACTATTCTTATACACAGACATAACTTGTATTCTAAGTATCAAGCAAGTCTTATATTGGAAGCCGAGGGCAACAGCTACTAGAAACTAATTTACTTACTTACAAAAAGAAACACAACTGGTCCTAACCTACCTATATCTGTATTTAAAATATAAGAAAAATGTGCCACCGACTTCAAGTAGGTACTGTAACTATGTTTGTTATTATTATTATTCCAGTCCTCAATCACGATGTGTTAAAGTATGCTGTACCTACTATCATACATAAATCAAAATCATTATTAAAAATATATCAATCTTTCATATCTTCAGCGATAATAATAGGTACCTACCTAATCAGTCTATTCAGCGCAAGAAGATTGACCTATATTTATTAGTGCAATAATATGTCAATATTAATACGATCATAGATCACCGCGGTATTTGACGATTGGTTGTTGGTAAAAATATTACTAATATTCAAATATTAGTTAAGATATTATAATATCATGAAACTAATATATTAAGATTAGCTAATACCAACGAATATCGGTACTAACCCATCTCTACACGAAACGAATGAGCAAACAAAACGGCAACTGTCAGTGTCAATGCTATTATTATATTTTTATTTTTTTACTGTCATGCCAGTGACAGCCTAAAAATATAAGAGAGATTTGAATCGATATTAAATCGATAATCTTTTATTGGTTTTTCAGTAATTAATTGATATTTGGTTTAATAATATGACTGTAATTATATGCACTATATTGCATGTAAGTATATTATAGTGCATTTAATTACTTTGAGTTAATTATTTACTGCAAATGTGTAATCGATTACTTAATCGATAATCTACCGAAAACTATTTTCTCATATTTCTCCGCTTCCAGACTGAGAATTGAGGTGATTTTTCATATTCTAAGACACAAAAATATGACTGATTTTTTAGATCATATCTCAACTTATTCCATTTTGGGCCCACCGATTTCCGTCTCCTTTAATAATTAAATTAAATATCTGCAAAATGTTGTTACATACGAGTATTAGGTAATATGTTACACGTTATACCTAATTGGAACTTTTATACGATATGCCTTAGTAATTTGTTAATATATGTATAATAAACAGAATTAAAAGATGCTTAATTTCCATAAAGCAAAAAGCTCGAAACTCTAGCCTTGAACCATTTGAGTCAGTAACATAACATTATCTTCAAAATGTGTCACATTCTTTTTCGTTTACTCGGTAGGTACGAGTAGGTACCTACCTACTATTTTCCTTTTTAAAATTTTTCGTTTTTCTTATTTCTGTGAAACCGTTAAAAATTATTATTCTTTTATGCTATTTATGTTAGACTCTGGCGGTAGTGAACACGACTGCTATGCAAGGGTTTTTGCACTAAACGGAGATCGGTCCCCGCTCAGTGCAAAAATGTGTATTTATGAATATGGCTATCTGCACTGGTCTGGTCGTGCTTCGGAGAGCACATTAAGCCGTCGGTCCTGGTTCCCATACGAACGTCGCTACAGGTAAATAGTTCGACTCGCCTTACTACAGAACTTCGATATTGACAATTTGGCTGTGGCGGTCCGATGGCAGTCGCTTCACTGAAAATATCGAAGTTTAACCGCATCTTAGTTAAACTAGAAAGCCGACCCAAACTGAGTTAGGAATAGGTTCAGAGAATGATGATGATTTTCTTCATCAGAATAAAAATAAATTATTTTCTATTTAAAACTATTTTTTGTTAATTTACAGTTGAATATCAATTAATCTGCAAAAGTACAGATGATGAGGCAGTTAAGACCTGGGATACCATTATTGCACTGTAGGTGTCTCCGAAGATCATCTCTTTCCTGAGATTTTGAACAAAACTGTAGTGGGTTATATGGTTATATGATATAATATTCTCATGTGCTCTCTATGTGTCCAAACTGAATAAATGAATGAATTTGATTCAAAAAAATACAAACGCAAGAATTACTCTACAGTAATTACATATATATCAAGTTTACTTTTTGTTTTAATTGAAGGGTTGAAAATTTCAAAAATATTTTATAACCTATAAAGTATCTTTCACCCGAGGAAAAACATGAAATAAAAGTTTGCGGGACAGCCATTACTTTATGAGCTATTGCTCTAGGAGTAAATATGCGCGAACAAATAACGTACGTCATTATTTATTTCCGATAAAATATTTACGACTTTTATAACCTCCGCTGTCAAGCGAGGGCATAAAATATTTTTATAAGCGATGCAAACCGTCAGGAATAATGGCCACCTAACACAATTGATTTATTTTAATAAACCGTCGCGATGATATACAGTTGCAATATTATAAAACAAAATGCCACAGGGTCCAATTCTCAAGTCAAAATTTATGCTTTCCATATAGCCGAGCGATGCATCTGCTTTTCGTGTCACCCGGCCGGGGTCCAATTAAGTTCAACTCACGACCTCACGTTGAGGCAACGTTGCTAGCGATTCAAATATAATTTTGATGAAAAAAAATTCGTTTGCAATTCAACTTTATCACTATCATCATCCATTAGTCTGGGTCACATCTGAGGGATTGACTTCAGAATCCAGGGTCAACTTTTCAGTTTATACCTGCTTCTCGACTTTGCACGAGACTGAAATGGAGAGGAAGAGGCTGTTGTTTTGCATTCCGCACACCGGAACATAGTAAATGTTTTCACATTTTACAAAGTATACAAAAAATACGTACCAGAGTTATTTGTTACTATCAATGCAACATTATAATAATGCTTGTTGAAAATATACCGCTACTTTCGTGGCCGTTCTATGGTCCCAGTCAGAACTTCGTGCTAGAGAAAGCGGAAAGCGGGTCACAGCTAGATCACCACTATTAGATTGTCATGCATGCTGAATGAGGTAATTAATTGTGACATACCATTTTGCCGGTATTCACTCACTTCATACATTTAAGATTTATGGTCAGAATGTCAGCAATAGATATTATCTACTGGTGTGTGACCTTGAAAAAGGGCAACTGAAATTTGTGGAAAGTGTTTTGATTGCCTGTGATTCTTGGGTGCCTTTGTGGAGGAGGCGCGGGTTCGATCCTTGGTCACATCAAATATTTGTATTCATAAATATGGTTATTTCCTCTCAGATCTGATCGTGCCCGGAGTGCCCGGTAGTTGGTGCCCTCAAAAGTCCGACTAGCCTAACTGTAGAACTTCGGTATCGCCTATTTGGTTGCGGAGGTCCGGCAAATATCGCAGTTCAGCAGCATCTTAGTTTGACTAAAAAGTCGACCCCCTACTGAGTTGGGAATAGGCTCAGATAATAATGATTTTCATTCTAAAGTAATTTAAAAGTGGCTTTGTGAAAAAAATATGTTAAAAAGTAGCGTAAATAAAAATCGCAGGATCTTCATACCTTTTTTATATCATTATTGCAGCAGTCATAATAAGAATACATTCCAAAACATAATCTTACCTGTCATATAGGTGTAAATGAAGGAGGAAACTATTCACCTGCACCAGTTCCCATAGAGCTAATGAATTCAGACCACTCAATGCTGACAGCGGTGGTATTAAACAATTTGCGTAATTGTACCTTTCAGTAAAAACGATATTCATTGTAAGCGAGGTGTGCTATGTAAATTTAAACTAAGGGTGAAATGAGAATGTTAACCGCCTTCATGGTTCGTTTACCGTGTTTGTGTAGGAGTTATAAAATGTTATTACTGTAAATATGCAGGAATGAATACTTTGATGTCAAATTAGTGTTCCTGGTGCATTCGTAGTATGTTATTATGAGGAGTTTTGAATATAATCTGATAACGGATTGTTTTATGTGTTCTATATCAACTGTAAGAAGTATTTGAAGTCTATAATGTTTAGGTAAGCTCTTAACCTACTTTGGGTTTAAGCCGTAATAACTATGTGTAAGAAAGTATTTTATTATATTTACAATATTTCGAAAATTTTGTAACGAACTTCTTTATAAGTTTGGTTTTCAAAACAGGATTCATATTAATACAATTTGACGGAGGTTGGTCATGACGTTTTCTCCCGTCTTAATTGAGCAGTCCGACTAGGGAAGTACCTCCGCCTTACAAAATACCGCGGCTAATAATAACTTTGTGTTGTGTTTCCGGCGGCGGTGAGTAGGGTAGCTAGAGCTCCCAGGAGAGGTTTTGTGTTGTCAGTAGGAAGACCGAGAAACCCTTCTTTGTCTTCTGCACTAACAGCACAGAGACTCTCTTAATCTCCTCCCCTACCCCTTTTCCCCTTCCCCCTCTTCTCTATATGATCGGCAGTACAAAAGTGGCGCTTATAATTAGAATCTTATAGCTCTAACACGATATATCTATAGGTAGTCAATTATATTGAATGTCGCCTTTTAAAATTAAAAAAACAATTGTTGCAATTCAAAATAATGTTCTAATACTAATGTTTATTTCGAATCAACACAAAATAGAATTTCGATCCTGGCGATCTTAAGAGATAAGAAGAGAGTATGATTTACATTGATTTTTTCGGCTATATTAGGAGCGAATGACGTCTTCTCAGCTGAGCTGTGGTTAGTGGCCACCCACTGTGGAGTTGTTAAAATAGCCCATAAAGGCTTCTGTCTTGACCTAACTACTGCTGACAGCCGGGACCGACTTTTACCGTGCACTGAAGCACAGAAGCGCTATGATGAAATACCACTTTATTTCACTACCTATTATTATTACTCTCAAGTGGTCAAAGCATTCTCCCTTTTCTTAAAGGACTGGTCGCAGGCTTAAGTCTCATCTAGACATTCACCTTTTCTATTCCATTTTATTTTTATATCAAGTTAACTTGATTGGTAACTTAACTATCACATTGACTTTCATATTTATCAAACAAATATGTACAAAGAAACATGTTTTGTAACTTTTTATTCATAAAGAAAATAGTATCTTACAATTGGATTTGCAGTAACAGTGTCAGCTTTGATATTCAAATTTTTGTCAGATATACTAGACGCTCAAAATGACGCTTCATACAACACTATAAAGATGTTGAATAATATACCTGCATGATTTAGTATCTAAAGTACCAAAAGCTTTTGTCTAATATTAAAAATATTGGTCTTAGATTTCTGAACCAAAAACAGAAAACCTTTTCTATTTCAGGTGTTTTAACTTCAATAAAAACTGAGTCCAACCATAAATCATATTATCAATTTATTTTACCTTGTGTGTTGTAACATTTTGTCCATTATCACTTCTGTCTATTTAAAAAAAAAAGTATACTATTCTATTTACTGATCTGAAGCAACATCTCTCTTCCAAAATTAACCACAAAGTGACACGTATAACCCTTATACTAATGGCATCTTAACTAAGAAGTCTTTGGGATGAGTGGTTCATTAATAAGCTAACTACTATAAAATATGGACTACTTTAGCAACTTCTGTAGAGTGGTTCCCTAAAATAAATTTCAAACAATTAATTGCAACTGACAGACAAATCGATATGTCTATATGTCACGGGCTTGGAGTATACGGTAGTCCGTTATTTTAATTCCTCCTATCAAATGAAACGTTCGCACGTTATAAATATGGCTGCCGACAGACTGTCGCGACGATTTCAATAGTAATATTTCACCGCCAACCAACGCATCGGGTGTTCGTATTACTTAGATTGTTAGAATTTGGATAGTTACATATTTTTCTGGGAAAATAATATTGTTATAGTTAAAATCGGAGCATTCGTGCTTGAGCTCAATCAAAAGTGTCACCAGAGTCATTATGATTAGTTGACTTCTCAATTAGATAAGTCAGCGAGATTTATTAGATCTAGAGCAGCAGGAGAGAATTGTTCAATCAAAATATGATCACCTTACAAATACTTATTAAGGTGAATTTTAAGATGGTCATTTAAGAGTTCATCACTCATTCTCGATACCTACGTGGCGTGGGTCAACCAAGTCAACCAAAACGCCCCCTCTTTTTGGCCTACCATATAAAGTATTTGTCTATAAATGTAATAATGTATGACTAAGTAATAGCTTCGTCTGATTAGAGCATTGGTTATAGAATCATATAACTATACAGTACAACCCAATCGCAACGCTGTGTTATGACACTGTATTTCACTCAATCAATCGATACTAAACTGGTTGAGCTTTTGAAGAATACAAAACGTAACCTAGTATTTATATATTATTGGAGGTCAATGGGGGAGACCTATGTTCAGCAGTGGACATCCTGTGGCTGAAATGATGATGATGATTTATATATTATATTATTGATAAATGATAACACACTTGTACTTCTCCGTGATATTCATTATTGTACCTAGTGCCTAACCGGTTTTGCCTTGCGGCATTCTCAAAGCTTTACATTGATAGTTAATTATTGTCGTGTCGTGGAGAAGTACAAGTGTGTTATCAATAATTTATAACAATAAGTTCCACCAAGTGCCATTAATCACTAGTATAAAAAATTAATCTATTTATGTATAAACGTAAATTTATAAGATTTTAAGTTTAAATTATATTTTATAAACATTATAACATTTCTTGTTAGGTATATTATTGCCGAGAGAAATTCTTCTTCATTCTATAGAATTCTAAGAACGTAAGACATCGTGAGTCCTTTGATGATTCTGCTTATGAATATTGTCTCTTTTAGCTGCCGTGACAGCGTTGCGGGAATACGTGACCATTCGCTCGGAATACTGTAAATATGTTTGTATTGCTTATATCTATTTGTTTATACTGTTAACCAATTTGTATCTTATTTATATGGAAATGATACGCTCTTTTATGTCACTTTTATTTTGCTTCGGATGTGTACAGGTGAGGTTGTAGTTAGAAAAGAGGTAGCTACGAGAGATTTTTTATCTCACTTAGGTGGCAGACAAGTATAAGGCCTACACGATATAAAGTGGTTACTATGGCCTATAGACGAGACTCGCTAGTTCTCACTTATGTTACCATTGATACCAAGCCTTATAATTAATAAAATATATTTATACTGAATTTTCAAGGACCTTATTAAAAATAATACGTACTACATTTTGATTCCCATCTACTGTCAGAATTCCTGCTAGTGTTTAAGACCTTTATCGTATTTTCATTTATCACAATAAAAAAGAAATATATAATATTATTTTCCAAGCAGTTCCGACAGTGTCAAACATTCAACATTCGAAACCAATTTAAAACGTAAGTACCTACTTTCGTTGTATTCCAACTCAACCTACTATAAAAAATCTGCACAAATTGTTTAGTAACAAGAGGATTACAGAGGTTGCGGTAACTAGATAATGTTTTGCGGTTTCCATCATGGGCTACATCAAACAAGCTGGTGACCCAAGTAGCAATCATCGCAGTTTGAATTTGTATTTTAGATTAACTAAGCAATTCCGACGGAGAGTCAGTGATGATTCATTAAATTTGTAATTAATGTTTTGGAAGCTTTGAGAAGTTTTATTATAGTGATTAGTTAGTGTAGCAATTATATTATATTATTATTTTTATAATTATATTATTATTTATATTATATTTATTATTTTGTGGTTCGCACTATAAAAGAGTGTAGCAATTATATCAATCTTAATTTCTTACAATCGAATGTCAATTAAATATTTTAGGTTTCAGATAAATACTCTTTTAGTTCATTAAATACATAATACATCAGTAAACTTGGTCATTTTTATTCAGGCTATTTTGGAAAAACACTCTAATGGACGTCAATTTATATTTATATAAAGTTATTCATTGTAAGTTTATTAATATAATCTAAGATTTTCTGTTCCTGTTCCAAAAGAAAGCAATTATAAACCAAACTATCCTTTGCTATCTGTAGTACATCATCGTAGTGGTAATACGGTTATTTTCTCCTACCCCTGTTGCTGTTATTGACCTGCCTGACAGTTAGTTGTTCGACGATTATTTTTACCAACCCCTAGATATATCTTATAAGTAAGTATTATAAATGTGAAGTAAGTATTATAAATGTGAAAACTTTATTGAATAGATAACTGATGTTTGTAATCAATCATACTAATGGCGCAACGTATCACATCTGCATAAAATATGACACAAAATTATAATCTAGAATAACATATACCTAGGTATAGATGTTTTCTCTCGAAGTTAGGTCCCTAGCAGAGTCGCAGTTACTATTGCAGTAACTATTGTTTTCAATTTAAAAACAAAATGACATAATATACTTTTTATTATGGCGTATGGGTCAACTCGGACTTAAAATATCTGATCAATAGCCGAGTTTACTACTTTCAAAAAATGGTTTTTACATTACAGTAGGACGAATTTTATTTTACAGAACCCGAGATTACTTCCTTCACGATTTGAAGTAGGCTATTCGTCTGTTCTGATATCAACTCGAAAAACTGTGTACCAATAAAATTTATAGTATTACTGCATATTCACACATCATTAAGCACTCTGCTGCCTCAAAGCTCTGCGAAAAGGTGTTAGGAAACGAAAACCATCGCCCAGCTAAGTAAGATGAAGAAGAAGAATGAAGCTGTAGATGAAACAATATCAACATGACAGGAAATGCTTTAAATAAAATGGTACATTGCTGATAAAACCCAATTATTCTATGAAACATGAAACATGACTACATGAAACAGCGGTACCTAATTGTTAAACCGGTACATTATTCATTTAAATAAAGCATTAACTTGTAATTGTAGTTCAGTAGCTAATTATTTGCGCTGACATTAAAAACTAATAGGCCATGGACTAAATTGCGCCCATAATTGAGATGCAGTATATGGAATGTTGACTTGCGAGTGCTTTTACAACAAATTTTCACACAGCTTTTTATCAGTCATAAACAATTTCACTGGCATGTAGCGTACACACAGCATTAATGGTTTGGCAAATTAATATTGTGAACGAATGAACTGATGGTGGTGTCTTAACCTTTAAATGGAATGCTGGTTTAAAAAGCTCCCAAGAGCTGTACCCAGCGCACTTGCCTTCACTTCGTCTTACTAATAGCTATTAAAATTATGCTGTGTGATAGCAAACATAAATTACCTACTGACGTATATTTTTATATAATAAGATTTTTAAGATCAGAGAGAGCCCCGCGTCTGCCGGGTGCGAGGGATATGTTGACTACTATCTCACCTCCGACATCTAAAGAGCCAAAGACGGCGTGCGTTTTAGTCGGTTGGAGTCCGACATAACCTACCTGACCGGCTCCAGTGGGGTATCCGTGGCGATTTTTTGCACAATTAAAAAAGCACAAGGTGCCATGGCTGTGGAAGGGCTCATATCCACCAATTATGGATTCTATCAAAACAATCCGCGTGCGCCATCGTCTCGCTTCTTTCGCGAATTTGGTTTCAGATATGTACCGATACATAAACCTCTGGTAAGGCGGATACTTTTACAGTCTATCATGATTTGGCTAGGCCAGTATTTGTGTTTTTGGGGCTGTAGTCTTTACAAAATCACCAGCTGCTTATAAGTCATTATTCTGGAAATTAAACTCGCACGGAATATGGATCCCACTATCTAGAGGAACCCAAATATCACTCCACATTCAATAAATAACCCCTACCTAACCCCTATGTGAAAGATACTTATGTCATGATGTTATATCATCTGTTATTACACTATGTATTGTGTTCTATTCCTGACATTTCTGTCTCTGAACCATTAATATCACATTTACAATAACAAACATCTAAATTTTCCCATTGATGACCGTATCAATCTTATTAACCGAATATTTTGAAGTAATACACTGTTTGACGCATATTGGGAGATACCTTTGTCCAGCAGTGGGTAACGATAGACTAATTAATTGATTGATTCTATTTGGAAATGGTTCGTCGTAATATGAGTAGGTAGATAATCAGTGGATTTCAAAGGGGTTAATGTTCACCACAACATAAGGAAAGGGATGAATAATCGTAATCCAATTTAACGGTTGCATTCAGATAATGTAAATCCTTCTTGCCTTAGATCTTGATACGTCTTCATTTTTAGCCTACTTTAAAAACAAAGGAGGAATATTTGACCTAAACCTATTTACAGGAGCGATTACCGTTTGATTCCACAATCCTGAGGACTAAATTTGCGCAAAGCGTCTACAAATTAGGAGTACTGGCCAGCACTTCTAATTTATCCAGGTGTAAAAGATATGTTAGATAAAATGCATTTGTTGATTGTTTGTGTATCTAATTAAAACGATAATAACAGCAATAAGAAGATAACTTCACCAAATTTAAATGAATACAAACCAAAATTACTAAGTTGTATTACTGATTAATTATTTAAGTTGTATTACTTACTAATTATTTACGTACAATAGGTACATAAAATCAAGATCACATGTCGAGAGAGATATTTTTCTTAACTCATTATAATAGGTACATCGTTAAATTTTATGTTATCATCTAGCAATTTCAATAAATTCTCACTGTTGGTACTTTATGATAAATTTATGTATGACCATATATTGTGAACGACACATTAAATAATTTCATCAAATTGAAATGAATGTAAAAATATAGTATGGATATTGTTAATCGTCCACGTACAAGATACACGTACAGATTTTAAGAATAATAAAAGTGATTACCTGTGTACAATTTACTATTAAAAGGTTACCTCGGGTACCCACACCGCCATCAGTGAGGGTGGTTTTGTCGGTTTCAAACTGACTAAAACCTCATGCCGCCTCGGGGATTCAGATGACTGTTGGATGAGATTGCCTGAAACATGTCTCTCGTAACCCTGAGGATCCAGGTACCTCTCTGGTTTTGAGATGAAGACTCAGGTGTGTTCCCATTTTATTCCCGGAATGAGGAAGGTTCAATGACACCTCCCGGCCTGCGCTCAAGAAGTACGTAGGTCCTTATGCTACTTCCGACATCTCAGTTCTATTTATGTATATGTTACAATGTATAAAATATTAAAAATTATAAGTGTAGAAAATATTATGTTTAACTAGCTGTTGTTCGCGGCTCCGTTCACGTGGACTTCTGATCTCGTTCCCACTGCTCCATAAAAACCTTCCTTGGAGTTCAAGGAATTCGAGTTATGCGCTTAGCAACATATTTCACAATTCATTTTTATTGATATAGATTATTCGATATCAAGCTTTAACTTATTCATTATTATGTTAAATTGTAATCAAATCCAATTAATTGTACTGACTATAATTAAATAAAAGATTCATTTTACACTTTTTGAAAATAATACAACACAACTTGGTGGATTGCTAATAGCTTCATTACATTTACGTTATTATTCATTATTTTCTTTTTTGTTTAGTATGCAATGTAAATAGACTCGACGCGCCGACGCAGCCAGGTGCAATTGCTTGCAATTTATGTCAGGCCCATCGCAACGCAATTACTATGTCTGAACGAAGAAAAATTGATTTTTCAATGTTGATTTTGAGGTGGTCCTGGATGGAAGACGGCATTCAACAGTAACTGCACGTAATTACCCTTTGAATCGATTTTGTAAAAGAAGTACAGGTAGATTTGTCAAAGGTGTTTGTCAACATATACCATCTCATATTTAGATTTTATATCACAGAATTAAATTCGTTGTAATGGATACTAGTTTTTGTAAGTTTGTAACATTCATATGAAATGAGTTATGGCAAGAAAGATCCTGCTAATCTTGCTAATAATGTTTGTTATTCAAGCATGGACTGTCAAAAATTGTCATTCTGAATCTAGTAGCTCACAGTATTATACTAGATTTGGCTAGGCCATTAGTCCCGACGCACCACTAATATGATCACATACAGTTTGGACTTTATAGTAAGATACTATGTTATTTTATAAGTCAGCCATATATCAGAACAATTCAAGCGTAGTCACAATTTCAATTCGCATTAGTGAGTTAGAGAGTGAGACGACCCTCAGAATTTTATTGGAAAACATCAACAGCGGAGCTCACTTGAGAAATTTTATGCTGTCAGTAGAAAGAACAATTTGTCTCCTGCGCTGGTGCCACACAAGTTCTCTTAACCTCCCCACACCAACTCTTCAAAAATATTTCTATATTGGCTTCAGCACTAGTATGACGCCCCGGGTGTCCTTGCTTGTCTTCCACCTAAGTGGTATAAAAAAAAGTAATACAAAATAAATGTCACATGTCTCGAATGCTAATGCAGGGCTAGATTTGGACACGTAAATATATAATACAAATTATATTAATGCTGCAGTGGGTTCAGACATACTAAATACAAGTAATATAGGAGTGTAAAAAGCTAGAGGTGCGCAGCAGGTTTTAACTTATTTCATTCCCTTCACAGCTTTAATGAAATACCTATCCAGACTATGAATAAATTACTTTGCATCATACACATACACTACACTACATACTATACGAGCAACAAATCTTAACGGAATACGACTTTACATTTACCTGCACATTAATATCACATATTTATGACAATTGTTATACAATGAGAAGAAAATTAAACGAATGATCGTGAATTACCAACGTTATCGTGTCAACTATCAGATCCGATGTCGATTTATTTCATCGATGGTTCATTTGCACGATGCTGCAGTAAATTCTCGTTTGCGGCAGCCCTGTGACACTTTTATGATAGTGCTCAATATAAAAAGGATAAAAGCCTATTTATACAACAACGGTCTAGGGAGGGCAAAATCTTCATATTGCTACTGAAATACGCTAGAAATCAAAAAAGAATATACCCCAAATATTTTGAGCTTACCCCTTATTTTGTTTTTGTGGTTATCTATGCTTTGTTTAGGTATAGTATTTTTACTATTTTAATAAAATGTCTTCCTTATATGTTTCTAGCTGGCTTTTCTTATTCGAACAGTAAATAACAGCAATTTTAAACATTTTAATCTGAATGTATGAATCAGTTATTCTTTATCAGTTGATTCTGAGTAATCTATGGAGTGGCTGAACCGAAATTGACGCAATTTTTACTGCAGATAATAATAGATATCATGAGGCATAAATTTAGGTGATTTTAATTTTACAAAACATATGGAAAAAATCAAAACCTAGATCCGAAGTCCACGCGGACAAAGTCTCGGGTACAAAACATATCATGTAACAGACATTTGCAAGAATTGTTTTGCCGCAATCCAGATAAACAGGGATGTGTTTGTGGTGAATACATTGCAAGAAGTATATCCCCTAAATAAATATAGTGGGCAAGTTTCCACAAATTTAATCGAGTTAATCGAATCGAAATATATAAAGTAGTCGAATATTCCCAAGAATTTATATATTAAATGTTTGTGTTCCCGTCCCCATAAAGGATGAGGCCCTGCATACAGCCCTTGCCTATAATAACAAAGTGATTCCTGCTAGCAACAAGAATGATCATAATATTATAAATTTTACTTCACAATGTTCTACCTGCATACTGTAATTTTAAACATGTCCTGTTCGATAGTACAAAATCTAGTGAGTTGTAACTCTTGTGAATAGAAACTGACAACTTGGTGAACTGCTAAGTCATGTGATTTCTAATTACATTATATAAAAGGTTTTGTTTTGAGTAAGCAACGTATTAAAAAATATATTTTTAAAAGATCTGACAGTGCCATGAAAATTTGTATTGTAATTTTATGAATCGATAAATGGTATTTCAATATTCATTCGTAACAGTGATCCCAAGAGACAACAGTCTTTATAACAGTATTATACTGTTGTGACTACCACAATCAGCTGAATTAATTTAATTATTTTAAAGACGGAAAATATAGCAAAAAGCAGGTATTTTATATCATTGTAAATCCAATTTGCTCTATGGTTTGCAATCGAGTATCGATTCCTGCCATTGAAGAATACATATTGGTCAAATAAAAATAGTGAATATTGTTGCGACGGAACCATGGCACTGCTATCATTGCCATTGTTGAAGTGTTATCCTCGGGTGTTCGGTTCGACCCCTGTACATCCCGCAGTAGAATGAACGCTGTATGAATGCTGTAGAGATTTCTACCGTCTATGATATGAGTTCTTCAAAAAGGGCATTAGAGGGTTTCTACAGGGTCGGCAGCACGAGTGTAAAGTCCCTGGTATTGCCAACATTCATAGGACTCGGCAACCAATTGCCATCAGGTGGATTGTGTCCATAATTAATAATTACCACCTCAGTGTCATAATTTTTAAAATATTTCTGAAATGTCGTAATTTCTATAAGTACACTATTTTCTGACTTTCATAACAAACCAGTTTATCTTATTGCTTTGCTTTTCCATAGTTAATTATATTGAAACCTACTTCATATAATAAAATATAAAGTCGGTACAAATATATTTTCATTATAACTCTAACCAATTTGTCAAAATACACTACACTGCCTCTCGACGATATGAACAAAAGTAAAGTTCAACCACTTTCAAGTTTCAACTCAATTTCTAACTTATGTTGACTGTCAAAGACACGTTCAGAAGCATGCCCACTCACACTGATTATTTATTTAACAAAAAGACGTGTAACGAACGTAATTGATAGTAATGCAATTTCGCCAGTAGCGTTCCTCTATGTTTATAATATATGTCCGAGATAGTCATACAACTGCCTGCCAATCAACTTTGATGAATGTATGCTTAACGAATTTGTAATCTTAATTGAGTTCTTGTTAGTGATTTTTCTAGGGTTGTGTGCAACTTTCTTTTTAAACGTTTTGATAATTTGTAGCAAATTGCTGGGTTTTTTTATATCACAAGGAGGCAGACAATCACACGGCCCATCTGACGAAAAGTGGTTACCGTGACCTAGGGACGCTTACAACTACTAACGCAACAGCAACTGAATGTACTTTTAAAACACACACACACACACACACACACACATTTACCATAGCGGGAGAGCAGACTTAAGTAAAATCAAGTTGCATGATAACAAATATAAATTTTCTAGAAAGATTTCGCGGAACTTGTAATCAAGTTTTCTCAATAGGAGCACTCACTTTAGATTGACATGGAACCTGCGGCTCCTGCAAAGCAGTAGTGTTCACCACCACCACGCTACACAGGCCGCCTATCTCATTAGTAAAACGATATTTCAAAAAGAGACAGTGAGTTAAAGGTAATGTAATTTTAAAGCAATTAGTATGCTAACTATGCTAAATGTGTTTCAAATCCAATTTAAAATTGGAATAAGTGAATATTTCGACGGGACTTAAACCCGCAGCCTTTCCTATACAGCGGGAATGCTCTAACCCACGAAGCCACGAGCTATCAAGTTAATGAACTATATAATTTTGATGTATAACCAACCCTGACCTGCGCTTACCCATAGAAAGAGATCATTGACACTTAGTACCAATTAAATTTACTAAACCAACAAAAGATACAAGAGAATGCAATCAATCATCAATATAGACTCAAACGGCATGATAATATGATTTATTGAATAACTGTACTCTATAATTTGAGCAATGACTTGATTCAACAAGCTACTCGAAAATAGTTTGAATGCGCACAGTTTGAAATTGAACAGAGTTGAGACTCGCTAACAAAGCACCTTTGACTTTTTAAAATGAAACCAATTTATTATTGTTCGATGTCATTACATAATTTAATTTTATCCAATGTTCTAGAAAAATAACCGTCATTTTTTTTTATACCACTTAGGTGACAGAAAAGCACACGGCACACCTGTTATTTGATCGAGAATTATGTCTATGAACTGCGATATACTATATTTTGATTGAGGTAGATTAATACTATATTATAGTTATGTTTATTTGTATACCAGGATATGAAGATTAAAAAAATAAAATCCTGCTAATTTTCAAACTGTTACTAAGCTTTTTTTTAAAAGATAATTTGTAATATATAATAAGTCAATTTAGTCAATTGTAACTTAGTTACTGCTAGCAGGCCATTTCACTCATGTAACTTACATACGAGTAGATACGTAGATACTTTTATTACTCTTGTGCAGTAAATTGCTTCAAAGTACGCCATTCATGTGCAGTAAGTGAGTTTGTATCTGTTAACGTGTCACACTTCAGGACTAAACTGACACAATTCCAAAAAGTCGAAAATTTAGTTAACTACAGAAATTTACTCACGACAAAATTCCCTACGTAACAGTAGTTCAAACATCGTAACATCGATTTGGAACAGGTCCAAAGCGATTATCTTATGAGGCAATGTGTTAAACCTTACACACAAAACTTTGGAGGAGAAACGAGCCGAGTATTAGCAGAGTTTTAGAGCTAATTTTTATTCAGAAATAATTGCTATTAATTATAAGGATATAATGGGCCCAAACTTAAAAATGTTAAAAACGCTTAATGTTGTAACTCTTGAAGAGTTACATTCAACAATATTAGTTTTGAATCAAAAAAGACGCAACTCTTAACCGTCACATATCAAATAATTTTTCGCTCTAAAAATGAGTGTCAAAATAAAATACCTTTTTACCCGACTGCGCGACGCAAAGGAGGGTATTGTGTTTATCAGTCTATGTATGTATGTATGTATGTATGTATGTATGTTTGTTTCTATGTGGCGTTCTAGAGACCAAACGCGTAGGCCGATTTTGATCATTTTTACGTCAATCGATTCGTCTTAACCTTGCGAGTGTCACTAAAGACATGACAGTAATCAAAATTCACCACCGCGACAACCAGACGCCATATTGTCAAAATGAAAAAAAAAAAAGTCGATGAATTATGTCAAGTGGGGTGTCGTTGAATAGGTAATTTTAAATCATATTTAGGTTTCTTTTACCATTTTTCATTTTAAATAATAGTTTAGGATATATAACGATTTAAAGTTCCTTAACAAAACATTCATTCTTGCTAATTTTCTTACTTATTGATTTAAGTTTATATTTTAAGTATAAACGATATACAAATAAAAATATTTTTGTTAAAAAAAATAACTTTTCAATGAATCGTAACTAAAAAGTATAAAATAAAAAAATAATTTAAAGAAAAACAAAAAACCCGACTGCGTAAACTAAAAAGAATGAAACAAGCCCAGTAGTTTGATATTCATACAATACTCACAGTCGGGGCCCCTTGGAAGATTTAATTGGTAAAATTTGAATGGGCCCCGACTGTGAGTATTGTATGAATATCAAACTACTGGGCTTGTTTCATTCTTTTTAGTTTACGCAGTCGGGTTTTTTGTTTTTCTTTAAATTATTTTTTTTACTTTATTATTCATTTTTATTATGAAGTTTTTTATATTATAATAGTAGCAGAATTACTTATTCACAATTTGCCGCACTAACATAGGCAATGACTTAAATAATTACAAAATAAGAGACGAAATTTGCAATGTTAAAATTTTAAATCTTATTTTGTGTTTTCCCAAAAAGTAGGTTTTTGGATTGTGGCAGTTTCGTCCTGAGGTGTTTCATAATCACCTGTTTCCGAGGCTATGCAAAACAAATAATCGAACAGTAATGGTACTCTGTGGGGGGCAATATTAAGGTCTATATACAACACTAGTGTGGAATAAAAAATACCTTATACTATATTATTATATTAAGATTTAAAAAACAAATCTCAACTTCTAAAACTTATATAACGAATTCAAAATAACTCACACGCTTTGATCAGATTAGGCATGTCAATTCGCAATAAATAGATGGTATATTTAATTCCAAAAGCCGCGGTAGCATAGTGGTATGGGTAATGGACTGCTGAGACGAGGTCTCGAGTTCGATCCCAGGTTTACCATGGCACACACCAATGACTTTTCGATGCTTTTCGAAGTTATGTGTGTATTTATTGCAGGTTTATAAGTGCCTCGGAGAGCACGTTAAGCCGTCGGTCCCGGTTGCTATACAAATATCTATGGCAGTCGTTACGGGTAGTTGGAGCCCTCAAAAGTCCAACCAGCCTAACTTGGAACTTCGATATCGCCATTGGTCACTAGACCATTGGTTGTGGAGGTCAGATAGCAGTCGCTTCACGGAAAATATCGAAGTTCAGCCGCATCACAGTTAGACTGGAAAGCCGACTCCAACTGAGTTGGGAAAAAGGTTCAGGGAATGATGATTTAATTCCAAATGTTCGTGCTGATAATACTTTTAAACGCTTTTGTAAGATACAGATGGTGAAAATATGTTCAATTCTTATATCGTTCTATTGCATCTACGAGTACGCATTTGCATGAAAGTTAGATCAATCATAAACTATCAGCGTGTAAAGTATAAGTCACCCGAATCTACCAGGGTGCGAGAGATCATGTCTTGTAATAACTCACCTCCAGCAGTCTAAGGGCATACGTTTTCATCGGTTCGAATTTTACAGAACCGCTTCAACCGGCTTTGGCAGGGGTCGTAACCAAGAGAATTTTGAGCACGATAAAAAAGATTTCATAAATCAGATGACTTTATACAAGACAGATCTTTCCTCTATAAGTTGGCTATATTTTGACAGTCTATATCTTTCTTTTAATTTTTAAATTTAGCCTTTTAATTTGACGTATTCTATTATAAACATAGTTTTTTTACCTTAATTGTTTACATTGTGTGAAGTTTAAATTTTCATTATAATCACTGCAGGTTTAATCGTGTATCAAGAACGCTTGTAAGTGTGTGCATTATCTGTAACGAGTTTAATGCTCAGAAGGTAGTAATAGTTTTTGAATTTTGTCTACAGATGTTTTTGCTGTCTGGCGATTTCCGTGTTTTCACTAAATACTACATAACTCAAATATTAAGATATTCGTAACAGATTTTGGAAAAAATGTACAGTCAGCAATTCTGAAGCACCAAAACCTTTTCATTTTATGTGGGGTTCATAAGACTGATATGATTATGATTGGGAAGTGGACCTAAAATGCCCATCCTCCCTTATTTATCGCTAAATAATACTACTTTATTGTAATCAAAATACTATTCAAGACCAAATGAAATGATGAGTTTTAAGAGAATTTAATGTGATACACACTTGACGGATACCATCCCCGAGTTGCACAATATGATACATCGGAGATGGTCTCCGCCAGGTGCAGAAATTATTGCTGTGCAGCGGTACGGCCGCGATGGAAACTAGCTCATGGGCTGTGGGGTTATATATTGGATGGACTGGTAAATGGACTATAGGAGGAGACCAACGGACGCCTACCGTAACAATAAGTCTCAAAATTGTTTAAATAGCTGGCGGTGACTCATTGCATGGGACCCAATTAAATAGTCATGAAAATTACCATGGAGCAACATCTTTTATGAGTGGCTAAGTTTGTTGACAGTGAAGACTGAGGGGCGCACGGTATGCCATTCAGCATGCTCCCGGCGCTATAACATTTTACACTTCCAACCTAGAGCATAGGTTCCGCTCTTGAGACTCCACTTATTAAGTGGCATGCAAGTACATGGCACAGGGTAATCTAAGGTGGTATACATACGTAGAGTGAATTAGTATTGACTGTACAATATTTTGAGTATACAAGATGCGTGCAAATGGGAATTTTAATATTTCGTTTGATTTTTACACTGCGACTATTTTACAACTACTTTAAAGCCAAAGTTTATTTGGACGGCCAGAATTGACCTAGCAAAACGTAGGTTGATGTAATTGGTGATAAATTGATAAAAGGACCGAACATTGTCTTGCATGAAATGAAAGTAGAAGAAGCTAGAGAAGTGTATGAGAACAGAAACAGAAAGCGGGTTCATGCACCTCAGAAGGAATGAAGAATTAGTACCTACATGACGTGTATGTATGTAACAGCTGTTGAAACTTCATAAACAATCTTCATCTTTTTCAATCAATAGATTTTTTTGTTATTACGATTTATTTATCAGTTACTACCGCATGTGGAGATTGCTTATTTTCTGCGCCAGACTAAAAAAGTCATAATGTTATGTTGCAGATTCATAACTACAATCATATTTTGCTTTATAAACATAAACAACAGTGAGATTGAGATCACAATAGGACCTAATCAATTTTTTCTAGTGAGCGAATACTAGATCTTTCAAATTACTTTAATGAATTTCGTAGCATGACTTACATATTTCAATTATCGAGTGCTTTAATGTTTAAATATTTTTGATCAGCATGTTTAAATAACATCAACATAACTCAGACTGCGTGCTTGAAACTTATTACATATTATAAATATAAACGTAATAATAAACGTAAATTATTACATATAAAATAGTAATTACGACAAGTACCTATCCATTAAAATATTTTTACCAGAGTAATTTTTTTTTTCAGTTCAGAAATTCTTGTATACCTACTCGTATAGGTATCTGTAATATAAAATCAAAATACCTTTCATATTACTGTATTAAAACCTTAAAAATTATTGCTTAAACTATTGCTTTATTTCACATTATAAAGCTTCACGTTTTTAATTACCAATAAATGCTTATGGCGTGCATTAAAAATGTCGATTGCACTTCAATATAATTCGTATATATTTGCAGCACAGTGCAATATTTAGCAGTAATTTACTTCATTTAGTGTCAAGTAATTCTTTTTTAATGATGAGGTGTGTTTTGCCTCAACCTCCTATTATAATGAAGTAGTCTAGGCTTTTACCAATATACAGGGACTTAGGAAAACATTCGCGGAAACGAAAACAGGTGATACAATGTGCTTTATTTTTATAATAACAATACCTCTTTAATAAAACATTTTTAGAATATTTTATAAGCTATACTGCGTGATATTGTAGCATTTAGCTACAAAATACATATTTAGAAAACTTAGCTGCAGGTATTTATTAAAGAGATAAAACTTTGAGGTTTTCCTGACATATAACGAACTTCGCAAATGTCTAGAACTAAAATTTTATTTTATTTTACAACTGTTTTTTCAAAGTATGTTTACTGATGGTTTAACATTTTATGACAAAGTCCGTTATATGTGTCAATTAACTGCTGCAGGTTTAACCGTAACCAAAAGAAATTATGCTATGTAGGAGGTGACTACTAACTGGAAATGATGTTCAGATGAAGAAGAGGAAGGCAAATCTGTGACAAATAAAAAATCATTTATTGTGATCAAAAATTTAGGAGACCCCAGGTTAGGTGCAGTCAATTTTATGATCTATATAAAAGAAATACAGCTACGAGATTATACCATTACACATCAAAATTACATAAATTACACAAACGCTTATATTTTTTATGAGTATTCACAAAGTGAAGAGACTTATATTAAATAATAGTATATGTTACTAGTATAACTATCTACACAAAGGCTCATATTGAGTATTTTAGTAGATTATGAATAGATCTGATGAAACTGTAATAACAGTAGCGCATTCATTGCATTACTGAAAAATAATAAGTCACTCGCTTAACAACTTATAACCGTACTATTGAGTAAGTTGCAAAAGTAGCATCTTAATAACACCAAGGATAGATAGCATCCCATAGAATTATCACATAAATCAAGTGAGTCAATGATTAATACGATGAGAGTCGACCACTACGTTGTCGTTATAACGGTTGAGTGTAATTAAATTGAGCTTCCGTATACAGAGAGGCGGTGCAGTGTACATTGAGGGGTCTTGTAATAGAGTATTTCTTCGACCGATGAACACGCTTCGTGGAAATTGAGTGTTAGACCTTAACAATATAATCTGCTATGCGATTTGTTGAACGATGACAGTTATAGAGATGTTTTGTCGATTGACCATATGTGCAGTAATAAAACTGTTCAGTTCGAAATGTAAAAAAAACGAAGTAAGCAAAGAGAGAGAATGTGATAGAGAAAATAGGGTAGTAATAGCGTTGCCTGGTCTGCATGCAAGATAGTAATAATGCAAATAGCTAGTAGACACAGGTATTGGAGATATTGTACTGGCATCAAGGGACTCTACTAGCCTTGAAATCGGTTATATGTCTCGCGTAAAGCCTGATGCGAAGACCCTGGAATAAGAAAGAAGTGCGGGTCAGTTTGTCACAAGGTAATTACATCCAAGTGATCTCCTAAAATCCAACTATCCTGTAGGGTGCAGACCGCCTCCAACCGGTCAGATTAGAGATCGATGGCTGAAATAATGATGATGATGATGATCTGTTATATATAGCAGATGAAGATAAAAGTAGCTAACTAAAGCCATAAGAAAAAAGAAAAATATTATAATAGTGCAGGCTGGCGACGTGACCTCTGACCGTAGAGGTCATCGGTCTCGTAATCCTTAAAGTGTAATAGCACACAATAAAATAAAATATAAGACGTACATGTAGCAGGCTGCATCAGCTGCACCACTGGGAAGACTTCGTTCGAAGGACATTATACTGAAATGTATCAAAAATACTAGAACATGGAATTTTATGATGTATCTTTTAAAAAGTTCAATAGATTACAGAGGTGATATATTAACATCCAGCAAGTTCTGACATGATAAAACAAACATAGTGTAATTCAGTTTTCAATATGGTACATTCTACGACTTGTGAAGTTATACCTTTTCGTACAATCTTAATTAAATTCAAGCAAATTAGTTGCTACACAAACTCCGTTACAGAGATCACGGTGCAAATCCGAGCCACGTACCGGCGACTCTTTCACAAAGCGAAACAATTCCCAGGAACAAACTGACGAAGCCAGTTAGCATAACAATATTCGTGTCTCGCGAATACACGAGTATATACAGGATTGTTCTTAAATAACTACGTGGCTTTTATGTAAATAACCCCTTCCTGCCCGAGGGTGTGTACTGATATTAAAAAGCTTTTGTTGAGTACGCGAGCACTAGCAGTCATTTTGTCCCTCCTGATTATAGTATAAACAGGATATTTTTGAAACCTATTATACATTAAACTGTTTCCATGATTACTGAAGCAATATGATTTGTATGATAGATTAGGTACTATTCTTAAATCTGTGTTACATTTTGTACTATTTCTTTTGAATAAAGTAGGTACAAATATCATTGTAAAAAAGTTCTGCTATATGTGTGAATATATTTTTGGCGGGCTTTATAGTCAGCGAATCTATTACGTACATAAACACACCTTTGTGAACCAATTATTGTATTCAGTCCCACATGATAGGAGGCAAGCCTTATTGCATGTTAAAAATGACTAAAAAGTTTATTGTTCACATCGTTACAACCTTGACACCGAGCGTCATAAAACTGAAATTTTATGCCAGTATACAATATTAAAAGATATTGAAGTATGAACCAAACAAAGCAAGAATACAACAAGATGAAGCTTAATTTACATTTTGTATATTTAAAAGACAGACTTTGTCATTTACTCAATGACTCGAGGAGACAATATTGACAAAAGACTTTTGCTCAGTAATGCAGAAAATATGCAAAACAAAGTGCGGCGGACTACCAATTTTGTCCTTGTGTGGTCCACTACTGGAACAAATATTACCATATTAGATATGGTAAACTTTCAAAATGAAATATTTTTAATGAGAACGTTAATATCGTTATATAAAATAAATTGGACAAGTCAGTGGGTAATTTGAGTTTTGCTTACATTTTGATTTTGAGAGAACTCAACTTTAAGTTGATCTCGCCCGCTGTAAATTTGTAATATTTTATTTTATTGCAGAAATACCATATAAATATTAAAATAAAAACTATTACTAATATTAGTTGGATTTATTTGTAAGATTTGATGACTTTGTCCGTTTTTACTGAAGGTATTTATTTACTATCAAAACGGCATGAACTTTCAGCCTTTAACGAGGTTTTAGTCGGCAGAATTGATAAATAAAAAAATTCAATTTACTGACGCTAATTTTGAAATGCAACAAACGTGCCTTGAACTCAGACCACCATACTTGAATCGCTTAACGCCGCCGTATGCGTATTGCAAAACCTATTCATCATTATAGTATTATGAATGTTCAGAATAACTCACTAGAGAACGGATGTATTTGAATTCAAAATATGTGAACGGTTTTACACAATATTTCAAAATATCCTTTTCTAATTGTACAAACAAAATCGGGCTTTTTGTCACTATTTGCATAAGTTTCATTTATATATTATTTATTCTTTTATGAGAAGCCTCCATTACAAATAGAATCGTGCCTGAAATTTTTATACCTACCTACGTAATAGTTTGAAAGGATTTTAAAAGATAGAATAACCTAGAAAGCCCGGCTTTTATAATAAAAAAAATACATTATTGTACTTTATATATTTATACATTTTTACTGGAAAGCCGACCCCAACTGAGTTGGGAAAAGGTTCAGAGAATGATGATGACTTGCAGAAATAAACGTGTTCCTCAATTTTCACTTCATAACACACAAGTACACTATAACACATTTCTATTAGTCGAAAAGTTAGATACGAAATCTTAATGTTTTACTCAAAAGTTACGTTCTTAAGTATATGTGTGTGTGTAAAATGTTATGAGTATGAGTCATATTGCAGAGGCAACTGAAACGGTGAACGGTTGCATTAAAAAAAATATATTTCTCGTTAAATATTCTATTAGTTCCAAGATAAATTAGTAAGGAGGATAAATACAAATGGAATGTAGAATAGTATTAAATGTCATCTTTAAAAAAATCAATACAGTTGTAGTTTTGTTGTGTATGTTTACGTTAAGCGCTGCCGTGAAACAAATTAGGTACTACACCACGATGGCAACTCAAAAATGCCGTTGATTGGACAGAAGAAGAAGCCTTACATGCAAATCTCCCGGTTTCGAGTACTTATGATCTGCCCTTTTTTCAATAGTTTATTAATTACGTCAGTTCAGGTCATTCATCCACCTGACCCTTCTATACCCAATATTTCACGAGCTCCGTACTCCTTCATACTACGTGCCCAAACTACCTCACTATACGCTTTAATTCCTCATTACTATATTCTCTTTAAGATCACACCTTTCTTGAATCTCTATATTCTTTTTTTTATCAACTAGCCTTCGTGCGCAACAACCGCTTCTCCACTGCATTCACTCTGCTGTCATGCTTCTCTTCCCATACTCAACTTTCATATTTTAAAATGGGAACTAGTTAAACATTTTTAACTATTTCGGCACTCTTAGAGGAACGCAGTACGACAATCACGCGATTTCCCGCAGCCACCCTCCTTTCAATGTCTCCAACGTGCTTTCCATCCCTTGTTAACAAAATACTCAAGTTCACAAACTCTGTAATGTGGAAATGATGATAAATAATTCGAATTTCATTAACAGGCATGTAGTATGAAAATATCCTCGTTAGTCGTTAACGATTTTAGATATACAAAGAAACTAAGAAAGTCTTAAACTACTGCATGGAATATCGTCCTTACATTGTATGATTTTTTTTACATAATATAAAATTTAAGTTATTAGTTATCTATTTGCTTAGATCTTTTAAACTATTCAATGGATATTAATGCAGTTTTCAGCAATGGGTACATTGAGTGCTTCAAGAGAAAAGTGTGCACAATAATATACAAAAATAGGCATGTATTATACATGCATATAAATTAATATAAGTAAGTATATAAGACATGTTGTTTGGTCCGAAAATATCCCACCGCGTTTTTCCAATAAAACTGTGATAATAGTAGGAGATTGAACATTCACTATACTTTTCGATTAAGTCATAAATACAGTAACAAAGTTACTTATAAACAGCTATTATCGATATCGTGACTAGGCATGCATTCAATAAAATTAATCCACCAATTCAAGATTGATAAAGCAGCTGTATTGGAGTAATTTTTTTTCTTAAAAAAAATATAGTAGGTACGTATACCTACTAATTATAATCAATAATAATCATAAAATATTCAATTTCGTTGCCTTTTCGAGTTTGGCCGCAGCTTTGATTCGCGTTTTCTCTAATTTCGATTTATTTCACGAACTTGCTACTCAATTACATGAGTAATGATTTAATAAACATATTTCGGTTCGATGATCTGTTGATAGCAGTGATTATTTAAAGTTGCTAACCATTTAGCAGCCCACACCATGCATTAAGTATTCCAGTGGTACATATATTTGAATTATTTTATTTACATATTGATTTTAATCACTAGACATATTTTATTCACTATCGAATTCAAATTAAAAATACCTTGGATCGTATTGAATACACGTGGGATTGCTTTACCAGTTAGAGGTCCCCCGACCCGACAACGTTTGAAATATTTATTTCATGCTTTTTCTATACGTTTAGCTTCTTGTGCACACCACCAATCGTAACTATCACTCTTGTATATTTCCGAAAACTCGGTGAAGCCCACGTATTGATGCTTCTGACCGGTCCGACTTTCCAGTATAAAACTGGAATGAAGTCGCCGACGACTGGAACGAGTCCTTCGTCACTAGCGGGATGAACTAAATACGAAAACGGAGGAATGAGTACTGTGACGCAAGTCTATATAAGAACATTTTGACCATATGGCCATACGGTAGCTTAAAATATCAGGCTCTTCTTCATTACTAGTCTTTTGGTTTGATATGAACCTAAAATCATAGCAAGGAAGTCTTTATATGTAAAGAATCCGCGAAAGTAACCTCTATCCCAGATCGCGTAGTTCACGATCGTTCACGATTTAAAGCTTGCGGAAGCCTTAAGTGACACTGAACATAGCCAATGATAATTTAAATCATTCTTAAGTGTTGTGTTAATTAAGTCACGATGATTAAAATGACTGCTAAAATGGTAACTCTCTTAATTAAGTTAGATACTTGTGTAACGATATATTATATATGTATTTATAAACAAGTTTTTGCAATAGTTTCGTGCTCGATATGTGAGTTACTCTTTTTTTTTTAATATTGAAATAACATAATTATCTTCCTTGGAAGAATAATACAGTTAATATAAATACCTAGGTATATAATAAATCGTTAAGAGACTATAAGTCAAGACAAACCAGTAAGTAAATAGTTGATGTTCACCGGTAACAGCCTCTATTAATTACCTAGATTTCGAAGGAATCAGAACATCTTTACCTTAATCTGTTCATTAAAATTTCACGATTAATACGAACGAACAGCTACCAACCATCGAAAATCACTGATCCAAGCACAGATATCAGAACATTATCCCGACACCTTTTCCAAAGTTAATAACGCCTTAATAAGCTAATGTAATTCTGGTTAATTAGACTTTATCACGCTTTTATCTACGAATGTCTCGCGAGCTACGATGTTCATGATTGTATTTAGTAAATATTTTCCTTGATGAGGCTCTTGTCCGATAAGGCCGCATTTACATTTGTTGTGAGACCGGAATCTCCTACTTAGACTAGTCAATGTGTGAAGGGATTATAGCCTACTGTTATTAGCCATCGTGTATAGAAACTGTTTTGTTACTCGTTGGGCTTTTTAAAGTAGACGGATTATAACATTTAAAATGTACATTTTAATGATGCTACATGCTAGTAATAAAATTACAATATTAGTATTACATGTTTTGATTTAAGTAGGTACATTAAATAGTAAAATATATTTAGTTCCTTTTTTATTAATACTCCAGAAATATTAATATTAAACATAGATAATATAATATTGGCTAAATAATATAGGTACATACCTATCATCAAGTAAACAAGCACACATATGTAACAACACAACAATCATTATGTATACTTTATTTTATTTCCATGTGGTAAATTCCCTCGCATATCCCTCGCCGAGGTTAGCGAGGGTGGTTATGTCATCATCCAATGTGCTTCATGTTTTACCGATCTCCCACCTTCCGCATCCAGTCTGCTTGGTCAGCAGACCAACTGGCTGGCGGCGTTGTGCCTTCAGTTTGTCTTCTCGCGTTCACACGAAATATTAAGTATGGGGGCTCTCTAGGCATCGGTATTCCTACATATATTAAGAACATATTCGGTCCTTTTCTATATTTAAACGAGAACATAGATCTAATACCGAAAGGCCCTTGGAGCATTTCGGTATTAGATTCGACCTAGATCTATTTTTCACGAGCACTCATCAACTTAAAGTCAAATTGAGTAAAACATTTTTTGACAGGGTGTAGTACGAACATCAAATGAACTTGTGCTTTCTTCTCTTCTACATTTTGTATAATTGTGACATTTCATATGTACGCACGCCCGCGTGGATGTTGGTTATCGCGACCAAACATACCATATTAGGTATGTCCTTTCCTATATTCTAATAATCGGTAATATAGCTAGTATGTAATATACCTAGTCTGTAATATACCGTACCTAACTATTTCAATGATATCTACCGTCTTGTATATCATATAATTACCAAATGCGAAAACTTGTAATTGGCCATTTTATATTACAATTGTACCTAAATTGTGTTTTAGCTGTAAGTTTTTCTGAAAGAATAAAATAAAATAAAAAAAAAAAAAAAATTGAAGTATAAATACATGAATACAAAAAATTGCTCTTTTGGATTGGTTGGACATGTGTGGCCCTACCAACGTCTTCTTAGCCATCCTCGCCTGCTGAGACAGCTCTTCTCAGACCACTGATTAGCAGGTGCTCTCTCACGTACCGGTCAGTCTTTGTAGCAGTTCCCCTCACAAAGCATACCAATCAAAAATTATGAAGTGAACCCAAAGCTCTAAAGTGCAAACTTAGGACGCTACTCGCAAATCGCTATTTGGATGATGTAGATCGTTATAATCGTTTATCAATTAAAAAAGTAAATATAAAAAGACGAAAGATAAAAGAACAAAAAAGGACTGTTCGCGGGTTCAAATCCCGTCTGGGTTCGTCAATCTAAAAATTTCAATAGTTAACTGCTTCAAAAAAAATCCGTTTATCAAGCCAGTATTTGTTTTAAAGGCGACTTTAAGATTTTTCTTTCTAAGAAGAATTATACCTTGAGTCCTCAACTAAAATTTAGAGCATCAGACAATATTATTATGTCGCTTAAAGTACACAATATAATAACTTAAAGCCCGTTGAGTTTAAACAAAGTGATCCGTAGGATTATTTTTCCTGAGGTCGGTTTTTGTTTCCATAAACATTATTTGCCTACGTCACACGGGGATTACGCTTCACCGCTAGAATAACGATAACGGGAGATAAGAACTATCTTTGTGCTCTGATTTAGAAAAGAATAACTATCTCAAATATTCGTGAGTTTAATTTACATGAGCATTTTTGAGATTAGTAGTTTTGATTTTTGAAGCTTCAAAAAGTTAGTTAAGACTGAGATATTTCGATTTTAATGTTTAGTATATTATTTAATTAAACAAACATAACATAAACTCACGCCTATATCCCTGAAGGGGTAGGCAGAGCTGCACCCACATTTCGCCAGTTTATGTTTCGGTCCCAATGTAACAGGTGGCGAGCCTATTGCCATTAACCGGGCACTTATAAACCTGCGATAAATACACACATAACTTCGAAAACCCTCGATTATTTAATTAATGTGGTTAAATTCAAGATTTTCCATTTGTATGTGTATGTAGCCGATTATTTGGTGTAATTTTAAATGTTTAAAGCCATTCAAAACTGTAAGACGCTGGTCGCGGGTTCGAATTCCGTAGGAGCATTCACTTACCTATCTAAATCAATTGTTTGATGTGTGTCAGATTCGTGATTCAGTATATTCGTGAGTATTGGACTCGACGGTGGACCACGTCTGTAAAAATCCCACCACAAAATGGGTCCACTAACTTTTCACTTTCTATTCAAGGAAGGTGCTTTATCATTAAATTATTTTGATCGTACAGTTATAATGATGACATACGCTTAGACATACTGTAGCCGTCGGCTAACCGATGTTAGGGACATAAATTTTCTGGGACACTTTAAAATAGTTCTAAGCAGAGTGTACTTCTTAGTTAAGAAGTAAAATGCCGCACATGTCGGTCACAAAGTTTATACCTTCCCAGCAAAGACATACCGTTGTGAACTTTATCTTTCAAAAGTATTCACTTCATACAGAGCAAATTAACATGTTGCATTGTAGATTATTGTGCATTATAAGTAAGAAATATGGTTGTGAATAAGAAATAAGTAAGAAATATTATTAAAAAGAAACACCGATTCAATTTAATTAATAATATATTTTTAATTCAATTGAAATAGTTTCACTTAAAATTTTCGACGCTAATCTAATAAAATATGATCAACTTTAAAAAAACTAAGACAGGAGTACCATCTACGTGATACATTACAGTGTTGGTATTAAAGGTTTTATTTTAACATAGGTACATGTGGTGGTTTGAAATTGAGTCACGTTCTAGAAACACGCGAATCCACTTTGCTTGTCTCCAAATTTATGCAACTTTCGAATATAAAAACCTCTCATAACCCCTTCGATGAAAATGTAGTAATAATACTTGTTTTTTGTTTCTCGCTACGAAACTCGGAAAGCGCGAATGCCTGACATTTATGTAGTTGGTATATTTCTCAAATACAATGAAAATTTAAAAAAAATATATATAGGCGATAAATTATGCCCCAATACCAATGATATTTTTATGATACTTACTTTGATACTTTACCATGTAAAGTAGGTAGCCATAGCTCACTGGTGAGGTTTTGTGCTATCAGTGGGAAGACCGAGGACTTAAGTTAACACTGCTATGTGATGGTATTAAACCCTGTTTTGTTTTTTACACTGAGAGCACAGTAACTATCTTAGCCTTCACGACGGCTAACTTTTACTCACCCATATTTTGTGCAATTTATTCTTGTAACATAGAACTGTATCTCTTATATATCCCCAGCTTCAATAATATTAGCAACTAACATTTTAGGAACAATAGTCTAACTGACAGTTTAGTATGTGTCCTAAAATAATAAATTATTCTGGCATTTGTTGTGGCTCAGTGGTTACGGAACTGGCCTTATGATTAAGAGGCCCCGGAAAGAAGGAAAAAAAAACTAAGTAACGGTATTATAAAAAAAACTGTGACGGTTGGACCCCGAAGTTTACTTATTGATGTCGACGGGTTTGGCGAGAATGAATGAAGACCCAATACCGAGAGGGAAGCTTGCCTTGTTTGACTAGCAGTTTAGATTGACTTGTTTCCTAAAAGTAGCAGTGTCATAAGACATATAAAAATACGCTTACGATATCATTGCGAGAGAATTACCTCTGTACTAACAAGTGTGATCATCGTGGAAATAGTGGGCCAAAGTCTAACAATATTGGGAGAGGCCTATGTCCAGGAGGGGACTGCGATTGATTGATGATCGATTGATAAATAAATAATATAATTCTATTAAATTCAGTTGTATGTGGTTTATGGTTATGTATCTATCAACAATCTTTATTTGAACTTAATGAACGATATAGAATCTGATTTAAAACAGAAGTCGTCATTCATATTCTGAATGTTTTAATATTCCAGCTGGAAAGAGATGCACAATATCGATAGTAGTGGGCACAGAAGTGGTGTGTTACGCTCGACCGGTCTGTCGCAAAGGATACACAGTACACACACACTCGCGATGGCATTACTTTGTACTTTTTTATTTAAAAGAAAGCAAGAAAATCTTTTGTACGTTATTTTGTTAACTCTGGGGAGAACTGTTCTGGGATTCACTTTTTTGTTTTATAGTAGGTACTTAAACTATTTATATTTATTTGTAGTTTAATTTAAATCACTACTGGTCTAGAAATAAGATACACAGTAATCATGCCCTTGGAATCCTGTTTTAGATTATATATACACCTCCTTGGGCCCCGGTCTCGTCGGGAAATACATTCATAATGTAGCCCTATAAACCAATTGCATTTTAGAAAATCGCCAAGGAATTTGAGGTACCTACCCAACCTACAACCAACATATCTACTGCAAGGGCATCAAAACCTATAGAGCACTTCCAGTACAGTACCCGTAAACCATAAAATTTGGCAAGAAACAAGGCCTTATACCACAAAACCAAAGAGAAAAGTTCTTAAATCGTAAATATCGCAGCTATGTCCACCTATCAACAAAAACATTTGAGGTATCAAGT
This sequence comes from Pelosia muscerda, assembly GCA_963691645.1. Lineage (NCBI taxonomy): Eukaryota > Metazoa > Arthropoda > Insecta > Lepidoptera > Erebidae > Pelosia > Pelosia muscerda. Next base: position 11,254,285 of record OY829113.1, read on the forward strand.
TTTAATTACTATGAAATACTTAGGTCTGTAACATCTTGAAGTTGTGTAATAATCAACCTTCTTATTCTACGCAAACTAAATATCAAGCCATTTATATAAGTTCGCACTTCAATGTTCAATTCAGATTTGTCCGGAAGCCTCAGTGGGGGCACCCAACTCGCACTTGATCGATTTTTATAGATAATTGTGATTTTAAATATGATTTTAGATATGATCTTTAACTTTGTCACATTTTTGCAATAAAACTTACCGTATAAGAGAACAATGCAAAATACCAATATTTCTGATCTTTGACCTTAGATTGTAAAGGGTCACCCCCTACCGTATGTAGGATTTGAGATAACTTATAGAATGTCAAAATAAAAGTTTATACAAGTTTATGGGTATCTCAAAATCTCAGGTGAATTCCTAAAATGACTGCACTAAAATAGTGTTGCAACTACAGAGATACAATTAGTACTTAGCAGGTACATACGTAGTTATTGTAGTAAGATGATCTAATGTTGATAGAACCCCTTTTCAAAGCAACTATGCATCAACTTGATTGAATTACTCACACACACCAAAATTTGTCCATAGACTAGGTATAAATTTTAATAAATATGACGTAATTTCTTATGTTAGCCATACACGTTCAAGTATATCTGCGCAAGCCTAGGCTTCAGCAAATATAAGGTCATCTCATTAAGTAAAGGCAAAGTTACTTAGTTACTTTTATACATATTCTTCTACTGACATTTTGCTGTGCTTTTTTGCTTCTACTGATATGTCTATGTATAATATTGGGTATGCGGGACCCTAACAACACACATACTCTTTATATAAACATTTTCTACCCAATCCCTTTCTTTCCCTTTCCGTGAAATTTCCACTTTCAACACTGATGCTTTCAAAATATTTTAATAATAAAAGAGTAGCTTATTAGACTGAATTACTTTGATGTATGATTACTTTATAAACACAGCGAACCGTTCAAAACCTAAACGCAACGGTTGTTCTGCATATAATAATAGTCTTTGACCTAAAGACCTATAGTGTGTTGCAATTTGCGCTTATTGGGTAACGACAAAAGACCAATTTCGCATACCTTTGTGTCTCGATGGATCATCGCTCAGCACTTGTCTGCCTGAACGCTTGCATAATCCATTTTGGATAGACATAATTTTATGATTAAGCGCTTCATAGTGCTATTCAACAAACCCTCTATTCACATGTGATTTTCTAAATGAATATTCGTACAACGTCAATCTAGTAATAGATAATAATTTTAGGAAGTTGACATTTTAGTACAATGTCACTTTGTAAAAGATGTCAAACGCGAAGGTCAAGACTGTACGGGATGGAAACTCACTGTGAACGTCCTCTGCCTCAGCTAGGGGAAAAATGACCTTAAGTCAAGTAAATAATTCAAAGTTGTCGTTTCAAGAAGTTATTGTTCTCAGCCTGAGAAATATACTATCAATAGATCATACACCGTAGGCTACCGATGCCAAATAATATAGCGCGTATAACCGAAAAATTAACACAAACTACCTCATTGCAACTTAAAAAGCTGATTCAGAAGATACCTAGATACGAATGCAAAATGTACAGTGAAATCACACTGCTACCATTCAACACTTGCGTCGGAGCGTTGATTACACAGCATGTGTCGATTTATAACCCCAATTAGTCAGGAGACGCGTGCCAGCGACTACGACAACTGACAAATCGCAGCGACTGCTGACTGTCGCACGTGGGTGGCGAGCCTGCACTCCCCTTCAATATAATGTACATAGATTTCTAATTTGAGTATTATTTGTTTTTATTAATCGCAAATATCACTCAATCAATGGTTTTGAATTTGGTTTGAATGATCATAATGGCGTCGTTTATAGGTTAGTAAGTTATTGGCATCTTTAACTCAAAGCAACATAATGTCACCTTTGCAATACGCGTAAGTTGTACGCGCATTTTCCTTTAAGGTATATCCGTGTTTAATTTATTTTCCACATTTTCGTGTATTGTTGTTGTTTATATTTAACCAATTTCAGCTTTATATATTTTTTTATTGATTTCAGCTATTGCAAATGTGACATTAGGTTGCTTTAACTCAAAGCTTCCTTTCACGTGCCTGAAGTCCGCATAGATATAACCCGCACCGCAGCAGGTAAGAATGGTTATGACGAATTCAAACCAACTATATAACCCCCGGGTATATGGGGAGGCGCATTGCACGCCGTCGCTGCTGCCTAATTCTGGTAGGGTGCCAAAGCTCCTGAATGATATTTGTGCAAACTGTCGCTACAATATTCCTGAAGTAGGTGATTGTATGATTGCGCTGTCAAAGTACTATCCTATCCTGTATTTTGACTGCTTTCTACGTCAATTATATAGAAGTTTAGAAGTTCTAAACTAGAGTCGATATTTGGTATGTGCACCCAAACGTGCTGCTGCTGCTGCTACTGCTCATGCTGACTGATCAAAGTAGTATTATTGATTGATATCGGGGCTTGCTTTGATCGGATATACTCAAAGCAGATCGGTCCCTCAAAAGAGGTAAGTCATAATAGGCACTACAGTAGTTCAAACATTCAAAGTGATTACGCGTTTATAGTTTTTATTATTTGTGGCTTCTCAACGGTATTGTCTATTTATCTATTTTGTGCATTAAACTTCAAAAAATAATGGTCACGCAAGCAGGTCTGGTCAAAGCGACAAATCCCTTTCAAAATAAAAAATGTCGGTTATCACTATTTATAATATGTCCGGTTCCACTCAACCAATTGCAGTGAAATAATACAACATATCCAGAAAAAAACATTAAGATTCGCTTATTAACTTATGCGCTCATTGCGACTAAACGAACAAAGCCGTAAGCAGGTAAACGAATATTTCTATATAGGTATGCCTCTTATTTTATTAATTCTCTGGGAATACTTTAACTACATCCCAGTACCCATAGTTTCACAGCAAATGTTCTGATGTCAAAGAGTTAATTATTTATGATTTTTAACAATAGTAATTAATTATAATATCATAAATAAAACTGTAGTTTAATTAGACCTGTATATCTTGCAATTTCTATCAAATAGTTCCGTTACTCCAAGACGTTAATTGGTAGTGCTTGTCTATGCATGTAATTAATTTCCTTGCGATTTACACCGCATGGCTCAGGGAATCGGGCCAAATAAATCCAAATCTATTTAGCTGCAACATTTTCGGTTAATTCTTTACCAAGTGCCCAATTGGTGGCAATAGGCTCGTCCCCTATTGCTTGGATCCAAAAATCATAGCTGACGAAATGTGAGTGTTTATTATACTTCTGTCTAGTTTTTCGGGGATTACGAGCGTGAACGTGATATGTATGTATGTATGTATGTATGTATCTATTTCCGTTTAAATTTGTCAGATAAACAGATCGTCCCAATAATAGATCGGACATTTATCACAGCACATTAGCACGTATATGTATATACCTGCTATGTATGAAATTGGTTGTGCATGCAATCAAAGAACTGATTTGCATAATTACTCCGATAGCGACCAAAATAATTGGTTTCTAATTGCTGTCAATTTGTTATTGAGACTTGATAATTGCTTTAGTACAAAGTACTGATAACTAAATAGGTATGGTGTAGATTATTAATTCGATAAAACTTATCTCAAAGTTTATCAACTATTTTAAATGACAAACATTAAGAAAATGCTATTTTAATTTGTCTGTCTAAATTTTGTTACAGCATAAGTTACTTCAAAGTCACCTAAGTCAGATGAACTAATAAATCTGTAATAGTATCATCAGAGATTTTATTTGGAGCAGAGATTTCAAAGATTATTTTTCATTTTATATTATTTAGGGTGCCTTAATCTCACTTCATTCCGCCTGATGGTAAGCTAAAGGCAAAGTCCGAGATAAAAAATTTACCATTACAAACACGTACAGTGTTATAATGGTGGCGCTCAGCTTAACGGCCTCATCGGATGCTTTTTCACGCCCCGCTTAGAGAACCCGGGACTGTTCTTTACTCGGGACTAAATAAATGTATTACAAATTAGGTATAACCCTCGCCGGGTTATTTACTTACCATGTTTGTTAGTTGTCTTCAGTATCCAATATATCCATAATCACGGACGTACTTGAAAACCGCCGAGTTTGTAGTTGAGCATACCGTATAAACGTATATATTATATATAAATATATATCTAATATATAATACGGTGTGCTCAACTACAAACTCGGTATACTATACATATATCGTTTCTTTCTTCTGCACTCGTTTTTTACGCGCGTCGTCACTAGTATCACTACCTTAGAGCACTACCATGATCAAAACACTTTGTAAATATGTCGACGAGTACTTATTATAATATTTATTAAAATGGCCATGTCAATCTCAAAATATACATTGTATTAAAAAATCGTAGTACGTTTTCCCTTTTACTTGAGTTATAAAACCTAGTTTCTGGCTAAATTTCACGATTCTATAAAAAATACGATCCGTTTAATGGAAAGTGCCCAACAGGTTATGATTCCTTTGAGATTATCTAAACATGCTACATAAACGGCACCTTTTAGTTTTCTAAACTTAGGAGTTGAAGCTTTTATAGCTTCCAATTTGCGCTCTTGAGAAAAAGGTCTTGATCATAGCACTCTGATATAGAGAAGCATAAGAGTTTTATGATTTTGTCAAACAAATAAAAGACGAAGCTTCACTTCGCTTTTTAGACGTATGGAAGTTTATTTTTACCCAAAAAGACAGCCTAAAACACGTATGTAGTGAGCGTATATGGGTGAATTTCAACATCTACGAAATTTTACCTAATTTTGGTGTATTTTTTTGTTACTATATATTTGGATAATATTATTCTATAATCAGGTAGAATACGCATAATAGATGCTTGAAAAGCTAGAAAAGTCTAATTAAGCCCGAAAATTACAAAAATATTATCGACACCTAAATTGTCAATACACCAAAATTGGTATTTTAGCACCAAAATTAGATAAGTCAAATTATGAAGAACTTCTGAGGTGAAATTTTCTTTAATTATCTTATTATTTTTCAAAGATAAAACTAATAAGTCCTTGTTAGTATGCGGTTTGCACAAGCATGTGTCATGAGACTGTGAGCTAGGTCGTACAATCCAAAAAGGGTCGTAATCTCCACCATTACCGGTGAAATTCACGTCCAAACCAGGGTTGAGTTCTACGGGCACTGGCAGTATCATACCCAGGATATTGGGGATACCCAGGACTTGCTCACCAGCCGCAAGAGCTAGTTAACTTGCTGGCTAATCTCTTCGCGGCCAACTCCCGGCTCGATGACTGTGGTGTGCAGCCGCCAATCATTACCAGCTGTGGCCACTCAATGACTGATATTCGTATCAGGCAACGCGACGTTCGTATCACACTGCATACTCGACGTCCGCAAAGCCAGTGGCCCTAACGGTATTCCAGCGGTGGTCTTGAGAAAATACGCAGCTGAGTTGTCTCCAGCGCTAACACGGCTGTATCGGCTCTTTTATTGCTCAGGATCGGTCCCGCGGGTTTAGAAGGAAGCGAACGTTCAACGAGTCCCCAAGAAGGGGGACTGCTCTGAACCCGGAAACTATCGACTCATAGCTGTAACCTTATACATTTGCAAGGTGTTAAGCAGATCATCAACGTACAACTCATACGTTATCTAGAGGATCACTCCATAATTCACGACCATGAGTACGGATTCAGGCCAAAACGTTCAACGGGTGATCTGGCGTACGTCACACATCTCTGGGGTGAGGCCATGGACAAGCAGGGCGAGTCACTGGCCATCAGTTTTGATTTTGCCAAAGCTTTCGATAGGGTCTGGCACAGTTCGCTTCTTTCCAAGCTCCCGGCTTACTCTATATAGGCAGCATCCACTGCTATGCAGATGTCAGCACCCTGCATGGGTGATATTTCGGACAACCCGCGGCCAAGCGGGCTGATACTGAGGAGCAAAGAAGGCAACTTCTCTCTGAGCTTGACGGAAACCTGGATCACATTTCCCAATGGGGCTCCGCGGGAGCAGAGATGTCTTCTGTACAAGACACAAGTTCGTCCTTGCGTGGAATACTGTTCTCATCTCTGGGATAGCTCCGCACAGTATCTACTAGACGCTCTCGATAGACTGCAGCGGCGTTCAATCCGAATCATAGATAGCCCCGAGGTCACCAAAAGTCTTAAACCTCTACAACTACGAAGAGATGTAGCTTCATTGGCAGTCCTCTATCGGCTGTACCATGGTGAGAGTCCTGATGAGCTCTTCCAACTGGTCCCACCGTCTCCCTTTCTACACAGGACAACGCGCGCAGGATTTAGATGTTACCCACATACGGTACAAACAATTCCATCAAGAACCAAGCGGTTCGGCGACTCTTTTCTACGTCACACCATTAAGTCCTGAAATGCTCTGCCAGCACACGTGTTTTGCGGTAGATGCACCGGAACAGCATTCCGGTAGACGTAGGTTGGAATCCTGTTTCGAGCATGAATTCATTTTCTACATTAATTTAATGAAAATATACATAGAATCGCTAAAATAACCCCCAGAAATTATAAATCTAATTTTGGTGTAACTGAGCAATTTTGGTGATTAGTCAAATACCACCAAAATCACCAAAATTAGGCCACCAAAATTAGATTTGTGCCAAATAAGTTGATTTGACAAAATACTATACAGAATATTATATTTACATTACTATTATTTTGAACAAATACGGGACCCTTACGCTATACATTATGTATTTAAACAAATAACGAGCTTCAAACGTTTTAAATTATCAACACAAAAATTACCGAAATGTTGTCCGAGGGGCTTACGAGAGTATTACTTTCGTTTTTAGCAGGTAATCGGAGCAAGCTGGTACACCACTGGGACTGGTGCGTGACAGTACATAACTAAATGATTCGAACGATGATAGTAACGTCCCAGTATCTATTTTCAGTACGATTCACGGTATGATTTTATTTTTGACACCAAAATTTGCAACTTATCGCGGACGGACCTTATACATTTTTTATAAGATAAAATATAGCACTAAATACTTGACTTAAATACTCAAGGGGTAGAAAAGCTAATACATAATAAAAATAAAAATAGGTATATCCTGTAAACTGACGGTGTGTTGATTGGGATGTGATTTTTCTTTATAAAACAGGTTGTGGACGCGCCACCAAACTTATATTTTATGTGGGAAATCATTTTTTTAATAATTATTAAAATAATTTCTTGTAACTTAATGTGTATGACTTTAATAAGATAATTAATTGCTTTCTTATACAAAAAAAAGATTTGCCGTATCTGAACTTTAAGGTATGATTTTCAGTGCCGCCGCCTCATTTTTACGTTTGAGAAATTCACCCATATAGCGCATTTTGAGCACATTTTGGGTCCACAATTCATGTCTATACCTATAAACTAAGTATGATCGTTTATCCCTATTGAATGGAAGTAAACTAATAGATTCGTGTGTATGATCCCTTTTATTATAGCTTGCGTGGTGTAATAGACAACTTAATCACTAGGTACAGATAGCAGTACAAACTTTTATGTATGGTGCCAAGTCGCACGATCGTGCGAGATTTTTTCGTGCGAGATGACGCTTGGCATCTAGTGCGAGTTCAATTGAGCCGTACAGGCTTGTATTTATCGTGTGAAAAATCCCTACGGACCCCCCTTTCCCGCCAGACCCGGTTGGGGAGGTTATGCCGGACTCGAACCGACTAAAATGCACGCTGTCTTTGGGTCTGTAGTTGCTGCAGTTGAGATAGTAGCCAACATATCCCTCGCACCCCAGCAGACCCGAGGTCGTCTCTTTCGAGATAACCCTCGTCTAGCCACGGGTATAGGTAGGCGCACTTTGCGCTGCCACCGCAGACTGCTTCTGCTAAGATGACAAGCGTGAGCCGTTCAGGCTTCAGAGCATGCCAAACAAAAATACATACTTGCATTCCCTCGAACAACATTACCTCCTTCTGGTGCAGTCGGGTAAGAAAATACGATAAAATAAAGACATACCTAAGCCATTCTGTCATCTTTATTGTATCGTATATAGGAGATAAGATCCGAATTTATAAAAAACTTAGGATTAGTTCTTCCATTAGCTAATTTTAATATGTATTTTATTTTGCACATTAGCTTTAATTATTGCTTGTAGTACAAGATCCATAGCCAAAACAAAAGGAAACGACTCATAACTAGATAGCAAGAAATATAGCAAGTGGGAGGATTCGATGGCGTCAAGCTATAAACTACAATTTGATACATAAATTGTGTTAACTTAAATAATATTATATAGCTTCCTTTGCTGTAACTATTCTCATTAGTATTAATTGACCGATAGATAAAAAATAGTAAATAAATCTCTGTCATTAAAATTTACAAAGGTAATTTAAACAACCAGTATTCTCCATCATTACTAAAGGCAACGAAAGATTACAGGACGGAAGTATTTAAACATGAGCTTTAAATATGGTAATCTGATCGCTTAAGTTAATTTAACAACAATTCTTACAAAACTTATTAACAGGTTAGAGTCGGAACATTTGTTGTATTCAAACCAAAATTTTACTTAATAGGTATAATGTGAACTAGTATAATTATTCACTTTTGTCAAACCTTGGTAATCATATTAGCTCTTAGGTAATTGTAATGGTTATCGTAACTTCGCACGTTAAATTTCTACGCGCATTACGGGAGTGGTTACTTGAGCAAAGCTTTTACGACACTGCAGATTTCTTGAAGGGCAGTTCTTGCCGTTTCGGTGCGCATTGATTGGGAAGCATTGTTTCACATGTTGTAATTGATAATTTATTTGACTTTGAAATATTTAGCTTATTATGATTGTACTATTGCTTGCTACGATAATTTAATCTTGTTGACTGCTCCTAACATTTATGACATATTTTGTAATTTTGACATCTCGATTTTGACTTATATTAACTTTGACATGTTTGCTTAAATTTTCATGTTTATTTTAATATCTATGTCTCAATATAAATTCGACATTTTGATTTTGACTCATTTTAGCTTTTGACATGTTTGCCTTAATTTTTATATTTAAATCAATTCCTTGGCCACAATAATTGTCACAGCCGCTAGTTTTAAATTAAATTTATAAATTTTATAGACAATGTTGCATGCGGAAATTTCTGTGAGACATGCTGTACACCATGATAATAATCTAACACCTTTATAACCAGAGATGTACAAAATACTTTTCGAAAAGTATTTAAATACAAAATGCAAATACTTTTTTAATATAGTATTTCAAATGCAAGATACAAAATACTTTTGCCTTTTGTATTTAAATACTAAATACAAAATATGTATTTTCAAAATACTTTATTAAAATAAAATACTTTATGGTAAAGTTACTGGTTTTCTATATTTATAAAAGATTTTAAAATCACAAGATTTTCAAAAAGAGCATCTGACATGTTGCGTCTGTGTGGACGCATAATCGTACCGGTTTTTTATAAATAGGTATATTTTTCTATTTCTGTATTTTTATTTGTCATTTATACATTTATAAATTCATAATCACTTAAATACGAATCGTTAAAATAACGTCTCATTGCCTAAGCGGCATATTGTTTAAATACAATTTGTTTTGGCATTTTTTTAAAGACATTTCGAACAACACAGAAATAATGAAATAGCAGCAAACACTACAAAACGTAACAGTGACTTTGAGGATTGTCAAGAGGGTTCCCTCATATATTATTGGTCAGGTTTTATATGCATTTTGTTTCATCTGTCATTTTGCGCATAGACTTTCAAACACTATACTTTGTAAAATGTAGCTTGGGTCCTATGACAGCTGTCAGTGAAATCCCGCACATGAAGTCTTGAATTTTCTAATAATGAATGTAGTAGCTGTCAATGTCATACTTTATGGGCATACCGAGTTAATTAGTGATGGGCGATGAATCATCGTGACCTATTTTGAATGAAGCTTAATTTAAAATTGAAATTAATATAAGAAAAAAATAATTAGAATTTAATCTTATTGCTTAGGTATTTTAATATCATAATAATATTTATATTTCAATATACTTGATCCTAAATAATATTGAGTAAATAAAATCTTACATTCAATCCATCAACGCCCTGAACCTGTTTTTGGATTTTGTAAGAAGACACGCCGCGTTTGGCTGGTGGGTCATGATAAAGGCATAAGATACACGCGGCAACATCTTGTTTGATATGAACTTCCACTGATCCACTCCACTCATTCTCATCAGTACGAGTGCCGACGCCTTGTACTTGACGCCATTACAATTGAATACATAATACAATTAAATTAAACCTAATTATATGTAACATGCATCAATAATAGCTGGTAGTATCGATATTTTCATCGAATTTCGGACATCCCTATGAACCTAATTTTGACATCTGTCATAGGACCCAAGCTATATTTTACAAAGTATAGTGGCCATTTTTTGTTTTTACTGAATCGCGGTATGCTTTGCTTTAGAAAAATGAAGCTAAGAATAAAAAAGTATTTTGTATTTTACAAACCATTTTACAAATACAAAATACGTCTCGAATAGTATTTCAAATAAAATACAAAATACTTTTTAAAAAAAGTACTTAAGTACAAAATCCAAAATACGTATTTTGTATTTTGTATTTGTATTTTAAATACAAGTATTTCAAATATGTCACAACTCTGTTTATAACTAACCATGTTTCGTGCAATAAATGGATTTATTATTATTATTATTATTATAATAGACTGGTTAATAACTAAAATAAAATTCAAAAAAAATATTGTGGCTGATTTTTTTTTATTTCTTAAAGAATTTCTTGGATTGTTTTTGAAAGCCATCATCAAATCTGCAAGAAATTTAAATGTCGCCTTTTAAAAATTTTGACGAAAATAATAATAAATATTGCAAATATGTTCACAAGCAAACATAAAAAATATAAGCATTCGAATTGGGAACCTTCTCCCTTTTTAGAAGTTGGTTGAAATTACATTAGTACTTTTCAATTCTGACTGTACGTGTCTTAGTTAAATATTACCTTTCATTATTCTCAAATAAATTGTTGGGAACGAGCTTAATTTGATCGGAGCAAAGATTAAACCTCGCTTTGCTAAAGCCACTTAGAAGCTGATTAATAAAATAACTTATTTACTCACAATTTTCCGCTGTGTGGCTGCATGCAGTAAACTGTATAGAGGAAGTTCTTTGGTCGGTTTTACAATAAATAAGTAATTTTATATCTTGAATGGTTAAGACTTTTAAAGTATATTTGAAAACCACTGTATGTGACGAATTTTCATCACCACCATAGCGGTGATAAGCAAGATTCTATTCCTTACTGGTCCGACCTGCTAGAAATGAATCTGGATTAACACTTTGGATAGCTAAGCCTGGGAAAGTTCAGGAATATGTTCCTTTGTTGCCAGGGATGCGCCGAACGGGATCAAAATTCCACAGGAGTGAAGCGTGGGCTTTTACGAATATTACCAAAATACTATAAAACGCTGATTCACATTTTTCAATTACATACAATTAGTAAATCAAAATGATAGTTACCGATATCATTATTGGTATCGTACTTTAGAATTGTTTGAAAGTTGAAAAATAACTGTTTTTCGTAACTATACTTTGTAAAATGTAGCTTGGGTCCTATGACAGCTGTCAGTGAAATCCCGCACATGAAGTCTTGAATTTTCTATTATTGAATGTAGTAGCTTTCAATGTCATACTTTATGGGTATACCGAGCTAATTAGTGATGGGCGATGAATCATCGTGACCACATACTATGAACTATCCATATTTTGAATAAAGCTTAATTTAAAATGGAAATTATTATAAGAAAAAAATAATTAGAATTTAATCTTATTGCTTAGGTATTTTAATATCATAATAATGTTTATATTTCAATATACTTAATCCTAAATAATATTCAGTAAATAAAATCCTACATTCAATCCATCAACGCCCTGAACCTGTTTTTGGATTTTGTAAGAAGACACGCCGCGTTTGGCTCTTGAGCCATGATATAGGCATAAGATACACGCGCCAACATCTTGTTTGATATGAACTTCCACTGATCCATTCCACTCATTCTCATCGGTATGAGTGCCAACGCCTTGTATGCTACGTATATTCCGTTCTCATTACAATTAAATACATACATACAATTAAATTAAACCTAATTATATGTAACATGCATCAATAATAGCTGATAGTATCGATATTTTCATCGAATTTCGGATATCCCTATGAACCTCATTTTGACATCTGTCATAGGACCCAAGCTATATTTTACAAAGTATAATTAAAGAATTTCAGTACGTCAATGTACCTACATACTTATACCTTGATTTTTTTATTAATATTACATGAATTATCCTTCTGATTCAGAAACTTCACGGTCATCGCACCGCTCACCATAGGCAGGAAATTCATTCACGTATGATACGATCGCAAACGGAGCGCAATTCACCTTCATCCCGCGCATCCGGTTTTTCCAAGCGACTACAATCTGGGGTTCTTCAAAGAATGAAAGTTCTTATAAGAAGGTTTCCACAGGGTCGGCAGTACGAGTGTGACGCCCGTGGTGATGCAAACGTTCATACGGTACCTATACGTTTATACGGTAACTACTTTTCGTCAGATGAGCCGTATGCTTGTCTGCCACTTCAGTGGTATAAAAAACAAAGAAACTTCTATGGTTATTTCGAGTCACATAATATCAGCGAACTATAATAAAGTGAATAGAAAACGATAACTTTTACATTAGCAGTTAACGTGATAAATCAGACATTAATCACTTACAATGGGCTCCAGAAACAGTCAATTTAAATGAGGTCAATTTATTTTTTAAACACTTTTAAATTCAAATTAATAGTCAGCTAACGGTTGGGTTTTTCTCTAAGTTAGAGGTCCCAAAACGTTTCTCGAAGATATCTTTGAATTACTAAAGAATTTAAATATTTATTCGGCGTCGGATAAAGATGGATGTCATTCGTCTATTACCCACGTACGGTCGATGGAACTAAAGAAGATGGATCGAGATCGAACGATTTATATCAATTTGTAAACGATTCCATTCCATCCTTTTCCGGTTGATCTAAATACCTAGTAGTATTTGTTTTATTTATATATCTTATGTAATCTGGGCGTTTGTCTTACGATTGGGAAACATGAGTGAAATTTTGCTGATTTCATCGAATGGTTTAGGATTTTTAAATAAAAGAAATAGTGGTTGGTAATGATCATTTATTATGGATAAATTATTGAGACTAATTTCCCAAGATTTATCTGAATTCTGTTATGTAATAGGATTAACCATTTCTCGTTTTAAATGTCAGTCACAATTCCTCGAGTGCAAAATGTTGTATCAAAAGGACAAAATGACTATCGGCAGCGGGGTGTCGCGCACGACACCCTGCACTTTGCCTAATGCTATTAGGATTGGGATTTGCCAGCATTCGCTGTATATAAATGCATATATTACATTCACATTGACACATAACATATAAATGTTTTAAATACTAATTTTACACGAGTCAGAGGGTAAAAATCGTGATAGAACCATACGTTTCTCTGCTTGATTTGCACCTCATAACCTGGACTCGTGATTCCAAACAACACTATCTACCTGAGTTGAAGTTTTTCGAAATTCCATTTTCAAACTGAATTTTGACTTTCTAATTATGGCATGTCGTGCAGTTTGTGAGAACAACGAAGAATTTACCATCTATTAATCATAACGCATCTAAAAATATTATAATCCATCTAAAAATATACTATTACTGACAATATTCACATCTCATCATCTGCCGGAGGACCGATGGTAGCTGGAGCAAACGAGTTCTCGAGTGGAGACCGCGAGAAGGCAAACGGAAGGTAGGACGCCCCCTAGTCAGATGGACTGATGACCTGAAAAAGGCGGCTGGGACAGACTGGATGGGGAAGGCGGAGGATAGGGAGCAGTGGCGCACATTAGGAGAGGCCTATGTCCAGCAGTGGACTGCGATAGGCTGATTGATTGATTGATTGACTGACAATATTGAGTAATTTATATTAGGTATATTTTTTGTATATACTTATATAATCATATTATTATTAATAAAATTTTACTTCTATTTACTCAAATAGGTTATACATCCATATGAGACATTATATTTGTGGGAATGAATTACCTATTATTGCTACAGGTGTTAATTTTTGTTCTGTAAAATACTTTTAGGCTTCACTGTGTTATTAAAAAGTACTTTTATATACATACAGTAATCTCGTTCGGTCGTCTGTCCATCCGATTCCTATTCTGACTAGATTCTGTAGACTCTAATCACTAAGGTTAACAAATACTTGTATGCAAAATGTTAGAGCTCTCGAATATCGCGAATGGTCTGACACGCCACTCCCGCGCAACTAAGCGAAGTTGCGTGTACCACTGTCAAATTGAACTATTTTATAGGGCTTTTTATTCGAACAACAGTATATATTTAACGAGAGCACGGTTTACAAGGATTCAGTTTTACACCGCTTTATATAAGCGAGTATTGTTAATTGTTTTGGTGCATATAATATTATTCAATTAAAAGTAGTAAAAAATAAAAGCGGCTTAATAAGTCAATAATTCGTAAAAATCACTTTATATTATGCTGCTTTCTACATAAACGGTCCTTTGAAAACAATATATTGTAACGCAAAATTGTTAGTGGCGTTAAAATTTGATTTCGGTAAACAATACGTTGTACCTATGACGACATCTGTAGGGTTTGGGGGGAACTTTTCATCGATCACCAATTCGGTATTGATGAATGGTTTCCCAATCTGACAACAGATGTCGCTAGTATGTTTACCTATTTCAAATAGAATTATAATATCGTGATAGGTTAAATTGTTTGTGATATTTTATTCAATCATATAGCTTAATGTCTTTAATTTAAAATTGTCATAATCTAAATTCCTAGTTGCCCAAATTAATTTAGTCACGGCGAGAATGTCTTTGGTTTCGTATTATCTGTGGATCAGTATTTTTTGTTTCGCGATTCGATCAGGTGAACGAATAATTCGTGATATCAGATTCATCTACTAGAATATTCCATGAAAAATGATATAAATACACCCCTCCCGGTGGATGCGAACACCTCTGATAATTACTCTGAAGATTAAGCACGAAACTCTGTTCGTATTTCATTGATTTTTCTGATAAGTTGGAACTCTGAATTATATGTACCTACCTACATATAAATTAAATATCTTAGACTCTGTGCATCTTTCCCGGACTTCTCTGGTAAGATTTCTTAATTTATCTCTCTGTTCTTAGTCTTTATATCTGTGTCTTTCGTTTGCGTCAATGATATACTTAGGTCTTTTTGGTATTCTTGATGCAGGGTCCCAAGGTTTAGCGGACAATATTAGTGACCTATCTACATTTTTGTGATTCCGTTGTTGGAGTCCCTGTTCGGAACAGCTGTCCCTTCGTTTGGCTCGCGGCAGTGCGGGCAGTTGCTAGCAGAACAAGCCGACTACGCAAGCCGACAACCGACGCCAGGGGAACCATCCGAAGAGGAGTGCCAAAAGGTCACGTAATCGTAACTTGTACAATAACTGTAACTTCATATACCCGCTACCTTGAGTTGTAATTACGAGATCAGCTGTGTGCTACGAGGGAGGCGCATAAGCATCTTATATTGTATTTACATTTCTATATCTCTGTGCCTGTGACCATTCTACTTTATGTATAACTGTGTATCCTACTGAATATATGCATGTATAAAATCTTAGTGTGGTTTCATTAAGGGTATCTGGAGCACGCACCCACTATCTCCACTCTGCAAGAAAAGGCGCCCAAGAGTCTCTGTCGTAAGCTCTTGCCTGGGTTAGCCGGTGGAGTAGCTGGGGAATTTCCCAGGTTACACAGTGGCGCGGCCAACGTACGGGCAGTTCAAGAATTCCAGTACCCACTGGATTTCTCTTGGTTCTGTGTGTGTGTGTGAAAGACGCCTTTAATGAATTCAAACCTACTATCCGTCTGATACTCTCCAAGACGTTAATTGGTTGTGCTTGTGCGGCTAAGCACGTAATTAATTTCCTTGCAATTTACACCGAATAGCAAGGAAACGGGTCAAAATTTTTTTTCTAAATTATAAATAGCTGCTACATTTTCGGTAAAATTCATATTTCGGCATACCTTCGTATTTTTTTTTTTTTCTTTTTTCTTTTTTTACTGGTTGCTGGTTGGGTTGGATATATATCATCTCAGTAGTTTGTCCCGAATTTTAAATAAAATTAATATACATGCATATGTTTAACTTTGTGTTTTTTCTGAATTTAACTTGTAATTGTTATCGACATTTTCTATAAGTGCCGATATATGTAACTCTGTGTAAGGTGGTTTCCATTCGGAATTACCATTTTTTTTTTCTTGTTAACCTTGGATCAGTATAGTAGCCGGTACTTATACTTGCTACCGTACATTTTGCTCTTAGCCTTTTAACTGTTTTTTAATTTTTTGTAATTTCATTTGTACCTATACGTACGGTACAATTTTTTTTGTGTATATTTTTTCAATATTTTAGTAATTGTCTGCAGGGCGGTACATCTCGGGTACCTACCCGCCATTGGAGAATTATTCTCAATTGGAAATTAATTAATTATTAATTATATTATTAGGAATTGTCTGCAGGGCGGTACATTTTAGTTACCTACCCGCTAATGAAAATTGTTTTATGCTGAATTTTTTTATACCTATATTATTAACATAGAAGGGTACATTTACATACTGTCCGTTCAATTGAATACCCTCTTGGATTTATATCCATTTAAACTTTCGTTAAATAACGGAATTGTTAGTTAAATTTTATTTTTATATTCTATTCACTTAAAGTTCATTTCTTATAAGATGGCAAAAATGCACCAGTATGTAAACTATTTAAGAAAAGATGAGCTGTCTAATGAGTTGTCTTACATGGGCATTTCAGCGGATCCTGAGGCTACGGTTGTCAGCTTGCGTAACGAATTGAGGACGGCATATCGGCTAGTTCGCCGTGGAAGTCTGAAGCCTAACACCACGAAGTCCACTGATGCTGCAACTGAACGCACTGTCTGCGAGCCAAAAGTGAAGGAACTCGAGGATTTGCTATCGTCAGGTGACTTTGATGCCGATAAAAATAGTCGCACTAGGGCTGCTGTTAGGGCTAATTATCTCTTAACTAGGCTAGCTCGTTGTGGGTTAGATTGTTCTGAACTTGTTAGTATTCGCAACAGATTAGTTAAGATTGTGTCAGTAGCTGAATCGAATAGTGACTCAGAATCTGAGGTGTCAGATAATGATGATCGCGCTTCTCGTGTCCGAGTTGAATATACCTCACCTGCGATGAGAAATGAACGCTCGATGCGGGGTAGCTCGCAAAACATTAACTTAAGCAATGATAATTTTATTTATAGGGAACGTCCTATTAATCTAAATAGTTTTAATTTAAAATATGATGGATCTACTTGTGTACGTGTTTTCATTGAGAGACTGGAAGAACTCCGGTGTGCTAGGGAAGTCTCCAAATCAAAGGTTCTCATGGCTTTCTCTGACCTATTGGACGGACCAGCTTTGTCTTGGTTCCGCACCAATAAAGCTAACTTTATGTCTTATGAAGACTTACTAATCGAATTAAGAGACACCTTTGATATTCCCGATTACGATTATCGTTTACGGAATGAGATTAGGCAACGTACCCAAGCCCGTACCGAGTCCTTGGTGAACTACATCTCCACAATGCAGGCCATGTTCTCTAGACTAACTTGTAAAATGCCCAGTGAAGAACAACTGGACATTCTTATGCATAACATTAGACCTGACTACATGAAGGAACTAGCCCTTCATGAAGTCAACACTATTGATGATCTAAGAAGGTTAGGAAAGCGTTTGGAACTTGCGCGTGCTAGGGCTGAGGCGTTCCACGAGCCAGTCTTGGACAAATTTGAGATCTCCTCTGACTTACATTCTCAGAAAGCAAAGGGCACACCAAAAGCTACCAAGCAGGTCTCTGCGGTGGACAGCTCGGCAGCCTCGCACGAACGCAAATGCTTTCGTTGCGGCGGCAGCGATCACACTGCGTATAACTGCTCACAATCAAGGGAGTTGGTGTGTTTCCGATGTGGTCTCAAAGGAGTCAAGTCACCCGACTGCCCCAAATGTACGTCGAAGTCAAAAAACGCGTAGGCCAGGGCCTTATTAAGACATTCTCAAGCTCTGTGTCTGAGTCTTCTTCTGATAAGGTCCTGTTTACTAAACGGGATAACGATGTTAGACCGTACTTAGTTGTTAGGGTTTTAAATTTAAATGTTCTTGGTCTTCTTGATTCCGGTGCCTCCTGCTCCGTGCTAGGAAAAGGTGCGCACCGTAGCTTCTTAGATTTAGGGTTTGAACTAGAAAGTGTCAACCCAAATTTTAAAATTACAACTGCAGACAGTTCACATTTGAAATGTCTGGGTTCTATGTCCTTACCCTTAGAATACAACTCTGTTATCAGGGTACTTAAGTTTTATGTTGTACCAGAAATAACTACCTCAATGATATTTGGAGTAGACTTCTGGCAACAATTTCAATTAGGTGATAGATTAATTTCTCAAAAAATTAATATGAATAATTTTAGTGATAGCTGTCCTATTGAATCTTTGTCTCTTCACAGTGGTCTCGAGGATTACAACAACCTGACCGAGGATCAGCGGTGTGTAATGAACGGGATCATTGAAAAATTTGAGTCAATTAATACGGATAAGGTGGGCTTAGGTCGAACTACGCTTGTGCATCACGTCATAGACACGGGTGACAGCAAGCCGATCAAGCAGCGGTATTACCCTCTCTCACCTCTCAAACAGAAGGCTCTGGAGACGGAGTTGGACCGGATGTTGGAGATGGGAGTGGTGTCACCATCACAATCCGCGTGGAACTCACCCGTGGTTATGGTGGAAAAGGCGAACGGTGATCTAAGGCTGTGCTTAGATTCACGTAAGCTTAATGCTGTTTCCAAAAGTGATGCTTATCCCTTACCGTACATCAATCAAATTTTAGACCATCTTAATAATGCTAAATATTTGTCCTCTATTGATTTAAGTGCAGCGTATTGGCAAATCCCGTTCGACTCTGCCCAGTCTGCTGAGAAGACTGCGTTCACGGTGCCGAGGCGGGGTTTGTTCCAGTATAATGTAATGTGTTTTGGTCTTGTCGGAGCTTCAAGTACGATGCAACGACTGATGGACCGCTTATTCGGCCCGGAATTCGACAACAGAGTGTTTTGCTTCCAAGACGACATAATCTGTGTGGCCAACACCTTCGAGGAGCATGTGGATCTCTTAAATAGAATCTATCAGCGACTCAAGGATGCGGGCCTAACGATTAATATGAAGAAATCACACTTTTGTCGAAGTGAATTAAAGTACCTTGGTTACTATGTGGATAGGCATGGACTACGTACTGACCCCGGTAAAGTCGAGGTCATCCTCAACTATCCCACACCTTCTAACTCGAAGGATGTCAAACGTTTCCTAGGTATGGCCGGCTGGTATCGTCGTTTCATTAATAACTTTTCTAAAATTAGTAAACCTCTTTGTAAACTCACCTCTAAAAATGTAAATTTTATTTGGACATCTGAAGCTGAGGAGGCTTTTAACCTTCTCAAGTCAGCTTTGGTCTCTGCTCCTATATTGAAAATGCCTAACTACTCTTTACCGTTCCGTATACTAAGTGACGCGTCAGCTTACTCAGTTGCTGCTGTTCTGACCCAAACACACGATGGTGTGGAACACCCCATCGCCTATTGCAGTCGTTCTCTTAATAAGAACGAGGTGAACTACAGCACAACCGAGCGAGAGCTTCTGGCCGTGATTTTTGCGCTGGAACAGTTCAGACAGTATGTGGAGGGACAGAAGTGCACTGTTGTCACTGATCATGCCTCACTACTGTGGTTTCACAAGCTCAAAAATCCTACAGGTCGTTTAGCACGTTGGAGTATGCGACTCAGTCAGTTTGACTTCGACATAGAGCACCGTAAGGGAAAAGATCATGTAGTACCTGACGCTCTATCTCGCATAAAGATTGACTCCATCGATGCGAGCTCCACCAATGACCCGTGGTATCTTCACACCATGGAGTGCGTGCGTAGGAACCCAAGGCATTACCCTAACTTTAATATTCGTGAAAATTTGTTATATCGATTTTCTAAAAATAAATATTCTTTGACTTCAGATTTTGATTGGAAGTTAGTAGTACCTCAAGAGGACAGGCTAGCACTCCTCACCAAATACCACGGTGACACGCTTAGTGCCCATGGTGGTGTTTGGAAAACACATAAGAGGTTGTCTTTGAATTACTACTGGCCAAAGATGTACAATAGTGTCAAAGACTACGTGGGAAATTGTGAGGTTTGTAAGATGTATAAACCCGTAAACACTTCGCGTCCTGGTCTAATGGGAAGTGCGAAGCGTGTATCTAAACCTTTTGAAGCTATTTCGTGTGATTTACTTGGACCTTTTCCAGTGTCAAGCAACAGAAATATTCATCTGATCGTTGTTTCGGACTACTTTAGCAAGTATGTCATGCTGTGTCCTATAAGGATTGCAACAGGCGCTGCAGTAGCGAGATTCATCGAGAAGAATGTGTTTCTAGTTCATGGAGTTTGCAAGACTATCTATATTGATAACGGTCCTCAGTATGTGAGCAAGCAATTTAAAGATATGTTAGCTAAATATAATGTTCCAAACGTATACTATAGCCCGCGTTACCACGCTCAAACTAATCAAGCTGAACGAGCGATTCGAAATGTAGTTCAGGCCATCTCATGTTATGTGAAGACTCAGCACAAAAAGTGGGATGAACATCTTGTTGAGCTGCAGTGCGCTCTAAACACTGCAGTAAACGAGGCTACTCGATTCTCTCCCTATTTCTTAGTACACGGTAGGGAATTTATAGGTGATGGAGTTCTATATAGACAGTCTGACATAACCTGTCATCCGGACTTAGTCTCCATTGATGAGCCCTCAGCCTTCGGTGCCAAACTGAAAGAAATGCAACACATTTACGATCAGGTGAGGAAACATTTGATTTCGGCTCACCAGCGTAATGAGAAGTATTATAATTTCAGGAAAAGGCATGTCGAGCTGAAAGTTGGTCAAATTGTTTACAAACGGACTCATTATTTATCTAATAAAGCTAAACATTTTACCTCTAAACTCGCTCCTAAGTTTACTAAGTGTGTAGTGTCTGCTAAACGTTCCTCTTTAGTGTATAGGTTAGCAGATTTGGATGGTAAGGACTTAGGCGAGTATCACATCAAGGACATTTTAAAATACACTGATGAGAATCAATCTGCGGTACCTTCTCTGCCTAGCGTCAGCGCTATTTCATTTCCGTAGCACTGTCGATTTATACTTACTTTACCGCGACTCGATGAAGTATGACCTTGTTGCTGTAGCTTGGGTGTCCTCGTATGGGACATATTATTTGTTAGGTACACCTCATCGAGTTTTCGTTTCTCATCCTCCTCTTCTCTGTAGTTGTGTTGCATATGCGACCATCTGACTATAGCAGTTAAGGAGAGTTTTCTTTCTAGTGGTTTAGGGCATTTAGACTTAAAGTAAAAGAGTCTGTGTCAATATTTGCCTCTAGTTAGTTCTTAGTAGTTCTGTTTTGTACTTTGATCTGTTCTTTTTTTATTCGTTCTATTTTTAACTTGTTAGACTTTTGACTTGTTTTATTCTGTTGTGTATTCCTTGCGTTACTTGTCTGTCCACACAAGTAATACTTTCAAGGGGGGGGATTGTGTAACGCAAAATTGTTAGTGGCGTTAAAATTTGATTTCGGTAAACAATACGTTGTACCTATGACGACATCTGTAGGGTTTGGGGGGAACTTTTCATCGATCACCAATTCGGTATTGATGAATGGTTTCCCAATCTGACAACAGATGTCGCTAGTATGTTTACCTATTTCAAATAGAATTATAATATCGTGATAGGTTAAATTGTTTGTGATATTTTATTCAATCATATAGCTTAATGTCTTTAATTTAAAATTGTCATAATCTAAATTCCTAGTTGCCCAAATTAATTTAGTCACGGCGAGAATGTCTTTGGTTTCGTATTATCTGTGGATCAGTATTTTTTGTTTCGCGATTCGATCAGGTGAACGAATAATTCGTGATATCAGATTCATCTACTAGAATATTCCATGAAAAATGATATAAATACACCCCTCCCGGTGGATGCGAACACCTCTGATAATTACTCTGAAGATTAAGCACGAAACTCTGTTCGTATTTCATTGATTTTTCTGATAAGTTGGAACTCTGAATTATATGTACCTACCTACATATAAATTAAATATCTTAGACTCTGTGCATCTTTCCCGGACTTCTCTGGTAAGATTTCTTAATTTATCTCTCTGTTCTTAGTCTTTATATCTGTGTCTTTCGTTTGCGTCAATGATATACTTAGGTCTTTTTGGTATTCTTGATGCAGGGTCCCAAGGTTTAGCGGACAATATTAGTGACCTATCTACATTTTTGTGATTCCGTTGTTGGAGTCCCTGTTCGGAACAGCTGTCCCTTCGTTTGGCTCGCGGCAGTGCGGGCAGTTGCTAGCAGAACAAGCCGACTACGCAAGCCGACAACCGACGCCAGGGGAACCATCCGAAGAGGAGTGCCAAAAGGTCACGTAATCGTAACTTGTACAATAACTGTAACTTCATATACCCGCTACCTTGAGTTGTAATTACGAGATCAGCTGTGTGCTACGAGGGAGGCGCATAAGCATCTTATATTGTATTTACATTTCTATATCTCTGTGCCTGTGACCATTCTACTTTATGTATAACTGTGTATCCTACTGAATATATGCATGTATAAAATCTTAGTGTGGTTTCATTAAGGGTATCTGGAGCACGCACCCACTATCTCCACTCTGCAAGAAAAGGCGCCCAAGAGTCTCTGTCGTAAGCTCTTGCCTGGGTTAGCCGGTGGAGTAGCTGGGGAATTTCCCAGGTTACAATATTTTTCTTATATTGACTAGGAAGGACCTATTTTTGTTTGGTTCTTTAAATTTTTACTGCATAATCTCAATTCAATTTTTTTGAGGTTTTTAAGCACCGCGCACTTACAAAGAAACTTAATTTTTATGTACACATAAACTAGTAACAAATAGTGGGCTTAAATAAGGTAATAAACTTAGTTGGAATGCTTAAAGCCGTGTGGATTACACTATACTCTTCTATTACGATAAGAAGTGCTTTATGGGCAGTCAACGATGTATGTCATTATTGAGGACAATTCTAATGTGCTGAGACTGAGATAAGTGTTGTTTGTATCAAGACTAATGCTTTAGTCTTAAAGTTAAGAAGTTAGATATAAAAAACAATGATCAAGAGAAGGGAATGAGATATAAACGTACAAGGAGACTAACATTATGTGTGTCGTAGGCTTATAATGGGTCTTTACATAATGACATTGCCGAAATTCTCTTACAGGTTCATGAGTTCGTTATTCCTGTAATTAAATAGCTATTTCCATTATTTATATTTTGTTTGAAAGTTTATTTCAAGATTTTATAATTCTGTATTAAATATGGTTTTTATTGGACGTTTTATAAATTAAATTTCATCTTCATAAACAGTACTTCCTAAATGATATTCATTTTGGTGATAAATTTCGTATTACTTTTTTACAGGTGTCACTTTTTAAAAATATAATGAATGTCGCTGTTACCTTAATGTTGTCTCATTTATGCGCAAAAAAATCATATAATTTGGAGTTGTCATTCCTAAAAAAATACAAAAATATTAGTACTGAAAATTGGGTTTCCTCCAATTTCTTCAAACAAAACGGCAATTTCATATGTAACGACCTATAATAATTATATCTGCAGCGGGAACAGGATCAAAAGTCCATCCGGGTAGAGCCGCGGACTACAGCTAAGACCTACATGAAGATGTTTCTTTTGTTTGTTGCCGAGGTACCATTAGTTAGAATATCTAATCTTTATATTTCAATAAACCTTTTTTTAATAAATTTACTCATTTAATATATTTATTGCTGAATTTAATATCAAGAAACTAATCTTTTCTAAGTTTTACATAAGATATACTACTACAATTTCATTTACCTACTATACTATTGAATAAAGACTACAAAACGAATTCACTATACGACTGAGATTCTAGATTTCTTACAGTACAACAAAGTGCCACGTAAAAAGCTCTAAATATGGTAATGTAAGTGCACTTCGGGTCACAAAAACCGCACTCACCTCTCAAAACGCTTCTACCTATTTTTATATTCCATAAAAGTGTTGTTTTACATTGGAGTCACGTACAACAGCATCTGTCATGAGCAGTCATTTTAAAACCGATATGTTGTTGTAACCAAAGAATGCACACATACATTTTCGGTTGAAATTTGAGTTCCAGACAATTCTCTACAGTGGCAACGCTAGCTGTTAACGTTACGCTATGTTTAGTGTTCTGTTGGTTTGGGTATATTTATTAGGCTTTGTTAGTTTAAATTCTGGTTATTTATATTATTTATTTGTCTGATTTTAACAGTTATTACTTAATTCTATTTGCTTTTTAATAATATAGGAAGAGAATGACCTACAATAACTACGTATAAACAGATGATTATGGAGAACATTTGTTGTGTGACACAGTAGTTTATTTTTATGGCTAGACACCTAGTCCATGCGTTATAGGAACGCGAACGGGATCAAAATATCACTGGCACGGTACTGCAGGCCAAATTTCCCATTAGTCCCCAAATAGCTGTTATTAGTTCAATTAATTAAGTCCCGTTCAATCGAATGCCTAGCATTTTGCTCCAACTACTAAAACAAAGGAACGATGCACCTATTACTCTCTTTTAAGAGTGATCGTTAAATTCTAACAGAAAGCTAATGGTTATCAAACTGGGCCACCCAAGTTGACGAATTTAGGAACGTGACTTTTATGCAACACATTGTAAATTGCTATGGTTTGTCTCGCGTGCCCATGGCCTATGGCATAAAGTTTTCCACGAACAAAATCCAGCGCATGGCATACAATTCAAAGACATTTTTTGTTAAAACGAAACGAGAAAAGTATTAACAACGAGAATCGCATGAATTTTTTCCCTGAACGTCAGGAATTTAAATTCTTGCTGCTCTTTGCGCGATCGCGTGTGGTCTAATTATGAATACGCCACAATAGCATTAACGTTTTCTTTCTTAAAGTAAAAAACTTTAGCGGTTTCCCTCTGAAAATGGAACAAAAGTGTAACGGATAAAGGAAAACTTCTAGACCTGTTAAGTGGTGATACCCTACTTTGCGACTCCATTACTTTGCATTTTATATGTCACTGTACTGTACCTGCTTACTTTGAACTTTTATTATTTTCACTTAGTCAAGAAAAATGTTATGGCTTCACCCCATTTTCGGTCATGCAAAATTTGTCCCTTGCCGCATTGGAACTTTTTGCAAGTTTGGAAATTCTTAAGCGAGCATACCTTAACATGCATTCTTATTTTTTTGATAACGATATACGAAAAGAAAATAACAAATAAACAAAACAAAGACTTAAAATTAAAACACTTCGTAGAATACCTAAACATGTGACTTACAGTTTTACAATATACCTACATAGATAATGTTACGGGTTGACTACTTTTGGAATATATATAAATTTTATTTGTATTTATCATATACAAATGGAAAAGCAATAATGTGTATTTTATATACTCTTGTTCGTCTTTAACCTTATGTATTATAACAACATCAAAAACCGAACGTCTTTCATAGCTAAACATAGCTCTGCAAATTTTATGAAAATTATATAGCGAACTTCTTTAAAAGTACTATATAAGATGTGCGTCGCGAATACAATTTGAAGTGTAACTTATATTTTATGCCTAATAACTGTTTTTAAATCTGCATATTATTATTTATAAGGTTCCTATGCGCAAAAACTTAAAAGATGAAAATGAAATCTGTAAATACCTTCTACCTTTGATAGAATTTATAATGATTGCCGGTCATTCATTCGATTCGTAATGAGTCATGACTTACGTAATAGGGGATGAGCCTATTGCTGTATTCCGGGTACTATTGTTGACTCGAACCATGCATCTGAGGTTGAATCTGGGCTGTTCATATCTGTTTAAAGTTAAACAGCTCTATCCCTTAGTCGCATTGCATTCCTAAATTCTTTGTATCGGGTTATATATCACTACAAAATGTATTCAAATTTAGATATCACTAGATTATTACGTATCTGATATTATATTCTATCTTTAATTTTTTTAATACATACCTAACTTTTTGCTTGCGAAATAGAACTGGTTTCGGAAGCAAAAAAAACGTAGGTACAGTAAATTTGCACATAAAATTAATGGAATAGATAAATATTTGACTTATTATGTAACACCCAATTAGTGGTGATTTAATTTCAATGCAACATTGGCACATTCTCACAATTGGCGTTGGTATAATAAATCAAGTGATAACAGATAACGCAGAAGCTAAAAGTAAAAAAATATATATTATTATGATAAAAATTCACAAAAAAGATTACTAATGTAGAGTTATACATACTCTCCAACAGTATTTATAATTGTGATTCGTAACTAATTGCCAAGGAAGAAATTTTATTCTTTTATCCAGTTACGATTAGTAAACTTTATACATATTTATCTTTCTAATGTAAATAAAAATTAATCGCGAAATATGTTACTAAGCGCAAAACTCGAAGATGCTTCCTTGAACTCTAAGGAAGGTTTTTATTGAACTCTAAGGCAGCGCGAACGGGATCATAACTTTACGCGTGTGGAGCCGCGTCCAACAGCTAGTAATAAATATAAACATGAACTGGTCTCAGTGATTAGTACCAAAAATTAATGTTTCCTTTTATTGTTGATGTAATGAATAAGCACACAACCACTTGTAACCTTAACCATATTATCATTAACAGTAACACTAACTTATGCTAACAGTGCTTTTGTTGTTTAGCTGGCTTCGTATCTTCTATGAAAAAACAAATAGTTTATGAATATCCAGTGCACTCAAAACATTTGTGCATTTCACATTTACTTTGTGTTTGTTTATTGTACACCAAAACATATGATGTATAAAATGTGTACACATAGTATAGGCAAAATAAATTATGTAGAAAGGCAAGTTTAAGTCTATAAGAATTCTCTACTAGCAAATCTTTACGCTAAAGTAAAAATGATTGCTGTATGTTGAGTTGAAAAACTTTTCTTAATTAAATAAATGACACTGGCGTAATTAGTAAGAAAGAAAATTAAAGTTCGTGTGTCGTTAAGAAGAACATAACAGATATTGAATTCTTTTTGTTTTATGAACGCTACATAATATTTGCCATTTTAATTCTTCTTTATTGTGCGAAAATACCCTCGGATTTCGCCGTAGGCCAGAGGGGTGGTTAAATCGAATTCGAGTCGACTAAAACCGCATGCTGTCTCGAGTATCGAATGCCTGCGTGTAAGGTGGCCCCTATAATTTCCATCGCACCCCGACTAACCTTAAACTATCTCCTGTTTTGAAATGGCCCCATTTGATGTGAGAACCACGTTCTCAAATCTTGTTTAACCCTCCAGCTAACTAAATTCTGGTGTAACATCGGTAGTAGGTTCACATCGATAACGTAATGTTCAGGATTTGAAGTGGACATAAGGCCGATTCTTTAACAACCAAGCTAGCAAAATTTCATGAATGCTAGTGGAGCTAGTGTACTGCATTTATACGAGGACGGTTGCACATGAAAATGACAACCCATAAAAGCATATTAGATAATAATATATCGAAATTATAATCTTGACTTTTCGTTCACCCTGTACCCGTGACTTAAGTTCGCACTAATCAATCTGCCTAATTTATTAGCATAACCTTATCCCATGCATATCATGGCTTCAGAAATTGCGCCGCCCACGAAGTATATTTAAAATATATTAACATATACTTGACCTTTCGTGTTGAATTCTATCAGGACGAATATAACTCAATGAAATATTTTATTCGGTGTTAAGTATAATATCGATGGAGAACAATGAGCAATAAACATGCGCTCATATCAACGCATAATAGTATTCCATACCAGAGAAATGGGTTTTTCTTTATTTCAACGATATGCACAGAAAGGTTTGGTGCAGAGTTACACGAATCATTTCGCGCACGACTGGATTAAAATAACAGTTTTTATCGGAAATTATAATTTTAATGTTGTAGTCGTGAGTTAAAAATATTGTATGGATCGATTGAGAGAAAGTATACAAGCGTCGGTAGACGGTTAAAAAGTCGGCTTTACAATTGAAATGTCTCGAACAAATAACCAAACTCCATATCCTCTCCAAGTTTAAGGGGTTTTCCTTTTACTGTTGTACTATTAGAGAATAGTCGAGTCAAAGATATACAATATGAACAAAATAGTAGAAAAACTAATGACATATTGCTTTCACTTTAGGGACTATGATGATGATGTGAGGTGATCAATCTGTTTAGAACATCAGGAATACTTTGGAATTAGCTAACTCTTAAGGTCAGGTTCAAAACGAGGGCTCGGAGACTCATGCTAGATGAATGGAAGGAGACTTCACAGTAACTGTATTTTAATATATATGATTATTATTAGTGTATGTTTGTATGTATGGTTTTTTAATCATGTACTCATTTATGTAATACTTGTTTGCGTATTAGTATTAATAAAGATGTTGGTAGAAATATCTACAGATTATACTCGTATCTTATTAGTGTATGATGTTCATCTTTTTGCTTCTTACAATGCTTTGTTATTCTCTGCACTTGTAGCGATTTCCTGAAACATTAATTCTACCTGTGTATATCTGTGTATCAAGCTTTAATAAATAAATAAATAATAAATACCAGATTGTTTAAACAAATACAGAAACATACCTGAAATATCGCTATAGCAGTCTATAGATAACAATATTTTAGACATAGTATACAGTTAGTTTCGAGCAAAAGAATTTCAAGCTTCACTTGTTCGCAGTACTTACATTTCTACGTCACGGGCGTCTTCAATTATTTACATTACCGGAGTTGCGCATAAGGCAGTTGTTATGAATAATAAAATAGAAGAATACGCCGTGAAAACAGCAAAGAAAGTGCAAGGGGTGCACACAATAGCGACGTAAGGCAACACTGTATGTTTATAATGCGTCGACAATGTGCATTGTACCTTAGTCTGAGTAAAGCCCGCGAAGAATTTTAATATTCTCAAGTCTCTAAATGTGGGCTTTATCTAGCTCAGCACATCCGAGTTTGCATTACTAGTGGCTCTTTAAAAATGAATATCTGCTATCCAAACTTCTTAAGCATGATAAAGTTTTATTTACAAGAACTGAATATTTTTTTGTTTTACATTTCATTTGGATTGCATTTATTTTGGAGGTTTGAAATAATAATCAGAGCACCGCGAACAAAAAAATGTGTATGAGAACATATCAAGATTTTAGGAGTCCAAATCATGTCACTCACGAAGCTCTGACTCAGGCTTTCCCATTGGGTTTGTGGGTGTTAGGCGGCAGTCGCTACCCTAAAAGTTATGATAAGTCAAATCTTGAGAGTGGGCTCCAAACGTGTAACCTTTGGTTGGGTACAAAAAATATTTTTAAAGGATACAGATCATGATGAAAAACCTTAAACACCTCTGAAACATACTCTAAGTTATACAGAAGATCTGGCGAGTGCGCTTATCAGAATGAACATTATACAAAGAAGAAACGATTTCTTAGGTCTAGGCTATCATCATTTATTCGTGCCCTCAATTCACAATTATCATAATATGTAGGATTTATTGTACTTGGGTTAAGATTTATATGTTAATTTTAGGCAACGACATTATTGTATTAGGGGTCGCCTGTAAAATGTAGTGTCCGTTTATGTTAAATAAATAAATTATGATAGTCAATCAGCTACCACAAGCCTTTGCTTGCTTGATCCTTAATCCCCAAAGATTCCTGTAACGTAATCATTATTTAAACTATTAATTTAATATATAAAAAACAACCATTTTCTTTATTTTAAATTCTCTATTAACGGATAATCTTGAAACAAATATTGTTTATATAACATAACTGTATTCTTTAACTAACTATTTTTAAAATGTTTTCGTAAAAAAAGGGAATAGTCTACTGACTTTTAAACAACAAACTACTTTAAATCAATTAAGTTGTTGACGTGCACTAAACGGGTTCAACAAAAAATGACTTTCAATGGAACCCACAGGTTGCTCATTCGCTGTTTTTAATAAGTAAATTAAATGCACTGGGAAAATTAACTTCTCTTGCAGTGACGGGCCGCGACAGCTGAGTGACGTGGCGGCCATTATGGTTCGGAGGTCATCAACCCTACGACCATACCGATACATTAATACTACCTCTCATCTTTTGTTTTGTATGATAGTGACGTTAAGTTTATTAATAATGACTACTACTTTGGGCAGCTTTGTTTCTATCAATCTGCTACGTATTTTATCAATAGGTCAAATCGTAAATTGAGATGAATAGAACTAAGGTGAATAGAAAGTAATGGTTATATTCGGTTTTCTTGTGGTTCTCTTTAAGTAAAGGTGTACAATGTTGAAGGGTTACCTAACGTATAAAATCGTGTCACAGTATTTGTAATCAAACTCCTTCGAAACGGCTGGATCGATTTTAATGATTATTTTTTCCATCCAGTCAAATTTATGACATTTTGAATCGATTTTGGTTGGAACAATAGTTTCTGATATTTAGTAGGCTTACCGGTAGACCTAACATCACCCCCAAACATGTAAAGAAGAATTTCGAATGCTTCTTACGTGGCCCGGTAGCTCACTGGTCACAGTTTCCTCCCGGTAAGGGCTGGTCGCGGGTTCAATTTCGTGTGTATTAGTTCATAGATACCTATTACATAGTTATCTATACTAATATTATAAAGAGGAAAGATTTGTACCTATTTTTGTAATGAATAGGCTCAAAAAGTACTGGGCCGATATCTAGGAGTAACATAGGCTATATATCATCACGCTACCATACAAGGGAGCGGAGTAATAATCATAAATCTCAATTGATCCGGTAAATTTCTATACATTGGCGCTAATATCGCTAACAATTTCCGTTGTCATGACAGCAAGGAAAAGTAGTATAGAGAGGCAAGTTGTAGTGAATCGAGTAGAGTCGTACAACGCGATAATCGACATCCACGCGGGCGGAGCCGCGGGCAACAGCTAGTAATGTATAAAACAGCGTCGTCGTCATGTAAATTAGACACGTCTCAATGTACTGTTTCGACTGGTGTCCCCAATTATTTCATCCCCAAAATTGTCAGCATGAAATTTCACCCACCCTGGGCTATTTAATAAACTTATCGAATAACGATATTGAAATACCCACGACTCACACATTAAACTCAAATTCTTGTCCTGTTTTCATTAAACACACACCCTTTTGCATTAATAGAATAACGAATTCTATAGAGTGGATGTAAGGTTAATAAGTTATTTTGTATATATAAAAAGCCATTCACAAAAAGTTGCCCAAAGTTAGGGTAATTTTAGGCAAATTCTTGTAAATGATTTTTCTAAATCATTTTTGTAAACTGTATTAAATTCTCTTTATTTGTAAATAATGATTCTGTTATGAACTATCGTCATAACAAAATGCTATTTGTACTTTCAAATTCAATGAATAACTCTTACACACAAGTTTAAAAAAAATTGTGTTTGAAATTTTCATCACTTAAAAATGTATCTTTGTATATCTAAATGTAGCCTCAAAAATAATTGGCTGACCTTTCTTTTAAGTTCTATTAAATCTAAATTGCTCTGTCCATTTGACATACCTACATACAATCACGCGTTTAGCCCTAGGGGGTAGACAGAGAAAACAACCCGCCAACTCCTTTTCACTCCTTAAATTAAAAGAGGTTTATATTTTTTATTTTGCATTTACACACTTCAAGAGCTTCCTCTACTGGAAAGAAACATTTATATTATATTATAGAACATAAAATATCTATATTTAGTTTTTACACTAAACGTACTACCACAAATGTTACCGAAAAGCAATAACAAACTTTTATTATCTGGATCGTATTGCACTACATTTTTAAAATACCAACTTGACTTATATTGGGAGGGGACAACTCGAAAATAAACACCCCCTGTTATATAAAAACCAGTCGACAGTTTTCACTGTCACTCGTTGGCAACTTGGCTGTTCAATAAAAGAGCGGGCGCCCATATACCCATCCACTCACTACTGATAAAATCATAGACACAAACTCAAATAAAACTCGAACACACCAATTTTATTGGTCGATACCCTTTTATACAATTCCCTTTTATTTGTACACGAATTACATCTCCACTACCCTGAAATAGATATAACTAAGTTTAATTGAATCGAACGATCCCCAGCCAAAGGGTGACAAGAATGTTAATGAAATGCAATTACGTTTTGGAGTTGGTAAACAACATTACTATTAGTTATTTGGGATTATACCCATTACATGTAGGTATTGTTTTTAGTAACCGATATTTCGGCGCTGTTGCAAACGTGGTATTTTTTAATTTAGATATGTCAATTTGACTGCACCTCGTTTGATAATAAACTGAAGGCAACGTCGCAGGATAGGGGGCCACTATTACAAACACGTACATTGGTGGTGTTCAGCTTGACGGCCTTATCGTTTTCACGCCCCGCTTAAAGGACTGTAGGAAGAAGGAAACACCTGAGGTGGTTCCTTTCAAACGAGGTGCTCGAATGAAAAGATGTAATTTATAAGGTGAAAAAAGTATTAGCACGATTTCCAGTCATACTAGACTTTATATCGAAATATAAATATTAATACCTGATAAGATAGATACCTATTGAACGACTATAAGTAACTCGATACCCCTGTGAATGATATAGGTATGCCTCGTCGTTACGTGTGTTTGTATTATTGGTGATGTAGTTCCTCATACAATATGCACATTTGAAGAATTTTACAGGCTACTTCGGCTTTTCATCTCCTGTATCAAACTTCATATTTCTGAAGCAGTTTCTCATAGATCTTTCCATCTTCTCCTTCCAAATATTCTTTCTTCGTCTTTCCAAATAATACTGAGTCCTAATCAACCTTATTAATTGATTCGTCACAGAGTCTCATCATGAACTAGTTAAAGAAAAGTATAAAATCCGTAATTGGACTCATGAATATTTATGTAAAATTTATGTTTTAAGAAATCACTTTAGAATAGTGTGTTCAAATTTTGATTTCAATTAAATATGTAAAGCATATATAAAAATTTACCATTACATATCAAAAATCTATATTTTTCTTATATGAACTGACATTACGAACTAAGCCCTCTCGTCACTATAAGTAATATTTTGTTTATAGGAAGAGTCATTGCTTTTTTTTCAATCACATGATAAATATTGAATGGTTTTGTTTATTTTTTTGAAACAAATATATGAAGAATTTCTCCTTCCTTTTTTTCTTCACCTATTTACTATTTTCTACTACATATATAGGTACCTACAACAAGTTAGAATTTAGAATTCCTTGCCAGCTCACGTGTTTCCTTCTGCCTGCTGTCCCGGGTCCATTAAGCGGGGAGTGAAAAAGCATCTAATCAGACAGTCAAGCTGAGCGCCATCATTGTAAAACTATACGTGTTTGTGCTCGTGATTCCTTAGATTTACCTTCAGCTTACCAGTATCATGGCAATCACTTCGCGCCGCGACGCAGGTAGAGTAGAATTAGCGGACCCAGGTCCCGGGATTTCGAATGCGACTGATTCGTATGCGAGGATAGTAATGATTCTAAATTCCATAACAGAAGTTAGTAGAGCTATGCTTATATTAGATTTAGATAATGTTGTGAATAATATCTTAGAATATTTGTAAAAAAAAACATAATTTATTGTTACGCGTACCTATTCATGTAAGTATTTTTTCATGTAAGCTCAATGCCTATAATAGGTATAATACTTCTATTTAAATGGCTTTTTCTCAGCAGTTTTAGTAGGTACATAACTCATTTGTCGGGCATAATATGATTTCATTTCTATCCCTTAGTTATGGTTATGGTAGAGATAGATTTGATTAATATTCCTATCCATTGATGCGATAAAAGTATATTTTCGGATTTTAGCCAGTTCTATTTTAGGACTGGATAATTTTAGGATAATCTACTCAACTCCATCTAGACCCGTGGTAAACATAGCTTAGCTAGCTTGATTTATGAGTTCTAGAGTGCGTATAAACATAGGTAGATATTTTTTTTTGTAAATACACACATATTGTACGTATAATCCATTGTTGAACATGAATTTCACCTTTATATTTCCAGTTATTAGAGTACTTTCTATTCAGATGCGATTAAAAATTCCACCGTGTAGATATTAGTTTATATTATATATATCTATCTAAACCCTACAATTGTTGCAAGAAAAAACTAATTATCTTA
The DNA here is from genome assembly GCA_963691645.1 of Pelosia muscerda. NCBI lineage: Eukaryota > Metazoa > Arthropoda > Insecta > Lepidoptera > Erebidae > Pelosia > Pelosia muscerda. The sequence goes on from OY829113.1 coordinate 11,288,755, forward strand.
TCATATTTATTTCCAATCTTCATGCCCAGAAGTACCATTAAATACAATTCATTACAATGCTTCATCATTAAAATTATCGTATTTGACGCACCCGACGATGTGCTCGAAGCTTATATTACCAAAATCATTTATAAATACCAATTTGGTCAGATAGACATCACGCTGCGCACACAATCAATTCATAGCGTTAGATGATATAAGCTTTGCGGCTCTAGGTGCCACCTACCTTCAGAAATAGATATATCTCTATTAGAGACAGTATCAGGAATTATGATGTCATTGTCTTAGTTTATGAATCCCACCTAGGTGTGACGTTGGATTAATAGGCAAATCTCGGACCTATGAGCTTTATAACAGTATAATGATAACCGATACTTTACCTACACCTTCTACCCAAAGATCTGGTGACCCTAAAGCCTAGCCGCAGCACGACCCCGTTCACATTGGATTGAGTTCGTGATAGGATTCTGATTTTAATAATCGTAGTGTAATCTAACAAATATATTGGTGGATGGTAAACGAATACCAGTCTTCTCCACTTTCTATTAGCGCAGTCCTTTTTCAGGTAGATTGAAAAATCTCTGTAAACACGTACGTAGAAGTGTTTATTAATCGCAGTTAATTGTTTTCTCTCCTCCTGTCGGACCCGCGAGTTAAATTATGTTCACTTAAAACTTCATGGTGTGGTGCATTACCTTTATACCGTGGAAGCTCACGCACTCCTATACGGGCTGAACATTTGACTACATCAACTACGCTACTTATATGAGTACTAAATGAATGCGTAAATGATACAAAGAAATCAAAATCAGGCGCTACGAAAAACTTTAATGTTGTTATATTTGTATAATCTGCTAAAGTGAAAGCTTTGGAGTATTGAGACCAAGGAAAATACTACGCACTGGTATGATGATGATTTCTATTCAGCCCGTAAAGCCTATATTGGAACATAATAAGAATACTCATTTACTATTTCGTCATAAAAATATTAAAGTATCGGCCAAATTATAAAAAGACGATGGATAAAACATATTGCAGTTTTTATTGCGAGGTATAAAATTATGTTCTATAAAGATATCTCATTCAAATTCAAATTGTATTTTTATTTTATAGTTATTTGATATACTCTTCTTAATAGGCAAGCGTACTATGTAACACTTCAACTATTTATCGATATTTATAGCCGATAATGACGGGTACGATTCTCAGTTTTACGACTTTGTAACTATGACAAAAATAAGTTGGAGTTAAGAGACCGAACTCTTCATGAAGTATCGGTAAATACGTAGAGAAGATACTAGATACCTACGTTACGAAACTTAACAACCAACACATAAAATAAAACTATAATCTTGTATGAATCGTTTACGTTCTTAAATTAATAATTTGTTTTGAAAACTTACACTCGTAAAAGAGTTTTTACTTGGTGATGAAACTATTTTTTATATGGATTCACATAATAAAATAATTTTATTCACGTTTAATTTATTCTGCCCTAAAGAAAGATGCCAATGATAACATAAAATGCTATTATAAAATTGAATTTTAGTTGCGTCTTTATATTGGAGATACTTAAAAAAATATGAATCTGAAACCTTCATTTCAATTCTTGTCTGTTTATGTGTTATCAACACGAAAATTAATGAACGGGTTTTTATAATAATATAATAAATGTAATATATTTATACTCTTCTTTATTTTCTCGAATATTCTTAAATATTGTTGCTACGAACAACGCAATAAAGCGTAATAAATAATAAATATTTCTAGGAGAATGTACACAACGTCACTTAGACTCATGGTAAGCATAGCTCAACTAGCATGTGTTATAGGTTCTAGAATGTGAATAAACATACTTAGACACATTTTTTTTGTAAATACACACATATTAACAGTCGCGTTCACTACCGCCACGCCACAGAGGTATTCAAAATTATATTATTTGTCTTTTTATCTTGTTTTTGAATAAATACAACCTTGAAGTTCAGTGTAATAATTATTTTCCTTGCAATTTAATAAACTCATCAAATCGCCATCAAGATGGTATCTCACAAACACTTTGCATAATGATTTCTATACGTCATTCTGCCTTAAGCAGATAAAATGCCTTACCTTATTCGGCCAACAGCTGTTAGCTGTGAAGTCAATCTTTTGTCCGGAACAGTTACAAAGGGAACATCGTTATAAGTCCTTCAACGAACCCTCTTGATACTGGGAAGCTCAGCAAATTCAACTCTACTACAAAAAATTAAAACACTATCTCCAATAAACGCAAGTGCAAAGAAGTACCTAAGACATGTTTGTTTTGTGAAATCCAATTTTCTACTGACATCTCATCCGTCAAGAAGTAAATGGAGGGGATTATAAAGTTCATAGGTTAGATACGTATGAGAAATTTGTCTTTCTGGTATTCAGTGATTCCTATAACATATATATAACTTGGAACTTCGATATCGCTATTGGTCATTGGACCATTGGTTGTGGAGGTCAGATGGCAGTCGTTTCACGGAAAATATAAAAGTTCAGCCGCATCACAGTTAGACTAGAAAGCCGACCCCAACTGAGTTGGGAAAAGGTTCAGAGAGTGAATGATATATATATACTACTCTGTGTAAAAAGTATCGGGAATATGTCAATAAAAAGACCCGCGTAAAAGAGGTCGTTCTAATTTTTTTACTGCATGTTGGTAGTACTGTACTGATTTAGCGCGCAAAATTAGAGCGGGATCTGTCATCTAATTTGTTTTAAACTACACTTTTTGTTGGTCATAGTTTTGAGTCCTCGGCGATTTTTACAATGGAAAATATTGTTGAACAAAGAGTGTGCCTTAAATTTTGTGTTTCGAATGTTATTTCATGTGGTGAATCACTAAAAATGTTGCGAAATACCTACGGCGAATCGTGTATATCGAAAACAAGGGCTTATGAATGGTATAAGGCTTTTAAAAGAGGCCGAGAAGTAGTAGTAGACTTGCCTCGTTCTGGTAGCCCTTCAACCGCTACGACCAAAGAAAACATCGACAGAATCAAGAAGCTAGTGCTCGAAAATCGACGTATGAGTCTGAGAGAGTTGGCTAGTGAGGTGAACATACTTTTTAAGTTCATCCACAACATTCTCATTGATATTTTAGGCATGAAACGCGTCGCCGCTTGACTAGTTCAAAAAGAGCTCAATTTTGTTCAAAAAGCGCAGCGAAAGCATGTCGCTGAAGACATGGTTTCCCGAGCTTCCACGGATCCGACCTTTATGAAACGTATAATAACTGGCGACGAGACATGGGTTTATGAGTATGACATGCAAACAAGCCAACAGTCTTCAGAATGGCGTCTCGAAAACGAGCCGAAACCCAAATTTGAGCCATAAAAGCAAATTCGCTGAATGAGCTAAAGGCCATACCACAAATAGCCTATGAAAAATGTATGGAAGACTGGGTGAAGCGGTGGAGATGTTCTATTGCAAGCGATGGGGCCTACTTTGAAGGCGATAAAATAAATTTAGATGAATAATTTGTATTTTTTGTTTTATTGACAAATTCCCGATACTTAGTACACAGAATGTATATATATATATATATTAGTGAACATCCGTATCAAGCCAGAGCTAACTGGAGAGGTTTTGTGTTGTCAGGGGGAAGACCGAGAAACCCTTATGGTTTTCTGGACTGACCACAGGGACTCTCTTAACCTTCTCCTCTCCTTCCTCTTCCCCCCTCTTCTCTATAAGGTCGGTAGCACTGTGATGCCTCTGGTGTTGCAAACCTCCATAAGCCACGATAACCACTTTCCATCAGGTGCTTGTCTGCCACCTAAGTGGTAAAAAAAACATCCTTGCGTTAGACCCGGTCGCATCCGAGGCTTTCACCTTGGAGCTCGGTGTCCGCTTTCTGACTTTTTTTACACTTCATACGCAGCATCTATAATAGTAAGCCTATTGGCACGCATGTTACCCTCCACGATGCCATACCAGCACTTCTTAGGTCTACCCCTCCTACCAGGGCCAGACATTTGGTGGTGTTGCTGTAACAACGGCCATGCTTCGCAGCCGTGTATGAGGACAGGTCTAATGATGGTTTTGTAGACAAATGACAAAAGTTATCTCGCGCTCGCACTCGGCCCATGCAGCTGCAATGCGCACCTTGACGTCGTAGTAGAGTACCGACATTAGGTTACCGTTCCTTATTCGGTAAAAGGCAGATTCTGGAAATGGCAGGTTCTTTAAACGGCAGATTATATTATTAGGTATCTAATGTGGTCCGTGCATTCGCCCAAAACCTTGCCTAAACAGACAGGTACCTATACCTGTCTGTTTATATACTCCACAGCTCCTAAGCTGTGGAGTATAACGTCAAATATTCGGTCTTCGCCGCATTTGGCTTCAGGTCACAGTTTTCAAACGCCTTCTTTCATGTCTTCACCCAACTCAGCGTGTCCCAAGCCGGGCACTCGGTCAGCGTCTGCAACTCCGAGTCCACACTCGCATCAGAGTGATGGCATTCAGACGTTATGTTCTTCTGGATCCGACGCAGGTAATTCGGAAGCACCCGTGCCCGGTGATCACCTGCATCTGTCGGTACAAGAGGCTACCGTGTGGCCTCTCTAGCCAGTGCCCCATGATGGGTTTTACCGACGAGCAATATGAACAGCAGACCCATGTCCGACAAAGCGTCTAACACCACGCACTTCCTTAAGGTCTTTTTTTTAGTAAACAAACGTGACATGTAGTATACAAAAAAACGTTAACAGGAAGTTAAGTGCTGTAAACGTATAAAGGACCTGTTAAACCTCATTCAATGGGTAAGTATGTCGCATTCTCAAACATGGCAACATGTCTAGTCACTGTCTGAGAAAGCGCACTCATATGAGTTCAATACTTGCTTGATTTAATTGTTGCTTCAAAATTAAGTAAAAAGCCCTTTTCGGCTGCCCAGATAATTTCTCCTCGATAGATTACTAAATCAGTCTCAATCAATAACCAATCTAATCGTTTGAACTAACAACATATTTCAAATAATAACCATTTTAACCTGATTCGGAGCACTGCACTTTACTTTACATGCACCCTACTAAGCGTGTAAAAGCTTCATTTGCATTAAGATGTGTTTAATATTCAGATTCAAGATGATTTCGTCACAACGAAGAATACGTTCTGGTTCATAAAATTCTCCAAAGTATATGCTGTTGGAATATTCACAAACCGACTACTACAACTTTATACTGTTTAAAACGGAACTTAAACGGGCTATTACAGTGCTTATCCAATTTGGCAAGGCAGAAAAATGCGACCCCCCTTGTTCAGGAAATTTGTTTTAAATTTATACTACAATGGAGAGATTGCGAGACGGATAATTGCGTACGGGAACAGTCCGTGACGGTGACGACGGTATAAATCTACCAACAATAAATGGTTAATAATAGCTTGGGCAAGTTAAACAGTCTTCTAAATGGAACCTCATGACAGCAATCTACAGAATCTACACATACGTGTACTTCACATATTTCTACCGATTTATCGGCCATTCAAAGTGCTTTGGATATTATATTTCACGACCACGATAAAAAATATATCAAACACGATGCTCTGAAGATGTAAAAAGTTTTGACGTATCAATATATCATCGAGATTATAAATCGGTTTTACAACTTATGGGTGATCGGAAACCACCACAAATCATAAGGGCAATGGGACTGTTAACTGTCGCGGTCCCTAGTTAACTAGTAGTAGATGCCTGCACTGTGCCATATAATTTTTCAAACCTGAATGTTTTTATTAACATTTATGATGATAACATTTACCGCGGTAGCCTAGTGGTATGGGTAATGGACTGCTGAGACGAGGTCTCGGGTTCGATCCCAGGTTTTACCATGGCACACACCAATAGCTTTTCGATATTTTTCGAAGTTATGTGTGTATTTATCACAGGTTTATAAGTGCCCAGTTAATGGCAATAGGGTCGCCTCGCCACCTATTACATTAGGACCTAAACATAAACTGGTGAAATGTGGGTGCTAGCTCTTTACTCCTCCGCGGATGTAGGCGTGAGTTATTTGTTGATCGCTTTAAATAAAAGTTAAAATTAAATGACTCAGTTACTACAGTAAAACAAATACATAGTTATAAAGACATGCACAATATAAAAAAGTCATTGCCAATCTCAACCGCATATTATACCGATATTTCTAAGTAACTTTGTATTCAGTTAAAATATGGTTACTTAAACAATATCACAATCGATGCCGAAATATAGCTAGTTCAAAAAGTTTAAACTTTCTTGAAGTATGTATTCATCAATTAAAACATCAGTACTTACTGAAACAAATTTATTTATATTATGCTAACAATTATGGCGCATACGTGTTGCTAAGACGTCCTAAGAGTATTTATGTTATTTAACTTCCACACAATGTCTTAACTTCATCATCAGAGTAAGTTAGCTTGTTGTCTCAAACGTGACTCCTCACCACACTGATTCGTCTGGAGACACACTAACCGCCAACTTAGCATCATACTATTCTAATGGAAACCTTAATTAATGCACAAACTTTACTAAAATCATGATCTTGAGACCACTACTCTTCATTATTTTGTTTAAGTCGTATAAATAAATTAAGCTTCACGGTTCGTTTCTCATATGAGACATTAATAACTGGTAGTACAGTGACTATTACAATATGCACAGGAAGTTTGTAAACCGATTATGTTGATCGGGCGTCACTAAGTATGACATGAATACAATCCATTGCAGCGGATTTATGAGTAAGATATCGGTACTCAGATTTTATCGAACGGTACTTAATCGATGGCTATAAAAGCGACTTCCTCTAGTACAAATAATTAGCAACACACCAAGATCGAGTCTTAAATAAGGCGGCAAACAATGAAAAGATCAGTGATCAAACGCAATACTGTATTTATCAATCTGATGAGTAGCCTTGTACGACACTGTATGAGAAAAGATGGGGTGGCTCTAAATCTACTCTGACGACAACCACACGGCGGTAATATTTAATATTTTCATGCATCAATCGCTCAAGACGATTTCTAATAATAAAATAATACGATCAAATAGAGGGTGAGATAAATTGCTGTTCTCAGCGCGTTTGGACCTCGATCGCACGGCATAGATAAAACGTAAAGCGACGGGAACAATAACCGATGCACTTCCTTTGACAATAGTCGCGGTCGAACCGGCTGCGACCGGCCGATACAAGTCAGTAATTTATACGATGTCCGGAGATCGCAACGATAGAACCGACCAAACCGATCAATAAGCCTACAAAGTGATAAGACCAAATGGAAAACTATCAAATTGAAATGTCAGCAGAGTATAATCAAGAGACACGCTACAATTTATTATATTATGGTGCCAAGATGGTCGCTGAATAAAGGGGTTTACAATAAATAATTATGATGAATCTAGAATCCGTACCGGTGGTCTCTTAGATAACTGAATCTTTCAATCTTTCATTTCAAATATTTGTTAAATAAATAAGGAACAAATCGTGCGTGCTGTAAACCTATTACACGGTCTACAATAGAAAATCTGGAATTTAAAAATGTGGTATTTACGTCTTTAAGGTTAATAATTTGAGTCGCTTTGTGGTACGGATATGGCTGAGACGACACGAGGCACGCTCAGTTTGTCTTGGGCGACAAACACAAATATTAGACAAGAACAAGCAACGGTACGGAATAGCAAATCACAGCGTATTTGTATAAGAAGCGTACTTTGAAGCAGGTTGTATTTGTATACTTACTGAGGAATGAATGTTCAATACAGTTAGCTGCCAATGGTAGTGGAATGTGCTTTACTAAATTTTTCCGTGTCACTTTTAGGAATATATAGATCTTTACTTTTAGAATATACTCTCAAGAGCATTAACGCGATCACAGTATAGGTACGAGTAGGTACCTATACATATACCTTAGAATTGGCTGACGTATTGTGTCCACGTTAATTCCCTTTAAAAGTATCGTATAAAACACAAAAATTTATAGCCCAATGGCGGTATTTAGGGCACGCGTAACGGCGGTAAAACCTATTATGAAGGATTGACTATACCTACACTCAGTAGCCTCTCGTACCAGTTGACGCGGGTATATCTCCAGAGACAGGATAGGTACCCAGGCACGGGTGCTTCGGAAATTACCCGTGTCGAATCTAGAAGGAGCCAACATCCAAGTGCCATCACTGTGATGGGAGCGAGGCCCCGGAGCTGCACACGCTATAGTGAATAGTAGGTATTACCAGAAGTATGTAGGTATATCGTGTTGCATTTGCTATAAACCTCAGTGGTTTCTAAATGCACTGTAAATTTTTAAGCATATGTTGTGTTTGTAAGGTGATAATTAAATAAAATAAAAAAAAATATAAATATGCAAATAATAATATAAACACATTCACATTATACTTATTAAATTATTACATACCAAATGCAAATTGAGCTAACTCTCGCTTATTATGGCCAATGCCAATAAAATAACAGGTATAAGAAAGCATATAACATAAACTTTATTCGTAAGAAATAAAAAGTCGCCCTGTCACTGGCCCATTTCCACATACCTCAGTCGAGTCCGAGTTGCCTGACGACTAAAAAACGTGCTTTATTCATGGAAGAAGCTTTAACATCGAGTTTATGTTAAAATTCGTAGTGTAATGGAAACAATGCATTATGCATTGATTTGGCTTGACACAATGACACATGGAGTAACTTTAGTTTGACGTTGAGACAACGAATTTAAAAATATCAAACATCCTTCTTTAAAAATAGTATAGTCCAGGGGGTCCAAGTCCAAGGGCTCCTCAGTCTGGAACTAGTTAGTTCGAGACTAACGAAGTATTAACTATGATATTACAACGTTATTAATGAACATGGCGTAAGCTTGCACTAGATAAGACATACAATATTAAACGATTTAGCAAGTCTGAACATCCCAAGCAATATACCTACTTTTCACTGATAGGTAGGTATTTCGGCCAGTCAAAATAGATGATTGTTTTAGCGTACGTAGTACTGTAATTTATTCTAAGGTTACTCAGTATGTAATGGAAAAAAGTGCATCAATATTTTAGTGCGAAGTAAGATTCTATTTTCGCTGGCCTAATTTGCACATTAGTTCACGAATATATTTTTTTCGTTTGACGATTTTCACGTCTATAAAGACGGAAAGACAGACGGAAGGGACAGCTTAGCATAAGTAGATGTTGCATTTACGCACAATTGGAACTCCTTTTTGCGCTCGAGTCGAAAACAACGACGATGCTACTTTTTGCAGTAACTCTCGTTCATTAGTTTTTACTGGATTATACGTTTTCATGTGAAACTCAAGAAATTAAGGACTTATAGTTCATTTATTTAGGTATCTAAATAAACTTAAAAAATCTTGGTGTGTCTTTTTAATATGATTCGTTTAAAAACTCAATATAAAAATATTTTTCTGCTTACTAACATTTTAAAGATTAAAAACTGGTAAGTATAGAACCACTAGCTAGTCAGTTAGTTAGCTTAGTTTATTTGTTCAACATGTGTTATTATAAAAACTTGTCACAAGATTGTTTACTTACCTTTATTTAAGAACCTAAACAAATGAATTATGGGTATGTGTTTAATTTAGATAGTTTAATTTAGTTTTACCTAAATTAAACACATACCCATACTCTATTAAATAAAGGTATATATTAGAATTAGTTCATTAGAATATCATTGACATTTAGCATTCAAACATCTATACTTACCTATGATTTATTTACTGTCCAGGGACAACAAAAAGGTGAAGTGACAGACAGTGAAGTGTAACGGACAAATACCTGTATCGAACCTATTTATTCAGAACAATATAAAACTCTTGGTCATAACCATTATATTAAAGTACCTATACAGAGTTCATATAAAATTACAACATGGAGTTCATCACGTTTCATCATAATATAACGTATAAGAGTGTCCGATGGCTATCAATTTAGGCACTCTTTTATACACATCGATGGTGAGATATTGTCGATACATGCGGTACAAAAACAATAATGTGATATCTGTTAGGGGCGTGACTTGCGTATGCGCCGCGTGGGTTGAGCGTCGGTGGACATTGTTCAAGCCATGCCGATATTAGAGCCCAAACATCGACGTAGAGATGTTATCATAATTATAATGTTCCTTTATTGGTATTTACACAAGAAGTGTACGCAAGTGATGCTATCACATAAATGCGTTTTATACCTTTGAAATTTTACAGTGCTGATGAGTTTGTTATTGAAAATTGGTTAAATGTACATTGGTAACATCGGTAAATATCCTCGGTAACCTAGTGGTATGGGTAATGGACTGCTGAGATGAGGTCTCGAGTTCGATCCCAGTTATACCATGGCACACACCAATGACTTTTCGATGCTTTTCAAAGTTATGTGTATATTTATCGCAGGTTTATAAGTGCCCGGTTAACGGCAATAGGCTCGCCACCTATTACATTGGAACCAAAACATAAACTGGCGAAATGTGGGTGCTAGCACCTCTGCCTACCCCTTCGGCGATAAAGGCGTAAGTTTATGTTATGTTATGTTATGTTAACATCGATTAGATGATAACATGCTAGCAACTTTTTTATCATATTTTTTATGAAATACTACGAAATTTTACTATTTTGCAGATATTTCTACGACTTTGCAGATACTCATGTACCATTAGTAATGGTCTTCTACACAATGCCTGAAGAACACCAACATCAGAAAATTGAGAGAATCATGTTCTAATATAACCTTTTAAGTGACCTTCGAAAAAGGAGGAGTTTCTCAATGACCTATGATGTTTATATTTCTGATTGACTGCCTGGTTCCCACAACTGGTTGAAACCCCGGCACCATTATTGTTATAAATAAATATAATGTTTAAACTATAAAAGCACCTGTGGATTTTACGACCCTACTATGTGCTCATGTTTCTTCATTACGGTCTGTTAATAGATAATCTCCCTTTGCAGTCTTCGCGTCGAGTTGTTGCAGTTTGAAGGCAAAATTTGTGGAGGTAGTCGGCCGCAGAATCAGGAAGATTCTGGTAACTTTGCGCCCGACCCTACCTAGTCCTAGTGCAGAAACTAAACATCGCCATCCAGAGAGACAGCGCTGCCATTTATTCTGGGTACAAGTCTGTGTGCACATTTTTTTAAGAACGAGTACGGTTGCGTGTCGTAAAAAAAAACAATCTGGTATCTCTTTTATTTCAAACCCTAAATATCTAAGAAAGAAACTGGCCACATCTGCAGCAGGACCAATAGCCGTTGGAGTCGTCAAATGTCTTCCAAAATGAAGACGACGAATCGGCAAAAGTAACGTGGATCGCTCCCTAGCCAGGTGATCTGGTTGTCTGTAAAAGGTAGCTAGTATAGACTGCAGTCACATGTGGAGCAGGAGGCTGCTACAGCTTTTCTAATTAATTGTTATAGTCTCTATTAGTATAGTAATGTTTGTCCAAAAACCGTTATAAAACAACTATAAAAGCTTACTTCTGCTACTACGAAGATTATAACTCTGATATGAAACATAATAGTTCAAAATTAAATCATTTCTTGCTAGTACCTGCCAACTTAGCATACTTGACTTCACACTCGACTACATTTCCAAAGCGTTTCTCCGTAATCTAATGTTCAAACAGGTACAAAAATATATTTTTATGCGTGTTCATATAAATCTGTTTTGAATGACGTTAATCTTGATAGACGTTGGCTTAGTCTTATTCATTATTATGTTTGAATATATTTCTATGTGGCTTAGAAGTAAAATAGTAAATTTTCTACTGATGTGCCTTAAAGCGACGTATATTTTTGTTATTCTCAAAAGCAATTATTTAAGGTTCAATATATTATAAAGTTAGCTATGTGACAGTGCTTCGAATACAATAATTCACTCCTATTATTATTGAACGATTAAATTATACGAATATTTAAGAAGACTCAGTAACCACAGACAAATTATGCGTCTATAAAACGACGCGCGTCCCTCAAAATTATCTCAAAAACGTTTTTATTTTAATTTCGAATTTTTTATTTATTTATCATTACGATAGAATCATTTTTTTGTACTTCTTGAGACACCTACGAAATATGTGTTCCAAAACACAAAAATGTGTACACTTTTTATAATGTAGCAAGACTTGCAATTTAAGGATTGTTAGTCCAGCTTATATAACGTTTAATTGTACGCGCATTTCATATTTATTGTTCAAATACTGTTGAAATTATAACAATAATTGTGTCTATTCCAATAGAGCCCACACAGTCACACACAAACTGTAGGCGGTAAACCTTTACATAACCCTTTTAGAATCCCCTTCAGGCAGTTGTAGGCGTAACTGTTTCTAAATTATGAAGATACATTGATTATTTGGGGACCCCACGAAACTTGATCATTCAGCGTTATTTGCATCAAAACAAATCCATTATGTATAAAATCAATAACTTAAATACAAGAGATGCAAAAACATATTCCTAGGATTACAAATTTTGGGTCTAATCTAATCGCACTATATATAACACAATATAGAAAATAATTATTAGCGAAACGGCCATGATACTGATTTTGCGGGAGCAGAATAGAATTCAAGAATGGATTTCAGAATTGAACAGGTTAAATAAGCCTCATAACCAACTACTGGAGAGCAGGGTCAGAATAAGAAATATATGGACGTAGATTTTACTACCCACTTTATATCAGTAGTAAAGCATCAATACCAAAATCGAAGACCGTTTACCTATAAACAGAAAACCTACCTTTGTTAAGCGCTACATAAAATGTAGTGATTTTATATTCAAGGAACCCTATCTGCTGAGATTGTCATAAAGTCTGTCATAAAGTTTAACATATAGGTAGCCAAAAAAATTGTAAAAGTAAAATATACGCTTTAGCTATAAAATTATAATAATCCTAAAATGTGTTATTGTTCGCAGGGTCAAGAGTCTATCGCATTAATTTGCCAGATCATAATATCAGGGTGCTAAAATATTTTATGATGTGATTTTCGTTTTAGGAACCTCTCCCGCTTAGTAACATTATATTTTTATTCAGGTAAACGTGACGCCTGGCTGTCGCAATTACCGTTAGATATTCTTGAATTAAATATAATTTATACATAAAAATCTAAGGTTGCTTTAAAATTAAGTAACTTCTTGCAAATTATACGTGCACTCTATGCTTGGTCCTCTACGCTGAGGTATTTAGTTGGTTAATAACTAATATTTTAATGAAAATTAATAATGGCCTCATCGAGTATTTGATATTCTGTAATTATGTTTCTGCTCAGCTTTTGAATGGCAGCAGGCAGGGAGCCATGTCATGGAGGATTTGGCAGTTGCGACAGAGTTTGAAAGTTTCTTCACAAACATACCTTTATTAACAACAAAAACTCTTCAGTCGTCTGCTGCATCCGCCGAGTCATTGCTTACGGATTCATTTCCCAAGTGTAAGGATACTTTCGTATTCTCAGTTGTTAGTAGCTACGACATCACAAAAGCCTTTAAATCTATTGATATTAAAAAGACCGCGGATCTATGGGGATTATCTGTCAAAACTGTATCAAGTATTATTGATGTCATTGCTCCCCACCTAGCAACTGTGTTTAATGATTGTATTAGTAGCGGCATATTTCCAGATTTAATGAAACATAGCAAAGTCATACCTTTGTTCAAGGCTGGCAGCGCCACAGACCCCTCTAATTTTCGACCCGTTTCAGTGTTGCCGACCTTGAGTAAAGTATTTGAGAAATTAATTCTGGGGCAGATGCTGGCGCATTTTGGTGAAAACAAATTGTTTCATGATAAGCAGTTTGGGTTTACTAAGGGACGTTCGACAACTGATGCTGGAATAGAATTATTAAATTGTATTTATAAGGCCTGGGAGGATAAGCATGATGCATTGGGTATCTTTTGTGATCTATCCAAGGCTTTCGATTGCGTCCACCATGATACGTTAATCAGGAAATTAGAACATTATGGGATAAGGAACAAGGCTCTCGAGCTTCTGACTTCATATTTGAACAATAGAATTCAGAGGGTCGACGTTAACGGTACACGCTCAGCAGGGTCTGTGGTTTCTATGGGCGTTCCGCAGGGGTCGATACTTGGACCATTTTTATTTTTAATTTATATTAATGACCTCCCCTACTACGTAGGGGATAAAAATAATATTGTTTTATTTGCTGACGATACTTCGTTAATATTTAAAATTAAAAGACAGTTACACAATTATGACGAAGTGAATAGCGCAATCTCAAGAGTGGTTCATTGGTTTAGTACAAATAATCTTTGCCTTAATGGTAACAAAACAAAATGTATAAAATTTACACTACCTAATGTTACACAGGTGGAAACCAATGTACAGCTCAATGGACAAGTGTTGAACCTTGTGGAATCGACAGTGTTCCTAGGCTTAAGCATCGATGCTAAGCTGCAGTGGGGAACACATATTGAAAAAATAGCCAGTAGGTTAAGTTCGGCTTCGTATGCTGTAAAGAGAGTAAGGACTTTAACAGACGTGGATACGGCTAGAATAGTTTATTTCAGCTATTTTCACAGCATTATGAGCTACGGAATTCTCCTTTGGGGTAATTCCGCGGATCTAAATGCAATATTCGTTCTTCAAAAACGGGCTGTGCGAGCCATTTATAATTTGGGCCCAAGAGTCTCCCTCCGAGATAAATTTAAGGAAATAAGCATTCTTACCGTAATCTCACAATATATATTCGAAAACTTGATGTATGTTAGAAAAAATATTACAAACTTTCCAAGAGTTTGTGATAGGCATAACCTAAATACCAGACACAAAAATAATCTCGTTGTCTGTGATAGTAGACTCCACAAAATTTCAAATTCTTTTCAGGGTAATTGTATACGCTTTTTTAATAAGCTCCCCTATGAAATTAGAGATTTGCCTATCAATAAGTTTAAAAATTTAGTAAAAAATAAGCTATGTCAAAAAGCTTACTATAAAATCCAGGATTATTTGGATGATAAACAAGCCTGGAAATGAACTGTTCACTCCACTTGCTACTCAGCTAAATTTTGTTTCTAGACTAAGTAAACTATTGTAAATAGACCAAAAAAAAAAAGAAAAGCCCGCTGAGTTTCTTGCCGGAGTCTTCTCAGGTCGGGGCCGCGTTTCGAACCGGTGGTCCATTTGCATTTGATAAAATATTGTTTGTATTGACGTTTTGTAAGTGCCGTTTACTGGTCTATGCAGAATAAATGATTTTTGATTTTGATTTTGATTTTGAATGAGTCACCAATTAATTGAACTACATTCTGTTTATACTATATAATATAAGATACATAAATGAGAATCCGAATGTAGGTAGTGTACTTCTACTACGTGGATCTTTTGAGTTGAATGAAGATAAAATTAATTCCGTGGACGATTTATCAAGCTAACCTATTATTCAAAGTAATATACATTCAACAAATGAAAACACAAAATATACCATAAATCGTAACTTCTAATCCCGCCTTGATCTATTAAATTAAAATATTAAAAGGGTTCTCTCCCAAAATTCAAGTAGCCATTAAATCGCTTGAGTCGCCTACTAACGGATTCAGTAATTTGCCCATACGTCTTGTTATGGTCGTTCAACAAGATTAAAACCCTAGCCACCCTTCATAAATCCTACCCTGTGCTCCGAATGTGATATATAATTCATAGATACGTAAAAACGAATCCGGCCCCCACCGAACTGTCAATGGAGTCTGCCTCGATACAACTATTTACTGCAGTTTTCGAAGTAAACCACAAATAAAATGAAGTCTATGCATATTATAGTATCATCATATGGACCAAGTGGTAGTTTACTTGTCCCCAAGGTAGTTTATATGGGGTCGTTTTATTGGGTGAAGTGTCAACAGTAAAAATCCGGTGCGGTCAATGTCCGCATTCTGCACCTAGAGTACCCACAGTTTTGTGTCGGAAAATAAACACTGCAAACACGGAAATAATTTTAATTAGTATAGTATTATAAAACTTATAGTAACCCCTTTATTTAACTATGGTTGAAATATTATTGATCATTAACATATTATGAAAAATGATTTCCCTACGCTTGAATCCATGAAATTGTGGATCGAACGTGTGATTTGAATTTGCTTTTGTCGGTAAGTATCTAAGTGTGTCTGTGGGTTTACAGTTCCAGTCCAGAGGGCGCATTTCGTAACTGATTTTCACCAAATTTGGTACAAGTAATCATTCATTTAAAATACGACTTTTGTGGAGAGCTTTTTAGCTGAAAATCAGGGTGAAAACTAAAAGATTCCTGACGCTTTAGTTATGAATGATTTTTAACTTAAATATCAAAAAAATTATTGCACACAGGTGTGCCAACTTTAGCAATAATCGGTTAGTGAATAGGATTTCTTACATTATACTCACAGACAAAAATAAAACCATCTTTGCGTGGTCTAATCTTCCCAGAACTACTAGTTATTATAGATACCTGTATTATCAATTATGCATCTATGATCATTAATATATATCCTCTATATATCATCTATTTATCTACTAGTTGTATCATAGTCTAACGTTCCACTGTGGTAGTATTAAATTTCATACTTGTCATTCTTCAACTGCGAGAATTAAATTGATGTTACTTCACAACCTTCGATCTCCTTACCGTCGCTTGTACATTGCTAGAGGCTGGGCTATAAACGACTGAGCTACCCGCTTATAGTAATAAAGGTTCGCAACCGTTTTCATCCCGCCTGTGAAATATTAGTAAAATGGTCCTAGTAAGCGCTAAGTATACAATAAAATTCAATCATGACACAGGCGGTACAGTTTCTGTCCCACAAGAATGTTTTATGGTGACATTACTCCCACGCCCGTTGCGAATCAGCTTGGTAAATTTTGTTCCAAGATGAATGTATATACATACTAAAATATATCGGCTACGGACCTAAAAGTTGGCGGAAGTTGTTGACAGACAGTGCTCAATGAATGCCATTCATTGGAATGAAATCATATTTATGACGAATCATAAGGACGTTGCTTGTAAACTTATCGTTTCCGCCATTTTGAAATTAATATTGTTCCCAGTTGAAATGTTACCTCATTTCCTTCATAGTGCGTAATATTTTTGCCTAGTGTGATTGTGATAGTGAAATAAGACAACCAGTTTTTCTTTTTTTGGTGAATTATTTTTGTAACATTGATGCAGTGCTTATAGAAGTACTTATTGGATACGTATATACTTATGCGTTGGCTACTTTTTTATCGTACGCTAAATCCCCACGGATATTGGATACCCTAGCAGAGGCGATGAAGCCTACTCCACCGGCTCTGGTAGGGTTATCTGGTTATCGGTAGAGTTATATTACATCTGGTAGAGTGTTTACGTCAGAACGTACGCCGTCTTTGGGTCCCACATCGCTCGTACCCCTGTAGACCCCGGGCCATTTCATTCGAAATCGGGTGTCTCTATCTTGTACCTGGGTATGGAGAGGCTCACTTTGCACCGCCGCCGCAGCCTGCGTCTGCTAGACTGACACATGGCTCCACACATAACCTCCAGGTCCGAGCTCATGGAGGACGTCAATTTGCGAGGTCCAGGCGACGGCAGTCAAACGCTCACACATCGTACAATCGTCTTTAGTAAGACGACGAATAAGAGAACTTTCCACACCTAGAGCCTCCACTAGGACCTGCCTCGGCATCTTCCACACCGGGCACTCGGTCAGCGTATGTAGCCCAGAGTCCTCACTCGCATCGCAGGGATGGCACTCAGACATTGGCTCCTTCTGGATTCGAAACAGAGAGGCTACCGTATGACCTCTCTAGCAAGTCCCCCACGGTGGGTTTTATCACCACTGCTACGGCGTGACCTTGTATGTGCGTCGAGTACTGATTATTGATTTCATTTCTTTACATGAATTTTTAGCTGAGGTAAACCTCTACTTTCGATGACCATATTTATAATAAAAATTATTATAAATGATCTTAAAAGGAATAGTTAACGGTCAGTCATTACGTTTTATGGTATCTAGTAAATTATTTCCATTACAAATACATAGATCCAAAATGTAAAATGTAAAAAAAATATGGTAGAATACTCCTTAGGTGCAGACTTTATGATATGACATACAATATTCAAATGGAATCATAATGTCCTACCAATAAAATACAATTACTACGTTCAACCTAATTCACGGACTAATTTATATGAAACCCTCAAATCTATATCACGGCACCATAATTTACTAGCAGATGTCTTATTCACCTGCACGAATCAAAGTACAGCATTGTTATGTTTCTCTAAGAAAAGACTTTTGATATTTCTATAACAGGTCTGGTTACGAGTATTGTTACACAAGCCATACTTTTATCATTACCGAAGTCATGACTACGATTCGTCAATTCCTTTTGTATTGGATATTATGAATATAAAAAATATACTCCTATGTATCACTATGCAAATATGTTCTCTTGAGAATGAACTACTGTCTAAAACTTACTTATGATGTAAAATATTACCTCAAACAGAAAAGAGAGCCGAGAAAAAACTTGCGCGCTACAAGATTTTGAAATCAGCGCAACCATTTTTTCCGTATAAAGTAATTATTTTCATTTTAGTGCACACACCTCATATGTCACAGGATCAATTAAACTACAAGTAGGTATAGATACCTACTCGTAGTTTTATTTTACCTATTCGGTAGATAATATCGTAATCGAAACGAATAAAAAGCACACAAATCCGAAAACAGACTAATTCACTTACTATCGTGGGATTTATGGTCTACTGAGTGCGTTTTAACATGAAACTTTTTACCTTCACTGATTTATGTACTAAACGAAAATACATTCACATAAATAAGAATGCACCTCAAGAAATATTTACTTTGTGGACTTAAACTACCTATACCTGAGCTTAGTTTAGCGCGGGCCGCATGAATGAATTGAACTTAATGTTAAAATAATGTTTCACTGTTACAAATCATTCGAGATAGTCCAACCTAGTTTTAAATGTATAAAACTAGCGAATCACAGACCAAGAAACAATCTCAGTTATAAAATTAAAATTAGTCAACCTTATCAAAAAGTCTATCATAATTTTGTGTTCAATTACTCGAAACATTTTTTGATCATTTCAGTGTTTGTTTTCAAATATTCATATAATTGTATGTATATGTAAAAGCTCGTAAATTTCTTTGAAGTACTTTAGTGAGACATTGACCCAGCGTCTTCACAACCACCACAAACTATTAACAGTCTAAACACTGATACCATCAGGGAGTTTGTTTATCATACTAATATTTTTACTCCCACCGTTCTGGAACTAATAATGATGAATGAACGGTACTGATTTGTATCACTCCCGTCTCATCTACTTCATTGTTAATATCCCATTGTCATATTATATTTATAATAGATTTATATCGTATGTAAATGTTTTCCGTTAGGTTGCGGGTTGACCAATGAATTAGGTAGATTTTGTACTTCATCAGACAAAACTATAAATATCACTCATAATGGCCATTTTTTTATTCTTGACAAATAATAACTGAACTGCCAAAGTGAAATGTTCTTACAACAAATAGTTTTGAAGAGATTTAATTTTAAAAATCAAAATATTTTAGTCACGGGAAAACAGTCTTTATAAAATCGTTAGAAAAGAGTGACCATCATGGCTTTAAGCACGTACTTAGTACAAATACATGGAGCGTAAGAAAATATCACACTTGTCTCAATTTGTGTTACGTGTGTATGGTTAATAAAAAAAGTGATTTTAAATTCCATAAGGAATTTAAAATATTATAAATTTGGACTCAATTTGATTGTTTTCATTTTCGCTTACTTTGGGAACTAAAAATAATGAATAATGAATAGTTTCAGTTCAGTTATTTTACAATGCATATTTTTGCAGCAAAGACAAAAATGGCAGCAGTATTGGGTGGAATCGGAGGACCTTGTATTCATATTATAGCTGAATATAAGAAACTAGGTGGCAGGTTTCATCATGAAAATCTAAATTGCTAATGCAGTGATGTGAATTGACACAGGATGTATAAAATAGCAGCAAGTCAGAGACACAATATGCGATACTCAATTTCCCCACAAGCTCAAGGGGAAAGTGTATAAAACGATGGTCAGACCTGACGTATTGTCATCGTCATGTTTAAAAGCGACGGATGAAAGAAAACTGCATGGTAGCGGAGATGCGAATATTAAGATGGATGTGTGGTGTGACGAGAATGGATAGAATAAGGAATGAGTATATTAGAGAAAATTTTAAAGTGGTACCTACCAGTAAATAAAAAATTGAGAAGTGAACATCTGTCGTGGTACGAGTATGTCCACATACTATAAGATGAGATGGTAGTAATATATTGTAAAAAAGGCCCAAAGTATAGGTTTTAGAAGCTCAGAGGTCGGCCCAAAAATCGGATGGATTGTTTGGAAGAAGATATGGGGCAACGAAAGAAGTGACTGTGGAAATGACATCTGATAGGAATGTATTGAAAAGAATGACATTGCCCCGACCCTAAATAATTGGGACAATAGCAAGGAGATGATGACTAAATATGGGATACAAGATGATTATGAGATCATTGCAATATACATTTGTTGCCCGTTACACGGCCCGGGTACGGTTACACGGGTTGAAGTGAAATTGACGTACCGTGATTTTTTTGTTCGGTATGGACCACTAAACGGCACTTACAAAACCTCAATATCGACAATATTTAATAAATAAGTGAGCAAATGGACCAGCATAGCGGTTCGAAACGCGGCCCCGGCCTGAGAAGAGTCCGGCAAGACACTCAGCGGGCTTTTATTTATTTTTTTTGTTTATTTAGGTACAAACATTCACTTTATTATTATGCGATGAATGATTATTCTTCTTTTTCCTCACATAATTGTATTAAAATGACGATATTACGACACAAGAGTACAATTTTTGAGAATGCCGCAAGGCGAAACCGGTTAGGTACAAAAATAAATACAGTGGATCGGAACCAGTGTTATCAATATCTATCATGTATATCAATAAGTTCCACCAAGTGCCATATATCAACAGTATAAATAACAAGAGTAGAAACTAAGACATTGAGGCAAATTTTGTCATCTTCTTAGTCCTTGTAGCGACCTGCTACAAGGAATTTAAACAAAAGTAATATAGCTACGGTGTACTGTGTAAAACGATCTACTAATGCGGTTGATAATATTTCTGCAATAGTGACTGCCTTGGACAACTCCTGTACTTTTTAGGAAATTTCATACCTTCTACTATAGTACAACATACTCTGCAATTCACGAGCGCTCGCGTGTAATATTCGTGAACATACATACGTATTACGATAATGTATGTGACGTTTTTTTCTCTGCTAATTGTACCATTCCTATGCACACGCACACAATCATATACGTACTAACACGACATCAAAACAAATAAAAAATACTAATTAAGTAAGAATAAGTACTCAAGGAATCAATTCCAAGAGTAACTTAGACAATTAGGTATCTATTTACTTTTTTGTAATATTGCACCATTTGAAAAGAAATCAACTGTTGAGAACAATTATACAACATTTATATTTTTTTTTAACTATATAATATTTTATTTACTAACTTGACCGGCTAAGTAACATGTTTTATAATGAACTCAATAATGACTTGACTGCTTCAGAAGTTCACTGGGCTGTCAGTGTAACTCCCACGCACTTAAAGGCGCGGTTATAATTGCGAAGAGTTATACGCGTAAATAATGTACCACGGCCTATTTGAAACTGGTTATGAAGTAAAAAAATGTATATGTAGGTATAAATAAATAGACGGCTCCAATAGACAAATTAACTCACTAAGATCACAATAATAAACCAGTGCCTTAAGAAGTTTGTAGAAGCTCTGCGTCGATGAATAAGTTTTCGTATAATAGAATAGAAGAATAGAAGAACACACTTTACTCACCAAATGTCATGGTAAGTATTTCAAATATTTCAAAGGTTCGTATCGACTTAAACAACTGTTAAAACAGGACTAGGCGGTTGGGCAGTTGGCAATTGTTCCTCTATTAATAGCCAATACACCAAACGGAAAAGGTTATATAGAAAGAGTAGCTTCAAACATAATATGCGTTATTTAGTGTAGTAACTGACGAACCAATCATATTGCTACAATAATATAAAAAAATGTATCTATGTGACTAACTCTAGGTATTATAAATTGTCGTAGTATTGTATGTAAAAAATATTGAGTATCTGCCATATAAAACCTGTCTGATATAAAAAAGTATGCCAAGCACAACGTTCGTTCCGAAACAATGATAACCTGTGTGGTGCAATTTTAGTAAGATTACAAAAATTAGGGCGTACAAATCTAAGATCACGAGTGCCCTCGATGTACGAGTATACAATCAGAGGCCGGCACATATTATTAGTGTGAACACACGCTCGACTCACTAACTGTCATACGATACAAATAAAGTTATTATACATTAGGTTCATAAATTGGCATAGTTATATATATATATATATATATATATATATATATATATATATATATATATATATATATATATATAAATTTTAGTTTTTTTCACCTGTAGAAACAAAATAGAATTAACCCCCTTATTTGAATTTACAAACACTAGAGTGGAACTGACGCTTTAATGGACACAGATCTAACCTGACCAAAATTTAACTGACTCACATCGGAATAACCCGTTTTGTCTAGGACATATGTGTTGACTAGTAGTAGTTTTCACATATGTGGTTAATTCTAGTTTTATCAAATGCTTTCAGCTAAACTTGGTTTGACTAAGGAACGAGTTCTAACTAAAAATGGGTTTTACCTGTAGTTACCTACATGTGGGCAGGATTTCCCATCAAATATTTTTAGACGCAAATTTATAAAAAAGAGACCTTTGAGAGTGATATAGCTTCAGTTTTCACACTATTATCTAGGTGTGTCCGAAATGCTATTATACCCTCTATGAAACATGAAATGCTGTCATACTATTTACTAAGGCGTTCACTTGACGGTAATAGGCTCCCCCACTATTAGATAGGACCGCAAAATCCTTCATGGATATCTTGTACGACAGAGGAGAGTAAGATCAAATGTTTGCTAGACAAATTTTATCCTGAATAATAATTCTATCCTATCAATTACTATAACAAAATAACAAGTATTTGTTTTTTCAATTTAGTTGGTTCGACTCTCAGGTGTGTCAACCGATTACAGAAAATCTTTGAAAGCAGTTTTGTGATTTTTTAATATAAAAGAATGTCTCCTTTATGTAAAATCAGCACAGTTAAGGATTTTAGACAGTTTCTCTCCATATCCCGACTTATTTTTCCACACTATATGTATCTATCTAATATTTACTAACGTTGATGTCAAACTCAATAACCAATTTTCAATTATGAAGCTCGTAAAGTAACGGAAATAACTTTCTATCCAACAATTACAGTATAAAATTCAATAAACCACCATGTAATAAGTCTCCTTCTTAGGCATAGTTATTTCAGATTCGACATACGAAATAGTGAGAACTGGACAGTTATTTATTTTTAACAACATACCTATACTTCATGATTGGCTTCTTACACTGGTAACAATACTGAGTCTATAAATTTAGATGGAGAATCCCAATCTTCGTTTATGGAGGCTTCTGAGACGACGGTAACTTTTTTAATCGACTATATGGTTTCGGTTATAAATACAGATCCCGTAAGGTTTGACTAAAGAATTTGTTTATGAGTTGAGTAAGTGGCAATTACATATTAATATCATGGCTTTTATAGTAATAATATAACTGAGTTTTC
The DNA here is from genome assembly GCA_963691645.1 of Pelosia muscerda. Taxonomy (NCBI): domain Eukaryota; kingdom Metazoa; phylum Arthropoda; class Insecta; order Lepidoptera; family Erebidae; genus Pelosia; species Pelosia muscerda. The sequence continues at coordinate 11,312,545 of OY829113.1, forward strand.
GAACAAAGAAAATTCACGGCAAGTTAATCAATTTCTTTATAACTTGAATGTCGAATCAACTATTTATGTCAGTTGTCGAATGCAAAAGAAAAGTATAAAACGTGATGGTGTTTAAATAATAATATATAGGTAACTACATAATCTTACTTGGCGTAATAAAGCTCTAAATATTTATTGATAATCATGATTACGGAGCATTTATGCAAGTTTGTTTATAAAATTTAGCAAAAAAATTAGTCGTAAAAGTAATAAAGCAGTTATTACACTGCGAATCAATTTATATAAAGAATGAATTGTCAGTTTTGATGTTTCATGTCTTGTAAAAAGGATAAAGAGAATACGTAGTTACAAATATAAAATATAAAACCTAGTTGTGTAGGTACTATTGGAGTAACTGTATAGTATATTATTGAACTGTTATTTAATTAAATAATTTGTCAACCTGATTTGAAACGTGTTTGAATAAACAATAAAAAACCAATAGCTTACTTAACTTCGCATATATATTTGGCATGGCGTCGTATCAATCAAATCGGTGGTATTTATAAATTTATCGAGAGTACAATCGTAACAACCCGTCAAATATCATTATCATCAATGATGGATAGTTAATTCTTAAACCTATCTGATTATATTGGCCTAAAGATGCGTGGGACAGTAAGTACAATGCATCATTTTAAATATACCTTCGATATATCGCAGGATCGATGGACTGATACTCATGAAATGAAGCAATACCGTTAGCGCGGGACTATTTATAGTCCGGTCAATTTACACATTCAAGTTTACATAAATTCCCATAAAGCTGAATATTGGCATAGTTGTTCAAAACATCATTATAAAGAAAATCTCAAAAGTCCTCATCGTTCTGAGGTGTGCTAAAAATTTGGCACGGGGTCAAAGGTCAAAAAAATGAGTTTTTTGCGATTTTTAGCGAAACGGTGAGTTTTTTCGCAAAATTACCCCAGTACAAAATTGTAGATCACAAAATTCTCTACAAAAAATATTATATATCAATAATTTTTTTCCTAAAAGCCACCATTTTGGAGATATAACGTTCCGAAAAGTTGGATCAGTCGTAATCCCTCTATTTTGCACACGTTTCCACGCCACCTATGAGGTAGTGTACAAAGCGCGTTTTTTTTAACGTGGTTTCCCCAGTAGGCCTATTCCACGGGTCTGCTGAGATTTTATATGTTTTAAAACTATTGCAAAATAATATTATATATTATAGTGGGCAAAAACAACGGCGGTGTAATTAAATAAAATACTTAAAATAAAAAGTTAGTCGTCTGATTCATAACTGTCCAAGATTTCTGTTTCTTCTTCTTCTTGATCTTCTTCTCCTTCTTCTTCCTGTTCATCCTCTTGTTCTTCTTCTTCTTCTTGTTCTATTTCACACGTAAACTGCCCCAATAGCGATTCCTGATCGGTATCAAACGAATCTTCAAGAGTTGGTGACTCAACATTCGAGCATGATCGGCCTTGACAGTGTGTGCATGCCAGGGAACAAAACAGTCCAACTTTTCTGCAACCACATTTTGCACTACACCCTTTCTTGCAGTTGCAAAATATTGTGTTGAGAAGTTTCTCAGGTGCTGGTGGAAGTAAAGTTTGAACTGGCTCTAGTGTATTGTCGATCAACTTCCAACCCCAGTCTTTAGGGTCCAGCTGATTACCAAGCCACACTTGAACTTGGTAATATACCCGAAACAGATGTTGATGAGCAGCTACTGAGGTTGGAGGAAGAGAAGCTAAGTTGACTTGTTTTTTATTACGCGTATTTTTCACGAAAGATGTGTATCGAAAAAAAGTTGCGATACACATCTTTCGTGAAAAATACGCGTAATAAAAAACAAGTCAACTTAGCTTCTCTTCCTCCAACCTCAGTAGCTGCTCATCAACATCTGTTTCGGGTATATTACCAAGTTCAAGTGTGGCTTGGTAATCAGCTGGACCCTAAAGACTGGGGTTGGAAGTTGATCGACAATACACTAGAGCCAGTTCAAACTTTACTTCCACCAGCACCTGAGAAACTTCTCAACACAATATTTTGCAACTGCAAGAAAGGGTGTAGTGCAAAATGTGGTTGCAGAAAAGTTGGACTGTTTTGTTCCCTGGCATGCACACACTGTCAAGGCCGATCATGCTCGAATGTTGAGTCACCAACTCTTGAAGATTCGTTTGATACCGATCAGGAATCGCTATTGGGGCAGTTTACGTGTGAAATAGAACAAGAAGAAGAAGAAGAACAAGAGGATGAACAGGAAGAAGAAGGAGAAGAAGATCAAGAAGAAGAAGAAACAGAAATCTTGGACAGTTATGAATCAGACGACTAACTTTTTATTTTAAGTATTTTATTTAATTACACCGCCGTTGTTTTTGCCCACTATAATATATAATATTATTTTGCAATAGTTTTAAAACATATAAAATCTCAGCAGACCCGTGGAATAGGCCTACTGGGGAAACCACGTTAAAAAAAACGCGCTTTGTACACTACCTCATAGGTGGCGTGGAAACGTGTGCAAAATAGAGGGATTACGACTGATCCAACTTTTCGGAACGTTATATCTCCAAAATGGTGGCTTTTAGGAAAAAAATTATTGATATATAATATTTTTTGTAGAGAATTTTGTGATCTACAATTTTGTACTGGGGTAATTTTGCGAAAAAACTCACCGTTTCGCTAAAAATCGCAAAAAACTCATTTTTTTGACCTTTGACCCCGTGCCAAATTTTTAGCACACCTCAGAACGATGAGGACTTTTGAGATTTTCTTTATAATGATGTTTTGAACAACTATGCCAATATTCAGCTTTATGGGAATTTATGTAAGCTTCCTCCTGATTTTAGGCTTAAATTGACCGGAGTATTATCAATATTTATGGGAACTGGATCAAAGATTGGTAAAAAACTATTTGAGTGAACCATATCATTCACTACGAGAAATTAGTTGACTATCTAGGTACCTACTTCTTCATTGACCTACGCTTCAACGTCTGTGATTCAAATATGATACTAAGTCACATTTATTTAAATATTATATAAAATATTTTCAATTATATACCTATAAAATTCATGGCTAAAACAGCTTCACCCTTAGGCATTCTTTTTAATTTTGAAAAATAAATAATAAAAATTGCTGTTATAAATTAAAATCTTGAACGATCTTAATATAATAATTACATGAAAAGTATTGATATCTTTATCCATTTATAACAATTATAAGTTAGGTTTGTCAGTTTACCAAGATTTATGTTCGGCTTAAAGAAATAAATATTATAATTCAAACAACGTTGTTATAAAAAAACAAAACTTAATAAAACATGGGCATCTCGCTTACATATTTCAGAGTCCACAAATATTGTTATTTAAGATCACATCCATATCCCGGCCTCTGCTAATGCTCAAACAAAACTCAATACACGCAAACAAATTTACCGAAATTGTTCACTGAGCAGTGAATAAAAATTACGACCGGTTTGTGGGCCTGCGGCTTGCGCCCGCGCTGTGGCTCGTTTCAACGACCATCCTCTCATATTTATGCCCCCATAAAATATGTACATGCACTGAACTCGGACATCGGACAATGCACATATCCTTCGATCAAACAAACTATACACTAATAAGAGATCTGCTTTGTTCATTGAATTATTGTTATATTATCACTGTAGGTACTTAATGCTCGATCTTAAACTTTACAAACAATACCTAAAGAAATTCTAAAAGAAAAGAAATCCTTTTTCAAATATAATTTGTGCTAAGTTTAGTAAGTGATGGACAACACCATATTTTAAACAAATAATATCAAGAACCAAATGACAATGACATCATTATTGTGCGATCTTAAGTTCCTACCTAATTTTATTTTTTTGTTAGAGTAGATTAAAGTTAATTAAGATTAAGAAATTGAGAATATAAGTATATTTATAAGTCATACCGAAACAGTTTATTTAATAAAAGGTAAATTATAAAGGTAACGATAAAATCAATCAGTTGTTTTATATGTTTTTAAAGAATTGAATGCTTTTGTCATTTTCAATCGTAGTTTTGTTGATTGGATATGTGTCTTGGCTCAAGGCTAGTTTTTTTTTTTTTTAATTTGAATGCATAGAGGCGCCACCCACGTTTATAAATATAGTATTCGCAGTTGGTTAGCGCAACATGTTATTAAGTCATATCTTTTATGAATAGGCAACACGACGATTGCCGTTGGGGGAATAGTTTTATGAGGTTTGCACTCTTGGTGTTTTTGTTTCACTTTAAAAAAAATCACTTTAAAATTTCTTAATGAAAATTTTTCCGTATGGAAATTTTGTGATCTTAGAATAATGAATTCTTTGCTGAACGTTGAATTTAAAAATACATTGAGTATAGTAGATGATGGTGTTTTCTTCGTCTGACAAACTCAACAATAGAATATAATTTGAGCACTCATTCTATTCCATTCTACAAAAAAAACAACCAACGGATTGCTATTTGTCTAGAGGGCACGTCGCATCTTGATTTAAGTAAGAACGGAAAGCATCTTTAGTAGTGGTAACGATTTAGTATAGGCACAGATAACATAATGGTATAGGTGAAACTATTCAAACCCAAAACTTGTTTTTTATCTATTTTCAGGCCAATTATAATTTTACTATATAGTATATAGGTATATACTATACTAAGTGTATTGTTAGACCACAAAATGTTAGGTAATGTTTTGTAGTCTAACAATACACTTAGTTTTATGAGGTAACAAAAGCTTATGACATCGATAATATTGGTGTCGTTTGGCACACAGATCTATTAAGCCGGCCAACTGCTATTCACTGATATGTTTATATCAGAATTATGCAAATAGTTCAGTGCTCTAAATTATGAAGCTTTTAATTCGAATTTTACGATCATATAATTTATTTTAACACTGTCTTGTTTTATGCCATCACATCATTTAAATTTATTTTTCCTCAACCGTTACGAAAGTTCTTCTAAATTGTATACTTTTTATGACGAAGATGTTCCATGTTCTTTTATTTAGGTATAGCTTCGGACATTTTGTCTAGAGATACAAAATGTCCGTAACTGTCATGTCACAAAGTAATAGCATTTTTAAATAGAATATATTTTTAGTTGGTGTCACAGTTGACTGCAGTAGACTCTTCAAGATTTTTGTACCCAATTGAACCTGGAAATCAAGAGAAGTGAAATGTAGGGATCTCATATGTTAAACAATTGCTAAGCTTCCGGCAAAACTTTAGGTACCTATCGAACGATAACTATGACTATAACTAATAAAATTATTTTGTTTTGATGAAGTAATAATAACAATAACTCATTATAATTAATTAAACACTTTTTACAACAACTGACACATTGAATTAAATGAAATTTCACTTCTAACGTTCATCATCATTGCTTAGTACATGACATTCTTCTACTTTTAATTTCAAGGGGTTCAGGTGACAGCCGGCGCACGTCACACACAACATAGAATAAAACGTAGTTGACATACGACTTGTCGGCTACCGATGTCATGCGATGATAATGTCGAAGCGGAATGACGAGTTAATTCGATAGTTGCTGAGCTTTATATCATTTAGAATTATAAATATGAATTGACGTACTGGACAAATCTTTTAGGTATGACGCGGTTTAAAACGCCGATCATAGTATGGGACATGCCACATTTAGAAGAACACCTAATTTATTGAGTGATTAGTTACACAACGAGGCTTGATCTAAAACAAAATTATCTATGACCTCTAGTATTAGAACCCTTTGAACTTTCTTCGACAATTATATATGTGATGAAAAATATACTAATTTCTTTTTAATTTTGAGCTAGCGCAATGTATGTTCATAATTCTAAAGCTTGAATAACGTGGATGAAATAAATCTTCAGATGTGAAACTTTATGAGTGAGGTTGGCATTATAACACGAATCAATTACGAAGACGATTAAACTGCTGAACATTCATTTTCCACGAGTGTATAAGTCGTGTGCCATTCGCATGGCGTGGTCAGGATCATAAAATAAAATAATAATCTTAACCCTTGGTGCGCGAATACGAGTCACCGTATGATGACTCTTTTCTATAACTAATCATGATAATTATTTATTAAGATTTTAATAAAAGTAGATAGATAGAGCTATCGAGCTCCATAATATCTATATACCTAAGTATACCTATACAAGTTACAGTATTATTTAATTTTGTTTTAAACATGTCTCTAAAAGTTATGTGTTTCAATACTACGTTTTTAGCAGCATTTTATTCTTGTTATTTAGGTATTGCTGTTATTTTTATGAAAATTCTGTAGCACTTGCAATTGGATGCGATTAACAATAAACGATATAACAGAAATCTTCAATTTTGTTATTAATCACATTACTTTTCAAAATTCTATTAAGTATGTGGCACTCGTCAGCCGCACTATCCATGTTCATAACTCAAAACTACTAATAACCATCATCTAAAATACTCTAGCGAATCTCACCAATGAAAATTATGATTGATACTACTATTTAGATAACTGTAAACCACAGAGAGAAATTGATATAAAAAGTTAGGTCTGGTCATCGTATATAATATATTACAGACATCGCTCGAGACTTGAGAAACTATAAATAGTTCCAAGCCAATATACCTATGTATATAATAATACATATATCTACCAGGGGTGGTCTACGAAGTTGAAGTACTTCTTGATAACTTTACACGTCAAGCGAAGAGTTCATCATCAACATTAGTGCATTAACGACAGTATAGTCTTGATAAAATCAAAACTCGTTCAACTTTCAATATATTTTTTAAAAAGATGGTATCCTCTTTCAAAGAAACTATTTTCTTAAGATTCATTGTAAATTTTGAAAACTCGCATGGTATCTATTATAAAACTCATGATATCATTATTGCATAATAAACAAATTCATCTAATCTTAAAATCATCTTTCTAAAATAATAATATTTTGATATTCGATCAACCCATCATTCTATGCGGATACATGACTCAGAACAGGCCTAAGGCTAAAACAAGTTTTATTTACTCTACCGTATAACGGTATTGTAATTAAATCGCATGCGGAACGGTAGCTGTCGTTTCGGTTCGTCGTTGAACGCTATTATGAATTTATATTATCGCATTTCTAAGTTTTCTATAAATTCAACTTTAATTCCAATTTTACTTATCTTCTTGTGAACTTACCAAAAAAATCTATGTCCTGATGATAATGAACAAAAAGCTCTTTTACAAAACGTGAAATTGTTGCCGTGGAAAGGTATTTAATACTAATATAACGAGGCACGACCAGACCATTCATGCATACAAATATTGGCACTTAGCGGAAATCGAACTCGCGCTTCCTGTGTAGCAATTGCTTTCATAGCACCACGCCACAGAGGCTGACATTGCTGACACACTAACAGAAGATTAGACATCTTGACAATGTTAATATTGAAATAGTAAAGTCGTCGTAGCGATGATAATAATAATACCCACACACATACAGTCACGCTGCTTTCCCAATGGAATAGGCTGAGACTGGTCTATTCCAACCCCATTGGGTTGACACCAACTGGTTATACTATATATAAATCCAGTTATACACTCAATTTTTGCGTTTCCTATAGATTTATATTGGTTAAAGTAAACGTCCAAAACCATTATGACTTATGACCACGATCTAAAATAATAGAAAAGTTAACACTCTAATGGAACATACTTTCAGGTAGTGTTTGAAATTAATCATCATAGATGATGAAGTTTTCTAATCCAAATTCGGTAATCAAAATCACGTCTCAATATTGTCTGTTGAAAAAGCCTCCAAAACGCCTCATTATGTCATCTGAGAGCGCGTGACGTAAATTGAGTTCAGCCGCGTCAATTGCGTGCTTTTTCTTATCATTCCAGAAATGCTCGCAGGAATCCATAGAGATGCAGTCAATGATGACGGATGACGGATGATGTCATGAACTGTGATTTCCGATTTAAGTACAGATTTTTTTTAACCAAATATTTATTATTAATTACAAATGTCAACAAAATTTATTCTAAAATTATATAAAATATTTCTACAATTAAAATCATTAAATAAATTGTAATAAATAATTATTATTTGTTAAATAATTATACTTATTTTATCTCAGTATAGTTTAGATACTTATCTGATTACTATCCAATCCGCCATCGCTTTAATTTTTCCACTTACAGTATCCGCGCCCAATATATCCAAAACCAATATTTTATTAATGGCATTGTATGCTTGATTACTTACCGTAGCCAATGTTGGATATCGATCAAGTCATAACTTAATCGGTATGGCTACAGTGTTCATGCTAAATCTTATTGTCGTGTCGAAATAGCACGTGTTTATATTCGCTTCTAACCAAAAAATAGTTTCCTGAGCCATAATCTAAAGACATTTAAGGTACCTTAATATAGTACAGTTCTAGTTTCTTTTATCAGAAAAAGAAGGGGGTTATTTTACAATTTCTAATAAGATTATCTTTCATTCACAATGTTTCCGAATAAAAATTGAGTGTGTAACACTAAGGGCAGTAAAATACTCTTAATCTTTTTGGAATATAACTTACGCATCACTACACAGACCTTTTAACAAAAAATCTGAGGCCAATGTCGCACGATCTTCCCGCGGGATTCCTTCTCGTAACTTCACCGTCACTGGACCGTTCCTACATTTTAATAGATCTCAATGCTCGAGACTAATCGACTTGCCACGGAAATGAATTCTTTTACCGTTGAGTCACTACCGTCGATCGTAGCCAAAAAGGGACTGCTCCATTATTTTTATTCTACACTTACTTGCTTGAAGATATGTATATCAGTTTATACAAAACTAGCTTACCCGCACAACATCGTCTGCGTCACCCCGTTTTTGCAACATTTTTCACTTCTGCTCCGCACCATATAAACCTTCCTCCTTAATCACTGTATCTATTAAAAAAACGCATCGAAATCTGTTGCGTAGTTTTAAAGATTAAAAGGAAATAGGGATATAGGTACAGAGAGCAAGACTTTGTTTTATACTATGTGGTGTTGAGTTCAATCAGTTTATTCAAATCATGGATTTGAATAAAAACAACATGATATATTATTGTAAACAAATATTACGGTTATTACAATTGTATACTAATGAAGTGAAGACTACTTTCATTCATAAAAAGCGGTCGCTCGTATAATTAATTATGTAAGTACACATGGGTAAATAAATTATAGGTACCCCCTTACTGGCTGTATGGTCACTGACCCTTACACAAGAATTCACAAATTATGGAAAGGTGTACACTACCATCAACAACAATTGTTTAGCCATGCCGTCTCCGCCGGATCCCTGTAGGAGGAGTAGATCCAAGAAGTGCTGACTTAGCGTCGTAGAGGATGGTAATATGCGTGCATGCGCAAGACCGTGCAAAGTGGAAAAGAAAAAGTCGGAAAGCAGACCCGGACTTCGAGGTGAAAGCTTGCGATGATGCTTGGATGCGACCGGGACTTACGCTAGGATGATGATGATGACGGAAACTACAACTGGCTACCACAAAGCGGCGTAAATAATATCTTTGGTATAAGTTGATATTAAACATATCGTCGCTGATACTGCAATACTGCGTAACTAACAGTGGATGATACCGCGGAAATACAAAAGTAGCAAATTTGAGATTTCGCGGCGTTGGGCAAAAGATGTCGATTGGCTACGTACTGCATTCACAGATTCACGTTTTGTTCATTCAATCGGCAACTAATGTCAATTAGTTAAAACCGCGCGAGCGAATCTGTCAAAAATATTTTCCAATACCGCGTATTCTCGCGATTATAACAAGAAAACGTGTTGTTTCTGTATGGCGCAGAAGCAAATGATAGATTTTTATAGTAATAGGAAGCTAATTGGTATGTTTTTGATATTGTTTTAATGTGTGTTTATCAATGAATTCGGAAATTTCTTAAAATCTAGTAATTTTCATATGTGGGTAGTTGTAAAACTATTCACTTGTGAATTACCCACATGTGAAAAATAGTGTGTATCATGAAGATACGTAGATAACAAGGTGTTTTTCTTTCATTTTAGAAGGTTATGGAATTAGATTCAGAATTTGTTGACGAAAATGAAATTTGGCAAAATACAGATGTCAATAGTAATGTTGTCACTTTGCAAGAGCTCCTGGATCGACGCCGGGCACTTCTAAATACACCCACTTACATTTCAAAAGCCTATCGAACAAATTCCATGTGCAGCTACAAAGATCGAAAACGCGTTTGCCAAAGCTGATACTTTGACCACAATTTTAGAGCCCCGCCCGAGCACGTTAGGTTTTCCGAAAGTTGTTAATGAGTCATACTTAGATTTTTCATCAGATGACTCTGTCGTTGATCCTGACTATGTTCTATTATCGGAAATAACTAAATGTTCAACTGATCGAGTCATTAGATCATAATATTGATTGGTTTCCTGAGAGAGATACTGAAGCAGAGGCTGGGAAACAGTCAAGATCGAGAAAAAAAATGCTGATAGGTACATACATAATATGCTCACGCCCGTAATCCCCGTTGGGTAGGCAGAGGTGTATTGAACACCCACATTTCGCCAATTATGATTTTCGGTCCCACGTAATAGGGGGCGAGCCTATTGCCGCCAATATTAATAAAAAGAAACCACTTGGGACTTAAAAGCGACCACCTATGCTTCTTTTTTGTGGATTACGTTACAAATCTATTAAAAAAAGTTGCTATATAGCTTATCTATATAGCTTAGCTTATATTTTGATAATAGTTATTTTTGATTTCGAAACTCTATGCATACTGTAAACATATTTTAAGTATAGAAAAATACTAATTATGATCCCTTTATTCTCATGCTAATAAGTCAATAACAAGTTGTTATGATGACGTTTTAATTATGAGGCTATAATAAGCTAGTTCCTACCAAAGTGGAAATGATGAGACTGTGATTACTTGACTAAATATACGGTCTTTATTATAGCTTAACTCTGTTTTATCCTCCCTCAAATTCCGCGTAAGTCCCAAAAAAGCGCAAATAACTAACGTCACGAAAAATAAAAATCCGCGTAAGTGTTTTTTCTAGCCAAATATTGATTGAATTTAATTAAATAGTAAGGTATACGTTAACTGGTACACATTTTTATATAACTGTAAGTTCGGTAACGTATTTGATAAGTACAGCAGAAGTTATTCAGTTTTTTCGCTCTCCTGTAAAATTTGCCTCACCTAACTTACGCGGTATTGTCTGTTGCTAGTTACGCGGTATTGCAGTATCAGCGACGATATATAGGTACAGTGACATGCACATATTGTTAGTTTATAGAACAAAATTAACATTAGCGTACTTAGATGTACCTAACGCGTATTTGTAGACGTCTTTTTGCGATGCAGTTTCTTAACTATGTATGTATTTATATAGTGGTATATAGTCAATGATCCTAGCATTATGCCCAGTCGCATCTGATACTTTCACCTCGAAGTCTGCGGTCTGCTTGTTCCAGTCTAACTACGTGTCTTACTGAAATTGGATACTTCAAAAAATTATTTGGTGACCATTGGCCTTAGTTTTTTAATGGTTGCAGTCACCATACTACATGTAAATTTTTGAGACAACTTTTAGGATGTCAAAATGAAAGTGTATTCTAGTTTGTAGCAGGGCATCTCAATTTCGGACATAAGTACTTCCTTAATATTGTTCTTAAATGATCGGGATAGTAACGGTACGGTACGTTCACAGTTGAAAAAGTGGATGATAAATACCCACACCGAAACTAGAAATTAAATCTTATCGTACTACTACGTTATTCTAAATAAGTCAACAAATGAATGGATAATCCCAAATACAAAGTAAATGTTCTACCAGTAGGTTAGATGGCTTATTCGACTTTATTTTTTCACAAGCGGTGCGTAGTAGCCCATGGTATTTTAATGTGACAGCTGAACATATAACAGCACTTAATTTTGTCCTAATGCGAGCACCCGGCCATAAGAATCTTGGCCTTTAGTTTGTAACGTTTTTCTCCCAAGAATATCTGTGAACTGAATCGGCGATGAGCCAGATAAGGCGAGTGTTTCTTTAAATATGCAAAGTGCAAACTTTGTGGGACTCTTTAGACAGGACACTGAATAATTTTACACGCTCTTAATGATTCTCGTATCATTTAATTCGAACTTCTGGTGCGGCATATCTACTTTTAAGAGTAATTAAATTTTATAATATTAATTAGAATCGCCAATTTGGTTGTGGAGGTCCGATGGTAGTCGCTTCACGGAAACTATTTAGCCGCATATTAGCTGAACTAGAAAGCCGACCCAAATTTAGTTAAGAATAGGCTCAGAAAATGATGATTAATTAGAACTTTGAATATCAACACAAATTTTGGTAGACATGTACTGCAGACTTTAGTATTCTAACTTATGTTTATTACATTTCATTCATAATAAAAATTAAATCATTTACCCAAATAATTTCAAACATTTGCTTTCGTATTTAAATCATTCACCAATATAAATCATTGTACACAATAAACGAATAACAATCGCTCTACTTCTAGAACATAATTATTCTGAGAACTTGCTTTATAAATTTGTTATTCAAGTTCACACCTTTCAATTATTTATCAATCAAACATTAAAAGATAGGATATCTTCCTAGGCACATACTAGAAAGAAGAGAAAGAGAGAGAAGAAGATGAAATATGTCTACTTGCCAGTCTAATTGCCGTGAAGTGACTATTATCTAACATGCACAACCCATTGGCTATAACGAATATTTGTACTTATTTGGATTTTAATTTTGCCCGTGAAGACTACCGTAGATACCGTAGATAAATTATAAGAAATGATATTTGTTTTTGTGTCGTCGTCTCCTCTGACTACCAGATGTAACTACCGGTACAATGTCTTGACATAATTTAGCACCAGCCAACACCTGACATTTTCTAAAAGACAATACAAGGCTCTTGGCCATTGGAATATTCAGAGTGCTTGAAGAATTCTCATTCTCGCACCCGCTAATGAATAGCTATTCTTTGAGCATTTTAACTATGGGTCTCGGAATGGAATTCAAGTGTACAGGTTTCTTAAAAGGTCCCTTTCCGCTTCGCTTAATTTATGGACTCATACTTTTTACTTCATTTTGTATTAATAATTATGGCCCGTATAAAAGTTTCACACAACTATCGGCATTGGAATTTTTGGCAATCCGATGTTGTCCAATCGATAGGTGTCTAGAATCTATGGGCCCGGTTTTTAAATAAAGAATAATTATATATAAACGTGACGTCATCTCGGAATTCTTCAATTTGTTAGCATGGTTTCGCTGCTGGAGGTACACTGTATGTTGTATCGTAACTAATTCAAACAATTACTCATCTTCCAAGACATAATTGGGTTTTATTGTTCGGTGCCAGAAAACAATGATAATAAGGCAATACATTGCCTATTAGATACGGCTGTCTATCAGTTATATTAGAAATATGTTATAGTTCTTGCTAATTTATATTCAAACTAAGTAGGTTCACTATTCCTGTGGATTAGGACTTTTTTGCTTTTTGAAAAGAACCCTCGTCGTACGCTTTCTTCGCGTCCAGAATATATTAATACTAATTACTGTTTTGTATATGTACCCATATCATTATTGTTATTTTACTACGTCGAAGTTTTCAAGTTGTCGACAGTGTTGTCAATTAGTTGTTACCTTTGACACTACAAAGTTTTTTTTCACTGCAGTTGCCGACAGGGGCGACAGCTTGGAATCAAAAAGTAAGATTAAAATGGGTACCTACCTTTAATGTTGAACTTATATTTTTTAGTGTCTTTAAATTTCTATCTCTGTATTGTAATAACTTTTTATTGTACACCAAAAAAATGCAGTAAAGAGAGAGAAAGGAAAAAAAATGCAGTATAGGTACACGTAAATAATAGTTGTATGTAGGTACAATAGGCGGCCTTAATGCTGGAAGGGATCGCTTCCAGGTAACGGTGGCATGGATAGTAATATGATAGAACAATAAATATGATGTAGTTATCAGGATAGGCGTAATATTATACAGGGTGAAAATTCATCATGCCTGGAGTGAAAGCTATATACTGCAGTTAGTTATTTTTCGAAAATCCGGTAATCGAAGCATCGAATCGAAAATAACATTCTGTATTTTTATGGCATTAGCCAATAAGGTAAATTCCATGAAAAGGAAATCCACGAAATCTAATCTTATAAAATATATCATTCTAACTTAAACCCTCTGAAAAAGCACGCTAAGTAAAAAAATATAAGATTTAATTGCGAAGAGCCCAATCGTTACCTAAAATTCGTGCCCAGGAATACAAGTTGTAGATATGTGTCCAATATGTATCCATTTGTTTCCAGGTGGGAAATCTATTAAAGTTTATTTATTTTTAAAGTACTTATTCGATGGACTAAATAAGCAAACAGAATCTTATCAAACTGAGGTACATTCACCAAAGGATCAGGGCAAACAGTTCCTAGAGATCGCTAATCGGTAAAGGAGATCTGGGATGCCTTCATCCCGCTAGACTAACGACCTCAATAAGGTACAAAATACGCAAGGCAAAGAATTTAATGCTAGAGTACATAGAGAAATAAACCTATGCATAGCACAGTATAGTTTTTTAGACTAAAATTGATTGATTCAAATGTTGTTGTGTATTGTACTTTTGTATACAATCTACACTGCGATATATGGACTCAAACTAACGAACTAAGATACTAAAATGGGGATACGTACTGTATTAATTTTTTTAAGAAAAGCCTGCCATTTTCTTCTGTTCTACATACCATATAAACTTTCCCTGTTCTAATTAAACCTTTCATGCAATTCTAACCAGATTAGTGCTTCTGCCTCATCCTTTTATCAATACACCGCCAAATTAATCAGCGAACTTACATTCTGTTGATTAGTCTACTAGACTAGTTGTCAACTAGTCTGCTCACTTACATAACATTTCATATTGGGTCAGAATTCATCAACAATTCAACTGAACATATCGATCAAATGTCGTCACATTATATTATTCTTTTTCAAGGTGCATCGCTTTCGGATATCATTTTACTACTTAATGACTTTTTAACATACTATCCAAAACAAATTCTTAAACACATTTTAGTGAAATTGATCACGTTCTCATTGGTTATTCAAAGTACAAGACCGGATGCATTGTGACTAAATGTTAAAGGGACCGGCGACGTAAGGTACAAATTACCTATCTATTTTGTTATAACCCGGGACATTACTAACGAAATATATTAATATGAAAATACTATAATGATGAAACGAAGCTTGTCTCTCTTTATATGCAACAAACATCTCATTAAATTTGTCATACAATTTATGTACAGTCAACCGCCTCAACAATGGCCTTATTTTGAAAGTTTTGGCTGTCTTTTAAAGTAGGTAATTGCGCGAGATTCATCATAAACAGTTATCTCTGGCCAATTCAATGGTTACCTGGAAGAAATAGCTATTAGCGATAAAAACTTCATATAGCTATTCTAGTATAGGAACAAAGTGTGCGAGTACCATATCGTATCTTTACATAATACCCAGGTGTGAGAAAGAGACAGAATATATGAACCGTGAAAAGTTTTGTTATAAACCTTTATCGGCTTGACAAAATAGATATTATAGTGCCGTCAAAAAGTCACAAGCCACTAACATTTTAAATTCAGTTATGCTGTAATGACGGAAACTGTGGGTCTATTTACGCTAATAATATTAATATCTAATGTATGTTCTATTACATTTTGTAGTTTATCTAAATTTGAATATTGCTATTTAAAAACATTATAAGCATTTATAAAAAATACAAAATCGTAATCGTTTTGTGCCTATTAGTAGAGGTTCGGGGAGCATTTTCTTAAAACTCTGTATACTAGTGTGGCGGTAGTGAACGCGACTGCTACGCAGGAGGTGCGGGATCGATTCAAATAATTGTGTGTACATAATTACATTAGTCTGGGTGTTTCTATATTATAAGTATAATATATATTTATTTACAAAAAAAATTATCTAATTATGTTTATCCGCATTCTAGAATCCATAACATAAGCTAGTTAAGCTATGCTTACCATGGCTCTAGCTGGTGTTGTGTAGATTGTTCTAGAGTTTTTATTATTTATTTACTATTGTTATTTTTTGCTGTATATATAGTTGTTTATCTATCTAACACAATTAGAAACTTCAGTTTCGAAATCATTCAACCAATTAGCCCATCGCAGTCCACTGCTGGATATAGGCATCTCAATATGCTGTGAAGCTTTGGCGCGAAGCGTCTGTTGCCTCTTGCAACACCCTTCGAATTAGATGGAATAGTAGATAATTCTAACAAAATGATCATTTCACTTTGTATCTATTTGTCATCTGACACTCAGCTAATAGGAAATTTAACCTTATAACAGAAACTGCATATTAATTTGAAAATTAAACTCACACATAAACATATTGCTTTGACCTTTGTAATAAAAACGCAACACTCTCAAGAGCTAATGGTACAACTGCCGATATAACAAAAGGAATGTATTGAGGTGTGAGCACGAAACGCTTATCTTGAGTTCTAAACTATCGGACGTTGTTTGCCCTCTCTAATTGGCTAATTGGCATACGAGTGAAGATAGATCGACAATTGCAATCTCTTCCTAGTTCGGTTAGATAATGCATCCGCTACCCGCCCTGATGAAATGCTTAGCGATCGATATCGCGACTATTGAAATACGCTTTGAACGGTAATTGTAATATATTACTATAGTAATTTAATACTTGTTTTGCAAACGTTGTATTAAGGTCATTACTATTAGAATTTGTTGCCACAAAAACAACTCGGCGTGTGGTCGATGTATGAGATTTTGTGTACTGATAAAAGTTGCCCACAATAATCAAGCAGTTGAAACGTCAAGTAATCATGGCGCCCGCAGAACTTCCCCCCCCCCCCCCTCAAAACAGTGACATCTGTAGCTGCGTAGGAGGAAGAACACAGAGAAGTGAAACATGTACGCAAAAATATTATCGACGAGAAGTCTTCATCAATAATTCTCGTTTTTACCGTATTGCCTGACTGTGCATCTCTGGAAGTCTACTATTCAAGTCTAGAGTGAACACGTTTCTTCTACATCATCACCTTCCATCAGGTGAGTGAGATAGTGGGCAAACGCGAGCCTTCTTGCATAAAAGACCTATATGATATTGCACTTCAAAAACTACAAATTTAATTAATTACTCTTAAAGTATTATCCTTTTATACGAAAATGGTTACCATCATGAAGTTAAAAAACTGGTCAAGAGTCTAACTCACACGCTATGGATTCTGTACAAACGTGATTAAGTTATTATTTTATTTACTGCATATCATTTTATGAATGAATGAATGTTTAGTAATTTG
Organism: Pelosia muscerda; assembly: GCA_963691645.1. Classification (NCBI taxonomy): domain Eukaryota; kingdom Metazoa; phylum Arthropoda; class Insecta; order Lepidoptera; family Erebidae; genus Pelosia; species Pelosia muscerda. The sequence continues at coordinate 11,329,945 of OY829113.1, forward strand.
TTCCTATTATAATGACAACCACCGTCATAAAGGTTCAATATTACAAGGAAGTTAAAATTGATTTTTTGTCTAAAATTTTATTCAGACGATAACATATCGATACCTCCTACGTAAGTTGTTGTATCCCCAAAACTGCAATTTTACAGGAGAGCGTGTTAAAGATTCAAGTTGGCCTAAAAACTGCATTTATTGATGGATCTTTGTAAAACTTGGTTTATGAATGTAATGTTTGGTTTTCTTGACTATGTTGAAAGATAATTAAGGAAATATTATGAACTTTCGGAGATTTGGCGCTTACAACACTTTTCTGCGGAATACAGACTGTGCCAGCTGTGGTATCTCATACTTACAACATTATACTGCGCAGTCTAGATTTCTTCAGTTGTTGTAACTCATACTTACAATATTATACTGCGGAGTTTACATTACGTTCGTTGTTGTAAATGATAGTTTCAACGATATACACTGGATTTTTTTATTTTAGTCTACTTGTATGTGATAGTAACAATATAAATTGAACAAAATTTTGAGTCAGTAAGTATTATCAAAGCCTATGATCTTTTTTTAAAGGAAACAACATAATACTGGATAAAGGTTTTATATGAACTTTTGCACAAAAATTACGTTTTAACATGTTTACCTCTAAAGCAAGTTCGTAATGTATTCAACAAGTAGGTAATAACAGGTAGGTAGGTATTTAATATTATCTTTTGGAAATATAATGATAATAACTCACTACGATATTTCAGTAACTTAACAAATTCATCTTTAGAAAAAATAAAAAATACAAAAAAATCGTGAAAAACACCAACAGCATCATGACAGCAAAATAATTTGATTTTCTTATTATTTTTTATGATTTCTACAAAATATTCACAAGGCAATCATAACTCAAGTAACAAAACATATATAAATCGTTTCCATTAGAATAATCTTTGCGTTCACTTAATTATTTTCAAAATTATAAAAATACACTTAGATTTCATTAAGTCTTTTAACATTAAATAGAAAATTATCTGCATTTTTCATCAATAATAAAAACGAAACGTCGGTTGAAGACGAATAAGTACTTCAAATAATTAGAAACATTAATTTAAACTTACTATTCTGAATCCGATACTTCAAAATTATTATCAGAGCCAGCAACGTAAGAAAAAATCGTGATAAATGACTGGAATAATTTCACTCTGACAGAGGCCCATTAGGTCATCATATTTTGCCTTTGTTAAAGAAAGATTGTTAAGATAGAGACGGCTTATATCTGCAGTAATACCTTTTTGTCGTCTTCAGGTATTGGTAGTAATGGCAATAGTCATAGCACGACTGTTTACCAAATCGTACCGATATTCAATTATGATAGGATCTCCTGCACATACCCACGCTTCTTTTATTTTGTTCCACTTAACTAATTTCTCCACTTGTATTTTTTGACCAATTACGCTCATCCAAAAGTTCTTTTGAGTTATAAAAATCGGTATGCTTCGTTTCTATAGGTTGTATGGCTTTCCAATGGAAAGCCATACCCACCTTACCAAGCTAACCCATTCCAAAAGTGTATAAATGAGTTTATTTTGAGATGAACGTTCTATCAACGCGTGAACACTGTCCCCTTCTGCTTGGGTATGTCCTTTTTCAAGAAATATGTGTTTGATATTAATGTTAAGCTTCTGAACAATAATCACATAAAATGCAAACACTATACGATTGCGATTCTGGCCCGCACAATTGTTCAACCAGAACCTAAAATCCCTAGCACCTTGATCATGCATTTTTTGTATAAAATGTGAAAGAGATCTTGATACTTCATTAGAAACCCGCTTGGCTTCACAATGGCCTTCTTTGTTTGCCATATCAAATAACGTAAAATTAAAAACTGATAACTTTAGCTTGTAATACAAAATACTTAATTGGCCATGCGGTGCATTAAGAATCTTTTGAAAATCAAATGTGCCGGTAACAATTTTTCCTTGGGGAGTTATGCTTTCATTTCCACTCGGTTGTATTGAACCTTTCCTTGACACATATTCTTTTCCCAAATTACGCAAGAATTTACTCTTGGTATCGATACATTCATTAAAATGTTTTTTCTTACATTACCTTTATATTTCCTTAAATGACAACGGCGGTTGGCGGTTGACTTGCTTGGACTGTTTGAAATATTTTAGTGAACGATTGTTCACTATTGTATACGTTGAGCAGCTAGAAAGCACTGGTGAGGTTTCAGATGAAATGTCAAACGCCGATATATTTTGCTTTTGTATGTAATATGGGCGAAAATCATTACCATACTCGTAATTCAAATGATTGATACTACAAGAAGGAGAAGGATGCGGTGTCTTATAATTTTTTGTATTAGACTCTGTTTCTTCTTCTGTTATATCAAGAATGTCACTATCTATCATATTTGCTAACGCATTCATTTCGGATTCATTAAAACTTATTGGAAGTGGAGACTCTAAACAAAAAATAAATTTTACTGTTAGTAAACAAGCAAGCATTTCTAGTTAGTAAGCGAGCAAAGTATAGTGCTCCGTTTAAGGCTCTATGTAAGTCAGATAGGTACAAAAAAGCCCTTTAAATAGTTTCACATAGTATGTGACAACATTAAAAAAAGCTTTATGTTGAGCTCATTGAGCTAATAGTAAAAGGTAAAATGTTATTTTTACTACATGCCACATTTATTTTTGATTTTATTCTTACGTAAAATATTGTATGTATTATATACAAAATTTTATAATGCACGCTCAACAACGTAAAATATTGTAAGTACGAAATATAACATTTGGTAACACACGTTGAACTACGTAAAATGTTTTATGTATTACATACCACTTTTTTGAATGTAAAATTAACAGCGTATACTGTTGTTACTAATCTTTACAACATTTTAGGTTGATGTCAGCTAAAAATAAGATATTATACTCATTAATGTTTATAAAGTAATGTAAAAAGAAACATACCAGTGATATTTCGAAGGCGTGCGTCCGTCTCAATGTCCAGCGTAGTCTGTTATATGTAACCGATACAACTCGCGAGCGCGTGATCCTTCCCGACCCGCCCGCCGCGTAAACCATTGCCAAGAACTATACAACGTTTTAGTCCGTTCTCGTTCAAAAGTTACAACGATTTACGTCTAAGAAATGCTTGATAAAATTAATTTTTTGTTATTTTTTCACTTTGAATACGTAAATTATAACAAAATGAAGCTCTTTTTTAGAAAAAACGAAAAATGACATTTTGTGGGTTACAACAACTTACGTAAGAGGTATCGATATTATTAAAGCTCTTGTGAAAAATAAAAAATAAAACACGATTTTATTATTTTTATTTCAAATATGTAAAGGAGTTGGGCTTATTGTGGTACATTGACATAGAAACTTAGAAGAGAAAGAAAATAGCTTTAAGCCCATTGTTTAGTTTTCATAGAAAATTATGTTCGTCAAAAATTTTGTGCCAAGTCAAGCTTTCGAATTTGCATCGTGACCTATGGTCATCACTACGCATTCCTAAGATTACGCATTCTCTTGTCAGACAAACGGGCATATAAACGGATCCCGTATAGGATCTGTCTTTTTTCTCAAGGGAAAAAGGATAGATCCCTTATAGGAGGGTCGGAACCCTGAAAATAAAAAAGCAATTGAAGTATCAATCGCATTGAACTATAAATGTTGCGTGACTGTTAAAAGAACGGGATAAGTAGGAATCAGGAATAGGTTAACACTGACTGTTTTGTCAGACCGACTGTAGTCAAAACGACTTAAACAATATTCAGTAGCCGCAACAAAAAGGTCACACACAACTAATGATATGAGTGTTAATCAAAGAGATAAATCTCAGCCGGTAAATTAACAACGCAATCAGTTAAATTGCCGATGCTTGAGACATCCCTAATATCAGCAATCCAATGATATTTTCGTTCTTATTACCAATTATTTATTCTTGTTACCAATTACAAACTACGTATGAGCTAATAATATGTCAGAATAGAGACACAGTTATTATGTATAATAAACTTAACTAAGATACCTACATATTACGCGTAGGTACCAACAGTAATTTCGTAGTTATAATTACTCTTATCTCATATCAAATAGCTGATAAGTTTCCAATTCTGTATCAATGAAAATCCGGAAATAACCAACATTCTGCGTGGAGTCCTTACACCAGGGCTTCTTGAATAATTCCTTTACACATCTTCGTATCGCCAAAGCCCACCCTAACTGAGAATACATTTTTAAAACTGTGCGCACATAAAAGGGAATACACAAGTGTTATTCGAAAGTGCGGAAATGCGTCCCATACATCAAGTCAGGAAAATAGAAAAACAGAGGGAAGATAAAATGTTAGTACATCGCCATGAAATGTTGCTACAATTGGGATGGAGACAAATAGCTCTTTGACTGCGATGGCATATTTTATATGCACTTGTACTGAATACGCCACTGAAAGAAATTCAATAACTATAAGGTAACGTAGTGGTGTTCAAAAAAAACCAATCGAGTGCGAGTAAAATCTAGCACATGCTGCAGGAAATTACAATTTTTTACTAATGTATGTGCGAGTATATTGAAGAACACACCTAGCATCTAATTGTAACTTCAATTGTTTCTTCTCTTATGCACAGACACTTGTGACACAAAGCTTTCTGAAGCGACCTTATAAATGATGGAATCATGCAGCGTGTTGCATGCCTGTAGATGAAGTATCTAGAGGACCTCTGTTTGCAAATTATATAAACCACATTCTGACTTCTGATTCACGCTTCATAGTACTGTAAACTGCATTGACATTGACATCTGTATGAGGAACTCGACTTGTAACATATTTAATAATAATATACTTGGTATAAACTCTATCTACGGTTAGTATATAGTTAGTAGTATATACCAGAGTATTTAGTAGCTCGGTTAAAGTTAGCATTTTTATAGATTTTAACGTTTGAACGTGGCCAGTTACAGTTAGCGTCAAGTTATGACGTCTTTTAAACAATTGTCAAATGGTGCAACCTGTTTTATACCTGACTGATACTTTAACTGCACTGTTAATGTCAAAGTAAGACCGTGCAACCCAGGCTAGTGACGCAGGTATCACGGTTTCGATACCCGCTCACATGCACATCGTGCACACAGAGGCGTTTCAGTTATACCTAGTTATTTTAGTTATTTTTTATAGAGTTATTTTTACCGTTTGGGTACGAAAACCTAAAACTTAACAGAATACACAGATTTATACTACCATTTTTAAGGACTTGAAACTGGATGACACTGAACTTGTTTGTGCTTCAGGTGCAATATTTAACACACGTCCAACGCTTCCTTTACCCCAGTATATTTCCGTCTCGTCGAGTAAATTGTCCCGAATAGTCCATTCAGCCATACTCGCACCAACCGACTTTGAAGTCACTTAATTACGTCGATTCTGGGGACTGTCGCTCGTGATGTATTGAACTTGGAACGAGGAAAAAATCTTTGAAGTCAAAAGCAAATTTAATATGAATGCACTTCAAGTGTAAAAATGTTTTTCGTTAAAAAGTATTTAGTCGGACATAAGTCACTAGATGGCGTGAAAAAATCTTTTACTCTAAATTTTATTACATATATTTATGAGACGTTAGTGTCCTTTCCATAACAACATTGTAAAATAATGCTGGTAGGGTTAACTTCTGGTTTAAAGGTAGATAATTATTGAAATGAAATATAGAATGAATTAGGTAGTTCTGTTCTTCGGGCGGCAGGGTTCATAAAGTGTTTAGAAAATATGCTCTATTTTCTTCCAAGCCGTACATTTTCTGAGCCAAATTTCAACTCAGTTGGGGTCAGCTTTCTAGTCTAACTAAGGCGGCTGAATTTAGATATTTTCCATTAAGCGATTGCCAACGGACCTTCACAACCAAATTGGAGATAGGTATTGAAGTTCTGTAGTTAGATGTTCGTATGGCAACCGGGACCGACGGCTTAACGTGCTCTCCGGGCCATGACCACATCAGTGCCAATAGCCATATTCATGCATACAAATATTTGCGTGAGGGGGAATCGAAACCGCGCCTCCTGCGTAGCAGCCGCGTTCACTACCGCCACGCCGCAGATGCTATGCAGAGAAAAAAATTATAATATAAATCATAAATATTGCCAGATACTTTCCATCAAAAGTAACTTTTACCAGATACCTACCTGAAAGTTTTTAAGAAAACAGATTTTACATAATAATATATTCTCAATCCATCTTGTTTTTATTATAATATAATGACTTCTAAACTTTTCATCCAAAAATTTGACCACATTTTTGTACTTACATAATACTAACTGTTTCAAAAATTAAAAATCATTTTCTGCAAAGTTTTCGTAGAATTTTGATAGACTGATACTCAACTCATATAACTACCAAATCTACGAACCACGAACTACAACAAAATATTTTTCGACTGGCACAATGACTGGTCACCTATATCTATTTTCTTGAGCAACCATGTTGTGACTGTACAGCATCATGAGTTACACAACTTGCAATATTACTTATATTGCCTCTTGCAAGGTCAGCGAAAGTAATATGGATTTCGATTTCTATTGGTCATTATTAACCAGTTATTTTGATCGACCGTAGTCGGCAAATTGTTTGTAACAGAATGACGACTGACTGTTGTTGTTCTATATTTGATGAATTTGATTTAATTTAGTTGTTTACGTTATGGAAATGAATCTACTTTTTACGGATTCTAAGTAATATGTGTTATTTACTTTTCGGTTACTTTTCAGCATCCGTAAAAAGTGGTTTCATTTCAATGTGTGACGTTTGCGTTAACTTCATAAACTATCAGGTATTTATTAATTATATTACGTTCCGTTATCTTATCTGTATTTCTGTGTTATTCTATTTATGTAATGGATTTTTTAAAGGATCAAATCTAAAACTATTCGGTGTGCATACATGATAATTCTCATTTAATATGATACTAGCTTGCGCACGCATTTGCAACATTATTCACTTCTGCTCCGCACCAGTTGGTTGTAGCATGATGTTATATACATATAAACCTTCTTTTGCAATCACTCTATCTAATAAAACAAACTGCATCAAAATCCGTTGCGTAATTTTAAAGATTTAAGTATATATAGGGATATAGGGACAGAGAAAGCGACTTTGTTTTATACTATGTAGTGATTAACAACATTGTGAGAAATCTTAAAATTCGCACGTGATTCTCAGGAAGCTGCAAATTGATCGCCAAATTTAGACACAGCCTTAAACTTACACATTAAATCTAATAATGGAACAATAAACCACGACCGCGAGATATTCAGAGTGCTAGTATATAATTATGTTAATAAAATTCTAATTGGAAATCAGACAAGAATATTACACGATCTTATTAGATAGATTTGAAAACATATTTTGATATTGGATTTCCACATGCGGTGCCGTACACGTGAATCGGTGTCGATAGAATGGAATTTGGGCCACCCTATCTTTCCCATGCGATATCGTAGAAAGCGACTAAGTTATAGGGGTGTTTAATATCAGACATATGCAGCCTCAGATGCATGGATTGAAATTGAGATTCCTTAGATATTAGTGGTTCAAGCTAGTGTAGTTGTGTAATTAAAATTCTGAGAAAACTTATTTTTTGACCCGTATTCTGTTTTGCTATGATATAAATCAAAATACCCTTTTTTAATTTGTGACTTATTGAAACTAAACACGTTGATGCTAACTGGGGAATACCTCCACTTTACGGAATACCGCAGCCATAGATTTTTAAATATATATATTCGTGTAGCTCAATGATCGCATCTAATAATAACTTTGTCGTGTACTTTTTTTTTTCGTGCGAAAAATCAAGTGTTTTTTTCCGTGTGTAAAATCCCCACGGATACCCCCCTTCTCCGCCGAGCGTGGTTGGAGAGGTTATGTCGGACTCGAACCGACCAAAATGCACGCCATCTTTGGGACTTTAGTTGCCGGAGGTGAGATAGTAGTCAACATATCCCTCGCACCCCGGCAGACCCAAGGCCGTCTCTTTCATGATGACCCCCGTCGGGTGTAGGGACTACGGTGTCCCCGACCAGTCCCCGGGTATGGGGAGCTGCTTCTGCTAGGGTATGTCGTGTACCTGGCGGTGAGCGGTAGCTAGGTAGGGCTTAGATTGATACTGCTCTATTACTGAAGACCTGCATAGTTTTCTGCACAGCACAGAAACTCTCTTAAACTTCCTCGTAGACACGCTTGACAAAAGTTATTACTTGTACTGTGTTCTTACGCTGGAAGCATAGACTAAAAAGTATCAACATTCTTATACTACTAAGATGATAAATAAATACGCGTTGTAGCAGTTTCAGGTAACCTACGCAATCTTTTTGCCACACAAGCACACAGCACACGCTATAAGATTGCTGGAAATTAGCAAGCGAACCTCTTTTCTATTTAATAATACTTTAATAATCTAATTAGAAAACAAATTATTATTAGGTTTAACATTGGTTAGGTTCGTATTGGTTGTTCGAAGTCCACTCTAATAATAAGCTAATCGAAATGTTATTCCAGTAATAAACTTATAGGAATATTATTAGAATAAGCTTATAAGAATTTTATCTAATAATAAGCTTATTGGAATTATATTCTAAATGTATATATACAAATACTCACGCCTATTTCCTTTTGGGGTGGTGATGTAGGCAGTGGTGAATTAACACCCACACTTCACCAACCAAAGTATAACTTAGTAGGGGGTGATCATGCACCTGCATCAATGTGACCCATGCATCTGAGGCTGAGTATGAACTGTATATATCTGTCTGATTGTAAAAACCCTATGCCTTAGTCGACTTGTTCGACACAGCATGAGAAGAGAAGGGTAAGTAATAAATTCTACCCAGGCTCATGTGTATTTAACTCGGACTGCTAAGTAATGGTTTCGTTTCTCATTTTTGGGTATCTTGTTTGTTGATGTGGAGATATTGAAATTTTTTGTTGCCAGGTCATTTCGCATTCGTCTCAAAACCCAGAGTGTACTTAAACAATAGATATATTATAATAAATAGCGTTTCAATAATTTTTTCAATATTTTGGCGCTATATTGTAAGTTGTCAAAGTATAAGGAACTAAATTATTAATGATTAACACGCGTTAGCGCGCATTGTGCTAAGGATTTATTGATCCTTACGTGTAGGTAGATAGTAGGATTTATTAATCTATAAGGATTTATTGATCCTTACCACAATGCGTGTGCTTTCCATAAGAATGAATTAATTTCGAAGAGTCAGAAAATATTGTGAGTTGCTTTAATTATATTAATCGAGATAAGTTTTCTTCCTATGATCATAGTCTACTAATACTCGTATTATAAAAGTAAAAATGTGTGAATACGTTTAGGTATTTGTAAATCAATCACGTCCTAATATCCCCACGGGATAATATTTCCACGTAAGTAGAGCAGCGGCCAACAGTTAGTATCTTAATTTAACTTTATACCTACTCGTAGTATAAATTTTTCAACTTGTGTGGTAGCATATTTGGGTACTATTCTCAGCTAATAATATATTTACGTCTAATTTATCACATCGGAAGTTTGGTAGACCACATCAGCATGCATCAGACGATGCATTCCATGCAATAGAGGGAACTCTGCGGCGAGTTAGGTGGAAGGAAACGGAAGCACGCGACCACTCTGCGCCGGCATGGTTCGTTTTGTTCGATACTGTTTCACATGCGACTATTTTATAGCACTGTGTCATTGTTGGACTACGATACAGGACGAATTTAAAACAAGTAAAACCGCAGACGGTGCTCTGTGTTTTGTTGAAAAGATATATTCGGCACTTGACTACTCGTATTATATTTATCATGCAGCCACATCCTAGCATAAAGGTTGATTATATAAAAGATAATTTCTTAGTAACTAATATTGTTGCCTTACAGGGTAAGTCTAAATATGAATTTAAGTTCTTTTTGGACAACCAAGCAAATGTTTTATTATATGACTATGGATTATTAGAATCTATAATCGACCATCGGACACAGAAGGAATAAGTGTTTTAGAGAATTGTATTCAAATTTCAAACCCTGACATGAAACCAATAGGTTCACCCCCTTATTACGTGGAAATACAATGCTTACAAGGCGTTAATTCTACCTACCACGTAGGGAAAAAGGCGTGAGCGTATATTTTATCTATCTATGAATAACATGTTCAAAGAACAATTTGAACCAAGCGAAATTTTGCCCACATTGTATCCTTTTCTTACCGATTTTTTGCCCGGTATGCGTTTAACAAAAAATAACCCACCTACTTCATAGTTATTCATTTTATCCAGATAAACGACCATTACTTCCTCCTTAATTTCTAATTTATTCATAATTCCAGTGGTTAATTAAGGCAATAATTGGCTAACACAGAAAGCATGAAATTAAAATTCAATAATCGAACATTTATCCAATTCTTTGTCGGCACACTTAACATCCAATCACGTAAAAAATCCAATATGAATTTATCTCTGATCACCACGTCCTCAGAGTTATCCCGCTGAGAAATTTAATCTTTCATAAATAAATTCGCAGTGAGCACATCTTACTTATACTTCTGTGTATTTCAGACGATTCACTCCCAAATATATTTTTTTACTGTTTTCATTTTTTTCTGTTCAGCGTAACGTTATATAGTAATCAAAGTAATTGATATTTAAATCTTAAATATGTTTGCTATTGTTGAGGTATCGTATAATAAGTCACGTCTGTAATGCCAGTAGTTAGGGTAAGGTTGCGATGATTGGACCACTTAATTTTAAACAGACCTGGTATCGAAAATAGAGCATAAAATAAAACAAAAATTGGGTGAACGAGTAGTCCGTGTTAATTGTGGGTGTTAATTGTATTATATATATAGGCACAAAAGAAGAAAATAAAATTTTATGATGGTTTCCTTGTTTGAACCACCGTCTCTTTCATCGGACCACTTAGTTGCTATGATTGGACTTAGGGCATTACGGCTGGCTGGTCCATTCAAGGTGCATGTGAAAAAAAATGAATTAAATAAAACAATAATTTTATAAAATTACCTTTATTTTAAGAAATAGAGAGGTAGTTACAATAATCAGTCGACTCTAATTATACATCTTTATTTGGCATGCAAAGTCACAAAAATCTTTCAGGTACGTAGAACTAAAACTTTAACGCAAAAAATCTCTTCATAAATTCTTATAAAAAACCTAATAAACACCTAGGTTGCCTAGGAATGAAAATCAATATATAAAAATGGTGCAAGTCTACCTTGTGCACCTAACACTACCATTATATGGCATTTAAAATCTTTATAAAATCAATGAAATATTGCAAAATTTTTCTTTGCTAATGCTTGTAGAGCTAATCTTATACTCGCCTCGTTCCAAGCATAATATTGCCCGCTTTTTGCCATGCTAAAACAAATAGAAATTAAATGTTAAAAAACACACATCATAGAAGTTGCTATGATTGGACCGGTTCAATGAAAGAGCCTCGTACCGGTCCGTTGATAGAAACTCACTAACATCCACTAAAATATTTATTTTAAAATAACGTAGCACGTTATTCAACAAAAAATACGATAGTAAGTATCCTAAGTAAATTGCGCAATGCTATTAGAAAAAATCACATTAAAATATTTAAAGGATCAGTACTTACATGATATTATTTGCCGCGTAAAAATTATATTCGAGGTCCGAGAAACACATTGACGTTCGTACGTCCCTTACGCTGCTTGCGGCGACACTGGTGGTTGGAGGGCAATGCGGGGGGTTGTAAAGCTAGCGTTTCGACGCATCCATCGGGTTCAAACATGAATCGATCGCGAAATATTGAAGTGGTCCAAACAAAGCGCTGGTCCAATGATCGCAACCTTACCCTATTACTGTAAGATTTAACAAAATAAAGGATGGAGTAAAATCCTCTCTCACGGGTCCATATTAACACATAATAATATATTCTATAACAGTCTACACTACACCCCTTAGACTCATGATAAGCATAGTAGGTATAACTAGTTGGCGTTATATATAATAATGTTTGTGTATAATCACTACATAGTATGAAACAAAGTCCTATATTCCTTCCTTCCTTTCTCTGTCCCTATATTCCTATGTAGGTATGCTTAATTTTTTAAAACTTCGCAACGGATTTTGTTGCGCGGGTCAGCTGGTATTATATATTATATAGAAAAGAAACACCCAGACCAATGCCGATATTCATATTCATGTACACAAATATTGAAACTGAGCGGGAATCGAACAGGTGCTTCTTGCGTAGTAGTCGCGTTCACTGCCGTCACGCTGCAGAGGTCGTCACAAATAGGTATTAGGTGTAAACTTCTAATCCTGTTCCCGTTGCTCCATAAAATCCCTTCTTAGAGTTCAATTAATAAATAAAGAAGAATACTCGAATTGGTCCAGCCGTCTTCCAGTTTTGCGCTTAGCAATATATTTCGCAATTCATTTTCATATATACCTATACAGATTCTCACTGTCCATTCTTGTATATTTATCATTCATTTTATGGACTGTGTACCTTATAAAAATAAGAATCAAAATGAGCTAAATACATTTATTGGCCTCTTCGGGATGTTAATACTGTCAAATAAATCACTGCCATTATAAAACGAACATTCTGAAATTAACGAATGAATTTCGAAATGTTTAAGCATGTAGGTACCTATATTTTATAGGACCGTAAGGGCAACATAGTTGATTTACTCTTTTTAATTGTTGCCAATATATTGTTCAATTGCATTTGTATATAAATATAGGTACTATGTACAACCTTTGTGACTGGCGGTAGTGAACGGGACTGCTACGCAAGTAGGGGCGGGTTCCATTCCCGCACAGTGCAAACATTTGAACGCATGAATATGGCTATTTGCACTTGGTCTGGTCGTGCCCCGGCGAGTACGTTAAGCCGTCGATCCCGGTTGTCATACGAACATCTATCTATGGTAGTCGTTACGGGTAGTTGGAACCCGAAAACTTCTACAACTCGTCTAGCTGTCATTCTTCGATATCGCCTATAGCTATTAGGTTGTGGAGACCAAATGGCAATCACTTCGCGGAAAATATCAAGGTTCAGCCACAACACAGATAGACTGAAAAAATACGGACCCCGTATTCCGATCTTCAGATGAGACCGGGATTAACGCACAGATGTTGATGATGATGATGATGATGATGATATAGGTACTTTGTACAAAAGATTAAACAATTTTACGTAGTAACAGTCATAGGAAGCGTCGTGAAGCATATCCTGGATGGACATACACGGTGGGGGATATCCCGGAGGGGAAATAACGTGAGCATATGTATGCACGAAACTAAAGCTTATAAAATAAATATTCAACCTAAATACCTCCACACGCGAACATATAACAACAATAAATCAATGGATTAGAGTCAAAACACAAAATATTGCACACAAACAACATAATAGCTCGGAAATTATAAATCACGATAGACAAAAACTAAAATATTAGACACATTAATCGCTTTCATATTAAAGAGTTATGCTGTCATAAGCACAAGCACACTAGTCCGGAATCCGTATTTTAGGATGGTGAGCGTGGCGTGGGTGTGAAACATTTTCGTACCTATTGAAACATCAACTTTCGTAAGATTCAGTTTTATTAGTTCTGTGTGCGTTGTTTTAGTTATTTAGCGATTATCTACGAAAATCCGTGGTCCACTCAAACATTTGGAAGGCCAATCATCAAAGCCGTGCGAAAAGCGGACCACACCACGTGCGGCTTACGTTAAATAGCGTCATGCAACATGCTTATAACTGTATGTTTTATGAGCTCGTAAAGTAAGTACCTATACTTAGTACAGACAGGCTTTAGTTTAAAACTATTATGTGCCGTGACCCGTAATAATTATTCACATAAATAACTATATTACCCTTCCTCTAATTAATTACCTAAATAGGTATTAAAATTAATTAACCATAAAGTTTAATTACTATTCAGTAGATACGTATTTGTAATTTAAGTTTGTTGTCTGAGTCAAATGTCAAAATAAAGGGTAGGTAAATTTATTCTAAATCGACAAAATTTTATGAAGACAAGTACTATTCTTTAAATACTTACAAATAGTGTATGTGAAAGTAAAAGCAACAGTGAATGAATAATGTGGATAAAGACACGGAATTAGGAATAATTAACAAGGAAACTTGGCGACAATGGCGACGACACATCAAAGAAGCAGGTTTACAGGATTAACGTTTGAACAAAGGGGCACAAAAGGATTAAGAGATTTCGTTTCAATTTGGCGATGCCACGTTCAAATTAAAAACTGGAAAGTGTCATTCAAATATATAACAAGGTAAGGTTGCAAAATTAATCCTCGCGCCTTGAAAGTAAGTATGAATAGTTTTTTTTAATACCCATCATCTCTAACATAGTGGACAAAATCTTTTGTGAACACAAAAGTCGTACTTCAAATTAGCTTTCGTCGAATATTCAGTAGTGTAAGTATGTAAAATGCCTCTTCTATACTGCCCAATAGAATTCCTTTTCTTTAAACGCAAGTTAATTTCACACTGAATGTGACATATTTATTTTACAAAATCCAATTTTCTGCTGACATCTCATCTGTCGACTTTAAACGTTCGGGACTATAGGACTGTCTTCTCGGTTTCACGCTTATACTTTTAATAGCAACTTTGATGCCTGCATAATTGTGTCTTTTTAACTATATTGAGTTAAGTAAGATATGGAGGTCGATGAGTGAGGCCTACGTTCAGTAGTGGTTGATGTTTTATCTTAATCATTTTTAAGAGAATTTATGGATATAACTTGTTCTTGCTATTCGTGGATGTTAAAATATTGTCAATTTTATGTATAGGTATTATCTCAAACGAATGAATACCCAAATATACGATCAGTTTAGAATGAGAATGTCAGCTATGCAATTATTGGCAATCAGTGCGATAAAATGTGTAACTCCCAGTGTATTTCAAGAATGAAGGTTTATAGACACTTAAACGTTTTATCTCTGGCGTGGGTGTCATCAAATGCGATTGAGGTATTGTTTTAAGTATATGGACGACAGCATTCTTTTTTTAAACTTTTTCTCTTTAGGATAACGGCTGTATTTTTAAGACATTATTATTGGTTTTTAAAACCGTTTAAATCAAGGTAATCAATATAAAAAGATCCTATCTTTTTATTTTGATTAGGTACCTACTTCTTAAATACCTACTTATTAAAAAGTTATCATCCAACCACGTTTATTTCTTACATAACATTTTATTTCTTAAAAGAAGTCTGATTAGTGATCATATATTTAGTCATTATTAAGTACTAACTTTTTAACGACTTCTGGCTATGTCTCTTTTACAATTCAATGATTCTAATCCATAAGGATATTATGTTGACTTTAAAATGCACTTGTTACGATACTATATAAGTAGGTACCTAATATTAAATAATACTTAATATAATAGATATCGTATCGTCATGTAAGATTCATTACCATCGTTCTCTGAACCTTTGTCAACTCGGTTGGGGTCGGCATTCTAGTCTAACTAAACCTCGATAAGTCTTCACCGTGAATAAGCGACTACCATTTGACCTCCAAAACCAGTTTACGATATCGAATTTCTGTAGTTTAGAGTAGTCGGATTTTTAGGGCCCAAGGCACGATCTCGACCAGACCAATGCTAATACCCATATTCATGCATACAAATATTTACAATGAGCGGGAATCAAAGTAGTAGTCAGTCACGTACACTACCGCCACGCCACATCGTAAATTATTATGGTAATGAATATTTTTAACTACAGTCTTTAATTTCTACATAAAATATTTTAATTTTGACCTGACGATTTCCACTTCACAGTATCAGTACAGTAAATCAGTGTAACACAACTCTACTTTTTATAGTTTTCGCTTTGATTATGACGCGTAAATAAAAGAAACGCGTAATCAAAGAAAAATATACAGATTTAAGACGTACCGTTACACCTTGCCTTTTCTGTAGGTATATTTCACGCCTAAAATGCCAGATGATTTTAGAGGCCCGTTGGCGTTAATCTGATTTTAAAAGGAGGATCCGTATAAACTGTACGATTTTCTGTTTAGTAGAATGATTTTTGAAGTCACAAGGCGCCATTTGTTAATTTCTCGAGAGCTTGTGTGTATGCGCCTATGCGCCTATGCGCCTATGCGCCTGCCGGGTTGGGCGGAAGTGCCATGATAGCTGTGGAACGAGGACATTAAGCTTCATGTTTCGTAGCTTTTACCTCACCTCGAGTTGAGATGAATGCACTAGTAAACAAATAAGACACTGCTTTGAGATACCGAAAAAGAATTAGGTAAAGAAACCTAAAAAGGCTCAAAAATATATAAAAATGTGTTGATTATTTTATTTACAATTTAATTTGTTATTTTTCACAATACTAATATAATACCATTACAATACTAACCCAATGACATAATAGACGGAGAGCCAGTGCAAAACAAATGCTCTGAATTTATTAAACTAGAGCTAGAGATCCTGGCAGTTGGAACTACGAGTACTTTGTAGCTACATTCACATACTGCGGTCAGCCAAGCAATATGCAGAACACAAACTTTCCCTTACATTTAAAAAGACTTCTCGGAAAAATATCGTGAACACGCGATATCGAACACACTAAAATCCGGAAAAATAACGTGTTTAAATAATGTATTTTTAGAGATTTGATCCTTATGATTGACCCTGTTGATGAATGGCATAAAAATATAGGTCGTTATGGCCTCAGCTTTGTAAAAAGCATTACATGGTTTCGATGACGTATGTAGGTGTCATGATAACGGTGTCTTTTATTTATTACACTATAACTCACGTACATCTATAAGCTCCTAGTACAGAGATAACATCTTGAATTCTTACTATGTGGTCGCTACTGGCCCGGTGGATTACATAGGGTATTCGTTAATGGCATTTTAATTTATAAAACTGTTTTTTTAATAACAGCTATTTAAAATATTTTGGGATAGAGGGCACCCGACAGGGTCTTTTAAGGTCCCGGGTCATCGAGGCTAACTGATTTCGCAGTTCAGCTATTCAATTTCCATAAACCAATAATAAACGTCGCAATAACAAACAGCACATGTGCTTAGTATATTTTCCGTAATGTAATCTTGATAAGGGATCCTGATAAACTTGGAATTCGTTTTAAGCGCATGTAATGTAATAGTAGCTGCAGAATGTATGATTTTCACAGATACACCTGTATAGGCCACACGGTTTTACATGTCTTATTAAAGCTTCCCACAGGATAATTTCGTAAAAACTTATGTACATAATATACACTCACACCTGGCAGAGACAAGAACCCGCTGTTTGCTTCACTTCACACTGTACGAATTTGCTTAAGGTTACTTGCAACACCACCTACCGAGTTCAATGATAATAGTTCTATGCCTTTTACCTTCATGCAAGTGCAAGTGATAAGATGCCAAAGATTTCACAATTATAAATTAACAGCAGGTATAACAGCTTTGGACTGCGGATTCCGTACATAACAGATTAAGGTACAAACAGGAGCAGTATATACATATTGTCCAGCTTTAGACTACAATAGATTATTATTTGTACTCCTAGTAGTTTATTCCATAAACCAACAGCCCGCTGTGACACTATAAGTATTACCAGCAAAGCCTGTGGAATGCATTATAATCTCATATGCGTAAACTAGACCCTATTCTTTAGACAGGCAGGCAGGAAGGTAAGTTGTGACGGTCTGAATACGACTGTTTTCTAAGGTGCCCCGTACACAGTCAGTCTCGATCACTATCCATAAGCTTTGGTCGTGCTCTCAGATTGCAGGATCTCATCACAATATTAAACATCCATCATGATTTCTTCAATCCTTGATACACGGTATCCACGATCCACAATAAAAAACTCAATTTACTTCAACAATAAAAAAGAGCCTCGTTTCTCTCACAACTTACGTTCAAGATAGCAATTTTCAAGTATCAAGTAGATGCTCATGCTACACAACAGATGAAAGTCTGGTTTTCCTCTCGGGTTTGAACCTCAAGCTCCAAAGTATATACTTTGGACATAACTAGGAAATCGCTGCGAAGATGATGATGCTGAAGTGCAGTCATCATATCGATAGATGTGGCAGCACAGAATACCCAAAAGAATCAATTTATCATTCATCATTCTCTAAACCTTTTTCCAACTCAGTTGGGGTCGGCTTTCCAATATATCATTATCAAGTGGAATACATAGCTCCTAAGCATATATCATTATAGTGATTAACAGCAAATTCGAAAGGAATATCCTCTCGCAGTCTCTCAAATGGTGAAATGGCCATAGTTTTTCAAAAGATACTCGAAGTTTAGAATCTTCAAAAAGGGAATAAAAGATTCTTAGGTGGAGATTATTCATGCTTAAAATTGTGCCGAATTACATTCAGTGTTTGAAGTCACAGAGTTTGTTTTTGTATGGCAGATGGAAATTAAGTTACTTTAGATTAAGTCGAACAAAATTTTATGTAACATCTTTGAAATAGATTGTATATAGAAAAGATCTTTCTAATAACTTTTGAACGACGAAATTGCGATAAGTAAAGGGGTGAAGTTTGTTCGCTTATTTAGAGTAGTCTTCCAAACTTCTCAATCAATTTAGGTTTAATTTGGATTTACATTTATTATTATTTAAGTCTAACAGTGTTTATTTCATTTAGATCCCGCGCGAGGAACAGTTACGTCCTATTTTCATAACGAACTTTCTAGTATCATCATTGACATAAGTAAAACCGAATCTACATGACCGCCTACTTAAGTTAATCGGATCTATTCATGTAATAAGGAGATTGTAATTGAACGTCAAAGGTACCGATGGCTTAGTTGATGGGAGACAAGATTATAAGTGACAATTCCGAATCGGTTCAAGTGATTGACAGTTCAGTGTAAATCTATTTGATATGCATATTGCGTTATTTATTTTGTGGCGTGATAGCGATTATGAATGTTAATTAAATATACTCGCGCAAGTTACGAAGGTGCAGGCGGGAGCCTGTTACCATCACTGTCGTCGTTATTAAAAACTAGTTATTGCTTGCAGCTCTTCCCGCGTGGATGTCGATGTCTAGTGTAGGTTACATAATTCAAAATTTGGTCATATCTCCAGCTTTTTTATAGCCGCGGTAGCCTAGTGGTATGGGTAATGGACTGCTGAGACGAGGTCTCGGGTTCGATCCCAGGTTTGCCATGGCACACACAATTGACTTTTCGAAGTTATGTGTGTATTTATCGCATGTTTATAAGTGCCCGGTTAATGGCAATAGGTTCGCCACCTTTTACATTGGGACCTAAACATAAATTGGCGAAATGTGGGTGCTAGCACCTCTGCCTACCCCTTTGGGGATATAGACGTGAATTTATGTTATGTTATGTTATTTTATAGTAGCATATTTTATGAAACTTTTAAGTCATTCAGAAAGAATAGATGAAATAGAAACCTTAAGAATTTACCTTTCCTTTTTTGTGGAAGGTACCTAATAAGCATGTGAATATTCGGTAATTTGATGATCTAGAAATGTACAAACTGAGAAAGTAGACATATCTGGGAATGTGAAAATTTACCGTGTGCGAAATTGGAAAAGTGAAGACCTGGGGTAAAGGATTTTTGGATATGATTTCTTATCTCCAAAATAATAGGATTTGGCAGTAAAATAGCGGATGTACCGCCAAAATGTAGTCACGAGCGACGAGTTTCATTTCTTCACGTATTTTAACAAAAGGTACCTAACACGAAGAAATCGGGGAAAGTCACCACTAATCTCATCTCACCTAATAGGTATCTATAGGTATGTGACGGAGGTGTCAAATTTAAACACAAAAATAATCGAAATTTTTGGCGTCAGATTTACCATTTTAGCAACATTTGATGACCAATATTATGAATTTTGATCTTTTTTCTTATAGTAATATATTTTAGAATTCTAGGTATAAATGCAGTTCAGAATAATCTTATAAAGTGATGAATTTTGTGTGTATTCCAGGCACGTTTCGCGATAACTATAATGGTTAAGGTTACAGGTAAAATTTATAACATCCTATATAATAATATCTGTCATCGCGATATCGTAGAATTGATCATTTGATGGTCAACCATGTCATGAAATGGCTTACTAAAACTATCCATATCATTTGAAGTGTGAAAAAGTTTGGATGATTTATGTTTATAATGTATAAAAATTACGGCAATGCAATTTTTTTTTTAAATTTTTTGTTTTTAAACCGTTTAACTTGCGTTAGCTGAATGAAATAAAAATACAGGAACTCGCAAGATGGCGCTACTTGTTTTTTTTGCAGTGAGGTTTTTTTATGATATTTTCATTCCATTTAGCTTTACTGATATGATGGAGAGTAAACAGCGCGAAAAAAATTAAAAAAAGTAAATAAAAGTTTAGCTGCAATTTTTTTCCACGCCAATATGTTGTGTACCATGAGTACTACCAGGGGCCTTCGGCTTTGGGAGCATTCCCCTTACACCTGTATAAACGTCTACATATAATACATCATCAACCCTTACCGACCAAAAAACCAGTAGGTACCATATTTATTTAACATAGGATACCTTCAATAAAATATGTATGTTATTTACGATAGTTTCAGACACATTTGTAACACAAAACTCGTGCCAACTTTATTTAAAACCAAATTGAAATCTCTACAAAATTCAATAACGACATCCCAAATCAAATAACGGACAGTACCTTTGAGTATAAGTTCCCGAAACCACTTTGTTTCCCCCACAATTTAAAAGTTCCAAATAGCAGATGTCGCTTGGACGTAGTCCGCATACCAATTGAACACAAAAATAAAATAATGCATATTTGGTGGCGTAAATACTGTTAGAAGAATGTAGAGAGCCAAACTAAACTTGTTCAATTCGTGTGTCGTGTGCCTATCAGTAACACATCCTGTGGAAAACTCGTGACGGGAATAGGGACCATGACAAAGAAACGGGCCTCAGAAACAGCGATTCACGATAATTCAGAAATGTAAAAAAATCAAGAAGAGTTACAGTATATAATTATTTATATAAAGTAGTAAAATAGTGCCGTGGAAAAATGGCTGATGCCTTCTGTGGGATGCAACATGCGCCAGCACGGTTGCTCCCAGTCACCTGTGCCGTACCGTCTTGTCTCCAGCTGCTGCCAATGACGCGGTAGAAAAAAAGTGCGGCAAATTGGCGGACCGATACATTTTC
This sequence comes from Pelosia muscerda, assembly GCA_963691645.1. Classification (NCBI taxonomy): domain Eukaryota; kingdom Metazoa; phylum Arthropoda; class Insecta; order Lepidoptera; family Erebidae; genus Pelosia; species Pelosia muscerda. The sequence goes on from OY829113.1 coordinate 11,351,170, forward strand.
GCACCCTTTGCGGTTGAGATGGTGGGTATTTTCCAGACTGCTAGCTGTTGCCAAGAATTTAGTAAGCGAATTGGGGCGCAGGTATAGGGACTAAACCGGTGACTCTCGCTCCGACTCGTACCTGGGACAAAAGTTGCCATTCAGCGGGGCAATGCCGCTATTGTTTCATAGGCTTTTAACACCCCTATTTAGCCAGTAATTTCTTCAATACATACTACTACTACTATACTATACTATCGTTTCGCAAGTAACAATAAACTTAAAGTGCCGTTATATTGCTATTTTAGTGCAGTTTAATTACAATAACAGTAGCAGTACAATCAGGATATCAGTAATAAAATTACATTATTTTATCTTAATAAGTACTTCACATACAACGTATCTGCATACTACTTTTAAGATATAAGACAAAATTATTTCTAAGAAATTTATTATCACACGTTATATATCTAATCTTATGGCTCCGCTATAAGATTCACGGGAATAAGACGACAGAGAAGATGCGTCGCGCATAATGTCCTATTTTGTTTTGTATACAACGTTATTGCGTTATCGATATTCTCTGTCAAAAAGATTTCTTGAAACATACTCAAATGCGAACACACACGGAATATTTTATACCCATCTTCTTGAGATTGAAAGATACCAGAAAATGCATAAATCTATTTAAGAATCAATTCTTTCTTTTACAAGGTGAATGAAAAAGAGGTCATACATATGATATAAATAACTTTTATTCTTCTTTTCCAACTCAGTTCGTCTGTGGCAAAGAATTCTCTATTACTATGAAATATTATAAATTTTGCATTTGAGAGATATGAAGATATTTGAATATTATAACAATCCCGATCAAACGGTGATCTGATTGAAATTAGATCTGGGGTATATTATAATCCAAAGAAACAGATAAACTCAACACTTCTTATTCTTGTAATAGGTTACAATGGGTTGCGGGAATTAGATAAGAATTTTCATGGCATCAGCTAGTATAAATAACTGCTTCGAACAAATAATAAACACAAATAATAACAAATATAACTCTTGTGTGCGCTCCATTCCGCGCGTATCCATTGCTTAAATCAATCGCACCCTTAAATTAGCGTAATTATTACTAGCCATTAGTAAACGATTATCTTTACTATTGGACGCGATAAAGGCGCAATAAATAAGAGTTGGCGCACGTTGTGCAAGCCATAATTACGTGTATAATACAAATGAAAAGCGCAACTGTACACATGTACACAGTCATGCCTCGTCCGATTTATTTATGGCCATTTTATCTTATGGCAACGCTCACGATAGAATAAATGTCAAGGTCTATAACTGCGATTATATTATCACAAGATGATCACGAAATTACTCCCGAGTACCAAATTTGTGTGTACATACTAACATATCATCAAATTCGGTACTTTTTGTGTATATTCTCACCAATATGAAAGATGTGAAGGTTATTATGATGTTTAGATGTTTTAATGTTTGTTACGAAACGGTTGAACAGGTCGAGCTAAAATTTTGGAATTATAGATTTTAGTTTAGAATAACATACACTTACTACTACATACTTTTTATTATAGAAAGCTTCATTTAATAATGAATTTCTCGCTGGTAATACCTAGTACGAAAATACATATTACAGGTTTTTCAAAATACTATCATTGAACTTATTAAAATAATTATTACGTTAGGCGAAGACAGAAGAAGAATGAAAAGTAATATAATGTAATTGCAATATAAAATGAAATATAATACGCATTCAAGACTTTAAAAGCCTACTTTACGACAGTGGTATTGATAGTCACTGTGATCGATACTCGCTTGTTAGTTGCGAAGACAGCCGAGATCATTGTGTAAAGGAATGTCCTTTAATTAGCACATGTAGAGCAAGATTATCAGCCGACAGTGTCATGGATATGCCGACAACTGAATAATAATGTTCCCATTTATGTCGACGTAATTATAGTTGGAAATTAAACACGTATTTGTTCAAAATATTTATAGTTAGGATAAACAAAATTATTGTCTAATAACTATGCCCACTTCTTCGTACACGTGAATAAAGAACTACCAAGCGATGCGAGCGAAATCCTCCGTTTCGACAAGGTAGCGGATTTTGTTTTTATCCATATACTCGTTCTGGCCAGTTCCGGTCTAGAGGACGCAGTTCAAGTTTAATCCATTTTTACCTTCGCTGACTGACTTGGCACATGTTTTCTCTGATAAAATACATTTGTTTTGATCAATTTTTGCATAACTTGGACCCGTATGCGAATCACGGAAATTGACTCGGAGAGTTAACCTCAAGATATTCGGGTCCAACGTTGGTTCCTCATAGGTTGTTGTGGAAAATTCGTTCGTCTTAGTCAACCGATATGACTTATGGGTATTGACTGGCTAGAAAAAAATCGCCAACGAGCAGCTTTGGGAATGTTGTGATAAAGTCCAGATCGACCAGCAGATCAAACACCGTAAATTGGATGTTATAGGCCACACTCTCCGAAGGGATCCAAACCACATACCGAGGCTAAAATTCCCAAAAAAAGCGCCAACGTGGTCGCTCAGCTCAAAACAGACATGGCGGTGGACTGTCATTGGCGAAGCAAAAGCTCAAGACCGTACGGGATGGAAACTCACTGTGGGCAGCCTCAGCCCCATCTAGGGGACAAAGGACCTTAAGTCGAGTAAGTCAAGTCGTGAAGTCTATAGACTACTCAATATACTACTAGTCATAAATTAAAATGGCCAAAGTTACGCCGTAGTGAAAAATGCAGCGAAAATCTGCCCTGTCACTTCGGAAATTACCCAGAGCAAACAGACAATTTTTACCTGTATTAAGCCTTTACTTTGTCACCACATGAATGTGGGTAGGTACACATTCATGTGGTGATAACTAGACACTTCAATTTTTAAGTGTCGGGATTCACACCATGTGAATAAACGGACAGTTATTTATATACAACTCTGCCAACATTTTAATAAAGGTCCTCCCCTACGGAAGCCAAATTACTAGTAGCGAGGAGCCAAATACGGCTAAACCTGCTGTTTCGAAAGGCGGCCAAATCCTAGTTGCTATCATGCGCCAACTTTTAAATTAAACGACCTCTATCGTACAGTCGGAATAAGGAGATAAGTGTACACCTTTTCAAACAATTTCATATATGGAAAGGTGTATAATTACTTACCTATATCCTTTACCGAATTTACATTAGATGCTTTTTAAAATGTATCTGATTTTAGTAGCCATATCTATTTTTTGTATACCAAGTATGATAATAGATCAAATGTTAATGATGCATTATCTAAACAAACGCAAAGAATTAACACTTACGGGCTTTCCGATGAGCTAGAAAATGTACCAGGAAGGAAGGTTTTTATAGCACAAGTTAATAAGAAAAGATATCCAATGTGAATTATCACATTTTTATTTGTCAAATATCTATTGTTATTTTATTTTATGTGCACAATATCCACGGATCCACGCCCGCTGGAGCCGGTGAGAGCGGTTATGGCGAACTCGAACTGACTAAAACGCACAAAATAAAAGCCAAGATAAACCAAATTACAGAGTTAAACGCGAACGAAGCCCGGACTCCAAAGTGTCTATAAGTATTGAATGCATCAACACAGCCGCTTCAGCATCAGTAGGTATGCTTAGATGAAGAGAGAAATAAAAAATATTACATAATGGCTAACATAATTAATTAAGTAATTGAGTTACGATATCGAAGTTTTGTAGTAAGTCAGTCGCTACTTTGCGGGCTCCAACTACCCGTAACGACTGCCATAGATGTCCATATGGCAACCGGGACAGACGGCTGAACGTGTTCTTCGAGGCAAAACCAAACCAGTGCATATTCATACATACAAAAATTTGCACAGAGCGGGGACCGAACCTGCGCTTCCTGCGTAGCATTCCCGTTCACTACCGCCACACACCAGATACTGCCGCATGTGTAGAGGTAAATTAATAAAAATTATGTGGCCATAAAAAAAACAGTTAACTATTTATTTAACTTTAAATTATCTATATATGTATATTTACCTTCATGTGTGTGTATCTATATAAAGTAGATTAGATTATCTATAACTAAGAGAAACAGAATGATTTTATCTACTTACGTTTGCCGTCTACTTTCATCAAACCTCTTAAAGATAAAAAGCACATAAGGAAGACCATAGATTATATTTATAATTAGGCGACTTCTTCTTTGCATCAATCGTAAACAAGAAGTAAGCTATAATCGACAAAAGTAGTTAAATTTTATTTTAATTACATGTACATTTATTTTAATATATACGCACATAAAATTTAAAAACTGATTAAAATGTTATAAAAATAAAAAGCAGTATTATGTCACAAGTAGAGGCGGGCGTTGCACATTTCTTTGTTTATTGTTGAATACTCATTATATGTAAATAGCAGAGTCGTGATGATGGGTAGACAGATAGTGACGAAGCATGTTTTGCAACTACACGGAATGATAATTGTTTAGGCCCCGCAACCGTGTGGGTGCAGCACCTGTCTGATATCTTTCTCAGTAAGACGTAACCCGAGATTCTCTCCAAGATAGAACTAGATTTAATATTTCCTAAACGTGATTTTGTGTACGTGATGCCATGAATTTTGATGTTTTATGACGTCGCTTATTGTGTCTAAACGTGAACGCGTAACTTCTTACTGTGCTTGGGAATGAGAATACTAGCTATTTTAGAGTGCCGTAGTCCAAGAAAAAATTAATGGCGACATGCCGAAATTATAAGGGTATTTTTAAAGTTTCACTATATCCGTCCGGGGTGAGAGTGAGAGGCTAAATCCCCTATCTCTTCATCAGAGGACAGACACTATAGTCCCACACCCACGGAGTCCTTTAATGGCGCTGTGCCATCCGAGGCGTGGAGGATATGACAGAGGCTACCTCACCTCAACCTCACAAACTCTGTCCAGTGTGCTCTGGCTACCTAACTTACCGCCGGAAACTCATCACAAGATTATTATTAGCCGCGTTATTCTGTAGGACGGAGGTACTTCCTCAGTCGGACTGCTCAATTAGGACAGGCGATACCGTCATGTCCTACCTCGTCAAATATGCTCCTATGCTGTGTGACATACTATCGTAGACCAAGATATTTAAGCAGTAAACTAACACACTTGAGATGCACTACGGTAAAGAGACACACATCCATATACACACATCCATACACAACCATTATTATGTGAAAGTAGTATTATCCAATTTCATTAAGTCAGCAACATTATTGCAGTCACTATTTTACGGCAAGCAAAATGTAAGGCTTAAGAAGAAATATAACAAATTATTTAGTACCTACACATAAATTTCATGAGTTACTGTTTTAAAACGACCATCTAAATCTACAGATGACACTTTGAATACATTCCTTAGCGGAAATACTTTAGAAGCAACAAATTACTTACTTTATGCTGTGACTGGTGAGCAAGTGACAATACTCAGTAATACTCCTAAACAGAATGAGCTCAAACAGCTCTTCGTTAGTTAAGTAAAAACCTCTTATGTGACACGAAGAAATAAATTATATTTGACCCCACAATGGCAGAATAAACATGTATGTTTATGTTTGACAGTTTAATATTTACGATTCTGCCTTTGTAAATAGTTCAAACACTAGTTTACAAATGGTAAGCTTAATCTTACCAACCAGTGAAACATCTAGAAAGAAAAACGTGTTCAACCCTACTATATTACTACTCAGGTATTAAATAATTTTCATACAAAGTTACAGTTTATATTTATGTACCTACATACATTATTTGCTTCTGCCTAACCATCCAGGGATAAGCCTTTATCCTTGGAGAACTAGGCAGAAGTGAATAACATAAACATTTCACCAATTATTGTACTTGATCCCATGTAATACCTAGGGGATTAGCTTATTGCTATATTCCGGGGACTAGTGTTGACTCGAGTCATGCATCTGAGGCTTAGTCTAAGCTCTATATGTAGGTATATCTATCTGATGTTAAACAGCCTTATCCCTTAGTCGCCTTGTACGACACCGCATGGGAGAGATGGGGTGGCCGAAATTCTACTATGCCGGGAACCGAATAGACATTATATAATATTACATAATAGTAGTAGACTCACCTACACTATGACTCAAAAAGCTACGAAAAATCTTATTTTTTAACTAAACAGACAGAAACTTAATAATTAATTGAGGCAAAAAATTCTTGACTCTGTCCTGTCGACTACTTAATTATCATTTTAATTCCTCATAATGAGGTGGACGCCGCTACCGTGTTTCCCAGAACGTCATCAACATTGAAGTATTTAAAGTAGGTTATATCAGCATATAGTACCTAACCTACTAGTTGAATATATTCCGAGTAATATAAAATATAAAGCATACAAATCATAACTACCTAAAGAAATCTTTTCGTTTCGGTAGTCATCAATGAAGAGAAATTGGTAATAGAAATCAATATTCAAAATATCGCTAAGCACAACTATAAAGGGCGCTACATAAATTTAAGAATTTATTTCACCTTAATCCGTCCGTCCAAATACAACATCTTACATCTTGAGGCAATTTCTATTCACAATCGATTAGTGTTCGGTCGTTTATTAACGCTGACGGTAAGAATACCATATCCGAATATTTGAGATACGAGCTATAAAGTATGTTCTCGTTTGAATAGAAATAAAATTTAAGCAAATATTTTAGAAACCTAATTCGTATTAACAATTTTATATGTTTTGATATCGTCAGTGTCGAATAATAGTCTTATACATCACCACGTTTAGTATGTGCGTATTTATTTATACCGTTATATAATTGTAAAGCAGTCGTGTGCATTGGAGATATTTTTAAAATTCTCGGGCTATTTTTATTTTGGAGTTTTGATTGTGTGTCTGTTTACCCGCAAAGATCGTAAAACTACTGAATAGATTTTAGATAACGAGCTTAGTTAGAATTAAATATTTAAAAACTTTCGTTCGATAAATGATTTTAGATTGACATGGTCATTTACACATTCACTATTAAATTCATCGGGATATTTACCATGTTTGTTTATTTGTTTGAATAACCGATATTTCGGCGCTGTTGCTGTTAATGTTGCAATATCGGTTATTCAAACAAATAAACAAACATGGTAAATATCCCGAAGTTTCGTTCGATAGATTGCAATAGGTTGATTAGAACCGGAGATATGACTAAAAGTTGCGGTAGCCGACATCCACGCGGGCAGTGCCGCGGGCGGAAAGTTAGTCTATTTAATATTTATAAAAATGCTAAGTATAGCATCTAAGTAGTATGCATAGGTGATGTTATTTTAAATTTTCACATATCATTCAATAAACCATACAACATTTACTTTTGCTCAATATAATATTGACTTTGAATTGACTAGACCATTTTAAAAAGTTGTTTCACATCCTTTTAGTTCATTAAGTACAAAAATGTAACATCGTGGCTGATGTTCTAATACTCGTTAACTTTTTGTCGAAAATAAAAAAGCTGGTTACTGGTTAATAACGGCTCGGGGAGAAATTGCTCTTAAACACACGAACCTTTCGTCATAACACGGCACAAATTACGTCAAATCATGTGGATATTATTTTTTTTATATCAAACGAGAACACCATGTGGTAAATTAGAGTCCCTAACACGAGGAACAATATAAACAAGGATATGCTGCTCGTGTTTTAAAAAAACAACGTGGATGTCGCGAGCTTCACAAATTATCGGTTCGAGGAAACTAGTTTACTTTTTTATTGCTAAGCCTCTGTAGAAAAAAGGTACTATAAAGAATGATGAATTACCTATTGATTTTATTAACGAAGAGTATATTATTATAATTTTAAAATGAACTTTAGACGTCGTAAAACTAGCTGTTTACTGATGAATGCTAAGTTTTTATTTGTATTGTGTAAAATATTTGGACATCTAAGTTTGGAATTAATTCTGTTGATGATATTCGTGGAAATAAGGCTATTGAGAGATGTCATAAAGATAAGATTGATAATAATAATGACTTAATTTTTACTAGAGACACGAATACAATTGCTATATATATTATATCGCGTGCTAGCATTATGCTCACGTAACATAATAAGAGCAGACATTGATAAGTAGAAGAAGGTACCTGTTGAGAGACTGTTGAGTTAACTTTATCAGGTCCGAATTTAGATGAGACTTAAAAAAATATTTGTGCATAAGTTTTCTAACATATTTGACATTATAATTATGATTGCTTACGCTTCAACATATCTGATTAGGTTTTATTCTGATAGTGTTTATAATTTTGTACAGACATGTTTGTCTTGTTGGTTAAATATTATAAAAAAGGATTCACCTATATTTCTGGACATGAAAAGCATTAGGAAGGATTTGGAGATCAAAGCCTGGGGGAATTTACTCCTTTGTTGCCCCAGGGAGTTCACCCCCCTAAATACGAATTCTAGGGTGGTGGGCGGTAATCCGATTATAACCTGATTCAGGATATCCACTAATCAACACCACTTGGGTTATAACAACTTCATAAAGAAATTATTTTGAAATACTTAGTGCTGTGTATGTATCGTTATGTTATACATGCTGATAGTTTGAATGATACAAAATAAACAATTTATTTTAATTTAATTTGATTACTTCACGATAGCCAAGTTTGAACGATGATAAAGATAGTACTATTTTAAATATTTTAAGTTTTAAATCTCGAATAGATAATTATGTGAATGTTAATACTTTAGTACATTATAATAAAGGTATTTTCTTATAAGTCAGCAACTACAACCATACAATTGTAAACAATAAAAATGGAAGCCATCGCGTGGTTAAGATTTGCGATCTAAACTCTGTAATATATAGTCATGTACTAAACGTTAAACATATTAAAGATGCGGTAAAGAAATATCTTATAAATAAATAACAATATGTTTTCCAAATACGAAGGTTTGAGGTACTAGACACATAAATTTTATTAACGTGTCTAGACATCGAAAACACAAAGTGCTTTGTGAATCATGAGACATGTAGTGCCCATTTCTGTCTTATTAATATAAAATCAAAAAGAAGATGTTTTTTTCTAAATCTAGTCAGATTATTATATGTATATATATTCATTCTACAGCGCTGACATTCACAATATGTAGGTCGTGAAAAACATACGGAGGGTAAATGAAGTGATGCGAGAGATATATCTTGTATAATCTCACCTCCGGCAATCAAGGACCCATGGACGGCGTGCGTTTTGGTCGGTTCGAGTCCGACATAATCACCTCCATCGGCTTTGGTGGAGGTGGTATCCGTGGGGATTTTGCGCACGATAAAAAAAAAGGGTAAATGAAGTGAAGATCTTTTTCATTGCTCAGTTTTCGGTGAGCAAATGCCATGCTGTCACTTTAGCAGTAAGTCACCCACGAGATACACAATACAGTATGCAATTTCCAATAAATCACTTGTTATGTTTTTATAATTTTGTCAATATTATCTTATTAATTATATTTCATGTGACTGGATAATATGCGTAATATTTTAATATTTAGTCCGGAGTATTATTGACTTGCGATAGCAATCTGTGGTAATACGAACAAAGTAGAACCAAAAACCTTTGTGTATCAAGAAACAGCCTTTTGCCCTCCTTTTTTCTTTTGTCGTACTCCAGTGAGCTCTGGCTACCCTACTCACTTCAGGAAACACAACACAAGGTTATTTTTAGCCGCGGTATTCTGTAGGGCAGAGGTACTTCTCCAGTCAGACTGCTCAATTAGGACGGGAGATACCATCATGTCCGACCTCAGTCATAAATTGGTCTTCCCATTTAGCGGCAGCTTTTTGAAGTAACAAGAACAAAACTTTAAAAAAATTACTCTCTTTGCCCTATGACATGAAGTCTTTCAAAATATGCCCAGCAATGGTGGTCAAGGTCTTGCTAGAGATGATATTTTAAAAGATATGTCCCTATAATAAAATTAAAACTATATAGTCATGTTTAAATTGTGCTCATCCCGATATAAAAATTTTGCTTGACGAGTAATAATATTTTATAGAGTTTATACACATATAAAAAGTAATTCACGTTCATATATAAAAAAGAATTGCTGTTCGTTAGTCTCGCTAAAACTCGAGAACGGCTGAACCGATTTGGCTAAAATCTTAAATTATTTGTGGGAGTCCAGAAAAGGTTTAAAAGGTGAATAAATATGAAAATGCTCGAAATGGAGGAACGGGAACGGGGTAAGAGGTCCACGTGGGCGGAGCCGCGAGCAACAGCTAGTAGTTCATATTTATATAGCTTAATTTATAGATGTCATCAACAACAACTGCCATAAACTTTTGTTCTTAACAAATTTGGTGAATCTGCTCTCAATCTTACCATATCTGATTCAAAATACTTAAGTCCTTGTATTAAATATATTTCAAAGAGCCCTCTTCTCTAGGATTAGCGATGGGGTGTTATCATTCAGATGCAGTTAACCCAAAGTTTGGTTGATGCGAAGCTCGGTTTGGTAAGGCGGGGGGGCATTATGCGATATCTTCGTACTATGAGAAATTTTGCATACAGTTGTACGGGTTCAGAATTTGTGATTCAGATTCATGGATAAAAAAAAAGATTTGAAAATCAAGAAAACTAGGTCGAATAGATAGAGTTGTTCTAAAGAATATTGTTTAATGAATACGTATGTATTGCCTTCTTACCATAGATCACGATCATATATGGTCAAAATTGATTAAATAATTTTACTGCATTGAAATAATTCCTTTACTGGTCTAACCTCTAATTACTCCAATGGCACGCTAGACGTACTTCACATATTATAAATATTTTATACATAGTGACTACAATCCAACTAATTAAAAAAGTGAAACTTGCTAAAGGTTTTTGGATGTTTATTACTCAATCATGCTCAAACGGTTGAACGGATCTGGCTGAAATTTGATATACGAATAGACTATGGGAACGAAATCAGAATTATACGCGAGTGCTGATGCTAGTATCAGATAATAATTCAATAGCTATTAATAAACTGAATAAAATGAATTTATTTCTTCAATTTCTATTTAATTTTCGTTATTATTTATAAACTAATTGGATATATAAGGTCTTTCTACACTTGTGTAAGAAGTAAGTTCATAACTGTAGTTCCAATGAAAAATTGTACATCGGGTACCGTGAAAGAGTTTAGTATTTTGTGTACAATATCAAATCCTATCTCTTAGTCACATTATAAGACACCCACGATAATAGCTGGTGTGGCCCTTATCGGTTTACCAGTAAAATATGAAAGTATTTTGTGAAATTGACAAGAGTAAATATGTACTACTATGCTTTATTCTATCATTTTTTAAAATTATGTATTACATAACCTAAATTATTTATTATATTCCATAAACAGAAGGCAAGACAATAAACGCAAGTATGATGGACATCACACACACCGCATTTTCTCGCTGGATTGCGATGGTCAGTCTCCTGTCTCTGGACCAGGAATAGACCGAAGTGAGAGTCACCCTGTTTGTATGAGCCTTTCCTCGATCTATCTTACCAAGCTTTTGATTTTGTTGGGGCCCAACTCTACTCTACTTTTGATGGTATAGCGGCTACTTTAACGTCTTCTTCGAGGTGGTGTCATTCAATGTGGCTGACAGGGAGTGGACCGTGCGACTTAGCAATTTTTTTTTATTACAGTTGGCTTGGCATTGCAAAAAATAATATAAAAACGAAATCTCAATATCTTTTCTACTTCAATCAATCATAATTTTTATGTCCATTATTACACAAGAAGTTAGCCTAACCTACATACATTCGCAAATCAAAGTTAATCACAGTCTTAATATCATTCGCAAATCATCGTACAGCGTCTACAATTTGTACCAGTTTTGGTCGGGTCACGACAACGACCAGCTGAAGCTAGTGTCTCATTGTTTCACAATCCGATAGATAGCGACCGTTATGCTACTTGGTAAGTGTCGTCCGTGTAATTACTCTGACTCATTGTCTAAACGCTCCACTGGACAGTTTTGTTATTTATCATCTAGTTACTGTTAATTGTGACGTTTTGGTTGAATTACTTTCAGAACTCTTTTGGACTACCATTGTCTGATTTACTAACCTACCTTTGAAGTTAGTAAAAATATACATATGTGTTAATACAACGATTCATGAAATGTGTAATGAACGAGCGAGCAAAGCGAGCGAGAGTTTCTGTTTCGACAATGTGACCAATTTTACTTTTTTCTGTATTTACACCCACAGATAGTGTAGATTTTCAAAAAATTCAGCGCACATTTTCTTTGATTTTAAAAAGCAAATTCTGTCGAGAGCTTCTTGATAGCATCTCCATCAAATAAACTCTCTATACTTATATAAGTTGCTTCTTACAGCGAAGAATGGCCCTCTCATTCTTCGATGTAAGAAGAAGGAGGAGGGAAGTTTACTATCATGTTATTTATGAATGGATGATGATGATTCTAGGTCATTCCTTACACGTTGTGAAAAAAATTGTAAGGTAGCGAGGCCTACTGCTCATAGAAGTACTAGTTTGTGTAAAATTATGGCACAAAACGCGCTTAGATCTACGTAGCTGGTAATTCAATGATTCCATAAAAATATAAGACGAAGAATTGATAAGACTACCTCATTGGAATTGAAAATATTTCTGTGCAAGTAATTCTCCAACTATACAAATATTATGATTTTTTTAATCATATATCATGATATTCATTTTTAAAACAACATTATTATCGAACATCTTGCAATAGGTGTTCATATCAATAATCCTTTCTTTACACACAGACGAAAAGGCACGTTCGCCGCTCTAAATTTCAAACAAAATTACTGACAACAAACTAACAACGTCAATCACTTTGGCTAATGGTGCACAGTGATCTTATCTAGAGAACCATAAGCGCAGTTGTCAGCAGGAACGAGCGTCTGTGTCTTATAAAAAAAGCTTATTGAAAAATTATGAATTTAAAGCAGTAGCGACGTGGACCGGTCTGAGAGCAAGGAAATGATGCGCTCGGTTAAAGCGGCCATATGTACACGCACTCACATATCCATGGCTGAGAACCTTGAACCATACCTACAATATTTCGAGTCATAACTGCCACAAGGCACCGTTAACTAGTCAGATGTTAATAATAATTTCCACTGACGCAGTCCACTCAAGTGTGTTAGATGACCGTCATTACCTAAAATACTTGAAACGAACCGTGATGCTCAAATGCATGCGATGATAGATTGTGCAACGCGAAAATTGGCCTCAACCATAGCCGATATGTCTGTTGAAATGTGTGCCTGGCTAGAACCAACTACTCTTGAGTTGAAAATTGAATAGGTAATAAATTGCTTTTGTACTTCGCGTGTGAAACATTCCCATAACTTTAGACATACTTAAGTTGTAGTTGAGTTTATTTTTATGCTGCTTTACAATAGTAACAAATAACAACGATGTAATATTCTTATATGAATTTATTTTTCTGTTTGACTTCAAAAGTGAATAATTTTGAAGTTTTGCCTACTTAATATTAAAAATTTAGTAGGAAGATAACATTACATTGTCTATTATGTTTCTTAGATAACATAAAGTATTTCTAGAACATAAAAGTATGTAGCGAAACATGTCAAATAGCATTGTGTTAATCTATCAATCTTAAACATAAATAATAAGATAAATCGACATCACACGCAATATATGAACTTATCATTAGACCGAGATTATGTAGATAGTTGGTAACCATCCAATTTTTAAAGCGATTAGTATTGAAGATACAAGGGTCATATACCAATATGAGAAATATACAATAAATAATATTACACGTTGTTAATATCAAGTTCTTGCATTATTGAATCGATTGTATGGAAATGCGCATTGTTTCGAATTGTTACGAATATTACAGTTAACAAGACAGAACTAAAACATCTTATATACTCTGAAGAATTGATATTTAATCTATTTCTGGATGTTTTATGTCGGTATGTGTATGTATCTTAATAGAGCTGTAAAAATGCTCTGTTTTACAAACTGTTTTAATCGCACCATGTTTAATTATTTATACTACACGATATTGGATTGCAATACTTACTGATTGATCTAATACCTATTTTCGTTCGAATTTCCCTACGAATTCCATCCCCGTTGGTCATCAGAGGTGGTTATATCGGAAAGAGGGATTTGTGTTTGTGTGTAGCTTAAAATTCATTAATAATACTATCGTAACCCATGCTTGTGTCACTAATAAAGCAACTTAAAAGTAGAAAATCTCTGGAAATTTGATTTAGCTAGTAGCTAAATCAAATTTCTAGCTAGTACTGTGAGTACCAGTATCATCATCATTCTCTGAGCCTATTCCCAACTCAGTTGGAGTCGGTTTTCTGTTCAATAATTTCCGTATAGTTTCGGACATCTACAACCAAATTGGCAATATCGAAGTTCCGTAGTTAGGCAAGTCGGACTTTTTGAGGGCTCCAACTACTCGTAACGATGGCCATAGATGTTCGTATGGCAACCGGGACCGACGGTTTAACGTGCTCCCTGAAGCATACCAGACCAGTGTTAATAGTCAAAGTCATGCATACAAATACTTGCACTGAGCGGGGATCGAACCCGCACCTCCTGCGTAGCAATCGTGCTCACTACCGCCACGCCACAGAGATTGTCCAGAGAGTATCAGTATACCTTTCTACCAAAATTCCATCTCGTAACTACTGCTACAGTGCAACTTTTGCACCTTTGTATCGATACCAGATAACATCTCTGCCATTATATGCCATGATGTGCCTTCAGAGATGTCAGTTATCAATTAATAAACAACAGAAAAACCAGTATTCAATTATTATTATTTTTGATGGTGGATTAAAAAAACACATCGATTTAATAAATTTCATTAGCTGCTATTGAAGTGTGACTGTGATTGACACGCGGGCAGTCATCCGAATTTGTACTGGCAACTGACACAGGCACTCGGGTAACCCTCACCTCACGATGACTAAACATACCCTTTCTTTCTCGTATATGTTGATGCATGACCACGAATATTGGATTGTTAAAAGTTTTTGGTTCAACGTGCTTATTGAAGGTGCATTGAACGTACTATAAAAGACCTATATCAACAAAAATTGCAAAATAGATCATTTATGGAATCATTTCGGTGTTAATCCGGCTGCTCATCGGTTATGTGTGTTTCTTCTAGAGCGGCTTTGAACTTGTGAGGTTACTTCAATATTCTAATGTTATTTAAACTCATATAATAATTAGTTATAAAACTAAACTTTGTGTAGAGATGTGACAAAGCCCTATAATAATTAAAAAAAAACGAAACTGCCTCAGTGGCATAGTGTGGTTAGAGAGGTTGATGCGTCAGTCAAGCTATAACTACGAGTAATATTGCGGTGAGATTAGCTTATGTTACCTTATGCTTAATGTCATTTTTTCATTGCCATTGCGGTACGCTTATGCAAATCCTAGACCTAAATCAATATTGAACACTATAATGATAGTCAAGAGCAGTACTGTACCACATCATATTTTCGTGAAACACGCAGTTTATTGTATCAAATAATTAAAGACTCTGGTACTGTGTATCACCAAATGTCCTGTTTTTTCTCTATTTTATTTCAAGACATCGCGCTAATAATCATGTTAGGTGAAAAAATTTTGGCCTAACAAGCAACATAAAAAAGGAACATTGCGTGATGAGTTCATTTTGGCACCCAGGTTACATACTTACCAAGTGAATCATTAACACTAATCTCACTACAATAGGGTGTGTATTGGAAAGAGGAAACGATAAGACAATACTGTGCACCGGACTGAACAACGAGTCATTGTAACATTACAATCTTATCACCGCAAGTAAAATAGTGAAGCGTTGGGCGTGCTATTTGAGTAAAGTTGGAGATTACTCATAATGAACTACAAAATTTCATTTGCTTCTGTATTTCGTAAGATAATCTTTTTCCGTTAGAGAACTTAAATACACTTAAATTTATAAGGCCATCATGTAAGAACATCATGTAATTTGAACATTTAACGTAATTTAAGCTTATCTTGATTTTATAGTTTATACTGTACCGCGTTGCCGCCGCGTTTCTGTGCGGATGGTGTTGTTGAGACATTATTGTCTATAAAGTGAGCTTATTGCAGCAATTAGAGAACTGGCTTACCCTATCCTCTGTAATGGGACTCAATGAAAATAACTCAGGAGGGTTAAGCTAGTATGATTAAGTGGTGGAGCAATCACCATTTATTGGTTATTCCATTATTTCGATTTCAAACAAACTGTACCCAAGATTTCAACTGCGTGAACTAAGATCTGATTTATTATTATCTCTATTACATTTTTGAACATAAAAGTACCTAAGTCATACCTTATAAAGCCAGCTACTTTTAGTAAAATCCCCGAGAATATCCACCCAGCCGCCATGGAAATTTCCCGAGAAAAACAGACGGAAAGACAGACAGACAGACAAAAATATTTCGAACTGATTTTAGTAATAGTTATCATATATGCATTCATTAAATGGCGTTATTTTAACGTTACAAACAGATACCTACTCCTATTTACTTGTATACATAGATATAGATTTAAAAAGTTCTAGAAACTAATAGAATTTCATCTTTGATCCTCGGTATTGATGAAAAAATGATATTATTGCAAATACAATCTAATTGAGCCATAACGATATACAAAATCCAGCTCAATCACAAGTACAACACTTAGCACAAGTATGGTGGTCGATTATTTACAGTTTAGACAGGTAGTTCCTGATGCTATTAATCATGGCTTTTTGTTACATCTCCTGAACTGTACAGCACTTAGCATCGAACCCGCGCCTCCTGCGCTGCAGTCGCGTTCACTACTGCCACGCCATAAGCTGTCAATTCCTATAAAATACAGTGTTCCAAAGAATTATCAATGTTGTCTGTGTATAATTAGGATAATTTTTCAAAGAAGAGAACTATCATTAATAAATAAATATCCAAATACGATTTATCTTGTATAAGTTGATAATTTTAATTTTGTTATAGTTAAATATAACAAAATATGTATTTACAAAATTTTATGTACTTGATTACATTACCGAAAATAATATTAAAAATAACACCCAATTAATTTGTTAAAAGAATATATAAGTAGATAATACCATTAGGCCATATTTGTTCGATTTTGCAGTTAGCAGGCAGATGAATATGAGCTGTCCCACCTGCTTGCATGCGAGCTCTATAAAAAGGATGTGTGTACATAGGAAACTCGGCGCGCAGTTCGGTTCATATTTAATGATGTCATTAACTGCAGGAGACAGGAGTCTTGTACCACGCCTCAGGCATCCCATTGCCCTCTTTGTCACTATGGTACCTGAGAATTAGCTTCGAAGGAGAGACCTTTATTATTTATTTTCATAACCTTTGGTTAAAATTTTATGTTCATAATTTTATCATAGGGAAAGGCGGAGAATATTTATTTAATTTGCTTAAACCACTAGATCATAACATAATACAGACATTCACATGTAAGTTAATGCCATATGATATTAATTAACCACCTTCTCCGTTATTTTATTGTACCTACTTTAATGTACTTAAAGCGTATTTTACTGTTTAAAAAAAATACCATTTTGATGTTAGTATTAATTATGAATGAATACAAGAAAACCGTGCTATAAAAGAAGAATAATAATGCTTATTTTAAAATCATTTTCATGCATCACTGCTAGGCTAGTTGTTTGATTTTGTTAAGTGTTAAAGCGTGGGGTCGTCATCGCCGAAGACTTCATGTAGGTGCGCGGTAGTGTGAAAAGTATGTAGTAGAGATAACCTTTCTAAACAAAAGAATGGAAGTAGGCGCAAATATGATAACAGCCGCGATGATAAACAGCGTTGCTCAAACTTCAGCCTAAATTTCGTCACACAACGCGGCCCCATAAAGTGCATTCCATAGTTATCGCTTCTTTTGTATTCAATTAGCCGTGCATTTAGATTACTGATGCCTTTCACGACGACAGTGGTAACGAGCGTGGTCAGCTGTCAAAACGTCCAAACAATCAACCACGTAGCGCCTTCTTCGGTCAGAATATTGTACAGCATATATTTTCGAGCGACACCTACGAATATTTTGTAATACATTGAATTGTAATCAAAAGTAGCTTATAATCTAAGGAGCTTTATGCAGCAATAGAGCTGTATCAACTATATTTAGTTTGAAGATTGGGCAAACTGTAATATTATTGTTGGTCAGAGTTCGATTCGAAGTATATTGTTCAGTCTATTAAAGTCTTGCCGAGGTGGGTCAAGGCATGATAGGATTACGTAAGGAATGACTTTCATACGTATTTATGCTAACGAGAAAAGTTTCCTAGTGACAGAACTGGTAAAAACATTCAATTTAACCCGTATTTATATATCGTATCAGTTAACATAAACTTGAAAATACGAATCTGATATACACTTTAAATTACAACTTACCTACATCAACGGAATTGACTACAAACCACAGACTAAAAGATTAACATAGACAGAGCGCATAGAACTAGCGAGTGAAGACACCTAAAGTAATATACTAAAGAAGTATCATTTCGATCGCACTTCGCACGAAAGCATGCGGCGAAGACAATGAGTGCGAGCTAATTAGCGCTACATTAGTATTACTTTTGGTGCACTCGCTTGTTCTATACGTTCCGTCTATTTTATTCTTTTAATCTGAACTATGTAAGATTCTTGAACGTAAAAAGTTTATTAATTGCAACTTGCAATCCGTTTCAAGGAAATGTTTACGATCCCTTCATTCATTTTTACGGCCGATATCACCAATACCACTGAAACTCTCTCGTAAAATTCATACAAAACATTATGAGTGATGACGGGGCAACGTCACTTTAAGACCGTAACGAATAGTGACGATTAAAGATATTTTTGCTGGCTTTATTAATTAAAATGGTTTTTATTTCCATTTTAATTATCCTAATTTTAACATATTTTACAATGTAGAATGAATAGGTATGTACTGTCAATTATTCAATTCCATAGCAAAAATAACTCGACGTCTTCAAATAGCCCATTCTAGCTCAAGGATAAGAAGTACCTAGCTTTGCGCTTTGTCAGAGCTTTTGTTAGTGTTTGGATGTTAGCCTTCTTATTTTTTTTAAATTTCATACTTTTATTACATGTATTAAGTTATCATACATGTCTTGTCAGTCGACAGACTGTATATAAAAATCGTGTATATTTAAAAAGATACACAGTAATTAATTTAACACAATTTCTGAACTCCCCTTACAGAATTACAGATCGGTGGTATAAAATATATTATAAGTACAGGTATTGCAGACACATTGTATTTTAACAAGTTATATCAATTGCCTAACATGAATACGTAATGTGTTATACTCGAGTGATTGTCGATTCGACAGGCCAGCCTACAAAGATAGGTATCGGACATTACCACAATCCACAACATGGTTTGCGGCATCAGAGATCCAAGTGCTTATACGAGTTCGATTGAATCGAGTAATCAAAGCGCCATGTCTGGATCGATTCAACAACTGCTACGGCTATCTGTTGGACGATCGATATTTGTTACATTTGGAGCCACAAACATGTATTTGCTATTCACAAATTCGATTCTAGCAATCGATTCATTCGATTTTCTTTCTTATGATCTTACTAATTCAGTTACTAAAAGTGTTATGAAATTGAATTAGATGTTTGTATTCAAGCTGATTTACTGTCAAAATGAATACAATTGATTCAATGTCAAATGTTTGCGATTGTGTCGGACTTTTATATGGTTAACCTTTTAACTGGGAACGTTTGTGTGGTTAACGACTACGCGTTAACACATATGGAAAACTATCTATATGATGGTAATTCTGAATGATGATGCGTTAACTGTATAATGATGCATTGAACTAATACAAAAGTGGACAACGATTACTTCGTTTTAAGTACCTATATGTTTTGTTAGTGGAGTATAATAAATGTTCAGGAGTTTCGTTACGGAGTTGGTCTAACCTTCGGTAGTTTAGTGGTTTAGAAGTCGAACTTACAATTGAGAGGTCCAGGGTTCGAACCTTGGCCATTACACTACCGACGTGAACCCACTTTTAACACAAGTCATTGAGCTTATCTGGAGGGATTATTAGTTTCACTTCTGTTATATCAGCAACCTATGCTTCTGTTATATTTTTTTTACAAAGGTAGGTAGGTTTGTAAAAAACATGCACGAATGAATTACTTTTAAAAAAGTTTGTAAAGTATTTTTTTGTAAATTCGAAGTTATGCCAGATCTACAAGTACTAAATAAGGCATTCTTAGAGACCAGGGTTCGCTGTGTTATGTTCCTTTGATGAATTTAGGCTTTTGTAAGAGCGATTTCCTACTACCATATACCCCGAGAGTCAGACGCCAGTTCATTAAGGAGCCATATATTCTACCGGTTTGCAAGTGGGGTTAACTTGGGCCCTGATGTTATTAATGAGGCCCCTAAAGACCTATGCTTTGAAATAAAATATGAACATGAAATAAATACGGTACCCGTAATCAACTTATAACCCATTTGTCTTAGTTGACTCTTCCTACGCAAAGATAAGCCTGTTTACACTGCATGTAAATAGAGACCTAGTTAATTAAAATTTACAGTATGAATAGTACAGTGTGTAGTGCTGTAATTGTGGCATCGTGATAATACTGAATTTCAGAACTGTAATTATAAAGACTGCTTTTAATAAGCTATACCAACATAAGTTTTAAAAAAAATATTTCAATCCTTAGGTAAACGCCAAAGCTTACTGAAGTGGTTTTGAGTCACGGAGGACCAAATAGGTATATATGATTAGATGTTTTGAGTAGTAAGTGGGAAGACCGAGGGCTTAGGTTAACACTGCTCTGTTAACGAAGCTCTGATTTGTCTTTTGCCCTGACAGCACAGAATCTCTCTGGACCTTCACCCCCTCCTTCTTAGTGTGACACCCTTTTTATCATGCGAAAGATACCCACGGATACGTCCCTCGCCGGTGCCGGTTGGGAGGATATGTTGGACTCAAACCAACTAAACATCCATAATCCACGGTAACCAATTTCCATTAGGTAGGCCGTGTGCTTGTCTGCCATCTAAGTGGTATAAAAATTCCCTATAAGCGAGAGATAACACTTTTTAGCCTTTTTCCATTAATTCACCGAATGGTTACCGGGTTCATCGAGTAGTACATAGAGGAAACTCTCACAGTTGCCACGATGACGGGGGCTTGCAACCCGTCTTGTTTAGAGAGAAGGTACTTCTTGCGACGAGTCTGTGATCACCTTCAAAATATCGTCTGTGTTGTACCTTCTGCGTAAATAGATTTTGGAATATACCAACAATGACGTGTTGGTATATTTAATTTATTCTATTAAAGAGCTTGGCCTTGGCAATCCGAGGTGCATTAAAGAAGGTCCATATCGAAGTGTTTAATGCTATTAGTAATATACATAATATGTTCATCAGCCTTCATAGTATAATAAAGTTATATTAATACCAACAAAGCATTCCGATGTAAGTAACATTAATCTAATGCGTTTAAAGAAAACCAATTAAATGTTCACGAACAGTAGTGGCCGAGCACTTTCTATTTAATTTTAACATAAGACGTACTCGGTAAAAAATCTCGTCTCGAACAAATGCTATAGAATCTCGTATAATTGAGAGACATATACTTTCTAAACAAATAAGAATAAGAAAAAGCTTTAGATGCGCTCGGAGGCACAGACTCACGTAGCCAATCTTGGAATGATAAAGACGGGCAAATACGAGTGACCAGCGACGGATATTATAATAATCTTAGCATTATACTTGTAGTATCACGAATAGATAACTGTTGCAGATTAATAACTGGCGAATGATATTTGTTTATTTTGCTTTTGTATATAGGGGGCTTAGAGATTCGATAAGAGTTAAAATCGACGAATATGTTAATAAAAAGAAAGAAATAATAAAAAACTCTACTTACCAAAGGGTAACCTATTGAAATATCGAATTTCTGTTACCCGAATCTTAAAACCCCGAAAACGGTTGGTAGAACTTTTAAAAGACAGATGTAATGAATGACAACTTTCTATAATTCCGTTTTTCATTTCCCAGATGAATCAATTTCCAGGTGCACTAAACTAAAACCAAATTTTCAAATAGTATTTTTTTGTTTTCCATAGTGTCATAATCCAAATATAGTTATACCAGATTCTCAGAATATTTTTTTTTGTTTCCCATCGTACCATTTTCCAAATAAACTATTACCAAATTTTCATAATCTTTTTATTTGGTTCCCATACAATCGTTTTCCATCTAAACTATATACAGGTACCTATAGTAAATCTGAGTAAATTTATACGATTCATTTATTAAGTAGGTACCTACAGCAAGTAATTTAGAAATATTAGTTGCCTATTACAGATAGGTTTAAGTGTCAAATTCGACTCAGCAGGTTAGGTTAGGTTAGAACTGCGACCCCCGCACGAGTCGAGCGAGCGAAGCGAGCGTGCCGCGGCAGCGGCCGGCGAGTGCTAGAAAAATTCAACTCAGTAGGTTAGGTTAGGTTAGAACCGACTGCCAGAACCGACTCGCTATTGTTTTACTTGCCCATTACAGTCAGGTTAAGGTTAAGTACCTACCTTGTAATTTTTCCATTGAATTCATTTTTAAAAATCTGGATATTGTTTGTCTGGATATCAATAAACTGCATTTCAAAAATTTGTGTTTTAAAAATTCAGCTTTCGTGCATATGGATTACGGTCATCTAGATTTTGTGCATTTAGATTTCGTGTGTCTGGAATTCGTTCGTCTGGATTATAAAACGTTGTACAAATGAATAAATAGGAAAATGAAATTCGGAGTTGCGATTATATGGCAAATAAAACTTCGGAATTTGGAAAACCGGGATTATGAATAAATGGCCAAACGTTTTCTGGATTATAATATTCGGAATATTAAAATTCGGGATTAAGATAGGTAACCTTACCAAAGTATGTTAGGTATATCTGCCTATATTACCAGCATCCATGTGGTGACGGATAAAGAATTTTTTCACTCCATCTCATCCGAAGGGTATCGTCAGAGGCGACAAACGGAAAAATACGCAGACGATATCGCTACGAGAGAAGGAAAACATGAAAAAAAACCTTGTGCCAGTGGACTGCGACAGGCTAATTGATTAATTTTACCAGTAGATGTGAAATCTTAGGAGGTAATATTTTAACTTTTTCATTAAATGTCTTTTTCATTAAATTAACTCTTTCTGTCTGAAACTCCTAAAAGTTGCAGACAAAGAGTTAGTTGAAGGCAGGCAGAATCGAATAATGTACTTTATTATTATAAAGTTTAGGGAGCTATTGCCCATATGGGCACGACAACTCCATTGTACCTTCGGATAAATAATTAGATGAAGTGTCCTTTGTATGCATGAAATGGCTATTTGCATCGGTCAAGTAGTGCCTTGGAGAGCACGAGCCGGTTGTTTATAGAAGTCGTTACGAGTACCTAGTTAAAGACCAAAAAATTTCAACAACTAGCCTAACTGCAATATCACCAATGGGTCATTTAGGTCATATGTCAGTGGCTTTATGGAAAATTTCGAGTTTCAGCCAAGCCCACAGTTAGATGAATGAATGAATGAATGTTTTATTGAAACAGAAACATTTTACAAACATGTCTTAATCTATGCTGTATTTGAAGTTACGAGTGTACCTGATACTGGTCCCCAAACTTGGCTTGCGCCAGTATTTTGGGACACAGATTGAGAAAAGCGGAACCGGACTCCAAGGTCAAAGCTTCAGATGCGACCGGCCCGGATCAACGCAAGGATGAAGAAGATCTTTTCAAATTACAGATACCTATGTATAGAAGACAACTCCGTCTCTTCACGCTTTCAACTCTCAAAAATCAACTCAAATTAATAAAGTATCAAGACTCAAATGTGGTCAAAGATTATACAATAAAATTTATTAGACGTTTGAGAGAACATAATTATCCGATCAATATATATTTATCTTATCGTGCAACCTTGCGGCGAAGGCCTCCAATCGATCTCGCTGTACCATAAACACGCTATGAACTTATCTGCAGCGGTAGATAAAGCTTAATGATCGTCAAACACTTTAATATATTGTATTAAAGCTCATAATATAAAAGTGATAATATCGCTGCATCCAGTTTAATTATTTATGGAGGTTCAACGGTTTATTCACCTTGAGTATTCAGGAATCTCCCTACCATTTACGCTCAAGATCGTGCGAATTGGAGGAGTAAAGCGGAGGTAGGACATGACGTTATCTCCTCTCGTAATTGAGAAGTCCGACTGGGGAAGTACCTCCGTCTTACAGACCGCGGCTAATAATAACCTTGTGTTGTGTTTTCGGCGGTGAGCAGAATAGCCAGAGCTCACTGAAGAGATTTTGTGTTGTCAGTGGGAAGACGAGAAACTCTTCTTTGTTTTCTGCATTGACAGCACAGAGGCTCTCTCAGCCTTCTCCTCTACCCCTTTCAACTAACCCCCTCTTCTTTATTCTAACCACTCTCTTATTTTCATCAGGTGGGTAATTATTTTCATCATTTCATCTTATTTTCATCGTGCTTGTCAGCCACCTAAGCGGTATAAAAAAGCAGAAAGACAGACCCTGAGATAATATGGCCTCAGACGCAATAATTAAAATATGTACCTCTTGATGATGATAATAATATTTACATTTATTAAGCCCATTACAGTTCAATCAATATCAGAAGTTGGAAGGAGGAATATTTTTAATTCTCACTAGTCTGGTTTGTTTGTTCGCAATGGGCGCAAAAACTATAGAACAGATTTAATTGCGATTTTTGTTATTGAACTGGAAAGGTCTTGGTCCGATTTAAAATCTTAAATAGGTATGATGAATTTGACTGCAATAGCTCGAGTAGAACCGGTGAGTATGACAGAACTCGCGATAGCCGACATTCACACAACATAAAACATATCATCTGGCCCTTTTACCCCACATGCTTGGCAATTCATAGTTATATTACTATTTACAATTTTTCTTTAACAAATTGTGAACCAACTTGGAGACACATCCGTAGGTACGTCGCATTCATCTGCGGGCTATATGTTAATAAAATAGATTGTTATTGTTCTGTACAATTCAAATCAAAGTCAATAATGTATATAGTTATAATAACGGTATATTTATTATTTACGCGGCGTGCGGTAGGTACAGAGTGGAGTAATATGCCTATATGTAGTACTTTAGACATACATTCCTACTTCGTAGGTTTCATTGAAGAGGGAATATTGATTAAGTAAACTTCTGATTTGGAAACGCCACACTCAATATAATTTTACACACAACATTATCGTAGTAAAATATTCAGCAGTAACTACGCACATTTAACGGAATAGTGTATCTGAGTAACGTGGTTAGTAGTCAACACACGAATGTAAGTAGATTTACATGTCCCAAGCACGTGAGGCTATTTTGAATTTTACTCAGATTGCTCTCCGGCCGTCTTGACTCTCTTGAGACAAACTTTTAGGGATACGAATAGGGATGGGATACAGGACGTCTTAAATGAAATTATATGATTTTTCCACATAAATTCAACATGTTATTAATTAATTAAATAGCGACCGCGGTAACCTAGTAGTATGGGTAATAGACTGCTGAGACGATGTCTCGTTCCCAGGTTTTACCATGGCACACACCAATGACTTTTCGAAGATTTTCGAAGCTATGTGTGTATTTATTGCAGGTTTATAAGTGCCCGGTTAATGGCAATAGGCTCGCCACCTCGTAAACTAGCGAAATGCGGGTGCTAGCACCTCTGCCTACCCCTTCGGTGATATAGGCGTGAGTTTATATTATGTTATGTATCAAATTTAACTTCATGTATGTAAATGGATTATAGGAATAGGTTAGGGTTAAGATCTGTGGAAATATTACATCTGATGATTCTTGGAGACATGGAATACAAGGGTCATACTCGATCAGAGTGCGAGATATATAATATTATGTTTCTGCTTCATCTGCCTGTCTTACCTTGGGCAATGAGGCAATAAAATATGTCGTCAAACACTAAACTAGATGTTAATTACAGTTCAACTAAAAATCTTCAAAATACAGACTTGTGTGTTCAAGTAACGCGAGTTATCTAATCGAGCTAATACATCACGTTGTAGAACCGGCCAACGGACGTCTGGCGGCGAGGTAGTCAGATGTAATGTATAGCATGCTTTATTAATATTCATAGAGCCCCATTTGTTAATATACACACGGCTGACAGCTCAATTTCACTTGGAATAGCAAGCATACACTTCGTATACCATACAAACCGTTCAATTATATTATCATAGGCATTTTAATCGAGCTCAATTATGATTACTAATTGTATATTGTAAGTTTGTTTTTGTTTATTACTAGTATTTCAAACTAATTGTTTCAGTGGCCTGTTTTAAAGTACTCTGTTGTCTAAACGATTATTTATTCAACGTTATAAACGCTATTTAAATGTAATAATTTCTCTATTCACTGTTCGTCAATGCATGGCAGAACACCATTAGTTTATTAAAACAAATATACCTATATAGCATTTATTCAAGAGTATTTACTCGTACTGCATTTCACTTGCAGTGAATTGGGTACTCAATGAAGTGTCATCATGTTGAGTGCATCCATATATGTGTACGCTACTGAGAGCTGTCTCTCTATATACCATTGCTCAATATTACAAAACTACAAAACCTATCAAGGATGTGCGTTGAACCCACGTGCAGTCTCTTTCTAGGAGGAATACTATTACCAAATGAACTGCTAAACAAGCCCAAGCCCATTTGTCTCTAATAACTCAAATTTAAAAGTAAACGTTATCGTTTAGTTCAAACATCCCGTGAACCCAAAAGAAATAACTAATTTTACTTTCCAGTCATTACAATAAAAAGTCTACTACCGATAATATAATCCGTGCAGCTAGAAACTCCATCAATATTATATCGCATCGTATTGTCCGCATTTTTGGCAGGGCGTTTAATAGATTTTTTTGCGTTACAAATTGCATCCGCAGTACCTACTTGTACAATTTCAATTTCCCACCACATTTACATTGTAACTACTTAACGTAAATGTCTTTTACGAATCATAAAAAATACTGTACCAGAAATGCAAGGCTTACCAGAACGAAGCATTAAAAAACGAAGTTATTTCTTTCACAATCCGAAGCAATTTCATAGTGGTTCATTTTTTAATTGCTTTTTTGAATATAACAATCGGCGAAGTCGGTGCGGACAGCGGGTGGCCGCCGGCCCCTTTACCTCCCATATAATTATAATTATTCCATTAACTTGTACCTCTACAATTATAATGTAAAATTCCATCTCATACTGTCACGCATACACTAATTTTGCGTCATCATACGAGTCCAACGATGTGTACATTGCATGTTTCACAAATCCAGTATTTGAAGTGGTTTCAGCAAGAAAAATAATGCACATCAAACTAATGAATGCACATGAATAGAAATTCTTAAATAGCAGCTGGCAATCGAATGCTAATAAAATGAAAGACCGCATGACATTAAAAAAGGAGCCGAAATCGTTGTCGTGTCATTAAAATAAATAAAAAATGATCGTCGATTACACCAAAACCTAACAATGCAAAAAATAAGCTTTATATTCAAGTCATAAAACAAAGAAAAATTCGTACCGCCAACGCCGTATGACGTCGAATCACCACCCGCCCTTAATAAGATTTATGCCAATATAAAAAAGGAAACTCAGTCCAATGCGTAATATTATTAGAACAATGCTACAAAACTGTTCCTACTCAGCAATGGAACAAACCCAAAAATGAATCCTTATTGATGGGTGCGCGCCATACGGTGAGGACCTGCTACATTTAATTTTTGTTACTTTTCCAATTCCCTGTGGCGAGAGATCAGGGATTACAAACCATTTTTGTCCATTGGACCGATTAGAAAACCTGTTATAATTAAAAACAATTTACGAATAATAGCAGCTATGAATAATTTAGAGATCGTTCACTATCATTAGAGTACAGATTGGGGTTTTATTGACCTTATTATTTATTTATTTAGGCCTTCGTTTATAGTTTGGGTTCTAGTCAATTACCCCACAATATCTGTCCAACTACGTTGGTGATATAAACATAAATACCTAATATTTTGTTGAATATTTCACTCTTGTAAAATTAAAATCTTTAAAGCAAGTTGACTATCCCTGGTAGAATAGAATTTATATTCAAAATGGCACAAAAACACGGAATATAATAAAATGAAGACAAAAACAATGTTTGCGGTGAGCGTCAATTTTTTTTCAAAGACTTATTCCGTAAATTTGCACTCGAACGCAGGTAGCGATCGGATTTTAAAACTGTTTGTATTTCCGAAAAAAAAACGCGTACAACAATAGTGTTTATACCTGACGTCGATTATAATAAGGTATAAGACATATGACGACATTCATATGTTGTTTCATCTATCCAAAAAAAAATGTAGTTTCGTTCAACGTGTTTGGTGAGGGAATTATTCTGTATTAGCTGTTTAGTCGAATTGTTAGAAGTAGGTACGCTCGCAATTTGTGGATGTGGCGGTTTTTTCGTGTTCCTTCGGGCGGAAAAGGGGTTTGTGCATCGGTTGGCAATTTGAATCGAATTTGCTACAATTAGAGGTATTAAGTTTGTTGCATATCGAAATCAATGAACTGAAAAACAGGAGAACTTTTGTGAACTAGAATAATATTACATAATTCCAAAGCTGTTTAAAACTTTTCTAATAAGTTACAAAGCCATTAGAATAGCATAATAATAGTAATAGGTATGAAATAAGTATCGAAAATTTTGGACTTTCCTTCCACCATCCATCGCTCAATTAGTATCTATCATATTTTTTAAAACGCTTGTACCCGTATTCAATCATTTCTTAAGAGAGGCAGGTTTATGAAATTTCTAGTTTTAAAAATGTCGGATTTACGAACGTTTCAACCTTATTTTTCCCCTTAACTTATTGGGAATTTCCATAAATTCTTTCATAATGAATGCTTAAAACATATTTATAGCAGATATCATGTCAGCAGGTCAAGAGGTTTAGACTCTGCGTTGATGAATCCATCAGTCAGGCAGTCAGTCAGGTCAATGTCCTTATAGATTGTATACCATTATTGAAATAAAATTATCCACAAAGAGTCATAACGCAATTTATTTTGTGATTTTCTATATTTACCACCACGTAACACCGAATAAATTTTTCAGATAATGACAGAATCCGTTAAATCCAGTTTTATTTTAATATAAGCCCACATTCTGGGAGTCACGCCTATTTGTCTCTTTCTTCTAGTTAAAGATATAGATAGGACAAATATTATTCTAAAGGTCACATGTCCATACTAAGTTACGTAAAACGTTGTACTCATTAGTTGATAGCTGCGGCCGGTGAGGCACCAGCCTTATTCTACACAGCAAATAATAATAATGACCCGTTATTATTTCCCTATACTCATATACAATTATGAACTTTTTTCCGACATTTCCGTTCAAATTACACATATGCCAACGTAAACTGGCCATGTCTAGGCTGTCGGTTGTTACGTGCCGTTACACGCATAATCACCAAAATAAGATGTTTATTAATGTTTATAGAACAAGATTTAAATTAATCAACAGACTAATAACTCTATTTGATTGGCTATCGCTTTCGCGGAACGACTGATTCTACTGATAGTTTTTTTTTGTATCACTGGTATCTTGATTAATGAATTTTGATAGTCGTAAGATAATATTTTTGCCACATGTGGCCTTGGGCCTACTCTATAACGTTAAAGATTCGGCTGCAGATGTGGTGTTGTACTCACACTGATTGTTTTGTGTGCACTTCTAAGTTAGCAGGCAAGAATACACCTCTCTAAGGACTCAAGTCTTTTAGAAACCCAGGAGCTTTAGCCAAAATGCATTCGTTCCGAATCTACATTCGTCATCGCTCTGATAATGTATGGGAGTGACATTTTTTGTCGGAATCGAATTACATGACATTCGACAACGAATGTCACTCCCATACATTTTCAGAGCGATGACGAATGTAGATTCGGAACGAATGCATTTTGACTACGCCCCCAGGTACTCTACCTCAAAAGTATGAGAAGTGTATTTTTCCTGTTTTTGGTGCTATAAGCATAAGTTTACTCACGGTTATACCTATAACTGCAAAATGTGACAGTCAAAAGCTTCGCTAGGCAACCTTGAATATAGACCAGAGCATGATTCCGAGAGGAATATGTTTCAGATCTCTGGCCAATTCTATCGACAAAATTTGTCATACACTATTGCTCTTAAACTGGACCTTGAGTTAGTATTTATTTTGTTAAGATATAAACTTGCAGGTAAGGTTGACTTGATCCTAAAAGTATCTAATAATGTAACATCTTTTTGACTATACGTAATGGGCAAAGTAAAAGTTTCCTGACAGTAGATTACGTTTGAATTTTTTTATGTGGCTAATATAACCTGTTTAACGTAATATTGATAGCAAGTAAACTATTTATGGAAGAAAAATGTAAAGGACATTAATTAAAAACAAATTAACATGTTTTATCCATATCTTGCGCTGCAAACAAGATAATGTAATCTTAAAACCGATGAGCTGTCAATTAGGCACGAGGACCTTTTTAACTTTTTTCTTATACAATCACAAAATCATATAAAATTCACGCTTTATTACTACACGATTATGAACTTAATGTCGTCATTATTATTATGGTAACCAGTCTGTTAATGTATTTTGACTTTAATATTGGAGGCAAGGTTATATGAACGTTGATTTTTTTTTATCTGAGTTAAATCTCAATTGAGTTCTACTTATCAGACTAGATACATTTTACACAGCGAATAATATTTCACGCTAATCAATGAGACAATAATTTGGTGACATTCCTTCCTTTATATACAGATGTTAAGATTTATTTTTGTCTGGAAACAGGTTTATTAACTATTTTGTACCCACTCTACCAACATCATTATTATGCTTAACTCGCATTTCAAGTGCTTAAAAATAACTGCGCTTCATGTGGTTCCTACAAAGTAGAATACAAATACCACATCACGCGTATCTACATAATTAAAGGATAGAAGACCTCAATGAATACTAAGGAACCTAGGGACTCTGACTGAAAGTAGAAGTGGAAGTAGAAAGTAGAAAACATGAAATTTTTCCATTGTTTAGCAATGTTTATTGATGTAATTATTTTTTTAAGTTTTCTTATAAAGTAAATGAAGTGTACATAATTTTTTTTTAAATCACTTACTTGAATCTAATATCTACCTACAAAATATCATAGCCTTAAACAAAATTATAAATACACAAAATAACATAAAGGACTTTTGACAGCATGAATAAGCTGACTGATTGAACGCCATAAGACTTTGATGAATATTTTAACTCTTTTGTGTACGATGCTTGACCACTGATTCTCCCTGTTACCGTCGGTTTAGAGATATTAACTGGACGGTCAAATGTTAATAAATTCTGTCTCAACAACAACATTATTAACGACACGGTTTGCTGACTGACTACTCAAAATGTTTTTGGAATATATTGCACTTTATGCCACATAAAGCACTTACGGATAATCAAATTTGATTCGGCGTACATTAATCACTTTAACACATTTACATTACGTCCATTGCAATTACAAGCGATTAATAAAAGCAGACAGAGCGAAAACGTATGATTAATTGTATCAAGTGTGAGTCCCAATCAAAATAATTACAATCATCGCGTCTTTCTGGACCATTGTTTAGTATTGAATGCATAGCGCGGTGTTGTTTTTTGCCTGCACGTTATCTAACATCTATGTGTTCCTGCCGTTAGACCACACATGTGGTATTTTATAAGCGGCGCTTTCAGGGCTATACAATACCAATATTTACAAACATCAACTTTATTTTAATATGACCTAAATCTTTTGCAATGATGCTCATCATCATTTCAGCTATCATTCTCTGAACTATTTCCCAACACGGTTGGGGTCCGCTTTGCAGTTTAACTGTGATGCGGCTGAACTTCGATATTTTCCGTCAAGCGACTGCCATCTGACCTTTACAACCAATAGTCCAATGGCGATATCGAAGTTCCAAGTTAGACTGGTTGGACTTTTGAGAGCTCCAACTACCCGTAACTACTGCCATAGATGTTTGTATGGCAACTGGGACCGACGGCTTAACGTGCTCTTCGAGGCACGACCAGACCGGTGCAAACAGCCATATTCATACATACAACTTTTTGCACTGAGCAGGGATCGAATCCGCGCCCCATGCGTAGCAGTCGCGTGCACTACCGCCATGCCACGGAGGTGGTGAGGCATGGAGCATCATTTCAGCTAATTGTAATGAACACTATTAAACATGAACCTCTATCTATCTTTATATTATAGATGCTCTGCCGCTTTTATCTTTCTTCTTAGACCAAGGCCGCGAAGTAAGCGCACCCTCGTGGTCCAGGCTGTGCCTTGTGTTATCGCGATACTACCGGAGGCACAAATGACAGTTCGTGTCATTTGGTATTTAGCACCGCGAACTAGGGCAATAATCGGGTAACGATTTACAGTGTTAATTTCTTAGTAATATTGCTTGCTATTGTTTAAAGTAATATCTATTTAATAACTCTGTACCTATGTTTTACAAAAGTTTGAAAAAGATTATAGTCTTTTTACCCCGTTAATAGGATTCCTTGGATAGCGAGAAGTGGATCTAATTCCACAATTATTTATATATATTATAAAATTGAATAGTTCTTAATTCGTCGTTCACTGGATTTTTGGCAGTACTTAAATAATTACCTAACTTAAAAGTTTTCATTAAACCAGAAAACGTGTCCTCGAAATTGTTGTAAATTAAATTAAAAATAACAATATAAAATAAATAAAATACTTGTGTTACTTTATGTTCAACATTTTCAATAACAATCTCTTCTTTTTTCTATAATATCTTCAAATATAACATAAGAACTTGCAAAAAATGCAATTGCTTCCTTCCTATATGAACTTATTCAAACTTATTTCCCACGGTATTGAATGTGGTTTACAGTAACATCTAAGTTTTTTTTTAAGTGATTTGATTTATAATAAGCCAGCCGCGTGTTCAACGTTCTCGGCAGAGGAGAATTTGGGCCACCTCATCTCTTTTCATGCGATGTCGTACAAGGCGACTAAGAGATAGGGCTATTAGAAAAAAAAAGTTTTAAAACTAAAAGTCGAGTATCGTACGACCACGGTTATCCTATCCGACATTTTGTTGTTTTAATACATATTATAGCGTAATCTTTTAGTAGCCCCGTTTGAGTTTTATAAAATTAACGAATATACATATTTTTCTAAGTACATTCCTATAATATATCGTAGTCTATCGTACGTACAATGAGCGATAAACTCATAGGGACATAACAAACCAATTCAAATATACATAATTCATGTCAATAATAAATATGTACTCCGATAGCAGTCAAACGTTCTAACGCCATGACCCGGAAATGATGAAAATGAGAGCATGTAATTAATACATCCCACTAGACCGAAGCCGGTCTTCTTAGTATAAAATGTTTTACTTTACTAACCTCTGAGTATGTTTTATTAGTATGATATTTTTGGTAATAATTTACTCCCAGCTCTGACGTAATGTTTTACTTCTGATATGAACCAAGCTATCCAATTATTTATTTCTATTTCATGACCTATTTTAGCTAGAATGTTTTTAATTAAGAATATACTTTTTATACGAAAGTCACCGTGGCCTATGGACATTGGAACACCAGACGCGTCACCTGCGCTGCCGAGCTACACTGTAGAAACCTAATGCCCGTCTTAAAGAACGGCATATTGTAATCGCTTGAAGAAACCATAGTAAAGAGTGCATTTCTCAGCTTGTATGCGGGAGATGAAGATTCCAAAAAGTCCAAACTACTTATATGATTTACAAAATTGAAAAAACTTTACGACTACGTACCTAATTCTGACTACGCCCTTGCCCGATATTTATTGTTAAGGTCTTCAAACCTCACAAACAAAATAAAAATCTATTTGCATACATTTTCAAAACGAATATACAATATGTAGTGTTGTGTACAATGTGTAGCATTGGCTTAGAAAAAGCATCGCTAGGGATTACGTTTATATTGTCATACCCACGTCAATTATCAAGCTATACCCGCATTATTGATTGATTATATACTTATCTGTAACGTATGTAGGCCCTACCCCGGTCTGGCCGGAACCCATCCCTTTTGACAAGGGGAAACGTTAGATGGAAGAGTTAAGGATAGAAGTTTCTCTATTGTAGACTTTATGCTTAGTTCAATATCATTGTTCAGAGTCTTCTAAAAATCAATACCCCCAATTAACTCTCATGTTTTCAATTATTCTATGAATTAGGTTATTTCATTTAATGTCTATAGCTGCGACGTCAATAAATCAACTTAGACATTTAACATAGACTAACATAGATATTTAAGGTTTTATACAGATAGTACTTATA
This sequence comes from Pelosia muscerda, assembly GCA_963691645.1. Lineage (NCBI taxonomy): Eukaryota > Metazoa > Arthropoda > Insecta > Lepidoptera > Erebidae > Pelosia > Pelosia muscerda. The sequence goes on from OY829113.1 coordinate 11,385,678, forward strand.
CTGAGACCATCTCCACTCTTCTAAATATTAGTTTTCTCTCCGACCAAGTAGTTGATACAATTATATGGTTCATCAAACTGCGTATACTACAAAAATAAAACTGATGCACATTATGCCATAAAACTAAACTCACATATATTCTGTAGGTCGGAGGTAATTCAAATTGCTCAATTGGAATGGGAGATACCGTGCGTCCTACCTAGTTTAATTATTTTCCTCTCCAGTCATAGCCTCTACTTTCCATCCTCTGTTGAGAAATAATCCATCCTATGAGAAAATAAATGAGACACTGTGATATGTAATACTCGTTAACTGATATATTTCAATGAAAAAAACTTGTTAACAAAAGTAAAAACAATACTAATTTTATATTAACGCGATTTTGAGAACATATTGTCACTGTTGTTGTTGTGTATTCGTTGTTCTATTCTATCTAATACGAGTCACGCTTAAAATTTCCTATCGGAAAACATTTGGTTTTACTACCCTCCTACTTACACAGGAACTAAGCGAAACTATCCGAGTAAAAGTGATGAAAATAATATTTAATTAGTTCTGTTCCAACTACGATTATATCCCCTCCAGGAAGCCTATAAGACATGTTGGTAATAATACTTTTTAATTAAGTGCCTTTCATTTCTTTTAACTGCACCCAGGTAGGCGGAGCGTCATGCTCCTCTGGTTATGTATGGAGGACAATGGTAGTTATATTTCCGCATGTCACATCAAAAACACCGCACCGCATTCTTATTTATAAACAAACGTAGTAAAAGTCCTAGATAATAAACACAAGTAGATTTTATCTACATCAGGATTTCCATATGTTATGTCAAAGATCATATCACTGTTTTTATTTAAGGTATTCTATCGTAATTGGAGATCTACTAATCAGTACTTTTGAAGCTACTGTTAAACCTTCTTATAATGAGATGTAATACCATAAAATTGAAATCCTTCCTCCATTCCTTCCTTCCATGTTTGGCTGTTCAATCTCACTCTAACAGCTGACTTTATTTGTTCCTTATGGATTACGGAAATGGGAGCCGTGAACCGAAACCACAAACTAGACCAGTATACTCTTAAGATTATTAGAACTACGTTAAAAGCAAAAATTCTATTTATGTATTTTAAATCCAAAATTAATTAGTTATATCAATTCCAATCCTGTTACTTCGTTAAAGTAACACTAAAATATAATGGCAATAAATAATACTTAGAGCCAGACAGTGCCCGCCATAATACGTTCATGCGCCGCCGCCGCCGTGTGGGTGTTTGACAAGTTTAGCAACGATTTAGACGTTAGTCCGCGGAATGTCACAACATGCCGATTTATATACAAATCAATAACTATAGAATCTTTGATTTATATGTCGAAAGATCGAACATTGAGAACTGATCGACTTTTTACAACATAACCTTCACAGTAAAGTAATAGTAGTAAACATATAAATAATATGGGTGACATAACTTTTTAGAATTTCTGTTTTTCTTTCCGTTTACTTATTCGGCCTTGTGCCCTAGTCTTAGAGTTAATGTAAATCTCAAAATGTTTTAATTTAGCAATATTATTTCGCATTTATTTAACGTAAGTACATAAACGCGTTAAATATGAACTATTTTTATTCTAAACAATTTCATTATTTAAAGATCGTATTACCATGGGAATCATAATCTCCTGGGTCAAAATCATAACTCATCTAAACTTCATCCTATAAAGCAATTTCAAAAATAGAACAAAATTTTTTGCCTCGTTCGACCACCAGTCGTCGAAAAACAACAATTAATATAAATAAAAAATCCACTGCCAGTGTTTCAATTCATTCGAGGGGCGTGATCATTTTACATTCAAGGGGAGGATATCTCTCGAAATCATTAGTCGTGGAATGCCTTGGAAAGTGAACATGGTTCATAATAATTTTTGGTGCCCTTCGTCCAGATCGTGGGCGGATATTGCCTTTGTCTTTAGTAACAAAAAGTAAAATAAAATATATCCAAACGTCAGTTCAAAATATTTATTTGCGCCGGTCAATATGCGCTCTGCATGTAATTTCATCGACATTGTATAAGTCTCATGTTATTGTCCAACAGAGTGATGTATTAAGAACAAGCCAGGTTCATTATTCAAAATTATGTTCCAACTGACTTAAGGGTTGTATTACCAAAGCGGACAAAACGAATGAAATCATCGCGACGAACTCTTTAAAGATTGTATGTTACATGAGTCTAATACACGGAATTTATGCTCTGCGCAGATCTTTTTATTTAATACGACCATTCATATTGTCGGTGGTCGATATGATTATAATTCATATCTTTTATTTTCGAACAGTGTCAATAAAATTGAAAGAAGTTTTAATCTACAAATGTATTTATCCACGAATTAGTGAGTCATTTTATTAAGGCTCATAAATCAACTAATAACAGCTATATAAAGAATCAGGTTTTCTGTTTGCTTTATGTGTTCACAAGTGTAGTCTGCCGTCTGTCGTAATACGTAACAATGCAAGCGGCTTTTATCACTAAAACCGCCAATTAAAGTTGGTCTTGTAAGGTAGGCTCCCATTCATGGGGTTATTACTCCAAATGTCTTGTTAGTATAATGACACCATAATATCATTAGAGCTTTTATGGTTGTATTCATAAAGTCATGTATGTGTTCATACTTAAAGTGCATCATTAGAACCTTGTTCCGGATAAGATAAACTAAATTTACGTGAAATGTTCTTTTTTCAAACTGCTTTCCCTTTAATTGACTATGGACACTTAAAAACCTATTTAAGGTTTCTAAACGAATCGTTATCCTGATCGTAAACTAAATGGAACTGAATTCTGTATGAAAGTAATGGCTTTACGACTAAGCATGCCTACTTTAAATCATCATGACTTCTTTAAGCTCATTAAACCTTTACTTAAATCCATAATATGTTGGAAATAGCAATAGAAAAATATCGCACGTGACCACCAACATGGTCGTATCTCAAAGCGTGAATCTTTTACTACGACCAAATAAGATTTTTATCTTCCCCTACAGTCATAATGTTATTAACAAGGTATCTAGTCAGTAATAGATAGAAGCAAAGATTTTATTACACTTTTTATTCCCGAGCCCCACAGAAACTATTATAGTACGGTTTTAGCCGATTTAGTAGTCTCTTACTAATTCATCTGCATCCTCCTATATTAAATCGGTTAATTTCTTAACATCAGGCATCCAATCATAAACAATCTTTGCAAAGGTAAGTACTAAGTACCTAATCTAAAGCTATATGCAATATTATTAACTTATAAATATTACTTTTACATTTTATTTACATCATAATAAATATCTATTTATTATAAGTTCCTTCATTTTGTTACCCTATTGGACAGATTTATTGCTGTTTGATTTTTTATTAATACCTCCCTATCGAAGCGGTGTTAACTAACTACGACAAACCAATTACCTATGTCACCATTATCGCAATCATTCCAGCCATTTGGTTTATGCCTGGTAATAAAGAAACTGGCTACTTTAAGATATCCCTGGAATAGGTTCAATTGAGCAGCGGGAACGAAATAACATTTTCACACGGGCGAAGCCGCAGACCGCAGCTAGTGTATTTAATTTGTTATTTAGTAAATATTTAAATAATATTTTAGTTATTTTAGTAATAGTTACTAATTGTTAATCTTGGAATTAATTGTCAAAACGTATTTGTTATTAGGGCAAATATTAAACAGATCCTAATTTTCATTTTCACAACAAAGCTTCCAAGTTGAAAGGATTTTAATCAACAAGTCTCAATCGCTTATTCACTTAAAGTAATATTACACATTTAATACTGGGGTATTGTGTAAATCAAACTTCGGAACACACGATTTCGAAAACACTCGGATTAATATAATACTATGTAGGTACTATATAATACATATTATACATTCATTCACTTTTAGTTAATTAATTATTTAGCCGGTGCTTCTGTATGCATAGAACGCAATATAAAGAGACACATAATGAATACAATTTACATGAATACACTATTATCACATGAGTGATGGACCTCTTATGTAAACGCTTTTTTTAGCCGGCAACACGAATGCAAGTTGTTTTTTTTTATTGCTTATTATGGAACAAACCGGCTTTGTATTTGACTTTCCGCCTACGGCTACGACATTTTTATAAATTATAATTTAACTTAATATACTTGTAGCTTTGCCTACTAGCAAGATATTTTAATAATAATGTGGGCAAAGGTGACTTTGTAAGACATCCTATGTTTTTTTTTAAATAACCGTTAGAAACTTTCTTAAAACACACATACATATACTTAAGAAGCGACGAGCCCACTCGTCTCCTAAAATTCGGATATTATTGGTATCGTTTCCATATTAAAGTTGTTTTAATATTATTCATAGTAACGTGTCGTACGATATACAATATCGTACGACACAATTCATTCATATCTATCGCACGTAATGTTTATGAGTTTAGTACACAAGTGCACATTATATTTACCATAAACATTCAATACTGAAAATTGACTTTTTGCGGGCAAATCTAACATGCTAATAAAGCATTCCTGAAGGAATGGAAAAATAATAATCATCTCACTGATTCAACAATGCTGTAGAAAATCTTAATGATCATGTAAAATCATATACGTATCATGCAGTATATAACAATAAGTTAATTTCCTAATAACATCGTTAGCACAAAATTTCGAGATATACCTAGTTTACATGGCATTACATTTTGTATGATATTTACAAACAATTCCTATATCTAAATGGAAATAAGGTTTTATAAGTCACTTCTCAATTATAGGAAAAATAAATATGTACAATCAATGCTAAAAATTATTAGTTGTCTATTATTAGTGAGTTATCAGAAGAAAATATAAAAACAATTTGCAAGAAATTGCAGAACTACACCGGGCATGGTTCTTATATAATAAAAGATAAGATTAGTGAGTATCTTAATACAATAAACACCTACACTGTACTGACAGGCGACATGTTTGGCTAAGTTTCACGACAATCTGAATTTGTCGCCACTAAGCCTTAACACTACAGTTTGCGCGTTCAATTGAAGTGAAATGCCCGAGTTCACATGCGCGACAAAGAATTTGTGTTGCATTTATTTGCAAATAATTTTGTAGTTCAATTTGTTTGCTAAATATATACCTAGTTAATCTTTGTATGACATGGCAATCTCTTTTAAAATTTTTTTTGTTGTTAGTACTGCAAATTTGCGGTGAGGACACACAATATGGCAGTTAAAGAAAACAACCCGACAGATTATCGTAATTGCCGTTCTACTTTTTAGGCAAATTGACGAGCTTTTGTATTTTAGTGCTATCTAGATATATTCCTTCAAGCGGTCTTTGGGTCCGTTAAGCGGAAGTGAAAAAGCATCTGATGAGGCTGTGAAACTAAGCCACCATTGTAACACTTTACGTGTTTGTAATCACCATTAGGGTCACCACCCTCGTTCTTGAAACTTTGCCTTGAGCTTACCATCAGGCGAGGTGAAGTGAAATTGACGTGTCCTAAGTAAAAAAAATATTGATAGACATGACGCTAAAATACTTTTTTACCATACTATACTCTCCCACGCACTGAAACTCTAGTAAACCAGGTCCTAATTATTATAGATTAAAATATATCACAGGATCACGTCAATTTGTAGGTATATTGAATTTATTGCATCAAAATGTAAAAGCTTCTGCCAGAATAAGTGCTATGTCTGAAAAAAATATTTTGTACATTTTTACATTAATAATAATTAACTTTAATCCGTTTTTATTTACACCGTCAATTACCCCGTGAGAACAAGAGAGCAAATGTTATCTCGATGATTCAGTAGCAAAGAAAGAAACAGATACTCAGCTTGCACTTCAATCTTTCTTACGACACATAATAAAAGCACACGTTCCCAGTTCGACCAGACAAGGGAACAAATTGTTCAGTATTTATTTGTACATAAAACTGGGCGAGATCACAACAACAATCACGCCACAATAGATGTGACTGCAAGACAACGTCCTTTAGCTTCACCTTTTATTTATCGGAGGAAAGCTTTCAATAAATTGCTTAAATGAGGACCCATACTACGAGTACCTACCTTCTGTGAATTAATCGTTACATTGCGATAACGATTTGAACTAATCTGCCACTAGACCTTTTTAACCCAGAATATGGTATGTATGGATAAAAATATTAATGTCTGAGCAAAGTTTGGAGCTTTTAAATGTTCTCAGCACGATTGCCCGGTGCACAAAGTTCCACTTTCTCACTTATAATCGGTGAAACTTTAAATTCCGCCAAGAATTCAGTGTATTCTTTTTTTGCTGTTTAGAATCCTAATATCACATTAGCCAAACAATGCGGAGTAAAAAATATTTCCTACTAAGTTAAATAATTATATCTATGATACATAATTATATCACGTTTAGGTACATCTGAAGCATAACTTTACTATGAAGTCGTAATTTAGATCTTAATTTATTATACTGTTAAATCTTCGAAATATATCATTTTTTACGCATGACGTATGGCATAACTTCCTGCACCTATTACACGTTCAAACGCGTAAATATAAAAACCAAAATAACGGTACTCAAAGCATTAAGGTCATTCTGGAGGGTTTTATATTCAACAATATTTACTGCCACTAAATACCTACCACGGCTGTTCCTATACAAAATTAACAATAGGTTTGTTCATTCAATACTTACTCACCCAATTTTAACGTCCATGGACCCGTATATTGATGCTGCAATCACTATAATAAGAGCGTTGTAAATCAATTTCGCAATGCATTTCATCTTTTAACCATCATCAAAAATAAATTATTAAGTATGAAAACATAAAGTATGAAGCTTTATGAAAACAAGGAATTCCTACGTAGTAAATATTTTATCCGAAATGAAAACGCCCTATAGTTATGTTATATTATTATAGTATTTTACTGTGCTAAAGAAGCACTCTATATTTTTTATTTGAGTATGTGAATGTAAACAATCCTCCAGTTATACCATTTACTCGAAATATTTAAACAATCGCCAGAAAACTCACATGCGATATTTGGCTCCATTATGCACAAAACGTTTAGCGGATAGCGGTTTACGAGTCCGAAATAAAACCCAAAGGAAAGGGTTTGATAGCTAAAGTGCTTCTTATCGAAATCTGAGAAACAACATACCTACTTACACATTTGTAATGGACTCATATCTTATCACAATGTGTGTTTTAGTACATTCTATTTGTTTTGGGTTGACAATGACAATCAATTTGTTCGAATAAATGATAAAACATCAAATCCGCGTAGTAAAAAAACAAAACGTATAAAAGTACCATGTTATCACATTTTCAAAATGCCCTACACTTTAAATTCAGCTAAGTATATAATGCATTGGTTCGGTTCAAATCAGGAATTCAAATCAAATACACTCTTTAGTTAGCAACTTTTTAAAAACATGCATATTATAAATCAGACACTACGTACTTACTTGTTCCAGGCATATCCATACCCGTCAAATTGCCTATAGAATCAATACCTCCCACATAAAAAGCTCACGACCGTACAAGCGCCGTGACCAATAAAAAACGATTAGTTCACTGCTTCAACATGCGAAGAATTAATATTTGTATACACGTGATCAAAGGTCGTCATATAGCGGTGGTCTATCTCGTTAAAAAAACTGTCAGTTTTTTGCTCCCAACGAAGACTGCACAATAAAAGTGCCAGAGTGTTCTTACAAACGAGAATTTATGTTCGCTGTATGTAAATTAAGTCCGGTGACGGTGGTACTCAGAGCTTTTTTGCCGCACAAAACACTGCTGGCTACGTGCACGTAATCAAACTGTAATGGAACAGTTTACGCAATGTATGCGGGGATAGTCTGTGCTGTTACTATTTGTTTAAATTCGACTGATGACTTTCTAAGTAGGTATATATTCTATATGGCGAAACGATATAACACGACTAATTGCATGTCAACTGAAAAGTAAAACGCATAGACAATTTAAAACTAAACTTTGGGTTACTTTATTTCCACTAAGTACCTATTTTCACACAATTAAAATAGATATGACATAATTTCAACGATGACGTGTTTCAATTTCATGGTCATAATATTTATAAACACTTATGATCATTATTTTAGTTCAAGTATGATTATTCTCTTCTTTTTATCTCGTCTCTCGATAAGTGTCACGATTAAAAAAATAATATCAATAAAGTACAGTTGAAAGTATAGTTAATGTACTTTTGTGCGTTGATGTTTGAAATTACCAAGATACAACCCATTAGGCCACATCAACCCTAAATAAAGTCATGTAACTTCTCACACTGTAGGTCAGTATAAAAAGCTCCTTTATTCTTTTTGATATTGAGAAACAAGTGTCTATGTATTTAACGGTATTGAGAAACAAGTGTCTATGTAGCTAGAGTATGTTTTTAATTAATAATATAATATCTTGATTTTTCTTACCCCGGGTACTAAAATAGTAATTAATAATTATTGCCACCTTAGCACAATCACTGTCAAGCTTATAAATTTATGAGTAATACGTAACGTTATTCCTGATGGTTTTAAATTTTTACTATAGAAATTGCTATCGAAGTAAAAAAATCGAATGTTCATCTCTATGGCAATGATCAGTGTATCAATTTTAAGTTTTTAAATAGGTATATATAGGCTACGTCAATCTAAGAGTTTGAACGAACAAAAGTAAATCTCGGGAAATATTCATGCAACCATTTTGGCGTGATTAAAAACGAATACAAGGATCTAACAGGTAAGAAGACCTTACCCGCATTTTAATTAGATAAATAGTATTAAAACCGTTTATTAAACTAATCGTATTTGCTTAGTATGTTTTTTATTACTCAGGGCACTGATGCCGAAGTGACCATCATTCTGGCTGCGTTGCCTCTTTGAATGATGAAAGCGAGCCTCTGCACCAGGTACGATCTGACACGGGAGTCATCTGACTTCTTCTAATTCTCCGCCCGATACTGATTCTACGAGCAGAACTAACATCTGCACTGCAAAGGGAACGAAAAGATACTAAGCCTGCAACACCTACTTTTTAATCGCTTCCCAGCTCAGCTAATTTAAGAGAATTAAAAGTTATGGATTTATAATGTAATGTAAAAATATGTGTAATGTATAAAATGAGTGCAATAAATATATGGGAGGGTTAGAATTATATAGATAAATAGATCAAATTTATAACATTTTTGTCTTCACAATAACAATGTTTTAACAATAATGCTTGCTTAACATTTTATATCAGAGCTGTAAGTAGTTAAAATATTTTTATTATTGATTATTAATTCCAAACTCAACATTATCCCCGATAGAGTAACTTCACAATACAATAAACTGTACGGAACGATATACTGAGAATAATAAAAATAGCTCTGTTCTAAAATTAATATTGATGTAAAAAAACCTAAAAGGATTCGCAGTTTCATACCATACAATTTAGTGTCCGTAAATTGGCCCAACGCAATTCAAAAGTGCATTCTAGTCATGTCTTGGTACCTTGTTCAATCACTAAAAGAAGCTTGTTTAATGGATTTCCACCATTACTGAGCAAATAATCGTACTGGATTCGTAAGGGTGCGCACTCATTCCACTGTCTATTAACACAGTTTATGGAGAAAGTAAATTACCTGTGTAGTGACTTGGGATGTGTAAGTACATAAGGCCATTTTGTGGTTGTTAGAGCCATTACCTTAAACAACGTTAACTGACAACTTAGGTATACAATAAGCAAATAAGTACATTGCCAATCGTTCGCAAACCATTACAATGTAAAAATGCTCTGACCATGAGACGTTGTTTGACAAAATAAATAGAATATAAATAGACAAATAGAATATCCTGTCATTCTTTTCTCATTCAACTATTCGAATCAACAGCATGAACGTAGAGAAGAAGATGCAACAATATTTAATTCCTTTTTGTGTTATGTCACTATGAATTAAGATATCTAGCCTAATTTAATGTACGAAAAATAAATAACTTAACTTACAAACCGTCACTTTATAGCTTTTCAGTTTCTCCTTTTTCAACTGATAAAAATGATTAGAATTGATTTCTATTTTATTTGCATTATTATTTTGTATAAATATGGTGAATATAGACGATATTGTATTTAAAATAATTTGCCTGTTAACTGTTGCCTGCAGCCGCAGCTCCGTGTGGATTTTTCCAAGCTCCAGTCTATCTCTGTACTAAATTACATAAATCGGTGTAGTAGTTTAGGCGTGAAAGCTTAACAAACAAACTGAGAAAGTTATTATTACATTTATAATATTAGAATACTATTACAAAAATAAAAAAAAATATATAAACTACTTTCTGGGTACAAAATTAGTGTGCACATAGTGGGTACTTTTGAGTATTTATGATTTCTTTTTCACAATTTTTATCCGCTTTCCTCTCCGCTCATGCAAAGTCCACAGCCCGCGATGCGCCCGCGGCGCGGCGGCGCAGTCACGACGTGCCCGTCTCGCTGAACCGCCAATTTGTGGCCGCCCCGTGTTGGTTTTGTTGAAGTCAGCGTCTTCATACCTACATACGATGCTTTTTACACTTTTTGCCACTTCAATACACCTAGAATGGACGTGAAAAAATGTTTACGAGACCATCGTACACTATTTACGATAAGATTCGATACAATAGAATAATGGAATTGCATTCTGACTAGTACGCAAGTAGGTATGAGTTACTACTTACTTTGTTGTTATGTAGCAACACACAGGACTTACGTAAAATATATATATATTGGTATAAAGTAAACTCAAACCTTTATCATTTTTAAAGTTTCGTAGTGCAGCACACAGCACAAAGTACTTATTACGAATACCGAAGTTTACGTTACATGTACCAATAATTAATAATTAAGTGCGTAATAACATTACCGTACCGCTCGTCAACTATAAAATTTCCAAAACATACAATATTGCCAGTAAAAGCTGACCTTTGACTGCATGTTAAATCTGCGCCGCCGGTCATAATTTTACAGCAATGCAACAAGGGGCATCGGGGGTCGGCTTAGAGTGGTCAGCTCACATAATGACGGGCCCGTCAGTCGGCCCGTCAGTCAACGAGTCCAAAGAATGAGTTCATTTCCTTCGAACACGCGAGATACGATTTTTAATTAAGTTTTTGTTAAAAATTCATTAAAGAGCAGCGACGGTGGCGCGGGTGGGTCTTGAAGCTCAACTCTACATGCATAAATGAGTATGTAATTAATGAGCGTAGAACGCGGCCTGCTCACTTGTTACAATGTCGAATTTCAAAGGTTACGCCACCATTATTGTACCGTCAACTTTTTAAATTAAACTTCAGTATTAAGAATTTTCTAGATAATATGAAAGGCGCTGGTCTGCGCGACTAAATTTAAAATTTAAAACGAATCGCATGAACCAACGAAAATGTAAATTCCTACTTAATATACCTGGTCCCGAATGTCAACTTGAAGGTCAATTTAACTTTTTATTCATGGAAATAATAGTCAATGTGTCAGCACAAGACGGGAGTCAGTCACGTAACGAATATTGGTTTAGACACGATCAGACATGTAACACACTGACATTTCTTCTCCAGGGATACGCTTTACTGCCATGAATAGAACAGTATCTTATTTCCAAGACAGCAAACTAATGTTTTTCCTTACGTACCTACTACACGTACCTATGTCCCGTTATTCGCCAAAGTTTTTTTATGCTCTTGTCATGACATTTACGCAATTGGATCCCATTAGTTACATGAATAATTAAGTAGGTACGAGGATTTAATCGGTCGGGATATTTACGTAGGATTTTGTCAAAAAAAGTCGGCAAATAAAAAATGAACTAGAATCGAATGGAGTTAATATCTGTGGTCTTTTGATTTAACGAAATCTTTTAACGAATAAAAATATCAACCACCTGAAATGCGTTTTCCAAACGTTTTGGTCAGTCAATTCAAATAACCTGATTTGTGAAGTACTTACATTCATTTTCATAATAATGATTCCTCCAGAAATATTAAAAAATATATTACAAAACTTTTAAGGTGAACCAGTGATACTTAATGCACATAAGAGGATTCACAGTTTGCACTAACAAAGTCATCTGAAATACAAATTCTTATCTCTGAATTAAGAGAGATATGATATAGATAGACTATGAGATATAATAGAGTTTGAGTTGTTAGTGTAGTTGTCAACTAGGTACCAAATAAATATCCCTCAAGACTTTGTAGGAAGGAAAGATATTTGTTTCCAAGAGATTAAAGAACTAATATAGTGTTTCAGATATCAAAGACGTTAAATTAACACGTAACCTAATTTTCTGTGAGATTATTTGATATATCCCAAGTTATTATATTTAGTTGTTAACGATGACGATGGCATCGCAGCTGTGACAATGCGTCTGCGCAGCGCATGCGCGCTGTCACCGCTCGGCGCCGCCACCATTTGTAAAATCATCTTCAAAGTGAGTTCTAGTCCTAACATATTGCTCGACGGATCGAATCGAGCGTTGCGAAGTGGTTTATTTGTAGATAAACTCAAACAGGAACGTTTTTAAAATAATAGGACATTATCCTATTTTTGAATGGTATTCTATTGTTTTCTGTGAACGGTTTTCATTTCATAATAAAGACAGTTTTGTTGTTTTTAGAACGATAGCTTCGAATTATCATTATCTCCATTACCCAATTGATTTTACGGACCATTACGAATATATTAATTCTACTTTTCACCACTGTCGGGCCAGAAAACTTAAAGACTGAGATGTAGGTGTTGCTATTGCAAAATATTACTGCAATACATGCTATTATATTTTGTAACTCATGTTAGTACTTATACAATTAACAGTTATCTATCTAAATACCTTTTCCGAGTTTTAATCGGTTATTAACTTTCGCGACATGTATAGTGTATGTAGGCAAACTATTCGAATTTGTTCTATCGTAAACATGCATTTATAAGTGCACCTTATTTGTAACCCAACTCCATAACTCCTCGATTTTAGACAGCCTAAGATAGTTATAAGTCATAGTAGTACCTAAGTTATATCTACCTAGTATTTTGTGTACACAAGTATAACAAGCTACTAACTGCCGCATTGGGGCAACCTGTTATGGTAGTTAATTAAGGAAAATAATTAAATAAAAAAAAAAAAAAAAACACCGTAGAACAAAATGGAATAATAGTACCATATGAATTAGATAAGTATTATTTAAGATTCTTCATACAAAATAAATATGTACTTACTGTAAATAAAAATAAGATATTTGAAATCCATATAGAACAACGATATAAGCTGGTGCATTAAAGAAAGGTTTTATAAATGGCGGCTTGTACTTGCGTTGACATATAGTACAGCTAGCATATAAAATTTCAAATATATATTTTTTCATATGAAAAATAATAAAAACAAATCCGGGTCGTAATAATTTCTAACTAGCTGCGGCCGGTGGCTTCGCCCGCGATACGTGACGGCATCTATTTTTGTTTTCATCGGAAACAGTACCTACTTTTACACATAGAGTCCTTTTAAACGCACATTGAGTCCTTTCATCCTGAAAAAGGAACGTATATCACATTATATAAGGACGATCATGGAAGATCATGATGTTGGTTAAAATAAAGAACTAACATTATTATGAACAACGGTCTTGTTTATATATTTTTTTACACTGAAAAAAAAAAGAAATTTTGTATACTAGGTGTACTATCTGTCAACGCAAGTACAAGCCGACATTTAAGAATCCTTTCTTTTATGCATCGCATCAAGAGCACAGAGTGTGGAAGAAAATAAAGATCAATATTTTTTTTGTGTTGACGGTACGCGCGTGAGTGAGTATAGACAGTACTAGTGTGCGAGCGAGAGGAAGTGATGACGTCCGCCATTTATAAAACCTTTCTTTAATGAACCAAGTTATACGAGCGATACAAGCGGAAAAATAATTAAAATTTTAAGCTATCATCATAAGCAGCTTAACCTGTTACTCAACATCCCCTTAAAGTTTCAAACCTAATTTGATTTATACCGTAAGTAAACATTTCATAAATTTATTGACTCTTTCTTCAACTCTGCCATTATATAAGTATTTTTACGAGCTATTACTTTGAAAGTAACTCTGAGTTACAATCTTACATCTAAAAGCAAATCTTCGATTTCTGTAAACTTATATTCTTCGATTTCTGTAACTTTAAGTCGTGGGTAAGAGTCAATATCGTTTATCTCCGTACCCGTAATTGTCTCTTTAATTATGAAAAATGTATAAAAAACAGCGATTTCTTCCTCTCTCTTCCTAAAATTGTTGAATGAGTTTTATACCATTTCTGTGATAAAAATATATACGAGTATGCTCATATTTTTCTACATATTTACGTTACGGTCAAAAACTGAAAACGTTATATGACCGAGAAACAGCCCACACGCATTGTGATTAAATCTCTAGATATGGGGTAACTCGAGCTACCTGATTAACTCGGGTTAATCACTCGAGTTGTCTCATCTCTAGTAATCAGTGCGATTAACATAGTAGTAAAGTATGAACAGATAAAATTTTAACAAAAATGTTAAACCGACTTGAAGAAATATAAATTTAAAGAGACAGAAAGGAAGAAATATCCGAATTTACACATTTACTGAAGTCGGTGCCTAACCCGAGGTTATCATATCATTACATCATGGTAGCTCAGAATCATCAATAAATAAACACTTGGGACATGCCTTATATGAATGATAATGAACTTGAGTTGTAAGCAACAAATTGAGTTTAACGGTAATAAAGGTAAGTAAATACTTAGAATGATACGTAGGTATCTAGGCAATTTTGAAATGAAGGTAAAGGTGTGACACTATTAGAATGTTTTACAATGACAATGCGAACGTAGGAAGCACAATGTCCTGTGTCATTGTTACGTAATGTCATATTATTGGAGGTGAACGATAAACATTTTAGAACGTCAGTGTGAATGGACACTGTCGGGTTTTATATCTGTTATGTCAGGTTGACCAGCTTTATGGCAGCATTTACTGCACTACACTCCCAGTGTTTGCAGGATGACCACACTTAAAAAAACGATCGGAATTTACTAAACAAGATAACAAAAAGTTTATATAGGTAGTTTGAACTTCGACATATAACAAAGTACATCTATACAAGTGTGACGTCTTTTATTTTCCCACATGTATATGTAGACTCGGAATAAATAGAAAGAACAACAGCTCTCCTTTGGTAAGGTTACGTACAGTTTTCTCTGCCGGTATTAAAACTTATAAATAACGTAAAGAAGTCATGTTTGTACGATTTGAGATTGACATGGACATTTTCATAGTTATAAAACTCGCATGGTAAATATCCCTACTATTATTTTTGGGTATTTTGTATTTAGACACAACTACAAACGCTATGATCACGAATGTACTGGAGAACCGCCAATCACCTAAGTTATTATTGTCGTCATTAGTGTCACTACCATAGTCCGCAATCCCGCACTTCACTCGATTACATTCGCGATATACAACACCCACAGATCGACTCGCACGGGTTTTGAGATCATAGTTAGTTCAACGGATTACTGGATGCCAGACACTCGACAGTTAAAACCCAATTTCCCGGTTGAAGTTCTTGTACTTTTTAATTTCAATCGCTCCTTTCACCATTCTGGATATACAGTGGTTTGAGGACTGAGGATTGTGTTACTCAATTCAGTAATTCGTCCCCTCCAATAGATGTTGAGTGATGGCAGATTTCTGTGGCTCGTTGTTTTTGATCGCCCTGATGTGCTTCGACTTTCGGATGTCTGGCATTCAGTGATCCGTATGTTCACAAAATCTAATATTTACAAACGTCAAATCAAAGTACTTACTAATTTGTATTTCAAAATAAAACTCGTCCAAAAGTTTTATAATTTGTGGTCACCTGAATAAGAGGAAACAATCCAACCATTTAGCATACATACGCAAGGGACGAACAATCTAGGGGCTAGTCCCCAAAGAAACAGTCAGTTCCACCTTCGTCCGCGAAAGGACAATGAATGTGGATTTACTATAGTTACATCTTACATTCTAGTATTATAAAATGTATGAGTAACTTAGTTGGACAGTGAAATGTTCGCTAACAGTTAACAGTGAAAGATAATAAAATAGTGAATAAAAATATATTGGTTTCCACACTTGGCTTTATTAAATAGGATGTTAAGAATAGCATTAATTTCACCTGCTTCTATCAGATATCTAAATGACTCTGTGAACAGCCGAAATCGGAAGCACATTTTTAACAACCTATAAGAAATAAATGTCCTTAATATTGCAACCTAAAATGATCCAGATCCGTTCTTAAATAAGGCGATAGTTTTTAAATCAAAGAATACGAATGATTCACAGACATAGATATGAACAAAGCAAAATCGACCACATTCTAGAAACCATAGAACAGAAAAAACAGGCAGAAACTCACACATACAACCGTTTTGATTGGTTGTATGTACACACCTTTATTACCAAATTAGCCAATACTACGAAAATATACGTAACTTTGCTATAGATAAAAAGTACCTACTTACGATGTTTCATACCATGAATCGAACAAGCTTGAATATATTCGAAAAAGTTCAGACGTATGTCAGTGTATTCTAAGATAGTTATTTGAAATTTTCAGTTTCCGGAAAAAAATTATATTGCCGAATTATTTATATGCACTATGCACCCTTTATGTTCATATGCACTTATACATAAATACGCATAAGAATGACACGTGTACACAGCCAACTTCACATGTATTCAAATTAAACATAGACCGTCAACGATAAAATATTTAAAATCTTTGAAATAATGTGGAATTTGGCAATTGTTAAAAATATGGGATAACACACATTAGAGTAGACTACTTTTTAGGGACTCGAACCGACCAAAACGCACGCCGTCCATGGGTCATCGATTGCCGGAGGTGAGATTATGCAAGACATATCTCTCGCACCCCGGCAGAGAGTCGAGAGTAGACTACTGAGTTTTATGATGCTAGAAAAATACCTGACAGACCGGGTAAAATATTCTTTATGACTAACCTTAACCCATTAAAATCAACTTTGCTACCTACTACCGGTCAAAACAAACATTACCCACATTTTACAGCTTTGATAATGAATGTTCGATCGGTTTTCTATCGGCCTCTCCATGTCGGCATTTAACTATCAAACTAAAACGATATATAAACAACGACTATAATAGCCCACAACAATAGCTATGGTCGTTGTGGCCACCTCAGCTTAATTCCAATAACGAAAACAGCACACAGCGGCTCTCCTGTTGTCTAAACGCATTTTTCTCCGAAGTAAAGGGTCAATATTTACCCTTTCCATGAGCGGCACAAAGCTTAATGTTTGTCTCGACGTTGCACTTCGGATCCTATGTAAACTTCACGTAACAAATTTGTACCTACTACAAAATCTGAACAATATATTAGGAGCTATATTTGTATGACAATAGAGTCTAGTTTCGGATTTAAGAAACCACTTCTAGTAAAGACACAAAAAGCTTTATGTTTTATGTCTATAGTAGCGTTTAGTAGCTTACGGCGATTCTGCGGTTACATTGTAAAGAACTTTATAAGATAATATACAAGGCCTCCAGTGCTTTCCAGTCTCTAAAGTAATAATTTTATTGATTTAAGACCTAAGTCAGGGGACGTTTTTATGAATTACTTATTCCTGTAGTCTAAGTAAAACCGGTTATTTGATTACTGCTTACAGCTGGGCGATAGGGACGCTAATGAATTTCTGAGTGTACCTATCTACCTACTAATGTTAGGGTTTGTAAATACGCAATAGCTAAATAAAGTTACCAGCTATGTATGATTTTAGATTGACATGGCAATATACATAACTATTAAAAAACTAACGGGATATTTACCATATTTGTTGATTGAAGAGAACCTACAAACATGGTAAATATCTTTTTGACTAACTAGTAATTACTCCAGCTGGTTTTCATTTATATGAGTGTGTAAATCGCATGTTCTGTTGACGTTTCACATACAACCAAACATTAACACACACATACAAACCTTAATTGTATCATACTCTTACGAGTAGATGTCTGTACTTACTAATGGCACTAAACCCCTTCTTCTAAAACCACCAAGCTAAACGTATTGTTTATTGATTTTATTCTATATAAAGAACATTTGTGCCAATACCAAGTTCCGATTTATAAGCACTAATACATACATATGCTCACGCCCGTGATCCCCGAAGGAGTAGGCAGAGGTGTATTAAACACCCACATTTCGCCAACTATGATTTTCGGTTCCAAGTAATAGGGGGCGCGCATATTACCACCAATCGAGCACTTTTAATTTTGTGGAAACTTTTATTGTATTTGGAAGTGTCATTTTGATACAACATAAGTATAAGTATAAATGAATATCACAATTAAAAGTTTCCACATCTTCGGTTGTCAAGCTCGCAAAAATGGAACGATTGAAATCATGAAACCCGGAATCGATTTGTTCCCATGCTAATCTAGAAATAAAAGAAAAACACTATAAATTAACTGTTCATCATACCGCCCAAGTTGTAAAGCGATTCAGGGAAACAGGTTATTTCTGTACGGCGAAGGCTTAAACCAATCTACTTATAAATACGCTGTTTAGTTATTCAATCTCACCATAATTAGGGTTCTCACATACGTTCACGTTATATTTGTAATAACTCAGTAAAATTATTTATTTGTTAAAGGTACACTTATATAAATATACATTAATTTAGTACTTTTTTGTTAGTAAATATATTTACTAAATTAAAAGAACTGAACATATATTATATTCTTTTCCGTACACATAAAACATTTCTGATAAAAGCTAATTTAGAACATAGGCGAGCTTAACTCAATATTGACAGTTGAGTTATTTAATAGAGACAGACGAAGCTTAGACTACCTAGCCCAAGAATAGAATAAATTGTAAATACTCATAGATATTTCGACTGGCGATTTGGTTTGCTACAGTTTGTCCGTAATATGTCGGCAACATGCGAGCGACACCCCTGGTATTACGAGTAGTTGTAGTAACAGAGGAAATTGCTTACCACCATGTGTACACAGTGCACTGTAGCGATTTAAATAAATCTATATTCATCTAATATAAGTTATACCAAATAAATTGCGATAGAATCGGTTAAAAAGAGATTTCATTTCAAATAATAGAGTTGTAGACGACCGGACACCGGGTCAAAAGGGCAATCTTTAGGTGAAAACGGAATGTTGTACCATAAATGTGTTATTCATTTTATTTTAAGTTTGATGACTAAAGTAATTTAACTAAAAATGTACCAAACAAATATCCATACAAAAAATGGGCGTATGTTTGTATGTATGTATGTCTAATCATATATATTTTATCCTTCATGGATTTGCCGCTTGTCTAGGTCTATGTATATTTTGATTATTTTATTAATTTGTGTAGTGACGGAATAGAATCCATTTCATCCGAAGGATGGTGTAAGAGAGGAAAATCGGAAAAATACGCCGACAATATGACGGAAAACTCGAAATAAAACCCTGTACCAACCCATCTGCCTAGCAGTAGACTAAATCCTCAAACATTGGGAGAGGTCTATGACCAGCAGTATACTGGGATAGGCTAATTGGTTTATTGATTAAATAATGTTCAACCAGTGATTGCTTCAAATCAGCAATCAGATTTACCTAAACCGCTCTTCAGTGAACCTCTTCAGAAGTTATTTATCATTATGATGATACCAAAATTGAAAACTTCACTTGTTATATTGTTTAAATATCCAATTAACAATAAACAAAGAACACACGCCGCTCCAAATATTCTCTCTTAGACACACTTTATGCTGGAATTTTGGGAATTCCACGACGCTTTTTAATTTAAGTATTTTTTTAAGTTATAATTATCATGTTAGTTCTACTTTTTTAATGATTAGTTTATATATAGATATCTCATTAATTAAATAAACGTCAGTGTGAACCTACAAATTACATTTTTAAATACTTTATGCTGTGTTTCTTAAACAGCTCTACAGACCCACTCATGTGTTACACAGTTAGGTAATTTGAAGAGATTCTACCGCTGTGTACTACGATACTACCTCCATGCTTCATAACTTCGGGTCATCAGCATTATCATTTTTTCAATCCACATTTGATATTTCAACTGTCTAACTAACAACACTGCTCTCGAATATTTATTTGACATGTTTTGATTAAAGCGTTAGATACCATGAGACAGCCGTCCTGCAGATATCGGTCTATAGATGTTCACATTGCTTTGAAATAATATGTACAGGAACAGATAGGGAATCATCAATAAAAAGACTGTAAATGTCGGTACGTTGTTCTAGTGCTAGAATCGGTCAAATTGCTTATTAAAATGTCACTTATTGTGAAGAC
This sequence comes from Pelosia muscerda, assembly GCA_963691645.1. Classification (NCBI taxonomy): domain Eukaryota; kingdom Metazoa; phylum Arthropoda; class Insecta; order Lepidoptera; family Erebidae; genus Pelosia; species Pelosia muscerda. Next base: position 11,406,094 of record OY829113.1, read on the forward strand.
TCTATTAATCAATTTGTTTTATTAAAGTCGATTTATTTTCGATAACTTCATAACGAATGAACAACGTTACTGTACTGTTATTATGAGAGTAATTGTTGAGTAGGTATATTATTTTCAAATGGTGTACCTACATATACGCATTTCTGTGATACTGCAAGTTCAGACTTTGAAGAATTCCTCCACTTGTTATTATTTCATTTGATAGTATCCCCAAGAGTCTTCTGGCATTATTACAGTATTCTTATCGTACCCCGGGTCTGCCGGGGTGCGAGGGATATGTTCGCTACTATCTCACCTCAGGCAACTAGAGACCCAAAGACGGCGTGTGTTTTAGTCGTTTCGAGTCCGACATAACCTCACTCACCAGCTCCGGTGGGATTGGTATCCGTGGGGATTTCGCGCACGGAAAAAATGCATCAAATAATCGCTATTTTTAGATATAACACAAATTAATAGTTTTATATCGATAGCACCTAGTGATGCTGTTTGGTAACGATGATGTTGTCATCGTTATCAAACACGGAATGAGGTGAACGAATGGCACCTCATTGAATATTCTTGTTCATTACATACGCATTTCTTATTTGTGTATCGGGAACAGATTACCGTCTTCTCGGCAACTAATAGTCTAATTAGGTACCCTAATGTGAGATTGCAAAATTAGATAAAATAGGTACTTATCTATAAAAAGTACCACCACGAGACAAAAGATCCTTAAATACCCCTGTTAATTTATTATGTTTGTCCAAGTAGGTAACGAAAATTCCATAATTGCCTAACTTGCTGACCTAAAATACTAAAACTTTCCTATTCGCCTATAATCCATAGAGAAATATGTTTATTTTTAGCTAGCACGAAGCGCAAAAGAAACGACCATAAAAATATTTTGCCCGCTCACAACTTGCAATTGGACCCCGTTAGCCCTATTTATATTCCCAAAAATATTTCACTTCTGTATCATGTCGCTTAATAGGTACTATATAACATTACCTATTAGAAATATCCATACATCAACATAGTATTTACATAATCACTTAAGATACAAATTATACTCTGAATACAGAACAATCTTTGTAGTTATTCTGAGAAATTATAATAGGTAAAACACAGCGTATAGGAAGTTAGGAACAAACTGTTTTAAAGGTCTGATACCCCAAAATTCACAATCTTTGCAGTGATTATTATGTAAAAGGTAGACCTACCTAACAAATTATTACGTTGTTAATTATAGTTACAGTCAAAATAGATTCTTAAATATTGCTTTAAATAGGTACAGTTTAAATAAGGAATATATATTTTTAGAAGGTACTCACATTTACACTTCATATTAGGTACCAATCATTGTAAGAATGTCAAGTCAAGTTTTTTTTATAATTTTTTATTGTAAAACAGTATTTCGTTCCATCATAAATCAACAACAGTACAGTCTTATAAAACTAACCGTAAATCAGTAATAACAATACTCTTTCGATGCGAATTCATTTCGCACTACGAGTTTAACAAGGTTCGCGATTCAAATTGTAATAAACAGTAATAAACCTTTACCAGTTAAAACTTCATTGTTCTGCGTCACAAAACAAAGGGTTGCCGGGCACTCGTAAACAATAACATAAATAGTAGCAGATCTTTAAACTCCCCGTCTCTTTGTGAATAAACCCTTTGGGATCCTTGGTAGAGACAAAATGATGACTCACTAACCTATTAACTGTGCAACTATTTGATATGTACATAGATATTTATTGTTATTTATGTACTGGAACATTATGTACAAAAACATGTATCAACTTGATTTGTATATTATAATCGCGAACAGTAGATAGTAGTAGTACATGCTTAACGGCACCTTATATCACAGACGACATTTTATTGAGTTAATTATGGTTGCTTTTACCATGTTTTGTGTACCAATTTGAAACAGAAATGTACACACACACAAACACTCACACAGTTACACCCAAGTTATCTATCAATGGTTAAAAATACGAGTTTAATGAGTGTTATTGTTATGTAATACTGATTAAAAAAACATACGAATAGTACACATAACTGTTACACTTTCTCGGTTTCTACTTATCAGTGCATCAATTCAGCTGTTTTCGGCTTTTGAAGCGGTAATATTTTATAAAGTTAAATTGATAGCTTCCGTGAAGCTATAAAACATAGTTCTATAGCCTAAATAGTGTACAAACGATACAATCTAAAATTGCTACGTACCAATTTACGAGTATAGTTGCCTCAAAGCATTCTATGTGCGCAGGAACGAGTGGTATTTTTGTCGAGCACAATATTCTTATTAGTTTCTAAACATGACCATTCCATTTGAATCCAAGCAACGTCTGTGAATATACTTAACATTTTATTGCGCTATTATTCTTCATAGACGGAATTTGGAATAATTTGAAATGTTCAAAATAGTTTGCCGTAAAATCTAGATAAGTATCAAAATATACACACTAAATTAGGTTTACGATGGCCGTATAAATACTTTGAATAAGTTTAATTATTCTTTGTACGTAGATTATAATTAAGTTACTTGTAATGTAAGTAGGTACTTTTTGTGAACATAGTGGCAAATAACTGAACAGTTATATTCAAACTGAATTTTAATTGTACATGTATAATTTTTTTTTCGTTGATGACATTCACTGAGTGGCTAATAAAAACGCCTGCCTCAAAAGGGTAGGTGTATTAGGATCAGCATTCCACTTACCTTACCTTAGGTACGTTATACAGTCTCAACATCTAATTGGGTATATCTAACTGTATCTTTACTGAAGGACGTAGAACATCATCATATAATCATATAATGTTGATCGTAAACAGATTATTTCAAAAAACGTCATAGTTTGAGATAACGTTGTTAAATGGAAACCCAAAAAGGAAGGCTAGGTGCGAAAGAAGGAGTCCTAATACAAAGGATAGCATTGTTACAGGAAAAAAATATATTGGTTAAACTAAAGTAATGTCATAAAGTCCCGTTAACGGTGGAAAAAAACTATAGTATGTATATAATATGTTTGGTAGGATACCAAATTTCATTATACAACTGTATAGCACACCACTTGACAGTTATTCACGTTTTATTTAACATAATTCAATAGTCCGTCGCTTATATAACATTATCTAAAGGTCGTAAATATCGGCCATTATCGAGGACCCTTCAAAATTCCACGCGGCATTTTAGAACGAACGCGAGAGAGAATGACGCGTCAACTCCATCGACTAAGAAAAATATTGAGACAACAGCTCGTGGAGTGCCCTTCATGGCGACATAATGGCTTTTCATTGAATTCCTTTTGCTTTCTTTTGTTTATATCCCATAATGTTTCGATTGGCGCATGCTGGAGTGCCGTGATTACTTTAATAACAATGACGACCGGTACAAAGGACGAGACCACTAAAATTATAACTCGAACTGTATGGTTCTCATGCCCCTCACGTAGGTACAGCGAACCGGAGCGAGCTATGTGACGTTTACCTGCCCCCACGTCACATATAAATATTATCAACAGAAAAATAATGAGCCTTTCATAGAACGCATTATGTTTATGATTTGATACTCAGATGATAAAGAAATATGTGACTAGACTAATTTGTGTTAGATATACATTCCGCAAAACGGTACCACAGAAACACGTTAACTAAACAGATAATAATAAGACCGCGGTAGCCTAGTGGTATGGGTAATGGACTGCTGAGACGAGGTCTCGGGTTTGATACTAGGTTTCACCATGGCACCCACCAATGACTTTTCGATACTTTTCGAAATTATGTATGTACTTATCACAGGTATATAAGTGCCCGGTTAATGGCAATAGGCTCGCCCACCTATAACATTGGGACCTAAACATAAACTGGCGAAATGTGGGTGCTAGCACCTCTGCCTACTTTTGTACTTTCTTGTGACTTTATGTTATGTTACGTTATGTAATAATAATAACTAGCGATTTAACTGAATGTGAAAACTTTCGGATAATTTCTTTTAATCTTCTTTATAATATGACTAACTGACTAATTGAATAACTATGACAAGTTATGTAAGTTACGTTATTTAATGCTTCATTATTAAAACTTTGATCTAAGGGTAAGAAAATTCATTCACTAATTTGAATATAAAATTGAGGTGTCTCGTCGCTCCTACCCGGCGATATGTATGCAACACAGCAAAGGGACACGCTGTTTGATATGGTTATTACGTCCTTTGTGGAAAGGATAAAGAAGCCGGTATGAGCGAGACTAGACTACGTTCTGAGATTTGTCTTCGTGATACGCCAAAATTCAGAAAAAAAAACTACTTGACAAGAGGATACAAGTCGGTATCCTTGGAAATGGTAATATCCCATAAAAGCGGAACCTGTTTGTAAGATGGCCTTAGAATAACTAAATTTGGTGTGACTAGACTGGATGCCATTCATCTTTGCAACGTCATTCATGGAATGATTCATTTCTTACTAACGTTATGGAGAAACAATACGATGTGTCCGTCGTTTACTGAATAACCAAAGAGAGAATAATTTTGAATTCGAATTCTCTGATTCCGGTTCTACTTTAACAAGTCGTAGTTACTTTAATATTATCTTTCTGAGAAACGTTGTTCTGCCATAGGTTCTAGCCATCTATCTAAACTATCATTCCAATCAATTAATTTAATGATACTTACATTACTATAGAAGTCGCTTCACGGAAAATATCGAAGTTCAGCCGCATCACAAATCTGAAAAGTCGACCCCAACTGAGTTGGGAAAAGATTAAGAGAATTATGACATTAGTATAAAATAAAAAATTGGTTACTCTCGACAATTCTTGGTTATTTTGTCAAAAATGCTAAAATCTCATTAAAAATGGAGGGTAGAAAACACAGCGAACAACCAAATACGAGAACAAATCATAATATCGATCAAGCCGTTTCATAAATCTGTCCCCACAAACACCGTTACACAAAAAAAAATATAAGGATGATTATGAAAGTATCTAGTATCTAAGACACTTTAAAAGACACATAAAGTATGTGTAATGACTGTTTACTGTAGCGAAACATAGTTTATCGCTTTATGTATGAACGTTGAGCGTCCCAGCCCGGCGAGTCTGGCTGCAAGCGATTCCGACACGATAATCGCAACACAGACTGAGGCTGTCTTGACATTTCTTTTCTTCGTAGAGATATGTGGTAGTAAATAAGCCAACATGGACATCAGTGAAGAGCTGACACGGTGCTATTATATTGTTTGCGTAATTGCAGTACTTAACGTGTTCAAACGTGAGATGCTAATGCGTACCCGCTGCAAGGAAATTACTTAGGCCCTTATAAGTTTATTATCATTATATTTACATAAAACATGATAAAAATTACCAATGTCAAAAGTAAATCACTGAAATGTTAGCTTTATATGAAAAAACAACTATTTTAAATGCAAACACTACGCATACCAATGAGTAGATAATCGATGTATAAGGAAGCATTGTCATTGCCGTACACAAACACAGGTTTAGTATACAGTTAATGAAGCGTCGGCAGTCAACAGGGAAAAGTAGATTTCGGATATACATTTAGTTAGAAAACGCCTTTATAGTGATACGACATAGAGTCGATCTATCCGTTTTTCCCCCATTGTTCTACTGTACAGTTTTACGGTATTTTTTTCTCACTAGTTCTACTAGATTTACATAACATAATATAACATAAACTCACGCCTATATCCGAAGGGGTAGGCAGAGGTGCCAACACCTACATTTCGCCAGTTTATGTTTAGGTCCCAATGTACTAGGTGGCGAGCCTATTGCCATTAACCGGGCACTTTACACTACTATATTTGATGTAACAAAAGAGTAGAACTAGTGGGAATCTTTTTTCCCGCTTGTACTATTTGTTCAAGTATATACTAAAAATCAAAAAGTTGTATTCGCAAAGTATGTTTCGAAAGTCACGTGCTACGAACTCAATTTTAGGTTGTAACCTCAAAAGCAAACTAGATATCGATATTACAGAAAAGAAAATTCTCGTAAAAAAACATTGTAAAAATAAGATTGCTGCATACTTTACGTACTCATAGGCACTTACATCAAATTCTTATGATGAATTTACTGACTTATGTCGAATACTTTACTATTATTTTTTAAAATCCTGCATCAGTTATTTTGTTGTCCCCCATGATGTATTCCATAACATAAACTTTTCTTACCCTCACAAATTGTAGGTGTACCAGTTGTTATCAAGAAGTGTAGTTTTTGTATCTAATCTCCACATCTGCGCTTGTTTCCTAAGAGCATAAGTTACTAAAGTACAAGGGAGTTGGTACCCATATATCAGTCCATTCGCAAAGCATCTACCCATAGATGTAATCAATCGCGTTTTATCAGCCAGGCTTACGATCCACTCGAGCGTCGAGCTTCAAACAATTTTAATAATAATAATATTATTAAATATATAGCATATTTTATACTACAACTTATTAACAGTCACACAGCCTGCACAATAATAAGTGATTGCCGTTCTATTATTTGTTCGGTGCCGTTACTGTGACCTTTGATCGCAACGCACTGCATTACAATACACAAAAAAGTTGAAAAAGCAAAGGTTAAAAGAAAATCAGACAATAAAGGTATAGAAGTGAGACCTGTGCTATCTGTGCAACCTCTATGTTCTAGTTGTTTTCTAGATATGGTACTTATCATGGTGGAGACGCAAAAACTAATTTAAATGCAGTTTTAACTACCCGAACATTGCAAAATGCGAATGTTTATGAACAACCGCTACGAAAATTTGGTAGGATATGTATCTATGGTCGGTAACGACAAAACAATGAGTCACAGAAACATAAAATTTCACAAAACATTTGCCAATATAACTTTTTTAAATCGTCACTTCTTAATCTTTCATCGCTTTCTCTCGGTAACGTCATATTTGAACATAAACAGAGTGCAGTGCCGTACCATTAAAAGCACCGACTTTTATTACGGTCAAGACAAAAAACTAGAAATTAACTGTACAAAAGGGTTCGCAAAAGAGTTGCAAATAAGTAACAAAGGACAATAAACGAGAAGACCGTTCCGATTCTGCAAACCAACATGATGGTGTTGTAACTCGAAAACCCGTTAGCCGGGTTAAATTTATAACTGCAAATAAATTGTTTACGGGGTCTGTTTACAATTTGCAATTTCACCAATTAAAGACAAAGGGTAGGTAAATTCTAACGGGAATCATAAAAAATATTTATTTACGACAACAAGATGAGACAAGTAAGATATAAGAACAATATAGGTATTGGAGCTAAAGACCACTAATAGGTATTGTATACACATACATAATCTTGACCATTTTTTATTAGTACATAATGTTAAGGAGCCATAAATAGACGCTTAAACAGGCTATCTATCAAACAATTCAAAATTAAGCAAATACAATACTGTACAATATTTATTGCCGAATACGTTCCAGTTCATAACTCCGTCTTTTTATCTAATTGGTTTTATTTTTGTCTTTATTAATATAAAAGAAATCATAAAGTCAAAACAAAATAAAACTTACATCCAATATATTTCTAATTAATTAGCTCCGAAAAGATTCATTCGTAATTGCCAGCATTCATTTGATAAATTGCTATCGAGACAGACGTTATAAAATTAATAATCACACACCACTTCGGGTTCTACATGTGTTTTATTATCGAGCTTGTTCAATTGATGAACTAAATATGTTATTGACCAAGCCGGCCTAACATATTTAGATTGCAAAACCCATAAAAGCCTTTATGATGACTTAATTCTCATAATTTATTCCTTGAAGTACCTACCGAACATACAATAAATACAAAACAAACATTTGCTTGCTGTTTGATATGTATTCTAAACATATATAAAATATTTTAAATGAAAAATCTTTTATCAAACAGATAAATATTGAACCAAATAAGCCAGTACAAGTGAACGCTATAACGTTCGAAGTTAATTGCAGCACGCACCGAGTCGAGAGTGAACTATTTCAACAACAATAAACGCTTTTACAGAGTTCCATATAAACACATGGTTTTATGCATGACAACGAAATTTACTGTTGTAAAGGTCGCTAAAGCCTCTGACAATGAAGTATATTGTCATGCGCTTAAAGCACGTCCGAGTGAGGCGCTTTGAGTGACAGGCAAATAAAAGTAGACAAAGAAATGATGGCGAGCCGTCGACGTGGACCGTAGGCACGCTGCTCTTACCTTGAGTCACACTGACACTGGAAACCTCCTTCGACCAGTTCTCACACTTTCCCTGATCAATCCCTGATCATATTGGTGTTATATAGGCTGGTAAGTTAGGTACCTATTTGAATAGTGGTATTATGAAATCATTCGTGAAATTAATGACAGTATATGGACATCAAAACCGATAACAAGGAACCATACTTACTGTTTAGAAGGTGAAGCTCCATTCTAAACCTATGCTACTATTCATAAAATTTCCAACCGTGAGTTCCCAGATGTAGAGAACTTTTCTGTAGCACGGTGCGGCGCGGAAGGTGAAGGGGGAACGGACCACCAGCGCTGCGCCCGCGCCGCCGACGGTCCGCCGCATAATTACTATGTACAAACACACTCACATGCATACACACATACACATGCGCACCTATCGATAAAACATTAAATTAAATTTTATCTGCCTTGTAAATTTTTCGGGCTGTGATTGAGTTTTCGGTGTAGGTATACGCCTAAACCTCTATAGTCACTTATAAAATATAGAGAAGCGTTTACCAGTAGCGATATTAGAATCGGATGCGGTCAGTCTTAGTTATAGCTTATGGCTGTCTTATAACGATGAGGGATAAATCGCAACAATATGAGAACTTATTCCTAGTAGTTCCAGTTTTATATCCATCTATACGAAATCTCGATATCTATTGGACCTTTCAATCCTGTACGCATATGAGATTATTGTCCAAGCAGAATAATGTAAGAGCGATATTCGCATTCTTTGCATGCTCGGAGTTCCAATCAAAAATGACTTCTATATTTGTTCAGGGAAATGTTAAAATGTGTCGTGAGAAAGTTAGTGATGAGCGTCTATATGGCGCGAGCGCTTCGTGGCGGACCAGTCACGCGAGCCTACTCTTGTACCAATGTAGGTACTGTATCTGCTACACTATAACTCTGCACTATTTGTGAAATAATAATTCACCCCGAGGCCTATTGAATACTTTATAGGTGAAGCTCACAATATTTTATTTCACGACGAATTATAATAATAACATTGTTATATTCTCCATGTTTTTAATGTCTCTAGTTTTACCACATTTTAATAACTCGTACGCATGACCTGGTAGTCGCACTCATAACATAGCTCTGTTAAAACACTGTATATTAAGCAAGAGATGAACGTGAACCTTTATAGTACCTAATTGCTAGTATACAAAACATAAATTCAATGATCACTCAGATGCGAGGTTAACAAACTCTCAGATCTAAGGAAAACGGTGATGATAGAGAACCGTCTCACATAACTCTCGACATAAACGATAATCGATGATTCATAATTGAGACTTTGAACTGTTCTAAATCAATAGATAACTATGAAACATGATCTCATAATTACGAACAAGCTAACGTCGGTACAAAACCAACAAAGCAAACGGGAAGACAGTAATTCAACAACCCATCTGTGGCGGCGACCCAGTAATGGCCACCTAAATCACTGAACGTAATCGCAACAGTGATTTTAAACAGAGGTCACGAAGCACTCCTATCGAATAATATTTATGATGACAAAAAGTGGCGCCCCTCTGCAAGTTATTTATTATCGAGGACTGTTTGACAATTACACGGTCACGTCACCAAATTTCTGTACAGTGTCTTTGTTTAATAAAACTCGGTTCAATATTTGTGCAAAACTTTGTCCTAATTTCAATAGATCTAAGAATTATAGGATTAACGAATCCTCGGTGTCCTTTTGATTGGGCGGTTTGTTATCTAAGTAACGTGTCCCGAAACACATTAAGTAGATAATATTGATTGTGGTTTATACATAAATTACGAAGAAACCTGAGTCTCGGTCGGTCGCTCTTTGGACTGCGTATCCTTATCAGGTAGCGGTGACTCTCATGATGTAATATTTTTATAGCATTAAGGACAGACGACTTCTGTGCTTAGACTACGTCAGCAAATATATATTTTATTCTAGTTATATTTACATTTTTAGTTTCATTTAGTATTTTACATTTTTATTCTCAAGAGATTCTCTATCCCTTCTGTGTTCTCTTACTAACAATGTCATACAATACAACTTTTCGAGACAGATCTAGTTATCTTATTGTTCAAAGATCCATAAACATTTGCAATAAAGTGAACGATCTTGTATATAATTTCTGTTACAGTTTTTGTTTTCAATTGAGATAAAAAACGAATTCTCTTTATTCACCGCGTACCTATTATCTCTTTTTATATAATTTATCGTAATTACTCTTGTATGCTTTATTCCATATCATAAAGTAAAAATTTTGAGCGGCATGCTTGGTTCACAATAAATTTGGCCATTACAGAAATCACCGTAAAATACCTGAGCGATTCGACATCGATGTGAGAGCGAGTGAGTGAATACGCGAGGTTCGTTGATGTGTGTGCGTGCACACGCGTAGCGCACCTCTGCCTCTAGAGTACGACAGCAGCGCGGCGGCGTCCGTCGGGAACAGGTAGTATTGTGTATAAACAAATAACAAAATCGACTTGTCTTACAGAGCGCGCCAAGGTCGGCCCGGCTTGACCGCGCCCGCGCCTCTCCGGTGTGTGCCGCCCCGACCGCTGTCTATCCAGAGTTCACGTTTTATACTTTTTTTCTACAAAAGCCCTCATTTATTGTGAGGGACGAATATTTGGGCGCACAGTTTGTATAAGCAATCAATTTTATTCATTTAAAAGAAGCCAGCGCTCTACCTAAATAAATAAATGAAGCGAGAAATATTGTAGGATTGGTCAATGTTCTATAATCACTGCAAGCGTCAATGATATAACTGTTTCTACATTTCCATTAGGTACCGGCTAAATTCCAAGTAATATAATAGTATATATATCCGGTACCTAAATAAAACCCACCATTAAGGCGATAACCTAACAAACTTGAGTAACGTGTCCGTGAAATCGATATCACGAAGTTTGATTTGTCGATCGATTTCGTGATGAATGGTAGGTGATATTCGATAGTAGATCGATTAGTGAATGGGGAGCGGAAGTGCGTGGCGGACCGAGACGCTTGTGGCTATAAGTCGCGAGCGTCGGGAATTTCCCTGAACCTCAACTGTAACAAATCGCTACGTGCTATACACTTGCATTGATAGTTTGCTTTGAGCTGCAAATAAAATCAAAATTATAATTGATTTAACCTATAAACTCCTAAGGTACGCTTGAATCAGCGTCTACATAACTAAAGTGTCTCGCTATACTACACGCAACAGGAAGAACTCAGAACCCCATAATTTTTGACAATTATCATATTCTCAATAAGAAAATTACTTGTAATTTCTAAATTCTTTCGTCGTAGGCCTCCTTGTATCTTATTACCTTTTACTGAAATCATCGTGACTAGTCGGTAACAAGACGGTAGCAAACCGAATATTAGAACTTGTCAAAAAAAAAGGAAAAAATATGTAAATCGAGGCGTGACACGCGATGGTAGCATGTCGCTAGCCGAGTGTAGCTGTGTAACAGTATCAGTTTCTTAGATATTTTCGGATTCAATGTGTAATAGTAGATTATTACATGTCAAATAAATTGAAATATCCCAGTGTGTTAAACTAGTAAAATATTATATCAGGGTATTATGAAAACCAAAGCCCTGTAAAGAAAATAATTGATAAAGACCAACTTACATTCTCTCCTCGTCCATTAGTTAAAATTTGTGGTTAAAATAAATAAAAACGCTTGCCAATACAATATTTTAATCAATACTATACAGGGTTCAAGGGGAACACTCCTGTAGCCGAAAACTCTTGGTAATACTCCTGATAGGTACACAACATATTGGCATTAAAAAAATTACGGCACGGCAATTTTTTTTTCATACCATCAAGTACCATTCATGGCGCTTTCCGCGGAGGAAAACAAGGTACTAGTACTATAGTATAAACTAGTAGCTTAACTAGCGATACATACTTTTAATCTAAACCGAACCTATTTGGATTCAAAGTATTGTGTTATAATATTTATTAATAACTCTTGCCCGCGGCTCTATTCGCAAAGAACTTAATTTTTAAAATTTTCTTTTATTCATTATTCGCAATAAGTTAAAATAATTATCCTTCATTCGCCTAATGGTAATAAATTCATCAAAAGTTTTATTAAAATTAGTTTTTCAAAAGTTAGGCGCCCTTAATATATCACCGGCAATCTATAAAATAATACCTAGATGGCTCTTTATTGTACACCAAGAAATTTACATCCAAGGTAGGCAGTGGGAGTTACGAACAACTGTAATGTAATGTAATGTACAAATGATGTACAATCATTATGAATATTATTGTCCAGTATATTTAAACTTTATGGTAGATTGGGATTAGATAGAATGCTTGCTGTTCCACCAGTTATTCATAAAATAATTACGAATATATCTTGATCTATATTTTTGATCGACCTACTTATCAAGATAGTCTTACAGAATTTCTATTTGTGGATGGTTATAAAAAAATAACTACGTAGCTTAATGTGGGAGGAGCTCCGATACGTCAAATTGCGTGGTATGCATACTATATGTGTATGTTAGAAGGAAAGTGGGCTCCTGCATTAGACTTGGTGAATATTTTTATAAATATCATTTATGTGTATTGTCAATACATTGCGAGCTACGCAATTGATGTTGTACAGAATGCCTATGTAATTAAAACACACGCTGGCTTTGGGTCCTTAGTTGCCGGAGGTGAGATAGCAACCAACATATCCCTCGCACCCTAGCAGACCCGGAGCCATCTCTTTCGAGATAATCCCCTTTAGGTATAGGGACCACGGCGGCGGCGGCGTCCCAGTCTAGCCCTCGGGTGTGAGGAGGCGCATTTAGCGCCGCCACCGCGGCCTGCTTCTACTCGGGTGACAGGTAGCCACACGTCACCCCCAGACCCGCGCTCATGGAGAACGGAGGTCATTCTACGACCTCCGACGCCCGAGTTACCTCCACATGGACACCCTAGGCCAACTCCATTGAAAACTGACCAGAAAATCATAGTGGTACCTACCTTCTAGACCCTGGTAACATATATTCTAGCTGTGTTTGACGTTGATTTTCCTAGAATAATTCCTACAATCCTCACATTATATTTTTAATTAATGTATTTTTTATATATTTTTTCTCTATTTTGTTCTCAAAATTAGAACTTCTGAATTATATTATTTGATATGTGATTTGAACTTAACTAGCAGACTACTTGAGTGAGATACAGTAGGAAGTAATAAATTTGAATGAGTTAGATGGTAGTGTTAACTGATTCGATTTTATTGGCTCAACCGTACTTACCGAGTGCAAGTAGCTAAATACTTACATGTACTAAATAGTGGATCGATTAGTGAATGGGAGGAATTACATCTACAGTTTAAAAAAACAAAGCGGGTTTCTATGAAAAAACGAGAAGAAAAAATACTTTTCTTCTCGTTTTTTCATAGAAACCTGCTTTGTTACAATACATTCGTTATTCATTCTCATATATATCAATTTAGAAATACTATGTATCCAAACGTTGCCTGTAAGCAATTACTTTTAGGGATAAAGCCAATCTCCCCGACTATGATCTATCACTATATCACATTTCTGCCAGATCTGTACGCCCGTTTGAGTGTTATTGAGCAATAAACATGCAAAAATCTACACAAATCTTCCCTTTTATCATATTAGCAAGAAGTAGATACGATATAAATAATAAGATCTAGAACATTATATTGTAATATCTGTGTATGTTATTTTATATTATTGTTGCTATTGGTGTACGAGTATACTGAATGTTTAATAATATTCCATATGAACAACGTTGCGTATTTAATTTAATTAAACAATGCAAGTTTAATGCCGTAAAACTATGCAAATACTAATGTTAAGCGTACCATAAGTAATAGTACAAGTGATTGAAGCTAAAATATAGATTGAACATACTCGCTCACAATTTAAATTATTAATTCAGAATAAGTGGAAGCTTATTTTCACAACATATTTCTTGTGCGAATAAGAAATGAGAAAATACTTACCTAACATTGAGCTCATGCTACTAACTTACCGTTTCGTACATGCCCTAGCAAGCTAAAGCACATATCATCCGACAACAATGAACCAACATAGTAAACGTCAATTACGGCTTTACTCGTGTATCGCTGACTCAATCGTAGTCACATGCGAAATCGAACAAGCGACATGGTGCGCCGCTTAAGAGAACACAATTACAATCCATTATATTCGCCGGAGACCTTTTAGGGCTGAGCTAACCACCTAACCGGATCGCCGAAGCAATGCGTAGCAGTCGGCAGACGAGAACACAAGAGTCCGTGTCGACGCGGAGCAGAGGCACAACATTATGTCCCCACTTGCGTATTGTTTGTCAGTCAGACAGATTTCACGGCGACAAATGGCTCCTGAGATCCAGGATAAACACGCCACTGCACAATGCCTCTCAAATAAAATTAAAACAACTTCAACTTGATAAAAGATTAGTAAGCTAGTTAAGAGGGTAATTTTCTTAACAAGTACATAACTTCGTCTTTCGCTTGTTAATCTTTGAAGGACAAGAAAATAGTAATAATTTAAATTACATAAATAATGAATGTATGACATAAAAAACCAAGTGGAAAGTTTCATTCATACAATCAACAAAACCACCTAATAATCATTTTCGCTGTTTATTCGAAAGTATGAAAAAGAAGTTCAACGGCCAATGTAAAAGTGTATCAAATTACAAAGAGCCATCATTATTATTTATGGGCCGAGTATATCGCCCAGTTAAATGGTGTAACGCTATTGTGCGTGCTAAATATTTACGAATTCCAAATAGGCTTTTTCATGTTACCTTGTAGTTATTATGCAATAAATAGTGACAATTTGAAACCTAAAGGACTAATGAGTACATGGGAAATTGTGTCCAATTTTCCCTATTCCCAGACAATTCTAGGCTTAGAGGAAAATTTATGCGTCTGGCTTTTTCAAATTAGAACGGGTTTAGTATTGTCTACAAAGGACTAGCAGCCATTTCATTTGTCGCCAAGCCCAAGGCTATTATAACTGCAGCCAGGTGAGCTTAAGCCCACTCAGAATTTAGAAACACCAAGTTCAAAGTAAAAACTGAGATCTAATTTAAAGAGTAGTATGTGAATACTTATGAAAACAATAAACTGTGGATTGCCTTATTGCCATTTGTGTCCTAATATTTTAAGAGTTGTATTTATTATCAGCTGTGATATTTTGAGTAATCCAGCTATAAATTCAGAGATTTATTAATTCTCATCCCTTATAGAAATCAATTATACAATAAAAAGTAGTGCAGATGTCTGCAGATAAAGAAAATATATACATGGTATTAAGAGGCTGATAACCTTTATCCGAACCTTATAATTATTGGAGATACCATTTGCCCGAGACCACTAATGTTTAACTACAACAACATATCCGTCGCTCAAAAATGAACTTTATATATCAGGTATAGGAGTTATTAGTTAAGTGTAGGGTACCGTCCATCAAGTCTTGGCCGGCACGTAGCCTGCGTCGCTGCCACGAATTGGTCTATAATTAAGAAATAAGTTGAGATACGGTTTTTAGCTGACTTTTTACAAAGCATCTTACGGACCAACGCAATTAGCCCGCCTTGTAAATTGAATGTTTGCTTTATAGTGATTAGTAATTAACTTTTAAGTTTTTATAAGACCACGACCACATCGATCTTATTGATGCTGATTTTGTTTTCTTTATTGGCAGACGGAACTCAGTTTTATATGAAGAATATCTTTAAAATGCTTTGTGTAGTAATTATAGTAGATAGGTACGGCGGAATTCTGCCTCCATGTACTTACTAAAATTACATACCATTCGTAGAATGAAATATGAGCGAAATGCTTCTCATGTAAATGTGGTTTATGTACTTACTTTACAATACTAGTACTGTACTATGTGACTTGTACTAAACAGGTAAGTATCGGTTACCCATAATACTCTCATCGGAGTAAGCTGTTTTGGTCTAATCCCACACACATTTCCTCCACTGTTATTACTATTAGTCAGAAGCAATGATCCATGAAAATTCTAAGCAAGATAGGTACTCTACCAGTCCCAGGGCAAGTTAAAAAGTACATTGGAGGGGCTCAGAAATTTATTTGATTAAAAAGGGAAAAGAAAAACCTAACCAGCACCCTCCCAAAACTTATGACATGATCACTTATGCTGACTTATATTAATTATACTAGTTGACAGAATCATTATGTATGTAGATCATCATACTGGATTTGATAAGATTGTTATCAATCGGACAGCTTTGCTAAACTCGTGCTGTTACATCTATAGATAATTTAGATAAATCCATACTTAGGTAACTCTTATTTGTACACAACAAGACAAAAAAATAAAATATATACATAAACAGATAGCTCAATTTACAATAAGCGGCCTTATATGTATTTCATTTGTATATTTCCAGACAGTAAAACGTTAAATATTAAAATAAAATAGACCTATTTACATATTCCCTTGCATATTTGTTTATGAATATTTCGTATGCATACATGAATGCTAATCCCGCAGACAATAACAATGTTATCAAGCTGCAAAAATGGAATTGATTGGACTTCTACCGTCAAGAGCAAAACATTGTAAAAAAGTGACACGAAGTTGTACATAAATCATGCATATTCCAACAATATCACGAAATATACAACATATCCCAGTTTCAATATTCGATCAATTAGCAATAAACCATTTCGTCGCAGGGCGGTCGCAATCCTGCATAAATTCAATTAGAGCAACCTCGGTGTGCCGATCCACAATTCCCACTGCCTTTTGAGATATAACTATATGGAATAATTGATCGGCTGCCTATGAAACCCAGGAAACCCTTTAGGAATTGATATCGGAAATTATTGTCTCATGTCTATGATATGAGGATATTTATTTGCAGTAAATTATTCGATTTATGGGCACTTTCAACAAGTTTGACAACTCCCAGTGTTGGTGCGGTTGATTTCGATATAATTTCCCGCAACTGGTTTTCCATCCAATGGCTTTCGATAACATAATAAAATAATACTAACACTTATCAGTTATGCTAATCGGGTCATTAAGAAAGATATCATTGAAATCCGTTATACAGATACCTACTATACATAATCAAAAAACTTTATCAAAGTCATCATCAACCTCATAGTAATTTCCCAGTTGTCTCCAAAGCGGCATTTCTCGGAACAACTGTCATTTGACTTTCCAATCGCCGGTGTCTGCACTAGTTACATTTGTTTGCAAAAGTTGATCATTTGCTTTCCGCACAAAGCATTTGTAGTGATAGCAGATACAAAACAGAACAAATAAACTAGATGATAATCCAAAACTATCAAAATATGTCACGTTGAAATACTGTAGAGAAAACCATGTACATAAGAAATGAGGGTCTTCGTTGGGATAAGAAACCTGACCCTCAATTGCAATAATCATAATATCAAAAAATTATGTCCATGCTCATGAGAGAAGGCTTATTATTCCACCTTGGCACTGCAGGCATCGTGATAAGCGTAAGAATGGACTATTTTTTCCATTTTATAATATAGTAATAGGTATATCAAATACAGTTTATAATGTGTACGTGAAGAAAGTTTGTGGTGTGGTGTCAGTCAGTGTGGTGAAGAAAGAATATCATCTCCATCTCATCCGAAAATGGAAAAATATGCATACTGGAGGAGAAGGAAAACTGGACAGCGTGGAAACAGTAAACTAAAGACCTATCAACATTAAGAGAGACCAATGTCCAGCAGTGGTCTGCGTTAGGCAAATTGATTGATTGATTGATAATATAGTAAACTACAATACAGTATAAGTACGAGCTAAGGGCAACTTAAGCACTTGAAACACCAAATTTTGCTTATTTCGCAAAAACATTACTAATTGGCAAGTTCACAATGTTTTAAGATAAAAATGATCACCATAAAAGGCTTTAAAGTCGCATGAAAAGATATTTTATTAATTTTAAAAGATTCTTTAATTATTAGTGCAATAAAAAGGCTCTTAAATAACTTGATACTAAGAAATACTGATGGAAGTGGAAGTTATCCAGTTGTTTAGAAGTATCAGCACATCAATCGGATGATGCAGCCAGTTTTATGAGTCAGTGTAAGCAATGAAATGGTAAATTGATGAGAAAAATGATATTTATTTCATAGCCATATTTGAAATTAAATAACTCAGGTAATCAAATCTGCTGAAAGATTATTCTTAAGCTTAAAAACTGCGTAATAATGTTAAAGGGTATAATATTACCTATACATAACTAGCTAACCCGGTCGCTTAAAAGTCGTTTTGCCTTAGAAAAAAAAAGTCATGATTACCTTACTTAGTTTAACTTTTCATATCTTCATTATTGTGAGAAAAGGCATTACGAATACAAAAGGTATTTCAATTATTTGACATCAGTGTAAATATAAATTGCTCCATAGGTTGCAATTAGGTCGACTCCTCCCATTGTAACACGTTGGAGTACCTAAGTACAAAGATTAAATTCGCAAATAACAGCCTACAATATTGTCGTGATGGAACACATTTTAGTTGTGATAGTAATTGTACATTTGTACCGTTACAATCGAGTGGGTCGTTACTAGCTATAGTTTCTCATCATCATCATCATCACAGCATCAGTTCCGGTTGTATCCAAAGCATGTTAGCCAATTCACTTGCGAATTGACGGATGGAACTATAGC
Organism: Pelosia muscerda; assembly: GCA_963691645.1. NCBI lineage: Eukaryota > Metazoa > Arthropoda > Insecta > Lepidoptera > Erebidae > Pelosia > Pelosia muscerda. The sequence goes on from OY829113.1 coordinate 11,424,978, forward strand.
GTACCAAACGCGCACGTGTATGCGCGCGCATGGTGTCCGAAATACCATGAAGCCCATAAACCCATGGGCCCTTTTTACCGACATTAGGAAATGCCTATAACTGTCCAACAGTGGACAGTTATAGGCTGATTGATTATTCATTATGGACTGTTTTTTAACTAACTTCAAAAAAAGGTAGTTCCCATTCGTACTGAAACAAGGATTCGTCGTAATAGGTAAATGTTACCTGATTTCTCTGCCAGATTTAAACGGATTTTTTAAATATTTTTTCATTTGAGAAAGCATACTTTTGAGGGTATCCCATTACCAATCAAATTGGGATCTATTAATGTGATCTCAAATATGTTGTAATAATCATAATATTCGTTTCTTGTGGTTCTCAACTGCTGACATTATTGATGTTATAATGATAGGAGACACAACTTCTCAACTATTAAGAGCTAGCTAATATTTGAGTAGCCTTGGTGCGACAACCTTGACTCTTGATAGTTTCTGCGTATAAAGGAGTAGAACAACCGGTAAGTATATAGTAGTAATACTGCTAAGCTTACCATTCTAAACAAACAAACAGAGAAAATATCCTGAACATAATGTGATCCAAACAAAAACATCAAGGAAGAACATAATCTCTCTCCGAACTCTCTGCATTTATTTATTTATGAAGATTATTATCGTGCGTAATAATTCACTAAGTTTCAATTGCATAATGACGGCGGACAAGACTACTAGGCCTGCCAGCTAGCGCTTAGGGCGGACGCGCCAACAGATAATCTTCCAAGCGAAAACTATTATTAAATAGAGAGCTGTCAGTGAAGCTAGCCGCCTCCTTGTGCACCCTACCCTACGCAGTACCTAGCTTGTAACTTCGTCGTTTGCTTTAAAGACTTGATCATCGTTGCTAATATCCAACAAGTGTGTAAGCTACTGCACATTACTCTGGAACTCACATTAACATTAAGTATCTATAACAATGTGAGATACTATCACAGATTTATGGGCTATTGGTGATATCACAAGTATAAACAAGATAAAGAGCTACAATTTATCTTACAGACATGCGTCAATGATCAATATTCAATCCATCACATATTTATATGTGTCTTGTTTCTATCTTATTTTTCGTTATAGATAGTATTTGAGTGAATTTGAAGGTAAACACAAATGTATTAACTAAATAATATACACTGCTCAAGCAATCCTAAATATCTAAGTCGGTAGTCGGTACAATCAAAACGAATAAATCATAGGCGCGATAAACCATGACTTAGTGCGCAATGAACGTTGGTAACCCATTACAAATTTGTTTTATTACTCTACAAAAAGTGGAATTTCACGGAACAAAGAAATTGCGAGAACGTGTGAATGATAGAAAGTGTTATTACAGATATCAACAGCTAATTGACTCCCTTCAAATACCTCCAAGTCAATAGAAATAACTTCACGGTACAGACAATAAGAGAACTTGTGAAATAGTGAATAGGTAAAGCTACAAAACCAGCGGATTTAGTGAAAACATCAATGATATAGCGGATTCAAATAACTTATATGACAATATTGTAGTATTTCATTTGAATCATCAGACAAAAGCCGAGCAAAGAAATAAACCCTCCATTTCGGTACCTCCACATCGCTATTTAATAATGTTTTCAATCACGCCAGTTTCAGAGCCAAACGCTACAGTACCGATTCCCATCACTTACGGTATCTCGCGCCATACACCGTTACCTAAACAGATATTAATCATAATTTTCACTGACGCCTGCTCAACTATTTTAGATGATAGTTATTAGCTCATTTTGATTGTAACCCAACTGCGTGTGGGCAAATTCGAGGGAGGCAGCTACTGGAAAATTGCCGTGTGACATCCACTAGGTAATGGATTTAAAACTGCTTTCTGAGACACCTTTGAATAGCAAAATAATCACTTCCTGCGCAATTACTCGAGCAAGCATTACGACAACTTGTCTTGGTAGTTTACAGCGATTTGTTTTTGTGCCGTAACAGCACTTTGTTCTAACATTAGCTTCGTAGTCATTGTTCAAAACTCCTTCCTGACCACTAGTGCTATGAATTCAAATTTCACAAGCATTTTATAGAATTTGGTTCGATTAATTTAATGCGAGGAATTCTTGATGGGAATAAACAAACAAAGCTAGTAAAAAATGTGACGGAATTCTCTTTGAGTCCACACGTTTTTACGTAACTAAATTGCCTTACGCTCTATGCGTATTATAACTATTAAACATTATTCTTACTTGATTACGGTGAACAATCTTCAACAAACAATATTGAGTACTGTTATCACTGGTACCAGAGTAGCTAGTAGGAAGGTAGAGTAGGTATGTTTTTGTAATAACTAGTAACTTTTCCTTTTATTGAAAGTATTGTGGACTATACAAAGAGGGAATAGTTTTCTGTAAAAGCATAAAGTATAATAGCGATAGGTGTTAAAATAAGCCTAATTTGATATGTGTCTGTGTACTTACGTGGAGTCTATATAGACTAATTTTAGAGGACAGGGTACGGTTAGATCCTGTTTAATTATATTATCGAAGAGTTGCTTTGCGAGTCTCTAACAGAGCAATAAAAGTTGATGACTTTACATCTGCACTCAATAAAGTGATACACTCAATCATCCGTTAAATTACCTATTGATATAATGGTTGCAAACAATGTTTGACAAATGAACCATAAAATTATTACATGCATGATTACTTTGTTTCCAACAAAACATATTTGTTGAACTAATGTTGCCAATATATCTGTACAAAAGAGGAAATTACTTCTAAATTAATTGCTACGATAAAGAGAATCAATTCTAAGTAAACAGTTTCATTCAATGTCCACATACTCTAATAAATAATAGAATTTCCTTCTACATAATAGAGAGAATAGGTAAGATCGATCTATGTGGACCAATGCGTACACATTCAGTTTAATCAAAAGACAATAATTTATTAGATCCTTCTTAGAGTTCTAGGTTCGTGAGGGTGTACTTTTTCATAATACTAAGGTACAATAAGTACCTACACAGCACGTCCACGTACGTAACGAATAGTAAAAGATAATGATGGTGTAAGTAAGAATTCTGTTGAATTTAAATTTGTGTCCTTTTTGAATTCATACATACAATGGTCAATAAGCAGATGCTTATATACGTAATATAGAAATATAATAAATAGCACCTAATAAACTAGTTGAAACATATTAATATTTTTTATGATACGCTCTCAGCATGTCGAGACTTCTACCGATTAATTTGTTTGAATCCAAGGCAGCAAATATGTTTAATGAAATCAGGGTGTATCCACACAACCTTAAATTAATTCTGAGTACCAGTTGCAGCTATAGGACTTAGCTTGTCATTCGTAAAATCTGGGTTTGGCTATTAGAAAACTATGTCAAGGGCATCTTTGTTCAAAATTCAGAAAAATTTTAGCCTTTCGGCTGTAACTGTTCAATTACTGAGTTTGGGAGAAACAGGCGAGCTCTACATGTTTTCATAGTTTAGCACCCACACTTATTAGTTTATTTTTATTCTATTAGAAGAATATTTGTAACTGATATTACTCATATTCTTTCTAACCTTTCCGGTAAACTAAATAGCTCGTCTTTAGGAGTGGATTCACTTCGGTAGTCAAATTCACCAGGATTCGAACCCGGGACCTTTTAACCGTAAAGCCGACTCCTTAACCACTAGCTTCCGATGCTTTTAATTTATTCTCTCACAAATATTCATTATACTATCGTATCCCACAACCTGATACTGCGTCATCAATGTTCAAACACCGACACCGTTTAATATACCCGTGGAAACAAATTATAAAAATTGCATGTCGGATTGATGATAATCGCTGAAGAACATTTTCTTATGTGAACAAGCCTTAAACAATGTTCCAGTGGCAAGTCGGCTGTCGGACAGGCGAAATCATGTGGCCACTTGATTTAACAGAGACAATCGAAAGCAGTTAGGATCGGTTAGTCGACTTATCTACCGACTTACTGCACAGATTAGCTAATAATTTCTAGTTGTCGCTGCATTTTGTAAGATATTTACTTTACTTTACATAATTGGCATTCATAATATACATATTACATCTGTATTCTTCAATTGTATTTGTATTCTTAATCTTCATTTCTTCTACTTATATTTCTTCTGACTTATGAAAGAAGTACCTGTATATTATACGTATAAGTAGTTTCGTTATTACATGCTTAGATATATCGGCAAGGGTCGACCCCATATTGGACTGATAACTCATCTTCTCCTCCTCCTCCTTATAAATCAAAATCCATTTTTAAGTCTTATATTATAATATAAACTTTGTAAAGTGGTATAATAAATTGCATAGTGGCGAATCCAGATGGCAAGTCTATGAAGAGGAATATCTCCAAGAAAAATATTGAACGTCATTTTACAAAGACCCGATTAGACCTAAAAATAAGAACCTAAAATGTTTTTCCCGGTAATAAATAGCCATATATCTGTATATATACCATATTGATATGCAGTTTTATCCATTCTACTCCGCCATAACTACTCGACGGGTGGTAACCAGAGGTGCGAGAAAGCTGTGGTACGTGCGGACTGAAAACATAAAAGAGTTATATTTAAATCAACTTGAACTTGAACGTAAGCGGTCGACAAGATGACCATTTTTTACAAAATTCATTTTATTTCTCATATAAGTACTTAGTTAGGTACCACTATACCTACATGTAGGCTAATTAAGTTAAGTCGTGGTGTTTACTGTAGAACTAGCATGAACTCCTATCGACTTCGTAATGTAAAGGTTTCGAGAGAACGGAGCATTGTGATTGGCAGTCTGCCTCTTGTGAACCTGTTTGAGTGTGTAGCCCGCCAATCGCAATGCTCCGTTCTGTCGATACCTTTAAATTACGAATTCGATAGTATTTCGTGCTAAAGCTACAGATGTACTTAGGTATGGTCAGAATATCGCATTTTGTATTCTCTTATTGAATTAAATTGCATGAATTGCAATTTACGAGACAATTAAAAGTACCTAGGATATGATAATGGACTCGCCAGCCATTATTACAGTTATTAAAATGTTATCTTCATAACAAGTATAGTTGTCAATCCACATCTGCCTCATCCTTCGAGGATGTACCTACAGACATTGGTACTATATAACTAACTACATATGTGAATTTCTCAACGATCTCTGTGAAACAGGACAAATTCAAATAATAGGTCGTTACATATAAAATTGCCGTTTTGTTTTAAGATATCGGAGACAAACCCAATTTTCAGTACTAACTACTTTAGAATTTTATTAGGAATGACAAATCCTTTTTTTCTGATTTTTTGTGTATGAATGAGACAACATTAAGCAAACAGGAACTTTTATTACATTTTTGAAAAATAACATCTGTAAAAAAGTTATACGAAAATCATCAAAATGGATGGCATTTAGGAAGTACTGTTTCTGAAAATCGAATAGAATTTATCAAGCGGCCAATAAAAACAAAATTTAATACATAGTTGTAAAATCTTGAAATCAACTTTCAAACAAAATATAAATAATGGAAATAGCTATTAAACAGGAATAACGAACTCGTGAATCTGTAAGAAAATTTCGGCAATGTAAGATGTAAAGACCTATTATTAGAATACGTGGAAGTTTAATACGTTTGATATTGACGGTAGGTGACTGTTGTGTGTTTCAAATGCAATGTTTATCTCTTTGACATGCACAGTATTGCTAACAAATGCATCGCAAAAGACGGCTAGAAAAAATTGTTATGTAATGTGAATGTTGTTCTGAAGTATCAAAGAGCGCCTGTGATCGGATGTATGTACACTATGACATGTACTCGTATATATATCAAACTTTTGCCAAAGGTGTACTATTGCTGTGTCTATAGAGTTTTTTTATAGGTAGACTAAGGTTTATCTATCTATATAAATAAAACTGAAACTTCCTAAATGTATGTACGCACTTATCTTGCGAACGACTGGTCCAAATTGGATAATTGTTCGTTATGCTGTAGCGTATTTTTGTTAGCGTATTTACCTATTATTAAACATAGACCGGCCATATTTACCTATAGACCATATTTACCTATTATTATACATAGACCGGCGGCATATAAGAGCTGATCAGTTTATATAAAGCCTAGCACAACTCTATTCTGTGCGTACTAAGGGTAAAATGATGATGTAGGTACCACGATAAAATTTATAAAACCAGCTTATTTTCAATTCATGAACATCTTCTTTTTTAAGTCAGGTAAAAACAAACATAACTCTAGTATCTCGTCGATCCCTAGCTGAAGTGTAACAACTTATTTGCTGACACTGTAGACCATCGCTTGCCTCTTGTTGGTTCTTGTACCCCCGGGGCACTAATCGTTGTACCTATACTGTCTTAACTATTGCAGCGGCTATACCTACATCGTAATTACTTACATTTCAATCCTACAAACAGTAAATGCCAAGTTAAGATCATTTTAATACAAATAACTAACTTTGCTGCTTTGTTATTTATGTCTGGCATATTTATATTAGTGTTGCCAATAGCCACGTGGCTATATTGGTAAGGGTAATTTCACGCATGCCTCATTTTTTGCTAATTTCGGTGGTATTTTTCAATCATAGGTTTACCGATGAAAAAATTTAATGGTGTTCTTTTAGAACACATTAGTATTCTAGATATTTAGAAGGAAACAAATAACTGCATTTGTTATAAAAATAGAACAACCACCGAAATTGTCAACCCACCGAAATTGCAAGATCACACCGAAATTATAAATTGTGATATATTTATCTAAACAATATGTACTAACGGCTTGGATGCATGATGCAGATGCTACATCATGCTGCCAAAGGCAATTTTGCTTTTGTCGTCCGTCCATCTCGCAGGAGGTCGTCCCACGCTTCGTCTACCGGTACGCGGTCTCCATTCAAGAACCTTTCGGCTCCAATGGCCATCTGTTCTTCTTGCTACGTGCCCCGCCCACTGCCACTTCAGCTTACTAACCCTGTAGGCTATGTCGACCACTTTCGTTCGTCTGCGGATCTCCTCATTTCTGATTCGATCCAGCAGAGAGATTCCGAGCATAGCCCTTTCCATAGCTCGCTGTGCGACCTTGAGCTTTCTTATGAGGCCCATAGTGAGGGTCCACGTCTCGGTGCCATAGGTCATCACGGGCAACACGCACTGATTAAAGACTTTTGTCTTTAAGCACTGAGGTATTTTGGACGAGAAGACGCTGTGTAACTTCCCGAACGCTGCCCAGCCGAGTTGGATTCGATGATTGACCTCCGCCTCGAAGTTTGATCCGTCTAATCGGACCATCTGTCCAAGGTAGACGTACTTGTCTACAACTTCGAGGGTCGAGCCTTCAACTGACACTGGGGAGGGCCTTAGAATATGAGCATTCGCCATAACCTGGGTCTTGTCCATATTCATCTTGAGGCCCACCTGGTGAGAGACTCGGTTGAGGTCGTCGAGCATTGTGTTAAGATCCTCCAGCGGTCCTGCCATGAGCACGATATCGTTGGCAAAACGAAGGTGAGTGATGTATTCGCCATTAACATTAATGCCAAGACCTTTCCATTCCAGTAGCTTAAAGGCATCCTCCATTGCATTGGTGAAGAGCTTCGGGGATATTACATCTCCTTATCTCACTCCCCTCTGCAACAGTATCGCCGCTGTGCTCTGATCTTGTACTCGGACTGACATGGTGGCGTTTTTATACAAACACTTCAGCACTTCGATGTACCGGTAGTCTATATGACACCGCTGGAGAGATTGTAGCACTGCCCATGTCTCGATCGAATCAAAGGCTTTCTCGTAGTCAACAAACGCTAGACATAGTGGCAAGTTATACTCCTGAGTCTTCTGTATGACTTGCCGCAGCGTATGAATGTGGTCTACGGTACTATAACCTTTTCGGAAACCGGCTTGTTCGGGCGGCTGGAAGTCATCAAACCTGCGTTCGAGACGATTCGTGATAACCCTCGAAAACAGCTTAAAAACATGGCTCAGAAGCGAGATGGGTCTGTAGTTCTTAAGAGAGGCTCTGTCACCTTCCTTGAAGAACAAGACTTCTACGCTTCTGTTCCATGCTTCCGGCGTAGTACCTTCGAATAAGACGGAGTTGAAGAGCTTCTGAAGGACTTTAAGTATCGGTGTTCCACCCGCTTTCAGAAGTTCCGAAGTGATTCCGTCTTCTCCTGGTGCCTTGTTATTTTTACGTCTTACGTCTTACGTCTATTGAGCTGCCGATGTGCTTCAGCGTCATTGGTAGACTGCAGCCTCATAGAGCGTCGTTCGGCCATGAGTTTGAGGGTGTGATCGGTGAGCTTCTGTGGTCTATCTCTTCGACGGGGCCTGAAGAATTTGGAGCCCACTGAATGGACAGCTTCAACCAACCTGTTATTTATCTCATCCACTGTACTGCATTCTTCTAGGCAAGAGAAGCGATTCGAAAGTTCGAGTTGAAAGCTCTCGGGGTACTGTATATGGGAAGCTCTAGGTCGGAGCGTAGACCTCATCAGACGGGATCTCTCCAGTTTAACATTAATATTCAATGTGCCTCTAACCATTACATGATCACTTCCGGTTTTCACCCCATGGATCACTGAGACATCATTGAATATCCGTCTATGCGTCGTCATGATGAAGTCAATCTCATTTTTGGTACGACCACCGGGGCCCATCCAGGTCCATTTCCTGTGGGGCGGTTTTTGAAGAAAGAGTTCATCATAAAGAGTCGCTCTTTCTCAAGAAAGTCGGCCAGCCTCCAACCCCTTCGGTTACGCCTCCCATACCCATATTGCCCCACTCTCAGTAGTAATAGTAAATACGTTAATTATAACAAAAAATGAGTAATTTTATTATTTATTACCTTGTGAGTAAATATCTTAACAAAGATATGGAAACTCATAGCCATTTTAGTATTGATGCAATATAGGTGGCAATAAATCTACCACCGAAACCACCGATATTGCACCACCGAAGTTAGAAACATCAAGAAAAAATGAAATTAAACAAAACTCAGTGATGCATTCGTCACGTGAAATGTATGATTGCTGAGGGTACCTAACAACACACAACATACTCGCAAATCGTAATGTTAAAACCAAATATTCATTCATACAGTAACCCACCGTGATTGTAAAATTTCGTACTCCCTCTTAGAAATAAGAAGGTACTTACGTATTAGCGGGAAAACTGGGCAGAATCGGACATGCCATTACTGCGTAAACGCAAGAACATGACTGGAACTCCGCGTGCGTAAGAAGATAGATCGTTTAAATTGACGTGTATACGTTGTATAAGGGTTTAAACAAAACACACCGAAATTGCACTTTAGGCGCGGACGTTCCTTATCGACATTGTCACGATGTCTGCGTTATAATAGAAGTAATGAAAGCAGTAAATATGGTTGCTTCATATATTAATTAACATAATAATCTTAATTTAAGTACTAAATTTGCAATCATAGCGGACTTAAAGAGGTAAATGCGCTTAAAGGTGCATCGCGGACACGCCACCGTTATTGGAATCTAGCATATTTAATTTTTTTTTTAATTTTATGTATAAGAGAAATGTATTTTCAGTAGTGACTTCATATAAGCTAGTGTTCGTATTACATGAAAAAAAATAGAGTGGTCATAGATAAACGTTTTACATAGTGATTTCATGCGAAGAAACTCTAAAAATGCGGTCGGTGAAATTACCCGTAAGCATATTGAACCTGATACATCCGATGGATGTACAACAGTCCCAGGTAAATAACGATATCTGTAACGTTTAAATAACAAAGGGACATCGATACTAACGCATATCCGGGCGAATCGCCACATTCTTCCTTTAAACGCAACCGATAAAAACATTACTACACGCTCTCAATAAATACACATTAATGTCCTGGAGCATTCTGGTTTACATTCCGTGCGGTTTCCAACGAGTTTTATAAAAGCTCCGTTCGGCCGCACGCGCAATTACAAGCGCCTCTTTGCGGTACAATCAATATTTATTCCCTTACGAGACAATACGGGACACACTAGTACATTACTTCACGGGCTCTGGACTACGACCAAGCCATGTTTATGATGCCAGCAATCAATTCACGTCTCTAAATTTCTTTCGTTGCGATTTATGTAAAGGTGGGTGCACATCGGCCGGTCGTAGAGATCGTGTCCATGCATAAATAAATCACCGTGCAATCTTCCAACTTAATGATATTACGATGCATTATCTTTCAGTATTTGAAATCGTTCATTTCGCTTTTCAAATCCATTGGAGAATATCGACATTGACCTGAATGAACCCACGTTGAATAATTGAAAGAATTGCAACTAATTAAATGCGTTCATTTTCAATTAGTACCTAGCAATTAATACAGGGTGTTCAGAGAATAAAAGCAGACCAAGAATGAAATGTGCCGATAAGACAAAATAAAGGCAATCATAAAATAAGCGAGTAAATTTTATGGTGCGGAAAACAATGCGCTTCATTCGAACAATCGAAATCGCCGATGCAATGCAATGGGATGTAGAAGTGAAAGCGCATGCGCTGATATAAGAAAAAGCCTCGCGAGCCAACCAGTTATTACACTAATCGCTGCGATATAATTCCCGAGTCAACTTAAACACAGGTTCCTTGCGGATCGAAATGCAAACATGGCGGTGCTTTGAGCTCAACAGCGCGGGAACGGACGCGTGCGGCCTCACACTGGCGAATTTTCAATCACTCAAGTAGGTTGTCTTCTACTTGTCCTTGTAATTCTCACTACTTGTCCTTGGTGTTTTCTTGTAATTATTTTTTGTTTTGTTTTTGGTGTACAATAAAGAGTAATCTATCTATCTATCTATCTATCTATCTATCTATATTCTATAAAAATAAACAATATAACTTTATTTGTCTATCGATGTCTTATCCTAAGTAATAGTGAACAGAAATAAGCAGAATTCGAGTCCAGATCGTAGAATCTAGAATCGGATGGTAGGATCTTTCTTGGACTTAGTATAGGTAGATAAAGCGGTCGAATACCACATACCAAAATATTGTAATTAACTAGATAAGTTGATACAACTGACAAACAAATTAATTTCATAAGAAACTGTACTGCTTTCGTGCTAAGTAAGTGTTTTTATTTACCTAACCTTTATACTAACTACCATATAAATATATGCTAGCAGATAGCGTTGGCCTGGGTTCCGAATATCCTGGTGGATCCCCAACATCCATAAAAGGTATATTAGACTAATAAGTTGTAAATTACACGTTTAAAATCATTTAGCTATATTCGATGTAGTCAGCCAGGACGTTCCGTCGCACCCGGCCCGTTTCAGTCCATCAAAACGCTGCGCGTCACATGCTTCGTTTTATCGCGTTCGCGCCAAAGTTATCTACCCGTTCCGTTGCGCTCGCGTAACTCTCAAGTACAAAACGGTTGTCCGGTACAATACTTTATATCCCCATAAACGTTTAAGTTGACATCTACCCACATGTATGAATTATAGGTTTCTACTACAAACGGCCAACATATTGCCAGAATAATGAAATCTAATAACTCATCAAACAACAATTTTAGTTCGTATTTAAACACGCATAATGAAACAAGCATTTGGATAAGTTTACTATATAATTGTTCAAGATTGTTTAACTATAAATTATAATTATAATTTATTCGTAACACTTTGTATCTACTGATAAAGATGACGTTTACGATCGTTGTAATATCCAAATATTTAAATGTTAAGGAACTATGAGCATGAGAAGATACGTAACATAATTATTCTATATCTTGATGACTAAATCCTATTTAAAATAGATTCGGCCCTACTTGTCACCGTCACCCGGTGTGAATTTCAATAAAACTCACCTTTACAAGTCGTACATTTCCTTCCATGACTATCTAATAACAATTTATAACGTGGGCCTCGTAATAATCTTATTCTATTTTATGATAAAATTTTGTTAATTATATACAGAGCATAATGTTATTTGATAACATGCTCAAAACAGCCATAAAATTAAAAGCTATTTGACTTAAAAGACTGAATAAATGACTTTAAAAACTAGAAGTTGTACGTACACGTGGACCGTACATATGGACGCCAATTCTGATATTACAAAACTTTCACTAGTTTTTATAGGATGAAAATATATTCTCATCTCATTTTCTGCCATAGACAAAACCATGATTGAATTGAATTATTTTAGTTCTGTCAAAATCATTTGAGATAGATTTATTATAACAGAATTGGCACAATTATCTACCTACCAATCGCATCGCAAGAGGACACTCAATAATATAATAAACATAAATTAGACGACAGTCGCCAACGCCAGTTGATATCTAAATACTTAATTAAATTAAACATAGATTCTACAATTAAGAAAGTCCTGTGTTAATAAAAATGTTAATGGGACGGCAAATGATTATTTATTGGCGTATGGCTACACAGTTATTCAGACTTTGTATGGTATTACAACGACGTCAACTCAACATAGTTAATGTTCTTGACACTTGGCACTTGCAGAGGTTGTAATTTTGTTTTCTGCGCAAGAAAACAAAAGAAAATCAGTTTGAACTCTTTTTTTTTAATTCTTTATTTAAAGGACTCTGTACTGTACAGCCTCCCTGGACAAATGGCAATTCGGTGGTCGTCGTTTCGTAGAATGGAAAAGAATATAATGTTCCATATAAGAGATTGAGACGTGTTTTGACGTTTATAACAGACTAGCTGACCCGTGCAACTTCGTCTGCGTCACCCCGTTTTTGCAACATTTTTCACTTCTGCACCTGTTGGTTGTAGCATGCTATTATATCCGATATAAACCTTTATCTTTAATCACTCTATCTATTACAAAACGCATCAAAATCAAAAGATTTAAGCATATAAAGGGACATAAGGACATAGGAATATAGGGACAAAGAACGCGACTTTATTTTATACTATGTAGTGATGTGAACTAATGTCAATCCCATAAATTGAACATTATATTCTACCAATTCTACGAAACGACGACTAACGAATTAGCACTTGTTTAGAGGTGCTGTACACTTGCAGCTTTAGAAGGGATATTAGTCTAATAGTTTATGTACGTCTAAGGACTAGGTTTAAAAATTGGATAAGTTCTTTTAAGGGCAGTTAATAAAGCGCAAAGTATTTTACGAACGTTTATTCATTAACCTCCCGCAGGGCGGTAGGCCACACAGTGCACAATTGCACTATATGTATTTATAATAGGTATATCACTTGTACACAATACTTGTATTAAATGTCTCATATATAAATTACCGTTTCCATAGCAGACAATTGGCACGATTTTTGTAATTGATTTTGTATCTACTGTAATTGTAATCATTAATATCCGATTCCCTTATTCGGAGTCAGCAATAATAACATAATTTGTAGAATATTCAGTGCATTTGCCTTCTTTTCTTAATTTTATTTCATATTTATCTATCTAAATATAATGTTCTACAGAAATGCTCATTAGATCGGAGTAATTAACCGTTGATTTTGTTTATTAGCCCTTTAACATTGATAATATTTTTAAACAAGCGTTGTCGTGTTGGGGGCCTCGGAATCGGTCCAATAATACCGGTAATTTAATACATCATATAAACATGGTTAAAAGTTCGAACGCAGCATCTAGGCTTCTAGTGGTTTAAATTGCTATTAAAAATAAGTATAAGTGACTTGTAATATGGGTTCTAGAATTCAAATATTTATAGATTTTTAAGTTAAAATAAGTTATAAATGTTAAAGTTAAAACCCAATTTTAGTAAAAACGCGTCTTACCTAGTGTAATCCAGTTTTATTAGATGTCTTCGTTAAAACTAGACATAACGCGTATTTCCTAGTAATTACGAAACGAGTCAGTAAAATTTTATAGGAAACCATTTAAAAACTTTAAAGGAAACACATTTGAAATTTCTTCAAGACTATATAAACTACCTACAATACCCTTAGATTCAAATAAAATCTAGTATCACCATGTACCCATATTATAACGAACACAAATTACTCTGGCTTGTGTAGCTATGAATGAACTAATAAAATATTCCAAAGGTGCATCTCCAAAGGCCACAAACAAAGGCATATTATACCATATAAAGACACTGAGATTTTTACACTAAGTACAGAGAAATGTAATCCATATTCATATTGAGATAAAGTTCCAGTTAGCTCGTATAGAGTAGAACATTTGTCACAATATTTCATAGCGAAGCGCCCTCTCTTCAACCCGCTACATACTAAATAGCCAGCTGAAAACTGAAAGGTTCTCATTGAACCTCGCAATGAAATGCATGCACGTCTGGTTCATTCATTATCTGTTGCATTTGTTTATGAATATTGAACGACAGTGTCTTTACTGACATCCACTGACACCTAACATATAATTTGTTTGGTTTGGTGTACATTATAGAGTTATCTATAACTCTATATGTGAATGTGGTCTAGAGTAAGGAACGCTAGACCATCTCTTCTTCTCGTGTCCGTATTTGTAGCATTCTTTACACGACATCATACCCCCGGAGATCCTTCGTCTTATCTGTATGAAATATCTTCTCTCCCATACCTTTACCCCTTTTGTGAAAATTTTAGGCGGATTTATAACTACTGTACTAACCAATTGAAGTTTTAAAATTTAGTGTGATTTTTGTATCCATATACTCGTAGCATATTATTTGTACCTTTATGTGTTTAACAATATAACATTTTATGCAATTAAGTTTCTTATTAAAATTTCAACAACTGGTGTAACTGCAATACCTAGAAATCGTCAATGGGTTGTGGAGGTTAGGTAGCAGAGGCGTCACGTAAAATATGTATAAGTATACGAATAGATCTTATTGAGACTACCCCAAACCTGTAATTAAGAGGAATAGCCACCTTCTATCCCTCCTCAAACGTAGAGGCCAGGTTGGGGTTGACACAACGGATCTAAGCGGGTCGCAGTGCCCGCGATAGCTCCAGAGCATGCACACCAATAACATAAGATAAGAGGACGCCTAATTAACCCGCTACAAGTGACAGACAAATATATTTTTCACCTGATCCAAGACCTATAAAAAAGTAAAGAGGAATTCCCATACATTCCCATACAGGACGGTGTTTGATGTCACAACTGTCCCGACTGGGGAAGTACCTCCGCTCTACAGAATACTGCGGAATATCTTGTGTTATGTTTCCGGCAGTGAGTAAGCTAGCTAGAGCTCACTGAAGAATTTTTGTGTTGTGAATGGAAAGACCGAAGTCTTAAGTTGATACTGCTATGTGATGAATGTATGCTTTAATCACAATTAGTTGACTAGACCCGGAGATATTACCAAAAGTAGCGAGAACAGATCAGGGGCTCTAGCCAAAATGCATTCGTTCCGAATCTACATTCGTCATCGCTCTGAAAAGGTATGGGAGTGACATTTGTTGTCGGAATCGGATCACATGACATTCGACAAATGTCACTCCCATACATTTTAAGAGCGATGACGAATGTAGATTCGGAACGAATGCATTTTGGCTAGAGCCCCTGAGCCACCATCCACGCGAGTAGAGACACAGTTAGCACTACACATCTTTTATCTTAAGGAGTAATATTTTTTCACAAGGAGTTAGCTTATCTTCTGCTACCATCATAATAAGCCATTCTTAACCAGTGAGTAACAACGTCTTTGGAATCAACTAAAGAGTACCTACCTTTCTATAAATATATCTGTCTTATAGAGTTCTTCCTTTTCATAACATTCCTTTTGCCTCTTTGTAAAAACAACCAATTTGTTTGATACGAATTAGTCATTTATTTTACAAATTATACTTAGTTATCTTCAAAGGTAAAACCCTAATGTAATAGAGTAGGTAACTCGTAAATGAAAACCAAACATATTTACTAATTTGAAGTACTTAAATAATGTTTCTAACAAATATTTTAGTACAAATAAAATTCTACACATCGATAACTAGAGAAACCTGCAGAAACCTCCCACTTAATAACAGCAGTAACGCTTAGTTGTACATACTAAGCACTTATGCCACATTGGTATAGAACTTGTGAAAGTGCTGGAAACTTTCATGAGACTTTGCCATTAACTTAACATCAGGCAAAGTGAAGTCAAATTGACGTGCCATAAAAAACCATTGCTATTTTCCTTTTTCCCATCCATCTCAGCACCTTTTTTTGGTACGCCCTACATGCACCCATTTGCAAATCATAACACTGAAATCAATGGGTACCTGCTATTTAACTTGTTTCGGTCTTTTCAACAGCAGTCGGGTTTTTATTTTTAATCTTTTTTTATATTTATTCATGACGAGGTAGATGTGATATTTTGCATTACGTACGTACTGTAGTTATCAATCGATTATTAAATTACTTACGTCAACGTGCTAGATGCAAAATTCTGTCACGTGTCAGTAGATTCATCGTACTCATAATGATTTCCCAGTAATGATGGTGTTTGTGGGGCCTTAACATTGTGTTTGAACCAATGTTTGAACAGGTTTTTTATACTCGTCATCGTGTGTGACACCCTTAGTGTTGCACACGTTCATAGGCCACGGTGGCCGCTTTCCATCAGGTGGGCCGTGTGCTTGTCTGCCACCTACGTAGTATAAAAAAAAAAAGAAATACTCTATGATGTGTTTGAGCATCTGGTATACCTAACTCTATATCTGGAAAACCACTGAATAGAATTACAAAAAAGCGTACAAAATATGAGCAATGTAAATGTAAATGGTGGGCATAGATACACCTTTGAAAATACAAGTATATTCAAGGTTATGCCACCTGAAACTTAGAGAAGTATAAACATTACTTTTTACCGACTATTTACGATAACTCATTGTCATATAAAATTATTATCAACAATAAACTTTTGCCTAACATCTTTTAAAATTAAAACAATATGTTCTGGATTAAATTAAAACCTGCTTTTCCTGCACACTACTTTTGTCAAATAAAATCATTATTAGGTACCAATATACTCTAGTTTAATTTTGCCACCGCTGCGACGTCATGTCATTCTTTGAGCTTAGAAACACCTAGGGACTCTCAGCTCCATATTTCATTTATATTCAGTTTATCTCATTTATTAAATTAATAAACACCAAATACTATGTTTTAAGCACACCGCGAAAACATATATAAGTATAACCACGCTAAGCTTAACCGGTAAATAGTGTCCTAATCCAGCAAGTTCAACATAACCCGATAGATAACATTACCACATAATAACTGTATAGAACCTAGGTACGTAACATCCAACTATAACTTGCAGTCCAAGCAAAAATTGGCTTTCGTTACGGGACAGCTCGACACAGGTGGCTGGTACCTACCTCACACGGCATCATATTTCGTTCGATTGTATATCGCGATCGAAGCTTTCCGGTCGGAACTGGGCTGCACGCCCATCGTAAGCCATTGTATAATTCACATTAATTGGCCTCAGCCGCAGTCATTTAATATCTCGTAATGCGCTCCACAGAACACAAAAAGGCGCCCGAAATCTCCGAACGATTCAACATCCGCGCATTCAATACGCGCGTACACAAACTGAAATGCGATATTTTCTTAAGCGATTTGTTGGCAATAGCAGATGGGTGTGTCTCGTAACAGGAAATAATTTCGAACTTGTTGCCACTGACTGATCTGTTCGATGTTATTCTCTTTTTGTGAACAAACCACGGGTATTTATTCTTGCGTTTCTTTCATTGAAATGTGACTACTTGATACGTAGTAGTATACCTACCTATGTAGTTTTTATATTGCATGTTCCCCTTATGTCTAGTAGGGGAGTATCGAGTTACGAATATAAACACCAGCTGTTGCTGCGATTGTGTTTTGTGAATTTAAAACATAGACCCCTTACATAGTTGCAAGTGTAACAAAGATTGCAATTTATGTCCTTAAGGACTGAAGATACTCGAGTTTAACTTTTGTTCTATTTTCTGAAAATATCGATTTTAATTCTTGTTTGGCTTTGTAATTCTATAGATAGTTTATCTGCGAAAGAAATAAATACAAAGTAAAAGTTTGTTTCTGTCAAATCTCTAAAACAACATGACTTTTTTTGTGAGCACGAACACACATTTGTATAACGGAACTATCGCTAACTAACTTACCGTTCAGGTAAAGATAACATTTTTTCCAAAGCACGATCCGCGCTTCGTGTCTGAACGGGACAGCGAGGGATTATTATTTTAGTAACATCTGTACGAGTAACTCTAACTAGATACTAATAGATAACCACTGATGTTTTTTATGCGATCCCGCTTTTTAATCTTTTGTGTCGAGTCGTACACCAAATGTGCATTTTATTTATAGGGGTACGTTTGAATACGATATGTATTGGGGTACTCCGGTCGGGTGTAACAATAACATGAATGATAGAGGTCGCACTTGTGACCACTTGTCGCTAATTGAATTTTTTATTAACAGCTACAAACAAGTGCTTGTGATTACGGCACGATTTTGCATTGCTCATCCATATTTGAGCTAAGTACCTACGAGAGGTTAAAACGGATTAGACGCAGATTCAAAAATACTCTTCATTATTATTATTCATAAGAGTCCAAAATGTATTTTGCTCAAGTTATGAGGACAAAGCGGTGGCACTACCTCTATCGATATTGCCCGAATACCTCACAATCTCAGTAATGAGATCATAAAATGAATTGAAGGCCATAGAAATTTAAACTTCCTATTACTTGTAAAAACTTCTTTTCTCTCATTATTAATTTGCACAAGTTCTACTATCCCTGATATTGCACGAGTCCATCCGTCCTCGGGTGTATGGTTTTCCAAAAAGCGGCCCGTAAATTTGTTACCTACCCCGTTAAGCTTCAAATATAGTGAAAAGTGATTAGATGGTAGGTTTACTTTAACTTTTAGTATGTTAGACTATTATTTACGTAATAAAAGCACCTTGAAGGATATAAAAAGTAAAAGTATCGGAAGTGGCAAGACGTGGCGACAGTAAAATGCAAAATAAGACAGACAGACAAACACACGGATATCTTCTTTTGGTATTGTGACCTGATTTTTTTTATAGGTTGGTTTGAGGATAAATTTATAACTGCTGATGCTTAGCAATCTACATTTTATTGTAAAACCACCTACCTGTACCATCTGTCCGTGTAACTTAAGAAAGAACAATCATTATGATTCTTTGTCTTGCAAACTCAAATAATCTGTTTGTATTTCCCCTTTCAATTACTTAAGGGTTGAATTTAACGAACTAAGTTGATATTGTGTCAGTTATCGTAGTCAGTAATATAAGAGCAACATTCTGTTCCCTAATCAGTATATTCAATTCTATCCACTTATTATATTGCGTTTCGCCCCCTAATTTATACCCACATATGCCCAGATTTATCCAAACCAATTTACTTGCCAACCGCATGCTGTATTTAAATTGTATTCGACGGAAAAATTCTACTTTCTATTATAAAATTTGAAAATTAGTAGTAACTAGGATCTTTTTGAAAAAAGAATGGGTTTATGGTTATTTCTAATTCTGAATCTGAATACTAAAATATTTTATTTGTATTCGTCTCCTTGTCTGTTTGTTTGCTATGCACTCAAAAATTGCTGAACAATGTTGACGCGGTTTTTCTGTATTAGAAAGGCCTTAATCAGACTTACAATCTTCCATACTCGTATGTTTAATCTCAATCGGTAGAGCAGAATCGGAGACATGACCAAAAGTCACAGCAAGCTAAAGCAACGCGAGTGGAGGCACGGACGCCTCTCATGTTCCTAATAAATAATTAATCATTACTGTGTATGTATTTATTTTAATTTAGTAGGTAAAGAAACTGCAAACGACAGACCCACCCTATCTCAAGAGCTGCTGTGTTAAAAAAAATACTACTATATTTTCAAATGACTAATAGCGTACAGATGTTTTCATATATCAAAAATAGAATTAGGGGTTTACACGCTTGCCCTTGACCAATGTTAATAATTAAAATTAAAATTTTATCTTTGTCTCATCGCTAGCCACCCAAGTAAGGCCACGGTGTTTTACATAAATAAATAAATTTGTAGAAGCGTTGGAGTCATTAACACATTTGGTATTTTATTTATTGTTACGTCCCCTAGTCTTCGCTGATTCTTATCAGCGATTATCGTAAATGTTACTTCTTAGTATGGTAACTTGCGAATCACTAAAAAAATACATTGATTAGGTAATTAATATGTAACTGACTTGTTACCACATTACATAATGTCTATCAGATAGGTAGTGTTTTATTCAAACTTTATGCTATACATTTTATCGTAGTCTGTGCTATCCATTTGTGAAAAAAAAATCTATAAGTTCTTACTACATACATAATATACATATTATAAAATTGTAAACTAATTGTCATTGTATAGAAACTTATGGCAATATTTAAAAATATATTTTAGCTATGGTAAATTATGTATTCTAAATTTGAATGCTACAATATTTTTTGAAACCCTCTCTCTATCTATCAGTTTTGGAATGTTTGTGATCAATGGATCCAATTGTACGAATGAATGATGAACGTATTTTGTATGTTTTTTTTTATCACAGTCTTTCTAATAATCGACATCCATACAAGTGGTACGTATGTAGTTTATTTATTTTACTGTCGTGTTAACTTCAAGTAGTGATACTGGTCAAACGTTACAAAATTTCTAGACTAAATAGATAACGACAATTTGACAATGCTTACTTACAAAACGGAAACATAACTTTGAAATAACATATGCGTTACATTCTTTTCTTTCAACACTGTCACGGGTGGTTCTCTGGCGAATTAAGTTTTGTAATTCCTTCCTTTGCTGCTACCAATAACAGACAACAGTGAAATATTTATTTAAAAAAACCGCGACTCCGCCCTCCGACGGAAACAGCTGCAACTCTAATTATTACGAACACGGCCTCTTGAGCATTGACTAAGGTATAGATAACTAGTGATATTGTTTATCATGTATAGAAAACTGTTATTAGTACAACAGCTGAATATTGTTACTAATATTTTTAATTAACAGACGTCTAATTAGTTGGTTTAACAAAAATATTAATTAGATGTACTTACTTACTTACTTTTCTCGAGTTATAAATGTTATAACTGTAGTAAATACTTAGTGCTTAATATCTACAAAATATTGTCATTTTATTCTGAAGCATCGTTACTTATAAAAATATAATTTCTTTATTTCATTTAAATTTATACATTTTATACCTACATAGGTACCTTTTATACTATTTATTAGTGATATTTCTATATCGTACCTGAGTGTAGTACATGAAACATTCTAGTTTTACAATTCTTTAAACATTTCGTTAGAAGAAGATATATTGGGTAAGAGGGGTGGGGGGTAACCACGACTCACCATTAGATTAGTCGCATCAGAGAGATACGCTTTCGGATAGCCCGCTATGGGCGGTCACGATTACGGTAATGGAAAAACAATTTGAAAAGTGTACTTATATATTATAGTCGATAGAGACAATATGTATTTAACCACCCACATATTTTATGGTGACATATTAGAATGAAATATAAATATATTGTTTTAAGGCAATGTATGAAGTCATTGTAAGCCCGGAGCGGCACTGGAAATTATAGGGTAGAGAATATATATATAAAAATAAGGTAGCCGAGGTAGCCTAGTGGTATGGGTAATGGACTACTGAGACGAGGTCTCAGGTTCGATCCCAGGTTGACCAATGACTTTTCGATGCTTTTCGAAGTTATGTGTGAATTTATCGCAGGTTTATAAGTGCCCGGTTAATGGCAATAGGCTCGCCACCTATTGGAACACAATCTGGGGCAAGCACCTCTGCGTACCTCTTCGGGGACATAGGCGTGAGTTTATGTATATGTATGATGAAGATCACTAATTGTAAAAGGTAAATGAAAAACGTTAATTAATGTATTTTTCGTGCTGATTCTATATGTTCATAACAACGATCATTATTGCTTTTGTAATAAACGTGTCCGGATACCGATAACATCACAATCTTGACTCAACCAAAAGCTAAAAGTTCGTTTAGGGACATTAACGTTTATAGAATCATAAACCAGAACCAATCTA
Organism: Pelosia muscerda; assembly: GCA_963691645.1. Lineage (NCBI taxonomy): Eukaryota > Metazoa > Arthropoda > Insecta > Lepidoptera > Erebidae > Pelosia > Pelosia muscerda. The sequence continues at coordinate 11,447,039 of OY829113.1, forward strand.
TTGTTTCCAGTCGGCCTAACGCCCGCCGACGACATAACTAATCGAACAATTCCGCTTTTTGTCTCTATAAGGGGACATAATCAATTGTCACTTCGACTACAAATATTTCCCACCTAAGTTCGAAATGTGTAAGATCCATTTAGAACGGGTTTGGAACAGTCCGGATCGTCCGGGACAACAAACGATTGGATATCGTATTGCACGTAGAAAAAAGGTGATGAGTGACTGTTGTTGCAGTGTTGACGCTTGAATAGATGACCCCTGTGTTCGAACCATCAAGCTCTTGATAGCTATCATTTAGTATTGTTTCTATACAACATTACCGTTAAGTTTCATTTAATTTTGTATCCATATAATATTACCGTTAAGTACTTTAATTAATAAACCACAACCAAACTAAAAACCATTAATGAAATTGATATCACATAATACTGTGAATCATTTATTAATAACTATAAAAAATATGACTCCTAAAGCTGCAACTACTTAAGAAAGCTTTATTACTAGCATAGTGAAAATACTTTGTGTAGAATTTATGGTACATCTGCTAGTACGTAGTATGTAACGCAATTCTTACTAATCTTAATAATTAAACAGTGCTAAAAGCGTTAAAGCCACTAGAGTGATAACAGTTATCGGAACACTATATTTTACACCCACAAATTGCGTAATATATAAAACTTAATCGATAATTTTCTTTTTTTTTTATAATATCACGCTTATATCCCCAAAGGGGTAGGCCGAGGTGCTAGCACCCACATTTCGCCAGTTTATATTTAGGTCCCAATGTAATAGGTGGCGAGCCTATTGCCATTAACCGGGCACTTATAAACCTGCGATAGATGCACACAAAACTTCGAAAAGCATCGCAGTCATTGGTGTGAGTCATGGTAAACCTGGGATCGAACCCGAGATATCGTCACAGCAGTCCATTACCCATACCACTAGGCTACCGCGGTCCTTTTGTATTTACTCATGAAATATCAAACTATGACAAAGTTGGTGAGTTGTCTATGTTCACTGAGTTTCGATTGCTCCACTTATTCCACAGCTACTTAACAATGAGGCGACACGTTCGTACTCAAAGTCAATTAAATTGCTGTTTATTCACCACCACTGCGGTCGGCAGATGATTTATAATTTCGCAGCGGGCCATTCTGGGCGAGCGCACTGTCGCGCCGCTTTTTAAATTAAAATCTTACGGGCTCGAGCGTGATCTTATCCGGCTCGATCAATTTAGATAAAATAAATATTTATACATTCGACTTAAGATGAGCGTACAAAGCGGTTCAGTAAATTGATTATGTCAGTGAAGAACTTAAGTTGACGTTGGTCCCTCTTTTATCACCTGTTTCGATTTTAGATACGCATTTATGAAATAGTTGATCTTAGGTCAACTCATATATAATTCTGAATTATTAACATTTTGAGCCGAAAAAAATATTCGTATGGAATAATAAAATTATAATGAGCATATAAGATTACGAATGTTTAGATATGGCTATGACGAACTAAATAAGTACCTAAATATATATTTCAACACTTTGAAAATATGTTCTTGAATGGTGGTGTTGTGTTTTCTAATACCTCTTGTATCATGCATGTTTCACAAGTGTTGAAAACTGTGTTATCTATTATGATACCTAGATTGAAGTATTCAATATGGTAGATAAAATATTAAAAGTCAATTTAGTAGATATAATAATATTTAATTCATACTCTGCGTTCAGAAGCGTAATAAATACGAAAATTTTAATATCCTAACTAAAAATTACATCACAAAAATGATCTATATACATAAACATCTTATAGTTTAGCTATTTACAATTGACTAGGGTACATTTCAGTTCTGCGATACTTTTCACCTATTGTATAATATTTACAAACTCGTATTGATACAATTCTCACTTCACATAAAGACTCATTATAAGTACCTAACATTATCACAAATACTTATCATGCTGGGACTTAAAAAATAATCAGGAACCTTAAAGTACCAGTTGTATGGATTAACTCATACATGTATGCCAAAAGGAATGTATTATTTTACATAACCTCATCTATCTACTACGCACACATCACATTAAAAAATAATGACAATGAAATGCTATTCAAACAGGTACAATATATTTTATATAATACAATTCAATAATAGCTCAAATAGTACTCATAGTACATACCATATTTAAAAACAAGATTTTTATCATCAATCATCATACAAGATCAACTTCTGTATCTTTCTCTATTCAACAACTAATACCCAGGTAGTTACAAAATTCTTTTTCCTCTTCTATCATTTCACATGTAGTGTAATTAAAGCGGAAAGCGCCAATAATCATTCTTTAGGTATCAAGCAGATATAAATAAGGCGATTTCTAATTACAATTGAACTTTACACTGACAAAGCCATGCTTACATACCGGACAGTGATTCCGTTATACATCAGTAAATTTAGTTTTACACTTTACATATAGTTTACAATTATACATATTTACAATTTTATAGTTATACAAAATAAGTCTTTCTAGGATGCGTTGTGTTCGACATAGGAATTTGTTGAGCAGGTCTTAGTGGACGTTCCTCACACTGATGTGTGTCAATAGATACATAGCTGTGGTGATGAGGTAAACGATCTTCAAGCCTGCCCTCGCTACTCGCCACCGAACAAGTTTCGTCCTCCGTACTACGCGCAGATACCTCTGCACTTGCGCTGGTAGAATGCATTGGGCTTGACATCATCAAACCAGGTGGATTCATACCATACTTATACCACGGGTCGTGAGACGTTGGAGGCGCAGTATACCTCATATTACTATGCCGACCAAACGCCTCCCTGTTAGCGCATTTTAAGTTATTAGCAGTATGAAGCGTCCGATTGGGCAGTGTCACGTCCACATCCGGTAACCGAAAATTTAGCTTTTCCCAACAGTTCCTCTCTCCCCACACAATCACAGTACACGTTTTAAGTAACACTTTTAAGTCAGGATCAATGTTTATAGCACTAAGATCAGTCGTTACAAGAAATATGATCTTTTGACGTCTATGCCTAACATTCACTGAATTAATCGCACTTTGTATAGCCGCATTTGACTCCCCTGCGTACCATTCTTGTTGCAAAAAAGTTATAGATAACACTATCACGAGTCTTTTAGAGCTTTCTGAAGCACTCACTAAACTGTCACCGGATCGCCTTTCTATCAACGGCAGATCTCTATGTTGTAAACACAAGGTATGTCCAATATTTTCTAATTCAGAGCTCACTGCACGAGTCACGAAGTCTTCGTCTCGTGGATTGTACACAAAAAAAGCGTCAAAACGTTTATTTTTGTTGTCGTTCATATCTTTAGGTGTAGAACTGAACACTCTCACACCGTATCTTGAATGCATCCATAATTTAAAATCTTCCCGGAACATGAACAGCAAAGCGCACATTAGTAAGAGAATGATTACTATTATCAGCACTGCAGCGATATATGGAATGTAATTTTCAACACCGTCATTCGATTCAATGAATAATCGCTTTAACGTTTCGGTACCGGTCTGCTCAGTAGTGATTTCTGTTTTACAATCCTTTGCTACTGTTGCGATAGTTTTATTCACAGCTTGACCATTAGCAAAGTAGCACATCATACTTTCTGTATCTTTGGACTTTTTTATCAACCACTGATTCAACTGATTTACGTCTTTACAATCACAAATCCATTTATTGCCATCCACTGAGACGCGGGTACGAGGATCAGCATCTGTAATGACTCTCCATGGCATGTAATCAACATAACCGTTATTGGCAAGGTCCAAGAACTCCAGAGAGGGTAGATAATTAAACGTGTCATTTTCCACTACCTTAATTTTATTATTACTTAAATATAGTTCATTCAAATTAGGTAACCTCGTGAACTGAGTATTCTTTAACACTTCTAGACTATTGTTTTCTAAATGGAGAATTCTCAATGACTCAATACCGTTTAATGTTCTATTTTGTATTGTATTGATATTGCTGTTATTGAGATACAAAACTTGTAACTTTTTTTTGCCTATGAAAACGTGATTTCCCAACTCTTTGAAGTCGTTTCCATCTAAGTATATTTCGGTCGCGTCCATTGGTATTCTCTCAGGTACGTGATCGTAGTCAGCATTTGAACAATCAACCACGTTAGTAGTGGTCCAGGTTTGATCGTGATAACACGAACATTTATCTGGACAAGTCATCTTACAATCACAAGCATCAAAGTCACAACAATGGCACACTGCGAAACAATGCGATTCATACTCGCATAAAAATTCTGAAGATCTAACTTCTAGTAATAGCATATTCGATCTAGTTCGTGAATGGGTTAAAGAGCACCTTACACTTTCTAAATCCATTACTCTCGGCCGCTGCCTTGGTTCAATTAATTGGTTAATTGTCTGCAACCATTCCATTGTACAATCACATACAAATGGATTTTCACTAATATAAAACTCAGGTAAATCTTTATCTTCCGGCACTGTTGATATTGCGAAGGCGCCAACTTCTAATGTACTTATTTTATTTTCGTACAATATAACTTTATTTAGATTATATTTTTGCAAAAATGTTCCTGGGCTTATTTTTTCTATATTGTTATTATTTAGAACAACGGTTTCAATACTACTAGGGAAGGATAATTCATCAATGTATCGCAATTTATTATAGCTGACGTCGAGCATTTTTACAGAGCATGATTCTTTTAGTCCGTACGTATCCTCAAGTTTTTCAATTTTGTTTTCATGCATATCTAACCATTCAAGATTCGTTGGTATATGACTGTAATCAAACCAGAGTAGCTCATTGTTTGAAACATTCAACCAAACAAGGGGTTGGGTGTTCGTAAATATGCCCTTCAAGTCCACGAGTTTGTTATCATCAAGTCCAATTGCTTTTAACTGTTGATTAGGGGCAAAAGCTCCATCATCTATTTGATCTATGTTGTTTGAAGCCAAGTTCAGTATTTGTAGCGATGGCAAAGCAGCAAACGTGTCTTTGGATATCTTCTCAATCTTATTTCCAACAAGACGTAAACCATACAGATCATCGAGTCCTTCGAATTGAGTAATTGTTACCTTAGTTATTCTATTCATTCCTAAATCCAACGACTTCAAAAATCTAAGCGTTTTGATAGCTTCTGGTACTTCTGATAACTGGTTTCCACTAAGACCTAGGTCATGAAGCTTAGTGATATTTTCAAAGGAGCGCAAATCAACCTTTGTTATTCGGTTTCCATCAAGGAATAGCTGATTCAACACGTACAGGTTAGAAAAGTGTCCACTGTCCACTTCCACAATATTGTTATGTGCCAGTGAAAGCGAATGTAGGTTTTTCAAATTAGTAAAAGCACCGTCGGCTACGCGCGCTATGTTATTGTGTTCTAAACTTAGAAATTGTAGACTATTTAAATCTTGAAATAACAGAGTATCTATTTTGGTAATCCTGTTGTAAGATAAATTTAATACTATTAGACGAACTAATCCGGAAAATGTGTCTCTATTGACCCACTCACTCGTTAGCTCATTTACTGATAAATCTAATATTTGTAACTGATCTAATCCTTCCAATAATCCAGGAGCAAGCACACTTAAGGAATTGTTGTTCAAATATATTTGTTTGATATCTCTTGAGGACTGGAACATCTCAGGTGGTAGAGCAGTCAAAGCATTGGTTGATAAATTCAAAATTTGCATATCACTCAGACCGACAAAAGCACGGTCTGCTACAGATGATATTCTGTTATTTTGTAAAAATAACTTCTGAAGAGCACGTAAACTAGACAATCCATTATCAGGTAGAGCCCTTATTTCGTTGTATGACATATCTAATGTTTCTAACACAGCATTGCAAGATTTTCCGGGTGCAGTTGGGCCATTGCCCCAATCAGAGAATCCCAAGTTCGATATATCTTGCAGTCTATTTCGTGTTACATTCAGCTCTTTTAAATTAAATAGAAGACAGAATATCTCCGGTGGTAGGTTCCAAATGTTATTGTCAGCTAAATCTAAATTACGCAGATCAGTGAGACCCCGGAACGAATCCCTGTGAAATTCCATCGACATGGCAGACCAATCCGTGTTATGAGTTCGAATAGTAAGTCGCCGCAAGCCACTAAGCGGTGACAGAACCGCAGAAGGTACATATCGTATCTTACAAGATTCTATCCTGACTTCTCGTAAGTTGCGAAACCGGGATAGTAGTTCAGTTCCCTCTTCTTTGATTCTGCCAAAATCAAGTGAACTCTCAAAAAACAGTACATCAGTACAATGTAGATCTAGTACGGTGATATGTTCTGCTTGTGAACTGCTGAGACCTTTAAGTAGCTCTGTGGCACCAGCTGCGGTCCTTAGTGAGCAAGCCAGTTGAACGCGAGTAGATTCACTAGCATCACCCGACACTCGCTGCCACTCGCACTCCTGAGGGGCCTCTGTAACGCGACTTGTAAGTGAAGCTGCACTGGCACCCAAGTACATCCAACTCCAAACAGCACACCACACAGTCAACAATTCCATCGATAACATTTCGAATAACTCACTTCTAACTGTCACTTTATTTAAATTGTCACCATTGACCCGATATTATCACACATATCGCTACATTAGTCCGGACGCGCTCAGAAAACTTTACGAATTTCCCGTCAAACTTGTTTCGAAATGCGACACATAACGGCTCGACTGCGTCAAGCTCAGACACAATAACAGCCTCTCTCGAAGACTCGTAAGAAGCGACTGAGTTCTGTAGCGAAGTAAGTTGAGCGACCGGCTGGCGGGCACGCTCCCCGCACATGCTCGCTCCTCCCCTGAAAGAGACGTCCGATAACTTTGTCTCACTTCGTTACAAAAGTTCACAGCAACAAGTTGCTCGCCACGAGATTGGCATATGAACAGAAGCGCGCTTCGCGAGCTTTTATAAACATGGCCGTGCTGGCCGTGCTCACTTTGTTTGTTTTGGCTAATCATAAAATTTCAATAGAGTACGGACGCTAAACCTTACTTAGAAAAAATGTAATTGTAGAGTGGGATTATATTTTAATATTGAACCTAGAACCTCGTTGTACAACGAAATTAGTGTAACTTTTCTACTTAATAAATCTTATCTTATCATCTATTGGGGTAACACGTGGCCCGCCCGCCCCCAAGTCTGCCCCGGAAGAACCAGCCTGCTCTTTGCCTGTTCTCCACTGTACCTAATTTTGGAAGACGTCCAGGCCAGTTTTTTCCAGGCCGGGCAAAAATAACTCAGGCTAGTATGAGCTCGATTCTTCCTGCACCGCGACTACCTCGCATTACAGATTACCCCCAGGTTCTTGAGTTACCATCTGAGTGCTATCACTGTGATGCGAGCAAGGATTTGTGGCTGCACACGGTGACCAGTCCATTATGGGATGGGAGATGTCAAGGCGGATTGTCGAAGAAACAGCACTTGAGGGGGTCATCTTGAAACCGCCAACTCCGGCTGCCGGAGTTGCGATGAATATATGTTTGGCAATCTCACACCCTGATGATCTAAGTACAAGTTGTATAATGTCAGTGTATTTTTTAATTCTATTTTTTGATTCTATTTTAGCTGATGCCCGCGGCTTCACCTGCATGAAATTCTGGCCCTGCACCCCTGACTCATCGGTTTTATAAACATATTCCGTGAAAAATAATTTACAAACCACGGAACAGAAAATGTTTTCCGTGTTACAAACATACGTTAAAAGAAATTACCATCGTGATCGGAATTGGTCGAGCTGTTCTCGATTTTTACGCTTTGTAATATCCATCTGGATAGCTGTTCATGTTTCATCCGTTTTATTTTATTTTTTACACAATTCCGTGGAACTTAAGGAACATAATTATGGAAATAATAGCAGAATCGATTTTACCGTGCTCAAGTTTTGCGCTTAGAAGCCTCACTCCCCTCTACCACCTAAGACAAATAAAGACTAAAAAAATAAGATAGACGGAATAATATTAAAGTGCACTGATATAGTAAGTTGTACAAATACCATTTCGCCCGCACTCTTTGTCTTGACCACGATTTAGTAACACCCATTTTTGAATAGATAAAAAAACGTAAAACAAAAATAGGTGCTAATAGACATGCTTCTTTTCACATGCCCACTGATAATGTTGCATCCATTCTTACCGTTTCCCCTTGTTCTAGATACGAAATCTTACCTGAGCGTCATGAAGCATTGGCGATAATGTTATCTTATCTGACTTGTCATGTTGTGAATGGTTGTGACTGATGACATCATAAGTAAAACGTTCAGCGTAATGAGTTTACTCTAAAAAAATCTCTTTAAACCCTTCCTACACCAGATAGATGCTTATCAGAAGATGTCTGTGTGGAGTGAGTCATTCTTGAATCTGCACTCAGAAACAAAATAATACTTGCATGTAAAGATTTATGCTTCTACTTTTACATACCGATTTGAAAAGGAACAAGTAAATCCATGTGCAAAATACAAAGTGGTATAGGTAAATCAATAAATTGTTAGTAGATACCTACTTACAGAGGTACTTGGTCGGGGATCTGCGAACGGCAGCGCCTTTCTCCCGCAAGGGTAAACTGCTGCCTTGGGCCAATACGCTGAGGCTTATTTGCACGTAACCCTCTGACTTCCAAGATGGGGACACCGTATTACCCATACTTGAGGGGGCCATGTCACAGCCGAAGATGGGTCAGGATTAAACTTGAATTGTCTTATTTTATCACCTTATAAGACCCATGACAGTATGCGACTTCGAGCACTAGAAAAATTCCGAAATTCTATATTGGTTACAACCACGGGACAGGATAAATAAATAAGTATTTACCTAGTTTCTTTTTTTACCTATGGTAAGGCATTTTCTGGTCTGTGGGCACAATAAATAATTCCTTACGAGTATTTTGTTTGCTTTGGTCACTTAATTTTTTAAATTTTTTATATATAACTAGCTGACCTGCGCAACTTCGTCTGCGTCACCCCGTTCTTGCAACATTTTTCATTCCTGCTCCGCACCTGTTGGTCGTAGCATGATGTTATATACATATAAACCTTCCTCTTTAACCATTCTATCTATTAAAAAACCGCATAAAAATCCGTTGCGTAGTAGTAGTAGTAAGATTTAAGCATACAAGGGACATAAGGTCATAAAAAATAGGGATAGGGAACGCGACTTTATTTTATACTATGTAGTGATTATAAAAGTGAGTCGGAATCACCTAGGTCATGTGTACTTGCAGTAAGTCAATTAAAATCATACTTAAAAAGATTGTATTATTTTTTTAAACATGTCGTTTACCAAATAATTGCAATATTGTCACCATGAGATCCATTGATTTGTAATTATTATGCCCACTCTACCTACTTACCAATGTTCAAATTTGAAGTTCGATTTTTACCAAATTGAATTTGAAAATCGGCTCATAATCATCTCATAAAACATTGTCTAACTTATTTTTATACCAAAGTCTAATACAGAATGTATTGAATAACATATGAAAATATTGAAACGTGCAGCAGCCCTCTGTCAGGAAGTTGTAAATCACAACAGTTCTACCAAATCCGCAACCGATCTCTACCGATGCAGCGATGCATGTACGAGAAGTACCAGGTCCACGGAAACAAATTAACTCCTCTGCAGCACGTCCATAATTTAACTAATCAGTAGGTACCTACTGTTGACGAATTAGTCATTTCTTGCAACCTTTATTTGATGCACTCGTTAACAAAAACTCAAATGGTCGGTTGGTAACTTAAAGGTACGTAACTTATAACAACTGTTTTTCTACTATTACCGCACCCCGATGGTAAATGATGACTACAAATGCAACCCTCGCAATTTGGAATTATCAGACCTGACAAGAACGCGATGCAAAGTAAATAATCGTTTTGTTTCTTTGACTAGCATAAAAAAGTGTTATTATTTTTTATCATTTTCTGAATGGCTGGATACTTGAGGAAGTATTCATACTTACCTACCTATAATGTAGGAGATTATTAGATAGAATCAGGTGGCAAAACCTTTTGGGATATCCTTGAAGCGAAAATACAGCTTCCACTGTTTCTAGTAGATAAATCAGAGAGAAACGGAAAACACGTTAATTTTTAATGAATAAATAATAATGAATCATAAAATGAACATGTGATTTTGATCACCATAACTAACCACATTACAAGTCAAATCGATTCCCGGCAACTGTTCCCTACGGTGTCTGGGTTCTATTATCTGTCAATAAATAGGGTGCATTGTGCGATTTTGCAAAAAACGCATAAATCGAATCGATCTTCGTAGCTGTCTGCTATTCATTTTGTTACTATGTTTCCAGGGATCTAATGGCCAGACTCCCCAAAGACCCATACGTATATGGTGGTAGTAAATGTCAAAATATTTTGTATCAGTTGTGCTAATGGTTTGTAAAGTCCGCATTAAGGTTTTATTGTTGTGGCTTTATTCTCAAACTGTGACCAAATGTCGGTATTTATAGTAAATTGCGTTCCATCTTTTTGTTAAGAGGTAGGTACTATCTAACAAATATAAATAAAAGGTTTAGATATAATTATCAAAATCATAATATAGCATAGTGGCCCGAAACAAATTCTAAACTTTTTACTTGTGATCTCAAATGGCCTATATAAAATTTGGTTTAAGAATAAAATATAGAGCAAATAATACCATCTTGAATTCACAGATAAACCTTCTTGAAATTACCTTATGCAAGATGCAAGGCATATTACATACCTTAGGTGATTTAATTTTAATTATATCATCCAAGTGGCAAGGACGAGCACACTGTCACTGCTCACCCGAAGGGATGTGGTTACTATGGCATATGGACGTGTACAACACCAAGGGCATCATATTCGTGCCGTCGACCGGGCCCTACAAGAACTTCCAATTGCCCCACAGAATCACAGAAATTTTAAGGTTTTTATTATTTGTAATTATTTTTATATCTATTTTTATATTTTGCAATTTATGATACAAGGTAATTTCTTAAGTTTAAGATATCAATATTCCTCAATAATCGCAGTATTGTCTACTCTACGTTAATTGACCGAATTCGCAACCAACGACTACAGAAATTTATATCCCAAATTAAATGAGAAACGAACCAAAGAAAAAATTCGATGAGGATTCGAGAGTTATCTCGGCATACTTGACAAAATCCAACGAATGAATGTAATGTCATTATGATTAGCATTATTTTGCGGGAAGGGTCGCATATTCCGGTTTACTGGATAAAGCAAAATTCATCGACACAAAGGGAGTTTTTAATGTGCTTTTTAAATCTCACCAAACATCTGTGATCCGAGTTGTGTTGGGACTATAGCGGTTTTAATCGCATTTGTTACGGCATACATCATTGATAGTTGAATAGTTTGTTTGAATATTTAGGTGATAGAGCTCGAATGAATAGGTACATTGGTTCAGTTAAGCGGGGTTCCGTACCTATAGGACAGTCCATACGTTCTCTTTGGTGCTCTCGTTATTTAAACTATTAACATACCATGAATTATTTACCTATTATTCCAGTTTTGTATCAATTTCACATACATAGCTAGCTAGTAACAGTTGTTTGCCTTTTGGAAGAAGACCAAACTGATATTGATATCAATCACATTGAAACATAAAATGCGGAACTCTAAGTTTTTAATACAAAGTGACAGAAATAATAATTTATATGGGGATTTCATAAAATAATTATAGATGTGGTCTGTAAACAGTAAGCTGTTGCATGTTTTATTTTCTAACGTATTTTATAGGTCTGGTTAATCCGGTTACGTTTGTCACGGGACATTTAGTAATAGGCCAACGTTACTAAATATGGGTCTTTATGTTTTACGGTGACATTAATCACTAAACTGAAGTGATTTATTTATTCTCAAATATTCGTATCCGTTTACAGTTTGAACTAAAGTTTACTATAACACACGTTCTTCAAATTTCAGATCAACGAAGACCACTGTATGTTGTATGAGTTTTATGAGTTTTACAAGTAACAATTCAACAAAAGCTTCTAAATATACTTTAAGTACTTACCCACATAGGTACTTCACTACATAGTATAAAACAAAGTCGCTTTCCTTGTCCCTATATCCCATATATGTATATGTATGCTTAAATTTATAAAACTACGCAACGGATTTTAATGCGGTTTTTTACGGTTTAAATAGACGGTTATTTAAACGGTTAATTAAACGGTTTTAATAGATAGAGTGATTGAAGAGGAAGGTTTATATGTATATAACATCATGCTACATCAAACAGGTGTAGAGCAGAAGTGTAATATGTTGACGGGGTGACGCGGCAAACGAATTTGCGCGGGTCAGCTAGTATAGGATAAGGCCTTCGTTTTTAAAAGTGACCTGAAATTCAAACCACGGCTTAGGAAGGCGGAAGCCTCATCGCTAATAGTCATAAAAATATAGACCTACTCGGTAACCATAAGCGTATAAAATGGGGAGCATAATTAAAACTAAAATCGAAATATCCACCACGCTACACGAGTGTGCATCCCAACGTGTGTCAGTGACCGCTCCTGAATGGGCCCTAATTTTTTTCAGGCCTTCGATTTGTGGGTTCTTGCTTTGTGATACAAAATTAATGATTTTTGGTCTGTGCTTCGCAGCGTCAGCGGGTACAATGGAGGTAGTGACAAAGGTGTCCCGCTGTCCACGATATTGACGGAAGGCCGCGCGGCCGAAGCTACCTACGCTCCTGGCTGCCCTACCGACCTTTTGTCTGCAAGAATTTTAGACTCGTCATGTACCAAAATAGAAGCTCGTGAGAATATCAAAATAATTATTTTATTATTCAAGAGATGATGAAGTTATTTTTATTGGAATGTAAAAAGTAAATAGGTACTACCGAACGCGATTACGAAATAAATAGAAGATCTAAAGTACCTACCTTCATGTATAATATTTTTTAGTTATTAAATTATGCTGACTGCAAAAATAAAGTCACGATAGCCTATGAGCATAAAAGCTAAACGGCGTGGTACGTATTTCAGTACCTAAGGTGAATAACAAAGGTCACTTTGTTAAATTTTGTTTTACAAATCCTAAACCTGACCTTCTTAGACTCTATTCATAAAATGTATTGCTGCAATAAATTACGTCATTCGTTTCGTATAACAGACTAAACATCTAACAACACTTTTGTGCGACCAATACGCACCCAAACAAGAAGGGTGGTCTACTTTTGTAGCCACGTATTTAACCCAAATACAGTGCATTATAAACAGGGATCATTGTGGACACCCCAACCTCGAACATTCTCGCCTCTAATTTATAGCAATTCGATGTAATTTCATTAGCACCAAACTGTTTATAAATATATTTGACCGCCATATCAATTCTATTGATGACAGTGTCTGTTGTTACGACCAATAAATTTTAGGATTATCTTGTCCGTATGCCGTGATTAGGTATCTACCTACCGTTAGAGGGAAAGTTGGCAATTAAATCGCGTAAGCCGAGTTAATAGCTGATGTACAATGACATGAATGTAAAATGATAAATTGCAATTGGCAAATAAAACTCATGATGTCGTAAATACGTGTAACGACACCGAATTCATTTATTTTATCATCTAATAGGTAATATTTCTAATTATTATATTAAACCTTACGTGATATTATGTTTAGATTGGAAAAGTGAATGCTTCGGCTGGATTCGAACCCCCAATCTTTCCTTTACAGGAATGTCACCGTTTAATATTATTTAAGTAGGTACCTACTCTGACTTACAAACAAGAAAAATATATTATATATGTTTTTTCAATATTCTTCGATATTCCACTCAACGCTATCCACACCCGAATTAAGGATAACTTAAGTAACTGACGTGTAGCTTATGTTATGGATTCTAGAATATATACATACATACATACATATATTGTAGGTACTTAGATACGTTTGCTTTTGTAAATAAACGCATATTAAACATAGAAACAACCAGATCATGCAAATAGACATATTCATGCATGCAAATATTTATACTGAGCGGGATCGAACCCGTAACCTACGACGACGTAGTTGTTTCTCTACCGCTACAGACTCCACAGTGGACGTCATTTATTCGTTACGCTGTGAGTTTATTTCAATCAATCAAAATCTATTGCATTCCACTGCACTGCTAGACATAGGCGTTTTAAAATGTATGCCATTGTGAATTTATTCAGGTTCTACTTATTATTTTGTATTATTTAGTAAATTGTTAGATAATGAACCAAAAAATATTATTATCACAACATGTTGCTATTCAAATAGGAACAGGCGTTTTATACTTTTTTAAATAAATTCTTGACCAAATCCGCATGTAACTGTAAACAATTCCCGTAATTCATTCGGAATTCGTTTTGCGTGTAACAGAGATATACTGAAATGACCAATCACGAACGTGCGCGGACTATAATATTGAACTGTGATGTTTACCTCAACGCGGCCATTGTTGTCACACCGACAATGTCTTTACTAACAATATATTACGTGGTTTTCTAGTTCTTACCTCATAAAGGTAATCACTATTACTATTTTTGTATGTCACCGTATTGCAGAACAGGTATATTATAATATAACAGTTTGATTACACGGTAGGCACAGCGACCGTGTACCAAGTAATTGTAGGTACCGTCTCAACAAATGTACCTAAAGGCATTAGCAAATTATGTACTATTACAAATTATATCGCATTAGGTAATGACATCATAATATGTAATTCAAGATTAATAATAATTAGATAATGACGCACAATAAAATATTGAATAATAATGTGATGAAATTTTGAAGCATTTAGGATGGTATCTATTCAAATTTAGATTGAAAAAAGTAAATGCTCAGATGGGAATTGAACCCGCGACCAATCCCTTACTTGGCCAACTGCGACGTGCACCATGTCTAAAACATCCGAAATTATCCTTTACGTCTAGTCTTAGTGGACGACGTTACCGTGGAAGTCTGCCTCTTGTGAACCTATGAGCGCGTGTAGCCTGCCAATCGCAATGCTGAATTCTTTGGATACCTTTACATTACGAATTCGATAGTGTTTATTGTAAAGGGCACAGGACTGTTAGTCCCTCACCTCACGGCTCTGACGACTTCTTGCGGCACGTGGGCAACTAAAATGTCTTGGACCCTTTTAAATCTATAATTATACCACAACAAGGTACCATCTATCCGTTACCAGTTAAAGGGGCAGACGCGAGTACTCTACAAATTTCAGAGCTTTGAAAACTTATGTTCGCAAAAGAATTACGGTGTAAGCGTTCACCAGTTCCAATTTTCGATAGGATACTTACATTTGCTCCGAAATCGACTATTTTTATGTCCATTAGTTTAATGTGGTTTCTTTTAGATGTTAGAAAAGCATGTTCGTAGTTACCTAATGGTCTTTTTGGTAAAATGTTCAATGGTGTGTCTATTTCAGTACAGTATAGCTTGAATTGCACGAATAGAGTTTCTCCAAATAGGTAAAGACTTTTAGATTGATTTTTAAGGATTCAAAACGATGTACAATTATATTTATTTCATCCACATTATAAGTGAAAGGTAATACAAAAAAAATACAAAGGAACAAAATGTCTAAATTATTAGGTGTCCTAAAATCAGTACATGAGTAGCAAGTTGAGTGAACAGTTCATTTCCAGGATTGTTTATCATCCAAATAATCTTGGATTTTAAATTTATTTCTAGGTAATTCCCGAATTTCATTGGAGAGCTTCTTAAAAAATCTATTCTTATGAAATTATCAACTGTTGTACCTATTAGTGTTATTATTTTATCGATACTCTTCAGAAGCTTTCTGATGCCTTTCAACCCAGCAATATGTTTTAAAGATTCATTGTCACGGTCTCCCTGTCAGTAGATATTGTCTTGAAATGTACATTTCCCTTTTGATTAATAGTTTCATTTTAATCGTGAAAATAACGACGAGTTTTCGTTGATATTGATTTTCCCATTGACTCTACCTACTTCCGCAAAGCTCCCACTAAATGTTCCTACCTAAATATACCTTCTGACGTTCCTCTGTGTTACTTTGAATTTTTGAAACTTCTAATTATATTTCTTTTCGCCACGACAAAATATTTTAACGAAGTTTTACAAATTTGTTCAACTAGGTACAATATGGTAAAGGTAACAAAAGCGATGGATATAGATAATAAGACATTGAACATTAAAATTCAACAGAATTAGCCTGATATCATAATTACTTAGTGTCGTAAACTAATATTGATAATTTAGTTACCTATTATATATCTGTGCTATCAATGTCCCACTAATTATTATTTATATCGACTGGAACAATATAATGTAGAGCAAGCACCTAATTATTATCAATGAGCCAGGTTATTCTTGTTCTGTCTCTCGTGAGTTATCATCAATTTTAAACCCAAAAAAGTATTAGGATATCTTAACCAAAAGGGTAATTAATTCTTCAACGTTAGTTTCAATATTCGACACAGACTGAAATTACATTGCTTCTAAATGCGGTTTGCATATGCGGTATTACTGGTCCAAGATCCCAGAGGAATAAGACATTACTTATTTTCACACGGATGAAACCTGAAGTTTTCAGTAGCGTCTCGTGTGCCTTCAGGTTTCATCCGTGTGAAAATAAGTAATGTCTGATTCCTCTGGGATCTCACTCTATACGAAGTTATGACGTTATAATCTATGGTCTACATTTTTTTGTATCAGTAGAACATAATTAGGACAAGTAATTTTGACACAAATTAATATTAGGTGAGGGCTTTTTCTAGAAGAAACTCTACTTCATTATCGAGCTGCATCGAATCTAAGCATCAAGGATTATTAAAATAATTGTAATAAGATTGTAATAAGTAGTATTTAAATGATTTAAAAAGAAATAAATAGTAAAAGTAAATAAATGAATAACAAAAAAAAATAGTAAGAGTGTAGGTACAGCTCTACCAAGATCGCAGAGGCTTACCTCTTAGGGGTGAGCCAGCAATCTGCTTATGATCGAGTTGTGCCGATTTGAATCCAGGCCTTTACACTTAACTGGCGTGAACCCACTCCTAACACAAGTAATTTAGTTTAATTAGAGAATTTTTATGCTACTTAGGTGGCAGACAGGCACGCGGCCCACCTGATGGAAAGTTACCGTGGCATATGGACGTTTGCAACACCAGGGGCTTTACATTCGGGCTGGCGACCATAAAGAGAAAAAGTGGGAAGGGGAAGGAAAGAGGGCTAAGAGAGTCTGTGTGCTATCAATCCAGAATACAAAGAAGGGTTTCTCGGCGGAGGTACTTCCCCAGTCCGACTGCTCAATTGGGTTGGGAGCTACCGTTATGTCCTACCTGTTGTATTTTATTAAATGATTCTGCGTATATTTTGACGCCATAGTGATTTTATTCCAATTTACACAGAAGAATAAATATTTTAGACATAATAATTAGTTAGGTACTCAGTCACGATCTCTAGTTGTTTTATGAACCATTAAAGTTAACAATAATCGCCTGTAAGTGACGTGAAAGTGGACATCTTTATGTTTATATATTATGTCGTTAAGATTAAAGTGTTACTAGGTTGTGGACGCAGGCCCGCTGTCAGGTGGGGCTGTTCACTTTAGAGTACCTATCTCTGGACGCATTACCATAACTCACCACCATCGTGGTTGTGGTGCATTCTTGAGCTGTATCAGTAACCCATCAGTTCCGAAACTGTCCGAAAGAAAGCTCCTACAAAAGAGTTACAGCGATGTCGACCATTATTTCTCTGATATGTGATGCATATCGATTAAATCACAAGTGAACACGATAAAATTGTCAATCATTTTTTAGGAATTGGTAAACTCTTTTTGTCATGTGTCCCTTTGACCAGTAAATAATAGTTATTTGTGCAACAAGAGAGCAAAACTGTTTTTTGCTGCGAGTGTTGATTTTGAATCCTGAGCAAGCGAGGGATTCTAGGATTGAATCACGAGCGTAGCGAGTGATTCTAATGTAGAATCCTGAGCGTAGTGAGGGATTCAAATGCACGAGATGCAAATAATTTTGCTCTCGTGTGGCACACATTACTTTTCACTTCAGCAGCGAGAACACATAATAAATATTACTTAGAAGATAATGCAATACTTATTAACAGAACAGAACACCTATTATTAATTAAAATAATGCTGAAAATTTTAAAAGTTAATAATTAATATAATTACTTATTGCTGTTCTAAAAGTTGAATTTTATACCCGTTATTTTTAAGGTGTGTTCAGAAACAGCGTACGTGACATTTTATTTTTCAAATGTTGATAATAGTAATCATTATAAATACTTATGCATTAGGTACTTATTTTGGTATTCAATAACATTACATAATTATTAAATAATTTAAATAAAATATGTACATGGTTACATATTCTTTTACAAATATCTTTCAAATTTAGAATTTCGAAATAGGACCTTTGACGTGCCATAAATTAAAAAAAAAACCTTCCAAATACTTGTGTTTGTCACTCGAACTTTTTTATGGACGGCCAAGAGACAGAGTGCAGTGTATGTAGTTCGAAAGTTATTCGCGGAACAATTCTTTTTGAATCTATGGTTGGCACTCTTTATTGAAAATTAAAAAAATAATAATTAAAAAGCTACTTTGTCTCACTGAGTGAGCAAAATCGCATTTTGCACACTGTTTTTACGCAGCAAAACTCACTTGTTTGAGCTGCTGTGGTGAAAAATATTTATTTTAAATAGTTCATACTTGAAGAGGTCAACTTTAAAACCCAGTAGGTACATACTTAAGAAGTACAGTGTTTGAAAGTTTTTAAAAGAACTACCTGTGCAAGGGGTCGTAGAGTAATTTATTTTTAAAATAAATAGGTAAATGATAAAAAAGAAGTTTAACTTTATAATACCTAGTAGTATTTGTAGTAGGTAAACTAAAAATAGTTAGGCATATGTATATTATATCATGTAAGTATACCTAGTATAAATAACGGTGCACATTATCCTTGTTTTGCGGTTTGTATTCAAATGTCCCTGAAAAGATTGAATGCGTTGTCATGAAATGGGAAGTGTCGTGTCACTTTTAATCGTGTATCACATATATACCTATTGCTATTTAGAGTCATCTTTAACTGATTTCGTCTAATTGGTATATGGTGCGTACCCAAAATGTTCTCTAACGTGACTACGATCTTATAGGACATTCTAACATCGCACCACTCGCCAGAGAGGCAGGAAATTCATCCTCAAACGATACACAGGAATGATCACTCTATTATGGTATTTTAAAAGCACTACCTCTTTAACAAGTATTTTAGATGGTTCTTACAAGTTCGCCTTGATATTACTCACGTGTAAAGGTACGGTAACTACGTACTAAGGTGTGCGGTGAGTTTGTCTGCCACCTAAGCGGTATAAATATTCTATATTAAATAAAGGTACTCTACATAATATTGGTTCGAGTTCGAGTTTAGTGTTTATTTTGCAGTTGAAAAGTAATTTGGTAGGTCCTCTGATTGTTTTCACAGTTCACTATACACACTATATTACCTTAATAGCGGTAACGAGAGTACATGATAATATGTAGGTACTAAAAGAGAAAAAGTACCTAATGAAACATCTATTTATTATTTCTCGAGACTTTCTCAATTCACCTACAAATATCTATGGAAAAATAAATAATACTTACCTACTATTTTTTCCACGGCCAGATGTTAGCAACAGTTTTGACTTTTGCTAAACCTTGACAATGAATATCGAGACCACACAAAGATGGTTGTTTACCGCCAAGAATCTCTACTATTGTTATTGTCACAACAAGATCAGTTACAATAAATCTTATTAAAAGCTAGGCCGCACAACGCCATTCATGAGCGGTCTTGATCCGACCTCAAAAGATTTGTTTATACTTTACCCACACTACATTGCGGGAAGCTTTTTGTGTGACGCTCGACTCGTACGCATCTGCTTTACCTGAATGTGCATACGTGGTAGTAAGTGAATAATATACGTATAACGTTGTACCTATGTTTATTTTAAGCATGATAGTCGTGTGCGGTAAACGTACTAGTAATGTGAAAGTTTGTGAAAATGTTCAGATGTTTGATAAAATAGAAGTTTTCCCTAAATTTCCCTGAGATTTAAGTTTCAATTTTTTATAACAAATTAGGTAGATGATTCATTGACCTAATTATCTTATCACCTATAATTTAACTTATCTTATCACAATAATAAATCATCATATCAGCCACAAGACGTCCACTGTTGAACATAAGTAGGCCTCCCGCATATAATAATAAATATAGTATAATAATATGAATGTACTAATCATTATCTTTCAGAAAAAACCAATACTTTTTATTGATAAATTTATGATTAATGATCAAAATACAAATAAATGGTACTAGGTACCTTCCTGCTTAGGTGTTGAGAGACATTAGCATTCACTTGTAACAGAAAATCAAGCATGCGCTTATTTATTTGTCGAAGTTAGATGTCGGGGTATAGACCTTTACCTGAAACGCGCAGCCCGGATGACGGAGCCATCTCCGGTTTTGGGTTAACCCCCTAGGGGGCAGTGACCATCAGGCACTTGAAAAGAGCTGAGTAGCACGGATTCTGCGGTCTCGGTGGAAGGGCAGTGTCTTGAATTACTTACTCGCAGAAGAGGATAGCGGCAGCCCACGTGCTGACACAATGGTTGCAACGAGCGAGAGGACTTCCACTCCAAAAGTTGCGACCAGATCACACCTTGGTACTTACCACAGCGGGAACTCCGTCCGGGAGCTATGTGTCTCAGTCGCAACGCAGTGACGGTTCTCAGACGCGGGCTCCTTTCTCACAGACACAGACTTTCGACACAGATCATCTTAGCATCTCTTCCCAGAATTCCCATATCGCCGCTCGAGCTACTCCACCATGATCAATTTTCCTTCATAAACTTTACGCCCTGTGCTGGGTTTCCCATGACATTCCTTCCATTACAGGGACTCCACCACGGGGTTCTATTCTTTTTTCTGCGGCTCCTTACAGGCACAGGTATAGAGCTAAAAGAGCCCTCGCCTCCAGATTTCATGGTAGAGTTCGGGCAAGTAGAGTCTCCAGGAGTAAACCAAGATTATCCAACTGGAACTATCAGGTCTCTTAATATTATGCAGCTTGGCATTACAACCGGGTTGTTTTTTCCTAAATATATCCTACATTTATTTACTTACTTATACCTTTATGTAGGAATTGGAGGTACATATCTTAGAAGGTTTAAAGTTTCTTGATATTCTGACAAATAAGTTTAAACCATTTAGTTACTTCATGAAGTAAAGAAAGAGCATATTACATTAGGTACCCACAGAACAATAAAGTAGTTTATTCCGTGACATTTCCTTATTAAAAAAAAAAAAAAATAGTTTTACTTTAACTTAAGGGGTATATATTTAGGGTAAGAGAAACCGCGGTAGCCTAGTGGTATGACTAATGGACTGCTGAGACAAGGTCTCGGGTTCGATCCCAGGTTTTACCAGTGCACACACCAATGACTTTTCGATGCTTCTCGTAGTTCTCGTCTCTAGGTTATAAGTACCCGGTTAATGGCAATAGGCTCGCCATATTGGGACCTAAACATAAACTTGCGAAATATGGGTGCTAGCACATCTGCCTACCCCTTCGGGGATATAAGCGTGAGTTTATGTTATGTATATATTTTTAGAACTTGGCAACACTCGTTCAAGTCATTCATTCATTCATTGCTGTTTTGTTTAATCTTTACATTTTCTTTGGTCGGCAGATAAACTTTAGGTTCTCACAGAATTGAAATATGTAATAATAAATACGATATATTAGAATAATAGAATATATACGACATCTTATTTAAAGAGGAAACATTATAAACTTCCTCTTAGTCCCCATCATTATTCCACAGACTAACGAAGAATTATGTATCTATGGAGTATGGATAGTCTATGGTCTAGTATTTTATTAATCTATGGACTAACCTCTGTTTTGCTCTGTTGTTTCATTCCTTCACTTTATTGTTTGCTTTGTTTTGAATCAAGTGCTCAACTGGTGATATAGTTGCGTCTTAAAATATTGTTAATTTAGCATTATCACATAAAACAAAACCTCTGCAAACTATGGATATATCTTTGTGATGATAGTGGTAAGTAATTTATAGTATTTACTTGAATATTTTCTATTTTACCTCCAGCTTGACAAATTTTTGAATAAACTTTTTGATATCAATTTCATTTTAAGCACCTGAAATGACTTCTTTAACAGAAAAAGAAAATATTGAGAAGAAATTATGTGAATACTTGTAGTTCACTATGTGTTCTATGTAGAATATTTGCGTAAATTTCAGATATACAATCACGACAAAGTTTTGTCACCTATAATTTCAATTATTGTGGTTTGATTGTGGTTGTATAGAAGAAGAAGCAAGTTGATTGACCTGTCACATCACTGGCAGGTGCAGTCTTGTTACAATACGTAACAAAAATGTTCTGCTTGAATTGAGTGATTATTGCAAATTCATTATTGCTCAACAATTGATTATACATAAAGTAGTGGTACTCTAGGCTGATGATAAATGGTTGGATATGAAACTGATTCCAAACTGGATAAATTGTAATTCTAATTCAAGACATACTTATATTATGTAATTTATACTGTCATTCATCATTTAAAGAAAGTTGAAATCCAAGCACCTAAAATTAATTTTCTTTCATCATAGAGTTAGTTACAGTTTAAAACTTGGGTCCACTGTCAGGAATAAATACATTACATATGTATTTGACATAAATCTTTTATAAATGCATGAACAGAAACTTTATTTTTTACAATGAACTTGGCAACGATATCAAAACAAAATGAAATTTATTTTGCTTGAAGTGTGGTAAATTACATTTTAATGCATCAGTTTTGAAAATATATAATATCAGTTTTCAAAAATAACTTTATGACTGACGGCTACTCATAACGGTGACTGATTTCACTTGGTAATACTTCTATGCATTCTACAACATTTATTTCCTACTAGAAATTGTTTGCGAGTTCACCCAACTACAGCCCTCTATCATACAACTTCTGTTATTATACAACCAATACCCCTGAAATCAGATATATTCATTTTGTATTCATTTATTTTCTAGTGACTTCTACTTTGGATATTCCCAAAGTCTCTTTGCCATACTAACATTTAAATGATGGCATTTCATGAGATATGATTCACCAAACCCAGGTATTAACTCAATCATTCTGGTAAATACAATAATTTAACTTTTTTGATTTGCATAACACTTCGGCCAAGTAACACTAACCATGTGAATAATTTACAGCGGTGGCCACAAGCTGTTCAACTTGTGACATCAGCTGTAAATTATTGTATTTACCAGATTGTGTTAATACCTGGGTTTGCTAAACATATATCTCTTCGCCCAATTTTATCTAATCGATTCAGTGGTTTAGAGGTGAAAGCATAACAGAGAGTTACTCTTGAATTTATATTAATAGTATGAATTTGTCATTCTAGTGTTTAATTACTTGTTGACTGACTCTGCACATCAAGCATTCTGATTTGGTTTCAATGTCCCATAAGTACTATGAAAAGTCTCCATTGCCCAGAATGCAAACTGGTTGTGCTCTGCAAAAACTGGTTCCTTTTGGTTGCAAAAACTGCAAAAACAAAAATTGACTGGTCTGTTCATTTATGTTGTAATCATTTATGTCACGTCTATTTTTATTCCCGCTTTTCGTGCGACATTGCATTTGTACATTAACCACCAATCAGATGTGAGGTGAGGGACTTGGAACACTATTAGATAATATTATTGACCGACTTGACCCTCCACTGGCGGATATTGTAGTTTAAAATCATATGAACATAATGGTATCATATACCCCATCCACACATTGGCTAACATTTAGGCGAATGCGTTCGTCAACACTCATTTGCGAACGTGCAGAGAGGGGGCTTATGACATAGGGTGTGTTGGGTAATGCATTAACCAATGTGAACATGGGGCATATTACACTGAATTGGTTACCTAATTTAGGTAGGTACTTAAAAAAGAAGCCTCTCTTGCTCTTCTTCTTCATCTGCATTTCTACACCTTATACCTACATCATACATACATATACATACATATATATATACTTGTTAAAACAATAAATACGCAGAATCCGACCTAAAAGACTACCCATTCTCGGTGGGAATGGTTCTAAAACGTATTCTTTAGCAAGAGATTCTATGACACAGACTTATATGCGTTACTTAGTTGTTACTTTAAATGAAAAAACTTAAACAACAGTTTAGGTAAGTATCAATGACTCATTGATTTTGCACAGATAGACGTCATTAAGTATTAGTTATCGGTACACTTGACCAACTTCCGCTCAAATGACACTAATTTTACGACAAATTGAGAACTGTAGATAAGTCTGTTGACCTTGGCATCGTCGGTAATTATGATAATGAACGAATGGTAATTGAAGAAACAACTCACTTGAATAGCTACCTATTACCCGCCTCTACAAAAACCGCGGTAGCCTAGATAATGGACTGCTGAGACGAGGTCTCGGGTTCGATCCCAGGTCTTACCATGGCCCATGGCACACGCCAATGACTTTTCGATTCTTTTCGAAGTTATGTGTGTATTTATCGCAGGTTTATAACTGCCCGGTTAATGGCAATAAACAATAAAAAGTAATGCCTTTAATAGCAGTATCTTAGTGTATGTAATCTATATCTATACTTATAATAAAACTGTAGAGAGGTCAATTCTGTACATTGAATATATTTACAAAATAATTATTGGGGGATGATTGGTGATCGATACTAATGCAAAAAATGCAATCAGAATTTTTTTTGTCTTTCTGTCTGTCTGTCTGTCCGTATGTGCACGCATGGATCAAAAACTACTGGAGGGATTTTGATCAAACTTGGTACGATTATAGTTCATAGTTCTGAGCAACATATAGGCTACTTTTTATACAAGCTGATACCCGTGGCTTTGCCTGCGCTTCGTTTATAGGTTGTTTTTGGTCATATCTCCGGTTCTACTTAACCAATTACAACCAAATATACTGCAAATTTTGAGTCTAAGCAAGACCTTTCTAATAAAAAAAACCGCATCAAAATCCGTTCAGTAGTTTTTGCGACCAAGGCGTGCAAATATTACAGTAAAAAATTGCGTTCAACTCAAACAGCGTTATACCATTACTATAATGAAATTCCAACATTTATCAATAGATGGCGCTCCTCAAGTGACGTCATTTTACAACACTCGGTGTTAAGATTCTCCGTAATCTATACTTATAATAAAACTGTAGAGAGGTCAATTCTGTACATTGAATATATTTACAAAATAATTATTGGGGGATGATTGGTGATCGATACTAATGCAAAAAATGCAATCAGAATTTTTTTTGTCTTTCTGTCTGTCTGTCTGTCCGTATGTGCACGCATGGATCAAAAACTACTGGAGGGATTTTGATCAAACTTGGTACGATTATAGTTCATAGTTCTGAGCAACATATAGGCTACTTTTTATACAAGCTGATACCCGTGGCTTTGCCTGCGCTTCGTTTATAGGTTGTTTTTGGTCATATCTCCGGTTCTACTTAACCAATTACAACCAAATATACTGCAAATTTTGAGTCTAAGCAAGACCTTTCTAATAAAAAAAACCGCATCAAAATCCGTTCAGTAGTTTTTGCGACCAAGGCGTGCAAATATTACAGTAAAAAATTGCGTTCAACTCAAACAGCGTTATACCATTACTATAATGAAATTCCAACATTTATCAATAGATGGCGCTCCTCAAGTGACGTCATTTTACAACACTCGGTGTTAAGATTCTCCGTAAGATAGTCACTACCTGCAGTTGTAATAGGTGCCGTATGCGATCTAATGATTAATGCGAATTTATTAGTTGCACCCTCCGTGGCGTGGCGGTAGTGCATGCAAATGCTACGCACGGGGCGCGGGTTCGATGTCGATCCCCAGTGCAAAAAGTGATAATCTATACTTATAATAAAACTGTAGAGAGGTCAATTCTGTACATTGAATATATTTACAAAATAATTATTGGGGGATGATTGGTGATCGATACTAATGCAAAAAATGCAATCAGATTTTTTTTTGTCTTTCTGTCTGTCTGTCTGTCCGTATGTGCACGCATGGATCAAAAACTACTGGAGGGATTTTGATCAAACTTGGTACGATTATAGTTCATAGTTCTGAGCAACATATAGGCTACTTTTTATACAAGCTGATACCCGTGGCTTTGCCTGCGCTTCGTTTATAGGTTGTTTTTGGTCATATCTCCGGTTCTACTTAACCAATTACAACCAAATATACTGCAAATTTTGAGTCTAAGCAAGACCTTTCTAATAAAAAAAACCGCATCAAAATCCGTTCAGTAGTTTTTGCGACCAAGGCGTGCAAATATTACAGTAAAAAATTGCGTTCAACTCAAACAGCGTTATACCATTACTATAATGAAATTCCAACATTTATCAATAGATGGCGCTCCTCAAGTGACGTCATTTTACAACACTCGGTGTTAAGATTCTCCGTAATCTATACAAAACAAACATCTATGACAGTCGTTACGGGTAGTTGGAGCCCTCAAAAGTCCAACCAGTCTAACTTCGAACTTCGATATCGCCATTGGTTGTGGAGGTCAGATGGCAGCCACATCACAGTTAGACTGGAAAGCCGACCCCAACTGAGTTGGGAAAAAGGTTCAGGGAATGATGATGATATTAGTTGCACCCTTACTAAACTGCAGATTATTCTGAGCATTGGTTGTTTATGTTGTTTTTAATAGTTTCTTTTATTTCATATCTTAATATAATAATTTAATTTTTTGACGTGACAACGTCTTATAAATTGGCTTGCCGGGTGACACTTCAAGAAACTGCGTTACGCTCCGCTCACGTTATGCGCTCACAATGAGAGCGAGTGAGAGGCACGCGTCCCTTCCACTCGGGCATGGTTAGCCCGCCTAAGAGCGAGAGAGACAGACATATTAATGTTTTAAATATAATTCTTAGTATAAATAAATGTTTTAAATTGTTACTATTATTTCATCCTTCTTCCTACTATACGAATGAATATTCACATTAAAATTATTTTACCACTCAAAGTCGTTGTCACGTAAAACTTTCGCCCGTATACCGACTTTACAGGCAACCAATTTTTTTATTAAATGCTTTGCTTCTCTTGCTTAGCAGTTAACGCAATTAACACTACAGAATACACACATCAAAAAAAGTTTGCGATCACTTTGAAAAACTGAAATCTTTTTTGCTACTGTAGATTATATTATGATTTATTCTTCTTTTTAGATTCTTTATTTCTAAATAAAGAATTAGAACACAAAACAATGACACCGTTCAATTGTTTTTTCTTACAAAAAGGCTTTCAGTCCTAGCTTACGCTCATTCAGAAATCTGATTCAAGATGTTTTTCGCGTAGAGTTGTGATTGAAAAAATGCCAAGAGGATTATCAGAGGTTTTACGAGTTAAAATAGTAACTTTGAGGGAAGAAGGTTACACCACGAGAGTAATAGCACGCAGACTTGCTATATCCCAATCCTGTGTCGTGGCTCCGTTGCAGAGGTACCACGGAATGGAGAATTTAGCTGACCGACCCCGCAGCGGTCGCCCAACTGTTTTGACAGCTGCCCAAAAGCGCTATTGCTGGCAGCCCGTGATCCCACAATCAACGCCACTAAAATAAAAGCAGAAGTCAGGGCCGCCTCTGGGCTTGAAGTTAGCACGCAGACCGTTCGCAATTGCTTGCACCAGGCTGGATTACGAGCACGGAGGTCACGGCGAGCTCCGCTCAATTCCCGGCAACGTCAACAACGAAGATTGCAGTGGGCTAGACTTCGGCAAAATGAAGAAGGTGAGTAAGAAAACATTTGGCAAAACTGACTCTTCGTTGACGAATCCCGAATCTCCACTCATCCGACGTGTCCGTGTCTGGAGAAGACCAGGCGACCGTGAAAGACAAAGAACTGCCACTGGAACAGTTCAGCAAGGCGGAAAATCGGTGTCTTTTTGGGGTGGCATTATGATTGGAGCTAGAATGCCTTTGATCCCGTATCGGGGCTTCATGACAGCAGACATGTACAAAGCAGTTGCTATTGATGATATAGTCAAACCATTCCGAGTAAACCATGGGCACCAATTTGTACTGGTCGATGATAATGCGCCCGCACATCGAGCTCAAGGAGTCAATGCTGCTCTTCAAGAATACGATATCACACGATTAGACTGGCCTGCCGGCTCGCCCGACTTAAACCCAATAGAGCACGCGTGGGATGCTCTTAAACGAGCTGTATGGAACCGTGAGCCACATCCCCAGACAGTTCCAGAGCTCAGGGAAGCCGCTATTGAAGAATGGGATATGTTACCCCAGGAAATGCTGAATAACATGATCCTCAGCATGCCCAGGATGATCTCCGCATGTGTTCGAGCCAGGGGAGGCGTTACTTTATATTGAATTTACACCTTTTAATAATAAATTGTAGTTTAAGTTTAATTAAACAGTCTTTTTCTTTCTATGAAATTTCTATCACAATTGCATTATGATAAATGGCTCAATTTTTTTAAATAAATAATAAAAAATAGTTTTATATTTTAATTTCAAACAAGGTACAGGCATACAACATAATTTTTTCTTGATAAAGTTAAATTTAAAGAATTCTAGGAGCTTATGCCATTGATCGCAAACTTTTTTTTATGTGTGTAGAATAGGAATACAGAGAGATCCGGAAGTATCCGTTTGCCTTGCTTTCAAATCGTGCTTTTCAGCGCGATCATTCATCGTAAATCACTAATTATAAATAATTGTATTTCCATTCCATACTAATAGTACTTTTACTTTACTTACTTATTTACTTCCAATCCAAATAAATACCTACCTAAATAACAGGCTTCTGATAAATACTACAATAACATAATTTTTTCGACTGCTTACGAAACGTACTTTTTAGCTCGACATCGCATCATTCATTCATAGATCATTAATTATTCTTTTAATCCATACTTACTCATTTTCTTCTTTATATATATATATAACAGGCTTATATATATTAACATGCCACCTAAAAAAAGAACTTCTTTATCCCAAAATTCAAGAAACTCTAAAAGAATGAGATATTATGCGCGTTCTCAAGAATCGACAGAGGAAAGAGCTGAACATGAACTGCCTAACCATGTTACTCAAAACAAAAAATTTCAATTAGAATAAGTAAATGTTTGTAAATAGACCAAAAACAGCCCGCTTAATTTCTTACCGGAGTCTTCTCAGAACAGGGCCACGTTTCAAACTGTAATCGGTAATGCTAATTTGCTAAACATAAATTTTATATTTTTTTTACGTTTTCTAAGTGTCGCTTTAATGGTCAATACAAAACAGGTAAATGATTTTGACTTTTATTTCATTACTGCTAAAATTGTACACAAATCTATGTAGGAATAATATATTTTACAGTAATGTTTGCTATAAAAATAAGCTGTAGATCGTTTTCGACCTGAAGCGATGACACGCGCGATCCGACTTCCACGCGGGCGGAGCCGCGGGCAACAGCTAGTGTTACAATAATATCTACCAATTAGACAGACCATCAACCAAGAGCTTATTAGGTACATTCTAAAACTTTTATACCTACAGTGAAATACCTGGGACATATCGCATAAGTCATCCCCCTAAAGACGGCGACTAAAGACTACTGATGAAATTTCGCCATCCAAACTGCGTAGTAGATAAGTATTCACTACGAATAAAAAAAGAGGTGCAAACATGTCGTTCGTACTGTTCGTAGTGCCGTTATCTTATGACTAATTTAATAACCGGATTAAAAATCAACTGACTGCTGAAGGAATAAAAAATTAAAATTAGGTAATTAAAATTATTTAAATTCGAACAGTTTTCTGAACAGAACTAATGGAGAAAAAAATACCAGTAGTTTTGTCAACAGAACTACTCAACAGAACAGGTGGTAGTAGACTGTATTATCTACATGTATTACATTTACTCGCCAGGCTTTAATAAAATCGCCTTTCCTTGCCTGAGGCGAATTCTGTTCGTACGAACACTTGGTCAGACATATGAATTTTAAATACGTATCCTATCCTAATTGAGATTCGCGTGAACATCAAATGGCCTCATCTCTTACTCGCGCGGTGGTCGCGTTGAACGCGACTACGCGAACATCGCGCGAGTGTAGCGACTATTGGGTGTTCGTACAAAGAAATGTCAGTGACTAGTGACTTTTAGTATAGAAAAAATGACTTCATTGCAATATCTATTTCTGTCAAAGTTGATAATAGTTTATAAAAAATCGTTTCACGGTTATACGACGCTTTCTTCCTCTAGGATAACTTTATGATGTAATCAAAATTCATATATTTGGTCGCACGTTCGTTCGTGAGAATTGGTTAAGACCCCTAAAATCTTGGTGCGGTCCCTGAAGATGCATACGAGTATAGGATAAAGAAACGTGTATAAAGCTTTCGTTTTTTTTTCCCATGCCCAAAATCACCACGGATACCAATCTCACCGGAACTGGTGAGGGAGGATGTCGAACTCAAACTGACTAAAACGCACGCCGTCTTTGCCGGAGGTGAGATAGTAGCCAACAGTGTTAAGGATACTTAACACCCCGGCAGACCAGAAGTTCGCTCTTTCGAGATGACCCACCCGTCACCTCCAGGCCCACGCTCATGAGGGACGGAGGTCATTCTGCGACCTCCGACGTCCGAGTCTCCGAAGTCCATCATCACGGGCTGTGCGAGTCCGAAAAGTGTGCAGCCCCGAGTCCTCGCTCGCATCACAGTGATGGCACTCGGACGTTGGCTCCTTCTGGAGACATTTATCTGGAGAACTGAAGACCAATATTTCTTTGTCATTGATATACATATATTTCTATTCTATTATCCGTTAAGGTTTACATTCACGTGAATATTACGTGCGTTAGGTTAGTAGGCGTTTATGCCGAAAAATCAGGGCCTTGGCAATGATAGCGCGGTCGACGACTTCTGTCTTAAAATTTAAATTACGTGCTTACTTGTTTACTTATCTTGTTATGTAGGTGGCTCCAGCTCCAATATGCAAGGTCGTTTGACCATACAAGCAAATCTATTTCGATTTTTGTTTAGTGTGATTCTTAATGTAAAACAGTTAACACATGCGTCATCAAAGGAACAATAGTTTTTTTTTCGCTGAATTTATATTTGTTGTCACTACGAGTTTTTAAAAACAGTTTCTCCAGAAAAGTGTTATTTTTTGTGATATTTTCAAAGGTATATTTATTTCTGGTGCTTCAAATATCGATCTAGCAAAATGCCATGGCGTAAAGGCTGAGCCAATTATTAAACTATCGTTATAGATGATTAATCAGCCGCCAAGATGGATATCAAGAAGAAGCTGCAGCTGCAGCGGCACCAGCAGGCCATTATCAATGATCTGGACGTCAATTATATAATGGACGAACTGTTTACGAAGAATGCCATATCCAGTGAAGATTTCGATCACATTTGCAAATTGGTAAGAATATTTTAAGACTAGTGCGCTTTTAAGAAGTTTTAACTTTATAGTCCTTAAATTGGAATAAATTTAGTAAAATACATATTATATGGTATTGAACATAGAATTGAAAAGATTACTTTTCAATACTATGGTAGAAATTCAAATTCTCGTGATAAAAACACATTTGGATGTCTGTATTTTGATAGCTAGTTATCAAGAATCATTGTCAAAAATATAAAAATAAATCTTCAAATGACAATTCCTAGTCTATAGCATCAAGAATTACCTACCTATCTAAAACGAGACAGCTAGATATATTTAAGTAGGTACATCAAGGTTATTGTAGTTACAGATGAAGGACTTTAATAATAGTTCAAAGTCGTTTCGTCGTTTGTTTGTCGTCTTTAGTAATTATTGAATGTTAACAATATATAAGAATATAAGTACTTCTTCTTACAGCAAAACGGCACAGATCAAACGCGTCTCCTTTTAGAAAAGTTGATTCGCAATGGTACTAACGATACCTACGAGGCGTTTGTAGATAGTTTAGCAAAAGACTACAACTGGCTTTGGGAGAAACTTAGTATGGAAAACAACAATCAAATAAACAATGACAGTTTTGAAGACAGTCTTAGCAAGGGCGACGTGCCGCGACTACCCGAACATCATGTGAGAAGACTGGCGATGGTGAGTTTCAAATTATCTCTCCACCTTGTATCTTTTCAAAAAACAATTGAAAACGTATGCCTTAGGACTTCACGAGAAATTGTTCAATCATCTGGTAGTAGGTTTTCTGACGTAATAGTTGCAACTTATGACCTTTAGATATGAGGTTGGAATGTGACATCGTCTTCACCAATGAATGAGACTCCTAAAACATAGCCATAAGAACCGCTCTGGCGCTGCATGCAACATCAGCAGATGGGGTGATATCCTGCACTGTGCTACTGTCGCGTCATGCTAAAATCAATGCAGAATATTTTTAAACAAACAAATATTTAATTAATTCATACTAAAAACATACACCTTGAAAGAAAGAAATCAATTTTAGGGTTCCGTACCCAACAGGTAAAAACAGAACCCCATGACGGAGACTCTACTGCCCGTCTGTCCGTCTGTCACCAGGCTGTATCTCATGAACCATGATAGCGAGACTGCTGCAATTTCCACAAATAATGTATTTTTGTTGCTGCTATAACAACAACTACAATAAAATAAACGTTTAAGCGGGGGCTCCCAGACAACAAACAGAATTTTTTACCGGTATTTTCCAAACTTACTCTGACAAAGCAATAATTATAGGGGAAAGTGGCATACGAGCATCAGCCATGCTCCTTGATGTTTTCTTGTTTAATACTCTTTATAGTGTGATTTTTCGGCAGTCGGGTTTTTTGGATTTACTTTGTACCACCGAGTTTAAGAATTTTTAATCGATTTTCCTTACGAAGTTCCTTTTATTTTAAAGGCTTGTTAATATAAAACTTTATTTTTATTTCTCTTTAGTATTTATTTTCATTATGTCTTATTTTTGCTAAGGAACAAAATTTAGCAGCAGTGTTAACGCAGCTGACCCGGTACAAGATTGTTGCAGTCCATGGCATGTCGGGATCGGGTAAGACCTGCGTGGTTCTGAGTGCCTTACGAAATAACCCTGATCTTATCACCAACAATTTCAACTGCGTTGTCTTCTGGTTAAGCTTTGGTAACTGTAAGACTGATGACGACATTATCAAGCTACAAAGCAGGTAAGATATTGAATACTTACGAAATTTTAATGATTTGCTTAGCGACATATCACGTATATCCAGTAAACCGTGTACCGCAACCGAAAAACACAAGGTTCACGACGACTCAAAACATCTAAGTATGTGAATAAATAATTACCTCACGCACGTGGCTATTGAATCCACAAGACTAAACCCATCTTTGCCGTTATTTGCACAGAAACTGCTTAAAACGCCTATTTTTATAGTCTAGAATGTCTAGATACTAGAATGATGGAAACCATTTTATGCTCTAAACTTCGTCATGCATGAAATTATCAACAATTTTGAACCACATTTAATTTAATGCATTATTTCAATTAATCAAACTGCAACTGTGAAAAAGGCCAACAGATAAATATGCGTGCGCGCCTTATAATTAGCCAATACGTTCAAAAATAACTATTAATCCTTTTTTATTTGACTAGAGTAATCCATTTCAAAAACTTTGTTGTCTCACAGGTTACTACGCAAGGCATCAGCTACCTACATGCTTAGTTCGTACAACATGAATTCTTCCATATCGATGTCAAGTATTGGTTCAAACGGCGACAGCCAGTCGTCCTCAACATATGACTGGACATCAGGAGATCTGAAAGATAGACTGAAGACCCAATTTTGTGAACCTCCTTTGAAAGATTGCCTCCTTGTATTGGACGAAGTGAATGATCGGAAATGTTTGGAAGCTTTCGATATTGGTTGCAAAATATTAGTGACAACAAGAGATAGTGATGTCGTGGCTACTTATTCACCCCAAATTATAGAGGTAAACCAACATTTCTTTTTTAAATAATTAGTCCAAATGTGATACATGTCATACATAAATACATGTTAATTATTGTAATCTTACAACTTTCTTTTGTGAATAGTTATTTACAAAGATATTTGACATGTTGTCCGTTGTTACTTCCATGTCTTCGGCATCTTACCACAGATTACCTAAATAGTTAAAATATCTAATTATGGGTATATTTAGACGGTTTCCAATTAAGTGACTTTATTTAGACTTGTTGTATTCACCCTAAGAGATCGGAGCCGCCGTCTTTAAGGGAAAATGGTCAGGGATTGATACCCTTGGGATAGCAAGCATTTATAGGCAACAGTAACCGCTGATTACCTTATAAGTAAGCATTGTGAATAATGTGAATGTGTGAATTACACATAAATCTATCCATATATTTATCACGTGGCGTGCCTGACATTGAATCTGAATGTAGCTTCTGACCTACATAGATTCTAACCTACATAGATTCTACTTTGTGACCTAGATAAATGAAATGATTCTAGTTTGATAGATAGTAGGTTTGTCGGTAGGTACTTTATCGCCGAAATCTATACTATAATAAAATTGCATATTCGTTGTTTCTGTACATTGAGAATATTAAAGAAAAGTAATTGGATTAGGTAAATCAACGATGCAAAAACTACTGAATGGCCGTGAATGAATTCTTTCATAGTGTGATTCCGACCGCCTTACGATATATGTGTACATTCTTAAACAGCCCTCTCCGCGAGCAGAAGAGCTGCCGTGAAAGAAATACACCACGATGGCAACACAAAACCAATTCTGTCACTCTGATAGAAGTGGAAATGCCGTCGACTCGACAGAAGAATAATATTGTTTTCTGAATTTTCAATCATACAGCACACGTGACCACGGGTGAATAGTGTGTATTATTTACTCGAACTACGAATTGTACATAAACATGCATATCCAATCCACGATATTAATTAACTTCCTGTTATGCTGTGACATGGCTACTTATTATTTTTAGAAGATTCATCAATCAATCCTGTATCTGTAACCTACGCAGTGCGACGACGATTAATGACGGTTCATCAAATGTGTCGCAATGCGTAGGTTACAGTACAGTACGTTGTACGATAACCGACAAACTTGATGAACATATCCACTACACCTGCGCAAGCGGAATAGTACCCATATTTCATTCCAAGCTAATTTTTCATCATCGTGAGAGAGTTAGCTTGTCTTGATGCCACGATGTCACAAACCTGGACGCACCTTTAATCGTATTATGAATATGTATAAACAAGTTACGCCTGAATTCGACATACATAGCTTTAATGACTCACGCACTATCGTTTGTATTAAAATGTAGCACCTAGATTTCGTTTTAAAATGTATCAGATTACTAAATGTGTTTTTAGATTTTTTTTTATGATTGTTAGCCATGTCTTTACTAGCACGATTGGGGTCAACCGGGCAATATTCACAGTTTAAGTTCCAGCTTCTTCGTAATGTTACCTACATAGATCAGAAGGTCATCGAAGATATTTTGCATTTAAAAGTCCACTTTATCATAATAAATAAGTATTTAAAATCTGGATACGGGTAAATCTAAGTGAGCTCTTTTTCTCATTTCTATATTTCAACATGTTGGTAATCTCAGCTTTCATCATCATCCTACTCGCATCCGATGCTGTCTCTGCAGAATAATCTCTTCATTATGGAGTCAACAATATGTGCCAAATGTTCTAACGATGTTTGTTTGTTAATATTCTAGATAAAAAATGGGTTGGAAGAAAAGGAATCATTGGAAGTGTTTGCGTCGTTTCTGGATGTAAAAGTGTCAAGTTTACCACGGCAAGCGCACAAGTTACACGAGAACTGTAAAGGAATTCCATTTCATATAAGACTGATTGGAGCACAATTGGCTGAAAATAAAGAAAAGCTAATGGATGATCCAAAACACTGGAATTACTTCGTTAAAAAGTTTGAAAAAAAAGAATTCTTTTTGTAAGTTTTTTTAACTTATCTCTTAGCCTGAGGGTGGAGGGGGGTAAAGTCATACATCTAGATAAGACATGACGCTAAATGTTCACAAAGTTTCGTACCACTAAAATGTTATACAAGTATCTCGGG
The DNA here is from genome assembly GCA_963691645.1 of Pelosia muscerda. NCBI lineage: Eukaryota > Metazoa > Arthropoda > Insecta > Lepidoptera > Erebidae > Pelosia > Pelosia muscerda. The sequence continues at coordinate 11,483,171 of OY829113.1, forward strand.
TCGGCTGATAAAAGCAGGCACCGTAGACTATAGTTTCAAGCACATTAAAAAAGTCACAGGTAACTTAAATGCTAAGTATACCATCTATACGACTCTCATTTGAAGCATACGAAGCCGAAAAGTTCTGCATTGGAAATACTTACCGTCATGGAAAGCTCATCAAATTTTGGGTGCAGATAATGCCGTGCCGTATGTTTCTTTTATTCCGACTTCACTTACATCTTTACCTTCAAGTGGGGGAAAATTTTACAAGTCTTGGTGTGTTCCGCATTTAAGTATTTCATACAATGCTTATGCTGTTATTTGTTGAAAAATGATAAGAGCAATGAGTAAGAAACCAAAAAAACGCACTCAAAACATTACTGGCAATTTTATATTAAATTTCATGTTGAAGAGTAATGTTGTTTCCATAATAAAAATGAATATAATTACATATATGTTTCAGTTTATCAAGACACCACACTAACAACCCAATGAAAACAATAGAAGTATGTATAAACTCTTTGAATGACAATTTACTGCCTTTATACAAAAGACTGAAAATCTTGCCGGATAACGTCAAAGTATCGGCCAGCGTCCTCAGTAAATTATGGAATAAAGATGTTCCGGAAGTACAAGCCATCATGAAACATCTACGGAACAAATCTCTGATAATCGAAGTTTATGATCGTGAACAGAAGAACTACTTATACGAAGTGCATGACCTAATAATGAACTACTTGAGAAGTACGGGAGCAGACACCAAGAAGATCCATGCAGAACTCCTCAAGAGTTATTATTATGACAGCAGCACTGCCCCAGTCGAGATAGTCAACGATGGTTACATAGCATTTTATATCGGTTACCACATCAAACACACGGATAACTACAACAGTTTGTGGAGTTTATTCGGTCAACTATTTCTCAATTTGATATTTTTGGGCAATAAAGTGAAACTCACAGGATCGGCAGATGTGATCGCTGATCTGCAGAAGTATGAAAACTATATAAGTACTGATGTAAGTATACTTAATTTACTCTAAATTCTGCTCCTTTTTTTATCATAATAATATGCTTGTCTTTTGTTTTAATTTCTTTACCACACCTGGAGATATTGGAGAGCCTGCCCTAGGCTTTAGTAGGCCCTAGTTTCTTTGACAGTTGAAACAGTTAGACCAGTAACACATCCCACTAGCCATCAACAACAAAATTCTGCTAGAAGTCGAATTATATTATTTATATATTTAGTTAAAATAAAACTCCACAATTACTGTCCTCTTACATCATAGGAAATCCGATTTTGTGACGCTATGGCAATGCTAGTTACGTCAAAATAACCCATAACCATGATTACAGCCATGGAGCATAAGCTATCTAAATTCATTGTAAAATGAATCAACATAAACTTAATTATTTCAGAAGCTGAACTTGGACTTACTGTTCGCCATCAAGTCGTTCCTCAGCACCCACGGAGCAGATTTACACCATTATCCGTGCACCAACATAATCCAAAGTATTTTACAACATGAATCTAAAGGCATACTGTATACTAAAGCATGTGAAATTGCTCAAGAAAGCTGCCATAAGAATGAGCTTTATTTTGAATTCTTGTAAGTATAATATTTTTTTTTTAATTTGTATAACTAATATCCCAACATTGCATGTTTAAGGTATGTTTATGGTGACGGCATTAATTTTTAAGCACTACAATACTCAAGTGCCCGGTTAATGGCAATAGGCTCGCCACCTATTACATTGGAGACCTAAACATAAACTGGCGAAATGTGGGTGCTAGCACCTCTGCCTACCACTTCGGGGATATAGGCTTGAGTTTATGTTATGTTATGTTACAATACTCAATACTGAATTGCTCAACGCAACAATGGAGAATGGAAAGTACCTCATGCCAACGATAACATCACATGGATAACATATTGTACATAACATACATTACATATATACGCTTTTTTGCTTTGGAATAGATGGTGCCAATATCTCGCCTGCATGTTGCTTCTGGTCTTACATACTACGAATTTCCTCTACTGTCATTAAACCTTTCATGCAAGTCCACCAATTCAGAGTGATTTTGACCTTGATGACAAAGTCTAATTGGTGGGTGGTGATTTTAACATAAAATAAAGTTGGAGGCATGTTTTCTACTCTATTTAATATTTATTCCAATACTGAGCTTTATATTCGATCTACGATTTATTATTACTAATTATATTTCTTTTTAGACACGAGGAAAATGTCGAAGAGATAAAACATTCTACAATTGATGTCAAAGAAAAAGTACAAGCTGTGTGCTTCCTTGGTGATTTTGTACTAGTTGGTACTACCTCCGGTGTCGTTAAGGTATTGTCGACGACGCCATTCATTCGTAGTGTAACCATCTTAGTGATATTCCTATTGCATTCGAGGATTTCACTTTAAGGTCTAGGAGCGGTTCCTCTTATTGATTTGGCTTGTATCGCTTTTATGGGGGCGTCTGCCGCCTGACCTTACAAAAAGCCAGTGGCAGAACCTCATCCGTCCCTGAAGATTATTTGGTCCCAACTACTGTAATTGACTCGAAAAAAACAATACTACTCGAACCCAATATCACTTGAGTTGTGGATATTATGCTGAACCCATGAAATGAAAAACTAAATGTAATATTAAGTACCTGAGGCTTAATTCCCTTAGCATTTAAAATGATTTCGAATCGATTGCAGTTCGACTGCGATCAATGAAATCGCGAGATAGGTGACATCTTAGTCATGTGTGACCACTTTTTCAAGCGATTTTATTGGTCGGAGAGATCTAAGCGGAATAAAGCATCTAATTAATATTGTTTGTGAACTTTAGTGAATTTAGATATTCGCATAAAGATATACTGTTGCCCATACTAATAATCTTTCAACTTTTTAGTTTTTTCATATTCCAACAAACAAGCTCCGGAAAGAGTTGCGTGGTCCAGGGTCTCCCATAACATGGGTCGGCGTATCTTGTTCTACAGACCCACATATAGTGGTGGCACTGTTCGCTGACGGCTCCATTCAACTTTGGTACGTCGACGACTTGCAATACGACGACGCCAATGACATCATTGAAGAAGGTGAGGTTTATTTTCAAGTGTGACACCATTACATAAAAAATAGACTGAATTTCAGTTTGTATAATATTTACTTTTAGAATAGACCATATAATTTATTTAGACACGACCATTGTTGATTAGCACAGGTTCATTGGTGAAAAATTAAACGAATTCGTATTCAATCAATTAATCAAGTAGCCTATATCAGTCAATTGCTGGACATAGGCCTCTCCCGATGATGGGAGACTTTGACCTACTGTTTCCATGCTAGCCGAACGGATTGGTACAAGATATTAATTCGAGTTATCTTTCTCTCGCAGTGATATCGTCTGCGTTTTCCGTTAGTCGCCTCTTATAACACCCTTAGAATGAGATAGGGTGGCACGAATTCTTACCACATCACCAACGTTTTGTGTTCAAATTCAGGTGTTATTATCCCCTAGTTACGTCCAAAATTGTACTTTGGGATCTGAGGTTCGTTATTGATTAATGCGTCAGCTTTTCTGGGAATGACTACCGTCTAACCTCCTTATAGTTCATTGTATAGCACGTGTGCCATCACTATTATTGTGTTTGTACGTTACAGAGTCTGAAGATTTGTACAACAAGTACTACGCCGAAACGGAAACTATAAGTCCAAAAGTAGAGGCATATTTAAATTGCAGGTGGTCAAATAACGAACAGTTTTTGATCTCACATACGACGAAAATGATTGTGTTACACAACCCATTGCCCAGAGAAAGAAATAAGATCATAGCCGCTATAGATAATTTTGAAAGAGACTGTGAGATTCAATGCTGCGTGCCTTATAACCAAGACCGTTACGTCATTGTAGGAAAAATTTGTAAGAATATTAATTCTGTGGAAGTGATTGATTTGGAAACAAAGGAGAGTGTCATTATGTTCGAAGAGACTGATATTGTTTTAGATATAGTTACAGTTCCTGGTAAGTTCTACTTTATTTAAATTAAATGTTAAAGTAAAAGTGAGCAATGTGAGCATATCATTGCCTCAAACTTTCAGTAAATTGAGTGGAGTAATAAAAAACACCGGTTAATATTGATTGAGAGAAGTACACGTAAGTACACGATGAACGTAAAGAAGAATTTCAGATGCTCTAGACGTGGAATAGGGCCCTTGTGTTTAACCTGATAGGAGGTAATTCTTACAGTACTTTGAAGCTATCTGTATAGATACTTGAATTCGATGGATATTAGTAATTACAGTTATAAATATTGAGTTCGAGATCAAAAGCACTGAGACCTTAATATTCTGGTTTACAAAACAGCTCCTGGGCTGAGTATTGAACATGTGCGCACATGGAAATTAAAAAAAACGTACATCTTAGTATATTCCTACATTGTATTTGTAAACTAAACCTTCTTTTCAGGTAGTAATAAAATTATAACTCTAAAAGCGAATGAAGTAATGGAATACGAAATAAAATTCAATCCAAATTCACTAAAGCATAAAAAGGTGATTGCGAACGAAGACGTTAAGGAGAACATTGGTTTCCTGTCCATCGCGGTCAACAAGAGTGGCACGCTACTGTTTGTGTCGACCGACGACAGTCGCGTCGTTTGTGTTGATCTTAAAACGTACACTACTTCGTTTTACCTGGAAAATAGACGAGGGTATGCATTTATCATTGATTTAAGTACATATTATCTTTTAAATCAATGCCAACCTGGGTGCGAAGGAAATCCATTATAAGGTAACTTTATACCCCGGTAATTGAGACCCGAGACGCCGTGCAGTTTTAGTCGGAAGGAGTTCCGCACAAAAAAGCTAGCTTTGTAACTGTGTAAAAAAAATGGTATTTTCGTAGATCCTTACAGACGACGCGTTCCATTTCGACTTCTTGGTCTGGCGACCAGCATGGTTTAAATTTTAAGTGATTCTTGCAACCACAATATATTTGGTTATATTTGACGGGTACATAAGTTCGCGATAGATACTCCATTCTCTGAACTTTTTCCCAACTCAGTTGGGGTCGGATTTCCAGTCAACTGTAATGCGGCTGAACTTCGATATTTTCCATGAAGCGACTGCCATCACCTCCACAATCATTGGTCCAATGACCAATGGCGATATCGAAGTTGCAAGTTAGACCGGTTGGACTTTTTGAGGGCTCCAACTGCCCGTAACGATTGCCATAGTGTGCTACATAATGGCAAAAAAAAAGATACTATCGCTCATTTTAGATTAGGTATACTTTTGTGTTCACATATTATTATATACTCCCGCCTTTTTACCTTTGGAGTAGAGATGGTAACAGCTCGCCATGTATTGATATTCGTAGAGAATTTTTGTAACTAAATTTGAGAACAAATAGGTATAATACATTGATAAAAAAAATGTCAGTGATCCTCGGGCCGGGAGTAGATTTTGTATGTACAGTATTTTATTTACATTATTATTTTCTTTTTACAGTAACGTGGTATCGATGGCTGTTAGCGAATTAACGTATGACGAGTTTGAGCCCGGCTCTGATGTCTTGCTCACGGGCACCGGCACCATCGAAGATAACGCCAAAGTTTGGTATTTAGACGCATCGTACATATGTCAGACGGCACAAAGGAATGGGTAAGTAACTTTTTGATGTATTTTACTTTTGAAGTAGTGTGGAAGAGTAAAAGTAAAATGTACGCACATCTCTGATAAATTAATAAATTTTCATTATTCCTTCAAATTCCATTCGTAATGTGTTACATTTTTAAATGATAGTTTAAAAATATAAACTGATCGTGTGCGTCAAAACGAAGCCAAGACGTAGATCCCCTTTTAAAAGAATTTAGTATACTAGCGATTATTACATCTGCGGAATAGTGCTAACACAAGTATTATATTATAACATCAACCATTCACTACTGAGCGAGATACATCATATTTGACTTATGATTTTTCAAATACTGATTGAGGATGGGAAATCACCACGCACACTCATTGGATTGCAAACGTCCATATACCACGGTGATCCCTTTCCATCAGGTGAGCCGTGTGCTTGTCTGCCGCCTAAGTGTTATAAAAAAATCGATAACACTGCTAATAATAATGCTACTGTGAACTATCGAATCATCAAATATTACTAACATACATACATACATACATAAAATCACACCTGTTTCCTATAGGGGTAGGCAGAGATCACAGATCTCCATTTGCTACGATCCCGACATACTACTCTCGCTACATTACTAACATTAAATTTCCATTTAGGAAAGTCCGCCTAACAACGAACTTCGACGTAAGTTTCTTAAGTCCAGCATCGCCCCAGACGCCGAGTTCGTTAACAACTAACAGTGGAATAGAAAGTGCGGGCAACACTCCGAGGAGACACCAGTCATTCACCAACCATAAAGAAGTTACCAAAAACGTTTTGAAGAACACGTTAAGTTTGGACAGACACTCACTCAAACCGTTGAACTTGAAGGGAATCTGCAATAACAACTATGCAGTCTCACAACCTTTGTTGGCTGTGATCGATGACAAAAATAACATTCAGGTATGTACTTATATAACACTGTATAGAGAATCCCTCCTTCAATCATTTAATAACATTTAATATCATCTTAATTTTCATAAATCTACGCTTGAGTCATAAATAAATAATTTATTGTATTACAGTTACTCTTATGTACGCTACTTATATGTATCCGTTATACAGATCATACTACAGAAAGGCGTGCTATGCATTTAAACAACTTATCTAGTAGTTTGCATTACATACGAGTAAAAGTCCCATCGCCACAAAGATATAGGAAAATTCCTAATGATTCAAACGAGGCTTCGTGGCTGAGCGGTCAGTGTTCCCGCTGTAAGGGAAAGATCGCGGGTTCGAATCCCGTCGAAGCATTCACTTTTTCCTATCTAAATTTGATCTTGATTCTTTATTTCACACACAAAGTACAGATCATACATAAAAAATTGGCGAGCTAAGGGTGGAGTATCATTGCTTTATTGCTCTTGTTAGTGTGTAATACAATCATCCGACAATCTGCCTGTCTTAACAGGTGATGCGCGGCCAAAAAGTGCTAACAGAAATTATAGAAAAGTCAAATGAACATATAACAAGAGTGAAAATCGCACCTTGCAATCAATATATTATATACGGACTAAAGTCTGGTATAGTCAAGAAATTCACTCTGCGCACTAAGAAAACTGTCGTCATTATGGACGTGTACAGTAAAGTGCAGTATTTAGACTTTGTTCATCCTAATTTACTGATAGTGTCCGGACAAAATGGTTGTTTGATGGCATACCAATTTTGTTTGGAAAGTCGTATGTGGAAGACGAAAATGATGCAGCGAGGTGATAGCCATTTAGGATCCCAAGAGCTACTGAATGATATACAGGGTGAGTGCTCGCATACAATTAACATGACTTGTAAATTGTTTAAAAATATTTTATCTTAAATGCAGTAGAAATTATATTTCAGTAAACATTCCTTTCAGGTATCAAAAGAAAGACAGTTGAAAAGCTATCTAGTTCTAGTAGTGAAACTAGTCTGAATTCGAAAGAGCGCTTCTTTCAAAATGGAGAAAAGAAAAATCTTTTAAAAAGGAGTGGTTTAGTTGACTGCTACTTAATCCCTGGTCTAGGGATAATTACTGTGGAATGTAACGCTACAACGAAACTGTGGGATGATAATTTAAATATGTTAACTATACTAATAGGCCGTCAAGCGAATACCGATATTACTGCCACGGCTTTCCAGAACAATGTTCTCGTTATTTGCGACGAACAAAACAAAGGATTCCAGGTAAATGTTATTACCTTCATCATTATCGTTATCATCATCATCATCATCATCATCATCATCATCATCATCATCATCATCATCACCATCACCTTTTCAGCCGTATGACGACCACTGCTGAACATAGGCCTCCCCCATTGACCTCCAATCCAATATTACTTTAAAAACTGTTAAAATGTTGTAGTGAAGAAAATTTTTAAGCAAATTTTCTTGATATTGTATACTTATTATATTGACACGTACATTTATTTTTTGTTATCTAGTATTTCTATTCGGTTGATGTATAAACATAGTTTCAATAAATATTTATTAATTTTAATCTAATCTAAATTACAAACAAAACATCTTAAATCATACGTTAGTTAAATAGCAAGTTTAATACTCTAAGAGCACTCGACTTGCATAAAATTTGCCTCTAGTAACTAGCACGAAATGATACACTCTTAACTTCCAGGCGTATGAACTGAAACAGGATGGGGGATTGAGACTGCAATCTATTCAAGAGTATAAATTGAACAATGTTATAGTGTCATGCGCTCTCACTGCTGATGGGAACATACTTGCCATGGGACTCAACTCTGGGAACACTGTGGTAAGAACTTTTAAAAAAACTACTAGATACCAGTACCTTTTTCACTTCATTTTACTACATACCAATATCTTTTTTATGTAAGCGCTTATCCCATTTGCAACTAAAGCCCAAAGTCGGATCAAAAGCAAAATTAATGTGTGCCAGCTAGCTCGTAAGATTGGCGAGGCTCTGGAGATCTCGAGGCTTGAACTGAAACATGAAATGCAGGAATCCTTCGAGTCGCAGCGCCTATCCGACCACCACACTAGAAACACGCTTGAAAGCCTGTCTGAAGCATATGCTTCTTACTATATTTCGCCGAATCGATATTTCATTGTTCATTCCTGATCTGTTTCAGGTATGGAACATACGACGACAACATCAAATAACACTTCTAAAACACCACACAACAAAGGTGCATTCATGTTCATTTTCACCGGTGCCTGAACGATCGAACAGGAATTCGTTAACCCACGGATCACCCCATATTGTACAGTCCCCGTACGCCTCTAATGTCAACTGTTCCATCTCGCAAGACGACTGCAACGACCAACCGCCGTTGGTCTTAGTTACCATGGCAGCGGAAATCGTTTGGTGGAATCTTACTTATATTATGAAGGCTAGGGCTAACAAGCTTTCAAAAAAGTAAGTATATTGTACACATATATAGTAAATCTAGGCCATATTAGCTAGCTGCTTTTACGCCTTTAAACAATTTATGTATCCGCTAACCCAATGTACACAACCCCTTTACGGTATATAATCGTATGCCGTGTCGCTCATCTTAGGTAAGCTTTTAGGCTCTTAGGCTCTTAAGTATATTGCTTGCACTAACTACTACATCTGAACATAAAGTATTAGTAATGGATGGTCTAGATTCCTGTATAAATTTTGCAGACCTGCCGGAGTCAATATTCTATCGCCTGTTGCCAGTCCTATCGAAATCAAACCTAAAACACCAACAGTGAGCAGCAACACCACAGAATCAACGAATTGCAACTTTTTCTTTGGAGATACTTTCAATCAACCGGAATATTGTTGGAAAGCAAACTGGAAAGGGAAGTGGTATGTACCTACCAAACCTTTTTCGTATTATTTCTTGTATGTATTTGTAATATAATTGTCGTGCAGTAGTCCATTCTTCCTGTAATGCTAAATGAAAATGATATATGTATATGTACATATTATTTTTTATTGAAACTAGTACATATTTGTGAAAATAAGCGAGAAAAGCAACATCTACTAGACAGTTCTTTTTTGTACAATCTAATTGCCTATTTCTGATACTAACGTAGTATCAGAAATAGTTGAACCCTTAGCTCTAAAACCTATCATACTGTATAAATGTCTTAAATATGATCTGTGACCATTACAAAAACACTTTACATTAAATCACTACTACACTCTGTATTTTACATTATATATAAAAATATAAATCATATAATATACAAATTACTTTAAATTTTATTTTTATTTTAATTTTTCAGTTGTAAACAAGGCTCCAAAAGGAAGGACATACTAGCATGTATCAAGCTATCAGGTATGAACGCAAAGAGATTATGTCATGACAACAAGTTTTCCTGCTTCGTCACAGTCGACAACCCTGGACATATCCACATAATGAATGTCTTGAAGCAGAACAACACATAACATCTGCCATTTCAAATGTTTCATGGAACAATATCCTTTCTATTAATCATTATTAACAAGAAGAAATAGGTTAGATCTTGACACTAGTTATGTCTAGTGAGCATGAAAGCATCATTGCGCATGAAACATATATTTTCAATTCACGTTGAAAATATACGCAATTCATGCAATCTAATAATCATCCTCCTTGCATTAATTCCGGTCGCATCCGAAGGTGTCACCTCGGAATCCGGAGTCCTCTTATCCAGTCTAACTGCGTTGTGGCTGAACGTCGATATTTTCCATGAAGCGAATGCCATCTGGTCTCCACAACCTATGTAGGCGTATAGGGGCCATCGAAGTAGTGCAGTTAGAACAGTGCCCTTAGTACGAAACTCTATGGAATTCGTAATGTAAAGGTATCGAGAAAACTGAGCATTACGATTGGTTGTCTGCCCACTTCAAACCTGTGTGTGTGTGTGAAGCCCATCAATTGTAAAGCTCCGTTCTCTCGATAGCTTTACATTAACGAATTCGATAGTTATTCGTGCTAAGGGCACAGTTGTTGAACAACCGAGACCGATGACTTAACGTGTTCTCCTAGGCACGATCAGATCAGTGCAAATAGTAATTCATGCATACAAATATTTGCACTGAGCTGGGATCGAACCCCGCCTCTGGTGCCAGTCGCGTTCACTACCGCCACGCCACAGAAGCTGCTATTCAACGTAATAAACAACAACGTAATAAACAAATTATTATGAAAATAAAAAAATGTAAGTTTCTTTAATTTGATTTGACCACTTCGGAAACACGTATGTCATTTAGAATCCCGTCAGATTTTATGATGATCTAAAAGCTTGGTTGCTCCTAATCCGTCTACATGCGCACAATATCCCAGCGATTTGAACAGTGCCTATTTATTGTTAACAAGTAGTCCATTATTTTTAGATAATATATCGATCAGCCAATCACAGACAATAACATCTAATGTAATATAGTCACAAAGTCGTATACGAAGAAAAAACTATTTTAGGTAGATTATTCCATGCATATCAATTTTGAAGACACTATTTTTTATTAATGCTCAATGAATTTTAGTAACACTGCCTTGAATGCATTTATTTTTATACCTTCGCTTACTCCGTATTGTGAAGTGACTCGTTTTGACATCTCATAGCTATTTAGTTTTCTGTGAACCAGTTTATGTTATAAGCTTTGACAATTAAATGCAATACTTTGATGTCAACATATTTTTTAAAGATCTGAGATTATATTTTAGTATTACCCGGTACCTTGCTAAATACGTAAGAATCGACCAGTTCATGTAGTTTTATTCTTGATATAGGTGTTGCAATTCATCTAAATATATTTTTGCCTTGTTTGTTTGATGTTTTCAACGAAAGGCAAGTCGTTTTAATAACTTCATTTAACGCTGATGTTAATATTGTAAATAATTATAACGCAATAATACTAGGATAGTATCATATGAGATTATAATATATCTTACTAGTCCACAAAGCATTTTCTTGTGTTGTGAATAATTTTCATATGGATATTGTTTCATGTAACATTGAATATATACATGAACAAACTACATATTTAAGAATAGCATAAAGTATTTTAAGCATGAGATTATCATAATTTGTTTCACCAGGTCTAGATATTAGCACGAGTGCTTTAGTTAGTTACTTTTTTATTAGGTTATTCAGACATAGCGTCGAGATATTTTGCCATTTGTGTAGACCTGGTGTGTTAACTTTTTTTCTTAGAACAAATTTTTCTTAAATTAATGTTTACTTTTACAATAATATCATTTTTATAATTTATTTGGCAGATTCGTATTCCGCCCCCTTCACTATATATTTGAAAGAAATTAATAGTGAATATTAAGTAGGGTGTACTAGCTGTGCGGTGAGGGTGATTTTATTTTATGCTTAATTTTTAATCCGTCTAAATTCTTTGAAGAGATTTGAAAATAATTTCTCACATTTTTACTCACCTGTCACTAGTACATAATTACTTATGAATGATGTGCCATCAACGATTTTATGGGTCTAATGTAATGTTAAATGAAGGTTCAATTATGACAATTTTGTTGAGTATAGATACATGTAATATGGCAATCAAGTACATCTCTCATACGAATACGTACGAATAATACGAATAATTTATATGGTCAAACATGCCCATGTTTGACCATATAAATTTAATTCGAATTGGTGGATCTGTATAAAAGATTTTCAATCAATGATAACGAGATGTTTCAATTTTTGCATGTAATGAAGTTTATGTGAATTTAATATTTTGAATAATGTAATTTAATGGTGCTTAAATATAAGGCTTAGTTAATGCTAGTTTAAATGTGCTATCAATTTGAATCACATATGATATTGTGACAAGAGATAGAATGAATATGTGCTGCAATATTTGCTGTTGTTCCCTTTAAGAAATAACATGACATCAATTCAAAATACTTAAAACATTATATTGTAATGTTTGACAGTGGCAGAGATATTCGGTGTGCATTGAAGTACTTATTAAAATGAATATGATGTTATATTATAACTACATAATTAAAATGTGATAGCCAGATCGATATAGGCTATATTAGTTAAATGTATTTCATTATCAAATATTTTGCAATAACATGACACAATCTTACGCCAAACCGTTTAAACAGATATTTGGATACATTTATATGTATCCAGTATCTATCAAAATACTCATCTTCATCGGCCTGTCTTCGACCTGAAGCAGCTAAGCAGAGATAAATATATAATTTTATTTTTGTTGTGAGCAATGATGGCGCAGTATCTCAAGATCTCAACTACATAATAATACTTGAAATAGTTATCGAGTAAAATATTTTTATTATCATATTAAATTCAATGTTGTACACGTACACAAAATACGGTACTTTATTAATCCGTTTGTCCCCACCTTGTTATAATTTTACATCAGGTGTAACGAACAATAATTGTTATTCATACTAATGGCATGTTCAATTTATAGAAATAAGTATCGTCTGATAGACAGCCTCCGTGCCGTGGCGGTAGTGCACGCGACTGCTGACACGGGGCGCGGGTTCGATCCCCGCTCAGTGTAAAAAGTTGTACGCATGAATATGACTGTTTGCACTGGTCTGATCGTGCCTCGGAGAGCACGTTAAGCCGTCGGTCCCGGTTGCCGTACAAACATCTATGGCAGTCGTTACGGGAAGTTGGAGCCCTCAAAAGTCCAACCAGTCTAACTTTGAACTTCGATATCGCCATTGGTCATTGGACCTTTGGTTGTGGAGGTCATATGGCAGTCGCTTCACAGTTAGACTGAGTTGGGAAAAGGTTCAGAGAATGATGATGAAGTATCGTCTGATAATAACACCTGTTACTATAAGTTTTACATGCCCAACAATGCAAATTACAAAGTAAATTGAACAATCTAAATAAAAATGTATTTTCTATGTATGTATCTCTTTATATGTCAATCTTTAACAATAAACATTTCAGATCAAATGATTCACAGTACTGTATCAATATTAAGTGTATTGAAGAGAGTAACATGAAATTGAATACCCGTCGTGGTTTATGTAGTAGCAATTAATAATACAATATAATTCTTGTAACCTGATTTATAGACGCACGATTTACAGAATTGGCCAAAATCATGATATTTTTTGGCCATAAAATGATGGCTCTTCGAACTCGAACAAGTACATATTGAATGTGAATACAGAATCTTTCCATAGTCAAATAGGACAAAATACCTAATGGTTTATATTTCGAAATCAAATATAAATGTAAATAATTTTGCCCATGCCAACTTTTGTAAGGCTATGAAAGACAGATGACATGGCTTAACTTTTTTTTACGTAATATAAGACTATATTATAATGTAATGCTCAATCTTATTTCGTGAACAATGCAGTAATATATCCTAGTTAGGATAAATTTTATCATTCTAAAAATACACCGACATCGAAATGTTACTGTAATATTATTGGTGTTATAAGAAAAATATTTTTTGATAATGTTATATTATTTTAGTACATATATATATCAAAGAATTCCTTCTTTTATTTCATTTGTTCTTCCAGTTATCACGTCACTGTAGGCATAGTTCACCTCAGGTGGCTACTACAAATATGTATGTATAGGTGTTACGGTACTACGGTTCAGTGTTTAAGTCCAAAAACACTTAAGTGGTACTACGGTTATTTTTTATAACTGTAGTACCACCAGTGGTACTACTAGGTGTACCACGGTTTCGAAAGGTTGCATTAGTGGTGGTCAGATGCGCCTATTCGATGGCATGCGAACGAATTCCTGAATTATTCTTGTCTCTCTTATTGAGATGATTTTATCACTTAATGACTCTCTGTTGTACTAATTGACCCTAAAGAGCTAAGCTGTGTTTATTCGGGCTGTTCCACCTATCCCTACCACGTTGTCCTTCCTGGTGGGAGACCACCATCATGCTTCTATTTATTTTGTTTTATTCGTTGTCGCCCCTAAGAATCTCTTCTTTTTGCAAGTCATGGTAAGGTTTGGTCATGTGTGATCTGTACCATGTTCGGCGCATAATACTCGACCTCGGCTGGTCTTGTTCATTCCACTTCACGCCTCAGCGTATCCCCAAGTTATGATAGACCAATACAGGAGTCCGAACACCCCGGCTAATACGGAACGATTACCCGAAAGTGGTTACACCTCCCTCAAATTAGAAACGAAACAATGGGTATAGCTTTCGTCCGGTTTTCACACTTTATCACAATATTCTACAGCTTAATAATCCTGCAAAATTAACTATTGTGGTCTTAAATAAAGAAGAAAACTTGGGGAATGTAAATCTTTATTTTCTTATTGTAAAAATTACATAATTTAAAAACATCTTAACATACTTAAAATCATACAAACAGTACAGCTAATTAAACAATACTAAGTTTGTACAGTTCTTAAAACAAGGAAGCCGAGGTGATGAAACGTTAAGCTAAGGATCTGAAGCAAATTAGAAAGATATCGAGAACTCAAGAAACTAGGAAGAAAAGAGAGTTTTAAAAGAATTGGAAATATCGTCGCAAACACATTTTACGACCTCAACTTCTCTTGAATAGTCAAAAACCAAAATATTTAACAAAACTTGTTCCAATAATGAAAGACTTGTATTTAATTTAATAATATTATTATAAATTCATTAGCTTCAAAAATCAGAAACATTTTAGTTTACAAGCACGAAGTACGAATGTAAGTCATGAAATCACAAAAAAATACAACAATTTTAATGAGGTCAACATAATCAAGATACAACAAACACTTGTTGCTAATACAATAATAAAATTGTAGATCACAATATCAGTCAGTTAATTAAATAAACTCCTAATTTTAAGTTACCTTATCAGGGAATTGAGATTAAGTAACGATTTAGCCGCCTTCGAATCAGTCGGTTCCTTTTTCTTGGATGGGTCCAGCATAAAGCATTTCCAAAGTCTGAAATAGTATAAAAAAATAAGTTTTTATATTTTACTTCTATTTTATTTCAGTATTTTTCTAAATGTTTCAACCGCATACAGAGTAATGGTTGTAATAAACGTGCGGGACAGTCTTTGGGGTCTGCCGACAGATGTGAAAACTAAGGAAAGCATTTACTTCATTAAAATGTACAAATATAGAACTAGAAACTTTTTGTAGCTCAAAACGTGCTCAATGCAGCTAATGAGTTGTATCGTCGTGACATGAGCGTGAGAATGAGGAGTCGAGGCACATCGTGGTTGTCGTATGTAAGACGTGCGTGACAGTCGGTGACGATGACACAAGGGCCATGATTTTTGTTTACCCAATTCGCCTAAAGTTCATTGCGCCTAAAGTTTAAACTTCAAAAAACTAGCATTTATTTACATGAACCTCAAAAGTATTACGAGCACTCTTTTTGTTCTACTAATATTATATGGTTATAATTTTATAAATGTAAATGTCGAAAACGTTTGTTCCTTTTAGTATCGATTATCCATCACACTCAGACGGCTGAACAGGAACTCAGATCAGAGACCTCCAGCAACAGCTAATATAAAATGAGGATTATATTTTGATACTCAAAAATTTTAGAACTGTCGCCAAATCTTGGTACCTATAATTGCAGGTCTGCTTTTTGTCCTCACAAAACGATATGATGTGGCCCCAGTTGGCTCAATAATATACGAATAGATT
Source organism: Pelosia muscerda (assembly GCA_963691645.1). Taxonomy (NCBI): domain Eukaryota; kingdom Metazoa; phylum Arthropoda; class Insecta; order Lepidoptera; family Erebidae; genus Pelosia; species Pelosia muscerda. The sequence goes on from OY829113.1 coordinate 11,499,388, forward strand.
AGTACAGATCGGCGGAGGTCTCTGACGCCGGCCGGCGAAGACATAATATCGGTCAACTCGAACCGACTAAAATGGTAAACCGTACGCCTTGGGTTTCAAATGCCGAAGTGTAAGACAACCCAATTAGGTACTTAACTCGGCTGCTCAGAGCCGTCTACGGTACGGTAAAACGGCTATTCTAAATGACTAGTGTAAAATGCTAAGAAGTGTTTTTCCCAAGCGACTACAATATGGGGTTCTTCAAGAAGGGCATTAGAAGGTTTCTACAGGATAGGCAGCACGTGTGTGGCGCCTCTGGTGTTGCAAACGTCCATAGGTCACGGTGACCGCTTCCCATCAGGCGGGCCGTGTGCGTGTCTGCCACCTAAGTGGTAACGTGTGGTGATGCGTACCGGAGCGTCTCGTCGGCGCCGGCGGACAGCACGGTGGTGCCGTCGGGCGACAGCGCCAGGTGCAGCACGCGCGCCACGTGGCCCGCCAGCTCGGCCACGCGCGACAGCAGCGGGTACTTCCAGATCACCAGCTGGTTCTGCGCGTAGCCGTGCCCCGACACCAGCTCCTTGTAGTGCGTGCTCCACACGATCGAGCACACCTACGCGCACCACGCCATGGACAACATTAAACAAGTGGAAGTGTGATTAGTGTGATGTAGTCTGGGCGCGTGTCATTGGTGTGCGTTTTACGCAACGAAGGATAAATTCGACAATATGAACTAATTTTTAGTAAACCTTTGGTAGGACGAAAAAGTTTAGACGTGTTCCTACAAAAAGGTGTAAGAACACGTCCAAACTTTTTCGTAAATTAAATAATAAAATATAATATAAATAAAATATAAGCTTGTTCGATCCAAATTATGAAACGCCATAAATACTTTTTTATCTACAGCAAAGTAATCGCTATTTTGAACGGTTGAAAAAAAAAGGTGGTGGAATTATATTTGCGACTACCTTACAAAGGGTTATGCGTGTTTTCGTTTTGTAGTATGTTTAATTTGAGCTAATATGGCATTAAAATCAAAATGTATCCCCCTCCAATGCAATTATTTTTTAGTATTGCACGGTATTATTAACGGTTGTATGTGTGAGTTTGGCGACATTGGATCCGCTACGTGCGCATGATATTAGCCTACCCTTAGTGAAAGTTTTAAGTAATCATGCAGTTTTCGCAGGCTGATTAATTTGGAGTACAATATACAGAAAGAAATATTATTATTTTCGCAATTCACTTTAAAGGTACGATTGGGGTACGAAACACCCAAAATATTTGCACTGAGTGGTAATCGAGCTCACAACCACTGACTTAGCAATTCAACAATCTACCCGTACGCCAAAGCTATCTAGGCTATAATACTTTTATAATTTTCTACCCACCTGTGATTTTGTATCGACTGTGTTCAGGTTAGCGCCTGTTTTAATATTCCAAATGCGTATAGTCCGGTCAGCTGTACCGCCCCCGGATGCCAGAATACCGGCGCTCCACGGGCACCAAGCCAGACCCTTTACTGCTGCCAAATGCTGACTGTAAGCACATAATTATTGATTAGATTCAAAACTAAATATACTGCTGAAAGTATTATACGATATTTTTTCTCTAAGAAGTAACAGCTCTCTCCTCTTGAGATGTGAATTGGCACCTGGGTCACACATCACTAATAGTCTTGTTCATCAAACACGGTCAACGTTACAAAAAAAATTTTTTGGGCAGCCATCATTTGGGATTTCCCCTCACCAGAATTAACATAACTTATTGATTACGCCAACTGGAATTGACCAAAACGGCACGATATCCACCTCCTGAATATCTTGCCGTTATCCTGGAGAGGATTCCCCTCGACTTGTCGTCAATATCGTTATTGGGCCCTAGTCCCTTCTTGCTGGGCGACGCCTAGCCCGAACTGTCAGAGAAAGAATTTAATTTTAGAGTAAAACTTACTTGAATGAATAAAGGTGCTGCGTTTGTGAATAATGTTGTCCCTGGGCAATGGGCCAAATGTTCAGTAGATTATCGTTGCCACCTGACGCTAGGCATTTACCATCTGGTGACCATTTCAGACCACATATCTACAAAAAAATAATATTATATTAGTTTTAAGGTGGAAGCGAGAATTTGAAGTATCAATATGGTTTTACAACTATGTCCAATTTTAGCAGTTAAAACAACTGGCACAATTTAGTTTTCTATCGCAGGAACGGACCCTGTGACTCAGAGGAACAGGATCAGGGGGCCTAGCCACAATGCATTCGTTCCGAATCTACATTCGTCATCGCTCTGAAAAGGTATGGGAATGACATTTGTTGTCGGAATCGGAACACGTGACATTCCGACAACAAATCTCATTGCCATACATTTTCAGAGCGATGACGAATGTAGTTTCGGAACGAATGCATTTTGGCTAGGCCCCCAGTACGTCGCTGGGGGTAACAGCAGTTAGCCCCGGTCGCCCGGCCGCTTAATGGTTGGTAGTGCTCACCTCCTGCGAGTGCGCGCGGATGGTGGCGACGGCGTGGTCCCGCTGGCGCACGTCGTGGTGCACGATGTTCCCGTCGCGCGCGCCGCTGCTCACGATGTACATGTTCCACGCGAGCGAGCCCACGCGGCCAGTGTGCCCGTCCATTACCTGCGGAACATCCTAAGTATTAACACTGCCGCCGATATATAGTGCACTTATCAAAATCAGTGTCAACTTAGTTTCTCGTTCTCCATTTCTCTGGTAATCATGTAAAAAATACATAATATAATGATAAAACAAATATTGAATGTAAATAATTACCCTTAATCTTTTTATCTTTTCACAATCCCACAACTCCACAGTAGCCGACGATGTTCCAACAGCTAAATGCGAGCCACCTCCTTGCACCCACTGCACTGAACATACAGTTTCTGAACCTTCAAGTGTACAGAGTTGTTCTATCTGTCCCGTTCCAGCATTCCACAGGTAAACTGAATTGCCTAAAGCTACTGCCAGGATATTTGATGCACTCCAGTCAACTAAATTAAGATCTGAAGAAAAAATTAAATATGTATTAATTCATAAGAAAAAGGTAGGTATCTATACAATAAATGTAACAAGAGTAAGGAAGAAGACTGAGGAAGAAATGCTACCCTAAGTCCCATATTAAATAAAGGTAAGTAAGTATAATCCACTACTTACAATAATCATCTAAAATATCTGGTGCATCAAGTATTCTATCTGGAGCTTGTGGGATGTATCGTGTTGTATTTTTCACTGATGATGGAACTTTAGCCTGCAAATGTTCTAAATTAGTACATGTTTCATTGGTCCAAGAGTTGTGTATTATTTATTATCAATAACGATTAAATGAATATGCTGGGAGAAAGCAAATAATATAAATAAAAACATACTTAAAATTACATAAATCAAGAAAATGTATAAAACTTAAATGATTATATATATTTTCTATAAATATCACATATATGAAGGTGAAAATAAAGGAGACTTTAAACTCCTAAGATAGACACCACATTAACAAGCTCATAAGTAATCAATTAGCACACATTCCAGAGTTTTCTTTAGTCCCTTTAACATTGCCAAACCTTTCAATATTTGCCAATTATTAAAATATGTATGGTTCTATTTTACAAGAATACTATGGGTGGTTGGTTGGCTGCATGTGAAAAAAATCTCATTAGCTAACATGAGTCCATATTTAACGCAATGGAATGTGTTTATTTTCATATTTGAAATCGAAGTTGACTGTTAAATATAATATGAAGACTACCAATGCACCATGACAGATAGCCAGATTAGTAAATACATAATAATGAAGATTAAAAGCTAATGACATTATACCTGTGAATACACAACTCTAAGTCTGTTCTGGTAGCCTTCAGGAGCTGCAGGCGCTTTGCAAGTATACTGCAGTAGACGGCCCGGCTCCGTGTCTGTAAGAGCTCGACTTATTGCTTCTGAAGCTGCAGTTTGGGCAACAATTTCTTCATTTTTGTCTTCATCACGACTCAACTAAATGTACACAATTAATCCGTTAATTTCCTTTTTTCATACCACTTAGGTGACAGATAAGCATGTGGCCTACCTGATGTTTGCAACACCAGAGACCTGTAAATCTATCAATTAGTCTATCTCAGGCTACTGGACATAGGCCTTGCCCAATGTTGTGAGGCTTTGGCCTACAGCTTCCATGCTGGTCAGATGGTTTGGTACAGGGTTTCATATCGAGTTTTATTTCTCGCACAGTGATATCATCTGTGTTTTCTTTCACTGCCACCACACGGGTTTATATGTCATAAGTCATAATTAAACACTACATGGTGTATATTTTCGCTTGTACTTTCATAAATATTATACTATAAAAGAATATTACAATACTGCACAGAAAAATGAAGGGCTTATACTCTACTGAGTATTGCTTTGGCCCACCTGTCCAATTACAGGAGGTTACTACCTCCTGATTCAATAACTCTCCAGACTTTGTAGACTTACTCAGATTTGCAGAGACAGCAAAAGTGCTAAGACTGCACACTTACAAAAGGAAAGAGTTGATCTTCAGCCAGTATCAAATAAATTTATGTTATTTTTATTTGATACTGGCTGTAGACCAAATGCATCTCCTGCAAAGCTCAGATGTTCATCTTAGAGAGTACCACTTACCTCAATTGAAGGAAAGAATCGTGATAAATGAAAAATTTATTACTAACCATATAATGACACAAGTCATAGTTGGAGTTGCTTCTCGATGGAATGAACCTGTCTGCTTTATTAGGAGTCTTTGAGGCTTTGTTTGGTGTAGGAGTTGTCGATCGTCCTGTAATGTTAAAACAGAACTTTTTCATCTATTCAATATTGAAAATAATATGAAATTGATAATTCAAAAAAATTACTAGCAGTAGGTACGTACTTATGGTGAAACAATATATGTAAATATGTTAATTTTTAAAACAATGATATACCTGGAGATTTTGTCTTAGAAGGTGTCTTCTTTCCTTTTTTGTTATCATTTCGCGTTGGTGTTTTATTGCTTGAGAGTACACTATTGTTACAACTTATGTTACCAGATACCGACAACTTTTGCATGGACAAATTACATGCACTTATGTTCACATTTGACTGGTTCTTAAAAGACGCACTTAATCCAGGATTTATATTTTCATTCGCAGTTTTCTTTGCCCATCTCTGAGGTGGGCCTCTTGATAAAGGCCCATCCATTGTTTTGGCAACGTTATTTATTTCATTTAAATAGTTAAACTGTGCCATGCTTTTACGAAATCACTGTTTACACTATTGCTGCTACACAATCGGAACTGCTAAATAAAACTAGAAGTCCTTTCTTTCATAAATACATATGAAACCAACAATTATTATTTCAGAGAAAGCAAAATCACAGTGCCAAACAAGAGGAATCAAAAAGTACGTTGGACTTTTTGAATATTTTGATTTTAAATTATGAATGTTCCAGTGTTGCCAATATAAATAAGAACATAGAGCAACCGAACACGAATATGACATTATACTTTGTCTAATATAGGATGATACTTTTGACAGGTCTAAGTAGGGTACCCCATACAGTACAATCGTTAATGAATCTATTCGATTTTCGATTATCGTTCCCGTAGAATATGGTATCGATGTTACATAAATTATAAAACATTTATTTCTTATTATTTTATGTACTTAGGGTATTATAATTTTATAAATATTTGTTTACTTAAGGTAAACTTCATTAGTGCGGCGCGGCATTACCTAATCGCACTGTACTGCAAATATAGATTTATAATTGCTACAGTTACTGCCATTTATAGTATAATATTTATATTTTATATTATATCTAGTTAATTCTATTACCAAAATTGTAGTAGATAAGTACTTAAACATAAAATTATTTTCATAAATTAATAGATTATATTCGATTTATTCGATTCGTTTTTCTACAGTCAATTATGCTGTGTTCTTGCAAGGCACTACTCTACGATAAGTGGGCGGTACTTGTCTATGAATTACGATAATTTTAGAGGTATTAATTTGTTTATAAAAATACGTTACTTCATAGTCGTGAACTGTCAAAATTATCATCCTAAATTAGACAGAGTATAAAAGCACCAATGGATACAAAAAATAAGTGGAAGTGATATGTAGTCTGTGCACGCGTGTCATTAGTTGGCGTACGCGACGAAGGATAAATTCGACAATACTGATAAGAATACGTCTAAACTTTTTCGTAAATATTCAAGCTTGTTCAATTCAAATGATGAAACGTCATAAATACTTTTGAACTAGAGATATACTGTGTAGCTGTGTGTATGGTATATGGTATACTTACCTATTATGATTAAATAATTGCGAAAATTTATAATAGCTTAAACATGGGCACATAATATCATCATATATGGGGAACATTGATTTTTAGATCTGACAGTAGAGTACACGCTCGGACTCTCAAAATGGGTTTCGAATCGGTTACGAGACCTCGGATCTGCGGCGTTTGCACTAAGGATTACCATGGTGAAATATAGAACAAAGAGCACCTACATCTGCATTGCGTGTTCCTAGATATTCAATCAGATTAATGGTCATGTCTATCTATTAAACAACTTATTAAAGTAAATGCACGTAGACGGCAATGGTGACCCCAACGGGTCCCGGTAGGAGAAGAGAAAAAAAAAACCACTTATGAAGATTCTCAAACGATTATAGACCTCGAGGTGTCTAGTAGGTACTTCTGGAGCCCACTGTAGGTACCTACTTTAAGGTAATGCCCTACAGTTGTTTGAGATCCAATTACCTACCTAATTAGTAATTAGATATTTAAAAAAAATAAAACAAAGTTTAAACATACATAATTTTATTGTCACCTTTTCTCACATAAACTGCAAAATTATCATTCATCATCTCGTCAGCTCAACATTATTACCGCTCTTTTTTAGTTAACAGTCATTGAAAGATAGGTAATCATAATCCTATAGTACTTACTTATATCGACAAATATTACGATAGTTGAAGGTACAGAAAGATGGTGACAATTCGTCGAAAAAAAAATCATGAAAATGGAACATGCAATAGGTTTAAACGTAAGTTTTGTAAGTATAACCAGTTCATACACATTGACTTCAGAATGGTCCAAACAGGTTAATATTTTCGGTCACTCTTGCTTATTATTGCCTATTATAGTCTCTTTGGGTCACATCACATTGCAGCATTGTAGCTAGAACTACATAGCTGTGTTGCTATACCTATATCAACAGAGAGTAGGTAATCCTCATTCATTTTCTATTCCATTTTACTATTTTGTGTTGCAATGTACAAACATGAAATTATGCACTGATTCTACCTAGAAGCTAGAAACTACGTGTAACTACAAAAGTTAGCGCTCTACCGCAGTTCTACTCCTACCCTCCATATACCTACCTCTGGGATTATATCTTGGTCCGAAAATGTGCTCAAAATTTACTCTTTACGCTCAGCATGCGTTTTTCGAGTGGCTATTGAGGAAAGCACAGCATGTTATGTGGTGCTACTGGTGCTACAGCGTTGTTCTATCTCAAATTCAAACAACAAGAGGACAGATTATATTTAATCAATCCGCGCGCGCGACTTAGGTCCAAGATATGAGTCCCGAAACAAACTACTAGCATTTTGGTTCCCTACAATTTTTCTATCAATATTGCTGAGGCACCACCACCACCGTTACAAACGGAAGCCACTCCCTTTTCTCCCTTTTTTAGGGCATGTATCAAATGCACAATAATTCTGGCACCTGTCATTCCTATCGGGTTAGTAAGACTTACAGATCCTCCATGTACATTAATCTTCGCAGGTTCTAAATCCAATAGCCTCTGATTAGCTACAGCAACAGCACTGAAGGCTTCATTGATCTCCCACAATGCGATATCTTCTTTCTGGATACCAACCTTAGATAAAAGCTTGGGAATAGCAATTGCAGGAGCAATAGTAAAGTCGATTGGAGCACGCTCAGCATCTACGAAGTCAATAATACGTGCAATGGGAGTGACATTTAAATTTCGTGCAGCCTCGGCCGTCATCAAGACTAAGGCGGCAGCACCGTCGCCCAGAGGTGAAGCATTACCGGCGGTCACTGAACCATTTTTATCTTGAAAGGCGGGACGCAACCTGGGCAACTTTTCGTAATCAACTTTTTTGTATTCTTCATCTTCTGTGACTATGATTGGCTCACCATTCTTTTGAGGGACTGAGACTGGTACTAATTCTGCGGCAAACACGCCATCTGCGTATGCCGCTGCGGCTCTCTTATAGCTCGTTATAGCATGATCATCCTGGTCTTCTCTGCTGATGTTAAACTTTTTCGCTGTATTTTCAGCACAGTCACCCATGTGAATATTATTAAAGTAGTCCATGAATCCGTCACGCAGAACACCATCAACCAGCTGTACTCCACCATAAGGAGTGTCGCCTCTATTCAAATAGAAAGGTACATTAGAAAGAGATTCCATTCCGCCAGCCAAAATAACATCTTCAGCGCCAGTTTGTAAGCCTTGAGCTGCACACATAACGGCTTTCATGCCGGAGGAACATACTTTGTTAATTGTGGTACAAACTGTACTTTCTGGGAGGCCTGCAAATATGCATGCTTGTCTGGCAGGAGCTTGTCCGACACCGGCTGAACAAGTATTGCCCATGTATACCTATAAACAACAATAAAATATTAGAGCCTTCTTTCCGTAACTATTTGTTCATCGCAGTTATCACTCCTGTCCGTCAGCGAGGGTGGTAAGTAATGTCGAACTCAAACTGCACGCGATCTCGGGCTGTGTCTCGGGTGTCAATTACGGGGGTGTAAAGTTACTCAATTAGGCATTTCCTTAGCAACCCTGCTGAAGGTAGGCCATCTATGAATATGATATGGCCCTGGATGGTACCAGACCAGAAGGTGCTCGCCCCGAGGGTGTCCCCATCCTGTTTAACGACAGAAGGGGCGCACTTGGCGACCGGTATTAGCCATAGCGTCTCCCGAGTCTCCCTTGCGTGAAAGAGATACCGTCTCCGTGACCACGGTGTATGCGAAGAGGTTCCCAACCTAGCTCCCCTGAGTCTTGACCCTTCTGTACCTATAGGTTTGTTTTGTATAGGTGTAAGTAGTATATGAACTAACTTCTGAGTGTTCCTATTTAGGTATAATTAGCATGAAAAAAAATTACCATTACGTAATTAAATATTATAGGTTGGTAAGTAGGTAAACACTTTTATATTAAATTTTACCACACATTTTAATCGTTATGTCATACGTAGCATTGTTTTTATCTCTCCAAATACGACCATTGAATGACCTTATATCAAAATGAAGCAGATAATAATACTAAGTTATCTCCTCTTCTTAAAAAAAAAGTTATCTCAATACTATCGCGATGTTAAAAATGTAGATAACTCAAGTGTATGTAGTCCGCATTACCTTAGTAAACTATTATATAAATAACATAATATTACAATATTATATAAATGACAATCAGTAGCTATTAGTTTAAATAAAATGCTGATAAATTGATTAGTCATAGTCAAGGTAAAATAAGGGCAGAACTAAGAAATGCAGTACCTAAGCAGTGAGTGCACAACGCACTGGTTACTGCATTTCTTGTTGCACTCGTACTTATGTTCAGGTAGGTTACCTAATAATAGAAGATAGGTTTAAGTGGCCGAACACAAGCGCCGTAAGTTAGTAGAACTTACGCATATAAACTTTCCCCTTAAATCACTTTTGCTAATGAAAAAATGCATCAGAATCCGTAGCGCAGTTTTGTAGATTTAAGTACCTAGGTACCTATACCTACATACAGATGGACGGACGAAGAGACAAAGGGAAGCGACTTTATTTTATAATATGTAGTCATTCATTCATTATAAGTACCTATAACGCATATTACGACCTCTCGCTGTTACCTCTTTAATTGCCTCCTTAGGGATGCCAGCTTTTTCAACCGCTGCCTTAATTGCAATGGCACCGAGTTCTGAAGCTGAAAGCGGTGACAGTTTGCCTCTAAAACATCCTAGAGGAGTGCGTACCGCAGACACTACCACAACCTCATTCAGCGACACTTTTGACGCCATTACCTTTGAATAGAAACAGTGAATTAAGTTCAAATACATAAGATAAATTCTTGTTAGGTTAACCGACACAACATCTACTAATGAAAAACCACTCAACGACTCTGGTTAGCTACATTCAAGTCATTTATTACACTTTAAAAAAAATTAAACATGCTCCAAATTAAAATAGGTACCTACTAAACTTACTCAAAAATAAAATCACTATTCTCAAAATAATTATGCTACGCTCGAGATCGACGCAACCCAACGAGACGCGCTTTGCAATGTCTTGAATTTACTAGTTTACTAGCTTTTGCCCGCGACTTCGTTCGCGTGGAATAGTGACTTCCAGCAGATTTTTGGTTTTACCCACATAGTTCCCGATCTCGCGGGATCACTTCAAAAATGAAATGTGGAAACTTTACCTCCAGAACAGCACATACCCGGAGTTTCCTCTTTCCATTTTAGTGCCATACAATATGTGCACTTTTTAGCCATCCGTCCTAAGAGCACTAATCGATTAAAGGGTCGTAATCAAAAGCAGCATCATGAAATACCTCCCACGTGTTACGTGTAAATATATTTTGTCTTTGTGCTTGCCGTGCAGCTAATAGAACACGTAGTCTATGAGATTCTTCCTGTGACTCTGCAGAAATCAGAGACGCATGACGTTCAGCATCCAAAAGCCGACGTACTCGAGTTTGATCTACAGTTTCGGAAGCTCTTTGAGTTGCATGACGCCCAGCATCTAAGAGCCAGCGCTCCTGAGCCATCTCTTCTGTCTCAGCAGCTCTTTGAGTTGCATGACGCCCAGCATCTAAGAGCCGGCGCTCCTGAGCCATCTCTTCTGTCTCAGCAGCTCTTTGAGTTGCATGACGCCCAGCATCTAAGAGCCGGCGCTCCTGAGCCATCTCTTCTGTCTCAGCAGCTCTTTGAGTTGCATGACGCCCAGCATCTAAGAGCCGGCGCTCCTGAGCCATCTCTTCTGTCTCAGCAGCTCTTTGAGTTGCATGACGCCCAGCATCTAAGAGCCGGCGCTCCTGAGCCATCTCTTCTGTCTCAGCAGCTCTTTGAGTTGCATGACGCCCAGCATCTAAGAGCCGGCGCTCCTGAGCCATCTCTTCTGTCTCAGCAGCTCTTTGAGTTGCATGACGCCCAGCATCTAAGAGTCCGCGCTCCTGAACCATCTCTTCTGTCTCAGCAGCTCTTTGAGTTGCATGACGCCCAGCATCTAAGAGTCGGCGCTCCTGGGCCATCTCTTCTGTCTCAGCAGCTCTTTGAGTTGCATGACGGCCGGCATCTAAGAGCCGTCGCTCCTGCCTCGCCTCCTCTGTCTCAGCAGCTCTTTGAGCAGCGTGACGTTCGGTGTCTAAGAGCCGGCGCTCCCGAGCCATCTCTTCGGTTTCAGCAGCTCTTTGAGTAGCGTGACGCAGACGAAGTCGCGCGGGTCAGCTAGTTTGAAATAAAAACTATCCTATGTCCTTTCTCAAGTTCCAAACTATGTCTGTACCAAATTTCACACAAATCGGTTCAGTAGTTTAGGCGTGAAGCAAAGACAGACAGACAGACAGACAGACAGAGTTACTTTCGCATTTATAATATTAGTTTGGATTTGGATGGATTTGGAAGTCGCGTTTTCTGTCCCTATTTTTCTTGTCCCTTTGTATGCTTAAATCTTTAGAACTACGCAACGGATTTTGATGCGGTTTGTTTCAATAGATAGAATGGTTAAAGAGGAAGGTTTATATGTATATAACATCATGCTACGACTAACAGGTGCGGAGCAGGAATGAAAAATGTTGCAAAAACGGGGTGACGCAGACGAAGTCGCGCGGGTCAGCTAGTTTGTAATAAAAACTATCCTATGTCCTTTCTCAAGTTCCAAACTATGTCTGTACCAAATTTCACACAAATCGGTTCAGTAGTTTAGGCGTGAAGCAAAGACAGACAGACAGACAGACAGACAGACAGACAGACAGAGTTACTTTCGCATTTATAATATTAGTTTGGAAGTTTGGATTGGATTTGGAAGTCGCGTTTTCTGTCCCTATTTTTCTTGTCCCTTTGTATGCTTAAATCTTTAAAACTACGCAACGGATTTTGATGTGGTTTGTTTCAATAGATAGAATGGTTAAAGATGAAGGTTTATATGTATATAACATCATGCTACGACTAACAGGTGCGGAGCAGGAATGAAAAATGTTGCAAAAACGGGGTGACGCAGACGAAGTCGCGCGGGTCAGCTAGTTTGTAATAAAAACTATCCTATGTCCTTTCTCAAGTTCCAAACTATGTCTGTACCAAATTTCACACAAATCGGTTCAGTAGTTTAGGCGTGAAGCAAAGACAGACAGACAGACAGACAGACAGACAGACAGAGTTACTTTCGCATTTATAATATTAGTTTGGAAGTTTGGATTGGATTTGGAAGTCGCGTTTTCTGTCCCTATTTTTCTTGTCCCTTTGTATGCTTAAATCTTTAAAACTACGCAACGGATTTTGATGTGGTTTGTTTCAATAGATAGAATGGTTAAAGATGAAGGTTTATATGTATATAACATCATGCTACGACTAACAGGTGCGGAGCAGGAATGAAAAATGTTGCAAAAACGGGGTGACGCAGACGAAGTCGCGCGGGTCAGCTAGTTTGTAATAAAAACTATCCTATGTCCTTTCTCAAGTTCCAAACTATGTCTGTACCAAATTTCACACAAATCGGTTCAGTAGTTTAGGCGTGAAGCAAAGACAGACAGACAGACAGACAGACAGACAGACAGACAGACAGACAGACAGAGTTACTTTCGCATTTATAATATTAGTTTGGAAGTTTGGATTGGATTTGGAAGTCGCGTTTTCTGTCCCTATTTTTCTTGTCCCTTTGTATGCTTAAATCTTTAAAACTACGCAACGGATTTTGATGTGGTTTGTTTCAATAGATAGAATGGTTAAAGATGAAGGTTTATATGTATATAACATCATGCTACGACTAACAGGTGCGGAGCAGGAATGAAAAATGTTGCAAAAACGGGGTGACGCAGACGAAGTCGCGCGGGTCAGCTAGTTTGTAATAAAAACTATCCTATGTCCTTTCTCAAGTTCCAAACTATGTCTGTACCAAATTTCACACAAATCGGTTCAGTAGTTTAGGCGTGAAGCAAAGACAGACAGACAGACAGACAGACAGACAGAGTTACTTTCGCATTTATAATATTAGTTTGGATTTGGATTTCAATGGAGCGTGAAGGCCACTTTTTATTAGATTAGCGAACGTCCAAATTAGGTATAGGTAGCTATACAGTCTTATCTACTGTACTCATATTATAGTCGCTGTTTTATTTCAGCAAATGTGCAAACGCATGAAGTTAGGGTGTTTGCACGGAGTTAATTTAGACCCTTGAGCATGATGTGACTCATTGACATCAGTTACACTTCACGGAAATTACGTGTTACGTACACAATACTACATAATTATTAGTGTTATTAAGTACATTACATTCTGTCTGATACTCTCCAACACGTTAACTGGTAGTACTTAAGCGGCTAAGCACCTAATTAATTTCCTTGCGATTTACACCGCATAGCAAGGAATCCAGTCAATTTTTTTTCCAAATTTATTTAGCTGCAACATTTTCGGTTAGGAATTTATTTTTGGGTTACTCATTTTTTTACAAAGTGCCCGATTGATGGCAAGAGGCTCGACCTTACGTCTTACGTCGGACCGAAAATGATAGTTGGCGAAATGAGGGTGCGTAATACAGCTCTGCCTACCGCTTCGGGGATTACGGGCGTGAGCATATATATGTATGTATGTACATTACACAAAAATAGGTGTCCGTCCGAATGGTTGGTTGCCTGCCTCATTTAGCATCGAGACAGTGATCCATTCCATTCTGACGTCAGAATGGCTGGACAGCACTCAGTTTCAAGTAAATTAAACAGAGTTGAGCTATTGTATTTGCTTCAATAATTGCTATACACGGAAGTTAGTGAGTGACGAAACAGGCCGGCCGCCGCCCAGTGGAAGAGCCCGAGTCCGGCATGGTTGCATCGAGAAGTAGCGTGAATCGGTCAAGGTATTTGTCGCTCCAATCACTGCACTGTTTCTATGTTACCTATCTTTTTCTTTATCGTACGATAAGGCATATCTCAAGGCCAGGGCACATATCTTAGGCGAGCAAATATTTATGTTCATGCACACAAATATTTGCTCTGAGCGGGAATCGAACTCGCGCCTCCTGCCTAGCAGTCGCGTTCACTACTGGCACGCCACATAGGTCATCATAACCTATGATTGATGTATTTGCGCTCGTCCACCACCGGTAAATGTGAGATAAAACTCACACTAAGCATTCAGGCGGGGTGTAGTAGTGTCTAAATATAAGAACTATAATAAAACCAATTCTTGGTGGTGTAAAAAAGTTTAATTAGGTATCTAATATACATAAAACATTGTAACAATTTCGAATGAATAGAGCGCGTAAAATAAAATAAAAAGAGTAATACAGAAGTGCAATAAAAACGTGCAATAATCATAAATTATAATTATAATTTTTTGTGATGCTTTAGACCGATGTTTACATTGTTAATAGGTGGAGGAAGCATGTGTGACTAGACTTAAAATATAAATTTAGATAAAAATGCATGAAACCAACTATTCACTAGTAAATAAGAAACGTGACTAAATAAAAGTTACTTAATAATTAGCCTCTGTTCACAACCTTAACTTTAATATCTCTATTACCTTCTTACAATTAAAAAGCTATCCAGAAAATGAGAACATATTTTCAGTCTATTTAGATGAGTTGTAATGGGTACGTGGGAAATAAAACAACTTTTGTGTGACTTTCAGTGAGATTCAAAAGAGAAAGAAAAACCTGGCTTGCTTGGAAATCATATATAGAGAAGGTTAAGAATGACAAACATAAATCTTGTTTTCTACTAACATAAAAATTCACTTCAGTTAATTGGTCTGATCAATCAGTATGTAAATAAATGACATGCAGTGATAAATTATATACAACACATAAGAAATCATTGCCATTTCGTATACGTTTATTATCATACATTCCTATTAGTCTTCACTAATTGACGTATAAAAAGATATACATTTATTACCTGTTTAGGTAATAATATTTTCTATATAAAAATAAACAAAACATTTGCCATTGTTTAAAATTTTACGAAAAACAGAACAACACTTATATAATAGTGAATAGCTGGTTCCGCATAAATGCACGAAAGGAACTAAAAAGCTGCAAAAACACTTAAAAAAATATAGTGGGTTCGCTTAACGCACTAAATTCATTGTACTTGACACATTCAACACTGTTCACTTAATTCTATTATTTTTATACATTTATTTAGGGTAGTTGACACTATGGAAAACGATGATTGATTTAATGTGTATAGAACAGGACCCCGATTCTACGATAGATTGTCAACCATTATCAAACCACTGAGGTTACAAAAACTGCCATTGAATTTTTTTTATCAGCATATACATAAAGATCGTAATTAAATGAAAAAGAGTTCATTACATCATCGTTTTATTCACCTTACACGATGCCATTTCATTTTAGACTTTAACGGTATAGCAGTAAAGGCTAAAATTCAATGGCATTTTTTGTAATATTAGTGGTTTCACAATGGTTGACAATTAGTAGAATTGGGGCTACAGGTTCTAACAACCAGTTACTACGTATGTTATTACGTACCTACCTATGTACGATAGGTAATGTATTATGAATTTAATATAATAATAAGTATGGTATAATAAGTATGGTACTATGGTATATTAATCATACATTTTTTTACTATTTCGGTAGGTTCGTAGCAACTGATTCGGCATTATCTGTATAATGCCGAATCAGTTGCTACGAACCTCCTAGACCCGTATTCTAGAATGGTACACAGTTCTGAATCTTAATTTACCTGAGAACAGTTGTAATCTGACAGCAGTTGTAAAGTGCAGTCGTAAAATCTGTCTGTGCAGTCGTAAAATCTGTCTGTGCAACTGTCCTCAGATTAATCGAGATTAAGAAGTGAGCGCCATTCTAGAATACGAAGCCTTGTGTTACCGGGTTAGATTATATTGAAGAAAATTTAGCTAATAGAAAAGCCCAAATCGGCACTACCAAGATGGTTTAAAAGGATGTCCGAGATTGATATGGCTTACAAAATAGAGTCCGTCTGTGCACACTAGTGAGAAAGAGACTAATATGTAATTTGGATTATATTCTGACCATTTGGCACCTATTGTGCTAATTAAAATACGGTTAAATATGTAGTTTTATGTTTGTAGTCAACTACCCTATAGAGCATCGAATACCGAATTCGTAAACTATTATGTATGATACAACACATCGGAAATGATACAAGTATGTATAGAAATTATTATGACTTTTCCTTATAACACCTTTTCTTCGGATGAGCGAGAATAGTAACGACGTTGCTTGTAGAGAAGTCTATACAAATAATTTCCATTATAATTTAAAACGCATCATGTATTTCAATTTCTTTAACAAGCTCTCAAAATGTATATTTAATTAAAGCTTTTTCTTTCATTTTATTACCGCAATTAGAAGAAATAAAATTGCAGAGTGTGCATTGTTATCGAAGTGTTTTTTTAAACTTATCTTGAATGAAATTCGCCGAGCGAGAACACATTCTTTAAAGTTGACATTAAATACTTAAAATTTCTAGAAAATCTCAAATAGGAAAGAATGTATTTTCGATGAGTTGTATCAAAGTTTTACACGTTATACATATTATAACACAACACCAATATTTCTCCCTTACAACTAACGATTTCATCTAATTCCATAAAATGGGATATAAAAAATTGCAACCTTGTCAATATTCATTATCGAAGTTTAAAATAGACATTTTAATAAAATTGGGGTTTTTCACACAATAACCTGTAGATACCGCTGATGGCAGCTTATCACGCTAACGAACATAATACTAAACATTCATTTCTAACTTCATACCATAAATTAGATAAACACGCTCATAATAATTTAACACGGAACACATGTCTAGTCTGATCGATTCACATTTTGTCTTTTAAAAATATCCGCTAACAATTTTATTTGTTACCACATTTTACAAATGTTTAACACATTTTTTCTAAGCTCTGAAGATTTATCAATTTACTTATACACGATGTAAGTTTCGTACTAGTACTTACAGACTAACTAGCTAAATGGCTCATTTATTGTGCTTACACAAAGTAAAGGATTAACAATGTTTAAAAAAATAGTGGATTAACTGAGATTCCTCTTCATTATGACTACTATTATGCTATATTCGATTAAGTACTAACAAGGCAATTAAAACTACTAAATAAACTCTAATCACCTACGATTGGACACGCAGAACATACATTCGGCGCTTTCGCGATAACAAATTGGTGGTTCCCACATTTAATTGTTTATACGTGTTACCTGATAACTGATAAATCGCATCTACCTACAACTAAGAATAATAAAAATTATTAAAAATATTTATTAAATACCAAATTGTATTGATTATGGTAATGAAAATGTTACGTACGATATTCTTATTTGAACTCTACCAAATTATGCTTTTTTTCAGTATTTAGTAAGTAATTTCACTATCACGTTTAATACTCGATTAAACAATGCTTTTGCCAAAAATTAGCTTGACTTCCTTAGAGTCAACATATTTAATTGTTAAATATTTTGTAGATTTGTAATGAATTTATAAAACAGGAATGATTTCGTTAGAATACATAAACTTAATAAGATCACATTAATAATACTTAGCCAATTAGTCTTACAGGTGTGACTAATAGTTTTTACAGATTCATGTGATGTAGTAACAGCCTTAAAGAAGCGACTCTTATGTATAGAACTGGCTGTACAGAACAAAAACTTTAGGCTCAATTTAAGATCAAACCATTAATTTGATACAGATGATCTCGAAAAGCACACTGTTCTTATATGAACAGGAGTTAAATCTTCACAATAAAGTTCTTGCAACTCATGAGCGCGCATGGGTCTTTACTAATAAGGTCGGGTCACAGATATCCGTGGGTCGGGGGCTACTCGTGTACGTTAATGTGTCACATTTCTGACAGGCAGAGGCGGCTCGTCCTAAAGAGCGCTGGTGCAGTGCACTCCCACAAAAAATGTGTGTACATCCTAGAGTATAGGTACCTACTTAATACCAACAACATACATTCTATCTATTATACCTATAAAGTTAAACGTTTTCAAACATACAACTCGATCAAATTAACTGTACACCTAGCGCATAGAGAATCGCATTGCAGCGAGATGCAACTTAACTCGGCCGGGTTACGGGAGGAGCGCTAGCGATTGCGCTCCTATGAAACAAATCTTAGTACAAATCCCAGTACTGAATTCAATGAGTGCGAAAGAGAAACATCGTACTGTCCCGACACGTGAAACAAAAGATTTCATAGGAGGAATTAGCTGATCCTGGAGCGCCGCTCACGCACCCTGTTGCCAAATGGTCATTATGCAATCTGATTGACAAATTTACGTTGTTGCCGCTCTTATGTTTTCTTTT
Source organism: Pelosia muscerda (assembly GCA_963691645.1). Classification (NCBI taxonomy): domain Eukaryota; kingdom Metazoa; phylum Arthropoda; class Insecta; order Lepidoptera; family Erebidae; genus Pelosia; species Pelosia muscerda. The sequence goes on from OY829113.1 coordinate 11,517,977, forward strand.
CTTTCAAATAAACAAAACACAGTAACGCGTGACGCGTACGTACGCGCCGGTGATTGTTTTTTGGGGTTTTTAGCTTAAATAATTATTAAGAAAGTTGTTTGTCCTTGTGTAAAAATGGAAGAATACAGTGTATCTTTTATTAAACATTGTGAAAAGACTCTTGAGATGCGTCTCGAACTCAAAGCCGCCACGGCTCTCTCTCAAAAATGTACTACAAAAAAGCAAACCTTTTACGCGTGTGTTTAAATCAGAACAAATTTTGTTTCCCGTGTTTGGTATTTGGCGATAGAGCCGGCAGTAGTGGTAAATCGGCATGGACGGTTACGGGAATTTTTCAATGAAAGTGAAAAAACATTCGCCTTATCATTTTTTTCGTTTTTATGTTTAGTGAACACCCATAATATTGGGTCACGAGCCGCCTCTGCTGACAGGACTTTCTCTATTAAATGTATCGTTTCTATGCACACGCACACATTAACGCGTATACGTGCGAGTACTAACACGACATGGACACAACTAAAGGTTTTTATTTTAAACAGCTTGTCTAGTATATAAAGAAGTCTGCCTTGGGGTCTGATGCATTCGCTCCGAAGCGAATTCACGGCCATATTCGACAACACTGTGCCTCTAGCACGAACCACTTGCGAGAAAGTATTCGTATCGAATTCAATAGCAAAATGTATGAAAATTCGAAAGCGCCCCGTGCGTTAAACGAACTGGTAGCACGAACACTTTCATAATAACCGTCTAACGTATTACTCCGTTATCGTATCGAGGATTCGAAACCTTCACATTAAGAATTCTATAGTGGTTCGTGCTAGAGGCACTAAGTAGCAATATTCGATTGTCAGACAAAGTATGGATCACATGTCATTTTAATAACTAATGTCACATGTCACCCATACATTTTCGACCTTTCTATTGACGAAGTAGCCAATAGAAATGCATTTGTCTAGGCCTCCTTATACGTGCTTTGTAGAAGTAGTAGTGAGCGAGGCGCTACCTCAGTAACACAGAGGAGTTACCTCAGTTACATGACGGAGGCGCGTGAGTGCGCGTCTTGGTCGCGCGGTGTGCGGACGGCGGTCATGGCGACGGTACTGGACATCGGCTCCGCGCCCCGCACCAGCTGCTCGTGGCTGCTAGTCAGGGCCCCGCCGTACCTGAAACTTCGACGCAGGCTCGACCGAATGCTCTTCGCCGAGTCACTCTTCCTAACGAACGACCTTCGCAGATAATCTCGAGTGAGCGATAGTGAATTTCTCGAAGTCGACGATCGGGGCCTCGTAGTGACCGTTGAATCGATTTCGTCTGCGATAGTTATTGTTGGTGTGTCGAAGGTGCCGCTGTATTCGGGCGGCCGAGACTCCAGGGAGACTAAAGCGTCACGTTCGACCGATTCGCTTAGTGTGATGGGCAACTGTGCTGTATCTTCGCCTGGAGTTTGCTCCGTACGTGTTGTGGTAATCCTGGAAAAATGTTTGTTGAAAAACTTTAGTGGCAGAAAGTTAAAATGAATAACGTTCGTACAGGTGATAAATCTGCTTAAGGTCTCGCTTTTCCATATATTTTTTTACTTTGCTTACTGTATATGTTTTGTGGTGCTTCTGGGCCTCCACCTATATTTTTGGAGACAAAGTAAACCTTATCTGCTCAGGTCAATCAGTAGATGTACCGGCTTGGTACACCTACTGATTGACAAACGAGGTCCAATGCCGATGGTCAACATTCTAGTCCTCGTCGACCTATACCTCAAGCCATTAATCTTGCAACTAAATTGTGATCTATCTATGCGCGCAATACGGAGTAGCGTCTTTTGAGGATAGCACGGGGTGCTACCGAGGTGGACGAGTTCAGGCGACTTAGGTCCAAGATATGGGCCGCGTTATAAAACAATAACTGTGTACTGTACGTACCGCCTGAGTGTGCGGAAGCTGCGCCGCAGCGTGTGCAGCAGGCGCGCGCCCGTGGCCGTGGAGTAGGAGGGCGGCGGCGTGTACTTGGGCGGCGGGTCGGCGGGCGCGCGCGCTGCCCCCGCGACCGCCGCGCCCGTCGCGCCAAATGGCGGCGCGTCCGCGCGTGCGCCGTCCGCGCCCATCCGCGGCCGGTACAAGTTTTGAACGCGCTACCAATTGTACAAGAAAAGGCACTGATAAGCTTGATGTTCACTATAGATCATTTGTCTCGGTACTTAAAAAACGTAAACAATCTTAGCGTCTCTATCTGTGTCTGTCGCGTTTTCTGTCCCTATGTCCCTTTGTATGCTTAAATCTTTTACACTACGCAACGGATTTTGATGCGATTTTTTTTTAATAGATAGAATGGTTAAAGAGGAAGGTTTATATATTATATAACATCATGCTACGACCAACAGGTGCGGAGCAGGAATGAAAAATGTTGCAAAAACGGGGTGACGCAGACGAAGTTTCGCGGGTCAGTTTTAATATATTTTGTTTAAAAACTCAGTATAAAAATACTTTTCTACTTAGTAACGCATTTTGAAGACTAAAAACCTGTGTCGAATGTCGCTAGTTGGTCAGTTAATTAGTCTTGTTTATTTGTCTAACATGTGTTTTTATAAAAACCTACCACGAGATTGTTTTTAAACAAATGGAGTATAGTAATGAGCAGTTTTGAGCATGTTACGTTAAAGAAAAAATAAGTGAGAGCGATTTTACCGCGATTCACATATAGCGCGGATGCGAAACGGGTGCAGGTGCCTTCCATCGCCAACCAGTTAACAGAATAAAATAAAAACATTACCTTATTTAGAATACGGCGATGAATGGCACATCGAATGTATCGTGAATCGCGCTTTAGCGAGCATTTTATCGAGCGATCTGGTGAGTATTCTCGCGAGATATAATTATAAAGGGGTTGCTTCGAATTCTGTTATGTCTCTCATACATTAGCCAATCACAAAACACACAGGTTAAACGTAAAACTAATCAAATAGAAAATCAGAATACCTTAAAAGCTGGTGAAGAATACTGGATATTCATTGAAATCATTATCAAAACACGAGTAACTGTTTAATATTAAGTAAGCATCGGATGTCACTTCACATTCTTCAATCACACAAACATTCTAAATGATATTCTTCTAATCAGCCCTCACCGAAGTTGGTAGCAGTTTACTAATTATAATATCAATATGTGAAGTGTACTAATCAGCGGCGTACCTACTTACTTGAATATTTATGACTATCGTAAGGTTGCATTGTATACTCGATTGTTACTCGATAGTAAACTGCCGTGGTTTTCCCAAGCCCCTACAATATGGGGTTCTTCAAGAAGGGCATTAGGTTTCTATAGTGTATATGCAGCGCGAGTGTAACGCCCCTGGTGTTGCAAACGTCTATAGGCCACAGTGACCGCTATACATCGGATGGGCCACGTGCTTGGTGAAAAAATTATCTGTGTACTAGTAACAGCAAGCTTTAAGTACCTCGACCATGAGTTAATTAATATAAGTGTGTCTGGCTGCATGGCTGAAGCTTAGTTCAAAAATGCTTACCAGTTCTTCTAGCCCATCGTTGATACCATAGTCCTTGCAGCGGTGAATGAGCAATAAAATGGTGTTACATCGAAAGTTGGTTTTTGTGTGGGTATATCAAAAACAAATGTATGTTAGAATGGCTTTTTGAGCGAGTATCCTAGTGGTATGTGTAATGGACTGCTGAGACGAGGTGTCAGGTTTGATCCTAAGTTTTACCATGGCACACACTAATAACTTTTCAATACTTTTCGAAGTTATGGTTTATGGTACATGGTTAAGGTTTATGGCAATAGGCTCACCACCTATAACATTGGGACCTAAAATATAAACTGTGGGTGCACCTCTGCCTAACCCTTTGGGGATAAAGGCGTGAGTTTATGTTATGTTATGTTATGTAAATTTGTAACCAACCAACCAATCGAACAGGCTGGATTCCGAAGGGGTTTTTCCACTATCGATCACATTCACTCTCTGGAAATGATTGTGGAGAGGTACCAGGAGTTTCAACGCTCACTCTATATAGCATTTGTCGACTATCAGAAAGCTTTCGATACAGTACTCCATTCTGCGGTATGGGAAGCCTTAAAATCACAAAATGTGGAGGAAACGTACGTACAAGTCATAAAATATTTATACGAACACAACACCAGTAGAGTCAAACTGGAGAGCACGGGACCACCCATTCACATTAGAAGAGGAGTCAGACAAGGCGACCCCCTTTCACCCCGATTATTTATTGCAGTACTGGAATCGATTATCGGCAGACTTGATTGGAAAAAAACTGGTATATGTATAAGAGGTAAATATATCAGCCACCTGAGGTTTGCCGATGATATTGTCTTACTATCGGAAAATAGCACCGAGCTGCAGTTAATGTTAGAAACATTACAACAAACAAGCAGAGTGGTAGGGCTGGAAATGAACCTATCCAAGACAAAACTCATGACAAATGCCGCACAGAACTCTATATGTTTAGACGGCACACCTGTGGAGTACGTCGAGAGCTATATCTACCTAGGGAAACATATGTCCTTCCAAAAACAAAACAATGATATCGAAGTAGACAGAAGAATAACGACAACATGGAAAAAGTTTTGGAGCCTGAAGGAAATCTTAAAAAGTCACATGCCGATGAAAATCAAAAGTAAGGTCATGAACACCTGTCTGTTGCCTACTCTAACCTACGGATGTCAGACCTGGAAGTTCACCTCTAAGGTTAAAAATAAAGTAAGGTCCTGCCAACGAAGCATGGAGAGGAGTATCACAAAAATTAGAAAATGTCAAAAAATTCGTCACACTACAATCAGGCAAAAGACGGGGGTTACAGATGCTCTCACCTACGCTCTTAAGCTAAAGTGGAGATGGGCAGGACACGTGGCTAGAATGAGTGACGATCGCTGGACAATCCGCACGACGTCGTGGCCAGGCCCAACGGGTACCCGAAAAAGAGGAAGACCTATTACCAAATGGGCCGACGACATCTCAAAAGTAGCAGGCAAGGACTGGCTAACAAAAGCAAATGACCGAGATAACTGGCATTCTCTGGAGGAGGCCTTCACCCTCATTACTTGAGGGGTTCATGCATGATTAATATAATTTTTCTTTGTTTTATAAATATTAATAACAATGTTATTCAAATTTAACTATACATTCCTTTAATAATTAACGCTTATAATATTATTATACTTAAAGACAATTATAATGGTCATAAATTTATTAATATAATCAAATTGTTATACTTACCTAGATAAGTTAATCTAATTTGAATTGTTAAAAAGATGTCATTTATTGTGTTACTATTATTGATATTACTATTATTTCAATGTTATTAGAATTCACGTTTGTAACCATATTCTTACCAAGGTAGATTTTAAGTAAAAAAAAAAAAATGTGAAATCAAAAAATGTAAAGTTTGCACGAAATATCATTGATATATCTTATAAAATTAAATATTTTAAGTGAATAGTATGTAAACAAAAATGTTATTATTGTCCAATTTAATTTAATGCATGAAATAAAGGGCTTTTTTATTTTATTTTTTTTTATTTTATTTATGTAAATTTGTAAAAAATAATTTTCAAATTTTAAAACTCACATTTACATGTATCATGTGTCGGGATTAATTTTGTGTTATTCATTATTGTATCTACACCATTGCTATTAACCGACCATTCATCTGAGTATACCTTTGTACGTAACACTTAGCCACAGAGTTTAGTACATCAATACAACCTGTACTTTATGGAAGAAACATTTGTGTTTTCGGTTTGATATCATCAAATCGTCACTGACTGACATAACCCGTCCTCACACTCTCGTCATGTTTGTATATACCCAAAGTGGTATACAGAGCGATATTATAAACTCACCAGCTATATTTTTGATTTCTCATAATGTTGGCAATACTGCAATGCTATAGCAAACCAAAATAGAAAATTTCGAAAAATTTCGACAAATTTTAAAATAGAAATGTAATAAGAATTTATTAATAGCCAATCGCTTAAAAAGCCATTCTAACCAACTATATGTAGTAATTAGAACTGTATGTTGCGCAAACGGCAGGATGTACAACTACTTTTATCTGACTTACATCCAAGATATCGGGTGGTCCCTTGCTCATGTAGCGCCACGTCTGCACGAAGGCGGCCACGGGCACGACCAGCAGCGCCCCCTGCTGCAGCAGTACTGCTACCTGGCGGCACCACACCGGCCAGTAGCTGGAAACCAGGTGTTCACATTTCAAATAAAGAATGAACGTATTCGAGACGGTCCAAACAGTGAGTGTACGATAGTCAGTGAGTGAGTCAGCATCGTGTTTCTAAGTTGCGACGTGTACCCAACTCTGGAGCGACAGTGCTAAGTCACAATGCTGCTGGTGCAAAACGCCATGCGGACTTGTTTTTAAATTGTATTGTTTTCACACAGACCTTTAATACACGAGCCATGGGCAACATATTAGTAGTAATCACCCTAACCCACTAGCTATTTGCTAATATCAAGGGTGAGATCACGTCGGTGGTAAACTGGTGAAGTGATCCCGCTATGAAATATAACTTGACGTTCAAAAGGTATTTGAATTACAAATTTGACTTACCCTACTGGTTTTTTCCAACTATACAAATTGCGCTGATGCCCAACTCGGAAATCCATAACACATATTGCCTGAAATGAAACTTTACTGATTAGCTTTATAAACATTAAATCGCACCTCTGAAGTATTCTGAATTAACTTTTAACCGTCTGAAATCTATAATGTTAGGTATAACCCATGTGCTAAGAATGTGCCTATGTTCTATGTGCTAACGTCTTAAGTAAAATAAAAATAACATTTTCGTAAAATCTGTATTCAATAATTTCGTTTGCTTAAGGGCAAACAATATTACTTTCTACATTTAGTTAAGCTTGTAATGCATTTACACTTCGCGAATTTGTATAGAGCGTTTTCCTGCGGCTCAAGAAATTGAATTTGTAAGAAAATTTCATTTTAGCTATTCAATACATTGTTATAAACTCGTTACTATTCAAGAATTTAAAAAAAAGTAGCCATAGTCCGATTTCTTACTAAATTGCTTGTAATTTTTGTCTAGTTTAGGATGAATTCTTGTTATTATACGTATTTTTTCTATATAGTTTTGTGCTCACGGAAGTCTTATTTTAAATGCGACTAGAAGCTTTAATTGTACCGAAGACCTTTCTGAAATTCCAAGTACCTATGTTGTAAGAAATTTTCTATGAGTGTTGCTTAAAAGGTGATTAAATGAAGATTCTATAAATGCAAAAGAATTTGTTTTTTTTGAGTGGCATTAAATACTATACCATTTTTTCCTTAATTTTTCCTTATTTTTTCCTTTGGCAACCTTGCCCTATTAGCATCAGATGAATAAACAATTAATCTACATATATTCATGCTGTACAATATACTTACACACAATAACACCGGCAATACAACAGTCCAAGTAAAACTAAGTATCGCTGCCAATGTTGCGGATAAACGATTACCAGACGAGTACAGCGCTCCGACCACCACGTCCGGCGAGTACGGGCGCCCTCGCACCACAAACACACCGACAGTCAATACTATTTGAACCACGCAATGCCACCAGGACCCCACCCATACATAATCTATGAAATGGACTATTCGAATGCCGGCCTGAAAATAAAATAATTTACAAATAGGTATAATAATTTCTTCATAAGGACACCAGAATAAAGGTTTAGACATTTTTATTCAATTACTATGTAATTATACGAAAAAATATATTCACTTACATCAGTACTTAGTAGCAATCCCATGGCCAATCCAAAAACACAGCTGAGAAAGGTTATAGTTGTCTCCCAAATTTTGAGGGCCTCTGCATTGATAGCCATAATACCCGTGATTACACAGTGCCAAATAGCAAGTTGTTGTGCTATACCAAACATTATCAGTATAAAGTAGAATATGACTGCCCAAGCTGGCGATAACTGAAACACAATATGTAGTTAAGTATAGCTAAGTATTATTTATACTGTTGATTGATGGCACTTGGTAGAACTTATTGTTATACATGATTGATATTGATAACACACTTGTACTTCTCCACTGTATTTATTTTTGTACCTTACCGGTTATCCCAAATCTGGGGAAAACGTTTGGGCTGGTACGCTTAATTTTAGTACTACCCACGTTTGAAAAAAAGTATGTTTAGGAATTAGAATGCTCATAACTATCAATATAAACCTTTGAGAATGCCACAAGGCGAAACCGGTTAGGTACAAAATAAATGCAGTGGAGAAGTACAAGTGTGTTATCAATATCAATCATGTATATAGCTAGGTAGGTTACACTAGTAGGTAGGCAGTGTACTGAAAGTCGGTATTCAGTTACTAAACAGTTCAGACAGCAGTACAGAACAGCTTGTAGCTTACCATATTAGCTGGTAACACCGCAAGCGTGGCTGGTACGATCTGTGTTGCTAACTGCAGAGGTTGCCAACCGCTAACCGTCCGAGCGATGTTGCCACTCTTCCATGTCGTCATTCCCACTAAGCTGCCATAGTGGCCCATATAACGAACAGGAGTCGATGCTACATTGCTAGGCATAGGCTCTGATGTTGGCCATAGAAATTGTGTTGACTTCACAGTTTCTGTAAATATGAAATAGGTGGTATATTATCATGTCTCATACTCATCATAATTCCTCATTTATCATGTGTGCATTACTCGATCGAATTATATAGGTACGAAATTTTAAAATTCCGTCAAAACAATTGGACCTTTATAAAATAAGTATTGGCGTTCAAGTAGAACTAGTACACAGTTGCTTGCTCATTTCAATGCTTGGATAAACTTATATCTTATGGTGCAATTAATTGCCTATTTACTGGTGACTTATAGTATCTTCGTTGTCAACTCAATAAACCTATTTAAATTCCGTTTCGAACTCCATTTCGTTTCATTTGAAAGATTTTGTGACACCATTGAATGTTCTTAGTACATGTTTGTATGTTCTTTATGTACAAGTTAAACAAATCAACATTAAGTAAAATACCTAACCGAGTCTGGTAAATACGTACTAATGTAATGTAAATACGTATTTCAATAGTTCATTGTAAGTTATAATCATTGGTTTATGTAAACACTCACACTTGTTATCACTTTTTATTTTTCACTGTATTTAAGAAGAACAAACTTCCCGAACATAATTTACGGAGCTATAACGAAACCTCGGTGGAGAGTCTTAACACCGACTTCTAATTTTACCACTAGCGACATCTAGTGGCGAAAGACAGAACTAATGGATTACTTTATAAAGCTTATGGAGAATCTTAACATCGACTTCTAAAATGAATACTAGCGCCATCTAGTGGCAAAATACAAAACTAAAAGATTCATATTATGTAACTTGACTTGAAACATAACATACCGCCGGCCAAGGACGAATTAAGTCCTTAAAAACATATATACACGTATAAAGTTGGCAGGCAACAAATTGAACACATAGACTAATTACGGGGAATCAGAATCGTCTAGGGGCAGCGGGCATAATTTAATAATCGGCCGCTTGAAAATATTATCTTTATATTGCAAAGTAACAACTCGCGTTATACCATCTGCACCAGGATGCTTCCGAACTATACGCCCCAAAAGCCATTTACCAGGTGGAAGCATATCGTCCTTAACTAATACAATTGTGCCAACCGGAAGATCTGGTTGACTAGTATTCCACTTACAACGATGTTGCAATGTCGTCAGATATTCATTCTGCCAACGACGCCACAAACACTGCAACATGCGCTGGATTAGATGCCATCGATTTAACGGGCTAATTTTGTCATTAATCAAGGACGGTGAAGGAACACCAATTAAAGGTTCCCCAACAAGAAAATGACCTGGTGTCAAAGGCGGTTCATCAACCGTGGAATCTACAAGAGTTAATGGACGTGAATTCACACAAGCTTCAACTTGACATAAAAGAGTAGTAAGTTCTTCGTAAGTGAGAGAAGTTTGACCTATCACTCGTTTTAAATGCCCTTTTATACTTTTGACACCAGACTCCCAAATACCTCCAAAATGTGGACCTCTCGGTGGAATAAATTTCCACTGTGTACGATCATTAGCTAGAAGTTCAGCAATCTCAGTTACGATCTGAGAACGCGAATTCTTAAAGGCCAGATCTAATTCACGTGACGCTCCAACAAAATTTGTACCGTGATCACTCCAAATTTCCTGGCAGTGACCACGTCGAGCGATAAAACGTCGAAATGCGGCTATAAATGCAGCCGAAGTTAGATCGGTCACTAATTCCAAATGGATGGCTTTTGTGGCGGTACATACAAATAGACATACATATGATTTACAAAATTTCTTACATCTACCAGAATACAATTTCATGGTAAAAGGTCCACAAAAGTCTACTCCACTTGTGAGGAAAGGACGACTAGGGTTAACTCGAAATTTAGGCAAATTAGCCATAAATGGTGCCAGTGGAGTAGCCTTCTGTCTAAAACACGGTATACACTTATTAATTACAACCTTCACAAGACTCTTTACTCGAAGGATCCAAAATCTCTGACGAATAAAATTTAAAGTAAGTTGGTGTCCTCCATGCAGTGATTTCAGATGGGCATTTAATACTATAAGCTTAGATAGTGCACAACCACCACTCAATAGAATGGGATTTTTCTGGTCATTTGGAATATCTGCATTAGCAAGACGACCTCCAACACGAACAATTCCATCTTTATCAATAATAGGATGAAGTCTGAAGATTTTACTAGATTTTGAAACGGATTTGCTCGCTAGTAAACAAGAAATTTCGTCCTGAAAGGTAGTGGCTTGTGATAATTTTATACAACAATTCAATGCATGGTCCAATTCACTAGAGCTCAAATAGTTGGTAATTAACAATGGCTCCTTATTAATCTTAGCCGTAACTCGTTTAAAATAACGGTAACAATAGGCACTGACACGTATTAATTTTGAAAGTGTGGAAAAGCGTTTCAAATAAATAATTGCACTGTCCTGGTCAATAGTACTGACGTTACATGAAATTTTTAAATTACGTTTCATTTCTAAATCTGTGGACGGAATATCAACTGGAGTACCTCGAATTTCAGTTTTATTATATAAAAACTGAGGACCCTCCCACCATAGTTTTGATTGTTGCAGATCATAAGGATAACTGCCACGAGATGCTAAATCCGCTGGATTGTTTGCAGAACTAACATGATGCCAATGGTTACTGTTGGTGAGGGTTAATATTTCGGAAGTGCGATTAGCAACAAATGTGGTCCAGGTGTTTGGAGTTTTACGCAACCACAACAAAACTATGGTGGAATCCGTCCATGTGTAAACATCCTTATCCGGTAAATTTAAAACTAGTTTGATGTGTTGGATCATCCTAGCTAGAAGTACTGCACCACAGAGTTCAAGGCGTGGAAGAGATATTTGTTTGATAGGAGCTACTTTTGATTTTGCAATAACAAGGTGGACACTTATTTCTCCATCCTTGCTCAAAACCCTGAGGTACACCACACCAGCATAAGCAGTACAAGAGGAAGAGGCATCACTAAACCCATGCAGTTCACGTTTAGTTGTGTCATCAGTCACTCCAAGCCATCGCGGGAACTGAATGTTATTAAAGTGCCTGAAACGATCAAGGTAAGTGATCCACTCTTCCCTAAGACTACTCGGCAAATCTTCGTCCCACTCTAGACCAGCTAACCATAATTTTTGCATGAAGATTTTAAGTAAAATTTTTGACGGTGTTAGCCAACCTAGCGGGTCGAATGATTTGGCAATAGTGGACAGTACGTTTCGTTTTGTAATATGGTCCTTATTAGCAATTAAATTAACATTAAGTTCAAAATTATCAGTTTCAGAGTTCCAAGTAATACCTAACGTTTTGATAGAATCTTCAACTTTAATATTTACAGAACCGTGAGAGTCTCTTTCAACATTTGGGATTTCTGATAAAACAGCTTTACTATTAGAAGACCACTTGTGTAAGGGGAAACCACCACGGGCTAACAGTTCCATCAATCCTTTCTGCAACCTTACGGTATCTTCCACTGTGGATGCACCCGTCATCAAATCATCCATGTATACGTCGTGTTTCAGAATTTCCACTTCAGCAGGAAAATCTTTCCTTTCGTCTTCAGCGAGTTGATGAAGAGTGCGTATGGCTAAAAATGGGGCACAAGATGTTCCGTACGTCACGGTCTGGAGCCTATATTCTTTAATAGGTTGTATCGGAGATTCACGCCACAAAATTCGCTGATAGTCAACATCCTCTTTGGCTATTAAGATTTGTCGATACATTTGTCGAATATCTGCTACTAGGCAGAATTTGTGCTGTCTCCATCTAGTGATCAAATCTCTGATATCCTGTTGAAGCGAACAACCAATCAGGAGTTCATCATTTAATGACTTTTCATTTTCCGATGCAGCACTTCCGTCGAAGACTACTCGGAGTTTTGTGCTTAGACTCGTCGGTCTAAGGACAGCATGGTGAGGTAAGTAATAAACTTTATGTGACACTAATTCGTTTTCAGGTACCAACATCATATGACCTTGTGACTCATATTGATTCAAAAACTTGTGATATTCTTCCTTGAAGTCAGGCTTACGTGTGAAACGTTTCTCCATTTGTAGTAAGCGACTAGTGGCAAGGAATCTTGTATCTCCAAGGTTTGTGGGTGGATCGTTCTGGAATGGTAAACGCACCACATAACGTCCGTCTTCATTACGAGTGTGAGTATTTTTGAAGTGTTCTTCACATTGTATTTCTAAATTAGTCATTGGTTTTTTGTGCGATAAATTCTCTTCTATCTCCCAAAATTGTCGGAGTAACTGGTCCGTTTCAATGTTAGTTTGCATAACAACCATATTATGCTCCTGTGCTAGTGACCCAGTTTGTTGGACCCTGCCTGATATTAACCAACCAAGACGAGAGTTGAGTGCAATCAGAGATTTACATTCTGTGTAATAAGTATCGGGAATTTGTCAATAAAACAAAAAATACAAATTATTCATCTAAATTTATTTTATCGCCTTCAAAGTAGGCTCCATAGTTCGCAATACAACATCTCCACAGCTTCACCCAGTCTTCCATACATTTTTCATAGGCTATTTGTGGTATGGCCTTTAGCTCATTCAGCGAATTTTCTTTTATTGCTTCTATCGACTCAATTTTGGGTTTCGGCTCGTTTTCGAGACGCCATTCTGAAGACTGTTGGCTTGTTTGCATGTCATACTCATAAACCCATGTCTCGTCGCCAGTTATTATACGTTTCATAAAGGTTGGATCCGTAGAAGGTCGGGTAACCATGTCTTCAGCGACATGCTTTTGCTGCGCTTTTTGAACAAAATTGAGCTCTTTTGGAACTAGTCGAGCGGCGACGCGTTTCGTGCCTAAAATGTCAATGAGAATGTTGTGGACGGACTTAAAACATATGTTCACCTCACTAGCCAACTCTCTCAGACTCATACGTCGATTTTCGAGCACTAGCTTCTTGATTCTGTCGATGTTTTCTTTGGTCGTAGCGGTTGAAGGGCTACCAGAACGAGGCAAGTCTACTACTACTTCTCGGACTTCTTTAAAAGCCTTATACCATTCATAAGCCCTTGTTTTCGATATACACGATTCGCCGTAGGTATTTCGCAATATTTTTAGTGATTCACCACATGAAATATCATTCGAAACACAAAATTTAAGGCACACTCTTTGTTCAACAATATTTTCCATTGTAAAAATCGCCGAGGACTCAAAAGTATGACCAACAAAAAGTGTAGTTTAAAACAAATTAATTGACAGATCCCGTTAAAATTTTGCGCGCTAAATCAGTACAGTGCTACCAACATGCAGTAAAAAAATTAGAACGACCTCTTTTACGCGGGTCTTTTTATAGCCATATTCCCGATACTTTTTACACAGAGTAGTATACTTGTGTAAGCCTTGAAGTAATATGTAAGCATGCACGTCGGCACCAAGTAAAACATCAATCGACCCTGGCTTGTGAAAGTGTGGATCCGCAAGATCCAACTGCATAGATGAAGGCCAAGTCTCTTGAGGGAATTCACTTGAAGGCAGCAATGAAGTGAGTTTCTTTAATACGTAAGCATTAACTTTAAAGGTTGATGCATGATCTTCTTTGGAGTGGACTGTAAGTGTGACCATAGATTTGGTCGTGACCACTGATGAACTAGAGATTCCGGAGATTTTGCCAGTCACTGGAGTGCGAGGAAGATTCAACAACTGTGCAGCTGCTTCGGAGATGAAGGAACCTTGCGAGCCCTGGTCAACGAGAGCTCTTAATGCGTAAGTACCCTTGTTTCGTGACTTTACATTTATTACAGCAGTCGCCAATATAACCAATTCATCTTCTGTTTCAGCTTTTAGGTTAACGCTGATGTTGCAAGAAGAGTTAGGTACAGTGCTTTTATCTTGCGGGTTGTCTTTCTCCTTAGAGATTTCAACAGGTTTCTCATCCTTAGGAGAGGTAAAGTGTAGCAAGGTATGATGACGACGTCGACATTTTTTGCACACCGTACTTTGTCTACAATGAGAGACTGAGTGACCCTTAACTAGGCAATTAAAACATATGTTATTTTTCTTGATGAAATCTTGACGCTCCGTGACAGAGAGTGATGCAAAATCTTTACAGTGGCAAACGTAATGGTTTTGTGAGCAGTAAGTACAAGTGCTTTCGATTTCAGTAGCAAAACTTCTGACATTATTTGTTGATTTAGAAGGTTGTTGAGATGTCTTCACAGTATTCTTTGATGGAGTTTGGGAAAGATTAACCATTTCCATGGCTCGGAATCTTTTCTCGAGAAAACTATTGAGATCTTCATATGTAGGAATGCTTGTAGAATCTTGTAAAGATTGTTCCCAGAGTTTGTGTGATTCAATATCCAATTTTGAGACTAAAATGTGCACAACTGTTGCATTCCAGGAGTCAATCTGCAAGTTTGTTAGCGATGTGAGACATTGACTTGAAGTATCTAGAAGATCCTTGATCTCCTTTGCAGATCCAGAGGCTAAGGTCTTTTGACTTAAAAACTTATTTAAGATGCTATTGACAATAATTCTTTTGTTTTCATACCTTTCATTGAGCTTTTTCCAGGCATCATCATAGTTAGCTTCTGTTAGTGAGTAGTTTTTGAGTAGTTGCTCAGCTTCCCCAGAAAGACTTGACTTAAGATAATGATGCTTTTCAATTTTGGTTAAACGTTGATCCTCATGTATTAAAGAACAGAACAAATCTCTAAAGCTCATCCACTGATTGTAATCACCAGAAAATTGCGGTATAGCAATTGGTGGAAGTTTAGGCCTCAACTTCGATTGTTTCAATTGCGCATCAGGGTTTGAGGTTCCACTTTGATCAGAATTTAGCTCATATAACCTATCCTTAAGCCATGACATTAGCTCCAAATAACATTCTTCAGTTTGTTCAAAGTTTTTCTCTAAGTCAATATCGTATTCAGAATCCAAAGATTCTACTTCAGAAAGGCTATCACAATGTTTTGTATAGCTAGTCCAATACTCTTGCAATGTCTCCATACGTATATTCAAGAACCCTCTAGTTCGCTTATCCTTAGCACATTTTTTCGAATTAATCAACAACTTTTCAATTTTAGTTGAATTCTGAATCAACTGTGTGATGTAACTTTTGACTTTCTTATCCGCCATTATACTAAGTTAAAACCAGATGAAATTATTCTAAGTCTCAAAAATTTTCAAAGTGTTTTTTAGTAAGATATTTTTCTAAGTCCTTTTTCAACGAAATTTTTCTAAGTCTTTTTTCAACTAAATTTTTCTAAGTCCTTTTTTAAACGAAATTTTTCTAAGTGTTTTTTAGTTTTAATTTTTCTAAGTCTTTGACACTGATGTTTCACTAAGTCTTTAACACTTGTATTTTACTCACAGTTTATCCGAGATCGAAGGTCCATTTGGTTAATGTAAACACTCACACTTTGTTATCACTTTTTATTTTTCACTGTACTTAAGAAGAACAAACTTCCCGAACATAATTTACGGAGCTATAACGAAACCTCGGTGGAGAGTCTTAACACCGACTTCTAATTTTACCACTAGCGACATCTAGTAGCGAAAGACAGAACTAATGGATTACTTTATAAAGCTTATGGAGAATCTTAACATCGACTTCTAAAATGAATACTAGCGCCATCTAGTGGCAAAATACAAAACTAAAAGATTCATATTATGTAACTTGACTTGAAACATAACAATCATAACGCTTGCTTATTGCAAGACCGACATAACGAAAAAAACATCATTTTACAGGACGGCAGTTTTAAACTTTGAATCTTTAGTATTTCAATAAAAAAACACAGTTTTTGTTCAGAAGTATTGTAATCAGTCTTGTACATTAATTAACTTTCATATTAAGTAGTCACAATGTGTTATCTTAAACATACTGTTTTCAAAAACCAAATTAAAAAAACAAGTGCCTCAGATATGTCATTATTGTAGTAAAAAGTTACATAGAAAAAGTATTACTCGTAATTATGACATCCTTACAATAAAAACAATAAAAAAAAACACAATTTAAGTTAAATTATGACTTTGTTGCTAATAAGTGTCATACTAAAAAATAAAATAAAACAAACATAAACACAAACAAATTCTTAGGAACGTCTGTTAAAATGAGTAAAGTCAAAGTAAAAATACAAAATGAACAACTTAAAGTTAATAAATGCAAAACCTCACGATGTATGTTAAGTAGAAATAATTGACAAACTTACTAACGACTCTAAAAAAAACTGCAACAATTCTTCCTTATTCTAAATTAAGTATCGGTAATCACAACCAATTTCTATGGCACTAGTTTTACAGTAGGTATCTAAATAAATTCTAAAAAAATAGTAACATCTTTTAAACTTAACTAAGTCTTTCAATAATCACAGAATTAGGTTTTAAGTAGGAACTAATTAGATAATTTAAAATTATCGTTACTAACTGTTAATCGCTAAATAACAGTCTTAATCACATAAGTTATACTTACAAAATATCAAAATTCTTATAAATTTTCAAAAAAAGGTTTGTAAAAAGATGGAATGTGTTTTTTATTTACTAACTCCATTAAATCACTTTTTTTCCTTTCTGAAATACCAGGTTTTTGTGCAAAAGCTGGTTTCCATTGAGGATTAATGTTCTTTCGTTTGATTATGACAACCTCTTTAAACTCTTGATCTTCGTAAGAAGTTTTATAAAAAAATGAATTGGGACATTCTTTCCTTACTTCCAGTATTTTAGCTTCATTGATTTTCAATGGTCCGAGATTCACACATCCTAAGCTTGAAAACAGTTTTTTTACATCATGGAAGAATTCATAATTCAATTCATGTACTTTAAAAGGAGGTCCATTCCTTTTAGCCATTTTTATAGCAGATACAAAAGATTCCGGTGTGTACATAGGCCCGCTTCTCACTTGACGTTTTATCTGCCTTTCAATTAATGAGTGGACGGCGTCCCCCTCATTTTGGGTGTGACCCTTAATTAGGTATTTATGTGTTATTTTATTTATATTAAGACAACGTACCGCATACAAATACATCGATACCATGAATTTGTTTTTCTGTTGCCCGGCACAGTTATCACTATAAAATACTATCTCCGTTTTACCAGCATCTGATACATTTTTCAAATAGTCAAAAACACAACTACCCAGTTCGTTAACTCCTCTGTTTCCATTGGACTCATCCCAAACGTAACAGTCAGATATTTTATTGCTTATGTCATGTATAGTAAAGTTTAATACGTTTAATTTGCATTTATAATAAAATAATGAGACATTACCTTTAGGCAATTGAACGACAGCCTGCAAATCATAGACAGCAATCAAAACATGTGGCTCTGTTACGTTTTTGTCACTTTCTTTCTCCAATCTGGACAAACGTTTTTCTTTTTGGTGGGTGTCGTAGGTTGCCTGTAGACCTTGTTTTTCAGTTGCGTCAGCATTTTCATAAACAGTGCAAAATTCGCATAAGTCCTTTTTAGGTACAAAAAATGAAATATTGAAGTCCTTCGTAAAAATTTTATAAAATAATGCGTAATTCCCAAAAGGTTTTCCATTTGCTTTGCAATGATCTTCATAATCTTTATGAAGGTCAATTATTGTTTTGCCACCATCAATATAAAGCTTTGAGGTATTTGCCCTTGTATAGTGACTCTCAATTTTAGGAATAGACTCAATGAATTCAGAGATATCCTGCTTAATGCCATCCTCAACTCTCTTTTGATGACCATGCTTTCCACGTTTATCATTTTCCAATAATGATCCCGCTAATTTATTTTGTTTTTCTATAACAGTACGAATTGGTCGGTCGTTTATGTCTAAAGTATTCTTAAAAAACAGTTTACAAACACGAATATTAACGCCATCCTTCTTAAAATAATAAGAGCGATTATTATCTCTGGGTTTTCGTGTACCTCCAACACGGACATAGCGATACCGTGGCTGAATAGTTTGTATACAGTTGGAAATGAATTGCCGCTGAAGCTCTATGTCACCTAAATCCCAATAAGAATTAAATATAAACGTTCGATCGTTTTCGTTAAAGGCAAGGGAACATTGTAATTTGCATGCATCTGAGCAGCCTGGTTTCAATTTTCTCTCTGGTCTTATTTTCTTTGTTGCTGTATGAGATTCGTAAGCTTTACCTGTATTTCGTGCCTTTTTTAAAATGTTTCTTCTCCAGTTTTCTTCTTTTCTGGGACGTTTTCTGCCTCTCTTTTCGGGAGTGCTAGATATCGTCACCAATACTTCATCACGCCGAGGAATTCTTTCATCTTCACTAGAACTACTTTCTGCATCCGGTACATAATCTCTGTCTTTATCTGAATTGTCAACATTTTCATAGGGATCAGGAAGTTGTAGACCGCTAGTTGAAGCCATTGATGAATAGTATGGAGCATCTGAAATTGAAAGTATAGAAAAAAAAATGTGGGTAGGTAGTCAAACATTAAATGTTATAATTGTTTAATAAAGGGGAACATACCTATACTCAGCGAAGGTGAGATTATTTGATTATTTCCTTCATTAATGCCTGTTGTTACATTAGATTCAACGACATCAGGCGTCTCATCTTCACTAGATGAACTTGAAGAGCTCGAGGAACTCGACGAACTAGACGAAGATGACGAAGAAGAGGATCTGGATTTATTTCTCGTATTATTAGAATCCATAACTGGTTCCGGTGATATAATGGTAGCATCATTTTCATCTTCGTCGTTTTCATCAACACTATTAACGAGATCAACTAGTAACCGCCCTCGGGATGCCTAAAAAAAAGTTTTGATTTTAATTAACATACAAAGTGTACACTGTATTAACTGTAATACAGTCATAACCTAAAATAATAATCTTAAGTAAAGCTACCTTTGCTGCAATAACGATATAATCCTGAATGTATTAAGTAACAATAATGTTGACGTAGTGTGATTATGTTGCAATAACGTCATAATGCAAAATAATACAAATATGCATGTAGTTCTTTCTGCAATACCGTCATATCGTTAAATAATATAAATAGAAATACTTTATGTTTAATTACAATAGTGACATACGAGTAAATAATCCTATATTGTAACAATATTTATTTAAAGAAAGGTACGTACCATTTGCTGCAATATAGTATTATTCCAAAATATGACGTCCTTCACGAGCAAGATGCGTGCGTTGGCCTTGAATATTTTGGTGTAACTGAGATGGAACGATATTGAAATTACATACGATGCGCGTCGACAGCGCGCAATTTAGACACTTAACGCCATCTGGCGAATTGGTATTGAAGCATGCTGTTGTCTTTATTGCACCGAAAAATACATCGATAAAGCTTTGCTTTTACATACTTATCTCAAAATATCAAGATTTTGAAATATGTCGTAGTTGCAATAAGTAAGCGATAATAAAAATATCCGAAAAATCTTACCAAAACTACCAGGTATGTAAGCATAACCATAATTTTTCAATATCTGCACGCACGTATTCGCTAGAAATGAACCTAATAACAGCACGGCGAAAGTAAAGATCACTATGCATGCACTCTCTTTTTGAAGCATTACGCTAGTCTTGTCTTTTGAATTTTTATGTGATGTTAGCTGCATTATACAGGCTCCCAGAAGTCCCCAGGTGAGAAAGGTTTCTTGGGCTGCAGCTGCCCAACTCTGAAATTTAGGAGTAAAATAAAATTGAAGCTTTGTGACTAACTATGTTACAGTAAATGGGTCATCATCCTCACCAATATTATAAATGCAAAGTAATTCTTATTAATTTGGTTTATTTTAGAACTAGATGACCCGCCCTTCCTTCGTCCATGGCAAATTTTGAGAACCCGTCTCAGTCCTTCAAACTACATATACCGTCGGATTTGCTGCCATTTATGATTTATGGAGCAATAACAAAATCTTCGAAGCCAAGTGAACCCCACTTGGAAGTCTGATGACGGACGAGGCATTGTGCAAGCTTTTTCCTCGGTTTGGACGGCAGTCGTCAGTCTCCCCAAGAAAAGCCGTATAAGCCTAATCAAAATGAGGGTAAGGGGACTGGCACTTCGAAGTGAAAGCCTCGGCACAAAGTTAGGATTATGATGAGGTCGATGAGGTTTTGCGAAAGCACAAGGAGACAGTAGGAAAATACTTACATTGCTATTGATAAAGAATTCACTCCATTCAGTTTCCGAGAATATATTAATGACAGAGTCGTACGGAATCAATGTCAGCAATTTAGTGCACAGCACAAGAGTTCCGCAGATGGGCAGAAAGATCAGCATGTATACAGCCTGCAATAACAATTGTAATACAAACGTACTATTTCGTGGGCAATCAAATTTACATTACAATGACCGCTACTGATGTTTATTACCTTGCCGTAAGACCTCAATCCTTTGCTTAACGAGACGAACACAATCATCCACACTACAGCTAAATTGAATGCTACTTGAAACTTTATTGTACCAAAGTATGAGCTATTGGACCCCAAGTTCTTTTGTAAAATTTCTCCATGAAAATATTGAGGTAAAGTTTCCTGAATTTTATAAGTTTCGTTCTTCATTACAGCATCTACAAATATTACAAGAATACAATTCTAAGGTAAAACTAAATTATCATCTGAATTGACAACCTTGGATGACGTAGCTTGGCTGCTTTGCGCATTGATATCACCGAATTGTTTGACAATAATCAAACAATGAATGAGTTAACAAAAGATTCAACTCACCTTCTAAATTAAATTCGTGTGGTAAGGCCCATTTATATTTGTCATTAGATGTGATAAAGGAGTCTCTAAAATACACAAATATCCACGACAGGCCAATTATACTGTACATGCCAATAACAGCTTGCGTTATGAGCAAAGATACGCCAACACCTTGAAATATTGGCGATATATGCCACATATCCACAGGGCCAGACTCCAGTACTTGGCCCAGACACAAGTGTAATGTGAATAACGGTATTCCAATTAACAATGATAGTATAAAGAACTGTATTATGAAGCTCGCTGCAACAAAAAAATCCAATGCAAAAATACTTGGAAATTAAGGAAATCAAATAAGCAACTGTAACATAAATATTGCCAAATTACCTCCAAAATGAACACTGAATATGGCAAATCTAGATATATTAAATATTCCCACAGTACAACTGAGGCACGCCAGCATGGCACTCATACGATGTGGCCAAACTCCAAAAGGAGGTTCTTCAGTCTCTTCAATTCTGAAAACAGTAACCGAAATCAGTGTTAGGTTTATCAGATTCCACAATTGAAAAAAAAGATGCACTCATAACCATGAATTATTAAATTACATTCCATGACCTCATTTTTAACAATGATGTGCGTAACAAGCTAACGAATTTGTTTGAGGACTGTAACATTAGAGTGCGAGTTCCGACTGTGCTATGGTCTATCAAAGAAGAATCAAAGAATCAATTTCATTTATTCAGTTTAGGCACATAAAGAGCACTTATGAATGTCAAAGTTTTACAATAATTATGTACCTACATTTGTCAAAAATATTATAATTCATAATAAATTAGGATACTTAGTAAATAAATCATTAGAAAATGATTCTTTCGCTGGTTCGGTAGTTAAATCTCCTGAGAAGAGACCAGCAAGAAACTCAGGTAGATTATCGTTATGTATGGTAATCATCTATGGTATGATTTAAATAAATACAACTTATAATCACCTCTCATCTGTGGCACTTGTAACATTTTGAGTAGCAGGAGCTACATTAAGAGATTCAGTAGAAGAGCTAGATGCACTCGTACTCCTAGCTGTATTACGACCCGTCCAGTCCCCCGCAGTGAAGTCACTCTCCACTGGGGACGGAAGAGACAATGTCCGATTCATAAGCAAGGCGCGACGACCAACAATGAGAGGGCCTGAAGCACCATCGCTGCTGAGATTCGCGGCGGTTACTTGCAACTGTATTGGGGCACTTGTTGGTCGCATGTTAATATTATGTTCAAGAAAAAGTATTACAGGTAACGTTAAAGGCTCACAAAAAGACTCGGTGGTTATCGCTGGTAGAACTATTGGATCCAGCCTCCTCATTGAATTCCGCAAGTTGTCGTTTGGCGTGTTCGCTCTCTCTAATGATGAAACTAAAGCTTGTCGAACATTATCTGAGAGCTCTGAAAAACTTTTAGAGCGCCCAAGGCTGTTGAGATTTGACCTCTCCGATATATTTTGTGTCATGTCTATTTCTTCTATAGGCGGAGATAATGGCTGTGTATCGAAATTTGTAATCACTTGAGTATTGTCATCTATGGAACTGTGCGCTTCTGAACGCTCAGATTCTTTATGAGTTTCGCCAATGCATTCTTTTATTTTGCAAATGAGATCCTCTTCATCGCTGTCGAATGTTTTTGTACTATCGTCTAGGCATGCTAATAAAGACTTATCTAAAACTTCATCTAAATCATTCAATATATCCATAAACTGGCACAACGCTGTCGCCTGAAATTCCTCATCAATTGTGATGTCGCTCGTATGTGATGAAAAGTTGGAATCGGATTTGTAACATTCTGGTATTGTTTTCTGTAGATCTTCTTTCAAGTCATCTTCTTCCGATGTTTTGTCCATGTCTTCGCTATAGTGATCACTGTCGTTGCTTTCGAAGACGTTACTGGAAGCGTCGCTGTCGGCGCTGCTCCCCGGTACATTTTCTTTTTGCTCATACCGACCGTCTCCTACATTTACTACTTCCATCTTTATCGCATGACTAAAGTCATAGTCCAAATATTTTGGCGCCCCTGAAAAAAGAACATCACTTATTTTAAAACTCTGAATAGAAACAACAAATCAAAATTTATCATACCAGATACATTTTGAAGTGACAATCTTCCATAAATTTTTCATAGCTATGTTGTCACTGCAGTAAGTTTGTATTCACATGACTTAACATAATTATGCTAATTAATATAATTGTAGGATGAGGTAGGATGTTCAATGTGGCTTAATGTTAGCATGTTCTTGTGAAGAATTAGAACTTAACATCTGTAGCATTGTATATATAGGTATGAATCATAGGAATACAGTATAAAGAGTGAACTTAATTGAATTGAAAAACGAGATCAAAATTCCATAGGTTCCGGAACCGTGGATAACACCTAGTACTAATAAAACATAGTTAGCTACAATTTATCTTTTAATTGTCCCTGGAACTGAACTCTCTAAAAGTACTTCGAGTCGGATCTAAAAATAAACTAAATCGCGACTACGACTTAGATTTACTTCGTAGATTCGATAATTATATTTATGTTCTATTTACGCGGATCCCATTTTCACCCAAAAGTAGCTCAATTCACATATATAATACCTTTTATCTATCTGAATTTACTTCTACTCTTAATCTACTATTAAGTAGATAGTAAAGTATAGTGAAGGTTGAGTCAAAAATCGCACTAGCTGTTGAGATTTTACCCAATTCGAACAGTCAGACAAAATCTCTAAAAAGTGATGTTTTCTATACATGATATTCAGTAAGTATCATTATGTACTTAGTATTCAGTCACGTCTGAAACTTTTATTTCGGAGTCTTTTTCCGGTCTAACTGCGAGTTTATATGAACCTCGATATTTTCTGTGAAGACTGCCACCTGACCTTTATAAACCATTGTTCGCCAAATAAATCACAAATTCATAATATGTGACATATACGAAGAATGGAACGAAAATATCCAGATCAGATTATAGGGGGATAGCGGGAATCGAACCCACCACGCCCCATGCGTAGCAGTCGCGTTCACTACTACCACATCACAGCCAACAGTCCTCAGACGAATAAATAACTTGTTATTTATGTTATTCTTTGGTCTGAGATAGAGTCATTATTGTCTCTGCTCTGCCTTTAGAAGAAATGTACATGAACACATCCATAGCATTCATTCATTTATCAATAAAATGAATGTATTCTCGGTATTGATATGTAGAAACGTGAAACCAATGAAATGTCTTTTATATTTTCAATGTTGTCCCCCACATAACCTGAATGCATTTATTATACTTTGAAATATAACAGTATTCAATATTCAATTCAAAACCGCGGTAGACTAGTTGTAGGTATGGGTAATGGACTGCTGAGACGAGGTCTCGGGTTCGATCCCAGGTTTTACCATGGCGCACACCAAAGACTTTTCGATGCTCTTCGAAGTTATGTGTGTTTATCGCAGGTTTATGAGTGCCCGGTTAATGGCAATAGGTTCGACACCTATTACATTGGGACCTAAACATAAATGTGAAACCCTAACAAAAAGGGCGAAATGTGGGTGCTAGCACCTCTGCCTACTCCTTCGGGGATATAGGCGTAAGTTTATGTTATGTGTCAGTAAAAATCCTTTATAGATAATAAGTGTTCATTTATTTGCCACCTTGAGCTATTAATCTCTTAAACTGTCTGAAAATCTTTTCCTTTTTTCAAATTAGGAATCAAGCAATAATTACTTGGCACTAAGTTTGGTCTATAGGGTGTGTGGACGTTTCGTAA
The DNA here is from genome assembly GCA_963691645.1 of Pelosia muscerda. Lineage (NCBI taxonomy): Eukaryota > Metazoa > Arthropoda > Insecta > Lepidoptera > Erebidae > Pelosia > Pelosia muscerda. Next base: position 11,542,972 of record OY829113.1, read on the forward strand.
GTTTGTTAAATAGCCTAAAAAAAAATTGGCGGTTGATATCTAAGAAACCACAATTCACCACACAGCTCTCCACAACAATGCATCTGCATTCAGAGGTGCTGTGATAATAATTTTACAACACTGTAGAAAGGTAAGGTCTAGTGTGTGGTATCTAACAAGCAACAATTAAAAGGTTAATCATCCTGCTAACATCCTAACCTATAAACGGCCAGTTTCCACCATCACAAGTTTACTTCACTTTAGAGAGTGCATTGAACATCTTTGTTACTGTTGTAAATCATGAAATGGATCGCAATGAAATTTGGTACAGGGATAGATTAGTCTGCAATGACACTTCTTCATCACTACTTTTATCCCAAAAATAGGTATGTGTGCAACATGGGCAGAGCCGTGGGTAATTTGTATGACATACTTTACAGATACTTCAAGGCACATTGTAGTCAGAACAATGTAGATAATTCAAATAAAAACAATTGCAAAAAGTTGAAATTTGGTGGACTTCGTTGGGTACTCCATTACAAATGGTAAATGTACCTATATAGCATTGTAATATTTTGGTACATAAATATTATTATGCTCATAATTAATATTTTGTAAGTATCAATTGATCTCACCATGGTTAGGGTGGGTAGTATACTGTGGAGCCCAGCCACAAACATCTAGATCTCAAGAAATAAAGTGGTACAAAAAGGAATGCAATACACTATACAGCCTTGATCATCATCAATTTTGGCACTGTGCTCAGGCTATGAAGTAACAAACTATAAGACCGTGTTTCTTGACAAAATTTAAGGTTCTAGCTCTAAGTGAAAGAAAATTTCACATCTAAATATCTTGAATGCGCTATATACCAGCACTATATGACTTACACAAATATACTGTACTAGCCTATACCCGCGGCTCTGCCCTCATGACTGTCGGTTATCACGACCTAGTGCTAATTGCAATCAAACAGTCGTAAGATTTTAAGTTGGACCAAAACCTTTCAAACAAAAATCTGCATTGAAAACCGTTCAATAGTTTTTGTGTCCAACGCGGACAAACATAATTTTTATACAATTATATAACAGTATAGATGGCAGAAATATACATATATATAAATATAATACACAGAATGTACATATTATCTCATAATTATTATATGAATGTAATTTAAGTGTGCAATAAAGTATTAAATATAATCTTAAAAAAAAACTTTTAATTGTTCTGCAAAAAAATACAGACAATGTCGCAGGCAGAGGGTAGTACCATAATATAGTAAACATTATTTTATATACTATGATAATTACCCAGATTAAAAGTTATCTGCAGTAAGATAAGAGAAAGAATAAGTAAGTATAAATTACATTACGCAATTCAAAGATACATTATCAATAATTTATGATTACAACTTGTAAGAAAATCAATTTCACAATGATTGATAAAGACATATGACATGACATTTACACATGAGTGCAGATGTCGAAAATGTTCAGTTTTCAATTCTAGTGTCACTGTAATTAATTACTCAATGTATTGAAAGAACCTCTTCAAAAAAAAACAAAACACAATATTATTCACACAATAACAAATATTAGGAAAATCTATTGTTTGGTAAATACAATCATAAACAAATGACTTTAAAAAGTTTGTACTTGGTTTCAATATTGTTTCTTTCTATGGTCATTTAAGTGCTTAATAGTAGGTATAAAGAAGTCAATTTAGTATAAAATAGTTTGGCACCTTTTTAGACATAAGACTAGTCAATGATGTTTTTACTAATAATCTTATAAGAATTAAAAGAAATTGTGTTGAGGAGTACAGAATATTCATAGCACCAAATTGGTTCAAGGAAATAATCAATGAAGGTCTCTATTATAGCTCTACAAAGGATAGATCTGCTGATAAGGAGGGGTAGGAAGATAAGTAAGTAGGTAGGTAGGTTATTTCAAATGGAAATAAGCTGCCAATATAAAATGTGGAATACGGTCACAAAACATCAAATCACATGTATTTTCATTACATTATTATTAATATAGTATAAATTGTATCTAAACTAAACCAGTCATATCTGACAATTTTAAACTCCTTTGCAAAAAGCCGTGTATACACATGACTGACGTAAAAATACTGCTAAAAAGAACGAGAAAGAAAAGTAACCAGAGGATTAGATTATCAATTCTTCGAATCGAATTGGCCACGTTAATAAACAGTACAAGGTGGCAGTCTACCCTAGTCCATACAATGGTTTTACCTTAATAATAGGGTTCATTTCAAACTTTACCTGAAAATTGAGTACAACAATACAGTAATAAAATATAAAAATGTCAAAACCTGGTTATCCTGAGTGCACTTTATATTCCGTGATCACTGTGAACTGCTATCTACTTCAAAAACATGACTACTTATTCGCACATATTTGATTCAAAAACAATCCTAAGCATAGTTAAATAATGTTAATATTTAACATTAAAAAGAATACACACATATGATCTCTTTTGATTAAAATGACAATAAAACAAAGTGATAGGGGATGGCATAGATTAATTTAAACCATAGACTAAAATGTACTTAAACTGTAGATTTATACCAATAAACTCGCAATGAACATCGAGAGAAGAAGGGCATAAGCTTTTGTTTTATTGCCAGGCTATACATATTTCTCATAATATAAACAATAAAACCAGGAATATCTTCAGTGATGCATCCGAATCCGTTTCGACTATCATTCTCCATCGTGGACTTCTTAATTCGGAAAATTCTGGCTAGAGACGAAGAACCTAAAGGTGCGTACCTGTATAGTATTGATGGCGTATATGAGAAAAAGAGTTTGCCAAGTTGTTTTCGCACCACTTTAGCGTTAAGTATATTCCATTTATACTGCTAACTCTGCCGTATCACTTGACGCAGCTCCGTCAGGTTCCTTGGCAATCACTACATAGTATAAAATAAAGTTGCGTTCTTTGTCCCTATGTCCCTTTGTATGTCTAAATCTTTAAAACTACGCAACTGATTTTGATGCGGTTTTTTTTAAATAGATAGAATTGTTAAAGAGGAAGATTTATATGTATAGGTATAACATCATGCTACGACCAACAGGTGCGGAGCAGAAATGAAAAATGTTGCAAAAACGGGGTGATGCAGACGAAGTTGCGCGGGTCAGCTAGTTGATGATAAGCTGTTTACAGCCGACGAAATCAGGAATGGTATACGCTCAATGAAATGAGGGAAATCTGCAGGTTTTGACGGTCTGAGCCTGGAACATATTATATTATTTGCAGGTGACGAGATCTTTAATGTGTTGGCAAAACTATATAACCTTTGCTTAAACTTCGGTTATTTGCCGAGGGATCTGATTAAGACTGTAGTAGTTCCAGTACCAAAAAATAAAACCAGTGATCTTTCCAGCAGCAAAAACTACCGATCGATATATCATTTGGTACAATTGTAGGTAAGATACCGTAAAGACCCAACCCATAAGCGCAATATTGAACTTAATGATGCATAATTTGATTTTCTATGCGTATGCGTGCTTCTTGGACCTTAGTCGGGCTTCTGATCTGGTTAACTTGGAGTTGCTGTGGAGAAAACTGCTAAGGTCTAATGTCCAGGTTAAAATTGTGAGTTTGTTGAGATTCTGGCACGAGAACCAAGTTAACTGCGTAAGATGGAGTGACACAACCTCTAGCACCTTTAGCCTAGATTGTGGAGTACGCCAAGGAGGGCTGACTGCGCCGGACCTCTTCATGTATGATCTGAATAAGGAGCTGAGAGTCACCAAAGTGGGATGTCATGTAGAAACAACTTGCGTAAATAACTTCAGCTATGCAGGTGACATGGTGCTTCTCAATCCCTAGATTGTAGGGTTGAGGGAGTTGTTGGCTGTTTGTGAGCGATTTGGCCTTCGGAACATTCATCAAACACGAAACAGCACAAGCATATGCATTTTTAGTTCAAGATAATGACGGCATGTATAAAATATAAAACTCTATAGCTATAATATAATAGACCTTTTTGTGTATTTTACGCAATACGCTTTTGAGTACCTAGATATTTAATTACATTCTTTGCAAATACGTGCTGTGTGTTGTGTATCAGCGTATGGCATCATGCATAAGTTAAGTCGTCGCGTCGGTCGTCGAATATAATAGTATTTTAGTAGCACAGATGCACAGATAAAATAAAATATTCATATTCTACATAATATGAATTGTATCTATACCATCGATATAGGTACAAAAATATTGCATGGGTCAAAGTTTCTTCTTTGTGAAGTGGTGAATGTGAATACTATTTTCAACCTTATGTCATGAAAAATAAAGAACAATATGAGTAATAAGATATGCATCTCATTCTTAACAGTTGATAAATTTTATGTAAATGTTTTCTTTTGGTTGTAAGTGATACTGATAACATTATCATTTAAATCAGTCAGTTCGTCACCAACTTACGTGGGGAAAACATATACAAAAAGAATAAATCATGTTATTTTTAACAAAAAGTAGAATAATTACCATCAATATGCGTACTACAAATAAGGTTGGTCTCTATAAATTGAGAGTTAATTTAACGTATCGAGTCAGTCGAAGACGGAATGCCTTGCTAGTTACTAATCAGCAGGTTTTAAATCAAACAACAGAAACCACATTCCATTTTCGCTGTTGAATTAAGTAGATTACAAGTTAATTTTGATTTTCTTGATCATTTTTTAACAGTTTCTTAAAGCGATGGCCGCGTACTCCTCAAAAGTTTCCCTGAACGAAGTGGTTATAGCATCAGCAGTACGAACACCGATTGGTTCCTTCAGAGGCAGCTTGTCGTCGCTCTCAGCTTCAGAACTTGGGGCAGTCGCAATAAAAGGTGCGGTTGAAAGAGCCGGCATTCCTAAGGAAGAAATTAAAGAGGTTAATTAATTCACTATACTTTCTCTTTATGTTTTTTGCGGGTTTACAGTTAAAACGGACTATGAACAGTTACGCACTCGTAACCTGTTATTAATAATTTTGATAGATATAATACCTTTCCCAATTTAAAAATCGAATACCTACTCATTTGTCATTTTTGACAAGTTTAGTGATAATGATAAATCATAAAACAATCTGTAAACATTTGACTGATCTGATATTACCTGGATTTGTTATCAATGTTACAGATTATTTCCTAGATTTAACAAAGTTTCTATTTTTTTTTTACTGTTGTAGGTCTACATGGGAAATGTCTGCTCAGCTAGCATGGGGCAAGCTCCAGCAAGACAAGCTGTAATCTTTGCTGGTTTACCTAAAAGCACCATTTGTACAACAGTAAATAAAGTTTGTGCATCTGGAATGAAATCCATCATGTTGGCTGCACAAGGTTTACAATCAGGAGCTCAAGATGTAATATTAGCTGGAGGAATGGAATCTATGTCGAATGTGCCTTTTTATTTGAAGCGAGGTGAAACCTCATATGGGGGTATGCAGCTAGTTGATGGTATTGTGTTTGATGGCTTGACTGATGTTTATAATAAGATTCATATGGGTAATTGTGCAGAGAATACAGCTAAGAAATTAAATATCTCTAGACAACAACAGGATGATTATGCTATATCTAGTTATAAAAGAAGTGCAGCAGCATATGAAGCAAAAGCTTTTGCAGATGAACTGGTGTCGGTATCTGTACCGCAGAAAAGAGGTGCTGCACCAGTAATATTTTCAGAGGATGAGGAATATAAGAAGGTCAACTTTGAAAAATTCACAAAATTAAATACAGTTTTCCAAAAAGAGAATGGTACAGTTACAGCTGGTAATGCTTCAACTTTAAATGACGGTGCTGCCGCTATGATTTTAATGACAGCCGAGGCTGCTCAAAGGTTAGGAGCTACACCTATTGCTAGAGTTGTGGGATTTGCTGATGCTGAGTCTGACTCGATCGACTTCCCTATTGCCCCAGCTCTTGCAATTCCGAAGCTTCTTAAGCAAACTGGTGTAAGTAAAGATGATGTAGCACTGTGGGAGATCAATGAAGCTTTTAGCGTGGTTGCTGTTGCCAACCAGAAGTTATTGGAAATTAATCCTGCTCAGGTCAATGTTCATGGTGGAGCAGTAAGCCTTGGGCATCCAATTGGAATGTCAGGTGCCAGAATTGTAGTCCATTTATGTCATGCTCTAAAGAAAGGCGAAAAGGGTGTAGCCTCTATTTGTAATGGTGGTGGTGGTGCTTCATCTATCATGATTGAAAAATTGTAAGTTTCAAATAAATTCTAAAATTTTGTTATCATAATGAGAAATTTTATTATAATATGGTATTTATACTTTTTAATAGTTATTTTTATGTATATTGTAAATTAAGTATAACATGGATAAAATAAAATGTATAGTCGTTTTTTATGCATGTTGGAGTGAAGTATGAATAAAATATTTTTCTTAAATATGGTTGTATTAATTTTGCCTCTGGTTTACTATTTTCAGAGGGCAAGATACACAAGAACCTCCAGTGTTGACCTTTTACACTAAAGACCCTTGTAGTCTGTGTGATGTAGTCATGAAAGAATTAGAACCCTACAAAAATAGAATTGTGATAAAGAAAATTGACATAACTGAGAAGGAAAATGTAAAGTGGCTAAGATTATACAGGCATGATATACCCGTCCTATTTCTAAATGGCCAGTTTTTATGTATGCATAAATTAGACACTCTACTACTGGAGAAGCGATTAGGAGATATTGAAGGTCAAACACTACAATAAGAAGATACTGGAAATTACAATAGGAATGCATACATTTGAATACAATCATGTCAAAGCTAAACACTATACCAGCTATGAACATTATACCTATACCTATTTTGTTGTGACAAATTGTTTTCGGTAGGTACCTATATGTAGGTAATTAGTAGAATTGGAGTAGCCTGAAGTTATCTAGTCAACAGATCTAGGTCCTTCATATCAATATAGAAACTTTTGAAAAAAAGGCATCTATTATTTTAATAAAACCCATTAGCTAAATTAATGGCGGTGTGTGTGCGCCCGCGCCGTTCCCGGTCAATGCGGCGGACCTTCCTCCTTGCAGAGCCTTTCTCCCGTAGGGAGTTCCTGTAGAGGACTGCTCGGAGGCTTTCCACGTGTTCCTCCGGCAAAGGTCGGGTTGGTACCTACTCCAAGTGCAGGCGTGAGGGTAGGGTAAAGTAGCTAGTTGTGGGAATAAAGCCATTAATATACTACCTACTACTACGATAGGACCCACTATAGTAACTTCGGTACTTGGGAGCCGTGTCAAAAATCGGGTTATTACCATATTATGTTCTACTATTTGCTCTACTAATAGAACAATTAGGAAAAAAAAATCACATTTGTTCTATTAGAGAGACATTATTTAGAATAGAAAAAGGAGGAAAAAAGAAATATCGTTGGGTGGTTACCGTCTGTTCTACTGTTCCATATGTTCTACTATTTGTTCTACTAATAGAACATATAGGAAAAATAGTCACATTTGTTAATATAAAAGAGATATTATTTAGAATGTACTACTTTTTATCCTAGAACAAAGAATCATTTAAGTACCTTCAATAGAACTACTAGGTACATTTTTGTTTACAATCAAAAAGGAAATAAAACATCTGCAAACAAATGAACATAGCAAAAACAAGGGACTATCGGAAAGTGATCAGACATTCATAGAGCTTACATAAAGTATTTATTATTTTATTAATTCTAAGAAATGCCCTACAGTTATTTCCTTATTTTACTAGTTGCAGTTGTGCCTCCAAAATTTCATTGTCATTATTAACACTGTCAATTTGTCTAGACGAAATCTTTTTTCCTTGTCTAATTTTGAATAAAATTGAGATAGTCTCTTCTGCGTCATCTTTTAATATTTGCAAAAGTTGGATTATGTTAACTTTGCGCCGTGAATTACAAGAAGCATTCAGTTTTTTGTTCCAGCTCTCCACAATGTTTGTAGTTCTGTGTCTCAACCGGTAATTAATTTCCTAATTGTTCTATCAATAGAACAACTAGGAAATCGATTCCTGATTGTTCTATTAATAGAACAAGTAGGAAAACGATTCCTAATTGTTCTATTAATAGAAACGAGTAGAACAAACGTGATTATTTTTTCCTAAGTGTTCTATTAGTAGAACAAATAGTAGAACATATGGTAATAACCCTCAAAAATCGAGTATGTATCAGGATCCTTCAAGACGATATCTCCTGCGACGTTCAGTACTGTGGCAAAATTAAACGGGCATCAACGAAACTAGAAGTGCTTAAAAGGGCGAAGTCGCACTTTACTGCGGGGTTACACTAGACTATAATCCCCAAATTCGGCCCCATATAGAGTAGTGACATTTTCTTCTTGCAAGGATTTTTTTAAAAAATCCCCATTTTCGACAATCTCATACTCACAGGCGGTGTGGAAACGGTCAACCTCAGAATGGACGCCCTACTGTTTTTGGGTGGTCATGTTCATAAGGATAAATTACTTACAAATCGATCGGGAGCTGTGACGCACATTGGGAGAGGCCTATGTGCAACAGTGGACTGGATAATTGATAATAATTTATAATTGGGAAAAAGTAGGTTAACCCTGTCCACCGTCCTACGAAAGTAACTGAAATTTTTTTAGGAGATTCCTGATGAAAGAGAGACAACGGATGGAGGCAGAGAGAGACAACGGAGAATGAGTTGAGTGGGTGGAAGTGAAATATAAGTTTACATTTCAGGAATTTCCATTCATCTAATTTACCATGTTTGTAAGAGAGATTTGAACCTCGAATGACCCGACCCTATCGATTAATGCAATGAAAATACAGGATTACAGATTTTTGTTAGTTCTATTACCAACCGGTAGTAGAACGGACCAAAAATCTCAAAATCAAAAATCATTTTTTCTGTGTAGACCAGTAAACGGAACTTACAAAACGTCAATATCAACAACATTTTATAGATCAATAAGCAAATGGACCACACCGGTTCGGAACGCGGCTCCGTCCTGAGAAGACTCCGGCAAGAAACTCAGCGAGCTTTTCTGTTCAAGCCAATTAATAAAAATCAGCAAATACAGTTTTATATCTTTTATAGATAAGGGAAATTTTCGTTTGAAGAAATTTGCTACCCATGTCTAATATTTTTAGAGTAGGTACTTTCCAGGTACTTTCCCTCCAGGTAAGGTCATTATCTTCCAGAATGATGATGAGATAATGGTCTTAAACTGCAGTGTGCATTTGTACATACCTTTGTTGTGTTTAATTTTTGATGATTACCCATCTAATCCGTCCTTTCTGAAATTTTCGTTTTCAAAATAATTTTAATAGGTACTTAATTCCGTTCCGTTTTTCATTGTACAACAAAAAGGGAAAAGATGAAATGATAATAAATGGTGGTGGTTGTCTTGTGTACTGTCATTAATGTCATTCATTGTAATGGTTGACATGAAAATTTATGAATTAGGTCCGTGATATTTTGACTATATTGAACGATAATTTAATGTCTATTTATCAGTTTTATCTAATTACACGGTTCTTAATTGGTTTACACATTGGTTCTCATTCATCTTTTTTCAATATTTCGAATTTTGAACAAGTATTACTATACAATGAATAATTCTGCTATACAAACATTGGAAGCGGCTGCTCAGATGCTGATGGTGAGATAAATTTCTTTGTTATTAAAAATTCAATTCAGTTCAATTGAATATTGAAAAAACAATAAATAATAAGAAACAATGAATGGAGATATAGAAACTAATTATGTATTATATAGAAATATTTCTGTACACATAATAAACCTTTAATTATCCTGTTTCATTAATGTGTTGTATTAAATTATTTAAATTATCATTGGGTTTAATGCTCAAAATATATTATTATCAGTATTTGGAGTTTGGAGATTCAACACTAAATAAGTTATGTCTACTAATAGATGTCCATTCATAAATCTTGCCTTTTTAACAATGGAGTAGAGAAGGGGACCATTCTTTTAATTTGCTACGATTCGGCCTTAGGCCTTTCGCTTCTTGCATTGACATATTTTTTTATTTTGCAGGAATGGACCCATTTTTGCAATTGTCACTGACTTAATAATTTTAGATTTATGCTTTAATTTTGGTCAAAACCACTACTAAAATACCTTAGTACTGTTTACTCTTCTCTCCAGATATCTGTTAAAATACATACATAACGTCACACGGAATGTGTAACGTTATGCTTACTTTTAGGGTTGGCAGAGACTGCATTGTTTATCTTCCTAGAATACTGGTATACTTTCGCTTGTTCTACTTTCATAAATTTAAATTATGAACCGTAAGCGGTTATTAATACCTTATTCAAATCTTTTTACTTATTGTACAATGCACATCTTAAATTTGAATACTGAAGATAAAATATATTGAGTGCGTATCTTCATATCTGGTGTTATATATGTTGCATTGCTTTTTATTTTAGTAGGTTCTTAAATCTAAAGCTGTCTGAATATCCCATAATGAATACTGACTTTATCCTATTAAAATTTACAAAAAAAGGATAGTTTATTAGATTAAAAAAATATTAAATATTTGTAACCTTCTTAAATTGTAATGTAAAATTCTACACACTTCCAAGCTAATGCTTATTAAGAGTAATATTAATTAAGTAATGAAATCATTGTGAAGGTCAGGGCTGACATTTCACTTTAAAATATAATTTATTGTAATAGATATAAGGTAAGAGCCAACCCAAAATCCGAAGATGAAGCCAATATTGAAGCCAATATTGTAGGCTGTGCCAATGTTTATTTATGATTTTAGATTGACATGGTCATTCACATATTCACTGTTAAATATTTCGGGACGTTTACCATGTTTGTTGATTTTATAGAGCAATTGATATTTCGGCGCCTTTGCAAGCACCATGATCACAGTCTACTGATCGCTGCCGAGCTAGTTCTTATTGTGGCCAACTGCATAGGTCTACCCTCCTTCTTACTTGTTCACTCAATGCAGTGATTCCTCCAACAGATGTCGAGCAATAGCCGATTTCTGTGGCTCATTGCTTTTTACTGCCCTGATGTGCTCTTTAATCTGGTTGACGCTGTCCGTTTCGTCTCTCTACTCTGTGTGTCGGTCTGGCATAAAATCGACAAACATGGTAAAAATCCTGAATTATTCAACAGTGAATAATATTTTTTTGATTTTGAAAATGGTCAGAAACTATTTATAAAATAATATTGTTTATTTGATGAACTATGTTGTGTACAATTTTTGGGCTAAATATCTAGGTTATCTATTAGATATTGCAGTGCTTCTGGACTGTTAGTGCTTTGGTGTAGTTGGCTTTTAGTAGAATTTTAATATCGATCTCTCTATTATTCCTTAGGCACCACCTAACATAGTGTCATCAGAACAGCGACATCAAGCAGAAAGTGTATTTCTTGAATTTAGAAGTACTAAGAACCCTTATCAGCTATGTAGAGAAATATTGGAAAAATCCAGTACAGATTATGTACTATTTGAAGCAGCCGGTTTACTTAAATCGGCACTCATTAGAGAATGGAACTTGTTGACACAAAGTGATATCTCATCTTTAAGAGAATATTTACTTAGTTATCTAATGAGACAAGAGGCTCCGAGTTTTTTAAGAGAGAAGCTTTTACAGGTATTTCATACATTGAAAAGGATAAGCATATTCAATTGAAACAATAAACCCTTTAAATAGACTAAATTATTTTCAGACAATTGCAATCATAGTTAAAAGAGGAAGCATTGAAGATGGGAGAGAAAGAAAAGCTTTACTTGGAGAATTAGAAAAAATAATACTTAGCTCACCTATCAGTCAGCAAAGGTTGGCATGTTCGCTGATACTAGCTATTATGCAAGAATATGCCATTACAGTGAAGTCAGCAGATGTGGGCTTAATATGGGAGGTTCATTTCCGGTTGAAGAAGTCATTTGAAGCTCTAGATTTAAAACGGATATTTCGATTTACTGTAGGAGTATTGGAACAAATAGTCCGTTCTGGGCATCGTCCAGAGGGTGAACAAGCTTTATTGACAAAACAGTTATTAACTATTGTTGAAATGGTTCTGTGTTGGAGCCATGTCTCTCCTCTCCTGTCTAAGAGGTTGATCGGTGCTTTTGAAGCTATTTATGAAAGTGACACAGCACCTGCTTTACGGTTAAGTCTGAATTGGAGGGACACTATCATGCAACCAGAACTGTTGGCATTATTCTTCGAAATTCATATGTATGTTAGGTCTAATCCTGATTTAGCTAGTCCATCCCTGACTTGTTTGGTGCAACTAGCCAGCCTAAGTGGTGCAGTTGTTTCTGCAAATCATCCGAAGCAGCAGTATTTGGAGAACTATGTAAACAGTTTCTTGAATATGATGTTATACATACAGCCAGTCGAAAGGGAGATGCTTGGAATTGCAGATATCTACAGAAGGTTGATTGAATTTTTCTCACCAGCAATGATAGCTGCAACTCCACCAGCTTTTCTGCAAAATTTAACCACATTGACTTGTCACTGTATTAGAGGGTCTGTTTTGGAAGAAGTAGTGAGTATATTTTACCATGTTTTGAATTTTTGTTAACATTAAAATGATATTTGCAGTAATACTCAGGATGTAACAGATGCCCACTGAGTTCAACTCTCCTTCCCGAAAATTTCAATCACATCCAAATTCTTGTTATCCTTACTTTTACTGAAGTGTGCCTTGTCCTCCTTTTCAATTGACTTTTAAGGCAGCTACTGCCGTCTCACCTCCAAACACCCAGAATAAAATCTGCATCAGAGTTTCGACTGTCAATCAGCATGTGCACCGGCCTTTGGTCCCAAAGTCCTTGGTAGGGCCCCATCTAAACCATCAATATGTGTTCTCATTCTGAACAGGTCCGCTTATATCAGTCAGGCTGAACTTACTAACTATAATCAGAGTAACATACTATAAATAAAATGTTACATACTTGTATTGTAATTATAATGTAAATAGGTCACACAACATGTAAGTAATGTTGTCTGAGGGGAAATCTCTCTTCAATAGCCAAACCATTGTCATCCAACTGGCAGCTGATAGGCAGAGTTTAGCATATCTTTTTGTTTGCCTAATAGTTCTGAAACTAAGTAATAAATTATTACTAATAATTGTGTGCTGTAATTTTTTTTTAAGGTTAACGATGATACAGTATGGAGAGAATCACTTAACAAATTTCTTCACAGTTGGAGTACTCTAGTTCATGAGACTATGGGTTATTCTAATGAAACATTAATGAATCCATGTATAGAAATTTTCAACACTTACTTACAGTGTAGACTGGCTCCCCCTGACGGTACAAGGTACAGCTAGCACTTATGATTGATTGAATTAAAATATCCAGTAATTTAAAGATTTCAACTTCTTTAATAATGCTTCTTTTCAGGGGTACTGAAAACAATGACGAGGATATCAAAGATGAATTAGAAGAAGATGAACGTAAACTGCATAGCAATATTCTATTGACAATTGGCGCAATCGCACGTAAGGTGCCTGGTCACTGTTGCCATGTGCTCTTTACACTGCTTCAGGATAGAAGTAAACGGTAAATAGCTAATTGTGCCGAAATATTTATTTAATAAACGAACTCCCTAAATCTAGGTTCTTGTTCCTGGTCCCCGGCCTTGGCATCATGTGTGTTTTTTTTTATATCATGAGTGCATTCAAAGCATATGGACATAGGGTCTATAAATAGACCCTATGGACGTGTGCAACATTGGAGGTACAGTCAACGCCATAAGTAGCTTAACAAATGGTAATTTATTGATTACCACAACTGTTAAACCGATTATAAAATTATAAATAAACCGCGGAATATATGAACTTTGCCCTTAGAGGATACTTAAACTATATACCTAAACCTCTGTGGGCACGTTCACTCCAATGTAAGAGGGATTTTAAATATTTTTGTGTTAATCAACTTTTGGCGTTGACTGTACCATACTTGTGCTGTCGATCTTATAAAAACCTAATCTAACACATAGTAATCGCTCTAGAAAACCATAGCAGGCATATCATGCCAGGCCACGCACTATAATGTTCTGTATGTGTTTATAGGTTGGAGAGTCAGCTTCAATTGATGCACATGGGGAAACTACCACTTAGCGGTGGCGGACAGTTGGTGAACCTGTTTGAAGACCTGCACTGGATATTGATGATAACTGGTACTATTTTTAATTATTTGGTTCAATGATATGCTAAACGTAACAAAATCAAAACGTAAAATAAAAATTATAAGAGAATGAAATAGTCCACAGTTACCTTGTACCTATGAAAATAAAGTTAAATAATTCTGACTCTTCAAAAATATTCCTTTTTATTCGCACTTGTAGGCTAAATTTTATTTGACGCCATTCATATGAGGGGGTCCAAATTAGAAGCATTTTGGGATACTAACACCCCCTGATAGGAATACGCGTAGTTACCAGTAATGTATAATATTACTCTTAAGTTCCTAACAATTTGGAAATTAGGTCGTAATTTGTGAATTGTTAGAGTTTTAACTGCGCGACTATAATGTATATGCAAATAGTAGTATGAATTCAATTTGATGTGTGTTTAATTATACTGTTGATTGATAGCACTTGGTGGAACTCACGGTTATTCATAATTGATTACACACTTGTACTTCTCCACTGTATGTATTAATACAGTGGAGAAGCACAAGTGTGTTATCAATTATGTATATTGATGTGTGTTTTTGTATTTGTTTTCAGGTCATTTCCTTGCCATTGACTGCACAGAGGGTGAAATTGTTATGATTCCTGCTGAGATCATTCACTATAGTTTAATAGAAGATGCCAATGTCGATGCATCTCTTAGGTTCTTGGTCGGCGAAACTACTAATACTGATAATGTTGATCCTATACTCAAGTAAGTTCATTTTATCATAGGTATATGCATTTTGTCTTCTACAATACAATTCGATTGCCAGTATTGTGTCAATTGGTATATTTCTGATTTTACGATATATGAATTTACTTTATTTGTCTGTAGTGCAAGAGCGTAGTAGATATGACGTAATTAAGCTATTTCCATTTTCCTTTTACAATTTTTTTTACTGTAACGTCATAAGGTTGTGAAAAAATCAACCTTCCAATTCTACGCAACCCATTGCCACGTTTAACATAAGTTCACTACTCAGACGCACCCCTCAATGCGCGAATCCAACTCGCAGTTCATCGATTTGTTTAGATAATTGTACGATCCTTAATTATGCCTTATCGTTTATGAGAAAATTGCAAAGAAAAAATTTTATTTCTGACTTCTGACCTTGGATTTTATAGGATTGCGATCATCTAACTATATTAAGTAGGTATATAAGTTTTAATATAACTTTTAGGACGTCAAAGTAATAGTTTAAATATACAAGTTTATAGCTAAGTGTCTCAAATTCCGAGATGCTTACCTAAAGTTGTCTTGAGTCATTGGGCTATTTATATGTCTTACATCTGCGTGAGTATTGTTACAGTTTTTTTACAGATAAGAACATTTAAAAATGACGGTAGTAGGTATAATGGTTTGGAGATGTTCGTGTCGATACATAAATTTGTAGTTAGTCCTATTGTGCGATCACAATAACACTAAATAACTACCTTACAAATATTATCTTATTGTCTGTCTATTTTCGTGCAGTAGCACACATAATGACATATTCAGTCTTTTGTAGTATTGCCTGATGCATATCTACATCTGTAAAAGTAGCTAACTTTTAACCGTGACCCGTGTAACACGTAAAATGTAGTACTTACGTATTAAGGAAAATACGTTCAGAAAATTATAACTAAACATTTAGAACTGAAATGAATACAGGAGTTTTATCTTTAACAAATAAATGAACATCAGAGTAGAACGAAAAAAAAAAACAGAAAGAAAAATGGTTGTGAATTCAAAGAATTCGGAGATTTTAATCACATTCAGACATTTTCCTACACATTACTGCTAGGTGGTATTATACTGACTAGGCTTGGCATGCATTAGATTGGTGTGAATTGAAATTGTATAAAAAAAACGATTCACGCTTTGCCCATCTTTGGTGTACAAGGTTTACATAGATGAGCTTGCAGTATGATATTGCGTGCGCACTCTTAGTATTCGTCTCCCATCTGCTGATGACGGCGCCTGATAGAGAAAGAGACATCGATTTTTATGCCAAGTAAATAAATATTCGATCCTCCGATTATCCCATCCCGAAGGCTTACATAGACATTTCACCTCAAAGGATAAAGAGAATGCCGCAAGGCAAAACGGGTTAGGTTCAATAAAAAATACCGTGAAGAAGTATGTACACGTGTGTTATCATTATCATTTATCAATATGTTTATAGCGGTGGGGGACGACCGACGATCACTCCTTACTATTCTTTGAATCTTCGGTTGACTTGACGAGGTTTTCACGGTTCACTTAATAAAGCTAATTGAGTACAATAATGTGCTAACGTACATGCTGCATGCTGGTATGTCCGTAGGTGAACCGTATCATTTAGATGTAATTAATAATCTTTATATATTGTCTTCAGGTTGTTAGGTGAAATCCTACGTATTAGTGCTTGGGAATGTGCAGCTTTAGAAGCTGGTCTCGGAAACGTATTTAGTCCGGAACTCTCTGCGACTATATCGTGGTTGCTCAAGATATGGGCGAACTCATATATAATGCCACAAGCATCTATGTATACAGAGGTAAATATTATTATTTCAATTTTCTTTTTGTACCAATGATGCGGTGGTTCTTCAGTCATAGAGTGGAGACCACGAATCGGTAAACGGAAGGTGGCACGCTTCTCCCATCAGTAATGACTTCCGAAAAAAGTGGTTGGGTTGGAATGGATGCACAAGATGGAGGATGGAGGATGGAGGTCGCACATTGGAAGAGGCCTAATGTCCAGCAGTGGACGCAAATATGCAAATTGATGTTATATTAACGGTTCTGAACTCAATAATATTTTATTTTTAGTTTGTTCGTGATGTACGCTATACTTAACTGCTTAACAATGATGCGGTTTTTCATTAGAAAAGCCTTGATTAGTTTTAAATCTTACGTAATTTTTGATCGCGATTGATTAAGTAGAACCGAAGTATAACGCGATAACAGACGTCCAGCCGCGGTAGCGCTGCGACTATCAGATAACTGTCGCGATTTTGCTCTGCGATCGCATCGTACGTAGGGTAATCCATCCAATCGTTAGCACTACTCCAATTATTGGCACTTTAGAGTTTAGTACAGAAAAATAAGGAAACCATAGATTATTGAAGTTTAGTATGCCTTAAAAAATAAAATAGTATTATTGATATCTTCTGTGCCAATAATAGGATTTTCTATAGTCTTTCGGATTTAAGTATAAAATTATTATTTAATACTATTCAATCACATAAAAATGATTATAAAAACAAAAATTAAAGCATTTTCTTTAATTCTATGATACGTTTTGTCTAGTAGCTTTTGTAAATAAGATTTTATGGTAGTTTCATTTTAGATCGACACGAAGTTCACCCTTAAAGTGCCAACAATTGGGTGGTTTACCCTATACATTTTTTTTTATCATGAACGCACTACTAGAGCGAAATCGTGCGTATCGATGTAAAGACGCCTGTAGCCCTTTGTTGATTGACGGCGTGTCGCGTGCAGATGTCGCCGATCCTGGAGGCGGCGTTCGGTCGCTCGTCGCGCGGCGTGCAGTGGGTGGTGTCGCGGCTGGCGGCGCGCGCGGCGGCGTGCCTGCGCTTCCAGGCGGCGCAGCCCACCGCCGCCGCGCACGCGCTGCAGCTGCTCACCACGCTCGCGCAGTCGCAGCACAAGTACGTACTCACCTCGCCTGACGCGCCGTAGTGGTGTCGCGGCATAATATATCTAATATATAAATTCTCATGTCACAGTTTTCGTTGCCATACTCCTCCGAAACGGCTTGACCGATTCTCATGATCGCGTCAGCGCCAACTAGCGGCCCCATCTGAAAACCAGCGCTGCGTATACCCGCGTTGCGGTGTACGCAGCATTTTATGCTGAGATGGGGCCCTATTTGGGGCTCGCACAATGTAAATATTATATAATAAATAAAAAAGGAATACTTTGTATAATGTATCCATCATACATGTCTCGAGTTCGATCCCAGGTTTACCATGGCACACACCAATGACTTTTCGATGCTTTTCGAAGTTATGTGTGTATTTATCGCAGGTTTATAAGTGCCTCGGAGAGCACGTTAAGCCGTCGGTCCCGGTTGCCATACAAACATCTATGGCAGTCGTTACGGGTAGTTGGAGCCCTGAAAAGTCCAACCAGCCTAACTTGGAACTTCGATATCGCCATTGGTCATTAGACCATTGGTTGTGGAGGTCAGATGGCAGTCGCTTCACGGAAAATATCGAAGTTCAGCCGCATCACAGTTAGACTGGAAAGCCGACCCCAACTGAGTTGGGAAAAAGGTTCAGGGAATGATGAATGTATCCATCATACATTGTGTGAGGTCACAAATAAAAATAAAAATATATATAAAAAAAAATTGTGAGCATATTGAGTAGGTCTGAAAATCGGCCAACATCTATTTTACATGCCCCTAAATGCTCGGAATGGAGCAGCGGGAACGGGATCAGAAGTCCACGCGGGCGGAGCCGCGGGCAACAGCTAGTCATTCAATATATTCGGCAAACGAAATGAAGTAATGGGGTCTCTCTCTTATATTATTCAACTTCAATTTCTTCTTATGACGGCTTTTGCAGCAGGATTTAATAAGCCTTAGATTATGCCGTGAAGCGAAACCGGTAAGTTTAAGGAATAAAATATTATGGAAAAGTAAAAGTAGTTATTCTATATGTTGAAACATTTGTATCAATGAATTTCCGGGTTTTCTGAATTGAGAAATTGAATTCTAATCTTGTAAACTTTGCGCTATGCGTCAGTAGTACACCTACTGAGTTATAGTGCAAAGTTTACTGCAAATGTGATTAGATTTCAAGTTATCAAGCCAGAAAATGACCACCATTGTTTAGTATGTAATGCCAAATTTCTTCGTTTATGTCGTGTATAATTTTTGCAATTTTTATGTATAGGCAGAATCCGTTGGCAACTTGTGAAGAATTTCTAGCTCTCCTGCAGTGGGAGGCGACGGGCTGTAATCTACCCGGCGAGCTCAGAAAGGAATTGCACAGAGCCTTCGCCATAACAGCTACCTATGCCGAAGGTAGGCCTATGTTTAAGAAGAAAAAAATATCAAGTACTAAGTAAAGTATCGCAATTTTCGAAAAAAGAAAAAAGGCAGTCTGTTGAACGCGACAGCCACGCAGGGGGCGCGGTTCCGATTCTAGCTCAGTGGAAATGTTTGTATGCATGAATAAATGGCTATTTGCAATGTTCCGAAGTTAAATCGTCAGTTCCTTTTGTCATACGAATATTTATGGCAGTCGTTACGGGAGGTTGTGGAGGCCAGATAGCACTCGCTTCACGGAATATATCGAAGTTTAGCCGTAATCCGTGATGCAATTAGACCGAAAAAAGCGTCCTCTAACGCAAGTGTGATGATGACGCTAGAAATGTTTTTTTATGGCACGTAAATTTGACTTCACCTCGCCTGATGTTAAGCTGAAGGCAAAGTCTCATGAAAGAGGGTCACCATTGCAAACACGTTCAGTGCTACAATGGTGGCGCTCAGCTTGACGGCCTCATCAGATGCTTTTGTCAATGTCAATATGAGTTTTCCTTCGACCTAGGTATATTACATAGGCACCTAGTTATCAGTTATCCTTATCACAGAGGGAGGTACATAATTTGATCTGTATTTCGTAATTTCCAGGTGACGTACGAAACCGCTTGTTATCAAGTACGGCGGCATTACAAGAGAAGTTAATGAATATAATAAACATGGACTCTGATACGGAGCCGGTACGCAACATGCTGGCGGATACGCTCGACTGTTTTATTGGTGTCACCGAGGGTGTACTGGAGGTATATAAATCTTTATTGTTTTTTGTAATTGTTGTTACCACGGTAGCCTAGTGGTATGGGTACTGGACTGCTGAGACGAGGTCTCGGGTTCGATCCCAGGTTTACCATTGCACACACCATTGACTTTTTGATGCTTTTCGAAGTTATGTGTGTATTTATCGCAGGTTAATGGCAATAGGCTCGCCACCTAATACATTGGGACCTAAACATAAACTGGCGAAATGTGGGTGCTAGCGCCTCTGCCTACCCTTTCGGGGATTTTTGTATTTTGAAAATTGAATATTGAATTGAAATTGTTGTATTTTGAAACATTCATAAAAAAACGGTTTACCTAATCTTAATTTTGAAAATCTCAATCAAAACATGAAATATATTGTTGATGCGCTCTCGACTTAAAGTATAGAGTAAAATACCAAATCGGACTCGTATTTAGATAGATAGATAGATTACTCTTTATTGTACACCAAAAACAAAACAAAAAATAAATACAAGAAAACACCAAGGACAAGTAGTGAGAATTACAGTTGTTCTAATGTACAATGGGCGGCCTTATCGCTGGAAGCGATCTCTTCCAGGCAACCTTGGGATGGACAGTAGCGTGACATAACAATATGTTGATTGGTGTTGATTTACTGTTTTTACTTTACAGGTTGGATCATTGGACGAACAGTTTATGATGCTTATTGGTGCCTTAGATAAAGTGCCTGGGATCATATTCAAGTATCACAACTATCCTGGCGTCGTATTGCCAGCGTTGAACTTGCTCTCTAAAAGCGCTAAGCGGATGCTGCACTCTGTACAACCTCACAACGCGATTAAGTATGTTAACCATAATCTTATTACGCGTACCTACTTGCCTGGCTTGACGATAGTAGAGGAATTACTCAAATTACAGTTGCGACTCTATGATTTGGTGTATAATTTTAAATTGTCAATATCTTTAAAGACGACCTCCTTGGCTTGGGTTCGATTCCCGCTCAGTGCAAATATTTGTGTGCATGAATATGAATATTTGCATTGGTCTGGGTGTTTCTATGTCTTATATGTATGTATTGACAAAAAAAAGTATCTAAGTATGTTTATCCGCATTCTCTGAATTAATCTGTTGGTAGTGGATCATACACAATGTTATCATCATCACAGCGTTGCCGTTGTCCTCATTCGGCTTACTCCTTCTCATTCTATTGGTTTATACGGAGTGACTGCCGCCTGACCTCCAACCGCAAAAGGCAAGTCTGCATTAGACCCTCGTCTATCAATCAGTACGTAAACTATCTTGTTGATGTGGTGGGCTTGGTCCCTAAATATCTTGGTAGGTCACCAATGTAATACAATATGACACTTTATGTATGAATTTTTCAGATTTCTGGACATATGTAATACGACATTCGAAGTGTATATGAGATGGAATTCAGGCAAGATATCCAGTATTCCACATGATGCCGAAGAAGAGGCTTACGAGGTAATTTAAATTTTCTTTTTGGATCTACTCGTACGGAATACATTTCGCAGAATTCGACTTTCAAGTGAAAAATAAAAAGTTTTTGAAGAGTGGGATAATTATTCTCATTTATGTTTGTAGGAACTTTTACTAACCTAAAAACTAAAAAAATCTTCAAGCAGAAAAGTTGTCAACCTTTTTATAAAACAAATGTTTTTAATTTTTACCTTCTTCTTACTTTATAATACTTCAAAAATCGTTGTTTTTCTTAATTTGTTGTGTCAGTGGGAGTTACCAATCATTCGAAACTTCGGGTTCGAACGAAACATGAAAGAAAGACAAAGCATTTAATTACAAAATTTATTTAGATTTAATAGACATAATATTTAGGCACGAGGATCACGAAGGACCATGAAGTCGATTTTCGATTTCTACAAACAAAATTGTTCCATGGAACCGAGTGTCTGTATCTTCGATCCACAACAGCGGTTGTTTCGTAATAGGCTTCACATATAACGAGTAGCCCTGACCGGCGACTGTGCCGCAGGACATCTGCGCGCTGATGGAGGTGATCTGCAGCATCGCGCGGTCGGGCGCCGAGCGCGACGTGGGTGCGCGCTGTGCGCACGGCCTGCGCCTGCTGCTGCCGCTGGTCACGCCGCCGCTGCTGGCGTTGCCGGCGCTGGCGCTGCACGCCTACCGCATGCTGCGCGACCTGGACGCCGCCGGACAGGTGCGTGCGCCCCCTTACCCCCTGACTCCCTGACCCCCAGACCCCCAGACCCCCAGACCCCCTGTCCCCGTGACCCCCTGACCCCCTGACCCTTAGCTTAGCACACTCTGCGATTATCCGCCGGCGGTTTAGGAATAGATGATTCCGTGTACAATCATTCGGCTAAGCCAATTCTCCGGGAGTATGTTTTTCGTCACATTTTGATATCACAGCACGACATTACGTGGAATTAGAAAATTTGGCGAGAATTTTAAATAAACAATATTAAAACACGATTTCGTAAAAGGCTAAAAATAAAATAAATAAAGATTGTTTTTTTCATGGGCATAAGAAAGTATGAAGATGAATTTGAAACACTTTTTGAAAAGTTGTCCGAAGCCCTATTATCGGGAGGATAGGCTTGCCAGTGAAGATCTTGAGTGATACGCTGACACTACTCTATATACAAATACACCCCATTTATACTACTATTGATACTCCTGTAAATGTGTATTGTATGTTGTTATATACAATACCTACATATTTACTGGTGTATATTACTTAATACTGTTATTATTATCTGTTCTGCTGCTTTAGACCGTCTCTTTATATAATATATTTGCATTTTTTCAGATAATTGCATTACCTATTAATGATTTCAACATGGTGATTACGGCGCTACGCGTTGGACTTACGGCAGTGTCGTGCGACGTGTCAACTCTTTGCTGCGATACAATTGTCGGACTGTCCAATAAAGTCAGAAGATTAGGTGATGAAAACCCATATGCTGTGTCGCTACTGACGCTAGCCGAGTTATTGCTGATGCTAATTATTAAAATGGAAATACCACCTGATTCTATCCCTGCGGCCGGCGCGGCTATATACTCTCTTACATGTGTGAAGCCGGCCTTATTAGAAGGACTGGCGAGACAGCTGATTGAGGCTTTCGCAGCCAACGACCCCGCTAACGTGCCGCGACTGGAGGAGGCTTTCGCTGTCCTTACCAATGGAGTGTTATTCGACGGCCTCAGAACACACAAGCTTCGCTTCCAAGACAACTTCGATAAATTCTTAGCGAGTGTACATGGCTTCCTCATTGTAAAATAAAACTGTTCAGGAAACTGCAGCTACATTGCCGCTTCCATAACCTGTAATATCCTGAAAATGAATTTCAGAATATGAAGAAGAAATGATGTCAGTAAAACTTTTATAAGAAGTTGGATTGGATTTATTCGTGTTAACGTTCACTTTTGTTTTAGAGGCGGGTGAGTGAGCGATGATTTATTATATTTAATAGTTTAGTTTATTATTCGAGTCCTTCCTTGGGCTGTGTCAAATGAAATAAAAGACTATTGTGTATAGAATAGTTCGAAATGTTTCTTATGTGCCATTAGACACAAGATGTATTTAATTCGTTGTATATTGGAGTATAAGTGCTCTATGATTCTTATAAGATTCTCATTATTTGTCTGTTATACATATTAGGTTGGTTGATTGTAGATGCGCGTTTATGTATTGTGAACAATAATGGTACTTAAGAAGTAATGAAAAATATTAGGAAATGAAACAATGAAATACCAACTGTGTACAAAACAAGTTGATTAATGACTGATTAGGAAAAAAATGAGGTTATATTTGATTACGGGTCCGTTCCGAGTTCATAGGCAGGTGTATATTTACAGATGTGGCTTGTGCAGGTAGCACAGTTTACTTCTGTGTGTACAGATAATCATTATGGTATTATTGGCGTACTTAAAAACAAGTTTGAGGTGATTGGTTCCTTGCTCTTGTCTAGCATAAATATTCTTAGTTTGTACTTGTCTTGTCTTGTAATATGATTGATGCATGATATTTGAACTATGGTTTAACGCCGTGTACAAAGCGAAGATACTGATAGAATATAAAAAAGTAGAACGTTTCGCTTTTAAATCGGATAATTTTTTTATTGTGCATCAATTTCCTCGAGTTCCTGCTAATCTTATGTTCACAACGAAGTAAAGTTATTGCGGAATTTTTAAACGTGGTTGTGAATGAGTAAAAATGCAGAAAAAGAGTTACTGTGGTATTTATTATATTTATATATCTGTAAATAATAAACGTACTTTTAGTACTTATTGCTGGTTAGAGTAATGGACATTACTATCCAACTAATTACTCAACCATTCTAAGTTAACTTTATCGCGAGTTAAGTATATAGTACTGTCGTTTGCAGTTTTACTCCGTCTTATTAAAGTACCTGTTGATATAATATCATCAACCTTGAATTCTTGTTCTTAATATACCTAGATATATTTGACTTTCATCGTGTGAACGCTTAATACATGTGTTATGAATATTTCATTTCAGTTATTACTTATTAGTATTGTATATTATTATTTAGTTTTATACCGTATGGTAGTAATTAAACTATTAGGGTAAGATAGATTATTATTTAAGTTACTAAGCGATGACATTGAAAGATTGTTTCCGTTGCATAAAAAAAATATCATTGAAGAAAGGAGTGTTTATAACTGACTTTTTAATAGACTCTACATGTAGAGTTGCAGCATCTTGTGGGTATAGTTGTGAGAGTTGGAGACTCGAATGCTGATAACTGTTTTATGAGTCCATGGCAAATAAATCGAATAAACAGCCACAGTATAATGTCCGGTAAACTTTATGCTACATGTACCTACTACATGTACTATGTACTCTTAGTGCGCACAACGCGTTTTGCTCTTTGGTGGAAAACATGAAGCGCGCCAACTAACCAATCAGAGGCCTCGTTCCGCTAATTTCCAATCGCAACGTGATTATATTGCAAATGAATTGGCTGAAGAAAAGAATACACACAAAAAGTATGCTATTATATTTTCAGTTTAATTCAGTTTCATGCTAACTTCGAAAATCTTTCTGTCACAGATTAATAATATACGTTTCATTTGTAATTAAACATTTTTTTTCTAATTTCACAATGGAGTAGGGTAATCTATAGTAACGTTTATAAATAAAATAATATGAGAACTGTACTATTATTTATATTTTCTTTTTCTGCGCGCGGCTATGCCCGCGCATATTTTATTTATAAATTAATTTCACGTTAAATTGTTAATGAAAGTAAAAAAGTCGTTGAAAATTTATCATATTCAAAGTGGTACACTTCCCTCTTTTTACAAAAATAGTGTTATTTTTAGTCTTATGTTGAAACGAAACGTATCTAAGTTAAAACATGACGAGGTTTAAAAATAAAACTATAACCAAACCAAGTCAAGTTAGGAGCAAATATCTTTTTTTGACATTTCCGCGAAACTGGTGTAATCGTAGTCATATTTTTAACCAAAAAAGAAATTACGCGCATGAGGCCTCTGAAATTACATTATACAATTACGTCATTGGTAGGCAGTCATTTAGTTGATTTTTGATTGGTCTGTATAGTGCATATTGCGCGAATGCTCTTTCATTTGTTCAAGCAGTTTGCTGGGACCTATAACAAAACTATAAATCGTATAAAATTTAACCCACCAAAATAATCGTACATTTATTTTAGAAATAATGTTTTTATTCTCTGAATGTTGTAGAAATTTTATACATTCTAAGATTATTGCTAGTCCATGAAATAAAGCGTAGTTTTAATTGTTTTATTAACACACCCAAAACGATGAAATAATACTTGTAAACTGTGTAAGTGTTATTATCAGTTCAAGTAATATTGAGAGCCAGCAAATTACTGACCATTTTTATTTTTCTGTGTACATCGATTTTTTTTTTAATTGACTAAATTATGTTTATTATTTAGGTACCATCGGTACATAGACAACATTTCTTTATATTAGTATTTGTAGTTTTACCACTTTTAAATTTGACATTAATTTTGAATATTGACCAAATAAATTCCACAGACTATGTTAAATAACTTTTGCTGCTTTATTGCGATATTGAATTTGAAATTTGTTATTAATCATAAATAAAATAAAATAATCTATTCATTGAGCACCATCAATTCTTTCAATGAATATTGTGTTTGTTTATTTCTAGATATAATGAGGAGTTAGCCCCACGATAGTAATATTAGTAACTCGTTACTATCCTAGGGTTTACTATTTATGCTGTTCAAAATGCTACTCATTATCACACGAACGACACGTGGTACTATGTATGATTTTAGATTGAGTATTAAATTCACTATTATATACTTATCCCGTCATATTTAACAGTAAATACCTACGTGGTAAGCTATGCTGGGATGTCTGGTTGGAGAATGATTTTACTCTTTAATTAAAAGGCACTATTTATCATCCCTTACCGAAGGTTAATGAAATAGAATATTATAGAAAATTCATTAACATTTCTGTGTTACAACGAGTTTTGATCATGATATTTTCATCTTTATAGTTAGTTGGTGCATACAGTGCATAACTGCATACTGCATGTATGGAGTGAGGGTAGTGACACCCTTGCGTGACTTGTGCTTGTGATCCATACCCCCACAGCCAGTTTAAGGATTATGTCGGCTTATCGAGAGACGAGAATGTAACATAAAATTTTGCTTGTGTAAATTTACTTTATGTAAAAAAGAGATGTGCCGCAAAAATATTTGTTATCGACACGCCGACCACCGACCTCTTTGTATTTTCTTCTGATTTATTTCAGTTCTTTCGAAAAACTCAAAAACACGCAGTAATGCATCCTTGTAATGTTACTTGGCAGACTGCGTTACAGTGTGTCAATCTCGATTGTGTAATAAGCTGTATAAGCAGGCCACACACCAAAGCAACCAATGCACCTAACACAGCTAATTTACCTCCATTAACGCAGCGAATACTTCTTGATATTGATATTTAACTTGGTAATTTGCTACCCGAGCAGCGAACGTTACTTTGGTGGGAGGCTTCCCTATCTCTAAAACATTGTGGCACAGAAACTTTAGTTACGGGTACAGTCTCTTTATTTCTTATTCGGTAGGTCAATTACTACTTAAAAATGTAATGTATTAAGCCTCCGTACGGGTACGGGCTCCCATTTTTCGGACATCGCGTTTTTATTATAATGCATTATTATATCACTCTTTCGCCAGCACATCTAGTATTTGAGTGTGTAATTTTTTCATTAATACTACAAAACTACTAAAAATCCGGGTGATTCTTTAAAAAAAATTAGCTTCTATTTTAGTCGACTTGTATTTGTTTTTTTTCTAAATTTCGAGTCAAAAATATTGAGAACAATTTTTTTTGCAGAAACCAGACATGATATCTAAACGTAGATTCATATTATAGCATTTTAATGCCTGTAAGTATCAGGTGATTCAATAAAATGGGATGTCCAACGTATGGGGTTCATAAAACATAGTGCGGTGCCGGTTCCGGCGACAAGAAGATATACCCTATAAGGATTGTTTAAAATTCTATACCTACCTAGATAATATTTTGTAAATACTCATAAAAATGTGTAGTATCTAAAATGGCATCCTTTTCCAAATATTGTCAGTATCAATTTATTAAATTGTACGAATTTTATAAAATAAATCATTTTATTTGAAATTCCCTTATTGTAAAAATCATTTTTACCATGTTCCACGATGAAGTGCATGGTGATAGGTTGCCAAAATTGTTTAGGAAAACAATCAAATCATACTGGTAGGGTAGTATTTATATTTTTTCAACTGTAAGTTCGCTATATTTTTATTTTTATATTTAGTAAAAAAAATCCTTAACAGAATCATTTAGCGGACAGTCGATGTAAGTAATTTTGTCGCAAATATTATCATAGTTTTCAGTCATTGCGCACTGTGAAAATTTCCTGAGCGTGCGCTCATTAGTGAATAAAAAAAAACTAATATAAATAGGTACTTATAAAAAAAAATAGTATATTTTGACTGAAATTTAAAATTATAAATAAATTAACTAGGTCCATCTATCGGTGAACGGCTGAATCATTTAGGGGTGCTAAATGATCTGTTCCCTACCGATAGAGTTTTCATTATGCACATAGATTGTTCTAGACTTCTTCGTAGCGCTTAGTGGCGAGTTGTCAAACTATAATGGAAATTTCATATCAGGTTTCTTAAAAGTGGGAGGGGTTTATACAGAGGGTAACATACGCGCGTATGATTTGGTACTCCCTGCACGTCTCCCTTTCACCTGCATCTGACCACGCATTTATGTAAAGAGAAATCAAACTGTTACATCTCCGTCATCTAATCATTATTTGGTCCTTCGTGATTCCATGTATAATGCAATACATGGTCACCCTATTAGAAGAGGTCGAACAGCCACCGTTGTAAGCATCTCCCTCGGCTCGTTTTTTCCAGTCTAGTGCTCAGTCCTGTTATAACTTGGTTCATTAAAGAAAGGTTTTATAAATGGCGGACGTTATCACTTCCTCTCGCTCGCACACTAGTACTGTCTATACTCACTCACGCGCGTACCGTCAACACAAAAAAATATTGATCTTTATTTTCTTCCACGCTCTGTGCTCTTGATGCGATGCATAAAAGAAAGGATTCTTAAATGTCGGCTTGTATGTACTTGCGTTGGCAGATAGTACACCTAGCATACAAAATTTCATTTTTTTTTTTCAGTTTAAAAAAAATATAAAGAAGACCGTTGTTCATAAATTAATAATGTTAGTTCTTTATTTTAACCAACATCATGATCTTCCATGATCGTCCTTATAGAATGTGATATACGTTCCTTTTTCAGAATGAAAGGAGTCAATGTGCGTTTAAAAGGAATCTATGTGTAAAAGTAGGTACTGTTTCCGATGAAAACAAAAATAGATGCCGTCACGTGTCGCGGGCGAAGCCGCCGGCCGCAGCTAGTTAGAAATTATTACGAACCGGTCTTGTTTTTATTATTTTTCATATGAAAAAAAAAATATTTGAAATTTTATATGCTAGCTGTATTATCTGTCAACGCAAGTACAAGCCGCCATTTATAAAACCTTTCTTTAATGCACCCTTATAGTATAATACGTCCATGGTCTGAATTTTTTACTCATCTCTATTCTCTATGCCAATTGTCAAATACGTCAAAATTTCCAAATTCTGTAAGTTCTTTATTTATTACTTACGTACGTACGAGTTTTGTTTTGAGTTTAGTTTGCGCATATAAACTTGTGAAGTGAAGCTGAATGTTATTCAATTCAGTCTGATAAGTGATACAATATATTTATTGGTTTTGTTAAGTCTTTACATATGTATTGATTTCATATTTAGTTTTATTTCCTAGTGCTAAATCCATAAAATGAGTGCTATGCATCTAAGTTCGTCATTGAATAGCTCAGCAGTATCTTCTCAATTGGATGCTTGCGAGGACATAGATACGTACAGAATAAAAAACTATGTGAAGGACAAGTTGAAATCGCGTGTTTTTTTAGGGCGTTATATTGAAAGACGCCTGGCCGACAAAGACATTGGATATCGGGACATAGTTGTAATTAGCCCGGCTGAATTGGAGTTGAAATCAGACTTGCTAGAAATTCAACGTAAATTACGTGCCATAGTCCCTAATATACGTTGGATAGGAATAACCGAAGCTGGACCTTTAGGATATGACTCTACGGGTGTTTGCCTCTGGACAGAAATAGATAACCAACCTTTTGGCCCTTTCTGGTTTCAAATAAAGACTTTAAAATTCCGAGATGATGAAATTATTGTTGTTGTCAAATGTTTGAGACATATAACTGATGCATTTCTAGAAATTGAACCAATTTTGACTGGGGCTGTGAAGAATACTAATTACTCATCTGATAAGAAGCTTGAGAGCAGTGTTGCATCTCTCAATGAAACTTACACTGATATTGTAGGCACGCTGAAGAGTTTTGTATCAATTACAAATGTTAAGGATTTTATAACATTTCTATTTGCTTTTATAATAGCAATTTTCACAGGGAGCACTTCTTTTGTAAATTTCCTTGGCAATTTCATTTTAGCATTGTTAAGGGAGATGTCCATATTGATCAAAAACTCAACACCAATGTTCCTCGGGTTGCTAGACTTTTTCAGTAAAATTGTTGGAGGATTCTATATATTATTGGCAATGGTATTCAAGCAAAATGTTCCTATTTCATCAGACAAGCGTTCGGTACCATATTATGATAGATCACGCAGAAGTCACCAACCTTATGATGATAGTCAATTTGATTGATTAACTAACAGTGTAAAATATCAAAAGTTGTAATTTAAGGGTGAATATTTATGAGAGCTTTAGAAGAATTTCTAGCACTCATTGTCAAAACTGAACTTAATAAAAGTATATCTTTACTTTCATTTACTTTAGATCGGTGCGAAAACTAATAATAATTATTATGTCTTCTATGGTGACTTTTTAATGACTTTGTATAGTGTAACGGGTGTGCCTGTAGCCTAGCTAGCCAGCTGTAGCCAAAGCCGCCATATTGACAGCCCACCAATCAGCCAATAGCAGCCAGCTATCTTTGGGGTATTGTCAATAGCCGCCTATAGTCGCCTATGCCAGGCTGCCAATTTAATATTGGGGAGTTTTGATAAATAAATAAGCTTGATGTGTAACTACATTGCTTTATTAAAATAGGTTCAATCTGAGTATTGCTTTCGGTGGAATATTTTTATTGAGTTCCTTAATAGGTGATGTCGTGATATTTTCTTCAGAAATAGATAAATCCTTTTGGTTTTATGAAACACCATTGACAGATTTTATCATTCATTTGACAGGATTTTTTGTAAATGAACTATGTATAGAATGTGATATAATTTATATGTGAGAGAAAACAATAATATAAAATGGAAAAGGCATATATTTGTTTATGGTATAAACTTCTTTATAATTTTATACATGTTTCATTTTATTCTTAAATTATACATAGTTATGTTAATATAAATTTGGTGCTTTTTTTTTATAAATGTGTTTATTTCTCTCTTGGCACTACAATTACTTGTGACTTGCCTGCAAAGAAATGTTAATTAATTCACACTATAATTATTATTACTATTTATATTGACCACCATAGAACAAAGACTATCTAGATAGTTGCAACCCCTCCACCATATCCGCGAGCAAGTGACACACACGCCGTAATATCCACACTCGAGACACGGTCGGTAATATTATTACTGTTCCCGTGAGGGCCATCTCGAAACCGTTTAGGCGCAGAATGTCCAATTCGCAAAATGACCAGCGAACGCAAAAGGTCCAGTTCACAGAATGTCCAGTTCTCAAAATGTCCAGTTCGCATAATGTCCAATTCGCAGAATGTCCAGTATTCATCATAACGTTGTCACCACTGTGGTGGAAGGAGGGGGGGATTAAAGTATGAATAAATCAATAAGTAGCCAAGTTAATTAGAAATTACATTCATTTTTGTTACATTTATTTCATTTAACATAAATTATAGTATCAATATAAAAACCACTGCGGGCTAGTTATTGTACAATATGTAAAACATACCCTATCAATTTAAACTTTACGCAGTGTAAACGTAAAGTCGATGTAAATTACGTGTAGTTTTTTATCAATACTTTTATGAAACTACCCTCTCATAATGATAAAAACTTAACGTTCCAACTGACGAATAGGTTCGTTTTGTTTTATTTAAATTATAATGAGATATTATGTAGGGAATTCCATCTCACTAAATAAATGCATTACATCAGAATTATAACGTTTAAATAATAAGGAAATAAAAAATAAAAAATAAATAAATAAATAATAAAAATCCCAATAGTAATAAAATTGATAGGGTATGTTTTACATATTGTACAATAACTAGCCCGCAGTGGTTTTTATATTGATACTATAATTTATGTTAAATGAAATAAATGTAACAAAAATGAATGTAATTTCCTATTAACTTGGCTACTTATTGATTTATTCATACTTTAATCCCCCCCTCCTTCCACCACACTGGTGACAACGTTATGATGAATACTGGACATTCTGCGAATTGGACATTCTGCGAACTGGACATTCTGCGAACTGGACATTCTGAGAACTGGACATTCTGCGAAATGGACTTTTTGCGTTCGCTGGACATTTTGCGAATTGGACATTCTGCGCCTAAACGGATTCGAGACTGCTGCCCTCCTAGCTGGTAAGGTGTCCGAGAGGATTCGACCCGAAAAAAATGAAGATCTAAAAAGTAATAAACAAATAATTGAGACCTTGTCGTGTTGGGGGACCTCTAACTGGTAAAGCACTTCCACATTCGAATTATTTATTTATTACTTTTTAGAGGTGGTACCTAAACTATTTTTTGTCTTGAGGGTTTTTAACTTTTTATTTTATACTTTTTAAATTAGTCTTTTGACACCCATATTGAAGGATTAATCTAATATATAAAATTCTCGTGTCACAGTTTTCGTTGCCATACTCCTCCGAAACGGCTTGACCGATTCTCATGAAATTTTGTGAGCATATTAAGTAGGTCTGAGAATCGGCCAACAACTATTTTTCATACCCCTAAATGCTCGGAATGGAACAGCGGGAACGGGATCAGACGTCCACGCGGGCGGAGCCGCGGGCAACAGCTAGTGAAGTATAAAAAGGTAATCGCCATTTTGTGCTCGCCGTATTGATCATTATGAGAAAATTATGTATTTCGCCATTTCGTGGTGGCGGCCATCTTGGATCGATTTTCACTAAACATAGGTAAGAACACTCCCGACTAATTCACCTTTCAAACAAAAAAAAAGTTAGATCAAAATCGGTTCATCCGTTCGGGAGCTAAAATACAATGCCACAGATACACACGCACGCATGCACGCACGCGCACACATACAGACACGTAAACTTATAACACCCCTTCGGTTTTTGTCGGGGGTTAAAAAGCGGTTAAGTGCGAGTCAGACTTCTTCTTCTTCTTCGTGTCAGTGGCAACAAAATCAAAATTAGATACGCCCAGCCCAAAACTTGGCGACACCAACAGTCAGACTTGTTCGTTCTTAATAGTCTAACTAAAGGTGCGAACAAATTATCGGACGCGTCCGTAAGCCGCGGCTGATACAAGCTATCTGGGTAGTACAAATAAACGAAACTGTGCAAACTATCGGTCATAAGTCGCGGACGTGACCTTGAGCCGTCCTTGAGCGCACGGACGTCCGAAAAGAATCTGGCCGGCTGGGTGTTGTCTCTGTCGTGCACATTATTAAGCCGCGTCCGTCAGCCGCGGCTTACGGACGCGTCCGATAATTTGTTCGCACCTTTAATAGTACAAAGTTATCACAAAATAAAAGGCCCGTTTTGACAGTTCGCGCCCATGAAGTTCTGTTTTTTACCAATCAAAATGTTATGAAGGTTATTACATTTTTCATACACAGGTACCGCCCACTCGGCTTAGTGCTGTGCATAGCGATTTTTATTACGTTGTCCACAGACTATTAATAATCAATTAAGGAAAAAAATATCGAGTAAGATAAGCCCGATTTTTATTTATTCAAACTAGTGTTTAGACCGAAATTAATTACTGAACTTCACTGTATAACTAGTGATCACTTTACTGAAAATTATGAGCTTGGAGCTTAAAGCAGTAAATAATGGCAGCATAGATTTTTATAGAATGACGTGTCTTTGACCAAGAGGCATACGCGTGTGTGGCGAACACACGCGTATGCTCGTCTTGTTGACTGTGCGCGCGTTACGTTTGGTTTTGTTGATTTTTGGATTTGACTTAGATATTCGAGTTGTCTTGGCATCTCCGGTATGGGACTCGACTCGACTCTTCGAATATCTACCGAATTCGAATACTGCCAATGCTCCGGTAAAGGCACACATAGATTTGACTTGTGCACTGTACAGCTATGGCACCACCGTTTCTACGGGTCTCCCTGTTTGGCGGGTCGCCTTGCGCCATCCCCACTGGTCCCATTTGTACCACCACCTCTGCCCGGCTATGCACTTGCAAACCCCTGAACGCAATGCAACCGAGGTTGGATTACTATGAAGGCTTTTCGGCATATGTGCATGGAGGTCATCCACCCGGTTGAAATTTTTGACAAATTCGTGCCATCAAATTTCTACAGCCAGATTCTTGTTGATGTTGATATTTCTGTTGTTTTTGTGATTGAGTGAATGTTATTATAACAAAAATATGAAATAAAAGCAAATTGACCTTTCATAATACTGTATCATTTTATAATACCTACAATATCAAAGATTAAGCAAATTTTCTAATCAGAACTTTAAACCAATGTACTTTATATACATATTCAAATCGATCAAATCTCCATGCAAACTGGATTCGATTAATCGTGAGTATCGAGTACCGAGTCGTTTTGTTACATCACTAGTTATGCCAAGTAGGCATATGCCAAAACGGGCCTTTTATTTTGTGATTAGTATAGGAACATTTATTTAAGATAATTTTCATCCAAATTGAAAATGTACACCCGCGATCCTGATAGATACCTGTTACTTGTGTAGGTACGTTGCGAGGTGGTGGAGCGGTTCATTTAAAATAAATAAAATTTTGACTCATTTTACAATTTTCCGGTATGGAGTACTAGCTAATCGCGTTTCTACCCATTACGCTTTCCCTACACACAGCTAACAAAGTGGCAAATGTGTTGGCAAAAATATTGGCTAAGAGTTTGTGATGGCGTTTACACATTGGAACTAGTTGGAAGATCGTTCAGCCAATATGCGGATGAATTTTGTAAATGAATATTAGGGCGTTAACTACTATAGTTAATTATGATGATTTATTTTTTCGATTTACAGCTGTTTTTCTTAGGTCTTTGAACTGAAAAGTTAATTGTTAAACTTACTTGCCACTATATTTACTAATGTGTAGAGCAGCCATAAGAAGGACAATAGAATCGCAGTTATTGTGTTGTGTTGCATTAATTTGCTACATAAACGTGTGCAGCTTTTATAAATAAATAAATATTGTAGGACAAGTTCCGTTTTTTTCCTCTTGAGGTACGGAACCCTAAACAAGGTATACCTAAATAATGTTAGTAGAAATAAGGTAGCATACCTTCATACTTTGTAGTTTTATTGTTAAAATTGAGGTTTGATGCGAAGGCTGTAAAAGGGAAATACTTCTCTATAGTTACAAATAAATAAAGTTTGAAGTGATTGAAATAACAGAGTTCGTTCGATTATCCGCATTCTAGAACCCATATACTGATTTTTTTTGTAAGTACATACATATTATACATAGAAACACCCAGAGCAATGCAGATATTCATATTCATGCACACAAATATTTGCACTGAGCGGGAATCGAACCCGCGTCTCCTGCGTAGCAGTCGCGTTCACTACCCTC
Source organism: Pelosia muscerda (assembly GCA_963691645.1). Lineage (NCBI taxonomy): Eukaryota > Metazoa > Arthropoda > Insecta > Lepidoptera > Erebidae > Pelosia > Pelosia muscerda. Next base: position 11,578,239 of record OY829113.1, read on the forward strand.
GGAGGTCGTCTCGTAACTTGGCTACTTTTTATTTAAAAAGTAATTATGATTTTGCACTAAAACTTTATAGATGCGCACGTAGACAGTCAGTATCGCGATGCAATATCGTTATCCGGGATAACATTAGTTATTTGTGCAACAAGAGAGCAAAACTGTTTTTTGCTGCGAGTGCTGATTTTGAATCCTGAGCAAGCGAGGGATTCTAGGATTGAATCACGAGCGTAGCGAGTGATTCTAATGTAGAATCCTGAGCGTAGTGAGGGATTCAAATGCACGAGATGCAAATAATTTTGCTCTCGTGTGGCACACATTACTTTTCACTTCAGCAGCGAGAACACATAAGAAATATTACTTAGAAGATAATGCAACACTTATTAACAGAACAGAACACCTATTATTAATTAAAATAACGCTGAAAATTTTAAAAGTTAATAATTAATCTAATTACTTATTGCTGTTCTGCAAATTTAAAGTTGAATTTTAAAAGTTAAAGAACAATGGGTAATTTTGTATGGAACCCGTACCCACTTTGTAGCATTTTAGACTAGGTGTAATTTAGAAGAGGCCTAATTGAGTAACTCGAAAATAAGTGAACGAATGAATGAATGAATGAAAGACCGAAGTTATGATAACTTCTTTGTAACATTTTTAATTGCCAATAATCGCACTTTTTTTGCTTTTTGGACTAAATAAATAGGTAACCAGTCATTTTTTCTGTCTTAAGAGAGCGATATAGCTTCCTATCGTTGGTTTTTGGTACAGAAAAAATATTATATAAGAACTATCAATCTTAAATAGCACAGTTTTATTAAATTGTATTGTTACTTTCAATGATTATAATCATCCCAGGCACTTGCCGGACCTACGAAGTTATCTAGGTGCCTGCCAACACCTAAGTACCATAATATGCTAATAGTATGGGCACAAGCACCTAGAGTTCTCATACCCGTCATGCAGGAGCAATAATAGGCTTCGATGGCTTCTCTGCCCTGGACATTAACCTTGATTGAAAAATATATGTGTAATATATTTTATTTGACACGTGCCTCGATAATATGCGGCCTCTAATGAACGAGCAGTTTTCGGTTACTAGCCCATGCTGCGACATTCTAGGGCTACGGCTCGAAGATACCTCAATATTATATATACCATCTCCACCTCGCCAATGCTCGGCAAATCAAATCAAATCAATCAAATCTCCATCAATATTATATACCGCGTTCACCTTCCATTTTTTTGAAGCAGATGAGTAATAATAATAATCCAATCGTTAAGTAATACACTGAAGTCCGTTGTGAAAGCCGAGGTTGTAAATAAAAGTAAGAATAAAATAAACTAAGATATGCGCGAGCGCTCAAAATCAGTTCCTATCAGGTACTAACTACTGACGACACACCGACGCTAGCACAAAATAGTTCGAACTACCCACCTAATCGATAAAATAAAAAAAAAATTGAACGTGCGTGGGTCGATTTTACTAAGGATTTTCGGTATTTTCAACATCAAATATCTTTTTTCCTACATAAGTTACAAAGTTGCTCCAATACAAAAAATATCTACGTTTTCAAAGACCTTTCGAATGGTACCAATTTCAACTTGCTACAAACTGGGTACGTTCTGACCCATGTCCTTTTATACCTTTAAAAAATAACTTTTAAGGTGTGTTCAGAAACAGCGTACGTGACATTTTATTTTTCATTCAAATGTTGATAATAGTAATCATTATAAATACTTATGCATTACTTATTTTGGTATTCAATAACATTACATAATTATTAAATAACGTAAATAAAATACATGGTTATTCTTTTACAAATATCTTTCAAATTTAGAATTTCGAAATAGGACCTTTGACGTGCCATAAATTAAAAAAAAAACCTTCAAAATACTTGTGTTTGTCACTCAAATTTTTTTATGGACGGCCAAGAGACAGAGTGCAGTGTATGTAATTCGAAAGTTATTCGCGGAACAATTCTTTTTGAATCTATGGTTGGCACTCTTTATTGAAAATTAAAAAAAAATAATTAAAAAGCTACTTTGTCTCACTGAGTGAGCAAAATCGCATTTTGCACACTGTTTTTACGCAGCAAAACTCACTTGTTTGAGCTGCTGTGGTGAAAAATATCTTTGTTTTTGCGGAGCGACTGTCATGTGACCCCGATACCCATTATTATTAACTAATTAACCTATTATTACCATTTCTCTTGGTTGCAACACGTAAACAACTCTTCAATCTATTACTGCTCTTCTTGTTAGGTTTCTTTGGTATTGGCATTTGATTGGCTTCAGTCTTCATGTGTATAGGCTAGAACAAAACGTTAGATGGCTTACTTATACTTCCTCTAGCCGCCTTTTGCTATGCATTTTGTTAGTAATATTGTGTCTATACTGCCAGTACAATAGTTAAGCACATTTACTTGGTGTAGGTACAATAAGGTGTATAATAATAAATAAAAAATAAAGTAAACAAATAGTCAAAGACGTGTTTTAGGTCATAAAAACTATTTAAGACGTACCTCTGTCGCTGTGTCTGCAACCATCATTACTTTCGGCATATCAGACTGTTCTTGTCCTACCATATCCCTTGTTATTAAATTATTTAGAATGTTAGTCACTATTATGTTCATTTCGCTGTCATCATATTCGAGGAGCATGTCCTTGAATAGTGACACTATAACTCCAAGCCATTTTGTTAACTCTTTTCGCCCATTAGGTTCATTACTTAATTTATGAAGAACATCAAGATGTGTAAATATCTCCGTCATAGTCATGTAACGTCTATAATATTGTAATGCACTCATGGTTTGAATTCCAAAACCTGCAAATAACAATATCACAGTAGCCATCCTTCAGGTTGAATTAACTAATGTTTTGTATTTTATTTACCTACATCTAAATCCGAATTACTTTGAATTTATTAATCGGTATAGACAGGTATTATCTTTGATCTCATTTTTTTGTTAGCAGAATTAACTTCTTTGGAATTATGATACACGCCACTAAAAATTTGATATGCATTCTCATACAGACACGTGTACTTCGTATATTGTGTACATTTTGCCTTGTTAGAAAACTTCTTGAGTTTACCTTCATCACCAGGTCTGCAGTGGTATGCAACGTTACCATTGTCTTTACTATTTTGTGGATCCAACGCATCCAAAGTGGAGTGCAATGACTCTACGGTACTAAAAGCCAATTTGGAACCCTTCAATCGAAATACTTTTTTGATATCATTGCTTATTTTGGACGTGTATTTTAAATATCGCCGCCCCTCTTCCAATTGAGACAATTTGAACAAAAATGATGCTACTAGTTCCTGAAACGTTTCTTTTATTAGTTATCTAGTTCATTGAGTAGGTACAATGAAGCGATTCAGCATCTACAATACGGTTTGATGATCAGCGTACCTGAGTGACGGAATCTCCATAAGAGTCATATTTATATGGCCATGCTATACCTGAAATTACTAAAGAAACATCTTCAAAAACGTTACACATATCGGTGTATGCGCATCCCTGCATAATTTCTACCTTTTCAGCGTACGAAGAGTCATTTAAACCCTATAAAAAAGTAATGGTTTATTTTTAAATTATAAGAAGGCTAACGAAAGGTTCTTAGAATAGGGAAAAAGATTTGGCAGAATAGGTATAATTAATGATATATAGGGTGTTAGAGAAGTTATAATACACTATTACCACGGTACTACTTTATAACTACTATTAGGTATGCACTACATAAACATTATTGGCATAAAGAATTAAGTTTCGGTATGTGTTAATTTGTTTTCAATTATCAAAACGTACTTTTTATACCACCATGCCTTCAGTCTTTGGCTTCGGGACCATTGCCCTAAAAACCTGGACTTAGTTTGACCACTGACGATCGCCAAACCATTACTCACCCGCCACGCCACGCGCACTATGCCAACGATTTGATCTATAAATTGGAGAGCTCTACGTTCTACAACATAGCCAAAGTTGAAAAAGTACCTACCTGAGTAGGTACTTACTTACTTCATTCAAAAACATCAATGCGTGCTTAGTGTAATCACCACCCATATACAAGAATTTTTTCACTATACGTAAATTCTTAATAATTTCCCCACTGGTGTTGGTAAAATATTTGGTTTCCTCATTAAACTGTATTACGAAATCGTTGTACTCATGTTGAGTCAAGCAATTACATTTTCTTGTTAGTTTTTTAAACACTGAACAGTCATCATCTTCATCCTGTAAAAGTTATAGGTAATAAGTACTTAAGTACGCCGCGCGTGAGTCTAAGTATAGGCTGTGTTTACGCAAGTGGATGCACCCTTTTTTGTATTATCCGTAAATTGTCTTGAATACTAAGTAAAGTAAGGTCTCAGATTACCAAATCGTTGGTAAGATTTTAATAAACTCACCGCAGTTGTTATAGTTTCTAAAAGTTGTGTTTGGGTCTCCAACCTTTTTAGGGCGCTTGAACAAACTTCAGTCATAGAATTGATCTGGAAGAGTAGGTATGTATTTTGGTCTACTATTAAAAAACAAATCACGTTAAAGTACATAGACCTACTCAGATACTTATACGAATAAAGTTCGCACTAAGACTTCTGGTGTCAATTTCGGCTATACTATACTGGATATACCTACAGGTATTCAGTAAGTATCTATTTAATTTAGGTTGCTAGCCGTAGCCCGCGGGGACATCTCATTTAGAAGTTTATGAGTAGAGACCTACTCGTACTAAGTCAGTTCGAGTGCAAGGGATACCTATGTTTTAGGAAATATTGCATCTATCGGAAAAGACCTAAGACGGAAGACAGCGCGCGGCGTGCGGAGTTAGTTAGTCCGAATCCGACATAACCACCTCTGGCATGCAGCGGGGGGGTATCCGAGAGGATTTCTGCTCAGGAATTCAATGGAAACCTAATTCCCTGGATAGCCTGACCAATATATTAATTCAGACTATTTATCCCTATACCTACTACCAATTTATAGCCATTAGCCAGAATCGGTCACTCATTGACCCGTTCACTCAGTTCGCGCGATTGAATAACAAACATACCTACAGACATCTTTGTAACATCATCATCAACATTGTATACCTAGGTACCCATGATGCAAATAGCTAGATGATTTCGACGTTTATCGCTTCATAACCATATACATATCATCTACCAATTGTGAAAATATTCTCATAAAGAAATAAAAAGCTAAACCAATCATACATCAATTTCTGCAGGTATAGGATTAACCGATCCCCTTCTTCTCCAAGTTTTTGACGTAGCGGTAGATGGTGGCTGCCTGACTTTCGATTTTAACTGAATATCCTCCAATAGACATAGCAGTTTTTTAGTACTTTCTTTCAACTGGATGATTGAATCCTGAAATGTTTAGAATTAGGGTGGTATCGCATGACTTATAGATATCAAATCATCATCATTCTTATCCTTGCGTTAGTCCCGGTTGTACTTATTCGAAACTTTCACCTTGGAGATCCGGTTTCCCGCCGGCTTTTCTTGCAAATAGGTATCTACTTATAATATGCTATACCTACACCAAATAAGAGAAGAAGGTGACGGAGCGAGCCCGTGAGGGACCTAAGCTTTTTATCCCCAAATATCTCGCACAGCCCATTTTTTTAGTATATAATCTCATGTTCTAGTCGCTTGGGAAAACCACAGCATGGAGTTCATTCCACAACTTGAACGAGTGCGGGATGAAGCAAATTTTAGCGTCTATGTTTAAACCTAACAACACTGTCGAATTCACAAAGTGCAACACTTGTCCACTGAGTTGTAGCTATATTGGTTTCCACCTGTGTAACATCGATCAACCAGCCAAACGCAGTACACTGCTGGACATACCAGCCTAAGTTACATTAGGGAGCAATTTCGCGCGATCCGCATTATTGGGAGTCCTGAGGTTAAAAATACCCTCGAACCTTTGCAGATGCGTAGAGATGTTGCGTCCCTGGCAGTATTTTACCGTCTCTACCTTGGTGTGTGTACTGATGAGCTCTTCCAATTAATCCTACCTTCTCCTTTCCTATACAGGACCACACGTACAGGGCTTTGATGTCACCCGCATACGGTGCAGAATATTCCATCAAGAACCAAGCGGTTCGGTGAGTCTTTCCTCTGCCGCACCATTAAGCCTTGGAATTCCTTATTTGGCGCTTTGGTGTTTGTTTCTTCCTACAATCCCGGGTCCTTTAAGCGGCGCGTGAAAAAGCATCTGATGAGGCCGACAAGCTGAGCGCCACGTCTTTTATGAGACTTTGCCTTCAGCTTAACATCAGGCGAGGTGAAGTCAAATTACCGTGCCATAAATAAAAAAAAACCTTGTGGAACGCCCATTTAACACACAGACAGTAAGTTGTTGGACTTATGTTAGTGTTAATCAACTTTAGTCGCTGATTGACTGTAAAGCTTGTCTAAACCCAAATGACGCACCCCTATGTTAGGTAGGTACATAGATGACTACAAAATAACACCTACCAATTTCACATGACAGAAGGGCTCAGTAGATGTTATATTTTTAGGTTGAACGTTTCTAATTTGTTGGCTGCCTCCGACTTTCTTTATAACATTCGTAGCTGTAGCACGTGAAATTAGGGAGGATATATCTTCAAGAGTTTTTATAGTCTGGCTTGTTGGTGCCAGCCGATATCTGCTGTGTTTAGTGACTTCAGTATTATCATATTTATCACTTTTCTTATCTTCACTAATGGAACTGGTATTGCCTAACCCATCACTATAGGACGATATTTCATCGTTGCTGTCATCCATTGCTTACAGAAATGAACAAGTTGAAATTTACTAACAAGAAATTCCAATTCGATTTCTTGTGAATTATTACGAATGTCGTGTAAAATCATAATTGATTTTTTTTGAAATTTTGAGCCATGCTTATATTGTTTACGGTGTCAGTTTTTCATGTCATCCAAAGAGAATACAATACTATGATGTCATCTTTCATCTCTCACCATCATAGATAATGAAATATAGCTAGGTACGTAGGTTCATTCAGCGATTATTTATAGGTACCATTACAAAATTCCACTCGGTATCCCAATCTGTCAGATATAATTTTACCCGTCAGGATATGATATACGGCCTACCTTTACCTACATAGTTTACATACAAATGACAAAGTACCGCTGGCAACACTCTATCAATGTCATTGATGTCATTGTGTTCGTGAGAGATGTGACTCGGCTGGACAGGACTAGATAAAACAGAGACTGGCTACACCTCGTCTAGAGTCTTTATAAATACTTGACACAAATACCTGCTCCACCTAGTCCACCTAGCCCCAGTTCCTAATACCCATCGACCTCCAATCCGACTGGTTGGAGGCGGTTTGCATCCAATGCGTAACCGTGACTTCTACTATGTCGTTCGTCCACCTACCAGGAGGCCGTCTCACATTTTATCTACTGGTACGCGGGCCCCATTCGAGAACCTGTCGACTCCAACGGCCATCTGTTCTTCTTGCTACGTGCCCCGCCTACTGCCACAGCTTGCTAACCCTGTAGGCTATGTCGACCACTTTCGTTCGCCTACGGATCTCCTCATTCCTGATTCGATATTGCAGATTTCGAGCATAGCCCTTTCCATGACTCGCTCTATGGCCTTGAGCAGTCTTATGAGGCCCATGGTGAGGGTCCACGTCTCGGTGCCATAAGTCATCACTGGCAACACGCATTGACTAAAGACTTTTCTTGTCTTTAAGCACTGAAGTATTTTGGATGAGAAGCCACTGTGTAACTTCCCGTACGCGGCCCAGCCGAGTTGGATTCGATGATTGACCCCCGCCTCGAACTCATCTAATCGGACCATCTGTCTAAGATAGACGTACTTATTTACAACTTCAAGGATCGAACCTCCAACTAATACTGGGGGAGGGGACTTAGAATATGAACATTCGTCATAACATTGTCTATCTTGAGGTCCACCTGTTAGGAGATTCGGTTGAGGTCTTCGAGCATTGTGTTAAGATCCTCCAGCGATCCATGAGCATGATATCGTCGGCAAAACGAAGGAGTGATGCAGTCGCCACGTTGATGCTTAACCCTTTTCATTCCAGTAGCTTAAATGCATTCTCCATTGCATTGGTGAAGAGCATCGGAGATATTACATCGCCTTGTCTCACTCTCCTCTGCAACAGTATCACCTCTGTGCTCTAGTCTTGTACTCGAACTGACATGGTGGCGTTTTTATACAAACACTTCAGCACTTCTGAAGTGATTCCGTTCTTCTGGTGCCTTATTGTTTTTAAGTTATTTGAGGGCCACCCTAATGTCGTACAGGCTGACGTCCGAGATATCCTCGGTGGAGTGTCGAGTTACCTTGGCTGCCTTGCTACCTAGTATACTTACCATCAAAAGAAGTTCATGCCTAATAACAATAGTAATAATGAAATAAATCTTTAATGGCACGAAAATCAAATATACCTATCAAACGAAATCCAAAAGCACTTGTGATCGTGATCAGAAGGTTAGACTACACAAGTGTCAAAAAATACCGGGTACGGTGAGTATGAGTTACTAACAGGTTTAGGTTCAGGTATGTAAGGTACGGGCCGTACTATCGCACGGTTTTGATCAGCACGTAGCTCGTGCGATAGTCGATATATTCTCCCCTTACCTCTACCTATTGGGTACGCACCAGGTCGTCACTACCTTCAATACATACCCGGTATGCGTAACTACCATGTACATACTAGGTATAAATACCTGTGTCAGTTTATACGCCACATCCCTAAATTAACTTATATTACTTACTCTGTGGTTTGGTAATTGGTAGGTATTGGTAATTTGGTTGAGAACTGAGAAGCACAGAGTAGCAAAGCAGAGTAGGTAAGTAATATACTACGTAACGTGAGGTTAGAATAGAAGTTATGTACAACAATCACAATTTAATTTTTCTAAAGAAGTAAACTTTCACGTTAAAAGAAATCCTGTCCATTTACTCCTTAACGTTCTCATTGGTAACTACCATTTAATATATTTGCTATTAAACTCTAAATTGCCCAAATCTTTAGAAAGAATAGTCCAGTTTTGAGAGTACTTATATTGTTAGTTGAGTAGACACTACTTGCGGTTAGCGGTAGCGTTTTATTCATTCTATAATTCAATATGGCGCAAATATGGCGAATGAGTAGATGGTAGTTTACCCGCTAACATAGTGATTCAGTGTAAAATTAGAGTAAATATCTCATAATGAATAATTACGACAACAAAATAAATTACAACAACTATAGTCCTTGCGACTCCGACAACGATTGGACGAACTCTACATGTGACTCTAAATATTCAGATTCTGAAAGGTGTTGTATTAAAATGAACTGTTCAACGTTTGTAATGTTGTATGTAAAGAATCTTAGAAGTAAAATATAGAGTGATAAACAAATTTTTCTTTCAGTTCTGTTCCTGAATGGGATTCTGATGTAGGTGAAGACGGAGAGTTGGTATACATTAAAACAAAGTCCACTATTGACACCATAGATTGTATCAACAAAACACCTCTCCTGGAAAACTGTGAAACCTTTAAACTAAGAAATAGTTTCAAGAGATCTTCCACTAGAAGATCCACACGAGGTAATAATAATTATTCATGTTGTGAATTATAATTAGTATGAATTAATTTAGTTTATAACACATTTAATGGGATGGAGGAGGCCTATTATTGAGTAATGGACGTCCTGTGGCTGAAATGATGATGATGATGATAATACATTTAAGCATATTGTGTGTTATAAGTAAACTAAGTTATGTCCACTACTTCCTACCATATAAATAAAACTGTATTATTGTTACCTGTTATTTTCTTAATGTTGGCATTATGTTAAACTTATTCTACCAAATAATGAATTGGGGCAGCAGTCTCAATATTGTGGTTATGGTGTTACTACCCGAATTGTAAAAGACAGTGATAGTCATCTGTTTCGACCATATTGCATTAAGGGCTCTGGTCTCTGCGTGTATTATGACATAATGATTCGATTCAATTACTATCTCATAATAGCAATGTTGAGACTCTTAATAATAAAAACATTATTAATATTACCAGATGGACCACAAGTCAAAAATGCTTCAGACATTCAGGCTTCCAGAGTATACATTGCTCTCTGGTGCAGGACGGAAAAGATTTTGGAAACTTGTAGAAAGAAAAATGCCACCTGAGCAGGCTGTTCATGTAGCTTCAAATGGGCCGTTGACAGAAAAAGCGAATCCATATAAGCGTAATATGCCTGCTTACCATCAATCTGGTATACCTAACAAGGTTCCAAAAAAAAATCAAAACCATGGTCCTAAGTCCAGTCAGGCTCCCAAACCTGATAATTCTCATGAGATGCAAGATAAACAAAAAGTAGATGTTATTTCTCAAGTTGAAATTCACAATATCCAGGATATGTCAACTGAAGAAATGAGTTTGGTACATGAAGCACTTCTACTTGAAATTGCTAAAGGGGATGTAGGCAATGGTCCTAGGTTCTGTGGATTTGTACATAAACAAGGATGGATATTGGTCACTTGTGAAGATTATTACAGCCAGAATTGGATTGTAAAAATGATTCAAAAAATCAAACCATGGCCAGAAGCTGATCTGTCCGTACATGTAAGGAATAAACGAGTGACAGCTATAACTTTTCTGCCGAGCAGTGAAGCTGATACTGTAGAAAAGGCTCTAAAACTACTCCAGATACAAAATAAAGGGTTATATACAGAGGAATGGAAGTTATTGGGTGAAAAAAAATTTGATGGAGGAAGAGTAGTGACACTTTCTATAGACAAATATTCAATGGAGACAATCAAATCAAATAAGTTCAAAGCTATTCTAGGTTTCAAAACTATTTATTTGAAGATCATGGTCAATCTACAGCCACCAGAGGTAGTTGAGCCAAGTAAGGTAACTGAGAACCTGACCAACAATGGAGAGTTGGTTGTAAGTGAAAATAAGCCTGAGCCTGGACAGTCCGAAGCTATGGGAGATGACCCAGATCAGAAGGAAGGTGATGAACAATCACCTGACCAGCAAGAAGAAAACCAGCAATATGCTGAGGAGCTGTAGACCTTAGTTGCCTAGACATATTGATGTAGTACACTAAGTACTGGAACTTCAGTATGCTCTTTAATTCAGACTTATTTATTTTTAATTATACATGAAAAATATATTATGATGAAAAGAGCATTTAGCATGTTCTATAAAAAGTATTGTATATGTTAAAGTAAAATAAAGAAATTGGTACACAACATTGACTTGTTTTTTTTTTCTTTTCAGGGAGGATTTTTAGGGCATTGAAAGCACACAAATCCAAAAATGCTGACATTGATGTCAAAAGGAATAGTGATGATGGCATATTATCACCTAATTCCTGGACAAACAGAACCGTGTCTAATGATGATAAACATATTATTATTCAGGTATTAGGCATTCCATATTACCATACTTGATACATGATATCACGAAATTACAAGTAGGTATATATAAAAGTTGCAACAAAGCTAGGGCAAGAGGTGACCCTTTAAGCAGCCCTCTACAGGACCGCACCCGCTTCGGCCGGAATTGACGGTAGGCGGCAGCAGCGTCCCCAAAGGAGCTGTCTCTGTTACTCAGAGTGCACCCAGTATGCATTAACCCTAATAATGGTCAAATTACACTTAAACTAGGTACTAGTTTTATGCATATTTTTTTTACTAACACATCTAATCTACAATCGTTATGAAAAGTAAAAGTAGACAGTAATTCCGTCCGTTTGTTGCTTGCACGCCTAAACTACTGAACTGATTTTTAATGAATGAAATTTGACACCGAAATACACTAGAACTTAGGTCAGGGCATACAATATGTTTGGTCGCGACGATCAACATCAACATGGGGAGAGTCGCGGGCATTAAGTAACATTGTATGGTGGCAATTCATAGCGCCTACCTACCTGCTTATATCTAGTAGGTACTATACTACTTTGGTCCTATTACTGGTCGTAAACATTAGGTGTGTCCCGTTAACGCAAAAGTTTTGAAGCTTGTACTTCTCTACTGTACAACTGGGTGAATAGAAATAAAATGATGAGCTATATTTCTCTCCTCAATATTCACACAACTGAGTTTACGGATTAAAAATGTCAAATGAATTTAATTTATTATAACAAGTTGATACGTTAATAAAAAAATGTTTAACGGTTCATACTTATACTGTCACTTTCTCACATCTGGATTTACTGTAAAGTACTTAAATCGCTCGGACAGCCTCCGTGGCGGTAGTTCACGCGCCTGCTACGCACAGGGCGCGGGTTCGATCCCCGCTCAGTGCAAAAAGTTGTATGCATGAATATGGCTGTTTGCACTGGTCTGGTCGTGCCTCGAAGAGCACGTTAAGCCGTCGCCGCGTCAGTCCCAGTTGCCATACAAACATCCATGGTAGTCGTTACGGGTAGTAGCCCTCAAAAGTCCAACCACTCTAACTTGAAATTTCGATATTGCCATTGGTCATTGGACTATTGGTTGTGGAGGTCAGATGGCAGTCGCTACACGGAAAATATCGAAGTACAGCCGCATCACAGTTAGACTGGAAAGCCGACCTCAACTGAGTTGGGAAAAGGCTCAGAGAATGATGACTTAAATCGCTCGCACATTTTGCCCCTCTACTAGGTATTACCAATACTTTATGTATTTTGGAATAGCTTTTTTAAATTCTAATAATCATTTTATATCTATTTTCCCATGTATCCCCATTCACTACCTATATACAGGGTGTAAGGGAAACACTACCGAAGCCGAAGGACCCTGGTAATAATCCTGGTAGGTACACAACATAATATTCTTAAAAATACAGGAAAAATAAAAATACAATTTCTTTTTTTTTTAATTTCATTTTATTTTTTTTTCACATTGTATACTCTCTATCGTATCAGTAAAGCTAAATGAAACGAAAATTTCATGAAAGAAACGTCACGCAATAATGAATAAATGCAAGTTAAAGGTAGGTATAAAAAAAGCTTTGCCGTAATTTTATTTCATGCCACTATGTTGTGTACCAGGAGTACCTACTACCAGGGGATTTGCTTTGACTTCGAGAGTATTTCACCCTGTATATAATACATACAAGTTTGCTCACAATAACTTCATGCAATGAATTACATCACCCTTGTTTGAAGTAAAATGGCATGTATTAGCACAGAATAAATAATAGTACACCTATTATACATAGGTATTATGCGTAGTAGGTCTACTATGCATAATATGTATGATTGTTACGGGCAGTTGCGAGCACTAATAAGTCTAACAATTAGTAACTGCAATGCTTTGATATCACCAATGGGTAGTGAGTTGTGGAGGTCAGATGATTGTCGCTCCAAGGAAATATCGAAGTTCATCAGGTGCAACCTTGCGACTAGGATTAAAGCTAGGATGAAGATGAAGAAGAAATGACGATGGTGCGCCGCGTGGAGGTGGCCAAGGACCCATGTAGCTCTACTATCGGACTAATAAATTGTTTTATTTCTCCAGATTGGCAAAAACATGATATTCAACAGCGAAAAAAATTGCCAGATTGAAAAACTTTTCGGCATAAGTTTGGAAACGCACGTAGATGGCAAAACATTAATGGTTGCTGATTTTTTAACGGAAGCTAAAACTATTTATGTGCAGAAAATAAAAAAGGGATATTACTTGAGCAAAATTAATGGCATAGATGTTAATTCTTACAACATAAACAACATTCTACCAAGAGTTATTGAGGACCATAACAATCCAAAATTAACATTTGAAATTCCTACTGAAGAACATAGCGTCGACGTAGAAAGACTTTTAAAAGCACAGAGTGGGCCTGAAAATTCATTGACGCAACTACTGAAGGAATCCTCCTGTTCTGTCCTCTACATATGTTGTAATGACATTGAATATAACAGCAATGACGATAAAGGAGTTCTGTACTGTTTCCCAAGACCTTTTAATCAAAACTTCTTGTATAATACCAGAGGAGCATACGTAACGTTAAACCACCTCGCTCTAAAATCTTTGGGGACCAGTGAACCAACCAGTTCCACTGTATTACATAATGGTACCTTGATAAATGTCACCTACAAGTCGCACAACAATGATTTACTTTTGATTGCCTTCCCAAACAAAAAAGTGGACTTATTTGCAGCTAAAAATATAATAGCTGATATAATAAGACTCTTAGAATTTTTATATGGGTCAATAAAGTCTTGTTTTACGAAACCAAACAATGTTGACAAATTGGATAACTTGTTTTCGCGCATTTTCGTTACACTTGTATTTAACAAAGCTTCTAAGGATGATGGTAGCAGAAAGTCGGCGTCAATTTTTGAAGAGTTGTTGGCTGCGCATTCTGTTATTTTGCCATTGGAGGTGAAGGTGCAGATTGACGATGCCGTGACTGAGTTAGAAGCGGCTGACTATAGAGAATGGGTAAATATTAGAAATATTCTACCGAATTTAATTCACTATACTTATTTAATTAATTAGATACCTGCCTTATGTACCTGATAACTGCAATCTTATAATCTAACTGGCAATTTATGAATTGCGTTAGTTACGAACATAAATATCCTGAGGAGTAGGGCAATGTTCCATATTACAAAGCAGGGTTTCCGAGTTTCAGTCGCAGCTTCCTTGACCGTCTCTGACTCGGTATCAATAGTTTGACTTAGTTTTCCTTTCTTTTTTCTTGGCATATTTGACTTTATCGTGGGTGACTGCCACAGGTGGGACTCAGACTCCCACAACCCCAAAAGGATAGGCTCTAGAGCCACGTCCGTTGATAGGCAGGTAACTATATCACCTAACAGTTGCGATTGCGCGTTAATGGATATTAAAAAATATAATTAAACTGATTTAGGTGTACAAAAGAAGTTTCGTAAGAATTTTCGCAATTGTTTCTAAACTTGTAGATATGTAGATATTTATGGAGGACTACTATCATAGAATATTGTCTTCCCATTGACAACAGAAAGCCTCTCCAGTGAGGTCTAGCTACCCTACTCACGACCGAAAACAACAAAAGGTTATATTAAGTCGCGGTATACTGTCTGGCGGAGGTACCTACTTCCCCAGTCAGACTGCTCAATTACACCGGGAGTACCTACTTTATTTTTTAAAATGTTAAGTACATCATTACTATAGACAAATTTTGTTTCTTCTTTCAGACTGACGACGTCGAAAACTTTCAAAGGCTATACACTGTTATAGGGTCTTGTTTGTATTATTCTGGTCATCTGTTGAGTTCGCATTTACTAGACGAAGATTTGAAAGAGATTAATGCATACCTCAAATTAAACGGCGTACTTAAACTTGGTGCCGAAAAAGAGATTGAAAAGCTAGTTATGTGGAGAGAGGTATTTACTTATGAACACAGAAACCAGAGTAACGGGAGTGAATATAAGTAAGTAGATAGCTTTATATTCGAAGTACCTAGTTACAGTGACCTACATACTATCTTCAGATGTACCTCGGAGCACATGTCTATAACCTAAAATGTACCCGAAATGTACTCTATAGGCACGGTATGTACCTATGTATATTTTTGGGTGTCTTTTGAGGATAACATAGGGTGCGAATGGTCAAACTCAATTCGCCTTCGTGCCCCGAGCTAGTCTAGGTAGGTCATAATTCCCTGACCTGCTTCTAATTAGAAAAGTTTCTCAATATTTCTGTGAATTTTACTCCCTAGTTGGAAACAGTGGTTGCTTGGTCGACAGTGAGGACTCTGTGGAGCTATATGACAAATCCCTCCTCATACTGGAACGTCAATCAGAATGGCTGATTGAAGTTACAGTTAACTGATTTGAGATTTTTTTGTCTCGAAATGTAATGTGTTACAATTCTGCAGGATTTCAGATAGCCGTTGGTTTCTACTCACGGTTGGTAAAGGACAATTTATTCTAACAACTCTGATGGAAGCTGGTGGCTGTACTGAAGATGTAAGCTTAAATTTATTGAAATGTAAATTACTATATATGTTTGCTTTTATAATAACAAAGTCTATGAACTTAATTTTAGAGAACTTTAAATTCGCATCAAAGTGATTTGATATTTTGTTTTCGAGTTATTTTGTGTTCACAGTTTTCGAGGACCGAGTAAAATATTAAAAGAAATATCTAATAAATATAATAATTAGCAACCATTGATTTTTGTTCACCAATTCTGGAAAATGTTTTGAAATATTTTTTACATAATATATTACATTTCTTACACATACCTTTAGCTAATAGATACCAATATGTAAGCAAATACCAGTTATAATGAGTGAGTTATTTTCTTCGATTATAGTATAATGACGTTCATGTTCTTGCAGGCTGTCGGCATAACACCTCCATCTCCATTTTACGTAGAAGAGTGTGAAAGTTGTTTAGAATTGCTGTATGAGGTTGGTCTAAACAAATATTTGGCCTCATGGTTCTGTTCCAACACACACCCACGGGTTGTAACCACCCCTGAAAGTCTCACAAAGTATGGTAGAAAAACTAAAGAAAATAACCGTAAGTAACATTTTTGTGCTTAAAGATAAGTTCAAGTAGGTACCTATAGGTGAATTAAAACAATTCAAATGCTCTGAAGGCCCTTCAGAGCATTGTAAGAACACCTCACCAGGATGTTACTTCATCTTAAGTTTAGCGTTGTTTCCGGTTGTATGTAAGGCTTTTAAAACGTAGTCTTGGATCCTATGACACCTTCTCTGCTTGGTTTGGTTTATACAGCTTTTTATATCCACCAACGCTAAGAAAAACGCGTGCGCTAGTGCCAAGTGCCGTCAACCAGCGGAAGAACCAGCTTCCAGGTCAGATTGGTTTGGATCCTAAGTCCTTGATGTTAGGCTCCTAAGTACAAAGTTCTGTGGAGTTCCACAGATTAGATAATATCACCTCAGTTCAAGAGCGATACGGTGGAATAAAAAAAGCAGTTCCTCTCCCTATTCCAGTTGCGTTATGTTCCACCAATCCGCGGAATCAGTTAGCCTGCCGATGTTTTTTGAGAGTTGCGGATTGGTTGTTGAGACGCGGCAACAACCAATCAGCAACAACTTTTAGTTGACAACTCGAATTTCGTTGTAGTTGCATAACGTGTATAAGCAGAATCTCTGCAAATATCTGTAAGCAGAAATTCGAGTGATTGGGCTCTATTGATGCCGTAATGATGATCCTTCGAATAAAACTGATTTTTATTATATATTAAGTTTTTAACTGTATTCCAAACTTCTCATTTGTATTGTTGATTCCAAATTATTTTAGTAATTTTTTTCTCAGCATTGAAATCGGATACAACCTTTAAGACATCAACTCTCAAACTATCGAAGGCGCAATCAGACAAACGCCGTCACAACTCCTCGGATCAAATCAACGCTGGGTCGACCACCAGTGAGATGAACTCTCTTATTACCTACGGCAGCCATCACAGTTTGTACACTCAGTCGTATAACACCGCACAAAAATATAGGCACTCCAGTCTGGACGTAAGTTATTCAGAGGACTCGAATAGCTTGAAAAGTAACAGGTAATCACATATACTTTTTTTATGTTACTGAGTAATTCATTATCGCGCATTCAATTTATGCAACATATTTCGATATCGCCAATGGATTGTGTAGGTCAGTCGCTTCATATAAATATCGAAGCTTGGCCGCTAGCTAGAAATAGTGAACCTGGAAATCTAAGTGTTGTTTAAAATGATAAATTGGTAAAAGTCACGCGCCGTCAATTGTGACTATGAAGATATTTATTTTAACAACCTCTGTCTGTCTATGTCACTCTTTGCAAATTTAATATTTGTTTATGTACATTTGCATTGTTGTGTTACCAAATAGCTAAGCTAAATAAAATAGCTAATTACATAGTTAATTATATTTGACTTACAGTGAAGTGAGTGAGGACCGTGTTCAAGGCAGACGAGCTGACAGGGAACAAAAGAATCGCCGCGACTCATCTGGATCTGATTCGGATTGGGAGAGGCTGGTAAGAGGCTAGGCCTTAAACCCTAGACCTAAATTATACGCGTGTTATATATACCTACGTATTGCTTAAATCATAAAGGAAAGAATGACGTAGGTGCACAAGTTATTAATTCAAATATTTTCGGGCAACTTGCAATTTTTCTTTAATGGAGCCGGTGTGTACAACGGCACACTGGCGCGTTATATATGCGCGTTAGAACATTTTTATTCAAAAATAGACAAATTGGTTCAACCGCTTTTAAGTGACATGCATGCCATTTCTTTTTTAATCCACTTAACAATTAATTGTCACCTCATTTCAGGATGGTAGTAGAACGAGCGGCAGTGTTGATATGTCTGATATACGGAAGTCGTTATTGAATGACATAAACCATGTTACTGTGCAAAGGTAGGCTGTCTAGTAAGTTTTGTAAATGCATTCATGCAAATTGTATCCCGGTGCTTACCTAGCGCGGTGCACCCTAGGGTAAATGAGATGGCAGCACCTCACTTCCGCGGGGGAGATGCTGCCACTGTGTGTGTGTGTGTGTCTATTAGTTAGGAGGACACGTGGAAAGTCCTGTACGGCTTCCACCGCGACTGGTGGGCATTTGTCGAAGGCGGCATTATCTCCCCTGCGTGGGAGAGTGGCCCTGTCGTCTTTGTTGTTCATGCGCTTGGAGGTTACAAATGAAGTACAACATACCTACCTATGAACTGTTAATTCAACTTGTGAAAAATGATATCCTTCGTAGTGTCACATTGAATACTGTATTTTGAAAAACAATACAGTTTATACGATCAACAACTGCATACAGCTGTCTACGTAACTTCGTACCTATAATATATAATATATTAACTTATATATATAATCTAATAATCTATTAAAAATATATAATCTATTAACTTCAGTAGTGCGCCTAATGCGTATGATCATTTAAAAACATGTTGAACACTTTTTTACAGGATTACAACTGGGGACGAAAACGTATTGTTTCACTTTACACAGCTGGAATCAGATAAAGGAATGCTTATAGCCCCTGTTAAAAATATTGAATTGCAAGCCAGTAATGTTCTATATTCGTACATAATTAAAACATTCAGATCGGCATCTAAACGTATCCATGAACTGCTACAGCATAGTATTAGGTAAGGTACATTTAACAATATTTTTGACATAAACATATACACTATGTATAAATGTATGAATATGTGTAACTGTATTGATCTGGGTGTTTCTATGTATAAGGTATTTTTTTTTAAAGTATCTTAGTATGATAACCTGCATTCTAGATCTCATTACGCATATTGGGAGAGGCCCATGTCCAGCTTTGGACGACATTAGGCTAATTGATTGATTTAATGTCCCATAACATAAGCTAGTCAAACTTTATTTACTCTGAGTCTTGTTAGCGTTGTGTAAAATGGCGTGGAATATTTATTTATTGTGAGTTATTATATTATAGTATAGTATATATAGTTATAGTATCGTGATTTATTTTTACAGGTTCAAGAAAAACCATGCTCCTTCTAATCCCTTGAATAAAATCTTAGTGGCAGTAAAAGAGCATGGTATGCTATTTCAAGTGCCTGCAGATATTCTGTCTCAATGTGGTGTCAGTAAGAAAATTCCAGAGCCTTATCAATTTTGGGTTGTCGGGTAACTATATTATGATATCTATCAAATTTTTGTTAGGCCCCGCCTGCTTTTAAACTTGTTTCGACCTTTACGGTCTCAGTCGAGCTTTACATTTTTTAGTATATGTTTTTTTAAATATCGTTTTTATTATATCTCACAGAGCAAGTAAGAAAGTAAGACTTATTTCTTGCCTGCATCAATATTATACATTTTATGTAACGTTATTTGATGTAATAATTAAATATCTCATTTTACAGACGCGTGTTCAGTGAACCGGAGCCGAGGGAATTGTACTTGTGTTATCACGAATCTGTGCCTCAAGATCTAACTGAGGTAGCGTGTATGCTGTCTTATTTGGAGTAAAAAATTATATAGAAGTAATACATGCTTGGAAAATGAAAGTTTCGTTCGTGTTGTAATGTTATTATATTATAATATACACATACGGTTACATTTATTTGTAAACGTAATATTTCTTTTTAATCCGTCCATAAAATAAATATTTTACATAGAAAATTGTTTTATTGTTTTGTTGTTTTTATTCGCTTTCGAATTGTATTTTCGTATACCTATATATGTATATGTATTTTCTATATAGGGGAAACTGGGGACACTGGATCCCTATGGGAGACAAGGTAGGTACACCAATATTTTTTGAATTACTAAGCGTATTAGAGTATTTTTTAGTGTGGTAACACTAAGTAAACATTATTACCCTAAGTGATACCACATTAAAAATAGTCTAATACGCTTAGTAATTCTAAAAATATTGGTGTACCTTGTCTCCCATAGGGATCAAGTGTCCCCAGTTTCCCCTATATAATATATGTATATATATGTATTTTCGCTACCTTCTTATTCATCTTGAAACCCAGAAAGCCTTGTAAGATTAGAGATTTTGTTAAAACTTAATATATGAACCTAAACTGAAATGGGTTTATCTTATTTATTTTAAAAGCTACCATCCTACTTTATCAATAAACTAGCTCTTCGGTACCGTAGTGATGCATTGTCATTGGAACTTATTGGCTACCAACACATTCATGTTTGAATGATCAAAATTCAGCTAAAATCTGAGATTTTTATATTTTCATAAGAAATGACTGAACGCAGTGCATAGTGTGGACACAACTCTCTACTCATATATGTATATATTAATCTCCACCTATTATTAGGTATATAACACAACAAAGTACATAATATTCTTATTAGGTTACACCTAATTTGATTTGGGCGCTCAAAAAATATAGCACAGACTAAACCAGAATCAATTTCGCAATTTATTATTAATAATCAATGTTTAGATGAAAAAGTTTATATCTTTCATTATGTACGACTGAAACAAAATTGATGTATTTATTTTAAATGAATTATTTTTCTTACAATTGTAAGGGCTATAGGAAGAGAATATATTAAAGTCGATGTCGAAGCGATAAACTAACACCATAGACAAAATAACCATGTACAATACATCCGTCCGTAGGGTAAAAAAAAGTAAGCTATAATATGCATAACCCGCGTTGAAATAACGGCTATAATCGGTTACAATAGAGACTCAAATTGAGAATTACATAAAGTTTGTGATAAATGAAAAATAGACTGTTTCCGCTATCCGCCGCGTCATGCATGCAGACAGATAGGTAGTTTGCCTGGCGGAATTTTAATTATAATATTCGTGGTACATAGTGATGTGCTTGGAAATTTAATATTACACACACAATCAATAAATTGAATAATAACTTTTCATGGGTTCATCAACTCTAGCAAATCGTGTTTGTAATTGTGAATTAGAACAATGATAACTAAAATGCAATCCCAAGCTAACGTCGTGCCACAATCCGTCACAACGCAACCCCAGTCTCAGCAAATTGTTGGTGTTGCTGCTAATGCAGTAATATTGAAAATGTCTGATATTCAGCAGATATCCACAGTCGGTGAGTACTGAGACTGTTTATAGTGATTTAGTTAATACGACGTTAGAATAAAAATAATGAAAATCATACACTGGCTATTGAGTCATCTGTTATTCTTTGTATCATATACCTAGTAGTTTTCCATTTAATTCGTAGTTTTCAATTTAAGAATTTTCAGTTGCAGTAAGATATTTAATGATTTTCATTTGCGTTGAGATACAACTAGAATGATATTAGTAACTGATAGGTTATGTAGCCCGTTACAACTCTTCTTGAAGTCTTTTTGTTTGCCTCTTGTGTACTATGTAATGAGAGTTTATTTACATTCTCGTATCGCTTAGGTTTAATCATGTCCTTTCATTAGTGATTTTCTGAAAACCGGACCGAAAACGAGCATTTGTGATTTATACAATAACAATAGTGTAATACGATACAAAATGGGGTTCTTCAGGAAGGGCATTAGGTTTCTACTGGGTTGACAGCATGACTATGACGCCTCTGGTGACACTTTCCATCAGGTGGGTTTTGTGTTTGTCCGCCGCCACCTAAGTGGTATCAAAAAAGTACAGATTTATAACTTGCACTTACCTATTTATGACATTATGAATATTATGTATAACCTTGTAATAATGTGATAGTAATCTCATTAAATGTGTTTTCAATGTTTTTTAATACTAGTCTATCTTAAACATTTGATTTGTTCTTAGGACTTTTAGAGCTGGCGCATAGAGAGTATCAATCCGGTGACTATGAAAGTGCAGAATTGCATTGTATGCAATTGTGGAGACAAGATGGTACTAATACAGGTGTTCTCTTGCTACTGTCTTCTATTCACTTCCAATGCCGTAGACTGGACAAGTCGGCCCATTTTTCTACATTGGCTATTAAACAAAATCCCTTATTGGCTGAGGCATACAGGTAATATATTATTGAACTAATATAATAAAGAGTCATGTTAACACTGTTATGAATGCTCACTGAAAGAATGATAAGAATGTTATTATATTTAAATATTGTGTAAAGAAAAACTGTTATCTTAAAATGAAGTCCTAAAATGACGACATGTGCTTAAGTATCATTTCTAGCTAAGAAAGAAAGAATTATTGATCATGCCAAAGATTGCAATGGGTTAATTATTTGAGTATTATCTGTATTTAAAAAAGAAAAAGACTAATGAGGCATAATCCACAAATAAAAAATAATAGTGAAGAGTCCCAATCTCTACAAGTCTACATCATAGTCTTTGAAAATGTCTTGCATTTGTATATTATGTAATGTACTACTTATGTTTATCAAATTACACCAACACTCACTATATTACTTACTTTCTTGGCCACAAAGTTTGCATGGCAGAAGTCACTTTTATTTAACCTGTAGTTAATGATGGTGTACAATAAAAAATGATCTATCTATCTGCATTCTGTAATAAATAATATTGGTATACAATAAAAAATGATCTCTCTATTGCATTCTTTGCCTCTACAGCAACTTAGGGAATGTATACAAAGAACGTGGTCAGCTTCAAGAGGCACTGGAGAACTACAGGCATGCTGTGAGACTAAAGCCAGATTTCATTGATGGATACATAAACCTGGCAGCGGCGTTAGTTGCAGCTGGAGACATGGAGCAAGCAGTGCAGGCATATGTCACTGCTCTCCAGTATAATCCTGTAAGTTTAAAATGTATTTTTTTTATCCACCATCAAGGCAACCCCTTTTAAAATCATAATGTTTTTATGCCTGTAATTGGTTAGCCTTCAAACTATTACCCATTTATCAAGTAAGCCATAGGTATGACTATAAGAAGGATGCGAAAATATTGTTTGAAACATTATTTTCTTATAGTCATACCTTCATGTTTCAGAGATTAGCGCTTTTATCCAAACAAACATATACATTAACATGTATAAATTTATAGCACTACAATTCTAATTACTGTCTGTTGTTTCAGGACCTATACTGCGTGAGGAGCGACTTGGGTAATTTGCTCAAAGCGCTTGGACGCCTAGATGAGGCTAAGGTAAATTATACAATCACCCATGACATGATTCTGAATTGCACTGAAGTTAACAGGATTTTGTATTATACTTCCTTTGTGCCGTTTCAAGT
Organism: Pelosia muscerda; assembly: GCA_963691645.1. Classification (NCBI taxonomy): domain Eukaryota; kingdom Metazoa; phylum Arthropoda; class Insecta; order Lepidoptera; family Erebidae; genus Pelosia; species Pelosia muscerda. The sequence continues at coordinate 11,601,837 of OY829113.1, forward strand.
TAGAGTGCTCTCTGCATCGCAAGCGTACTTTGCAGTTGCGTATATATTTTGAATGAATGCTATTTGCGTTTCTTACAATGGTTTCAACTGTTTTAAATAGCAATACTCATTTATATCGAATACAATAAATGGTTGTTACAGAGATGCACTTTGTTGAAGCCATTGTATTTGCGAGAACAAAATTGGATGTCGAATATCTATGTTTATGATTATTTCATATTCGCTTCCAATCTTGTTCCACCTTATATATGTCACAAAATATTATATTATTAATTATAAGCGACTATTATCCTCTCTAGTTTTGGTGTTTTATTATTCTTGTGCAATTGTTTTCTATATTTAACAATTTATGAACAGCAAAAATATTTTTACGTACATACCATACAAAATTTTTCTCTTTCATATCAAACCCATAAAATAGGCGTGCAAAATACAAGATCGACACAGTCGACACTCAACAAAGCATGTACCTATTTATTGGTAATGTTTACGTAAAAGTTTTGTCGTTAAAAAAGATTAATGTAACATTTTGTGACAGCATTTGAGCGTAAGAAATATCAATTCTCAGCACAGTGTTTGTACATTTATCATTTTAATTTATGAATGTGATATTAAGGGTATTTGGCGTAATTTTCTTATTTGTGCGGAGTATTGATCAGCAAAAAGAGAGTACACTAATTTACGTTGTACAGGTTGTACTATTATTAAAACTTACCTATGTTTATTATACTTAATCCTGTTTCCTTCACATTTTAGTATACATTATAATCCTTGTGCTTGTAGTGACGATAATTTTATTACTAAAATGGAGGATCTGAGGGATCAGTAGTGTTCTCATGTAGCTATAACGACATAGTGATTAATGTTCTGTATTTACACCTATCTTTGGGCATCTTCATGATTCCTGTCATATTAATCTGCTCGATGACAGCGTGAGACAATGATCCTCAGTCAAAATATGTAATTTTCATTGAAATTATTAAGAAGATGATCCGGTGAAACAATTTAACTCAAAATCAACTAATATCTATTATATTTTCACAAGGTATTGTCTGGTAAGGCAAGTGTAGGTGTGTGACCGCTGCTGTATCTAGCTGGGTAACGGTTGGTACGCAACTCGCATTCCCGCAACGATGACACCAAACCTGCTGCAGGTAAAGTGGAAAAGGTTTGCAAGAAATAAACTATGAACAGGAATATCGCAAACAACTCGTGCTAAATATCTTACCATTTTCGTGTCGTCCTCCCTCATTGGCTAGGAAGTGGAAACGTTTCACTTGTATTCGATCTTTTTATGTTTTGGATTTCCCAAGGATGTGCGGATGCATTTCGATTGCATTTGGTTTTCGTTTGCATTTCCTGCTGATGTGTGTGGCATTCGGCGTAGTGTCGTGACTCTAGGGTGCAATTTGCGTAACGTTTACATTGCGATCAATGCTCGATTTTCGTGATTACTTGCCGCGATTGGGCCGAACATAATCGAACATCCGGCATTGATCAAGCTGAGGTGTAGTTGTTCTTATTGGCGTAAATGACATTTCAGAACTTCATTACTATGAAATAAAATATCTCCAAAAACTAAACAATATTCTTTTTCCTGTGTGTGTAGGCATGTTACTTGAAGGCAATAGAAACAAGGCCGGATTTTGCGGTCGCATGGAGTAACTTGGGATGCGTATTTAACGCTCAGAGTGAAATTTGGTTGGCTATACATCATTTTGAAAAAGCGGTTGCTCTGGATCCAAATTTTTTGGATGCTTACATTAATTTGGGAAATGTCCTCAAAGAAGCAAGAATTTTTGACAGGTTAGTGCACAATCATGTCATTTCAGTATTACACGATACCTTCAACGACTAGGAGTCGGTCCTAGTCGTTAACGGGATCGTGTCTCCCTGGGAAGTCACGGGTTCATGGTATCTGTGCCGCATAGGAGCTCGTATGCCATAGTTTCAAGGATGTGCACTGTTTTAGTGTTGTCTGTCCGTGTTATCGGGAAACTAAATGTACTAGTGAGGATATCCTTGAGTCCCTCAAGGCAGTCGTTTTGGCTACCGACATTCTCCGTTATGTATTAACGAGTAAAATATTAACAAGTTTCAGTTTCAGTCAATATTTAGTTGTTTCGATTCCGACATACCACTTCATAGTACCTGTACATACTTGGGTGCAGTGATTCTCGCGATTTCCGCTAAAATATTTATAGGCGAGGTAATTAATTGTAATTAATTCCGTAGGGCCGTGGCAGCGTATCTCCGAGCATTAAATTTATCACCAAACAACGCAGTCGTCCATGGAAATTTGGCATGTGTTTACTATGAACAAGGATTAATTGACTTGGCTATCGATACATATAGGCGAGCCATTGAATTACAACCCAACTTCCCTGACGCTTATTGTAATTTAGCAAACGCCCTTAAAGAAAAAGGACAGGTTGCTGACGCTGAAGAATGCTACAACACAGCTTTGCGCCTGTGTCCATCACACGCCGACTCCCTCAATAACTTGGCGAACATAAAACGCGAACAAGGCTACATCGAGGAAGCAACCCGTTTGTATTTGAAAGCTTTGGAAGTGTTTCCCGAATTTGCTGCGGCACATAGCAATTTGGCTTCTGTTCTTCAACAACAAGGAAAGCTAAACGAAGCCCTCATGCATTACAAAGAGGCTATAAGGATTCAACCAACATTTGCTGATGCGTACAGTAATATGGGTAATACGCTCAAAGAGATGCAGGATGTGGCGGGTGCATTGCAATGTTACACACGAGCTATTCAAATCAATCCTGCTTTTGCTGACGCTCACAGTAATCTTGCTAGTATTCACAAAGATTCTGGAAATATTCCAGAAGCTATCCAGTCCTATAGAACGGCTTTGAAACTAAAACCGGACTTCCCTGATGCATATTGCAATTTGGCTCATTGCTTACAGATTGTGTGCGATTGGACTGATTATGAAGCGCGCATGAAGAAACTAGTTAGCATTGTAGCCGAACAACTCGAGAAAAATAGACTACCGTCGGTCCATCCTCATCATTCTATGTTATATCCACTCACGCATGACTTTAGGAAAGCGATCGCAGCTCGACATGCCAATTTATGTCTTGAAAAAGTCCAGGTTCTTCACAAACCACCTTATAAATTCCCCCGAGACCTAACAGGTCGTCTCCGTATTGGTTATGTAAGCAGCGACTTCGGTAACCACCCGACATCCCACTTAATGCAGTCAGTACCTGGTCTACATGATCGCACTAAAGTCGAAATATTCTGTTACGCATTGAGCCCGGATGACGGTACAACATTCCGATCGAAAATCGCCAGAGAGGCAGAACATTTCATTGACATGTCACAGATTCCGTGTAACGGTAAAGCGGCCGATAAAATCTACAGTGACGGTATTCACATTCTGGTGAATATGAACGGCTATACCAAAGGAGCGAGAAATGAAATATTCGCGTTACGACCGGCGCCCGTGCAAGTAATGTGGCTCGGATACCCAGGTACGAGTGGAGCCAGCTACATGGATTATTTGGTAACAGACGCTGTGACGTCACCTGTGGAATTGGCGAGCCAGTATAGTGAAAAATTATCTTACATGCCGCAAACATACTTTGTCGGTGATCACAAACAAATGTTCCCACATTTGCAGGAACGACTGATTCTCAGCGACAAAGTGAAATCTCATAACCATTTAGGTGGTGTTGCAGATAACGTGGCTGTTATTAATGCTACTGATTTGTCACCCCTTGTAGAAAATACAGATGTCAAAGAAATTAAAGAAATTGTGAGAGCAGCAAGGCCCGTAGAGATTTCTTTGAAAGTAGCTGAACTACCAACTACCACACCTATTGAGACCATGATTGCTTCAGGACAAGTGCAGGTAAAAGAAATGTTTTGTTAGCCTTATGAAATGACGACCGATTTTTGTAGTATGTTATGTACTACTGAAATTTCAAGGGGTTTTATTTGAAACGTTTTAAAGAGTAGTTAATTGTAGTTGTTTGAATCCGTGCGAAATGGGTGCTATCTTTAAATGCAGATTGGCGTTAGTTGTTTCTTTTTTTAATCTTTTAATTGCTGATCAGATTTAAGATTGTTAAAGTTGTACATTTTTTTTGTTAGGATATATCATGACTTCATGGCTGTGTAATGCGCGTGTCGGTTCATGTATAAAATTGTACCTCTATAAACTACATCAATGGTATAGGGTTTTCAAATATTATGCTTTTTTACAGACGTCAGTAAACGGTGTAATCTTACAAAATGGTTTGGCGACCACACAAACGAACAACAAGGCTGCTACAGGGGAGGAAGTTCCTCAGTCTATTGTAATCACAACCCGCCAACAATACGGTCTACCTGACGAGGCTGTGGTGTATTGTAACTTCAACCAGCTGTACAAGATAGATCCCTTAACACTACACATGTGGGTTTATATTCTGAAGCATGTCCCGAACAGTGTGCTCTGGTTGTTGAGGTTCCCGGCCGTGGGTGAGCCTAATCTACAGAGTACGGCGCAGCAGTTAGGTAAGATAATATTTAACTTTTTTTATACATGTTGGAATGTCCAGTATGTAACAAGTAGGGTACAACAATTTTAAATCGTGTATGGCTCTCGAGTTTAGAGAATTAATCTGTACATACACAGTAAATGCTTCTTGACATAGGTATTTTTCTTGGCAATTTACTGTGTGCGCAACACATACTGCTTTGTTGTGTGGTCTCCCTAAGACGGCTGTCGCTACCCTGAAAGCTAACGAACCAAATTATGGAAACGAGATGTAACAGACGGGACCACATTATGATCATCGTAATAATATTTTCATAAGGGACCTCAAGCTTCAAAGTACAAGTTTGGATGTACCTGAAATGTGCACTTAGATGAAGCACATAACATTCCACTACTAAAAGTGTTAAAATATTACAGCATTACTTTTCGCAATAAAACATGATTGGATTAAAACTAGAATCTTAAATGTGATATAAATTGTTACTAGGTCTTCCCCCTGGCCGTATTATCTTCTCAAATGTCGCGGCTAAAGAAGAGCACGTTCGTCGCGGTCAGCTCGCGGACGTGTGTCTGGACACGCCATTGTGCAATGGGCACACGACTAGCATGGATATTTTGTGGACTGGCACACCTGTGGTCACATTACCCGGCGAGACTTTGGCTTCTAGGTAATTATACTTATTTGTTTCTTATAAATTACCAACTTTTTGATATAACACTATATATTTGGTGTAACAGGTTTTTTTGTGATAGACATAGTCTGCTTAAAATCTAATGCGTAAGGAACCTATAGGCTAGAGATGTCAGGACTTCACCTTATTTTGAAAAATTCAAGTCTCCATAATGATGAATGAGTATTCTCATAAAGTTTTTAACCACTTTTAACTACCTAAATAGCTAGTAAATTCAGGTTGTTAGTTTACTTTCTGGGGTACAACCTGCAACCGCCGAAGGTTCTATACCTACATTAGTCACTAAGTTACTACTAGTTAAGCATTTGTAAAAAAAAGCCTGAGCGATAATATTGACTAAACATGACATTGACATTGAAATTTGATTATCAATATTATATCACGTACATGTGTATTACTAATCATATCTTATCTTGCCAATCAAATATTTATTATACTGCTGTTACAGAGTTGCAGCATCTCAGCTGAATACACTCGGCTGTCCTGAACTCATCGCGCGCACGAGGCAAGAGTATCAAGACATAGCTGTAAGACTGGGAACTGATAGGGAATAGTAAGTGATTGTTGTTTACATTTTTTCACCCAACTATCAGTAGGCTGGTCTATGAACATAATGCTGAATGTTACATTGAACAACTGTAAATTTGTATTAATATTTTGGGACAGCAATGTCTATTAACTCGGATATAATCACTTTGTCGTGCGACGCAAGTGATACATGGATATTATCTATGGAATACTTTTTTTCCAAACACATATTTATCTGAACAATAAAGATTGTTATGAATTGTTTTTGTATATGGGCTTAAATTTAACGAGTTATTTAATCATTTGTTCCTTTACAGTTTAAAAGCGATTCGCGCTAAAGTATGGACGGCGCGTTCAGAAAGCCCGCTTTTTGACTGTAAAGCCTACGCCACTGGCTTAGAAATGCTTTACAACAAGATGTGGTTGAAATATGCGAGGGGTGAACGTCCTGACCACATACAGGCCATCGATAATAAATAGACTCGAGTGTACACTGGCGATGACATTAAGCAGACAGCTAAGCGATGCCGAGAGTGACAGTGAAGTTATAGTGTTGTGATAATATGTAGACTATTTGTACTGTTGGTTGATGGTACTTGGTGAAACTTGCTACACATATTCAATAAACCATTTGTACTTTATTCTTCAACCTTCCGAGTACAAGTGGTTTATTCAATATGTTGTAGTATATAGTTTAATAAAAGTGATATCATAAGAGGGTGGCAATGAGATGTTTGATTGTAACACGATTTTGAACTTCTTGTGAATCTGTGGCGATAATGAAGCAGAATGTGGACTGCGTGTGATACTATTTTGTATAAGTTCGAAGCTTAGTACTAGTTTGTCTGTCAGTGTTTAACTGATCAATAAAAACGTACTTTAATGCGTATGTTATAGATATTGCTCAGTTGCTAATGGTAGATGCGTTACCTAGATGGCCTATCGCATATTACATTGTTATAATTTCATTGGTAAGATTTGGGATATATTCCATGATTTCATGTTTCGGGCTATTAAAAGTCATTGCTATATTGTTCTATCAAGCGATAAGTGAAACATTAAAATGTGTTTGGAACAAGAATGAATGAAACGAAATGTTTCTTGGGGAATAATATCGCCACTACACTATAGATATTATCATTTTACCATCAGTAGTCAGAGTGGAAAAATCGTGAAGCTAATCGATGGCGAGACCTATATTTTTGAAGCAATATTATGCGAACAAGTATGTAGTTGTTATTGTGGCCTTGGTAGCTCTTACAAAAACGTCTGGAAGCATTTTATTATTGGCAATAATAAATGTTGGAAGTCATTTCGTTGCAATATTCTAAAACCGGATGAAGATGCCTTATTTTTAGAATCGAAACTAATCCAAGAACAAATTTAAACTGTCAAACAATAATAACATTGTAAAACAAAATTATTGCAATGGTAATATTGATAACGACAATATGATCATTGCCATAATAATTTCATAATGCCATTACATATTAGATATACAGTAAAAGATGGAAATGTCTTAGCCAAAGTTACTTTTAATAGTAAAGTTATTGGTGTGTAGAATAAGTTAAAACAGCTTTTTTAATTGACTATTGAGGGCGAACCACGTAAGACTGATTTCAGGAGCATAGCAGTGCAGAACTCATTAGTTCTATATTATAATAGTCAGCTTAGAGATAAGATATTTGTGTAATTAGTAATATAATTTGTGATACAATCATGTAAACATGGTTATGCTTGACTGTATAGATTACACAATCAATGTTAGTAAGTACTTAGGTTTATAGCGACAGCATCCAGTTTATTGTAACTTATATCTGGTGTAATGTGTCTACTTCTATGGCTCGTGATGTAGTGGAACTGTTGAAGACTCAAAAATTGACCTCACGCCATTTTTTAGGTGTATAATATTTGTGGCGATAATATTTTAATAACAACGTCTATTAACAATTTACTTGTAGAATATTCCAATGGTTTTTAGTTCAGTGGTTACCTGTGAAAAGAGACATTTTGTATTTAAAACCCAATCTCTTCTAATAACATACTAGCCGACCTACCCTGGTTTAGCCCGTGGAATACTTCGCAAGCCCCTATCATTAAGTATGGCCGCAATTTATTAATGTTCAAGTAACGTATAGGAATTTGTCTAATTTGTTGACATTTGTGGTTACTACTGCACTCTTTGAGTAGCAGCGTGATGATATAAAGCATAAAATCTTTTTTTTTCAACTGGAATCAGTAGTACCTGAAAATAGCGTGTTCTAACAAACAAACAAACTATTCAGCTTTATCTATCCCGATTATCTTAACAATGGCACAATCTCATTGGTGTCAAAATGTGAATGTGTTGGCCTTCTTGTGTAAATAAAAAAATCGAGATTTTTATAAAAGAATAAAATAAGGTTAAAAAACAAGAAAAACAGTATCAAACAAGAAAGAGTCTGTTTTCCGTTAAGTATTAATTAATTGTTAGCAGTTTTGGATTTCAAATATGACTCAACTGCGACGCCCAAGAGCGTTTTGGTCTCAGGGTCATCATAGTGATAACTTTCTAATTAGTCGTCAACTTTTGTTCAAACAGAATTAGTTCAGGAATAAAATTGATCTAGGTGTCATGAGCATTATACGATTTGGACAGATCACCATTCAACAGTTTTATTTACTGAATTATTATTTGAGATGTATGATTTGAGATTGACATGGTGATTAAAATTTTATGGTATAACTCTCATTGGGATCCTTCACCCGTTCTTCGAGAGTTCACCACATCGATCACAATGAAAAGCATCACCATGGTGATGGGTCCCGGTGGGTGTTCCCCCTTTCTTCTTAAAATGACTTCTGCAACAGAATCGCTGCAACTTTGTCAGACAGGCACAATTGCGGGCGGTTGTCATTGACTAGATGTCAATTTCAAGTTTCCGGTGAATGTTGTTATACTTTAAATTTTATTTGTCGTATTGGTTGTGAGGCAAAGTAACTGTAACAGATGTGATAGTTTCAGGTGCCTACTTAGGACTTCAACAACATAAATAACCCTGAACTAATCATGTATTGACTGCTATGCTATGTATACCTAGACGATCTGTATAACAAAATACCGCGGTTCAATGGGAAAGGCGGGAAGAGGGGTTTACAGTAAAATCAATATTCCCGTTAAATGGCAGGAAAAATAGGAACTACGGTTGCTGTCAAATTCATACAAATCAAAGAGAATTCAGCACAATTTGAGAATATTGCAGGTATAGTCTCCGAATAAATAATAGTGGTGGCCTCACACTTCACGGGTTTATTGGTTCTATTGTACATTGGTTTGTGCAGCACAGTTGCAAGAAGTGGCTTGATGAGGGTTATGGCAAACCAATTTATTTGTTATGTTATATCAGTCTACTATGAGATATTGGAATAATCTTCATTTAAAGTAAAAGTTTTACAAGGATACATTAAATCAGCATTCTCATGTGTTGTAGGAGTGTGTGTGTATGTATGTGAGTGTGTGTGTGTGTGTATGTGTGTGTGTATGTGAGTGTGTATGTGTTGTTCTCATTTATTTATTACTAATGAAGTTATTTAACGAAAATAACAAAATGTAATGTTGTCTCCTAATATTAAATTTCGGAGTATTAAAGTGATACACAATATCGTTATTGTAATGTGGTTTCGCTTAATTAATATTGTGTACCTACGCATACGAATTGCTTTCGTTTGCTTCTTTGTAAATATGTCTGGACTACCATAAAATAATACATGAATTTGTTATGGTTTTGATGAGTTTTATTTTCACTCGAGCTAAGATGCGAGGTCAACCTCGTTTATGCACTGGAAAGGTAACTTAGATTAAAATATCGCTTTAACCGAACGTGTGTAATTCTTGAATTGTGCTCATCTATATATATAAAAATGCATCGCAAAATATGTTGGTAAGCGCATAACTCGAAGACGGCTGTACCAATTCGAGTAATTCTTTTTTTTATTTGTTCCTTGCACTCTACTGAAGGTTTTTATGGAGCAGCGGGAACGGGATCAGAAGTTGTAGTAGCGGGAACGGGATTAGAAATCCACGCGGGCGAAGCCGCTGGCAACAGCTAGTTAGATTATAAGATATAACCATTACATTCTACATAATAGTCTACAAGCAACCCTTATTAGGTACTTCCAGTTTACAAAGAGGCATTGGTTAACTTTGTCCTGGGTGGCACGCGCTACTGCTACGCAGGAGGCGCGGGTTTGATTCCCGCGCAGTGTAAATATTTGTATGACTATTGGTAGCGCCTCGAATGGCATGTGCATCGTACTTATCTATGTGTGCATCTATGGCACGAACATCTATGGCAGTCGTTACAGGTACATGGATGGAGCCTTTAAAAAGTCCCACTAGTCTTAACTTCGATATCGCCAATTGGTTTTGGAGGTCAGATGCAGTGTCACTTCACGGAAAATATTGCAGTCTAGCCGCAAAAATACCGAACTTGAGTTTAAGTAGAGTGGTATTTACGGAAACATTTAAGATTATGGGTGTTAGCCTGAAAAGCCAACTCCACCTGAGTTGGGTAAAGGCTCTGAGAAGGATAATGATGATGAATTTGGGCAAAGCAAAACTTTAAAATATTATACCCCTAAGTTCTCGTCTCGTAGATTTTATTTCGAAAGTCTCGATTGTGCGGGTCCCTATTTTGTGAAGGTCCCGAGGCAATTGCCTTACCCTTCCTAAATCCGACCTTGTCCAGAAGTTACTAAAATCGCAGAACTTCCATAGTTTGACGACCTCTCCCTTAACCCCAAGTAAAAATCATTTATTATGTATAGTATAACGTTTTGTATCTTCGGATAAAAAAGTTGTTGGGAAAAATCATACCTGTAACTGGAAAGGGGTAATGCTCTACTAAAGACCGACTTACAAAAAGTCAGGCCGAACTTTCTGTCCCGCACAACACATGAATGACTTGAGTGTGCATCCTTGCCAAAACCGCAATGTCTAGCAGACAGAGGTGGCATTTTGTGAGGACCTCCGTAGCATGACTGTAGTAGGCTGCTACTCGCGGTTTAGATTCCCGCTCAGTGCAAATATCTGTGTGCATGAATATGAATATACCTATATGCATAGTCTGGGTGTTTCTATCTCTAATTTATTTATTTATTGCACTTTATACATATACCTACCTATTACATAGGCGGACTTAATGCCGTAGGCCTTCTCTACCATTTACAAGTTACAGTTAGGTACATAAAAAAATCTAATTATGTTCATCCGCATTCTAGAGCTCATAACACAAGTCGTTAAGCTATGCTTAAGTACACCATGGGTCTAGGTGGCGTTGTGTAGATAATCCTGGAATTTTTATTTATTTTACAAACAAGGATTTCTTCTACGATACTATTATTTAGCCCTTCGGCCGTCTATAGAACCGGGGTTTCGGAACTGGTTCCGTACGAGGCTTTTAATTTACTTGTATGGAACTGGTTCCGTATGAGGCTTTTATTTTACTTGTATGGAACTGGTTCCGATCAAGTAATGATCGTATTCCATCAGCCGTGAACGGAACTGAAATAGAGACAAAGATAGGTCTAAAATAGACTTAAGTCCGTTTTTGCAACGGATTTTGACGCTGCCGCGTGTCTCGATTACAATCAATACCTACTTAACCCCATTGTATTGTATATTAGAAATAAATTAAACAACTATAAAGTAAACATAAATCTTTACTTCTGTTTTAACTTTTGGTCCTACCGAGTAAAATTTACCCCGGCAATACCGTTTGTAATTAACTAAAATATCCTCTTTACCTAAGAAACGATCTTAAAATTTAAAAGCTTAAGGGGAAATTAACTCAAAGCAGTGACCAACAGTTATTAAGCCGCTTTATCATAAAAGAGTTTTCTTTCACGGAGAAAGAAAATACACCGTGGACAGTCACGGCCGCAATGTTAAGCGTTTTTCGGTAAACGAGATTCAGCAGTTCCATACAAGTAAATTAAAAGCCTCGTACGGAACCAGTTCCATACAAGTAAAATAAAAGCCTCGTACGGAACCAGTTCCATACAAGTAAATTAAAAGCCTCGTACGGAACCAGTTCCGAAACCCCGGTTCTATAGACGGCCGAAGGGTTATTTAGTCTGTTGTTCTACATGCGAAAGTATGTAACTCTTTTTTTTTATCGTGCGAAAAATCCGCTCGGATACCCCCCCACCGGAGCCGGTTGGGAAGGTTATGTCGGACTCGAACCGACTAAAGCGCACGCCGTCTTTGGATCTTCATTTGCCGGAGGTGAGGTTGTAGCCAACATATCCCTCGCACCCCGGCAGACCCGGAGCATTCTCTTCGAGATGACCCCCGTCGGGTGTAGGGACCACGGTGTCCCCAACTAGCCCCCGGGTATGGGGAGGCGCATTTTGCGCCGCCGCCGCGGCCTACTTCTGCTAGAGTGACAGGCGGCTCCACCCGTCACCCCCAGGCCCGCGCTCATGGAGGACGGAGGTCATTCTGCGACCTCCGACGACCGAGTCGCCTCCGCAGAGAAACTAGACCCTGGCGCGCGCGGTTTGTTGTGATATTAATATACTAGCTGACCTGCGCAACTTCGTCTGCTACACCCCGTTTTTGCAACATTGTCTTCCTTGCTCCGCACCTGTTGGTCGTAGCATGATGTTATATACATATAAACCTTCCTCTTCAACTATTTTATCTATTAAAAAAACCGCATGATAGGTTGATTTGAGCTCGCGACCACCGTCACATCTCGTGCTATCCTCAAAAGGCACCCAAAAAACGCGCCCATAGAGCAGATTTTGGTACCTAAGCACTGTTTTGGGTTCACCACTAGTCTCTATAGCTATAGGTAAGATACCTATACCTATTCCATTTGTTTAGGTGCTTAATTAAAGGTAAACAATCTTGTGGCAACTTTTTATAAAAACACAATTGTTAAACAAATAAACTAGACTAACTAAGCTTAGTAACTATTGGTTCGACACCGGTTTTTAGTCTTCACAGTGCCTTACTAAGTAGAAAAGTATTTTTAAATTGAGTTTTTGAACAAAACATAAAAAGATACGCTAAGATTGTTTACGTTTTTTAAGTACCTAAACTAATGGACTGTAGGTACTTAATTATCATCATCATCATCATTGACCAATTTTGAAGATTTTTATTTTGTTGGGTTTGTGATTTAAAAATTTGGAATTTACGTAAAAATTGCAATCTGTTCGCGTAAGTCAATATGAACAAAGTTATTGAAGGAAGAAGTAGAGAATGACAGAAGTCGCAAACTTGCTTGGACCGCGAAAAAGATTATGGGTGGATGTTTGAATCAAGTAGTGGTCGTATAGGGCCCCATAAATAGAAGGTACAGCGGGAACGGGGTCAGAAATACATATGAAAATTAAAAATAAATAAATAGAGGGTGTAACGTGAATCAGGAGCAAAAATACACGCGGTATGAATAAAAGGTACAGCGGGAACGGGATCTGAATTCATGATAACAGTACAAATATGGCCGTTCGGGTATAAGTTCGCCAGGTCAGCTAGTAGGTACTTAATATTTGAAACGAATTTGATATTTTCTGTCAAAAAAGGGTTCATTTCCTAAAAAGAATGTAGGTAAACAAAGTCACGTAACGGTTTCCGTTTTGTACAAAAGTCAAAACTACGAGGGTTAGGTGCCTACTTATTATGCGGCAATAGAAATGCTGGTGCGGTGCGTTCCCTCCAAGCGGCGCGCATTCATGGCATTTCATTTTCATTGTACGGCAGTCGCGGCCTCGCCACCGCGGGGGGATCGCGTGCTAGCGTTGCTATGCTGTGCCGCCCATACACACTGCTCTATTTACTACACAAATTATAATCGTACTCGTTATCGAATCGTTACCGTATACTACACGCGTTTGCAACAGCTGAACATGATCGTGCGCGATTTACGAACTCGACTGTCATTCAGAAAAACTCAATTGTGAGAAGTGACGAAAATGATATGGACACAGTTCCGTTTAAAATGATAATCAACGCGATATTCTTTTGTTTAGTGCTGGGCGCGGCGCTTACGGAAGCGCCTGACGATGCAGATGTCTGTTTCCGTGTATCTGGTGAGAATGGTTTGGTGGAGTGCAATGTGCCAACACTGTCATCGGACAGGGATATCGTCAGTTCGATGCACTCGGATGGCGTGGAACGGCTTGCGATCCGTTGCAACCAGGCTGTGCTCGAGAGCACATTGCGAGATCATCATTTCGGAAGAATACAAGGTTTGGCAGAGATATCTATAAAGAACTGCAAAATACTTCGACTGCCTGGCAACGTTTTTGAAGGTCTACGAGGTTTGAAGACACTGAAGATACGCTCTATGAACAACGAATGGGGCAACAATAAGGAATTAGAGTTATCTCTAGGAAGTTTTAATGGACTGAGAGAACTGCATACTTTAGATTTAGCCTATAATAACATAAGAAAGATACCGTCAGACCTATTTTGCGCTTTAGAAAATATAATTTCACTTAATTTGACGCACAACAAAATAAAGTTCGTTGACGAACTTGGTTTTGGTCACAAATGCGGGTCCACATTGCAGACTATAGATTTAAGTTATAATGACATCATGTCGCTGCCAGCCGACTCAGAAATATTGCATTTGCGACGACTTACACAGTTATTCCTTCAGAATAATAAAATAAGTGAACTACCTGGTGCAGTTTTTAGTGATTTGCTCTCGCTGAAAGTAGTGAACCTAACTGATAATGCTATTCGTTATTTACCAGAAGGATTATTTTATAATACTAGGGAAATTCGTGAAATCTATATGCAAAATAATGAACTGGAAACATTGCCGAAGAGAATATTTAATCGGCTGGAACAATTGCTCGTTTTAGATCTTTCGGCGAATAAATTGAGGAGCGACCACATAGAAGATGAAACGTTCGGCGGTCTAATAAGATTAATCGTGGTCGACCTGTCCCATAATACGGTCGCACGGATCACTCGTAAAATGTTCAAAGACTTGTTCTTTTTACAAATTTTGAATCTTTACAATAACTCAGTAGGGTTCATTGAAGATAATGCTTTTTCTCCGCTTTTTAATCTACATACATTAAACTTAGGTCAAAATAAATTACAGGCTATAGAAGATCATGTATTTAATGGGCTATTTATATTAAATAAAATAAATCTGAATAATAATATGTTAACTTATATTAGTGAGAATGCATTTAAAAATTGTTCCGATTTAAAAGAATTAGATTTAAGTTCTAATAAGTTTACTAAAGTCCCTGAAGCAATTTTGCAACTACCGTTCTTGAAATCGCTGGATTTAGGTGAAAATATGTTGACAGAAATAACAAATAGCTCATTCCAAAGTCTATCACAACTGACCGGGTTACGTTTAATTGACAATCAAATCGGAAACCTTACCGCTGGGATGTTCTGGGGTTTGCCGAACCTGCAAGTTCTCAATTTGGCAAAAAATAAAGTACAATCTATCGAGACTGAAACCTTTCAAAAGAATTCTCAATTGGAAGCCATACGGTTAGACGCGAACTTTATATCTGATATAAACGGGGTGTTTGTAGCGTTGCCTAAATTGTTATGGTTGAATTTATCCGAGAACCATTTAGTATGGTTTGATTATGCCTTTATTCCGCGCAGCTTGAAATGGTTAGATATTCATGCGAACTTCATAGAAATCCTTGGTAATTATTATAAAATCCAGAATGAGCTACATGTTAAAACTTTAGATGTAAGCCATAATCGCTTAGTGACTCTGTCGCCGATTTCTATTCCAAATAGCGTAGAGTTATTGTTTATAAACAATAATTTTATTTCAAGCATCGAAATAGATACATTTTTGGACAAAAAAAACCTAACACGTGTTGATATGTACGCTAATGAAATTGAAATTTTAGATATAAACAGTTTGCGTATTTCAAGAGCGGTTGACGAACATTCTTTGCCAGAATTTTACATTAGTGGCAATCCTTTTCGTTGTGATTGTACAATGAAATGGCTTTTACTTATTAACTCCATTACATCTAGAGAATATCCGCGCGTAATGGACTTAGAAAATGTAATTTGCAAGGAATCCTACGTACGTGGCGTGAAGTATCTCCCGGTCAGTACACTTCACATCAAAGACTTTTTGTGTAAATACGATAACTACTGTCCTGAAGCTTGCCATTGTTGCGATTTCAATAACTGTGACTGTAAAACATTGTGCCCAAATAATTGTTCTTGTTATCACGATTCTACCAAAAGCACGAGTGTCATTGATTGTTCTCTCAAGCAATTAAAATTAATTCCTAATAACTTGCCTGTTGATGCGACCCATATATATTTAGATGGCAATGTTTATAGTGAACTAAATGATTCTGTTTTCGATTCTTTGAGTAAAGCTGTTGTAGTATATCTGAATGCATCAAATATTATAAATATACAAAACAATACATTTAGTCGACTCGGAGATTTAAGAATACTACATTTGGACAACAACAAACTGAAGCAATTGCGGGGTCTCGAGTTTTCGAAGCTGAGCCATTTAAAAGAACTGTACCTTCAAAGTAATCTAATTGAGTATATATCTAATGAGACTTTCTCTGTTTTGGGAGTGTTGGAAATTTTACGGCTGGATGGAAACAGACTCGTCAGTTATGGTTTGTGGCATTTAGATAATAATAAAAAACTACAAACATTATACATTGGCAGTAATAACTGGTCTTGTGATTGTAAATATTTGCAAGGCTTTTTAACTTATGTAACGCAAAATGTTGAGAAAATTATCGATGTTACCAGTCTCTGGTGTGTGAATGACAACATGAATCCAGCAAAGAAAATATTGAATTTAAATGTGACTGTTTGTAGTGAAATAAGCGATTCGTCCGTGATAAGCGCATTCTTCGTATCCCACAATTTACCACTATTAGCCTCAGTTCTGACAGCGTTTATGCTTATATTGTTAATACTAGCTTTAGTTTTCACATTTAGATATGCTTGTAGAATGTGGTTGTATTCAAATTGTGGCATTAAACTATCTCCTTTAGCAGGCGCTTTTAAGGACGCCGATAAGCTATACGATGCATATATTTGCTATAGTCCTAAAGATGAGGAGTTTGTCATAGAATCGCTCGCTCGCGAACTAGAGACAGGCTATCCGTCTTACCATCTCTGTTTACATTACCGAGATGTACCTCAGTTTGAATCCACTTACGCGCAGTTTCCAGATTTAGTGGTTGAGGCAACCGAAGCGTCGAGGCGTATCATAGTAGTACTAACTAAGAACTTTGTAACCACAGAGTGGTCGCAAATAGCATTCCGACAAGCTTTACAGAAAGCGCTACACAACCACCCACATAAATTAATAATAGTCAACGTAGGACTTACCCCACGAGACCCAGAGTTAAAGTCATATTTCAAAACGGGTTTGGAGATAACGTGGAAGGAAAAACGATTTTGGGAGAGGTTACGTTACGCAATGCCATCATCTAAGCGACGCGGACAGAAGTTGAAAAGACTTAACTATGGGAGAAACTCTAACACTTATACAATGGACGCATCTGTGTTAAATAGTACGTGCCAGACTTTATGCGGCAAGTCTGCGAATTCTGTAGAGCGTTCACCGTGTGACCGCCCTCTATCTGAACATATCTATTCCACAATAGATTCGGATTACTCGTCCACAGACTTCCAAGGTCGACATAATCAACCACAATCCGTAGTGTTTCAGCACACTGTTCAGACGTACCTGGTATGAAGTGGTTCATTTAATGTAAACCCAAACGATCTCTCCATAAATCTTAGTTCTAGCCTTAGGCAAACGCTAAATAAATTGTTTTGTTGAAGACAAAAATCGTCACTAAATGTAAATATTTATAGAAGTTTATAACATTTAGCATATGTGTAACTTTTGTACAATAACGATACCAAATTTTCACATTTGAAAAAGTTTGCTTCTTCGTATTTATTACTTTTTTAAATGAAAAAAATGTTTTAAGTATTAATCGGAAAGACTGTAAATTATTGTGTAGTTGTAATTCAATTGGCTGATGTTTATATAGAAATGTAATTAAAGAAGTTTATAAACGGAAAAGTTGATTTCAATATTACCAGTTCCTGTATAGACGAAGTTGTAAAAATATGCGTGGATGAAACTATAGATATTAAGAATACATGTTTTACTCTGTTTACAATTCAGTTTTTACGAGTCGGGTCAGAGCAGCTGGTCCATGTAAACAGAATAGAAATGAGAGGCAACATGGCCGCCATTTATGACTTCAATAGCCGGCTATATTATCATAAGCTTGACTAGCTTGCATTCACTTTGAGTTGCTCATTTCCATTAAAAGCTTTTCTTAATTTTCTATTATAAATAGCGATCGAGTATATAAAACACTGATTGAAGAAATTAGTTACAATTACTATTAGTGCTATCGGGCTATCTATCTACTATGTTTTGTGTGGAATTTTTGATATTTCTGAATAAATATCGAAAACTCTACAAAAACTGTGAAACGCTACAGAAACTAGGCCATTTTATATTTTACCACTAAAGGTAGATCACTTGTCTTTAGCGGTTTGTTGATTTACAGTTAGGTACGTACATAATAATGTTATATCATAAACTAGTAAACTATTAAATCACATGCATTAAGGAATGATTCCGTAGCCGACCGCATATAATTGCAGATTCTTTTATTTCTATGAACAATATGTACGCTTAACATTGAGAGCCGCAATGAATGAAAACAAAAAGCAATTTACATACACACAGGTTCATAAGTAGGTATGGAGATCGGAGCTTAAGGCTAACCAGCCTGCCCAGTCTATCATAATGCTTCGCTTTCTCGATATCTTTATATTACGAATTTGATAGTTTATCCAGTCACGAACACAGTGCCTTTAGCAAATAAAACTATCTATAGAATTTGTTATGACAAAGGTATTGAAAGAGCGGAGCATTACGATTGCCTGGCTTCACACACACGCAGGTTCACAGTGCGTTGCCTATCGTAATAGAACAGTTGATGTTTGAATGTTTTAAACTACAAAGTGGCGAAAGGCGCATGCTGAATATATTCAGAAGGTAAGGAGAAATGACCAAGGAGTATTTTGTCTAATTTCGCCAAGGAAACCAGGAGAAATTGTGTTTTCTTTTAAATTGACCATTCAAAACTGACTCCGGGTTTTTGATGATGATGACTGTGTCTGGCCTCCAATCTCCAAGAGGAAAACCTAGTTCATTAAAGTGGTTGGTTTGAACTCATACGGTCTTAATGAGCCTCATAATAGGCAGGTTATGAACCAGATGATTAATGCGGGTATTATTAATAATGTGCAAATAGTTATAATGAATAAACAGCTTGATGATATTTTTATGACCCCTCCATTCAATAATTCCCCACGTCGCATAATTTGGTGTTTTTATTTTTTTCTAATGCGTGAATTTCACCATTGTTACTTTCGATGTCTTTACTGAGATTAACAAGATTGCGAGAAACCATTGACGTCTGAAGGACCTAAATTGGTCTCGTGTTCGGTCACTAGTCACAAAGGAATAAAATATCCACATACGTTCCGGATATCTATATTGTTTTCCTAGGTATCACACAATCTTGTAAAATTAATCTCGAGCACTACAGTACATACATACTTAGTCGGACAATTGTGAATGATAAAATGTAAGGTCGGAAGTGAGTCTTTAAAAGATCTCCGTCGTATTTAATGTTCACTTAATTACGACATTTACTTAATTGTCAGTAGTATGAGTTGAACGCCCACCATCACCATGGGCTCAATGTAATTAAGCTTTAGTACCGTTTTCTTTTAGGTGAAGAACCTTAATATGCCTAGCCTAATGTCATCTTGATGACCTCTGTGATATAGTGATATAGTCATTTGATTCCTAAGTCAGAAGTTGCGGGTTCGATACCCGCTCTGTACAAATACGAGTGTAATATGTTTGCATTGATAGCTAGATGGATAATTCTTTTGTGCACCAAAAAATAAACTTACAGTGAAGAGAATAGGTACACGTAAATAATTGTGTGTACAATAGGCGGAAAATAACCCCTCCAGGTACCTTCCAGGCAGGATCTGAGTGTTTCCATGACTATGAATAACCGCTTGGTCTTGAGGTAATTTGTTGCACCCTATGTAGAGTGATAATTAAGCCCTACACGTGTTATTCTTGATAGAAAAAGATAGAGTGATGGGACTAATTGGAAAAGCTCATCGGAACACATACCATGGTAGAGTTGATGTTAATGTTTCTCTGGAACTGCAAGGGTTCGTAGGCGCTGGTGGCCCCCAGAACTCCGAAGACTACACGACGGTGCAACGTGTCGAGTATCGAGTGTCTAGTACCGACCTAAGTACGGTGCAAGATATCATTGTTTGAACTGAGGAACGGATTTGTATCTTACAAGCTGTTCCCCGCGGTTTCACCCTCGCTGCTAAGCACCTGTTGGTCGTAGCGTGATGTTATATAGCCTATAGCCTTCCTCAAGAAATGGACTATCCAACACTAAAAGAATTTTCCAATTCCAATTAGTAGTCCCTGAGATTAGCGCGTTCAAACAAACAAACAAACAAACTCTTCAGCTTTATAATATTAGTATAGATGAACTATTTATTTATTCTGTGCTTATCCAGTAGACAACACATGACCGGGCGCGGGCGGGGTTATAAGTATACTTGATGTATTTATAATAAATCCCAATCTATGAAGATCAATAAATTGGGATATTGTCCATTTGGTAAGTAGATAGGTACATTATGTCCTATAGAGAAAACTGGGTAATGTATTAAGAATGATACTTTATTTTTTATGTGGAAATTATCACGACACCACGCCCGATGGCAAAAATCAATATCGTAAATAATAATATTATAGGTATATAGTGTTAAAAATACACTATTAAGGACAACAATTTATCCCAAAACGAGTAAAATGTGAAAAATATAGTTTAAGCTACGAATATAATATCACCGCGGTAGCCTAGTGGTATGTGTAATAGACTGCTGAGACGAGGTCTCGGGTTCGATTCCAGGTTTTACCATGGCACACATCAATGACTTTTCGACGCTTTTCGAAGTTATGTGAGTATTTATCGCAGGTTTATAAGTGCCCGGTTCATAGCAATATGCTCGCCACCTATTACATTGGGACTTTAACATAAACTGGCGAAATGTGGATGCTAGCACCTCGGCCTATACCTTCGGGGAAGCTTATGTTATGTTATGTTTAATATCATCCACTGTTGTCCTAACCGTTAAGTAAAGTAAGTATCTACCTACTGGATATCTTTGTTTTTCAAGGTAATCAGAACCTTCAGAAGTATTGGATAGCGTTAATCTAAGTAGTAAATTTAACCTTATCACAAACCCATAGTTCGTGTCTTTAGCGTAGGATGTCTCGAATCGTTTCCAACACCAACAACTACGATTATGTGCTAACCTGTAGATTAAAGAGTAGGTCAAGCCATATCCATAGCTTTTCTAGTAGGCGGGTGCTAAACTGTTAACTTACGTGGGAGAAGGTGTGAAAATATACCATTAAGAGATCACGTGGCTATGACCTCGCAGTCTTACAAGACTTGAAGTATAGAACAATACAGGGCCCTCCATTATCTCTAGTTTATTCCCAGTAATGCAGTAATAACACGGCCATGGTATGTTAGAGACCACAGAACGAAAACGTATTTTTAAAAATTTTTATTTATGGCACGTCAATTTGAGTTCACCTCGTCTGATGTTAAGCTAAAGGCAAAGTCTCATGAAAGAGGGTCACCATTGCAAACACGTACAATGCTACAATGGTGGCACTCAGCTTGACGGCCTCATCAGATGCTTTTCCACGCCCCACTTAAAGGACCCGGGACTGTATGAAGAAGGAAACACGTGAGCTGGTAAGGAATTCCAAGACTTAATGGTGCGGCAGAGGATAGACATCATTATTTGCATAATAAAAATTTACTTCACTCCACTATGTGTCAATCAATTCCTTAATTTGTCTATCGTAGTCCACAGCTGGACATAGGCGTCTCGGAATATGCGTCATTGCCCCGATCTTCCTGCCCTCCGCATCCAGTCTACCCCAGCCACATTTTAGGTCGTCTGTCCATCTGGGTAATAGTTGTCCCTTTTCGTTTTCCTTCCCGCAGTCTCCACTTTCGGGCTCCTTTGCTCAACCGGGTACTGTGTCTGCATCTTTCATAATACGCGCTGAAATCAAATCACTATACTTAAGCTGTTTGAATTATTGTATTGTATGGCCAAAGACCGTGCGAAATGTAGGAGGTAAAGTATAAAAGGTACCTACATAGTAAAAGACTAATTCTACATCGTACTCTAGTGACCCAAATAGTACGTAGACTATTCTTTATTATGTGCTAATGTGAGTACGGTCGCCAGAATCGCTTGCATTGCGGAGTAAAGGCACTGCATGTGCACATTCGGCCTTCATAATATGTTATTCATATTAGGAATATATTATTATATTAACTGGGACCAGTAGTAGTACGAGCTTCGACGCCATTGGCTGATAATTATGCACGAAGGTGAGAATTTGGTTTTTGTCTATATCTATACTAATATTATAAAGAGGAAAGATTTGTACCTATTTTTGTATGTTTGTATGTTTGTAATGAATAAGCTCAATAAGTACTGGGCCGATTTAAACAATTCTTTCACCTCTAAAAGGCTACAATATCTAGGAGTAACACAGGCTATATATCATCACGCATACAAGGGAGCGGAGTAATAATCATAAATGTCAATTGATCCAGTAAATTTCTTTACATTGGCGCTAATATCGCTAACAATTTACGTTGTCATGACAGCAAGGAAAAGTAGTATAGAGAGGCAAGTAGTGAATCGAGTAGAGTCGTACAACGCGATAATCGACATCCACGCGGGCGGAGCCGCGGGCAACAGCTAGTTTTAAATAAAAAGTAATGAAACAATGTGTGATATTTTAGTATCACACATTATTTCACATCTGCCGCGGTAGCCTAGTGGTATGGGTAATGGACTGCTGAGACGAGGTCTCGAGTTCGATCCCAGGTTTACCATGGCACACACCAATGACTTTTCGATGCTTTTCGAAGTTATGTGTGTATTTATCGCAGGTTTGTAAGTGCCTCGGAGAGCACGTCGGTCCCGGTTGCCATACAAACATCTATGGCAGTCGTTACGGGTAGTTGGAGCCCTCAAAAGTCCAACCAGCCTAGCTTGGAACTTCGATATCGCCATTGGTCATTAGACCATTGGTTGTGGAGGTCAGATGGCAGTCGCTTCACGTAAAATATCGAAGTTCAGCCGCATCACAGTTAGACTGGAAAGCCGACCCCAACTGAGTTGGGAAAAAGGTTCAGGGAATGAATGATGATGATTATTTCACATTGTCACATTGTGTAACATAGTTTATAAAGATTTTTGAGATTAGTACGAATCTTACCATCTATTGCCATAACCCCATACACAGACATTACGCTCCCACGCACAGTACAACTGCTGGTTGTACCTCAATGTTACGATCTACTTAATTATTTATCTTTGCCATCTTTGGTTAAGTACATATAAGTAGTATTAATATTTTATGTAGACTGTTAGGTACTACTAGAAGTGGATTGTTAATGAACTGGTGATGCAAGTGGATCTATTGCAAAGTGGTCACAAATATCTATACAAATAAATAAAATTGGAGTGTCTGTTTGTGATATTAAAATAACCGCTTTCTACTACTTGCATATGACTGTATATACGGTACACATACCAAAATATATATTTTTACAATTTTTTTCTGTCTGTCTGTTTGTTCCAACCAATCTCTGGAATGGCTGGACCGATTGGAACGGGGCTTTCACTGGCAGATAGCTTATGTACCTAATAAGAAGTAACTTAAGCTACTTTTATTTTAGAAGAAAAATATTTATAACATTCCACGCGGACGAAGTCGCGGGCACAACTAGTTTGAAATAAAAAGTTATAAAGTGCAATAGCAGCTGTAAAGGAAGTTGCAAAATAAAAAAAATAACGGCACCTACGCATGGAAACTGACACTTATAATTGCTCATATTAAAATCGATTCTTGAATCTCTTTTATAGGTATCCTAAGAATGCGTGAGGAATGAAAAGGTATATGAGGTGAGGAAGGAATAGTACAGGAGGTATAACGGATTTGAGGTTAGGTATTTTAGTAAAATTGATATGAAGACTGCCTAGCGGACCCAGGGTTTCGAAGGTCAGTTTGTCCATTCAGTAGCATGGCTTACTTTCAATAACTTTATTGTTTTGGATATTGTTGTGTTCGTGAAAAAGTCGAGAAAGTAGCGGGTAACGAATTATCTTCAACCGCTTTATTTTCGATTTATTAAATGGTTTCATTTTAGGCCACTCGTGTTTGTCTTGCTTATTCTTTGAATTCTTCAAAAATCATGAAATATAGAATGTAACATTACAAATATAACAAAGCAAGCATTTTCACACAGCATAACGCGTTTTCTCACATGAAATATGTCATCAAACGTAAAATCTCGTCCACCTTCAACATACCTAAGCACATTAGAATTTCATTCACGGTACACTGGCTTTCCATTATAGTCCATTTAAGGTAAATACTTTTTTATTTACATGTTGTTATATTGAATTAAAATGACCGGACGTTGGCCGCTTCTCTAAATTACATCACCATTATGGTACCTGCAAGTCATTGTCAATTTTCTCTGTGAAAACATACGGTCACATAGACCTATCTTTGTTGGATTTGAGATGATCTTGCCCTCAATATGTCGGCTATTACTTCTGTTTTTTGTTGTGTAGACTAAATATTAAGTTCTTTTTAGTACTACTACGGTGGTAAGCCTTAAGTATATATATGAACACGTGTTGTTTCTGATGCTTCATGCATTGTCACTCGCCTATTAGGGCATTAACAATGCCCAAATCAACTCATGCTAGTTGATGCATTCGCCGTTGAAAGAATAGCATAGCGTGACAATGTTATCTATTAAAATTACCATTTTAGAGAGAAAGTCTGACTTTGTGACGCTGTGTTTGTTAGCAGAACGTGAGCCAGCGTAACAATGGGGGTTAGTTTAATAAATAGGTGCCTGTGTGAATTTTCGCGCGGTCATTTTGTGGACTAATTAATGTCATATTATATGAACGACATTTTTAATAATATTATAATCGAGGGAAATAATTTACCTGAAATCAACCTCACCTGCTAGTCGGTGCACCTTTTTTTACGAGTGGTTATTTCCACGGATACCTCCCCGCAGAAACCAGTATGGGTAGTATATTGGCCTCAAACCTACTAAAAACGCAAGGTTCAGTTACCGAGGTTAAGGTAAGGCTTCTGGCATAACACACACTGATAAACGGCCACCGGAGCTCCCCTCAGGCTAGTCGGTATACCTGCTAAATAATATTGAGATTCTGGTGCAGGCTTTCTTCTGGGGGTTGGGAGGAATCCTATCTTATTCACGTAGTAATCCTCTCGGATACCACCCCGCGACTACTGGTCGGGGGTAGTTATGTCGGACTCGAACCGGATTTGTTCTAGTTACACAAATCATCATTCTCTGAACCTTTTCCCAACTCAGTTGGGGTCGACTTTCCAGTCTAACTGTGATACGGTTGTATCTAGTTACACAAAATATATATTTTAGATTGACATGGTCATTTACATATTCACAAATTTATCGGGATATTTACCATGTTTGTTTATTTCGTTGAGTAATCGATATTTCGGTGCTGTTACAAGCGCCATGATCACGGTGTACACAAAATAGTTGCACTATTGGGAATTGAAATCGTGACCCTAAACATAGAGTGTAGGCTTACTGCCGTCCATCGATTGAAAACATATTTGTCTGTCAACAGACAGTATAAGCTCTATTGTAAATAGACGATATTCTCACTACAACGTGCGGGTACGATACGTAGGTATCTACTTATGAAGATAAACTGCTACCAATATAAGGTATAGGTATGGTATCCCGTCAAGACCTTCGGGGGCAAGTCAGCCTCACCTTGTTATTGCTTTTTGTTTTGTTGACTTTCATGTGTGAACATGAAGATTACTGACAATTCTTCTTCTTTGAGTCGACAATTTTTACTGCTATGACTAGCCCAAAAATCGATGACACTGACGGCCTCCGCAGTCGCCTTGTTCAGATCCTCAGTTGTGCAAGTATTGTGGCACAACGGATGGGGTAAGAGATGGGTCATCTTTTGTAGAGGTGCGCCACAATCCCAGCCCCCCACCCACGGCATCGAGGTAGCCCGGTTTCACCAGGTTTACCCGGAAGCAGTCGGCCTTGAAACTTAACCTATATTATTATATATTATTAATTGTAAACTAAAAGAGAAACTGTTATTGTTTCTAAACAGGAGTACCTAGCTAGGTATAACTTCTGATATACCTACTCACTTTAAAAGCAGTGTAAGCATAAATAGTGTATAATAACTATCTCGTTTCTTATCTTATCTTAAAAACCTGCTATCCGGCACACCTGCTGGTTGATGGTCTGGGTTCTGGCACGGGCTTGTCTCACGGAGTTGAAACGCAGTCGCTTCAATAAAAGCTGTACCTATTTCCTAAGTAGACCAAGGGTGAGTAACTAAGTAAATAGTTTACCTGATTCCGAGGTACAAGTTTATGCTGTAACCGGCAACAGTAATTAACTACCATGGGACATTCAACTTAGAGATGTTTAGGTAGGTATACTTTTTTTTGCAATCATTTTTATATTTATGGTGTTAAAGGAATTATCCCTTTGCCTGAAATGAAGCGGTTGTTAACAATAACTGATTTTAGACTGACATGGTCATTTACAATACTAATTAAAAAAGTAACCGTATTTACGATATTTATTGGTTTATGAGTTCTGAGCGGCGAAATTTCTGTTAAATTCCGAAACCAACAAACATGGCAAATATCCCGTTGACTTTTAAAATAGTGGTTATAACTTAACCTAACCGATAAACCTATATATAACACCTTCTAAGTACATGACCCGGGACGGGACCCCACGCATAGCAGTCACACCATTCCTTTATAGCACAAGAGCACATAAATATCGATAACCTCATCATAACAGTAGACGTCTTTGTCCCTTTAACATAGCTTGTCATTAGTTCGTAAGTCATTAATATGAATTGATATTCTTATAAGAATATTGGACCCCTGTGACGTCACTCGCACCCCTTGTTCCTACGGGGAATATCTAAGCCAATAAGTGCAGTAAAAGTTGATTACACGACATGATTTTTGAATAGCCCCCTGGGTATACCATAAAAAATTACATTAGCAAATATAATATTATTGTACTGTTTCATTATTCACGGTTTATTTTAACCGTTGGTTTTGCGAATGGGAAGCTGTTCTTAATTTATGTGCAGTACGTAGGTACCTATATTCCTGCAGTCAGGGCATGTCAAAATATAGCAATAGCAGAACGCCGAAACCGAATGCCTTTTAATTCGGATGCAAGCAAAACAGAGCGCTAAGATAATGTGTGTAGAAGTTAATTTGACGATTACTTAAACGGATAATAACCTATTTACTGTACCCACTTGTGAGTCAAGAATGCCATGAATGAATTTCAGCTCAAATTCAAACTTTTCAATCCCTTTACCGACTTGTCAAGGAAATGTCAGCGACTTAAATTTAAGCACCAGTGCACAACTCACCCCTCGTAGGGGTCCATTAAATTTATTACTTGTAAAACGAGGAGCTAATTTACAGTTACGTTTTATTGTGTTATCTTAACTAGTTTAAGCGATGGCGCCACGGGTGTTCCTCACCGTTGAACACAAAGAAAACTAGAGCCCTAAGTAGATAAAATGTTTTAACTAACACTATAGTATAAAATAAACAACACTTATCTTTATATCTTGTCATAGGTATATTTTTTAACAAGTATGGTCATCCTTATTCGTTTGGTGACGGAGAAAGAATACTCACCAACCCGTGTCATCCGAAGGGTGTTGTAAGAGGTTAAAGGACGCAGGCGATATTGTACGAGAGAAGGAACATTCGAAATAAAACCCTGTACCAACCCGTTTGGTCAAGGGTGGAAACAGATTGGTAAAACTTCTCAAAGTTGGGAGAGGCTTGTGTCTAGCAGTAGACAGCGATAGCCTAATTGATTGATAGATGGTCTTCTTACTGGACAGTAATTTGCAACATGTACCTGAGGAAGCTTTCGATGGCCCTGCGTCAGATTTGACGTGAACGATATATGCTGGAGCTTACCTCGCCTTTGACAGCTGATGACCCGAGACGGCCGTGCGGTTTTATTCGGTTTGAGTCCGACATAATCACCCCCGCTGGCTTTTCGGGGAGAAGAAAGTAGGGGGGGGGGGAGACCATACACGTAAAAATATATATTATAAATTATAATATTCTCTATGTTATGCTAAGAACGAGATTTTATACCGATAGGTCTGATTGTCAATAACTCTGTCGATTCTAAATTATGATCACATTGAATTGTGTGTATTGGGCATAACTTTATTGACAAACTGTTAAACAAGAGAAAACTCAATATACGTCGACACAAACAACGCTAGCTAGGTCGCTTTTATTAGCCATATGTATATTTATGTTATGTGTAATAAAGCAGTGGGGTGTGTGTTTTTACGGCTTTCCCCGAAGGGAACGGACCACGTTGGTTGCAGAATAATATTTTTAGTAGAAAATATGTTTAATAAGTATTATTAGAGAAAGAATAATTCTTTATTACAGCGAAGTTTTGTTCTTACTTTTACATAAATGAGAAATCTCAGTGCAGAGTGCTGTGCTTCTACTAGGATACCGGAAACGGATTTACACTGTTACCTACTGTTATTTAATTACTTTAGAAAATGGCTTCCTCGATTATGTTAGGACCTAAACAGGAAACAATTGGTATACATGTCTGTGCTATATTAAATATCCATTATATAGCTAGAGCTAAGCAAAAGTCTATTTCTAATGCCTTTGAAATCGCCGACAGACAGTCAACAATGCATCTGTGTATGTATTAGATAATACTATGGGCTGTTTTCAATTCTTGTGACCCTATGGACTGCTACTATTATGTTCTGATGTTTGCTCTTCTGATCCAAATTAAGCAATATATTCTCTTTGTATAGTCTCCACTTTGGTTCTGTCTTCCTGTTTTTCCTTTTCCGTCTCTTGCTTACCAGTCATCATTCATCATTTCAGCCATAGTACGTCTATTGCTGAACATAGGGCTCCCACATCGATTTCCAATCCGACCGGTTGTAGGCGGTCTGCATCCAATGGGTGCCACGACTTTGACTATGTTGTCCGTCCATCTCGCGTGGAGCCTTCCTACGCCTGCTCTACCAGAACGTGATGTACATTCGAGAACCTTTCGCCTCCAATGGCCATCAGTTCTTCTTACTATGTGGTTGCCAATAGATGATGATTTTAGACCATTTAAGTAGGTGTCTTTCAGTGTTTTGTATGTGGTAAGCAAGTCTATATATTTTTATCTTGGTCCTGTCTTTTTTAAAACTGCTGCTGATTTTCTTGCTTCAGAAGTTGTTTTGTTTCTTTTAGTAATTTTTGAGTTTCTTTCTTAATTGGTTTTTGGAGTATTACGGCATAGGGTTCCAAATAACTAAGAGTTATTTAAACACTTAACATGAGTAAGACAAACGAATAAGTAGACTTTGAAGCCAGTGTAACTGTTAGACGATCATATTAGACTGTTTACAGTGATCACCAAATACCGTGACTGAAATTAACGACGCGAAGCCATATAAAATGTAATAAAAATTATAAGCACAAAGCGTAAACATAAAATACCTCAGTTATGATTAAATTTAGCTTACTGTACTACTTTCCACCTGTCAAACGAATACCAACTGTAATTACGTCGTCATGATGGTTCATAATATTTTTATAGTTAGGCTGTTTAGCATTTTGGCACGTGTCTCTCTCTGTTGGTATTGAATAGATACTTTATATTTCTACAAGTAATTGTGACGCAAGAAGTGTGTGAGCAATAGTTCATATATGTATACCTACTTGGATCATTCTTAAGTTAATTAATGTGTGCCACGAATTCTGTTTTAGTATTCGCGTTGTGTATTCAACCATCGGCAATGTAAAAATAAATTACATGAATACCAGTGCAAAAATAATAAAAATAAACCAAGAGAGTAACTGTTTGTGTTGTTTTGTGTGTTTCACCGTTAACCACCGCGGTAGCCTAGTGCTATGGGTATGGACTGCTGGGACGAGGTCTCGGGTTCGATCCAAGGTATTACCATGGCACACCAATGACTTTTCGATACTTTTCGAAGTTATGTGTGTATTTATCGCAGGTTTATAAGTGCCCGGTTACTGGCAATAGGCTCGCCACCTATTACATTGGGTGGGTGCTAGCATCTCTGCCTACCTCTTCGGGGATATAGACGTCAGTTTATGATATGTATGTTTTTATAGTTTGTTCGTCCTCCTTTCAGTGTATGCATTTTGCATCGTTCATTGTACCAATCTTGGTCAAAGTATATTTTGTGCAGTAGTGGCCAGTAAACGCACCTTACTACTTTACGGAACCCTTACCTTATTATTTTACGGAATTAATTCTGGGAACCTCAACTTCGAATATTAAATTATTATTCATATATCCCGTTCTATTCAACCGATTGCTATCAAATAAGCGGAAGTATTTATGTTCAATCAAGACCTTTCAAACAAACAAACGGACAAATAGACAAATAGACAAAAATTAAAAAATAAATATATTCGTATTCAGTATCGTTAACAAAACCCTATATTTCTTACAGTCGTCGCTACAGTCCCGCCCTGGTTGCTACGATGTTTTGACGCAGGCGCCAGCTACGTCAATTTTGTTTATATTTTTTTCAGTTACTGTGTTTTTCTTTGTATATACATTTTAGTAGTATTTAGTATTTTAGTTGCATTTTTGCATTTTTCATATGCAAAGAGACTGTAACAGCGGTTGCAATGAAGCGGAAAGTGTAAGTCAACTTGTGCAGTGTCCACATTGTTCCCAGGCTCGATTTTTTAAAGGTAAGCGGGGTTTGAGAGTGCATTTTGGGAAAGTACACAAATCCCAAAATGCACTTCCATTCCAAACAAATCCACTAACTCCTACCGCTACCCCCACCTCTCAAATTCCCTTTTGGCAAACCTTATCTAAATTTAAAAATTCGGTTCCAATTTTAAAGAGAGTTCCCCGAGGTGCAAGACCGTCTGTTGCTCAGAATCTGACCAAATGTATAGCCGTGGTAGTCCGGGAGAACTCTCTAAGCGCTTGGGAACAATTACTCACCTTCCCTTACAGGATTCTACATGTCACTAAAGATCAGGCCTCCAAAAAAACATTAACAACCCAAATAAAAGAAAACTGCTCTTTGTCTCATAATTTTGTCCCAAAATTCACCACCTTTCATAAAAATTCAATTTATCACTATGTAGAGTCCAAGTTAAGAGAAGGTGACATCAGGGGTGCTGCAAGACTTTTATTTAGCAGCGATGTTATGGCGACATGCTCGCCAGATACCCTGTCAGATTTAAAAAGCAAGCACCCCTCTCCTGCTGATAACCTTTCCTTCCCTGACCCCCCGGAGTCAGACGCGGAATGTCTCACTGTTTCAGCTAAGGACGTGATAGGAGCCGTTGGCTCTTTCCGGAGTGGGTCTGCCGGTGGCCTTGATGGTCTAACTCCACAGCACCTCAAAGACCTTATTGGCGTAAGCGTCGGAGAAGCTGGCGACGCACTCTTGAAGGAGCTAACGGCTCTTATTAATCTTATGCTGTCCGGCAATGTGGACGAAGCCATCATTGATATACTGTACGGCGCAAATCTATGCGCCTTGCGTAAAAAAGATGGTGGTATTCGTCCCATTGCCGTGGGCTGTACTTATAGGCGAATTGCGGCCAAATTATGCTGCAATGCTTACAGGGAAACTCTCTCCAACAAATTCCAGCCCCTGCAACTCGGTTTCGGTTGCAAAGGGGGCTGCGAGGCTGCAGTACATTCCCTATCCACGTTCCTTAGCTGCAGTGGAGGGGAGGTTATCCTTAAGGTTGACTTGAGGAATGCCTTCAACTCGGTTAATAGAGACACTTTGTTGACACAAGCCAAATTAGAAACACCCAAAATTTTTCGTTTTCTTTGGCAGTGTTATAGGCACCCTTCTAAATTACTTTATAAAGAAAATATTTTAAATTCTGCGGTAGGGTGTCAACAAGGTGATCCTCTTGGGCCAGTTATTTTCAGCCTTGCTATTCACCCTATTATTGAGCGTCTAAATTCCAAATTTAATATTTGGTATCTGGATGACGGTACTCTCGGAGGCGACGCAGAGACAGTATTAAGAGATTTGGCGTTTTTAAAAGAAGAATTTAGTTCAATTGGCCTAGAATTAAATCCCACCAAATGTGAAATTTTCCTCAGTGACCCAACTGACAGTCTTTCGGTACTCTCAAAATTTAATAATTTGGCTCCAAATTTAAAAGTAGTTCAAAAAAGCTCTCTCCGCCTCCTAGGGTCACCAATTCTGGAAGAAGCTTACGAATCATTTGTGGAAGAGAAAATACAAAATTTTTGTGAAGTTTCGGACCGACTATTCCAAATTAATATCCATTCAGCTTTCACCATTATTCGATTTTGTCTTTTCGTTCCAAAATTTACACATGCCTTGCGTTCTTCTCAACTTTTTAAATGTTTGGCACTTTTAGGTCGAGTGGATAAAGTTATTCAAGACACTCTGTGCAAAATTTTAAATATAAATTTAAACGACCGAGTGTGGCTTCAGGCGTCCCTTCCTATTCGTCTTGGCGGCCTCGGCGTTCGCAAAATTGCAGACGTAAGTATACCGGCGTTTTTATCTTCGGTCTACGGCACTGAAGAATTAGTCAGGAAAATTCTCTCTCCTTCACTGATTAATTTGGACGTGCCTGGCAAGGCCGAAGCTTTAAATGCCTGGAAAATGACTTGTCCGAATGCCGTTATGCCCGCCAACCCATCTTCCCAGAGGCAATGGGATGAGCCGCTCTGTGTTGGTATTAAAAATTTTTTATTCAGTACAAGTGCAAACGATACTGAGCGTGCTCGCCTATTGGCTGTGGGGGAATGGGAATCAGGTGTCTGGCTGCAGGCACTTCCTTCGCCCAGCATTGGTACAATGTTGGACGACACGACCTTCCGCATTGCAACTTGCCTACGTTTGGGTGCACCATGTGTTTCTCCGCATCGATGTCTATGTGGGGAAGTAGTCGATAGCCTTGGACATCACGGATTATCCTGCAGCAGGAGCGCAGGTCGCATGTCCCGACACGCGCATATTAACGACATCATTCGTCGGGCTCTTGTCACCGCCGGCGTGCCAGCTGTTCTTGAACCTGTTGGCTTGGCGCGCGACGATGGCAAGAGACCAGACGGGATGTCGTTGATGCCTTGGAGGATGGGTAGGCCTTTGGTGTGGGACGCCACTTGCGTCGACACCTTGGCGCCTTCTCATCTTCCAAGCACGATGGACTGCGTATGCGCTGCTGCTGCATCGGCAGAGACTCTCAAACGGCGCAAATATAATAATTTAAATAGTAATTATATATTTGAGCCGTTTGGTGTCGAAACGCTGGGTCCGTGGGGTCCAAGTGCGCGCGCGCTATTTAAAGAAATAGCGAAGCGACTTGTCGACGCTTCCCGTGACCATAGGGCTGGCCTTTACCTCGCTCAACGAATTGGCATCGCCATTCAGCGTGGTAATGCCGCCAGCCTTCTGGGCACGGTTCCGGTAGAGATCGATGGGGAGGAATATTTTGATGCCTAAAGTTGCAGTCTCTCTACCTTTTTATAATTAATATAGATATGTAAATATTTTGTATATAGTTATTAAATTCTGTATATAAATTGATAATGTTACTAATATTAAATGTGAAAGTTTATATTTCTTAAATATCTAATGTACAGACACTTCAAAATTATATAATAGTAGAGATTTTATAATGGCTTTTAAATCAAAATTGAAACAGATTGTAAGGTATCAAATTAGACTTAGAGGAAAGGGTATTTGGAATATCATTTGTTTTAGGCTTACGATTTTTTACGAATAAGATATTAAATAAGTAAAGCTGCAATTAAATAGAAATTGTAATAATTAAACTAAGGCAGTTATTAAGATAATGGAAAGTTCACGATTTACAAAATAAATAAAAATAAACCCAGAGATTAACTGTTCAAATTCAGTTTGTAACTCCAACGAAGGTTATTAATTTTGGCTTCAATTTTGGAACTTTACCCAAATCTTATTCAATTCGGTTTCATGGTGGCGAATGTCAGCTGGCAAAATGTGGCAGATAATACGTCAACCAACATAAATATGCTCACTTATAAATGTATGTATGTATTGTATGTCCTTTAAAGCAGGGGTTCCCAAACTTTTCTTGGTTAGGGACCGCTTTTGTATTATTCTGGTTAGTAGGGACTGGACTGGACCTACAAGGTATAATATAAATAAATGTAACGTGTATCAAACAGATAATTTAATTAAAAACTCAATAGGATAGTCAATCAACTCAATAGGATAACATAAAAACTAAATAATAACATTTTAAGGATACATTTTTGTTCGTCTATCTTTGCTAACTAATATTGTTACATAAAGCTACATAAATCATCGCAAACTTTCAAACGATTCCTCGCCTTGTTTCTCTTGTCAACCATACAGAAAATCCTTGCTTAGAAAAATAAGTTGTTGAGAGAATTATAAAATAATTCACTGATTTTAAAATCCTTTTGCACCATATTTAGGCTTCTACGGACGGACCGGACGGTTGGGAACCATTGCTCTAAAGTGATGATAATTTTTATAATATTATGAACGAATATTTATATAGATCCGGCAGAAACATTATCATATTAGAATGGGTTACCGCTGTTAAACCCACCGGGATCGGTACTAATCTGTTTTGCATGGCAGTGGAATTGAGAACAATTCACTATAAATCGTCATCATCCTAGCGTTAACCCAGAGGTCTTTACTTCGGAGTCCTGTGGTCTAGTTTTTTTAGCTATATTGTAAGAGACTGCCGACTAATCTCACAACCTGTTAGTGAACAACGACTGACCGAGGTGTTCGGCTCGCCGCCGGGACCGGGACCGTTAATTAATGTGCCCTCCGAAGCAAGCAAATACCACTTCCAGATCAAATACCACTAAGCGCTCACCCATCCTAGGTACCCCACCATAATTGTCACTAGGATACCAAGGGGGCCGGGCCTAGCACCCTCCTTGCTAGACCTTCAGCTGACGAGCCACCCAGACCAGTACAATGTCTCGGTGCGAGCCGCTTTGGGCAACTCCGACCATTGTCTGGTCTGTTCCAAGGTGCCTATCATAGCGCCCTCACGACCAGTGCAGGGAAAACGGCGTCTCTGGCACTACTCGTCGGCTGACTGGGATGGACTGCGTGACTATTTTGCGTCCATCCCGTGGGTTGAGCGCTGCTTTGAAGGTACCCATCGGATAGTGCAACTGCTGTCGTCGGTGAGATCAGTCTGGGTATGGAGTACTATATCCCATACACTGATGTCACCGGTGCCCGCGGAGTGCGCCCTTGGTTTGGGTGCGAATGCGCAGAGGCTGTTCAGCATAAACAGTCTGCGTATCGCGCTTGGGTAAGGGCGCGCGCTACGCACGATTCCAACATCGGGTACTTTAAGGCAGCGTACAACAAAGCCACTAGGGTCTGCAAGAGGGCTTTTGTCAGAGCAGATGCTCAGCGCATAGCACGGGTTGGTCAAGAACTAGTAGCGCATCCCACGGGCAGCCGTGGCTACTGGCGACTGGCCAAAGCCGTGCAAGCTAACTTCTGCCAGCCTTCGCTGCCCCCCCTGCGTAACCCTGATGGATCCCTGGCACATGAGCCGCAAGAGAAAGCAAATTTGCTGGTTAATCTCTTTGCGGCCAACTCCCGAATCGACGACTGTGGTATGCAGCCACCGACTCTACCCAATAGTGACCACGCAATGCCTGATATTCGTATCAGGCAACGCGATGTCCGAGCAGTACTGCAGTCACTCGATGTCCGGAAAGCCAGTGGTCCGGATGGTATACCAGCGGTGGTTCTTCAAAAATGTGCAGCGGAGTTGTCTCCAATACTCACGCGGCTGTACCGACTTTCCTACATTTCGGGTACAGTGCCGACGGCGTGGAAAGAGGCGAATGTACAGCCGATTCCCAAGAAGGGAGATCGGTCAGACCCAGCCAACTATCGGCCCATAGCCGTCACCTCAGTGCTGTGCAAGGTCTTCGAGCACCTTATCAACACACAGCTCATGCGCCACCTAGAGGATCACTCCCTAATTAATGACCGACAATATGGTTTTAGGCCGAAACGGTCAACAGGTGATCTTCTGGCGTATGTTACCCATCTTTGGGGTGAGGCTATGGACAAGCATGGTGAGTCACTGGCTATTAGCCTAGACATCGCCAAAGCGTTCGATAGAGTCTGGCACAAATCGCTTCTTTCCAAACTACCAGCCTTCGGTCTGCCTCTTAGACTGTGCAATTGGGTTGCTAGCTTCCTGCAGGGGCGCCGTATTCGCGTTCTCTGTGATGGACGAGCATCGGAGTTCCTGCAGGTAAATGCTGGTGTGCCGCAGGGGTCCGTCTTATCACCCACTCTCTTTCTTCTGCATATCAATGACATGCTGTCCACCGGCAGCATCCACTGCTATGCAGACGATAGCACTGTACACGGGAGCTACCACGGACATTCTGCGGCCAAGCAGTCCGATATAGTGGAAAAGAGGCGACTTCTTGTCACTGGGCTTGACCGGATCCTCAATCACGTTTCCCAATGGGGATCTGAGAACCTGGTCGAGTTCAATGCCAAGAAGACGCAGGCATGCGCGTTTTCAGCAAAGACATCTCCTTTCCTTCCTCCTCCCACTCTTCAGAGCACACCACTGCCATTACAGGATAACCTCAATATACTCGGTATGGACGTGCGCTGCAAACTGAACAACAAGAACTATATCGAGAGCATCATCAAAACAGCTTCGCGTAAACTCGGAGTCCTGAACAGAGTGAGACGTTTTTTCACGCCGGAGCAGCGGTGTCTTCTTTATAAGACACAAATTCGCTTGGGAGTCCTGAGGTCACAGAGTCCCTCGAGCAGATGCGTAGAGATGTTGCGTCCTTGGCAGTATTTTACCGTCTCTACCATGGTGAATGTTCTGATGAGCTCTTCCAACTAATCCCACCCTCCCCTTTCCTACACAGGACAACGCGTGCAGGGCTTAGGTGTCACTCGCATACGGTACAGAATATTCCATCAAGAACCAAGCGGTTCGGTGAGTCTTTTCTCTGCCGTACCATTAAGTCCTGGAATTCCTTGCCGGCGCACGTGTTTCCTTCTTCCTACAGTCCCGGGTCCTTTAAGCGGGGCGTGAAAAAGCATCTGATGAGGCCGTCAAGCTGAGCGCCACCATTGTAGCACTGAACGTGTTTGCAATGGTGACCCTCTTTCATGGGACTTTGCCTTCAGCTTAACATCAGGCGAGGTAAAGTCAAATTGACGTGCCATAGATAAAAAAAAAAAAAAAAAAAAACAATTGGCAATCGCACCTAGGTAGCTTAAACTATTGATCATTCACCGAACCTGAACCGAACCAAACCCTTCTTTTCACAGACAATATAATTCACTAGAAATATTATTACTAAACTGTCTCCGTTAGAGCGATGCAGTAAACTTTATTTCTTTTTGGTACAATGCTTTCAAGAAAACTTCAAAAGTACAATGATATTATTTTAAAGCTTATTTAAACGTGAATTATGCAGTCACCGTATACGCCTTTGTGTCATTTAATAAAGTTAGTTTAAATGGAATGTCGAAAGTAAATAACGGTGTATAAAATTGGATTATTTTCTAGTTTAAAACTGGATTATTTTTTTAGTTTAAAAGTGGATTATTTTCTAGTTTAAAACTGGATTATTTTCTAGTCGAGACTATATTTTGTTTGTTGAACTTTGGTTCAGGGTGGGTAGGTACGGGCCATCAAATACTACGTACGTCATAGCAAAATATGAGTCATACTCAATAATACGTTTGCTATTATGTCCGTTTAAATTGACCCTGACCACATATAGGTCAGCGCAAACAGCTGCATGTAGACTTACAACATTCAATAGGGCCAAACTGCCAACAGGTTTACATTCTAAAACGTATTGTTATTCTCAGTATTTAGCTTAAGCTATATAGGCTTTTAAACTATCATGGTCACTATGATTAGTATAAAAGATAATGAGACATTCACAATGAGTTCTTTTGATTAAATGTCCAATACCGAGTTCATGAATTTTGCCGTGAAACGCCATACGTTTGCAACAGTGTCAGAATATCGGACACTCAAGATCCCCATCAAGATTTTCGGGGAACATCAACTTAACCTGCAAGCCTGCAAGAATAGCTAATAATTAACGGACGAGGTTTTTGGGATTGGTAAAACAAAAAGAGATACTAAAAATAACTGACTTTACGGAATTTCTGATATGTTTGTAGTCGGTGCCTGTTAAGCCATATCTTAATTGATTACATTCTAGTAGTCCAAGCGCCGACCTTTAACAGAGCAGAAAATGGTGGGCAGGTAGTTATTTCAGATTTTTAGTATTTCTTTTTGTTTTCTGGAAATCAGTTTAAAAAAAAGAATCACCGAAATCGGTTAGTGTGACATTTTACACTTTGGCAAAAAAATATTATTACAATAAATTTGTTGTTTTTTTATTTTATTTTAATCTAGAAATAGGTACTTACCTAACGTTAACTTCGCTGGCAAAGAATATGGGAATATCCGTCTGATCACTAGTGTCTGATGTCCTCTCTTTGTTGAAAATAAGAAATAATAATGAAAATACTAGCAATGTTTTAGATTTAGATATCTACCACAATTGCTAGGCAATTGCACGGCATCCACTCTTCCAACACACCATACCCAGCTCCCGCCTTAAAAGCAGAAAAAGCTTTCTGCGGTGTACTGCAGCTGTGGTGGGCGAACCTGATAGCGCTCGGCGCCGGAGGTGGCTCGCGGAAAATGCACCCCCTCTAGACAACATCCAGCCCGCTGAGAGTCTACCGCCCGGGCAAAAACTGAAATGGTCCACCTGGAAGTCCCTAAATAGGTTGAGGTCTCAGGTCGGCTGCTGTAAAGCGAACCTGGTAAAATGGGGTTACTTGAATGCGGGGAGTGTTGGCTGTGACTGTGGTGAACCACTGCAGTCGATGGACCACCTCTTGTCATGCCCGCTTTGCCCTCACACCTGCACGGTCGCCGACCTGAATGAAGCGACAGAAGATGCAGTTGGTGTCGCCAAGTTTTGGGCTGGTCGTATCTAATTTTGATTTGATGTTACTGTTGCCACTGACACGAAGAAGAAGAAGCTAGGCAATAGGAACAGGAATTTATTTTTATTAAACAATCTACCCTTGCTTTAGTATGTTGCATTAAGTACTTATTTTTCAACGAATTACTCTGATTCTATTATCAGTGCAGTAGCTTTTAATAAAATAGCTGTGGTATCCAGGTACTTATAAGAATCTGATAAGGCTTCAGTTTTCAACAATATAATTCATGCAACCACCATACCATGTTCCATACTACTTATAATACTTATATACTTCTAAAGTAGCAGACTACTATAACTGGTATTACAAGTTTATCAAGATCAGGTAGGGAGCAAATGGATAATATGTGTTTCGTCCACTTAAGGTGAGTGAAGATGTATTTTGTCCATCAATGATCTGACCCAAATGACATGAATTTTGGAAGATTATCTATGTCAAAATTCGTATTACCCGTTGGTCATTGTGCGTCAAAAAAAGACCATGAAGGACGGAGGTCATTCTGCGACGTTCAACGACGCCCGAGTCGTAGGCTTAACCTGGTATGATTAACGACCTCACCTTTCCATATTTTGATTCCATACTATGTACGTATAGGTATTATCACACACCCTGTCTTATGAGAAGCGGTTACCGCAGTCTATGAAAGTGAATACACTCGTACTGCCGACCGTGCAAGAATCTTCAGTTGTAGTTGCTTCGAAAATTCACAGTGCAGGGAGATCATACTTCAGAATAAGCGTGTACTGAATTTGCTAACCGGTGGGGTGCTATGGTGCATTTTGAGAGAGGTTTATACGGTCTATATTCTGTATGAGCACCTATAATACGACGAGTAAACGAGTTATACGATAAATTCCTAAAGCTCTCGAGTGCCTTCGCCTTAATCCATACCGATACCACACTGAGCAAGCTGTTTACTGCACCATATCTAAATCGATGATCGGTCCACGCCTGGGGCGTCATTGTTCAGTTAAAACGATTGCATTATGTACGTATAGGTACATGGTCTTATGGCATACATGGTCTTATGGTGATTACAAATTTAGTCCGGTATTAGACTGGAAGATAAAGTTTAGTTAAAATATGTATAAGGTAGCTAAAACAATTTTAGATTCTAATCGTATGTCTACATTTTATCTATTGTATAATATGACATGTACTAAGTATGTACTTCATAGCAAAATGCCACGTACCTGCCTAGGTAAAGTTAAGTACGTACCTCGTTTTATGCGTTTTCCCATAGGATTATTTTAAATTACCCTTGGGTAATATAATCGTACGAACAGCACCTTTCATTACATTTAAGAAAAGTGACAGCTGTAAAATATGGATAGAATTTAGGAAGTACTGTTTTTAAAGATCGAATTTAATTTATCAAGCGGTCAATAAAAAAAATAATAATACAGAGTTATAAAATCTTGGAATCAACTTTCAAACAAAATATAAATAATGGAATTAGCTATTTACGCTCATGAATAACGAACTCATGAATCTGAATCTGTAAGAAAATTTCGGCAACTTCATATGTAAAGACCTATTAAAGTTTACATTGACAGTTAGAAAGTATCAACAGAATCTCATTATTTAGTATATCACACGACCGCGTGGATTTTTGACATTGTTCTCGTAATCTATGGAAACCTTTTCCCGGAATAAA
Organism: Pelosia muscerda; assembly: GCA_963691645.1. NCBI lineage: Eukaryota > Metazoa > Arthropoda > Insecta > Lepidoptera > Erebidae > Pelosia > Pelosia muscerda. The sequence continues at coordinate 11,642,597 of OY829113.1, forward strand.
ACGTAGCCTCTGTGTTATTTAAGGCTATAATCAATACCGATGCCTGTTTCAGCCAAATTCGTTCAGCCATTGGAGCGTAATTGAAAGAGAAACATACACTGTTTGTATGTTCATTATGTTTAAGCATTCGAACACAAACATCTTCATAAACTTTCGAATTTATCACATTAGTGAGATTTTCTAAGTTGCGGAATGTTTTGAACCCAAAATATATTAATACACTCCTTTCATATTGTACAGCATTTCTGTATCGATATTCATAGAAAGTATTTTATGGCCTAATAGTTATCAAGTTGAATAACATGAGCGATGAGAAGCGGGTTACTAGGGTATACGTAGGCGACACTTTACAACAGTTACTTGAGAAGTGTTTAACACACGTGTCGTGAACGTACATCCCAGGAACTGAATTAGAACTGCCAGCACTGAAATAGAAGGTCATTAGTTACTTAGTCGAGAACAAGTTAGTTACTGCTAGTGTTGGCAAAAGCAACTTGTCGGAAATTAGAACACCGCAGGACTGAGTTTAATATGTGCAATAATGTAAGAATTTTGTATTCTTATGTCCACAATGTTTTTGCAATACCTGTAGGTATAAGTAAGTATATGTAAATTGTAAGTATAACTGCCTATGTAACGACTCCTTACATTGTAGGGTAGATAATAGCTCTATATTATTGTGTATATTTTGCTAAATGATTTTTTAATTTGTGCACCACCATTAGCACATTTGTTAATGTACAATAGTCTTCCAACATACGGAACCCTTAGTGCGCTAGTGCGACTCACACTTAACCGGTTTCTTTTATAATTTTAGGAGTATGAAATGTTGATTCCAATTCTGTTATTCGACTGTCTTAAATATGATTTAGGTCAGTATTTCGATTAGCATACCTTTGATACAGAAATAGGTATGCGAAATATGCTGCGTACTGTTCAATAACAATGTTTACTTGTACCGTCAGCACTGTTGTAGGTATGTATTCTATATTAGTACTCAGTACTAATATACTATTGTATGTATTCTGTACTAGTACTTAGTACTAGTACAGAATATTCTGTTTTTCAATCAGGCTGCCTATAACAGTTGTTGGCAGATGAAGCAAAGCTGGCAGCCTGATTGATAAACAGGCAGTTTAGCAATCAGGGAGCTTCATCCATTTCCATTAATAGACACATCTTCATCATAATTAGATAAATTAAATTAAAATTGAATATAAAAATTAGATACATGATCAATCATCAATTTATCAACACACATCATCAATGTATTACAATAATATGTCCTATTGCATGTAATCCAATATTTTGATGTGCATATCAGTAATCTAGTCAATGAGGCCACCTTTATTTTTATTAGACATAAGGTCAGACAGAATCTGTTATCGTACGTATACGCATACGTATCAATAGAAGAAGGAGCCTTGGTGATCTGGAGTATAAAGTTTGATTCATACAGGAACAGAATCAAAGCGTCATCGTGATGCGTTATTTTGCCTATTCCATATTCATTTTTCTTTTCCCATTTCTTTTTAAATTATTAAGATCGACGGAACTCAAGTCAATTTCGCCTGCATAACGATAGTCAGTACATCCTGCCGATTGGCGAACAGCAAGTAATAACAGGTTCTGTCTAGGTTTTTCTTTCGAAGTTGTAATATCAGATTTTTGTATATGTATAGTCTATCAATTGACGGCACTGCTAGTTTTTAAAAAACTGAGGTACAGTCCCGAAGATACGGGTTAATAATGCATGTAATCGCTCACATAAAAGTCATCTAAGCTAAACAAATGAAAGAGAAGGGATAGTAGAAGAGGGTCAACCGCGGACATCGTTTACATGATGATGGAATGATGACGATGAAAACTATTCTATGGCATTAAACAACACTAGTAGTTGCAACTGTTGTAAGTTACCTAACCAGTTAGTGTATTATTAGTGTTTATACTTTGAACGTAGTAGCCAGGCGCACGAAGCTTCCTGCTACGCCCACGTTCGTTGCCGATGGAATACATTGTTAATTATTTATGTTAATATCATTGATAACTGTTACTTGTCAAGTGGCAGCTACCGATTGTTATGCTTTGAATTATGTCATGTGACTGTTTAGTTTGAATTACGAAACATCGTTGAATTTCTATTCTCCAAATATTGTGTAAGATGAATTATGGCCTCTGTGGTGTGGCGGTAGTGAACGCGACTACTACGTAGGCGACGCGGGTACGACCCCCGCTCAGTGCAAATTTCCAGAATTCCCTTCTTATGAGACTTATCTGGAAGCTAATACCGTTTGACCTCCCAACCCTGAGAGCAGCAGTGCAGAAGGTGTACCAAACAGACTTCAAGATAATGTTAATTTGGGCACCGAGGACCTTGATGAGGCCCTAAACTAAACTACTAATAGATAATCAAATAATTCTTTATTGTATATCAACAAACAAAATTAACAAAATATAGATAAGTACCTATACTTAGGCACAATGAGTTGTGTGTACAATGAGCGGCTTTATCTGTATCGGTGATTTCTTCCAGGCGAGGTAAGTGGACATAATTGGTCAATAGATGATGCGTGACGGTCATATACCTACGTATATGACAAACAAAAAGCCACAACTCTATTTTAATATTCATGACAATCGATTTGGATACTTAGCCTGTGGAATAACATGATTGCGTGTCATCGTGAATGGATATCCCTTTTAATATTTGATATCTGCATCATTGTTCAAACTATGTCAATCGTTCAATTTCCTTCATTAAGTATAACTCATCATTCTCTGAGCCTTTGCCCAACTCGTTTGGGTTCGGCTTTCTAATATAACTAAGATGTGGCTGAACTTTGATAATGAAGTTCTACAGTTAGACTATTCAGATATTTTTAGGGCTCCAATTACAAAACAGAAAACAACCAGACCAATGCAAATAATCATATTCACGCATATAAATAGTTGTACTCAGCGGGAATAGTATCGAATTCGCGCCTCCTACCTAGCAAGTACCTACTATATCAAAAGCTAGGCGCTATTTTAATGTTATGTTAATGTGTAATTGCAATGTTATGACTAAAAATGCTAATTTAAAATTATGATTACAAAGGTTCAGAAATATTAAAAAATAAAAGAACATTTTTAAGGCAACACAGTAAAGTGCGCATACAATTTTGAAACAATTCTGAGTAATACACAATTGTTTCCTAACTAGAAGTGGTCGACGTATGCCTGGAATTTTTCATGGCAGAATGTGAGCCACGTACAATACCTAATTGTTTAAATATATATCATTACCATTATAGCTCTTGGGTTCAGTTTACGTATAAATGTACAAACGTAAAATTTGGAGTTGAAGTCGAACCTGAAACGCTGTAGTTTTGAAATCGTTCATATCAAACTACAAACCGCAAGCATCCTCGACAGTTGTTACTCACCCTGACTTTCATGTCGTCGGCATTTAGCATGTTTTTATAACTTTGAAAGAAACGAAAGATAGTATTATCTGAGAGAGTTGGTGAATGAATTTTACATCCTCTAAATTATGACCGGATTTTGAAATGAAAGATTTATTACAAAATCCGGTCATAGTTTAGAAGATGTAAAATTCATTCACACATTTTGACATCTTGGTTTGATCTTCATCGTTTCTACCATTCTCATCTCATTCGGAGATCGAGTACTAGAGTACCAGCCGGCGGGTACTGGAGACTGAGAAATGCAACCTTTTCAAAGTTTAGAGTTTTCAACCTTCTACAAAGTTTTTCTAGCGCTTATCTAATCAAGATCCATATATATTAAATACTACAACTATTAACTGAACAGAACCTCATAGCAAACTATAAAGAAAAAAAAATGAACAAATTATATTTTTAAGTGTAACTTTTGCTATAATTTGACTGGAATTTTTTTTCACTAATCACCAATTATCACCAGTGTCACACCAGCGGTAATTGAAGTGCATACAGAATATAATCGAGGTCTAGCAATTCGTAAATTCGTTTATCCACTAGGGAACATTGGTATTCGGTTTCATAACCAGTCATAGTCTATGAGTGACGTCGCTGTACGGCGATAAAGCTCACTCATATTTATGTCCCAGTGTCAGGGGGTTTATGTGTAGTTGTTCGTGCTCATATGTAATATCGATAGTATAGATAGTAGTGTAGAGCTTCCTAAAGGTAGTGCTTACTGTAATCCATTTGTTCTTTTCCAGTCAATATTTTAGCACTTGTACGCATTGATGTTTGAAAGTATAGAGGGACATCATGGAATCGAATCACTGTAAGTACATTTGTATTTGTAAGAGATAGAACTTAGCTACACTTATCCAGTTTTATTCTTTTTCTTCCCCCTTAAACACAGAGGGTAATAAAGAAAGGCGAAAAAGATGTTCACTAACTAATATAATCAACAATCTTCAGTCAATTAACCTATCATAGTCTACTGTTGGTTATAGACTCCTACCAATATTAGGAGTCTTTGACTTATCATTTCCAAGGCCGGCCAAAAGGGTTGGTACAGGATTTTATTTCGAGTTTTCCTTCTCTCGCAGAGATATCATCAGTTTGTCGCCTTTGGACGAGATGTAGTTGTTATATTCTTTCTCTGTTACGTCAATAAACACAATAACGTCTATCAGTATTTTAAGAAACCAATCAACATTTCAATAGGTACCTAAATTGCTAATATTAGCCTAACAAAATTACTATAATAATGAAACGGTCATCTTATATATGGGTACCTAAGGACCGTCGTAAATAATGACTAGGCCGCACCTGTCCTGATTTAAGGTCGTGTCCTCGACTACAGAGTTGGTGAAGCGGGCCGGTAGCGGAAGTTACTCTGTCATTGTTCCCATCCTCCTTACACTTTGTTCAAGGACCCAACCTGAAGCTTTACTGTACTGAAGATTTAGATATCATGTAAGTGAAATATAAAGCAATACGAGCAAATTTTGGTAAAACTTTACTCATCAAAACGGTCCAAAACATAACTCAAAAAAATTCTAGGACATGCGTCGTATTACGAACCATTTTATGGGCAATAGGTAATACTGGACATATTTCATCTCTCTTCAATATACCTAGCAGGTAGATGAAATATGTCCAGTATGTCCAAGAGAGAGAAACTGAGAAAGGCAGGTATATAGGTTAGATAAAGGAACTTAAGAAATGATCTTCGCGCAATGTTTTTGTTGATTAATTATCTCGTTAAAATAAACTCTAAGGTTAGAAGGCACGTAGCATCGCTTCTAGCTTCTAACCTTATATAAACCCGAGAATATTTTACCCGTTTACTTACAATAAGTACATACATGCGAGTAGTTTTACACTATTATCTACTCTGTGGGTCACTGAAATCTCACTTGTGTTTTTAACTCTACCCTAATCTATGCTACGTACTCTAGAAGAATTGATATGACCCAGTGACCATTATATAATAATATTTAAATCTTTCAAGCAACGCAACATGCTGTTATTTTTGTAGTATAAGGGTAAACAATAAACATTTTTTTTAATTGCAACTTTGCATCCAGTAGGTATAGGCAAAGACCAAATTCCAAGAGCCAGGATTAAAGAAGAGATCTATTTAATATTGGAATATGAATAATCTTTTAACTATTGGCAAACAAGCATACCATTAGAACACCCATTCGGCACAGCTGGCTCTTTGAATCGACGAAGAATAAATTATTTCAATCTCAAAGTCTGTAATAAGCGCTCAAGTAAAAAAGTTGAACAGACTGAAAATTGAACTTTCTGGGCTAGTAGTAAGGCAACCGGTAACGTTATGAAATTCTGAAAAGTACAGAATATTAAATTCAGCAAAGCAACCTTCTTCGGAAAACTTCGATTTCACTTTTCAGTGAATGAGTATAAAAGTAATTCTTTTGTGAATACTCTACAAAAGGATTTATTCTCCTAGGTGTGAAACAGGTACAAGAAAAACAAGAGTTATAAAATATTAGGCATAATCAAAGCAGCGTCGTATAGGTACGACGCGGTTTTGGGTTTGCGATCTCGTCGATACAGACGATTTTACTTTGATTAGATTTAGGCGAGTCCCCTCAGATATGTGGCTATTTGTTGGTCCTCGATTTGTAGAATGGATTAGAATAGAATGTTGATGTATATTGAAAAAAAAAACGGACTGTTGACTTAGATTTTTAACATAAACATGATTTGAGTGATGTAATATTAGTTATTTTTGCTGAAAACAGTAAATTCCATTCCTAAACTTCTATATTTTGAGTTGAGAAGCTTGTAGTAGGTAGTTATAACATTGGTAGATGTGAAGAAACATCGAGGTTTATCATTATTATGCACGAGTTAGACATACCTAACTGAGCTTTTGGCTCTGGTGAGGTGAATTGTTTCTACACGTTCAATAATCGTTTCTGCACGTAGAAAAAAAGTCTTTTTCAACCACTTGGTTCTAATTCAATCTGTAAATATACTTTGTTCTACCTTCATTATTTCTTAATACTATTAATTCATGTTATTTCAAAAGTAATCATTACAAACTTTTCACTAAAATATATTGCACTAATATGTTCGAGTCTGTGTGCTCAATACATTTAAGTCTGCCTTTATTACAGTCCTGTGCGACTCGGTGCAAGAATACCTACTGTACATGCCGCTTAAATGAAAAAGTACGACTTCCTTCACGCTGCTCGCCTAGTGAGACATAGTTTAACGTACATCTAGACCAGGCATTGCATACAATTTAATGATAAAAGTCCCAGCTAATTTGGCACGGAGCGAGTTTGAAGCGGAGTCGAGGACTATCGTTCGGTGAAAGTAGTGCAATTTGCCTGCAGCCCGCACCCGGTCCTTCACAGGCATCAAGAGTACACCAATTAGACGAGACAGATTCGGATTTATTATTCAGTGTGGGTGCTATTCAATTGGATAATAGACCGAGTTTATTTCAGTCGTTCGCTCACCTAGTCATAAATACGCAGGAATGGTTATCGATTTATATGTACATGCGGCTTTATACGATACGTTGAGTAAACATTTGCAATACATATCAACGCAACCACGACGTATACTATGCTAGTGTTCTAGGAACTTTAACAGTAGACGTTGCAAGGATCGCAAACGACTTGTGTGAGCGTAATTGACTCGTGCAGTGTGACTTTTTTAAACGTTATACGCGTTATGTCATTGTGTATTGAATGTATACTGTGTGTCTCTGTCTTCCAACCCTAGATGTCAATTAAAAGAGCTTTTCAGGCTTCAACTTCTTTTATAAGTCTACAAGTTTCATACGCTGAACAAAACCTTGTATGAAATGTAAGAAGCCTAAGTTACGCCCTATAACTGGTGCATCAAGTCCGAGAAAAAAAGGATTTAGCTACTTCGGTATTCACTAAAGCAGTATATTGCCACTGACAGATTGTCAAATGTAACATCATATCGGGGGAAATATGACTTGTTACTTTATATTACGAGGATTTCAAAAATTGAAGAACACAAAACGTTCATCTTTAAGTAGGTACTCTTTGAGTGATAAGTTGTTCAAACCAAAGTAAACTATGAAGTTAACTTTGGTTTGAACAATGTATCTGCCATGCGGCTGAGGAGATCGGTTTAAATTTCTTTGAGCACCCGTAGAACGTTAGGCATAAGTCATTTCTCAAAAATAGTGTACAGTGTAACGCAGAAGTAACGTAAGGAGGGTCAAAAGTTACGCAAAATTTTACAAAAGTAATATTTGGGAACGCTACTGGCTCCGAAGTATCTTGATAACTAACACAAATAATCAGAAAACAAACGCGCATACTTACTAAACTTTGAAAATATTATAGTGTTATTAGTATCCTACATACTCATATATCTATTTTAGCAAAAAGTTATTGTTTAAATATTACGAATCGACAAAATTATAATGTATACATATACTCCTTACATGCCAGAGAAACATGAACCGACAATCGCGGAGATGTATCAGCCTTGTATTATTTAGTGAGTACAGTTATAGTTCATAAATAACGATGTGCAAAACGCCGTCATGGGCCAATCGCTATAATCTTTGTCCATATTTTATCTACCGTTGTCAGCGTTTAACCAGTTATCCAATCGTGATTATATATTATTGAAAATCGACGAATCATCCAGTCTATCTTTTGTAAACATGCAAAATAACTGTTACGCGCTATTTAAACTTTAAGCATTGTGACTATGAACGGGGAATGGAACGGTGTTTTGACAAATAGTAAACCGGACTCTAATTATAATCTGTGTACGATCTCAGCAACGTGTAATTAGACCGACTGACTAAGCAGAATCTATGGGAGCGTTGCCCGTCTGACCCCGGTCGAGATTTAAGATCCTATTGTGGAGACTTCTTTATTGCACACCACGTTTTAAAGTAATGGCTGGCATTCGTTTTCATGTTATCGAAACATGCATTCGACTCCATAGCTTTGTGAATTTATCAGTCAGAAAATTGAATGTCAAGACTTCGACAGTAAATTATATTACTCAATACCTCGGAGTGTTAAAGTTATTCGCTCGAATGAATCATTGGTACCAAAATAAAATCTCGTTTCACATATGAGAACAGAGAAATGTATGATGAAAATTTCGGTCCCTCGTCACGTTATGACATAAAGTGCTCGTACGAGGGGTCGTGTTTTGTATATACATTTTTTGTTCTATTCTATCACAAGTCACCGTTACCAATTAGTAATCTGTTGCTAGATCAAATTGCGTCTCTCGTTGGAGGTCGATGGTATTGAATTGCATCACACTAGTTCCATGGCTAAAAACTTGCGAGTCACCATATGAGAACAGTATTCTGGTATTCAACATACCGATGTACGTGCTGGAAACTCGCGATGAGGCAAGATTGGCCGATATCAGGCACCTGTACAACTAATACCTTCTTCGTTTTTTTTCTAAATTCAAATTCTGTACCGTATATTCACTCATTTGCTTGTAGTGCATAACATACGAGTAGATACACATATATTTTTCTCAGAAGTTTTTCCAGCTTCTTCTAGTGTTACATAAGAAGTCATCAGTTTTACAATATCTCATTACTACGTAAATTTCTATGACTTATTATTTGAGATCAATTAATTTTATAAGTTTATCTAAAATAATAGTAAAATTAAAAGTAACTATAATTATTATTATTATGTTGAAGTACGTACCTAATTAAAATTTATATCGTTTTAGATACATTTTGTTGTACCTACCTACGTTGAAGGCAGTAATATTATCTTGTATGTTAGACAATATTGTAAGAAATAAATGAATTTATTATATTTATTATTAGTTACCAGTTAAATGTTATCAAAATTTTAAAATAAATGTTGATGCGACAAATCACTCACCTTTACTCTGTTTCCGAATTTTGTATGTCTTACCCTAAAAAGCGGGATGTATGCTGCTACTTCAATTATATTAGCATAGCGAGTGATATTTATTAGTTATACCTAGTTTAGTTAGCAACAACTCCTTGATCATTAGTTACAAGCCGCAGGATTTCTATAAAAAATCTTGTTATGATAAGTTACAAAATTGTAACTAAATTCATCAAGGTTTACTAAGTGGTTATTTTTGGGACCACAATTTCCGTAACTTAAACCAACCTTATCTGCCTATTTACTCCTGTCTGCATGGAGTAAGAGGAGTCCAAGCAATCATCATCATTCTCTGAGCTTTTTCCCAACTCAGTTGGGGTCGGCTTTCCAGTCTAACTGTGTTGCGGCTGAACTTCGATATTTTCCGTGAAGCGACTGCAATCTGACCTCCACAACCAATGGTCCAATGACAATTTACTGACCTAAATTTATCAACCGACGAGTTTATTTGTTTGCACTAGATAAACTCGCAGACGTAAACAATTCGGCCATTATTAAAATAGAGACACTTCATTTCCTCTATTAATTAAAAATCATGATGCATTTACCCATAAATCACTAAAGGGGCAATTATGAAATTACATTAATATAATAATTGCGTTTGAGCGACCGTAACGTTGTGGTGTTGTGATAGTGATTTTTGATTTTATAGCATTCTGAGGTTGGTTCGTGAAACTATTATTTTTCAGTATTTAGTATTACATCAGTATTCAGTTGATTAATTAATAGACATCTACTTTTATGTTTAGATCTCTTTTGCTAACCTTTACAATACTACTTCTTCTTCTGTCGAATCGAAGGCATTTTGAGTTGCCATCTTGGTGTAGTAATTTGTTTCATGGCAGCGCGGCTACTCACGGAGAGAGCCCGAGCATAGGTTTCGCTCTTCAGGAAGGCTTACTACGTCCCCCCACAATACTACTAATACCTAATTATATAACTTATCACATATGTGTGTATTCATTTTCTTATGTCTGTACATCAGGGTCCATACCCAATAATTGAATGGCTGTCATGGTATCAACTGCATAAATACCTTTTTTTGTCATAAATAAGGTTCATAGTAGGTCATCTATATAATTAACGATACTACCAATTGACCCTTTCAGAACATTAGTGTTACTGAGTCTACGATTGTAACATCGATGACAAAATTAGCAAAAAGCTAAGCTTTGTGAGGGGTCACGTAGTTTTTCTAATGAGTAATGATGTTATATAACACATCCAGATATGAAGAGAAATGACTATGTCAAAGCACAGATCTATAACCTTGATAGGTTTTCAGTAAAGTGTAGGTATAGTTTATCTAAGCCCAAATGACGTCCCCACCAACTCTTTCACGCACAAGTAAATTACTTTGACGAAGAATTCATGAAACAATTAATGTGGTTACCTTATTTACACAGATGATGTGAATGTACCACAAAATACATATTAAGATTGTGGGATACTGTTAGAACTCGCTTCGCTTACTCTGGTTATATCTCTAGGTAAACAAAAGTTAATTACTATTTATCACTGAACATGTGGATTTAATATTATCTTTTTATATTAGCTAACTTAATTATTTTAGCCGCGGCGTAATCGGGACCTAAGCGCCATCTGTGCAACTTAAATTCTATATTACTAATCATAACTATTTAACCGGTTCTATTTAACCGATTGCAATCAAACAAACGTAAGATGTTAAGTTCAACCCAAACCCTTCAAACAAAAAAAAACCACATCGAAATCCGTTCAGTATTTTTTGCGTCCATCGCGGACAAATATAAAGTTATTACAATTATGTAATAGCACAGATAGATAGATAGATAGAAGATACACACAAATTTTGGGAAAAAAATGTATACTGGTTTACATGATTTTAAAACTACCCACATATAAGTAGGTATGGCTGTCTGCCGCAATGTTTACAAGGGAATAGGCTTGTATGTCATCGTAAACCTTTGAGGATGCCGTAAGGCGAAACCGGTCAGGTCTATTGAAAAATAAAAATACTGTGGAAAAGTACAAGTGAGTTCTCAATATGTGTAACAACAAATTCCACCAAGTGCCATCAATCAACAGTATAAATAGATACTCACTTTTTTATCACTTCAGGAACTATGATCAATAATGTTCCTGCTGTGATTAAGTGACTAAGATATCCCGTTTTGATAATCAAATTTTGTACTTTTGTGTAGGTACAACATAATAAGTAAATAGTATAGATATATTCGAAGCCACCATCCACCTATTCGTGATCAGATTTCATTCGTTCGAGCGACAAAGTTAACCCGAAACGTAACGTAATTTCTTTAACTCAATATTATTATCTTGGCCACAATCCGCAAGTAACTCGACTACATAATAAACGAAATGAGGGTGACCTTCTCGCCTTCAGTGGTCTGACCTATCGGACTTATTAAAGGGATGTCTCGTTCCCTCTCACTGATAACATCTTATCTTATATCTCAGGATCACTGCAGCCCTGCCCCTTCTGATCAAAGGCACGGCCGTCTGTAATTTCTATCTTATATCACTTATTTTTAAGGGCCTCGTAAAGAGTTTCATGTTCGAAATTAAAATCTAATTTTGAGAATTTAATGCCAAGGAGTCAACAATAAATTGCAGGTGTTTGCTTCACAATGTTTTTAAATGACTTTCACGTTAGAGTATATTAAATCGGTTCATGAAGGTGAAACATAAAAAATTAGGAACGAAGGAACATAGAACCATCTCAGCCTAAAATATACTTTGTTCATAATTTTATTTCTTATTCTTCTAGTCTGAGAGATCCACCTCCTTTCTGAAGTCATAAGTCATTCTGCTGATATAAATTTTAAGATATCCATAGTATCAACCATAACTTACTTAACATGTAACAGCATGAGAAACAGCATCAATATTATATTTGTCCTGTAAATTGTAGAGTTACTAATAAGTACGTTCATTTCACACTTGTGTGATATTACTTCAAAGATTTTAACGACGCCTAGGTTATGTTTTGTTTAAAACGCATATCTACTGTTTGCCTAGCCTAGTGGGTTTAATTAAGATCTTTGTCGGAAGAACTCTTTTCACACATACAAGAGGAGAACGTTACGTTATTATAAGGCACTTGAATGCTGCAATGTATGTAGGTAGAAAGGTTGCATATGCTTTTATAAATGAAGTTGCTCTCTCCGGCACTTAACCGTGTTACCTTTTAGCACTTTAAGATGCATTATGCATACAGAATACACATAGGTATTCATATTTAAGTATACTGCTGAAATGTATGAGTATTCACACAGTAAATCTATTTTTATTTCGAGGTTTTGACTGCGATTACCAGCTGATGCCAAATTTATTCTGAAATACTTAGCTAAATGACTATATAGCGTAATGATAGGTCATTAATTCGTAAGATTGATATGAATCAAAATATTGATTCAATTCAAGATCTATTAGGAGATGATATGTACGTGTAAAGTGAGAGAGGAAATGATAAGCTTGAAGTGAAGGAACTACTCTTTGTATTGAGATAAGTCATATTCATAGCAATAGTAGAATGTAAGCGATCGATCGACTATCATAATAACGTTATTATATTAGAGCCTATTTCTGTTCTATGCTGGAATATTCTAAAATAAATGATCAAAATAAAAAAAAAATTATTTTATTTTATAATTGAATAGTTGGTTAGAGCATACAAAATTCATGTTCTGTGTTTAGTCATAGACACCTCTGACGAAGTAGATACACCCATGATTTTGGTCAACAGAATTTATTTGGTGAAAGTAGAAACTATGACTATTTTGATAACATATTCATAAATTAAAACTAAAATCTTTACATTCTTGAGGCTGATTTGAATTAATCTAGGAAAACTGATTCATTCATTCATGCAACTCTTTAATATTATACAAACGAAACGAAGAGCTGTAATAGTACAACTTGGATAAGCTATTGGCTAATATAATTAAGACTTCGAAGAAGCCGCTAATGCATGTAAGTACAATTAGAATTTTCTTAGGTTGGGCACTCTCTAACCCCTTTTAGTAAATGCCACACAACGTAAAACTGTGTTCGTAATTTGCGTTCACAAAAATTTATTCTCCTTCGGGCAGAGAAAGTAATTTAAGCGGCTACAATATTTTACAGAATGAATATCAAAGATTCAAACTAGTAAAGGGCTACCGTATACGTCATATAACTATGTCATTATGAAAAGCATTATCGCATCGAATCGCAAAATATGTTGCTAAGCTCAAAACTAGAAAAAAATTTATTTAGTTCTTGAACTTTAAGGATGCTTTATGGAGCAGCGGGAACGGGATCAAAAATCCCCGAGGGTCGAGCCGCAGGTCTGCTGATGAAAAATTCGACTGCAAGGAAGTCAACGCATAAGCAATGGTTTCATAACATTGGTTGTTCTTTAGACCAAAAAAATAGTTAACGAATTGTGTGTGTATTAAAACTAAGGTGGGAATATAACCATTAATTAAATTTTACACAAAGAAAATATTCGGTTTGACACCTTCAGGGATTTCAGATAATAAATAATTTTATTTCTACACTAATATGTTAAAGAGGAAAGATTTGTTTTTTGTTTGTTTGTTTATAACGAATAGGCTCCAAAACTACTGGACTGATTTAAATGATTCTTTCACCTTATAAAAAGCTACACTATCTAGGAGTAACATAGGCTCTTGGATGGTAGCGTGATGATACATATATAATAACGCTACCATCCAAGATAGCGGAGCAATAATCATAAATTTCAATAGATCCGGTAGACTTCTATACATTGGCGCTAAAATTTCTAACTATTTCTGTTGGCTTGACAGCAAGGAAAAGTAGTATAGAGAGGCAAGGAGAGAATCCACGCGGGCGGAGCCGCGGGCAACAGCTATGTTATATACATTCATATCTAAAATATTACAAGGACTCTCTTCGGCTTGGCATGACAGAATAACGATGCGATGTAATGTTTTGCTCTTCTTTTTAAAGGTACACAGTCAGCCAGCATACTTAGATATTATAATAAATTTTCGGAGATTTTGCATATTAGCTTTTTGTAGACTGCCTGCTGTAAGAAAGTTTCTGTTAAATGAAAGAAAAACATTCATAACTATTTATATTTAGGAGCAGGTTTTGTTCTTGGTAAACAGCTAAAGCCGCAATGGCTTCAATTTTATTGTGCTAAGATTTTTATACACACAAATCGGAGTAAATACATATTTATTAGTATTTAGAAATACCGTCTGATACTCTCCAAGAGGTTGATTGGCAGTGCTTGTGCAGCTAAGCACGTAATTAATTTCCTTGCGATTTACACTGCATAGCAAGGGATCGGGTGAATTTTTTTTTTCTGCTACATTTACGTTGGACATGAGACTGAAAATCATAGTTGGCGAAATGAGGGTGTTTCATTCCACCTCTGTCTACCCCTTCGGGGATTACGGGCGTAAGCATATGTATGTGTGTATGTATTTTAGAAATAGCTGTAGCCCGCGGCTCCATTCGCATGAAATTTTCATCCCGTTCCCACAACTCTGTTTCTGCCAGATCCGTAAAGCCAAACATCTTCACAAACTTTCTCATTTATAATAGTAGTAGGAAAGGAAGGCATAGGACACTTACTTATTTCTGTATACCATAATGCCCACCAGTACATTAATACGTAATTATTTCGAAACAAAGGGGTTAGCTTTGATCAGTTTCTGATACCGGCCTTATGTTTCTCGCCCTATAGTGTGTTAGAAGAATCAATAAAACAAGGGACTCGCCAAAATGAAAGCACGTATACTATTTCCTCTCTTTCCAGGTGGTAGTAATAGATAAGGACAAAAGATAAACTACAGTGGCAAAATTCATTTTATTATCATTAAGTTAAAACAGGGTCTGGCGCCGTTGATCGCGTGACGCTCAGTACGGAACACGTACCTTTCCCTAGAGGACTTCTTCCTATATTTTTTGACATAACTAAAACCACTCTTATTTACGACAAGATAAAGTTGAAAATCGTATCAAAAGCATGATTTTACTTTTATCTAGTATCGGTGTCATTATTAAGGTAATGAGTCATTGCATTAAGTGGATCTATAAAATGAATCATGAGACTAGGTTAGGATTTTTGTTGGGGAAAGGCAACTGTAGTAAGTATGTTGACGCAGCACCGGCTGGATTTGCGTGGGTGAAACTGAGTGCAACGACCCCGGAACGATATCATTGTGTGATATTGTGTTGCGTTTGGAATGCCAGTAAAATGAAGTAATGCCCGCGACAAGTATAGCTGAGAAATTAAAAAAGTATCACGAGCTTTGTATTGAAATACCTACTTAGATCAGTCTATGAGTAGGTACTTACCTATGAATATTTAGGTAATCCAGAGAAAAGTATTGACCTTGATTCATTATTTTTTTTACGGAAACTACTGCACAAGAAAACAACATAATATAAAATAGGTAGGTATTAGATGATACTGCCGGGATGCGAGAGATATGTATTGTGTAATGTCTCCTATAGCAATCAAGGACCCATAGACGGCGGGCGTTTTAGTCAGTTCGACTCCGACATAACCTCCACACCGATTTTGGCAGAGGTGGTAGTTATATGCAGGGATTTCGCGCACAATGAAAAAAGGTAAGTATTAGATAATAAAATTAAGCTTAAATCTTGGCTTGTTTAGATAATAAAATTTATGAAGATAGGAATTTTTCATCGTTGTGTTCAGATGTTAATTAGTACATTATCAAATGCAAGAATATGAAAGTAAATAGTTATATCAGAATTCATAGTAAGGGATGCGAGTATGCTAAATTTGTAATGGTTTATACTGGCTGGAGGTACCTACTCATTAAGGTATCTTCTTCTGTGCATTCGAATACCTTCAAAAATCCATTCTAGAGTTCCTCTACCATGAGTATTTTAAAATTTAGAAGCACCGCTGTGGCGTGTAATCAGTAGGGAGACAATGAATTACTCCAATTACAAGTAGGTACGTAAAAACTAGAGCGCAGACGCGGAGCTTATGTAGATAATGTTACACTGGAAATGTTATACATCATCAAAAACATTATACGGGACTTAATATCAGCCTAAAACCCAAAGTAAGCATGCGTAATATTGTTAACTTAGAATATGGGTTCTATAAGGTGGATATATATACCTATACTTAGATGCACTATTTTTGTTAATATGGTCGTAACTTCATATATATAAACAGACATCAAAGTCAATGCAAATACATATATTTAAACATAGAAATGTTGGTACTGAGAGGAAATCGAACTTGCGCCCTCTGACGTAGCAGTCACTTGCTTTACCCCAAGCTACAAAAGTCGTCTTTAAGTAATGGTGATTGTGAAATGCTAGGAAACGTTAGAAAATCTATGACACTGCTATGGAGTGACTGTCTTCTGACCTCCCATTCTCCAAAGTCGCCAAAGTCACATCCGCTAATCAGCAGGCAGCAGAAATAGTATACATAATTCTAACTTTCGAAGAATATTTTTTATTCTGACAACTCATACAGCCAATGTTTTCTCCTTACTTCTTTGATTAAAATTAGCAATGCAATTCATGAAGTCCGCTCAACTAAGTAACTTAACTATGAAATCAAGCTTGTCAAGTTCAATTCATACTTCCCTTGTGGAAGTGGGTCTGGGCTACGTGTCGTGTTTCCACGACTTGTATTATTGTTAGGTAACTTTCTCTCAAGGTTCACAGTAGCACTAGCATGAGCTCGTGAATTCGTAATGTAAAGGTTTCGAGACAACGGAGCATTGTGATTGGCAGTCTGCCTCTTTTGAACCATTGTGCGTGTGTAGCCCGCCAATCACAAATGCTCCGTTTTGTCGATACCTTTACATTACGAATTCGATAGTATATCGTGCTAAGGCTACAGGTGTCATTATGCTGAAATTAATAATAATAACTATATAATATTACCTGTGATAATACTCAGATATGTAAAGTATTGAAGCTGTAAAAAATAAACCTAACTTCTAATTTTGAACACAAATTATTTTTATATTATTAATTATTTTTGAATTAATTTTATATTTTGCATTTAGGTAATTATAAGAAATATGAAAATATTGAAAAACCCGCATACACACAAATGTATGTCGCATTTTCAAAGGAACATACCGCGTTTTCTCCGCCGAGAAATGCACTTCACCGATCGAAAATATGCGTCTGCGTAGGAGTTTACGGCTATTTGTAATTGCTTACGTAATAAAGCCATTATACTAAACGTAGGAGAAACGTTGGGTTTACGTACAAAAAATTTTAATTAAGTGGTTAGGACTGGACTCTAACTTGTATATTTTAATGTATACATTATAATGTATACATAAATACGGTACTCACGCAATTTCACGTTGACGCTCAAAATGAGCGCTTTTACTGCGTAAAAGTCACATTTTGTTGTGAACATCAGGAAAGGTGATTTGAATTTCGAACACGATAAAGCGCTCCATCCTGATTAAAAGGCGATCAAGTGCGAATCAAGCTCGTGCTCTGAGGATTCTATACAAAACTGGATTGAGGAACGGACTAGCCACATAAACGGCAATATCTTTCGATAGTGTTGAATAAAAAGTTTGATATGGTATGGATGGTACGGAAGATACTCAGATCTGTAAATTATTGAAGCTGTGAAAACAAAAAACAAACTTCTAATTTTGAACAAAACATATTTTTATATGCATTTAGATGTAAGAAATATGGAAATATATCAAACATGATGCATTTTCAAAGAAATGAGTGGAGTTATAATTTTGGAATCATGGGTTTAGATGAAATTTTAGCATTTTGTACCCAGTACCTGTTCATTTATTTAGAGAATTAGGTAAGTATGTTTACAAAAAGTTTTTTTAATTGAAACATGTAAGTAATTCATGTTAACTAATTAAAGAACCTGAATTATAATATAGTTCAGCTTTGCCTGCCTCATACCTTCATGAAATGCTATTTGTGAAATAGCGATTCGAAGTTCTTAGCTACATTTGCTATTTGTAGGAACGAATAGGGCCATATACTAATATTTACACTAAATAGGTACGTTAAATAAGTAGGTACCGATATACAGACAAACCGTACGATTGAAAATAAAATAAATTTGTGTAATTGCAAAGATTACAGCCAAGTTTTATGATAATTCATCTAATGATAAGATACAACGTCAGGTTGTGAAAGCGTCTCTAATGAGGAACCTTGGCTTACGCTTCAAAATGGAAATAAGATTTAAATATTTGGAACGTGCTTTTGTGAATTAAACGAGTAGTGTAAATGTTATTTGCGGCTATTCATTGGATGAATTTATAATTTAGAAAACAGAGAAGAAAGAGTTGTTAATAAATCCACTGAAAATAGCAAAGCCCTTATTTTAGGAGGCTGTAATAACTTGTTTAGGATTCAGACCGAATAGTTACTACCTACACTATACTTAACCTACACCACTATTCGATTTAGCAAACATGTTTTTAAATATAACATAAAACCAACCCGCTGAGTTTCTTGTCGGAGTTTTTTCAGGATGGGGCCGCGTGATGAAACAATACATGGGACAGTTTTTATTTATTTCTTTATATGACGTTTTGTGAATTTATTTATACATAATCAAACTAATTTAATTTCACTACAAGTTAAATAATTATATTCTATTATACATACTCAGACAGTAAACGAACTACTAAATATAACACAATTTAATAAGCTTGTAATTCTAAATTAGACACACAAATTAGAAACTTTTAAAACGATTGTATACCTATCTGGCGAAAGAGAACTGGTCTTCACGACACAGGGAATCCTAGTGTGAAGATCAGTGTCCCATATTTATTATGAAGCATGTGTACTGAATTTAGTTTAATAAAGTTTAAACTGTTTAAAAACCTGTTAGTTTTAAAGGTCCTATTCAACTGAACTTCATTTTATGTGTCAGCTCTCATATCACTACAGGTATCTAGGTACATTACATTCTATATTCACTAATATACAATTCCTTCCCTATCATGTACAGAAACTTTAATTTATTTCATGAAACGGTTGGGTGGGGGTCATCCCTGAGCATTTGGAATAGGTACATCTGTACGAGTGTATGTTTGTTTAATATCTGAGAGCACATTCTGTCGTATAATTAATTAGGATTATACTGAGCTGTGCCTCGGTCAGATAAACTTTGTGGGTTGCTTTCAGGGTTGACAAATCGGGGTAAGGGTATTCGGAGTTTTAATACTTGGATTAGCTTTGTGGGAATATGAAGTAGATTAGTACGGATATAAAAGAGTCAATTTATGCCCTTGATAAATTAATGTTTTGGAGGTGTATTAACTACTTAACAAGTAACTACTCTAAAAGGAATTTAACTGGAAACTCCGTTAAGAAATGAATATGTATTTCGGTGATTTTTGATGGTCGAATACGAAAAGTAGTGTCGTGTCCGATTTTGATGGAATATAAAAGTACTTTATTGGAATAACATATTTTTACGAATTATATCGCGATTTATTTGATGTTATTTTTGTATTAACACTAACTAAAGTTGCAACGTGCAGAGGGTATTCTGGATAATTGGATTTAAAAGAACATCATGGAACGAACAGTTTCATTATTTTGTATATTAATAAATCTTTAATCCAAGCCGGTGGACAAGCCGGATTTATGTTTGCTTTTGATATACGCTGTTTTTTCCATACACTGAATAAAATCTTTAAAAGCCTATTTTATATTTTTTTATTTAATTTATATTTATAAAATGAACTCGCTAATCTTGAGACCTAGAAAAAAACACACCCGGCTATATTGCCGCATTTAATAGTGTTGCTAGTTAAGAACGAATTCTGAAAGTAATAACACACAACAAAAAGGAAATATCTGATTTAAATACATTTTTCTTTTCTTTACTTTACCTTTCTTGGTACTTGTTCTAGAAACACCGTAACTTGACCCTATGTCTCAATGTTGTTTTTTACTTTGTTTATAGTGCTAGATTTATATATATATATATATTGGTCACTAACCTGTATTATAACCCCTGTAGGGGACGTAGTAATCTCTGGAAATCTCTGGGTGAGGGCCTGTGAGTAGCGGCGCTGCCGTGAAACAAATTACTACTCAACGATGGCAACTCAAAAAAGCCGTCGATTCGACAGAAGAAGAATTTAATACTGTTTCTATGATTTTATGATTTTGTATGCACGAAATCGATAGCTTTAGTTTAGTACATTTCATCGATCCCTAGGGCATCAAAACATATCACTTGAATTGTTTGACGTTGATTGAAATAGGTACCTACCTAATTAGCTGATGTTGGCGCAATATTAATCTCCTTATAAAATATGTAAAGCAAACAGAATATCTTGGCTTATCGACGGCCACTAGCACTGTCATGTTGTGTCTAGTCTAAGTTTGTGTCATACTTGATTGTATAGAAGTTTTTTTTATCCTTGGTGTATGTACACTTGTTAGAGATTCCAGTACATGCTCAAGAACCTCCACGCGGTGCAGCCTGGCCTAGGGAAACCGCAGTGCCCACACTCGATAGGGCCACTTACTAATTACCTTCGATGGCCTACTTTACATACCCGTGGAAGTTCCATACGAAAAAACGGGTACCAACACTTGTTATAATTGTGTCGAACCAGTACACTATATCCTCATCATCAAGGACAAATAAATGGCGAAAGAACAAAGCAATTAGGTCAGTTCACGCTTCGCTCACCGCATAGTATAGTGAGTACCTACTGATTTATTGTGTCCATTTTAGTATGATAAAACCTTGTGAGTTTTGACCTTTATATACCTATGCTCTGTATCACGGAAATATATTAGGAACTTAACTATTAAATTCTATGGCTCTGTAAAAGACAAAGAAAATTCAGTTTTATTGCTAATCACACGGATGTAAATTGATATTACCTATAGACTGAGAATATAATAATTACAAAAGCAAATATACCTAAATATTCTCAGGTGGCGAACGCTTGTATCAAAAATGCATAAATATTTTTATTATTTATGTGGTCGCGTTACATTAGCGTTTGAGTGTTACATTTACATTACGACATTTTATTTGACATCAATGACATTGCCAAGGTAACAACGTGTCACGTTCTACGTGGCAAAGCATAAAAGCACGTATCATACTGCAAAAAAATTAATCTAAATAAATAGTCTTTCATTTGTAAAATATGTACATTGTATCCGCAATTAGGGGTGGACATTTAGCATAGGTACAGAGTGTGAGAGGAACGCTCCCGAAAACGAAAACCGGGGATATTACTGACCATTTCAACAAATTTGGGCTCCTTTTCTATTAAAGTATTACATAAGTATTACTTTTCTACATAAATAAATAAGTAAATATTAACAAATAAGTTTATTTGCATTTATTTTATATTGATCACAATACTTTTTTATAGGTGCCAAGATTTTAAACCATTTTACTAGCACAATTCAGACAATAATACTATTTCACGAGTTTCAAAATCATGTTATGTACCTACTAAAAGATGTATTGCTATAAAAAAAGAAGCTCAACTGGTCAGTAGTGGTATATATATCATTTATATCATGTTTTCGTTTTCCGGAGCGTGCCCTTAACACCCTGTTTTATTTGTTTTAATCAATAATGCGGTTTGTATTAATCACCTCAACTAACGGCTCCGAACTGATTTTCAGTGTAAACACTCCGTATACTCTATTTACCTATAATTACTCTACAACTTAGCTTATTATCTCAACTTAAATTAGCTCATTCATATTGTAGTCAACGTATAATAATCTGCAAGATAGGTACTCGTGATGATAAAATTGGTATTTACTGCTATTAGCATAGTTAATCGTATATTTGCTGAGTATAGACCATGTATGCCTAATATGCCTATTTCTCTTGGCCTAGGGCTTATTTGTTTATTTCAAAGCATTATTCATAACATATTATGAGGATTTGTGTATTTGTCGACCGAAATCAGCCTTTGTCAGTAACCTTTATAATCGGTTTTGTGTACTTAAAATGTGTAAAGGTCGGTCAGCCCTAACCATGTGCCGCCACCCTTAAATCATTCCGGTACTTAAATTTTACCTAATCCTTCCAGCGGTTGACCCACTTCTCTCTGATTGCGGTTTTGTAAGATTACAGATATGTAAAGAACACATTTAATAAACATATTTTAATGTACAGTGAAAGAAATATACTGTGTTAAATATCAAATTGTAGAAGCTGGTTTTCCTTATCATTTTAGATTTTTTTTAAATCATATGGAAGGTATTGTAACGAAAATGGACAAAGTAGAATGTGGCATCAATGAATGAAAAATTGATAAGCAATGGACTCAATGGTTGCTTTGAAAACGTGAAAGTATTATATAGGTATATTTAGGTAATACTTCCTTAAAACTTCAACATGTGAGAATACCCTACTTAATTATCTACTAATAAAAATAGTGGAGGCTGAGTCGTGACAAACGGAAGATGTCTGACTGACTTAAAAATAGTGCAATACAAAGTTTAGGCACGAAACCCTAAAACTATTCATCTCATTCTCTGACCCTTTTCCGTCTAACTGTGATGCGGCTAAACTTCTATATTTTCCGTGAAGCGACTGCCATCTGACCTCTACAACCAATGGTCCAATGACCAATGGCAATATCGAAGTTCCAAGGCTAAAACTATTCTAAAAATATAACAAAACTCTTATGTCTAAAAAATCTTGTTCTATGATTTAGTCGAGTAGGTACATCAACACGATTGAACTTTTCGATTCTATCAATGTTTTGAGAAAATAAACTCACCAACTGAGGGGAAAATGAGCTCGATTATTTGAACTTGGCGACGAAAATGACTGACGAGACACAAATGAGTCGGTATCATAAAATTTAACGTGACACCCAACACCGCTGATAGTGTCAATGGCAAAAGAAAGTGCCCATAAAGAGAATTGATGAACGCCCTGCGGCGTAATGTTATACTGATGTTGTCGGTCGGTGTGTACTAAGCCTTATATTGATTTAGAATCGGCTATTATATTCGTCTGTCAGCAATAAAGATACAGTTCGTATTGATAAGACGTGTAATGAGATATTTTTTGCTCTATCAAATGAAGGTATTTCCTTCATCAGCTAAAGGTGCCTCATGGTATCGACCTACAAAATATTGGTCTAACAAAATATTAAAGAAGCAAATACAGTACTTACAAATCTCTTGGATATCGGGTAAATAAAGGAATCTTAATTTATATAGGTATTTGGCTATAATATGGGAGTGTACGAAATAAAGTCCTGTGCTAACCTGTCCAGCGATCGTAGACACAGTAAACCAAAGCCTCCCAACATTGAGAGAGGCATATGTCCAGCAATGAACTACGACAGGCTAATTGATTCATACGGCTAAGAACCCATACGCCGACGCCGCAAGGCATAATACTATACAACGTACTTATTTCCCACAGAGGTAACAACCCGTCATTATCTTCTACCCTTATGACATATTTAAAAAAAGTAATTTGAACCTTCAGTTCCACTTACTTTTCCCTTTTTTATTGATGTGATACATGGAATAAAATGTAAGCAATCTCTTTGTCTTCTATTACTGTGAATACTCTTGTCCACCTCTGTTATTAAATGTGATTCACACTTAGCGCGGAAAAGTATCGGGCTCAAATCGGACGTAAGTCGGTTTGCTATCCATCATCGTTTTATTAATATAGTATGTTCTTTACTTTAATCTGTACACGGCAATGGATGGCAAAACCAACCCGTGCCCGACTCGCATCCAAACTATGTGTGAATCGCATTTTATTGGTACAGTGATTGTTGTTATATCGCCACTGTAGTGCCTTAAGCCTTGCAAAAATTTGCATATATTCGTATTGTAATTACTGACTAAGAGGAAAATAGGTAAAGGATTATTTACAATTGCAATAAAAATTTGATGCTATTGAAGAATGATAACAATGTTGCATCTTTATTGTCCTAATTACAGGTCAGTATTTGAACCCACACCCTCAAGATGTTAAGGTAGGCTATACTACTGACTCATTTAATCAAGATCAGAGAATAAATTCACTCCCTGCAATTTAATGCCACTGAATTTAATTTATACAGGAAAATGTAATTATACAGCCGAGAGAATAACCATCAAGCGAGATAACACGTAACATAGAAAGGCCGGTAATTATAAATTTGGTTTTCTGCTCACTTCAGGTACTTGCGGTCTTATGCATCGCTCATCATGGAAATCCAATAACCGACTACAATTTTTTCTGTCTCATACATTAAATGACCTCCTAATATAGCTTGTACTTTGTATCAACATACTCAGTTGTGTCCCAGATGGTGCATAATATAAATCCGTAGTATACTAGCACAGATAGCAGGCACTCGGGCGTGAGCAAACACCATTGGGTTTAGGCAAAGTGAAAATCTATTGGTGAGAACGCCAATGTAATCACTTAGCAACGTATGAGATGGATATAAAACATCAATATGACTACAAAAATTTATTGTGATCTTTGTACCACGTAACACATTATCATTACAACCGTAGTGTCACAAAATCTACTGCCAAAAAATTCAGAAAGTTGCATTATGTATGACGTGCTTTTTTCAATAGAATATCACTTGGTCTAGGCCCCCATGAGCGGTACATATCCTATGGTTCCACGCTCCGTGTCTGGAGCATGGAGTTAAGCGGAGAGGATGTAGTAAGCCTTCCCGAAGAGCGAAACCTATGCTCGGGCCCTCTCCGTAAGTAGCGGCGCTGCCGTGAAACTAATTACTACACCACGATGGCAACTCAAAAATTACGTCGATTCGACGGAAGAAGAAGCGGCTGTTTGCTTGACTTACAATATACTCGTATACTATATGTGTGTGTTTAATGTTCGTTAAATTCATATCACACAGCAAATGATGATTATTTTCATTGCAAGATACAATATTCGCTCGCTTAACACAACTCCACACCAACAACGGTACCTTAAAATAAGTAATGTACTTTTGTAAAACGAATCGAACGAGTTTTAGTGCTAAATATTTAGGTAGGTTTCCTTCAAATGTTAAGTTAGGTGTAATTCATGCTGGGTGCTAATTAACTGGAAGCTCTAACCAGACTTCACCTGGTTCAATTTATTCTTCAGCGAATTGCGAAAAAAAAATTTTTGTGCGAAATTTTGAAAGTGTCTAACTTCTTTTAATATGAAGACTAGCTCTTCGTGGAATGCTCTTGGAATCGTATATATGAAAACGGATGTCTTCCAATTTTATTACATTTTGGGTTTATCTCGGATGTATCCAGATAGCTCAGTTGGAGTTTTCCTTTCCCTTGTAAGAGACTGCTGGCTTCCGAGTGCAATCCTGAATGTAATTTTTTCCTTAAAAAGTTTTGTCTACCAAACCATATAATACGTCTTAATATCGCTAATGAAATAAGTCAATCGTAACGTATTGCTATTTACAGAACTGGTACTTAATAAATTAGAGCTAACATGGCTCGCTTATGGGGAAAATGACTCTACCGACCCATATTAAAACCCACTCATAAACCGCTCATAAATCAATAGAAGTGAATGGCATCAATGCATAAACCTATCAATGCTAGTACATTCTATGCTGCTTAACAGTGTTTAACAACCACATGCCAGATGATATCCAGACCCGTTATATTTTATACTGGTGTATTTGTAAAATTGAAAACGCAATGTTTCTTACTCTGTGACACACTCATGTGTGTTGATTCACGATATTTGCGTGAATACGAAGCCACGGTTCTTAATACATGTTTCGAACCCTTGTATGCAAAACAAATGTTATATTTATGCACCTCCATAATCAGAAAATCGTCAATCAATGATAGTTGTTCTGATAATACAGTTTATTATGTTTACTTGGTGCAGCTACTTTTGCTGTATCTTTTACTGCGATTGCATGTTCGACAGCAATCTTTTACGCATTTTAGTAAATAATTACACGCGTATCAAATAATATATGTATACAGGATGACATAATTTTAGTGTTGCGTTTCTACGGTGCATTTAAACAGTAATTTCCAGTCAATACAAGGGCACAAAGTACTTACCGTTTGTGGCAGTTTATGAGACGATAAGCAGAGGTGATTAGGACGTCGCCGTCGTCGGAGGTCGCAGAATGACCTCCGTCCTCCAAGAGCGTGGGCCTTGGGGTGACCAGGCCGACCAACGTTGACACATAGTGCATATCCGGGGGCCAGATGGGGACACCATGGTTCCCACATTAGGGTAAGGTGGTCATCTCAAAGAGATTTCCTGTATAATCTTACCTTCGGCAATCAAAGACCCAATAGGGGACGTGCGTTTTAGACGGTCCGAGTTTAATATTGGTGGAGGCCTCTATCCGTGGGGATTTGGCGTACAGAAAAAAAAAAACAGGATCACCTTACGCCGAGGTGGCTGAAAAACGACTTGTGTGTGTTGTAAAACATAAATGAAAATATATAGAATAAAAATAATTATTTTGCCCCTGCTAAGCTCGCAGGTAATTGTGATTCCATTCCCACAACACACGGGAATCTATTGCTGGTCTTAAAAGTCATTCCAGACTCTGTTAACTCCCTTTACCATGTCAGCCAGATTCGTCCAACCGTTCGAGCGTGATTGAAAACGCTTTTATTTCGCATTTCAATTTTGAACACTATTCATAAATAGAATTTAGATCCCTCACAATCTATGGTACCTTTACTTATCATAATCTTTACCACTGATGGAATTCTCTCATTTTTTACAACACAAACTCAATTTCACTATAATAGGAAAATACAGAACAAAGGGACTAAATATAAAAATAGTTTGCAGCAAAACTCTGTTAGAATCACGCTGTACACTGTAACGAATACGAATATATGACTATTTAGACGCGAAGTAATGAAATGCCAGTCAACCTTTAAACACCAATTAAATACAAATGCCGCATTTATTTACTACACTCGTAAAATATTTTATTACCAAGTCCAAACAAATGTTTGAGGAACACCACTTTCGTACCCACCCTTAATTTTGTATGAGCTTTATCGATATTGTCATCTCGCATGTCGATATAAGGTATATGAATCGATACAATACATGTACAAGGGTACTGTAGTCCTTATGACTTAGCCCGTAGTACTGATGAGCTTGGTCTCCCCGCGGTCTACCATGGGTAACAAAGAGCTGCATGGAAGAAGCTGACGCCTATTCAAAAACTCAAAATTCAGGCTGAGGCGAAGGTTGAGTTGAACCGGGGTAATAATATTAAGCCCAAAAGTTACGATAACAGATATTACGGCGGGCGGAGCCTTGGGTAACAGATATTTATATAAGTAGAGTTATTTGTGGCATCAACTTTAATTTGCTTCAATAATTCTACATCAAGGCTAGTCAAATATGAATCATGGTTAATTAATTTTTCAATGAAGCGATGCCCTTTTATATCAAGAACGAAAACCTTAGGTATGTTAACAAAAGGTTCACGTGAAGGGTATGGTACTTATGGTAGGGGTAGATAACCAGCTTTTGTCCTGTTCCTAAAAATATATAGGAGTTTAACCAGATACATATCGCATCATGTGAAATAAAATTACATTTAATACAATTGGTGGCGAATATATTAATCTTTTTAGAAGATTGTTTAGTAACATAATATTCATAAATTTTCTTAATGTCATCATCATCCAGTCTTTGATCTCTAGACAACAAATGAAGATTAAAATAAAATTGTGCATTGCCGCAGTGTCCATATTGTAAGCAAGATACTATAAAACAATTAAATAGTTTTAAGACACTGAACATCTGACTTGAGCTCGAATGCGGTCGATGCACTATCGTGGGTATATTTAAATTGTTGTAGTGCAATTAATGTCCATGGAGCTCATTACACGTTCGATACCCCGTTCTAATTATATGCACGTCTATTACAAGAGAATTTAATGGCTACGATTGCAATTCATCTGATAGTGAACATCTACAATTATGAACCTGCTTGTAAAGGTTTGAGATTTTTAAATTAATTACTGGTAGGACTATTTCTATACCAAAGAAAAATATGCTGTAACTTAATAGGAACAGATATCAAATACTGCGTATGTTATTAGACACAAATGGGAGCTCATATCATTTCCCAACTCGGTTGGGGCCGGTTTTCTAGTCAAACTAATAGACTGCAAGATAATGGCATAAATTTCCAGGTCATTTGTTACAGGATGGCGATTATACAGAGGTCTAATTACCTCATAACGAAAAGGAAAATGATGGTCATAGCGCTGGCGCGTGCGTGCCAATCGCGCAAATTGTTTTTGTTAGACGATTCGTACCGGTATGGCTTTGGTTCATGGATAGTATATGGTATAATGTTACTGTTATCATACTTGCGATACTATTAGTAGGGGGAATAGGTGGTGCCATTCTTAAAAGCTTATTTTATTTGGTGCGTTTTCTAAATACAACTGTAAAAGAGAGAGAGAGACAAAGAGAGAGAGAGTGAGAGAGAGAGAGAGAGAGAGAGCGCATCATACCATCACCAAGAGCAAGGCGGTGTGTGAAAGAACTCGCACTTCAAGGGCACCCGGTCAGCGTGTGCAGTACTAAGTCCTCGCTCGCATCGCAGTGATGGCACCCGGACGTTGGCACCTTCTGGATCCGATGCAGGTAATCCCCTGACGATCTGATATCTAATAACATAAAACAAAGAACGCGAATGTTCCATATTGTAATGAACCACTTTTTAACAAATTCTATGTTATGTATTATGATGGGCGAAATGTAAATAATACCAAATAAATCCCGATAGAATCCGTTAAAAAATGGTTTCATTCCTACATGTGACATTCGCGTAAACTTCAGAAAGTTTTACAAAGAGCAGCTGTTTAATATTACTAAATACGTCAACTTTGTTTCACCAAGCATAGGAGCAAGTTAGGGCAAAACAGTCAGTAAAATATGTTCCTGAAATATACTCGTAAATATCCATCCAATGGCACAGGCAACAAAAGCTTTTGGCATTAAACGGCGCATTAAAATGTCAAAACTCAACCATCAGGGAGATATGACGTCACTGAGAATATAAGGACAAATTGTAAACTGGTAGAAGTAAGGTTGCACGTAAGACACACTTACAATTTAAATGTTAGATGTGAAGGGAAATGATGGCGTTTTTGTAAGGGTACATACATTACAAAAACGCCATCATTTTACATTTTAGCCTCAACTAATATTATTAGTATATTTTGTGTACGCACTTACCCACGGAGACGCCCACTACTAGGCCTAATCATAGTCAAGATGGTAAATTAATGGGTCTACCCTTTCGCCAATGTATATAAGCTCGGTACATGTTACTCTATTAATAAATACTTTGTTCGTGTCCACGGCGGTGTTGGGTACCTAATTGCGGTGGTCGCATTAATTTTCTTAATTCATGAACAGGTTATTAAGGTCTAAATATAAATTGATATAAGAGACTATGTTAGGTTGAAAATTAAGGATTAAAAACTTATTCGAAATGATATTACGGTGATATTATCTCAGTATAAAGCCGCGGGCAATATCTAGTAAGCAATAAAATGAACGGACTGTACATAACCGTTCATTGAATAGGATTTCTTAAAAGTACGATCCAAGATCGAATAAGTTTGAGAAGTTTTATACTCTCTTTATTGAACATTTCAACTTCGATTTATACCCTCATATTTTGTCCTAGTCGGCGCGTCTTTCTGGGAAACGCTGAAGTCAAATGTTTGAAACTAGGACAATTTCAGCTCACAATATGCGAATTTATGTAGGCTTTTCTGCGATTGCCAAAAATTCTTGTGTAAAATATATTATATTCCTAATAGGTATATTGCTTAAAGTATATTTTCAGAAAGGAAGGATATTAAATGTAAAAAATATTTATCTACATAAATTTTCACCTGTAAATTCCTGAAGGATTGGGTTGACGCGTATTAAGTTACACGGTAGGCCAATTATGACTTTCGGCCAATTATGAATTATGATCGTGGTCTGTGCGTTTAAAATATAGTTAAGATTTATTAATTCCTTTATTTTAGGTTTCAACTACGATTAACGATTGCTAAAGATATTCATACGAATGTCGTTAATCGTAGTTGTAGATTTTTTTTTTCATACAACTTAGGTTGCAGACAAGCACGCGGCCCACCTGATGGTACAAAAGATGTAGGATAAGCCTTTAGTTTTCCCACGGACAACACAAAACCTCTCTAGTGAGCTCTGGCTACCCTACTCACAAACGAAAACACAACACAAGGTTATTAAACGGCGATATTCTATAGGGTGGAGGTACTTCCCCAGTCGGACTGCTCGATTGGGACGGATATACCATCGTGTCCTACCTCCTTTATACCGTCGTGTCCTTCCTCCTTTCGTGTCATACAAAACCGGTATCGATGACATAACGTGGCCTCTGAAGTACGTATACAAATCATATATCATGAATATATTCACGCCTAAGAATATTGGCACTATTACTTCACGTCTGGCTAACCCTCCTGGGATTAAGGCGTGATTATATATAATACTAGCTGACCCACATAACTTAGTCTGCGTTACCCCGTTTTTTGTAAAAAAAAACTCACTTCTGCTCCGCATCAGCTGGTTGTAGCATGATGTTATATGCAAATAAAACTTCCTCTTCAATCACTCTATCTATTAAAAAAAAAACCGCGTCAAAATCCAACTGCGAATTTTTATAGATTTAAGCATACATAGGGACTGAGAAAGCGACTTTGTTTTATACTACGTAGTTATGATGTAGGTACATAAAACGTAAGCAAGCATAAAAAATCACAAATAATATATAATTTCTTCATTACAGTAAAAATAATAATACTGTACTCTAACAAAATAAAAATAAAAATAAAACCATATTATTTAATTATTCATGTAGGCACTATTCTGCAACACCTGTATTGTCTCAATGATGATCAAAGAACTACAAAGGATTTTTAGTTCCCATAAAAAGTGTTCCCAATTGTTGGGTATCCATGCTTTAAAGGATAGACAATTTATACGTCCGGTGATTCTCTCATTACACATTTCACTTACAATGAGTGACTATGCTCAGTGACTTTGTTCAGCGGCATCTTTTGATGTATCTAGTTAACATCTATTTATTTTTCTGTATTTATTACCATGTCATGATTTTTACCTATATCCGCCGAGCCTCAAGAAACGAAAACTTTAGAGGATCACTTCATGGTCCGTCTGTCTGTCAAGACCTTTTGCTCAGAAATTTGTAGAGGTATCAAGTTGAAATTTATATTAAAATCAAGTCTACAACAACAGCTGTGTAGCAGTTATGAAAAAATCAATCTTCTACGTACGTGCAATCAAAATACAGTTGCTTATGTAGCTTTATGAAACTCGTATCAAAAATTACTCAATGTTCCTTCTTCTTTTATCATTCCATTTTTGATAGAAAAATTATCAAAGGAATTCAAAAAAGGAGGAGAGAAAAGAGGAGGCAGGAGTTTAAAAAAGGAATTCAACCGACTTCTAGAACAACAGTGAACACGGAAATGAAAAAAAGAACTTAATTACAGGTATAGCTGAAAGATGAAATGCGCGCAAGACTTTTCTTGAAGTAACTTAGGCTACTTTTATTTCAGAAAATCTATTAGGAAGACACGAGAAAAAACTCAGACCGAACCATCCACGCGAATTAACTAGCAGGCACACTAGTGATTTATCAGATTTTCATTCGATTCGTGTATCGGTCGGGGCATGCAACTAAGTAACTTGTGAAAAAGTAAAAAGCATTTTCTTCACATAGTATACATTATGTAATAGGTGTATATAATATTATATGAGGCTGTATATTATGTAATAGGTCATCTGGTCGTAGGTTCAGAAGGGCTAAAGAGTAAACGGTTTAATTGGTTTGTAATTTTTTTATTCCTATGGTAGGTACCTTTTATTCTTTGATCAGCAACTTCATAATTAAATTGTCATGACAAGTCTCTTGAAGATTCACTTTTCACAAATAAATCTAAATATATTACGAAGAAACACAGGATCATTATACATTTTTGTCACGCGCGTACTTTTGTATCTTACCCACTTTATATACGAAGCTGAACATTATTCTAAATTACAATAAATGCACATGTGCCTTTGTTTCCTGATGAATATCTTTTCAGCCATTTCGTTTCTTTTTATGCACGATTGTCACTGTTTTTGTTAGAATAAGATTGTGGCACACTCGACTTTAACGAAATGTGTTTATTGTTAGCCTGTACAGAACTTAAATCTAAAAAAGTAACACGAAACAAACAAATTTGAATAATCTTTTACCATCTGCTTTTTCAGACGGTATTGAATGGTTTGCGTTCTTCTATCTCCATTAATAATCTGAAAAATAATTCATTTTCTTCGTAATAATTTAATTATCAAAGTAACACACTTGTGTCGTCATCCATAAATTCGTACTATACATTAAACATGTCTATATTGCGAGTGTCACTTCAATGATTGATAGTTTCCGTTTCCGTGTACTCTAAATTGGACTATGTATTGGCTACACAAACTAGGACAGTGCTACTGTAGTTCAGATATAATATGAGAGATATTAAGCTAAATTATATCGAATATTTTTCGTATGGTTACTGTCGACAGATGGCGTTTTCACAGACTTACCGGTTGATTAATATTAATTTATTTTAGGTCTGCGTGGGTTGTAATGATAATAGAGTTTTTAAGAAAAACAATTACAGTATATTTACTAAAGGTATACTCGAACCGGAACTACGGCATATACATATATAAATATTACTAAGGTAGGTACAATATTTCGGTTAGATATGTTAATGATTTATATAACAACTACGTAGCTTGAGCCATGATACCAATTTTAAAGTAAGTCAGTATAAAATAAATATATCTATACTATGTATGTAAGAAAACAAAATATCATTTTATACTATGTCATCATCAGTGAAAATTTCTACCACCAGCTGTCAGAGTTCATGAGATACAGTCTGATGAAAGACAAATAGCGAGAAAGACGGCGAAGTTTAAGTGATATGGTTACGTTTTTACCCTACAAAATGGATAATGCTTCAAATTTAAACACTAGATCCTACAGATCAGAAACTATATATTTTGTTAAATAAATCTACTACTACTATTAACTACATTACAACTGTTTTAGTTCTGTTTAAATTCTGCTTCAAATTTTGTACCTAATATAGATATATAATGGAGTACTGCTGTCACCTCTTTGCCGGGGCGCCTGCATGCCAGCTTGACCCCTTTGACTCGGTACAACGGCGGGCGCTGAGGATCGTCGACAATCCCATACTCTCAGGCGGTGTGGAACCGCTGAACATCAGGAGGGATTTCGCCTCACTGTGTGTGTTCTACCGCCTGTATAATGGCCTGTGTTCAGAGGAATTGTTTGACATGATGCCCACATCTACTTTCTATCATCGCACCGCTCGCCATAGGGAGGGAGTTCATCCTCACACACTACGACCGGAATCGGTGCGCACTGTGCGGTATGAAAGGAGTTTCATCCCGCGCACGCTCAAGCTGTGGAATGAGCTCCCTGCCGTGGTTTTCCCAGGCGACTACAATATGGGGTTCTTCAAGAAGGGCATTAGAAGGTTTCTACAGGGTAGGCAGCGCGTGTGTGACGCCTCTGGTGTTGCAAACGTCCATAGGCCACGGTGACCGCTTTCCATCAGGTGGGCCGTGTGCTTGTCTGCCACCTAAGTGGTATAAAAAAAAATAAAAAAATATACCACTGGTTAAATGCTAACCATTTTCGTCGAATAAAATGTTCAGCTTGTGTTATTAGAGTGACCTCTTTATTTTCCGGCGAGTTGATTATTTTATCCACACAACAATGACACGGGTATCTTCGTTGAAGGTATACAGTATAGAGAGATTAAAGGTATATACTCATATAAGTTTATTACTTTTTTCGTGTTTGGGTAGTAGGTACAAAATGTTTGTGATCTAAATTATTTTGAATTAATATGACAAGAACAATGTTTAGAAATGTTATTGTAACATCGTTTAATTGTTTTCGTCAGTTTGTAAGCCTTTTGGTAGATGGCTCCAGCAAGACCAA
The DNA here is from genome assembly GCA_963691645.1 of Pelosia muscerda. Lineage (NCBI taxonomy): Eukaryota > Metazoa > Arthropoda > Insecta > Lepidoptera > Erebidae > Pelosia > Pelosia muscerda. Next base: position 11,677,034 of record OY829113.1, read on the forward strand.
GACGTATGTATAGGAAAATTTCGAATATTCAAGACATGTCCGATCGACTGCGCTGAGGGAGACTGTTGGTTACAGTATTCGTCTTGTAAATGACTCATCGCGGGTCCAGTCCCGTCTTGATCTTTACTGACTTGACTTGCTGTTAGATTTTGACTTTTTTCGATCTATATCTATGACAAAAGTTAGCAAATGACTAAATAAACGAAATGCTAAGTGCATACAAAATCAATAGAGCTTGAGAATTTCATTATTGAATGTAACTAATCGTGTTCTTTACTTTCTTCCTGTACTTCCCACAGTCAAAGTTAACAATAGTAGGCCTATGTCATTAAGAAACTAAGAAAACAAGCCCCAGGTGATGTTTTTTTTTTACTTAGTATCACTTGAGTGCTTTAAGGCCACCTTATTTGCAATTTCATACATTACTTTAGTTAATCTCACGCAATAGTTAATATCATTATCATTATTTCAGCCATAGGATGTCCACCCCTGTACACAGACCTCCCTCATCGACCTCCAATCCGACCGGTTATAGACGGACTGCATCTAACGGGTTCTGATTCTTGAAGAGAACTCGTACCGGTAGACGACACGTAGGACGGCTTCCGCGTGATGGACGGATGATAAAGGAGAGTCGCGGGTACCCGTTGGGTAGTTAATATACCTACTCGTAATATGCGTATAATTGTAGCGATATATATTCGCATCAATTTGTAAACTTTTAGCGTCAAAAGCCATTGGTAGCGCATGTATTTTGCGCCGCTTCTATCGATTATGTTAAAAAACTGCATAGAAACCTCCTTGGGCCAGCTGAGGTTGTATAGTAATGGAAAAAAAGATAAATTATCGCCAGCCATCGAGGAGCTTCATTTCCGTCCGCAAAATCCCCACTGATACCGCCTCTACCAAAGTCGGTAAAGGTCGGACTCGAACCGACTAAAACAAACGCCGTCTATGGCTCTTTGATTGCCGAAGGGGAGCTTATACAAGGCATACCTATCTTTCGCACCCCGGCAGATCAGGTGACATCTCTTTGAGATACCCCCTTCCCCTGATGTGGGAACCATGGTGTCCCTATATAGCCCCCGGTTATGGGGAGGAGCACTTTGCGCCGCCGCCTGCTTCTGCTAGGGTGACAAGCATCTCCACCCGTCCCCCCAGGCCCGCGCTCATAGAGGACGGAGGTCATTCTGCGACCTCCGACGTTCGTGTAGTCCCTGAGGGTTTAGACTGTGCACAACGCATATCTTGTCAGAGTCTTTCAAAATGGTCTATTTTAACTCAGCAGACTTTTTGACTCTAACAGTCTATTTACAAACACTTTACTTGATCACAGATACCCCACTTCCCTAGTACAACAAATGTGATGCAATAAAACGAAACTAAATTCAGTTTAGTCAGTTACCGGTGCGACATCAATATTTTGAGTTAACGATCATTCTTCGAATCAGCTGAGTCAACTTTATGGCACCTATAAACTAACGTTGAAAACATAATTCAAGCGCGTGTCTCATAAATACACGTATTTCTGACAGATATAAGTGAAAAATAGCGCTTCGATGGTTTTGTTTTAAACGTTCGTATAAACTGATCTTATTTATTGTTAAATTTTACTTTCTGATTTATGTATTCAAACGACTCCCAGTCGACTTTGACTTCCAGTCGACTTCCACTTTGCCGGTTTCATTATAAATGATCTTTAAGGATTACTGCATTTAGCCGTACCCTAATAGATGCAGCAAAAGGTTTCTAGGAGATTATCAGTCACTTTTAAGATATACAGTAGAACCTCGACTATTTTTATTATTTTGTAATTCGATTGTTATAGAAATCCTCGGTTACATTAAGTACCAACTGCTATCAAATATTATTTAATAGTATTTGAATAACTTAAGAATCATCATCTTCCTGCCCTTGTCCCAATTATTTGAGGCATGTTTAATTAATAATTACGTGCGTACATCGTAATAACTTTTTGGTGATGCGTATCTGGTGGTTTGATTAAGCACATTATGTATAGGTATACACAATACCTGTTTTTCTTCATACATCGATTATCCGAATGCCTAATGACAACCAGTAGTCCGGTTAATCGAGATTCTACTGTAGTATAATTATATTTTTTGTCCAGTGCACTTAACGTACGAGGGGCGTTTAATGTATCTTGGTATTGAATAAACTTGTTCTAGAGGATGTTCGTTTAAAGATTAGGGCTTAAGCACGATGATTCACCTTTCAACTGCTATACATTTGATACTTCAAGAAGAAAGAAGAAAGAAAGAAGGAAAAATGTGTTTATTTTCAAATCTGCTGCAGCACATAACAAGAAAACACACAAACCATAAACCCTATGAAACCAAAAATCCTTATAAAATAAAATAAAACTTGCAACGGCAACACTGCCCATCTTAACCTGTTAGAACACAATGCGAAATGGGTGCTGAAAATGTCCGTAGTGACTCAGAAACGAATGCGAATGGATTGTTGTTGAGAGTTTTCACTACTGTGTGGTGAATTGTGGTATCGAAGAGCTCAACTACCTACCTTTAGTCCATAGCTACGAAAGAACTGTACATCGTGCTTATTTTTTGTATTTTAACTTAAAAAAAGCCTAGGATTTTCTGGCGAAGAGAACCTCAAGGCATCAACAAACATTTTTCATCGTGAAAGGAAAATATTTTTCACAGGATACCGATTGAAAAAAATATTTCAAGGTGTATTATTACATCTCATGTCATATCATGCATTTATATGCATGAAGGCGATGGGCGTTTACGTTAAAAAAATATGTTTAATTGTTTTGACTTTTTCTTTCCATGCTTACCGATCGAGAATACATTGAACACCCTACGTATCTGCGTGTGGCTGCTAATATATTGGCAGGCGTTTTTAAAACCAATAACCATGAAAATTTTAAAACGTATAATTGATGCGAGTGACGTATTTGATATGTCAATCTTATTCTACCCAAAACCTTTGCACTGTATTTTTGTATGTAACGACTAAAGTACAAAAAAATTGGTAGGTACTAGATTTCTTGAAGAACATTTTGCTACTATTATCCCGATATTGTCATAGGACTTACGCGGGTGAAACCGCGGTGCCATGCTAGTTTCTTATAGTTACAATATTGGTCTTTAATGTTTATTATTCTGTAATAGATCAAAACACTCTATGGACCAATTTACACGATGATACAGTTGACCATTGAACAGTTGCAGCTGTATCATAAAAATAAAAATAGTAAAATCTGATAGTAAAGACTATCTAAAAGTTTTGTTTCGAACGTTTTAATTTTGACATATCAGTAAGAGAGTAGATAAAAATGTTTTTCAAGTGTCGTACTAATAATAATGTAAGTTTATTCTTTAATATCGTTTTATGTTTCGCTATTCGTTTCAGTCAATAAATAGGAATTTGGCTAGTCTTAAGGTGAGAAACGGTAATCGGTTCTGGCGAGCAGCCGAATAAAAAGGACACACATGGAGTTAAGAGAAGATATACATCCAGTCTGAGTTTATATAAAATGGAGTTAGTTTTCGGAAGAAAACAAATTGGAATGTAAGCTCGTGTAGTGTTTTGTTCGTTAGACAGTTAGTAACAACTAACAATCGAATCTAAAAGCAATCAGATGCTGATACATCTTATTGTTCAGTTTTAATACATTGATTACCTACCTCACGATCGGCTTTTTACTACGACTCGGCCCAATTCTATCTTTATGGCCTCTTTGTTTTACAAACCGACAATCGTCCTTGTTCGCAATAAAAAAAGTATGAATAAAAGGTCCGCCACACAGTGAGAGATAATCACTGATGAGATCGGAGTCCGGGATGCCATTGTTTGTAAATGAGAGCGGTGCAAATAAAATAAAAATGTTCTATATTTTGATAGTGCTCTCTCGACTGGAGTGTTTCAAGCGTGGTAGCTTTGCATTGGATTGTTATTTGTTTATTCATAAATTATGTTTCAAGTCTTCGCAAGTTAAATAGAAAATTTAATGTTAATCTTTTTTAGCTTCGTTGTTGAGTAACTATTTAATTATTGTGCAGATCGAGTTATGCTATACAATTTCTCTATGTAGCTAAACTGAAAATGAATAATGCATTGTTTTTAGTAAGGTTCTTGTAATATTAAAAAAGAGTGAAAATGACATATCAATCAAATATGACGAAACGGATACTTAGGTATATACTGAAAAAAATTGTGGGATTGCCGCCAACTTAAAGTGAAAACAATATGTTTATAAAGTAAAAAATATTTTTTTCACAAAAAAGAGTTTTTACTTCAAAGACATATAACTTATGTCAATTTTATTTGTCAAATATCTACTGGTCATATAAAATTGTGCTTGTGTGAATGAACGTGACGTTAGGTAGGTAACAATGAGAGCTCGCAATTTTCTATAGGTTTCGCTCTTCGAGAAGGCTTACTACGTCCCCGACGTACTCATCCTAAAACTAAGTTATGTCTAAAAAAATAAAAATCAAAATCAAAAATCATTTATTCTGCATAGACCAGTAAACGGCACTTACAAAACGTCAATATAAACAATATTTTATCAAAAAAATATCTATATGTACGGTATATATAAAGATAGCTGCAACCTTTCCACAGTTTAGCCAGATTTAATAAACCCGTCGATTTAACAATAAACAATGATGGCGCATTGATCATGTGCATTGAACGTTAACCGTAGTCGCTGGTGCGTGATGCCCAAGCATCGTAACGAGAGCAGTGCTGGTAGTGCGTTCATCGCGTTGCGGTCGCTTACCCATTGTCATATTTTCAATATTGAATTAAGTGAGGAGTTGTGTTTTAGTAGGTACTTAAATAATTGAATAGAAGTCAGAATTCAGGAAGAAAGTCACGTCATGAAAGTGATCAAAATGTATAATAAATCTTCCATGTTTTTATCCTAGTCGTCGACACTTTGACCTACCATTAAACTGCTTACTATCACACTAATCTTTTAAATATTCTAAATGTGAACTTTTATGATAATGTTTGGATATTTGTATAATTGTTACTTTATCACGAGGTACTTTATAGGTATTTAATAAAGTAAATTGTAATTAATAAAATAACGTATAAGATTGACGATTGGCGGCAATAGTTACGTGGGACCGAAAATCATAGTTGGCGAAATGTGGGTATTTAATACACCTTTGCCTACCTCTCTGTGAATTGCGGGTGTGAGCATATTGTATGTATGTATGTGTACATTAGCAGAACGAATGTGGTTGAGAATAGAAACCAAATTCATGACTATGTCACCCTCATTTATTAATAAATTCTCTTTGAGGTAATGGACATCCATTAAGAAGTAAGGAACTAAGTAACGGTCACGGTTCATTTTCGATATGTTAAAGCACTGATGCGTTTTGAAAGATATTTATTTTATGCGATACGCATCAATGATCAGTTTGAATGATTGGCGATAATTTGGTGTACAATCTTTTACTAAAGAACAGAGAGTTTGGACGCCGTAAATATAATACATAATAAATAAATAAAAAGTAGTAAATAATCTACGACATTCTCCGAAGTAAATACAACTCAACCAGCTTGTCTCCCTTCAGCTTGTAAACATCATTTACTGTTTGAAAAAGTGCATTTTTCGAAAGGAAACCGTTATTTCGAACCCCAACCAGTTTCTGGTGTCAAGTGGTAGCCCCCACAGGTGCTCAGGGGGTTTAGTGGCAGATTTAATATTTTGATGGGTGTATTATTTTGGTCTCGAGCGACACTGACAAGGCCTTGTGTTGCCAGAACCCTATTTCGTGACCTAACCGTGAGCCAACCGTGGAGTCATTTTAGGTGTAAATTTGACGATTTTGAATACAATTTAGACTATAAAATGGGGCTCTTCAAGAAGGGCTTTTGACGAAATCGGCACCTCGAGTGGGACGCCTCTGGTGTAGTAAACATCCATAGGTAACATGGTAACCACTTTTCATTCAGTGGGTGCTTGTCTACCACGGTTTGTTAACAAAATATCTTCTATTTTGAGTATCAAATGTATATTTCACTATTATTATTATATAACAATTTTTTTTTACACGTCCCATACAATTTTCTGTTCACCTGCACATTATTGCCATACATAAAGTATTTTTTTTTTGTTTTCAAAATTAAAACTTCCAGTCTATTTTGCTACCGAAACTGTGTGTGAAACAAAATATTCTTTTTCCGAAACCACTATAAAATCACCGTGTATAATATTGACACTCTACAGTGGCGTCGGTCTATAACTGAGTTTGGTCTGGAATTTCAGAACGTAACTATGTTGAACTGTTGGAGCCAACGATTATAATGCTGAGTGACGTATGCCTAGTAGGTATATACGGCACTAGTGAACCCTACTCATGCAGATACGGACTGTTGACACGTGCCAGTTACGACTAGATATGTTGCAGTTAGTACAAACTGCTGCATAATTCATGTGCTATACCATGTTCAATGTTGTAATACTTATTTTTTTATTGTTTACTGCCTATAGATTATTATATAAAAGACACAAGGTGATGTGTAGTCAAATAGATGTATCCTATATATGTATAAAAAGTATATACCTATTGGTACAATATCAAATTGACATAGTGTAAGAATGAAATTGAAATATGAGTTTCAAAGATCGTTCAGAATCAGAATTGTTGATAATATTTTTACATGTTTCAGTGGATACTATCTACATATCTATATAATGTATAAATTGATGTGATCGGAGTTATGAATGATAGATATATTGTAAAAAATACATAGATCTCAATAGCACGTCATACCGATGGGCTTCAAGGTTTAATAACAGTAGAGAAAACCATCGCAAGAAACAACCAAGGAAAAAAACCGCGGAAAGAAAAAACAATAGAAGTGTGGGTAGATAGCTGCATGTTCTTATTTTGTCACTGATGAAAGAAATTAAGGTAAAGCCACAAGATAAGGATATGTCACATCACCGGAGATTGAACTTGAGTCCCTGGCTTACTGGCATCATTAGACCACACACTATGCTACTTTACCCCTCGTTTTCATCAAGGTATAAATAAGTATTTGACAAGTGTATATTATGTGTTGTATGGTGTCATACGTATTCAAGTATAACCTATACAAAAAAGCTTGTGCAAATACACGTTAATGCAATGTAAATGCTACAATATCTTTGTATATACATTTAAGAATTGTATAAATACTTGTTGTCAAAAAAAGCTTGTATAGAAAAGGTGGTAGATTGTTAAGAAGTTATGTGTGTATTTATCGCAGGTTTATAAGTGCCCGGTTTATGGCAATAGGCTCGCCACCTATTACATTGGGACCTAAACATAAACTGGCGAAATGTGGGTGCTAGCACCTCTGCCTACCCCTTCGAGGATATAGGCGTGATATTATAAAAAAAAAATAACCTTAGTACTAAAGAGAAGATATATATTATACTATACTATATCACTATAGATATTCCCAAGCTTGAAATATCTACTTAACCACCCGATTCCATTTGCCAGTGAACCAATAAATACAGCAGTTTAACTGTCACTTTTCCCATTCGTCACGGCCCCCATAAGACTTAGATTTTTGATTTGTTATCCCACGCGACGTTGTCAGTGTTATTGATGTGTAGCGAAATTGGAAAGTTCAGAGGCACTTATCTCTCAGATTTAGATAGCGGGGCAATTTATAAAGCGGGTTTTCTTCCCCTAAAGTACCCTCAACTACGCAGCCCGCGGCGATGTCGTTTGCAGCTCAAGTCCGGATTATTGAGCCCAATATTACATAAATACCGAATATGGATAGACAATGATGATACCGCGGTATCATTGGCATCAATGTTATTTCATTTTGTTGATGTTTTGTTATTCTGTATTTGTACGCAATCGTTATGTAAACATATCACGATGTTTGGATTGAGATACAGTAGTCTATTATTGAGGTAATTGTCTGCTGTGAAAAATGTAAGCTTCTAACTGTGGTCAAAGGCTTCCAAAGTTGCACTTTTTCGCGCCATAAAAATGATCTGCAATGGCATGGATCTCACGTGATAATGGACTGGCATTAATAGCCAAGTAGGGTAGTAGGGTAGGGTAGTATAGGGGAAGAGCTGTACATAATTCTAGGTCTAATCAAATATGTACATACTTACAGGTAGCCGTATCCGTCTACTGTCTCCCGAACCAATTGCTTCTATTGTAGTATTTATTGGACCTAACTTGTAATCGTATGAAGATTGGATTTGGTATAGAATATAATAGAAATAGAATAGAAATCTTTACTCGCATAAAACACGGTTGAAAGATGTTACATTATTGGTTTCTGATAGGGGGGCGTATAAGACTTCTTCGGTAACGTATTTATTGTAAGCTGAGAACTGATTATAATATTATACCTACCTGATTAGATATAGTTTTTTGATCACACGTAAGTAATAAATAATGAATAAATCTGATATTTGTAGGTATTTATCTTAGTTTAAGAGATAGGGTTTATTCAATTATCTTAACATTTTACGCTTTCACCTAGTAATATTGCATCGTGCCTACCTAGCTTCTAACATTACTAACACTGTATGTGGTGGTGTAACACCGCCTAGATTAAATAATTTTTATTATTATATAAACATCTAATTTGTGCTTATGCACTCGTTAAGAGGAGATAGCAGAGGATTTGAAAAAAATGCGATTGTTAATTCCGCTCCGCTCCCTTGGGTAGTAGCGTGATCAAAACAATTTCTCCAGTAAATGTAATGGTTCTGAAGACATAAACCAACTCACAAAATTCGGCTTCTCTCTTTATAAAATCAACATCAATTGGCAAAGACAGATTAAAAAAGATTGTTATAAAACCTAGAGCGCAATTGTATATCAATTTAAACTTATTTGTAATAAATAAAAATTCATTTTCATTTTTGTGATTTTTAATCTAAGTCAGCATTTCTGAATCGTTTAGAAAATGTATGTAGTTCCTAATACTACTTTATAAATAAAGGTACCATTATTATAGTAAGTTTCGTGTTTTTACCGCACTGAATTAACATAAGTTGAAGAGTCAAAGTCAAAGTCAAAGTCAAAGTCAAAGTCAAAGTCAAAGTCAAAGTCAAAGTCAAAGTATTTATTTATCAAAAAGGTATCTTTGACATGACGCAGCTACACTGTTTAAAAATACCTTCTATTTGTAAAGAAACCTCAAACACCAACATGATTTTCGTGTCACAAAGGAGTAGGCATTATTAAACATAAAATACAATGGGATATAAAATCTGTTTCAAGAGGTTTCCCAAACCATTTTGACTGAAGCACTCTTCGGTGGCGTGTCGAATCATATCTTCGAAATCGATACTTCAATTTTTCCCTCTTTTCGTGAAAAAACGTTGCCATTTCTTGTACAGACAGCAATGCTCCTTATCTTCAGAGATTAATACTATAGGGGTGTAGGTTAGCTGCCCAAATATTATGTTAACAAAAGTTGCTAGATTTTTTTTTTTTAACAATAGCGTTAATGGATAACTCAAACGTACTTTATAGAGAATAGTTTATTATGTAAGTATGTGTACTTACAAGACATTGTGAGATTGGTTGCAATAATACAATTATGTTAAGTGGCCTAAATGAAATATCCAAACCTTACTCACTTACTTACTGGGGTACTAGACGGATATCTTACATAGCCGTGCACCGCCGACATTTGAAGATCTGAGAGATGGCGTGTGGTTTTGGCCAATTCGACCAAAACCGCACGGTCAGCTACCCCTACCGCGCAGAAGGGGCGTAGGTTAACCGAGGGGATTTAAAAATAGAAAAAAATAGTATATTGTCCGAGTTTACTCAAAAATTTATAATTTAGTTCATTTTGATTTGAGCCAGTCAATCTGCAGGTGTTACGGTTTACAGACTAGTTCAAAGCCCGATGTTATCCTAAAAATAATCCCGTCCGCTTAAGGAACTCAGAATTATAAAAAAAGGGGAACTCATCGTGTGGATAAAACTTTCCTCTTCTTTTACTTACGTTTGTTTTTGTTCGTAGTCATATTACACATATATATGAGCACAGTACAGTTATCTACCGAGGTACGAGGGTAACACTTCAGTCCTGTACGTGTTGTTCGGAAAGAGGGTGGGATTAATTGAAAGAGCGCGTCCGAACACTTGTCGTGTTTGAAAAAATTGTTCTGAATATTACGTAAATACAGTAGATTAATTTGCCGACGGCCTTTGTGTTGTGGTGGTAGTGAACGCTACTGCTACGCAGGAGGCGTGGGTTCGATCCCCGCTAAATTCAAACATTTGTATACATGAATATGGCTATTAGCTTTGATATGCTCGTGCCTCGGAGAGCACGTTAAGCCGTCGGTCCCGGTTGCCATACGAACATCTACGGGTAATTGGAACCCTCAAAGCCTAGCTTAACTACAGAACTTCGATATCGTCAATTTGGTAGTGGAGGTCCGATGGCAATTGTTTCATAGAAAATATCGAAGTTCAGCCGCATCTTAGTTAGACTAGAGAGCCGACTCCAACTGAGTTTTGAATAGGCTCAGAGAATGATGATGATGAGTCGGTATATATTTATTTTACTTTTTTATAATGATTTCCCTAGTGAGTTTTCGTTTACTAACTAATATTTGTTGTTGATCTAATAATATCTTGTTTGTAAGTTCAGCATTGCTTTGTCTAGATTAATAATACTCTCTTTATAGCTTTCAGATTTATTACTACTTATTTTCAAGAGGTGTATTTTCCAGCAAAATTTAAAATTTACGCAGCTTTTAGATACAAAGGTTTGTTTATATTTAAGTGGTAGTTTGAGGACAATATTGTTCTCTACATATTTTTTTCGACATTGAACTCAACTCGCTAATTAAACCACTAAACTCACGTAAGATAACACATAAATACCAATTTCATTCGCAAACCAAATTAATCAGTTAGCATATAGCAGTACAGTCCTGGACATAGGCCTCTATCCATGTTGGGAGGCTTTGACCTATTGTATTCATATTGTCCACGTTCGTACAGGATCTTATTTTGAGTTTTTCTTCTCTCGAATTGACATCGTCTGCGTATATGTGCGTTAGTTTGTCTCACCCTTCGGATGATATAGAATGGTGATATTCTTTCTCCCTCACCTCTCAATCTTTACTTTGCGTAGATAAATATAACTTACGTGCCTAATAATAAGGTTTGTTTTATTATGACAGAATTAAATTAAGACAATTCTTGATTTAGTAACTTTAATAAAACGAATTTTCACTTTCTACAAATATGAGAAAATATATTGGGGGAGGGAGGGGAATTCACTACTCACCCACGATTTATAATTCCCAATAATAGCAGTCGCTTGATAGCGGTCTTTGCACTTATGGAATATTGCGTATATGTACAATCATAATTCCTCGGGTAAGAAGACTTTACTTGCTTTGAGGGGTGCGTTTTGGCATTACTTTCTGTGACCATTAGTGATATTCGAACTATCATCATTCTTACGTAAGTATATGACGTGCCTTGGTTTTTTCGGCTATATTGGCAGTGACTGTCCGTCTGACTTCCCAGCCTGAATCGAAGTGGCCAACTATTAACAGAGTAGGTACTTGGGGTCGCCCATAGAGCAATCTGTATTGACCTAACGACTATTGATAGCCGATACCGACTTTTAACGTGTCTTTAACAATATTCTTCTTCTTTGCTGTGAAACTTTTGCACTTTACAACCGTGGGCATTCCCAACAGAGTAGAGTTTGTTGTAAAGTTTGTTCGCGACTAAGGGATACAGCTGTTTAACATTACACAGATATATACAGCTCAGACGCAGCCTCCGATGCATCTCTCACCCATGCTTTTCTTTTCATAATAAGCTTAGCAAAACCAGAGTTGTAACAAAATGCTATTAAGAAATAGAGGGCGACAGCGACCTTGACATTATTGTTTACCGCCGTAGGTACCTCTATAGATTATTTCTTTACCTCTGACCAACGAGAAAATGGGCTTCCGGAATTTCCGGATGACAATACATTTCTTTTAGGATCTTATCGGATGGATAATAAATTGCCATCGTGTTTTCTTTTTCTATTCGTTTATATTTACTTTTTCCCTAGAGTGACGCCGTACATTATGTTTTTATGTTATATTTTAAATAAAATCAAACTTGATTATGATGAGTCACATTTGAAAAATAGGTACCGGTAAAATATATTTTTTTAAATGAAAAACGTAATAACTTTTTTACTAACAACAGAAAATACGCTCGGTTGAATACAGATTAGAAGAATTTTGTGGCCTGAAAGTGAATGTTGTAACGGAAATTGAAAAGGGTATGCTAAAGAGAATGGGCATGTAAAACGAATGAACATTATGCAAACAATGAACCAAGTATGTAAGGCACGTGTACCTAAGTGGGCAGACAGGCCGGGATCAACCTTACAAAACTGATCAAGTTTATGTTTTCATAACAAAAGAGCATGTCAAAACACTCGACACCTTGCGGGCTAACATAAAAAGAGGGAAGGAACTAAGCATGAGTAAAAATGTATGTGAATGTAATATCACGCCTATATCCCCGAAGGGGTAGGCAGAGGTGCTAGCACCCACATTTCGCCAGTTTATATTTTAGGTCCCAATGTAATAGGTGACTAGCCTATTGCCATTAACCGCGCACTTATAAACCTGCGATAAATACACACATAACTTCGAAAAGCATCGCAGTCATTGGTGTGTGCCATGGTAAACCTGGGATCGAACCCGAGACCTCGTCTCAGCAGTCCATTAGCCATACTACTAGGCTACCGCGGTTATCGCGGTAAAAATGTATGTTGGTATGTATTCTGAATTTTCTATATTAAATTCTGATGTAGTAGTGTATATTGTATTTCATGTACGTATATCAGCATATAGGTATCAAATTCTGGCTCAACTGCGACACATAGCATACGTTATGAAGGCACACACTTCACAGGTGGGCTTAATGAAATTCTGTTATATGTAAATTTTATTATTTCAACGCTCATTTCATATTCAATGTATCAGATGCATTATTTTGATGATGTATTGTTTTCCAATATTATCAACCTGAATTTATTCAATGTTATTATGACGATTCTAAACACAACTGTAAACAAATTAAATTTATTTTTATTTTTATTTTATTTAAACTTTATGCACAAATACAAAATAATTGTACAAAGGCGAACTTAATGACATGGGCTTTATGAAGTATCTGTCGACTCAAAATTGACCAGTGCAATGTGGTAAATTTGATAAATAGTACTGTATATATACAATACTAGTGAAGACTACAGAAGACTACAGAACTACAGTATTAGTAAAGATATCACGTTATACACAAACAGGCATCATACTTTTTTAAAATTTTCTATGTAACTTTATAGGCAGAAAGCGGGTGCCAACACATCTCTGCTTACCCTTGTGTTTCTATATAAATATCATATCAAGTACTTAAGTCTCTCGTTGAATCACAATGTTAAGAAAACGCTAAGAGTGAAAAATAAATCTATACTAATTTAGATGAGTTAGAAATAGAGGTCAATTTAGGTTAACAACATCCAAACCTTTTCTATTCTTATTTCCTACACCACAAACGACCAGTCACACCACATATTACGCAGTAGCAGTTGGTGAGATTATGAGTGAATCATTTTAACTTTTGCGTAATTCGTGCAGCCATTTTTATTCCTTCATTAACTGAGAAGTCATATGAGTGGAAATTGTATTCCGTTTCTTTCAGGAAGAAGAGGTCGCACGACAGTGCAAGTTCAGCATGAAAACGGGAGTGTCACTGCTTGGTTTACGATGATACCTTCAATCTAACGTTCACTCAAAAAGTCATAAATATTTGGTGCGCCGTACTGCAAGGGCGAGACCGTATTTATTCAGTCTTGGAAATCAATAGGAGTTTTAAATACCAAGTTTTAAACGGTGCCGTCTTATCATACGATTAGGTGAAATAAGTATGTACTAGGTTTAGGTCAATATGCACAAGGAACGGTAGTCTTTGTCAGTCAGTGAAGAAACAGTAAATTATTGGGTGTTGCACGCATTTCTGAAAACTATTTATTGCCTAATAACATCAGTGGACCGACTACTTACTTATAACTTTGGTATTTGAAAAGTTCAGCTCAGCTAAACAATACATTTAATTAATATTAATAGTACTACCAACATACTGTGATGATAAACTGAGCCACTGCACAATAGAAATATCTGTAGTGGACTATGTGGCGTCAAACTTTTCACTTAGGTAAGCTATTTCGTTGCATCTGTAAATTCACAGTTCGGGTTTAACGAGTGAACTTCGTATTTTACAGAGACTTATTATAATCTTGTGTCAGCTTAAAAATATTCTCAATACGGTTCATACGAATTTCAAATTGTGCTATGATAAATATAACATTGATATCGATAGCCTATTGCAGTCCATTGTAGTATGTACATATGCCTATTCTAATGTGCGCCATTGCTTTCGATTCGGATACCGAGCATTTTACCTCCCATCCATGTTCAACGGTCGAGTGACAGCACTGTCGGGGCTGCTCCGTAGCAACGCAGGCCCGGGTGTGATGCTAGAGTTAACTGACGTCCTTGAAGAGACAGGCTACCTTTCATTTTTCACCTAATAATCTTTTCATTATGTTCACCACCTATGAGATCAGAATCCCCCCTTCATTAACCAACTACGGCAACCACTAGGTTGTTCTAAGTTTTTTTTATTGGGGACTGCTGCAGTTTAGAAAACAATTACCCTAATATTATGGTGAAAAATTGTGTTTATATTAGTTTTTTACAAAGTCAAGATGTTTATTTTATTTTACTGTAACCAAAAAGTATTGCTTCATAAAATAATATTAATTTCGCTTTTCATTACAATGTTTATGGAAAGTTAAATTTAAAACAGTTTATGAGTCGGGTGTTCTCGTAAAAGTTGTAAGTTAATATTCTGCGGTTGGCCACGTACAACAATTCAGAAATGTTGTTCGTTTATAGCTGTCAGTTTACGAGTTTAGTCCAATTGTTAACTTTCGAAAACATAACAAATAACCTTAATATTACTAAACCGCAGCAATTATTCGACGGCCTCTGTAGCTAGCGGTAGAGCATTCGACTGGACGCTGGTTTGATTCGCGCTCAGTGCAAATATGTGTATGTATAATTATGTACGAGTATATTAGCACTGGTCTTGCATCGGAGAGCGCGATAAGCCGTCGGTCCCGGCTACTATACGAACTTCTATGGCAGTCGTTACGAGTAGGTCCACCAATTGGCCTAACTACAATTCTTCGATCGATAGCATTCTATTCAACAAAACGACGACCGTACTTGTCTGTCCGCCACTCGTCTAGGGTGTCAGCCCCTCTAGATCTCTCTAGACAGCAATACGTTTGTAGAATAGAATATATTGATCAATATATGGGTGTGGTATGGTCACAATGAGTGTGAATACGGCGCCCCTGTTTGAAGCTGGAAGCTAGCAACTCAGTTGAATTCTACATTTCATTTCGCCTAATACTTGTGCAGGTTATGCTAACAAAAACACTACGTGTCGGCTTTATATGGCAAAGATAGTCATCTAGTAATTAGCAATTCAGCTACCATAATGGTTATAAAATTTTCAAATTCTTCTGCTTCTGCTTTGCCGCCAATAACTTCATAAAATTAGAAGTTTTATAGTAATCATAACATCTCCACCTTAAAAAATACAGTTACAACTCATACATACATAAACTCGCGCCTATATCCCCGAAGGGGTAGGCAGAGGTGCTAGCACCCACATTTCGCCAGTTTATGTTTAGGTCCCAATGTAATAGGTGGTGAGCCTATTGCCATTAACTGGGCACTTATAAACCTGTGATAAATACACACATAACTTCGAAAAGCATCGAAAAGTCATTGAAGAACCCGAGAACTCGTCTCAGCAGTCCATTACCCAAACCACTAGGCTACCCCGGTATCTGTTACAATTACAACAAACAGTTACAATTCAAACAAAACAAAACGTTAAACTTTATATATACCATGGCTGTTTAACATTCAAGAGAGAAACACCCACTCCATTAATTGCAAGTGTCATTTGTCCAGTGGACCGTCAGCCTTCACTTTACTGGTATCGCGCTAATTGGAGTTCTCTTGGCTGACTGACAATCCTGAATACTGACTGAGTGCCGATGCGATTTGAATATAGATCGAGTATTGACGGTCAGTCACTGCGGGTTAATACTGTGAATGAGTTGAAATACCTATGTACGAATGTTAATTTATTTTTAGTTAGGTTAATGGAAGAGGACATGTCCAGCAGTGGACTGCGATAAGCTGATTGATTGATTGAAGTCAAATAAGATATCGTCTGTCATACTGTACACATAACATAACATAAACTCACGCCCTTATCCCCGAAGAGGTAGGCAGAGGTGCTAGCACCCACATTTCGCCTGTTTATGTTTAGGTCCCAATGTAATAGGTGGCGAGCCTATTGCCATTAACCGGGCACTTATAAACCTGCGATAAATACACACATTACTTCGAAAAGTCATTGGTGTGTGCCATGGTAAACCGGGGATCGAACTCGAGACCTCGTCTCAGCAGTCCATTACCCATACCACTAGGCTACCGCGGCTACTCATACTGTACAATGACATTTAAATAGTATCTACATTGCTATCTCTCTACCGTACAACGAAATTTTTATTCTATAATTAATATTCTTTGTAACCCCTCCAAGTAAGCTAAATTACTTGTGCAAGGATGACTGGCTTCACGTCAATAGTATGATGGTCAGGATTCGAACCCGGGACCTATCGATCATAAGGCCAACTCATGAGCTACCGACGCTCAACTCGTGGTGTCCTTGTCGAAAACTCCATCATTTTCCGTGTTCACTATACAAGTAAAATATTTATATTCATAACATTATGCTACAAGCAATGTTGAGATAATATCATAAATATTTTATTACCGGTAAATGGCTACAAACAAGAATATTATTTCTTACTTTGTTATTTATTATCAGAATTAATTATTATTGAAGTTTTTATACCTACTGTAATTAGGTACCTACCTGTCTATATTTGTCACTTACCAATTAGCTATAATTACGATATTACGAAACTATATAGTATAATAGCCTATAATATGGGGCTAATTGAAGCCAATTCAGACTGAGTAAATTGTACTCTTTAATTTTTAATTCAACTTTAGATTACCGCAGTCCGCCAGAGTAGGATTTGGGTGAATCTCTTCACATGCGGTGTCAAACAAGGGATTTAGGCGAATAAACATCACTGGGTTGAGTAATCAAAAATCAATGTTTAAAAATTATTGCGAAATCGAAAACAAAACTCTCTGCAACTGGTTAGCCAAATTTTTACAAATCTACTGATGTAGTCAGTATATTTTTTATATACTACACATTAATTCGACTTCACCTCGCCTGGAGGTAAGCTAAAGGTAAAGTCTCAGGAAAGTGGGCTAACATTACAAACACGTATGTACATCGTTACAATGACGTCGCTGAGCTTGACGGCCTGATATGTTATCAGGCCATCAAGCTCACACTTCGCTCAAAAGGGGTCCTTTAAGCGAAGCGTGAGCTTGACGTAATAATAAAATAGGTACTTGTTGTAAATTACGTAAATGTAAGTAAGCTTACGTATATGTAAGCTCACGTTCCGCTCAAAGGACCCGGGACTGTAGGTAGAAGGAAACATGTGAGTTGGTAAAGAATTTCAAGACTTAATGGTGTGGCAAAGAAAATACTCACCGATCGGCTTGATTTTTGATGAAATATTCTCCACCGCATGCGGGTGAGTATTTCACGCAGGAACGAACATCACAAAAGATACCGTTGCTCCGGAGCGGGTCTGGGAGTGACGAGTGGAGCCGCCTGTCACCCTAGCAGAAGCAGGCCGCGGTGACGGCGCAAAGTGCATCTCCCCATATCGGGGCACTGAATACGAATACCATGGTTCCCACATTAGGGGAAGTGCGTCATTTCAAACAGATGTCCCGGGATCTGCAGGCGTGCGAGAGATATGTCGCCGGAAATCAAAGATCCATAAACGGCGTGCGTTTTAGTCGGTTCGAGTCCGACATAATCTCCTCCACCGACTATGGCGGAGATGGTGTCCGTGGGGAATTTGCGCACGATGAAAAAAGGACTTAAAATCTTACATTTGTTATGTCGCAATCGGTTGAGTAGAACCGGAGTTGTGAACATTAACAATATTAAACAAAATATGAGCAAAGATGGCGCTTTTTTGTTCTTATGGGTGAATTTTTATGTTTTATTACATTCGTTCGAGTATGTAAATTAATACCTAGACTTTATTTTTACGTAGATATTTGTAAACAAATACGTGAAATTGAAATTGTAATTCAATGATTGCGTTACAAAAGCGCAACTAGATAGCGTTTAAATTTTTATTTATTTTTCGTTTTATAAGTACAAGCCTATATAAACGAGACCTTTGTGCGTCTTATTTATCACATCATGGTCAATGATTAATTAGTTATTTGTGAAATACATGTCGGTACTGTCTTTATCTTCATTGTTAAATAAAACGTTGAATGAATTCGGTTTCTTTTAAGTTTAACTTTTAACCTCTTTGAATCTGATATAGATGTAGGTGGTACCTACCTGATGGAAATCTATTACAAGAAATTATATATTGGGGGAGCGAAGGACCCATCACTCCCCCATGGTTCAACAATTTTAATGATAACAATAGCAAATTATTACCAATTGCCATAGAAAGAAATGTCAAACCGCAAGCAAGTAAATAGACTTCTTACCCGAGGAGAGATATTGTCGTATATGCCTCAATATATAATTTCTTTTTGAATACTGTTAGCGGTTAAGCACTTACCAGCTGATAACAACAAAAATACCCAGGTACTATATTTTATACATAAACAAATATATATTGAAAGGTTTTTATTTTATTTTCAGCTACAAATATCTACTCTAGTTAAGTTAAGCAATTTCAATTTCGTCAGCGGGAATTTTTTGGAAAAGCTTTCCTACATTTCCTACCGTTTGGGTAAAAATCTGCTTTAAGACGGGTTTGCCAACACCAAGCAGAATCTCCTTATCGTTTTGTTCGAATATTTTCTCGATAGGTTCAGCTGAAAGTAATAAACATATTCTATTAGTAGTGGCTAGTTACGTTTCTTCTGTACAAACTGTGTTTTTTAATCGTTTTGGTCTACAGTGGTTATTTACCAATATTGATTTTATTTGATTTGATTTGATATGACCAAAGTAATTTACAGTTTTCAATTATTCATTCTTAGAGCCTATTCCCAACTCAGTTGAGGTCGGCTTTTTATTCTAACTAAGATGCGGCTGAACTTCGATATTTTCCGTGAAGCGACTGCCATCGGAACTTCACAACCAAATTGGCGATATCGAAGTTCTGTAGTTAGGCTAGTTAGGGTTTTGAGGGCTCCAACTACCCGTAAATACTGCTATAGATGTTTGTATGGCAACTAGGACTGACGGCTTAACGTGCTCTTCGGTTAATTTTTATAATATAATAATTGCCATTAATTGGGCACTTATAAACCTGCGATGAATACACAGATAACTTCGAAAAGCATCGAAAAGTCATTGGTGTGTGCCATGGTAAAACCTGGGATCGAACCCGAGACCTCGTCTCAGCAGTCACCATTACCCATATTACTAGACTACCGCGGTCACCTTATTGTTTCTATAATTATTATATTGCCATACATACCTTTCACTTTGTCACCGTCGAATAAGTTTTCAAACTTTAAGTGGAATTTGGAAACTGGCTCGTAGGTATAATCAAATCCGGCGATTTTATAATACTGTTTATTTGCCTTGGTATTTTGTTTCAACCTAATAGTAACAGTTATATGCAGTTTATCTAGAAATACATAATATAAAAATTAAAAATTGTTTCATTCATTACCATTATATACACATCTGATCATATATAAAAATAAACATGGTTAAATGTAAATGAAAACGAGAAACGAAAGAAAGTTAAGGGAATTACGAGTATAACGGTTATTAATTGTAATTTTCTTGATTGCTCTACTAATTGCGTACCTATTAATCCTCGTTCTGACCAAGACGAGCATACGGCCGACTTGATACGAAGTGGTTACCGTGGTCTATCGACGTGGACAATACCAGGGGTGCGCCAGGGTCGCGCCACCGATCCTGAAGGACCTTTTAATGCCCTTCTTGAAGAACCCCGTATTGTAATCGTTTGGGAAAACCACAGCAGAGATTTCATTCCACATCCTGAGCACACGTGGGATGAAGTTTCGTTCATACCACGCAGTACTCACTGTTTTCGGTTGCTATGTGTGAGGATGAATTCTCTACCCATAAGAAGCGGTTTCGTGATAGAATGAAGCTGTAGGTATCGTGTCGAACAGTTCCTTTGAACACCAACCATACACACAAAGCAAGGCAAAGTTCCTCCTGAGGCTGACAGGTTTCACACCGTCTGTGAGTATGGGATTGTCGACGATGCAACTTGTTGACTAGTGCGAATGAAAAAGTGTTTGACACACATATTATATATAAAACAAGTATTTGTTTTTTATCTTCGTTTTAATTGGGAGTTTGCATCCATAAAGAATAGACCAAGTTTTCTACAAGTTTTCTTTTACACCAGTTGCTTGGTGAAAACGAGAGATTGCAGTTTGGCTTTGAAATGTTTTTGTGAGCTATGAGTAGGCAGATATTTTTACGGAGGCAGGACATGACGGTATCTCCCATCCTAATTGAGCAGTCCGACTGGGGACATACCTCCGCCCTACAGAATACCGCGGCTAATAGTTATAGTAAAGTGTATTTCCGGCGGTGGGTAAGGTAGTCGGTTTTCAGTGGGAAGGCTGAGAAACCCTTCTTGGTCTTCTGCACTGATAGCACAAAGACTCTCTTAACCTTCTCCCCTTCCCCCTTCCTCTTCCCTCCCTTCTCTATATGGTCGTCAGCATCAATGTGACGCCCCTGGTCGTCCATAAGCCAAGGTAACTACTTTCAATCCGGTAGGCCGCGTGCTTATCTGCCACCCAAGCGTGTATAAAAAAGGTATTGTTCTTTTCATAACGATTAATCTAAATACATACCGCCTTTGATCTGAAAAGGTCCATTTCCGGTAATGGGTGTAAGTAACAACGTACCACCAAATGTGTAGTTGCCAACACATTCGATAGGACATACCATATCCAAAAACCCTGTAGATTTTTCGATATCACGTCTGTAATTAAAAAAAACATAATGTTACTTACATCTCGGGATAACACTATAAGCATTATGTATGATACAGTCGGATATATAGAAAACCTGTAGCTACAAGGTCATCCACTTACAAATTACATACTTCATAGGCTCAAATATTAAACTGAGTAAATTTGATGAGGCCGTCAAGCTGAGCGCCACCATTGTAGCACTGAACGTGTTTGCAATGGTGACCCTCTTTCATGGGACTTTGCCTTCAGCTTAACACCAGGCGAGGTGAAGTCAAATTGACGTGCCATAGATAAAAAAAAAAAAAAAAAAAAAAAAAATTTGTTCATATAAGGCAATTAGTAACTGAGCTGAGATTTGGTTATTTCGCTTTTGTATATTCATCACCATGACCTTAGCGTTGTACCCGGTTGCATGAGAGACGCTGAATTTGAAGCTAAATATTCTTCTCCTTTTTATTTGCTTCATACAGATTTTATAGAAATGATTGGATTTATAGTTCAAAACTTTCTTATTGTAGATTTACACTAACAAAGATTTGAACTATACATTTTGATTTAGTTCGTCTGAAGTTTAAATAGTTTAAAAAATTAATTAAAAAATTACTCTATCGCAGCTATATTTGCAGCCTCTCGAAGATTGGAGGGTTTGTTCTAATGTTTCAATTCTGGCCAGACGAGTCAGTATACTAAACAAAACCTAATCATAAAATGATTTCAAAAATTATTATACATAACGGGCAATACACGGCTTTTGGGCACATTACCATAGTCGGCGTCGATTGGTTAAAATTTTTGGACGTCTGACCTTTTTTGCCCCCTACCTTATTCCTTTTTATTCTTGTATTTTAGTTTGTTTACTTAGTTTAATTTTATTATACACATAAATTAAATGAATAAACGATTAATGTACCTGTACCTGTACCTGTACTTAAGTTCTTTTTTATATAATTGTGGTAATTTCATTCACTTTTATCTCTAGATTTACGTCGTATTTAATTAAAAAAATACTCGTAAGCTTAGTGCCCGTTAGTTTATGATTAATTATAATAATTGTATATTGACGGGAAGGACTCTTAGTCATTCGGATATAATGCTTTATACCTGCATGCACTTCAATCTCATCCGTTGTTTAGTAGGTGCACGGACATGTGCAGGCTTTCCTGTCAGGCCTGGATATCAGCCGGCAATTACTGTCAGGAAAGCCGATATACCAAAAAAACAATAAGGTGATCTTTGGACACAATTGTAAGAAATTGGGACGAGGATGAAAATGAAGACAAAGAATCAGATATTTGACATCTGATTGTCAAAGTACAACCCCTAACACAAAAGATCTCGGTAACTACTGTTCTTTAAAACAAAAAAGTGCACTAGTTGGCTTATGCCTGAAAACAATTGATTCAGTAAAGTTAACATTAGTGATTAAAACTTATTAATAAAAAATACAGTGGAGAAATACAAGGGTGTTATCAATAATGTATATATAATGATTAAAACATTCGTGTAGTGATTAAATAATGAAATTATTATAATGAGACACAGATATTTTTAACATGCCAGTTTCATTACGTTGATAAACTATCTAGTTTGTTGTAATTTCACAATAAATCATATTCATATTTTCTTAGCAACGGGTTTGTTGTTTTTTTAACATACTATTTTCTTTTTCAAATTTATTAATGAATTAATTAAATAAATTCGTCGATCGTTTCATTCGGCAGCAGACCGCGGCGACGCCGTGGCGCGCCTCCCCGTACCCCGGGGGCTAGATGGGGACGCCGTGGTTCCCACATTAGAGGAAGAGGCCATCTTGAAGGAGATGTTCCCGAAAGATGTCTTGAATTATCTCGTCTCCGGCAATGAAAAAGCCAAAGACGACATACGTTTTAGGCGGTTCGAGTCCGACATAACCACCTCCACCGGCTTTGGCGGGGATGGTTTCTATATGTACTTATTACTTCAGTAATGCATAAGATTTTTTACGAATGTTTGAACGCTTCTTCTAACTGTCAGGTATAACATTGATGGTTGTATACTATAGTACTAGAGATTAGCTAGAAAAGTTAATCTTGTGAGTTATACATATTGTAAAACGGAGTACTTACTCAATTTTATTGAAGGTGCAACTGCCAAGGCCTTTCACCACCATGTTTCTAAAGGATAGATATAATCCATCTATATTGCTTTCTACATCCGATACCATCAGTGGATCAGTCGCCGGTATTCCAAGTTCTGGAAGACCGGGAGCAAATTGAGGCAAGGCGATCTTGGCCGAATTCACGATGCATGTGAAATCCGTTTGAGGGCACGGCTTGATGAATGGAACTACAAAAAAAATCACCTCTTGAGTATATCGGTGCTTTACTAATTGTTTCACGATTAAAGAAATATCTACATTTCAAGTAATATTTTTTATGACTTTCCTGATATTTAGGATCTCGTTGCTTTAGCAATTAAATAAATTATTTATTAATAAAAGAAATTACAAAAAATAAAGCTACCCCTTTATTTTTTGTTTATCACTATTATTTCATTATTAACATTACCTAAGGTGTCTAGATGCCTGGAAAGATTTCTTTCATATTTTAGTAAATGACTGTGCAAATATTTATATTTATAAATGTATGTATCAGTAGATATGTATATATTTAATCTATATTAAAAATCATTTCTAAATCCATATGTTTATCAGCGTCTTGAACACATAATATAACCAATTTCTTCCTTTTTTTTCTTTGGGTTTAGAAAGCGCTGTACAAAATGTCGTAGAATTATCTATAATTCGCTGCTCGAATATTTGTAAACAGTCACGGTGGAATAAAAAATCATCTTTCTACGCTATTGAATTGTGATACAAGTTAAATATATTATAGTGACCAGTAAAATATGAATTCTGGTTTAACTGTAACTGGTTGCAAACATGCGGTAACGTATGCGGACTGCAGTAAAAGATTTTATCTATGTCACATAAATATATGACTGAATTCGACAAATTTAAAAAGTAGATATATGAAAACAAAAAAAAAATACTGTCAAATTAATATATAATACAATTGTACAGTACTACAAAATGTACATACATAAACCATGTAGTTCCTAATTTATAATTTCTTACCAACGTTAGCAATTGATCCTGATACAAATAGGACAACGCACAAAGTTATGCATTGCAACATTTTAAGAGATTCACAAACTGACGTACACAGAATACTGAGAATATTAATATTTATACTTCCTATTTATACCATTAGATCATATAGATTTATATTTATATAAAAAAAACAAACTGGATTCTCACCAATGGCAGGACGTAATCTATAAGTACCAATTGACAATCAAGAATATTGACGTCAAGATCATCGGTATATTAATCAATAACAAAAATTATGAGCATACCTGTTTGGAAGAGTGATTTTCCATTTATATTTATTGCACTACTTTATGTAATTGGATCTTTGAGGCGACTTCCTTTTGGCAGTTGCTTCTTGGTCTTCTGTATTCTTTACCAAACAGTACTAATATATTTTTAGCGAAACCTGTCATCTTCCGGTGACTGGAACTCGTCGAGCTCACTTGTTTGATTATGTTTACTTAGTTGCAGTCATGACTCAGAAACTAGGCGAGTCTGTAGACCTTCAGGAAGGCCACACCTTTTTTGAAGAACAGCGCCAAAAAGTAAAAAAAAAACGTCAAATGTTTGTGCAAATAAAAAGAGTTACGATAAGCCAGTCCTATTATCGCAAGAAACTTTGTTGTTGTTTTGTGAACATTTAGAGTAAAAAAAATAAAAGCCGTTTGATCTCAAGTACCCCAAAAGGACAAATATATATTGGTAAATTTGTAATAGGTATCATTTTCATTTGGAAGTATTCATAGATGTAACGCCAGCACTTTTATACACGTAAGTCTGCCGTACTTATAACAATGTACAAGGGCAACGCAAGTACTTCTAATTGCAAGCAAGTGGAAGATGCTGTCATATCAAATCTGCAGTTCATTGTACCAAAAAACATCAAAAAATTACTGGCCTGAATACAAATACATTACTCGTAATACGGAGTACAATGTTATGAGAAAATGAAACATTTTAATGCCGTCTTATCTTGCAAACCTTGCAACTACATTTTGCTAATGTATTTTGTACGTAAGTCAAGAAGTAGAACTTTTTTTACTAAATTAGCATTGTGATTGATTTGTTGACAATAGTTGGATGAAACAGATTTTTGCAAAATTAAAAGTGGATTTTTCTGGCTACGTATTACCCACTGGACCCTCAAAATTCGACCTCATCTATAAATATGATCCATTGGACCCCGGTACTCCACAGACAAAATTAGCGTTACGAAAATCTAGGGAACTAACAGTTCTATCATGAACTTGAAACACGATGGAGAGGGAATAACGGAAGTTGAACGGCATAAAAATTAAAAAAAAAATGTGATTTGCCGTAATTTTTTTCATGCCAATATACCAAGAGTACTACCAGGGGCCTTCGGCTTCGGAAGTGTTTCTCTTACACCCTGTATATATGAACGTTTACAATATCACATAATGTGGTAGTCCGTTGACATACCTACATAAGTCGCTTGTGTCCTATGGACACACTGCGACCTAGATGTTATTTTGTAACTGACACTAGGTTAGTCCAGAATTATTACCGGGGCCTTCGGAATAATCGTCATAGTCAGTTGTTTTAATAATATGTCAAAATTTTCGATAAAATCATCGACAAATTATGCATAAGTATATCTATACTTTGCACCTGATATGTATGCATAATATTTATGCTTGATTCACCAGAAATATAATTTACACTGCGTTAATAGTCTGCTCAATGATATCCTCGATATTTGCTGTGCTCATAGTAATAAATTTGAGCGGATGTTTTAGTAAATGAGTTTAGTTAATTAAAGCCTTGGAGTGGTCACATACACTCATATTTATGTATTTGCAATATCAATGTTTTGTTTGTACAACATTAATGCAAAGTGCTTTGCATTTATCTGTATTAATTGTAATTATATATACAACCAACATATTATCACATTATTATAATTTAAAATGCGTATTTTAATCTTGAATACATTTGAATACATTTACATGACTCAGGTGGTATTTCTCGTAGCCGGAGTTTCTAGTAGCAATCTGTCTGCTTCCTCCTTCCTCATCAATAGTTCCGATTCAATAGAATCATAACTATTGATACCTATGTCGGGTGATTTGATTTTTTTAGGTACATTGAGCGTTATTTGTTACTGCTTCGTGCACTGTGTACTATTATGCTTCTCTCATTTCATCCTAAATTTCTCTCTGTTCTTTTTGTAAGTGTTTCTTAGTAAGTTAAGTTAATTGAATTAAAATATTTGAGTGAAGTGAATGAGTGAATTTATTATAGTACTTATTAGTGAATTTATATTCAAGTAGTAAAAGAAAATACTGTCAAGTTTCATATTTCATATTTATTTATACTGTGGATCATAGGTTAGATATAAAGGTCTTATAGCTACGTTATGTGCGCTATGTACTAACACATGCGGTGTACAGATTAGCATATCAATTAAGATATAATAAAAATGAAAAAGTAACATGTAAGTATTATGTCAGTACATAAATAAGGTTCTTATTTTAAGTTGCTTATTAAGATATAAATATCCTAAGAGTCTATAAATAATAAATAAACGTGAAAATTTAATCGAAAGTCACAATTATGAATTGCAAAAAGCCGAAAGTTAGAATAAAAAATCTGAACTATTGATATCCACAACAAAAATACGTACCAAATCACTTTTATTTCCTCACTATGGTTCTAGCGATTTCCCAGTCGCGTTCATACTGGTGAGGTTGATAAGGTTCTTTCTGTTTTTGATCGGTACGTTCAGTATTTCCGTTTTTTTTCGAAGCAACTCGCAGCCCCGAAAGGAAAACATGGGCCAGAACCCTCGTTTGTTTTTAGTAAGTGCATTGCCTTGCAGGAGAGGTGGGCTTGGGCCACTAAGGTGTTGGAAGGACCCTGCATAATAAAAAAGCAAGCATTCAATGTATGTGAGTTAATTTTTTTTCCTAATGTACCCCGCAAATTCCGTTCTTATATTTAACTTTGTATCGATTTATCTCGGGGGTGTCTCAATGTATCTTATTCTTGCTTCCCTCTACTGCAGATTCCGGTCACGAACGTTGAATAAAATCTATATGCTGGACGTGCTGCACTCGCTTTAGATAAACGCGATAAAGACAGATTAGCGTGGCCGCGCAATCGTTGTTGACACGCTTAGTTGTGAACTCTGTTTTTTCACAAAGAGCCTATACAGTTTTACAACTAACATTTTTTTTAAAGAATCCTAGTAAACAAAATGGCCGGCAACTTCTCTCTAGTTAAGCTTAATAGCTTGTTTTAGAACGATGTAGCCAAGAATTTGATTTTTGTTTATGTACCTGCATAATCAGTTGTAAACTCTGTTACTTTTGCAATTTAGAGATACGTTCGGTTTCACTATAAACATTTATAAATTCGGTCTACATTTGTCAGCATAAAACATAATAGAAATCTAGGTTCGGAGTAGCTAATGTGTCATTTCAGGATGTAATCTATTCCTTCACCAAATTTCAGCCGGATCCGTTCAGCAGTTAGAGCGTGTTGAAGTAAGAAACAAACAAATATCCACACTTCACAAAAAAATATTATATTAGTAGGAAGTAGGATATATATAATAATACACCTCGGAGCCTCGGAGAGCACGTTAAGCCGTCGGTCCCGGTTGCCATACAAACATCTATGGCAGTCGTTACGGGGAGTTGGAGCCCTCAAAAGTCCAACCAGCCTAACTTGGAACTTCGATATCGCCATTGGTCATTAGACCATTGGTTGTGGAGGTCAGATGTCAGTCGCTTCACGGAAAATATTGAA
Organism: Pelosia muscerda; assembly: GCA_963691645.1. Taxonomy (NCBI): domain Eukaryota; kingdom Metazoa; phylum Arthropoda; class Insecta; order Lepidoptera; family Erebidae; genus Pelosia; species Pelosia muscerda. The sequence continues at coordinate 11,705,161 of OY829113.1, forward strand.
GTTCAGCCGCATCACAGTTAGACTGGAAAGCCGACCCCAACTGAGTTGGGAAAAAAGGTTCAGGGAATGATGATAGGATATATATAATATTCTCTCTATAGATACTCTTCATCGTGGATAATTTAATAGCGTTTCTAGTACTTACACCAAAGTTCGACGTCTGTGTCATATGGCTGCGTCATTATTGTAGAGTACCTACACTTATAGTGTAGATCCCTCACTGCAACGCATTATAATTATTCGCAAAGTTTTCACTCATGTTTAACACGGAGGGGACAGGCGTGTTATCAAAGAGGTCTTTTATACGAAAGATTTTAATATAGTCTGCTAAATATCGAAGTGCTTCTCAAAGGGGCACTTACACAAATGCATAGGTACTATAAAAATACCTATTATAATACTTTAAAGAGTTATCTTTGTTTGAAAACATTTAATAGAAAAGTTGTAAATAGTCGCTTTTCTAGAAAGTTTCTTTTATTATATTATATTACTATTTTGTGATGGCGGCTCAGTTGGATCTGTAATTTATCATTTTATATCGTATTTGATGCCCATATTGAGGGAGTTGTGAAAAAAATATGGAATCCACCATTTTGTGACGGCGGCCATTTTGGATCTGTTTTTATCAAACAATGCTAAGATCCCTCTTGACTAATTCACTATAACACCCCATTGTTTTTACGTCCTGTTCAAATATAATATACCATACTTTGAAGTCTATTTAGATACAAACTTCAGAGAATTGGGCAAACATTAAATTAAATTTCATGAAGAAGTTAAAAATAAAGATCCGTTTCTTTTCTTACGCAATATACAATTTCTTTATTTGCTACATTCGAAGTTCATTTTAAAAGAATTCTTTCCAGTATAAAAACGTAAAATAGGTACCATGCAAATCAGTATATGGGTCAATATCAACAATACGTATTTTTTGTCAATTTTGGTGGCGGAATTTATTCTTTGGCTTTTGTAAAAAATAAGGACGCAGTTTAAAAATAGATAGTCAAAGTTAGAAGAATCTGTAAGAGGGCTGCAAATCTATCAATAACTTTATGAAATAATTCAGTTTTAAGTTCAGGTTGGCACCAAAATTGAGATTCGCCCACCAAACTTGAAAATCAGTGGAAGCAAAATTTAATTTCTTTCACAAACCTCAATCTCGCCAACTCAAACCCACAGATTCTTAGGAGTTTAGCAGTATGTAATTCAAAGGATAATAAAACTCCATTGTGAAAAAATATTTTTCATTTTATGTAATCACAAAAACCATAATTCTATTTATTGCAAACAAAATTAGGTAAAAACTAAGAAAACCAATACGATTAAATATAAAAATATTTTAAATATTGGATTTTAACCCTTTAACTGGTAGAGGAAACTAGTCATGCGATTGAGATGAAATTCAGTTATGGGATTTAGGTCTTTATGTTTATATTAATTATGCCATAAAAAAATAAAAATTAAGAAAAACTTGGAAAAATTTTGATGAAAATTTTTAAAACAAGGAACAGCACACCAGGGCACTTCGCATTTGCCACATTGTATGTTGGACCTTTTGTTTGTGGTCGCGCTGCTACAAAGTCGGCAGCGCCTATAGGTGTCTTTACCTTCTGGTAAGTGCTCACTAACATTAGCAAATCGGATATCTTCAGGAATTCCAAAAAGTTTCTTCTTGCGACTGACTGCCTCTACACTATAATTTTTTTTCTTTGCCAAAAATTTGGAACAGATGAATATTTTCGTTTTCGAAATTTCAAGTTATTTACAAGTTCTCTGGCAAGCCTGAACATCTTTTGGCTCATAGGATTAAGCACTCTTGAATTTTTTGAGCACAATATATTGGAATTTGTGATTGCCACATCAAACAAGAAATTAAACAATCATTTCCACCATTTCCTGTTTTGATGAACGACATGGATGGGTGGAGTCGATAGATTACACCAGCAAAAAGCTACACGGCTTTTAACTCCACCTCCTCCACTCCACCCATTCGCTTTGAGTATTCTAAGACTGAGCGTGGACAGGAAAAGGATCTTTTACTACAATCCTTTTGTGTTCGGTGACAAATAGCCTCCTCTTTTAGGTGAAAGGACAGCCTTTCACCTAAAAGAGGAGGCTATATGACCATTTTGAGTACAGACTCAAAATGGTCACTAATTTTGTGTCCTTCCAGATGACAAACCCCACATTGTTCCGGACATCTGGGATTTTTTTGAAATCTCTGAAGTGTCATAGTCTCAGCAATCTCAGGGACACATAATGCTGGATTACTAGACCAGTAGTCTTCAATTGATGGTAATTTGTGTATCCCCATTTGTATTAGCATTCCAAGTTAATCCTTCAGTTCATTTTTAGTAATTTCGGTATAGTTTCTTATATTTGATTGTCTTGCAAACAAGTTCGTTTGAACTAGCAGGTTTTCAATAACTTCACTATCAAAAAATGATTCGAAAAAAGCAATTGGTCTTGATCTACTTGGAAAATGAATCTGCGATTGAAGTTAGTTTTCATCAAAGGAAGGCACATTTACATCATTTGTCCATCTTCTTTTTCCAGTCTATTTCATCTTCACCAGAATCGGGTTCCTTCAAAAACAAAAGGCCCTACCTTTTGGTGGTGGTGGTGACACGAGATGTAGAATTAAGAGGTGCGGTAGTGACATGAGTTGTAGAATCAAGAGGTGGTGCGGTGGTGATACGAGATGTAGAAGCGAGAAATTGGGCAATGGCAGCGCTAGATGTTGCAGCACAAAGTACTCTGACACTTCTTTCTCCTTCTATTTCATTTTCTTGACAATCTGTTGTATTATCAATATCCATAGTCCTGTTGTTGATCTCTGTATCGGTTTCGTCTTCACTATCATATTCAACATCTTCTTCCTATTCATCCGTAGCTTGTTCGGGCCCATGCTTTCCACGTCTTCTCCTTCTAGTATATTTACTAACCATTGGTTCCAAAATAACGACACGATCTCATCATCGTGCAAAGATACGACGTCGTTCATAGTCGGACGACACGATTGTGGTTGTTGGATAACACGCCCGTGTTTTCCAGCGATGAACGAGACGTTGTACCGTTGTACAATGATGAAATCATGTCGTTATGTTGGAACCAGATCCTAACTGGTATATAATACAGTACATTTGAATATTTTGGTGGCAAGTTTTCAATTTTGGTGGCGAAAAACGCCACCAAAACCACCAAATTTGAGCCACCAACATTGAAACCAGGCGTAAAATAAATCTCTAAAAATAGAGGGTTTAAGTTACAATTAAAATAATAACAATGATGTATGTGTAACCTAAATCACTACCTATAATGTGTACTTAACTGGTAAAACACTTTGTATTCAAGAGCAAATCGTTCCACCAAATATTGAACTATTCTTGTCCCTCTTCCCGCGTAAAATGTAACTTACCTTTTTGGCAGGAAATCACAATATGAAATACACAACTGTCACACGCAAGTGCGGGCGCACGATTGAGGGATGAGCAGTAAATAGGTCGCATCGAACTCACACGCACGTAACTTTGATTTATAGTTAATTGAAAAAGTGATACTAAAATTCAGATTTTTGCTTGGACAAACTTTGATTCAAGTATCCTGCGCTTTTAAATAATATTTTCTGATATGTTTAAATTGTTTTAAGATAATGTGTTTTGTACATATAGATACGAAATATTTTTTTTTATTAATCCTTTATGGTTTTGGTGTAGTGAATGCATTTATGTAAAAAAAGGGAAATGGGACAAGCCACCAAACTTGAATTTTGAAGTGATTTTTTTTATTCCTTAATTACTATTATACATTTATAATAAAAAAATGTTGCCTCAAGTAGATCCAGTTACACAGTTCACATTAAAAAAATAAAATGGTAAATTCTGTCATTTTACACCGCGATTCCCAGTGAAGACATATAATATTTGCCGTTGGGATATTCACCCATATCAGCAATATGATGTAAATTGTAATATATCTATAAAAAAAATAATACGATATAACAGCTTATCATCTATATATCATAACTACGGGTACTACAACATGTTGTTTTGTTGATTGAAATGTCATAAGTAGTTCTTAACAAAAATCTAGTTTAAAACAAATTGGGCGAATGAAGATAATTAGTTAGAGGTCCTAAAGTTTAGTCAGGGTTATCCATGCATAATACCTATACACCGATTATAAAAGTGATGTTTTAGGGTTCCTAACTAAGAAGCATTATATATCAGTCGACTTACTTGACGTGTTCAGTTATAGTAGAGGAATCTCGTGAGAGGTGTCGTGATAGAAATTAATTACTGACTGTTTTCTCCACCTACCCTGGAGAGATGAGGTGTGTGTTTGCACTATGAATAAATTAAGGGTGGAATAACACTATTCAGACTTTGAATGGTGTTACTCGACACTGATACTAGTGCAAAGTTTCTCAACTTTGAACTTCGCTCGAACGTACTCTAGCCAGTCACATGAGTCTGGAATATTCATGCAGTATCCAGCTTCACAGTTTCTGTCTAATTACATATGCACACCGCAGTAGGAACCTAAAAATAACTTTTACTTAGCACTTGCATGTGTAACTTGCATAGGTTTTTATCTTAAGTATGAAACATAATAATTAAAGATGTTTTACGTAAATGTTGTTTTGGTATCACTTAGGTGACAGACAAGCACACAGACCGATAAAAAGTGGTTACCGTGGCCGAAAACATTTACAAGAATAGGGGTTCCACACTCGTGTTGCTGTTCCTATAGAAACCATCTAGTGTCATCCTTGAAGAGGTGGTGGTTGGAGTAGGTAAAGAGGCTTCTATACCACCAGGGCATAAAACCCAGATATGGATCCTGTCAACAGATATAAATGATTTACATCTAATATATAAAATATGACATACTCCTCCGAAACGGCTTGACCGATTTTGATGAAATTTTTTGTGCTTATCCGGTATCTATGAGAATCGGCAACAGCTAGTTACTTATAAATACATTACATTTAAGTTTTTCTTTTTTGTTAATAAATCATGTTCCCAGCAAAGTAGCAAGGCTCTTTTATGACATTCATTTGAGTACGGACAAGGTATTTTCTTACAAAGTCGACAAAGACTTTGATAGGTACTCATTCTGGTGTTGCAAGTATACTTGAGTGACTCTCAAAAGAAGCATTGGAAGTGATTATTTGTATCAAGTTCTAATTTGATGTCCTATAATTGAAAGGCTTCTGTAGATATTATTAACAATTATCTGAAGAAAACACCAGTGTATAGTATAGATATACACTAGCATATTATCGCCAGTGCATTATCAGGACTAGACTAGACTAAATCATGTGACTCAACAATGTTTAAAAATTACTATAACGTAAAAATGTGCCTATAGTTCGTATAATTGTCAGTAGATAGCTCCCACCATCGCGCAAAGATGGTTATATAGGCGAATTTCGAAAGATTCAGACGAGACTTCGTGGCTTAGCGGTCAGAGCTGAAATCGTCAGCTGTGCTATTTGTGCGGGAAGTTGCAAATATATAAGAAAACCGAAGGGCGTAGTATAGATGATGACATAAAACGAGATAATAAAGATCGTAATAGTAGCGAATTAATAAAACTACGAATTTACGACGAAGGAATTACGACTGTTGGTATTTTCCACCTATCTGTACCTATGCATTGAGTAGACTTCAATTTAATGATCGAATCGACACAATAACAATGGTGGAAACATCAGACTGCACATGTCATATGGAATTATTCCGTTAATTAAAACTAGGTGACGTCACTTAGGGTTAGGTCGTAATGGTCGACTGCTGATAAATTCCGAGTAACCAACATTCCTTGGATGCCTTCGGAGCACAGACGGTACGGCTCCTAATTGCTTCGCAAAAATATTTTAGTCCAACGCAATAATAGTGGAACCATATTAAAGCGAATAAAGATTTGCTTTTAAAACAAAATGAACTCGATTATTTTATCGATTATACTTAAATTCTTGCGCAAATAAGACAAATCAGGGACCTGTGCACACGTATTAATTTCTGCGTATTATGTTCTGCATAAAATAGTTATACAGATATTTTTTTATATTTTTTATTCCTCCTGAGACACTATGTGAACTGACACTTAGAAGCTATTAACATCAACAGAACCTAACGATGAATGTGTGGTTCACGAAATAAGCAAAGGAATGAATAGCAATCATTAAATTTGGACAACAAAAATTTCATCCTACCATTTGGATCAATAGATGTATTTATTCAATCATCGATCGCACATACATAAAAGCTATATACAATCTAAAATAACTACATCAAACGTAACAGTAGCTTCGTACTTTGCACCTGCACATGTAGTCTGGACGAACATAAACTCTACAGAGATCTAGGCGTTTTATCAATTCAAAACCACCAGGGAAAATTTCATTCACCTGGTTCAACATAACGAGACAGACAATAAAGCTTTTAGCTGGTGTTTGTCATAAAATGTAAACTATTGCGATTTTTCTATATTGGAATTATCCTACTAATATTATAAACGTCAAAGTTTGTAATTATTAATGGATATATGGATAGATGAATGATTGTTTGTTACTCTTTCACGCAAAAAATTACTGAAAGGATTTTAATGAAAATTTACAATGATATAGCTTATACAGCAGAATAATAAAATGGGCTACAATTTTAAAAATCTTGTGTGAATTGTCCCAAATATGACAGACACACGGGCGGAGCCGCTGGCAACAGCTAGTATAATCTAAAGTCGTACAGAAATAATTTCATGGTTCACTACATTCTCGTATATATCTGTGTTTCTCTTTCTATTAGCCAGTCTTACTTCACAGCTGCATTCACTTTATTTTCATGATTTTTCTGTCAGTTCTAACATTCTTAGAACGGGGACTAGCAGTTGCAGACGCCAGTTGAGCGATATTTTTTGACGTTCAGTTCTTACTTAATATTATACCAATGACATGAGTGAATGGTTATATAAGTTTAAATCGTATAAAAATATTCATATTCTCAACCACTAATCTCAAAGTTAAATTATTGAGTTGGTTTTGTGCTTCCTCATTTAAGTTACTGTAATTCAATATGTTTTCTAAAGAATCTTTAATAATATTTTCATATCTTTTATACCTTCAAATGTTTTCAAGCCGTTTGCTTAGCGATTCACCACAATTCCGAAGTTCTCTTGAGACATACCACAGTAGTGCCGAGTGAGACTAAGCGTTTTATCGTAGATTCGCAGAAGCGCGCTTTTCTGAACACTCAAGCAAACAGGAAGCTGCAGGCTGTTGCCGTGAATATGTTTAACGATGTGTAGTATGTGGATATCTGTCGTGATCGAGTGTTATCTGCATTTAGTTACAGGTTTATGTTTTGATAACATATCCGTTATGTGACTTTAGTACTTCAGTTTTCAGCTGGTTATTACAGATGTACGTTGTATTTTTTTTTTCAAATCTTCAAAATGATATTGCCATAAATTTACACGAATTATCATCATCGTTGTATTTATCCCGGTCACATCCGAAGCTGTTATATCTGAGTCTAACTGCGTCCAGGGAATCGAACCCGCGCCTCCTGCCTACCAGTCGTGTTCACTAACGCTCCACAGAGACTGCTGTCGGAAGTTTACGCTAATATCACTATCTTTTATTTGGTTTCACTTTATGGTTACCATCTGTAATAACTACAATCAATCACTCAATAAGTTAGTGTATTGCAGTCTAGCGGTGAACTGCAATCACTAAGACTTAGGGCATAGGCCTCTTCCAATGTGTACCATTGTTCTCGCTCCTTCGCCCTTCACATTTGTCCCAGCCACCTTTTTCAGGTCGTCGGTTCACCTGACTAGAGGGCTACCCCCCCTTCTGTTTTTCTTTTCGCTGTCTTCAGAGTCACCACTCAAAAACTCGTTTGCTTCATTAGTTAGGTATAATTATCTAAAAATTATAGAATAGATTGCAATAACAGTCAACTAATATTATTTAATGTTTGTAACTTAAAGTCGAACTACTACTTATGAAGTTTATCAATTCTCAGAGATTTACTTGGAGTAATATTGTTCTTGTGCAGTTTATATTGGGTTTTTTTTAATGGATAATGCAAATTAAATTATATACCTACTTACTTTATCCATTGTAGTTAGAGAATAGTTATATTCATTTATAAAATGTTTCATGCGCCTTATAAATCCAAAATTAGTCGGAAGTAGGTATATTGTTTTTTATTTTTTTTCGTGGTCATGGAACACTGGGAAGAAGCAATCGTCGGTGCCGTAGAGGGAGTGACCTGAAACTACATTTGTAACTTCTACGCATGCGGTCGGCGACCAGCCTGCCCCTTACGCAGGTACTCTCTACTACTAGTCAGCCCTGGAACAACGTTGTATATATGGCTACTTCTGCCTCGGCCGATATTTGCCGTGGGCATCAGCCTCTTCCTTGGGTAGGAGAGAGGCGCAGTTCTCTCCGTTGCCGGGGGTGCAAGTTCCGGACTACGCACCCGACTCAAACGTATACTCTCTTTCTCCTTACACAACATAATTATGAATATATGGCAATATAGCCTCACATTTTTTTCAATCTTAACTTACACAGTAGGTAGTGGTACCTTCAGATCAATGACTACTTACAATGCATGACCGCTGAGCTATGCGCATAAATATGAGAATAGGAGATTGTTGAAAACCAATTTATATCAGTACCTTTACATTCACATTGTATGTATTTGATACAAGTTATTTGAACTGAAATAGTCGAAATTGATGAAAAAGATTCCCTTGATGTAATACTTTATTACAATCATCATAATCATCTTTCGTTAATTCTGGTCGTATCCGAGGCCATACCTCGGAGTTCGGTGATTTTTATTCCTCTCTTTTGCTCCATAGGCCACACTGTGGTTTGGTAGAACTTTTGAATATATTACAGATTTAAGAAAACACATTTTGATTAATATTTATCAAATCCCTTCGTCTTTCCAAAACCAAGCATATGTCTGGCAGCACTGTCTATCTCCTACCAGACAAATGGTTAACCTTGAAAACATGCACAGTGGTAATTAGTTTAATGACGACGGTTACCTCAAAATACATAGTCTTTTATAAACAACGTGGTATAAAAAGTTTCACTCATAAACAATTACACCGCGAATATCAAAGAACTTCAACTTTATTGGTGGGTTCAATTTTCCTTGCATACCTAAAGAATTTTATTACATCAGAAGTCACTTGATCGAGTTTCAACAGAAAGGAATCCAATTTTGTTTTCTTAGGGTCCACTGAACGCATCGTCTCGCTTGATTATATAGCATAAGCTAATGCAACTTATTTGGAACTGTAGGATATTACACAAACTCTTACAATATAAAGAATATCTCATTACCTTCCTTAATTCTAATGAAGGAATTGCATCCACGATCGCGTACCAATGCCTTCACCAGACATCGAACTCCTCTCCTTCAATAACTTCCTATGGGACATAATTATTTACCTCACCAAATGAAGCGAATCGCACTCTTACATAAATCAGATAAGATTACTAAGTTACTACTAAGCTTTAGGCTTTTTACATTTATCAAGGGGGTTTTGAAAGTGGTTGTGAGTACATAATTGATAGTGTATAAAGCAGAACAAAAGGTAATTAATTACGTTTTCTACGAGTGCAATTGCATTCGTATAAATTTCCGACAACATCAAGTAGCAGTTTTTAAGTAGTACTTTTTGAAATTCACTTCAAAATGTAAAAATTAAAAAGTGGCAAGCGTGAGTCAGCACTCAGGACATCTTTTTATGGCATCGGCGAGGCCTTTAGAATCGCGCGACTAGCAGTCGGAATAATTTGAGTATGAAAAAAAACGTAGCATAAAATATTAAAATAGTTGGAGACTGTTCTAATGTTTCTCTTCTATTTTATATTATTTAATGTCACGTTGTTAACTACTTAAAGTAGGAAAGAAATATGTGTAAGGAAAACATATTTTCGACCGAAACAGGGCGAGGTTATCGTTGAATTCCTAAATAGCCACTTCACCGTACATACGGCGAGTTGAATTGCATCAAATGAAAAATATGGTATCGTACATTATCCCCTAAGCAAAATCTCGTTTAATTATTACAAGTATTTAAATAACACGTTTCCTTCAGATGACTGCACTACTATTCTTAGTCAAGATAAACAAAAGGAAATTGTCACTTAGTTGTCCACTTAAATGTAGTTAAACTGGATGTCACATTCTGTCTTTCTTGATTATTACTCAGCGCTAAATGTCGCCTGGGGCCACTTGATTCTTTACGTTTTGAATTGTATTCTGCAACTAGCATTAGTATAATTTCAAGTATATAATACACGTGTATAATTTATTACGGTCTCGGGTTCGATCCCAGGTTTTACAGGCACACACCAATGACTTTTCGATATTTTTCGAAGTTATGTGTGTATTTATCGCAGGTTTATAAGTGCCCGGTTAATGGCAATAGGCTCGCCACCTATTGTGGGTGCTACCACCTCTGCCTACTCCTTCGGGGATAAAGGCGTGAGTTAGGAGTTTATAATTTATTCATTGCATTTTCAGTTATTTGAAACTACGATACAACACTGTATACATGTCACACGTAAGTCCAGCCTTTAACATCAACTTAATAGTGAATACCAAGTATGCCATTACACATGTCATCACAACACAAAGCGTAGTGACCAAATATGTCAAAGTGTGACATCCTTGGTCACTACACTTTGCCCTGTGCAATTGCACATACTTAAAGAGACCGAAATATAGAGTTGTAACTTTATACTTAGCACGCTGCCTGCATTTGGTTCTTAAGAAGTGAGATATATATATAACAATTCTAATAATTACCAAAACGAAGGAAAAAAAAAGAGGTAGGACACGACGGTACTCGTATCTCTCGTCCGAAATGAGCTGTCCGACTGGGGAAGTACCTCCGCCCTACAGAAGACCGCGGCCATAATAACCATCGTGTTGTGTTTCCGCCGGTAAGTAGGGTAGCCAGAGCTCACTGTACCCCTCCACCCCCTCCCCTTCCTAGCCTCCCCACCCCTTCCCAGCTCTCCCCCTTTCCCTTCAGGGTGGGCAGCGCGTGTGTGACACCCTTAGTGTTGCACACGTTCATTGGCCACGGTGGCCGCTTCCCATCAGGTGGGCCGTGTGCTTGTCTGCCACCTACATAGTATAAAAAATAAATTAAAAAAAAACAATAAATAATAGAACAGTGTACGAAGGTTACAAAACTAGATATCTTGTAGATGTTTCAGATCGCATCCAATATGAAATATTTGCCTCAGAGCCCAGTCTTCGGAGACAATAGCTTTAGTAAAACTCCATATACATAATTTTGGTAACAGTAATACTCTTTTTTCAATTAATTTCAGAACACTGTCAGATAATGGAATAAAACTTCCATTACTCACATTTATTAAACTGTCACAAAATTTCAAGAACCAATTTGTCACGTACGCTTCAGATGTTAGGGATGTTGTTCACCCCTTCATATAGTTATTTAATACATGCGTTAGAATCAATGAGCAGATTCATTGTTAAGTAGTTGAGTATAGTGTTTGGTGTTGGATTACATTTAACACAAGTAAGCAAACAAGCAAGTCTTTATTCAAATTTGATTTCTGTATAAACCATTAAAAGGCACCTAGAAAACGTCAAAACTCAAAAATATATATTTACGGTTATTGTAAACGGACCACCAATAACGAGGTCCTTCTCATTCATGGTGTCGTTGGTATCCGTGGAGATGTCACGCACAAAAAAAAAGTAACGAGGTCCTGGCATTCTGACAAGAAACTCAGTGTGCTTTTCATTTTAGGCTATTTTCAAACATTAGCTTAGTCTAGATACAATAATTTGCTTGAGTAACAAGTTGAGTGAACAGTTCATTTCCAAGCTTGTTTATCATGTAAATAATTTTGGATTTTATCATAGACTTCAAGGCATAATTTACTTTAAATTACTTTTTTAAATTTATTTGTAGATATACCCTCTAATTTCAGTAGGGAGCTTATTAAAAAGCGTATAGAGTTACATTGGAAAAAATAGGTACTCATGTTTTGGAGTCATAATGATAATATCACAGACTACAAGATTGTTTTTGCTTCTGGTACTTATGTTATGCCTGTCAAACTCTTGAAAATTTTGTAATAAGTTACATAGGTACAGGTATCCGCGAATCCACGTTTTGGCACTGTTGTGCACTTGTTTAATTAATCACACTCTAACGTCTGGACAGAGTTGGTTGAAATTTGGTACAGGAATAGATTATAGTCTGTAATATCACATAGATTTTTAACCCAAACGTAAGTTACAATGCGTAGCGGGAATGGGATCAATTATACACAAGGACTTAATTAGTGTTATAATAAAAATAACAATTATATTTTAATTAAAATATTTACATAATTGTCATGTCTTTATAACAACCTTGTTTCCTCCTATTAAATAATTATTAAGTATCTTTACACAGTTGCGGTCGTAATCCTTTTAACGTCAATGAAAAATAATTTTAATATAATTTTGTATCTTAATGCGCACACATAAGGTTCAAAATGAAGTATCTGAGTGTTGTAAATGGAGTTCTAGGTCGCAGATGTGCAACCAAGTATCTGCCTTGATTACACCCACAGAATACGAATCTAATTTGTGTGCAGTATTATTGGCATCGTATCAGCTGTACTTGTCACAAGATAATGGATTTAAGACGTACACTGAATGCATAAATTTAACATTATTTTGTGGGGATTTTGATAGAGGAATAATTTGCTTACTGTATTGCTTTTTTTTCGAATCCGAGTGTAATGCATAAATGCTGTACACGTCTGACTTTGTCTCGGTTTGTGAGAAATTCAATTTCTTTTGAATGAGTGAAATTCTTGATGATATAAAAATAAATGTCATGTAGTTCTTTGTTGGTAGCGTCATCTTTTTGACGAGACGAAATCATCATCGGAAACGGCAAGTACTCAAACTAAAGTAAAACTAATATTTTCGTGAAATGGTGAAAATAGGAACTACGGTTGTCACTGTGAAATGCATACAAATCAAAGACTCTTGATTTTGATGAGATCTTGACCATTAGACACTATTGCAGGTACAGTCTCATGATTAAAATTACCATTAAAAGAAATAAACCTTATGAAAATAATATTGTCAACAGATAAGTGGGACCAAGCGTTTCGGTGAGTCTTTTCTCTGCCGCACCATTAAGTCCAGGAATTCTTTGCCGGCGCACGTGTTTCCTACTTCCTACAGTCCCGGGTCCTTTAAGCGGGGCGTGAAAATGCATCTGATGAGGCCGTCAAGCTGAGCGCCACCATTGTAGCACTGAACGTGTTGGCAATGGTGACCCTCTTTCATGAGACTTTGCCTTCAGCTTAACATCAGGCGAGGTGAAGTCAAATTGACGTGCCATAAATAAAAAAAAAGTGGGAATAGTACTAAATGCAACACTTAGGACATTTTCTTTCTTTTTAATTATATACCTACCCTTTATTGCACGTTAAGCGTAGAAATACTATCACAACAGAGATTCAATACAAAACTTCAAATTCCGGACATCAATACTATACACTAAACACTTACCTACAGGAAACGTAATTATATAAAATATTTTGTTATATCACTTATTCATTTATCTTCAACACTTGATCAGCTGGCAGCTCGACTTGTGCCAAACACAAAAAGGGTTCTGCGTAAGGGATGTTTAATGGCGGAGTCCTGTTCAGTTGTAAATAGTTCAGACGAGACTAAAGCGCGATTCACACATAGCGCGGGTGCGGGTCGGGCGCGGGTGTTTTTGCCATACATCGCCGTTTTCTTAGTAAGGTATTTTTTTACTTTATTCTGTAAACGGCGATGGATTGAAAAACGACCCGCGCCCGACCCGCACCCGCGCTGTGTGTGAATCGCGCTTAAACCTGTGACGGTGACCATTCTCTTACTTCTGTCTGTCTCTTTTCCACTTTTTTAACTTTCTCTTTTTTTTCTTCAACTCATATCTCAAAATTTCATTAAATATTAATTTGTTTCATTCAATATTTAAGAACATGTGTCTAATTACATGTCAATATGTAAAAACTAATTAAAGATGCATTTCAATTAAGTTTTGTGTGAATTTTAGCGTGCTAAATTTAGTCTGTCACAGTTTCGATTTCCCTAGAGAGTTTAACAGAGCTAACAATGAGACTCGCTTAATCGTAGTGAATTCGCAATGTAAGATCAGATGTGACTGTCACGTCCACCCGACTGTACTAATCCTTGGATAATACAGAATGTCATGAGTGAGTACAGAATGTCAATAGATTAGTGTTTACGTGATTAGTTGCCTTAAACTAATCTATTGATCGCGTATTGCTAATTTCATTTTCATAGATCTGGAAAGTACACACGCTAAAATAGAGAAAATTCTATTAGGTTACATTGTCGTACGTACTTCAAATTTGGAACCACAGCCACTACGACCCACTTTATTTATTTATTTAAAATACAATTGCAAATATGGGTTGTAGAAAGTTGTTATATATAATGATTACGTTTCGTCATATTTTACCTTGATAGGCATGCAATTTAACATATTTTTTTATATTCTACCATCAATAATGTCGTAATCAATTACCAATTTTAAAACATGTTCTACAAAAAATATTTAATGCACCTAGAGAAGTATTCCTTATAAAACTGAATCAATTTGTGGATAAGAGTGTCAAAACAAATCCTAAACTCCACAGCTTCGATGCATGTTAACGGGATTTGCCATTCGGATACAGAGGAAATGATTACTGTTAGTACCTACCTAGGAGTAAGCCATTTATATGCAAGTCAACCAAAAAGTAGAAGCTTAAATAGGTTTTAAATTAGTGCACCTTCTTTAGCTTAATTATTCTTTACTTTGGTCTTTGCATTTTAATGTGCCATAATAGTTAATTTTGTATGCATCGCGTGGTCTACGAATTAAATTTTTCTTTGCTTTTAGCAGTGTTTCCTGGATATTTTTACATTGTTCGTTTCCATAGAACACATTATTTATTTTATAGGAAGTGTTTTATAATAATCGCTTGTAGTATTCAACTTAATAAAAAAATAAAAAATGTATTTTACAAAGTTAACTTATCAACCATAATTGGTACATAAATAAAATATTAATTTTGTAATGACTGTGGTTTTAAAAATAAAAATTAAGGATTCCACCTTGCGACAAAAATTGGAAGGCAATATCAATAATAAGTTGTCAAGTGTTATTTGCTTTAAGCGTTTGAATGCTTAACTTGAGGTCACTAAATCAAGTTAAGTGCAAATATTTGTACACATTGATCTGGATGTCAATTCACAAAAGCGACGACGAGTAGCACGAGAATGACGTGGCGTGGCGCGGGTTCGATTCTCGCTAAATGCAAATATTTGTGATCATGATGAATGTTTGCATTGGTCTGGGTGTTTCTATGTATAATATGTATGTACCTATTTACAAAAAAAGTATCTAAGTATGTTTATTCGCGTTCTAGAACCCATAACACAAGCTAGTTAAACTATGCTTACAATGGGTCTAGATGGGGTTGTGTAGATTTTCTTAAAAAAAAATTGGTATTAAGTTTATTCATATTTCAAGTTAATGATTACTTTGAATCGGAAAAGTACTGATTAGAATGTTTTCTTATTCATTTACAATTTCAATGCAAGTACGTATTTGTGAAAATCAACCAACAATAGGTATATGAACTCTTTGTATAAATCTGTGAATATCATTAAAAGCGGGAGTTGTAGTCCGATTGTGATGTTCTCAAGCTTTTTAAAATCGTTCGACGGACTTATTTTCAGAAAGGATTAGTGTTTTATACGGGTGTTTAATATTTATAATAGATAATATGATAGAACTTGACATAAATATTCAATCGTACTTTTTTAATATTAAAAATGTGTAAACTTTTCAGGGTGCGTTGTTTCCTACTCCACGATAGATGGCGCTAGCTGTACCTGTAGCTGTTTAAGTATGAGTTACGAAAACGATAAATTCTTCCAACTTATTCCAACACTTTAATGCCCAATAAAATGACATTCATTAATGAATTAGACAGAATTTAAATTTTACACCAAAATAAACATACCTAACATATACTTTACTTGTTAGCCAAATAAGGTGATCGTAGATAGCACGATTTCATAATTTAGTTGTAATGCAAAAGAACAGAACTTTCAGAACAGATGCATTAATTATCACTATTATCAGGTGAGTTCAGATCCAAGTGAAGGCGACTCAGACATCGAGGATCGCCGGCATCCGTCCTCCATGAGCTTGGACCGAAGCTTAATATAGCAGCATAAAGTCTAATACATACTTAACCTCTCTACCTAGAGAGACAGTTTAATTATGTATTAGACTTTATGCAAAAACGTTTAAATTATTTTGTGGGTAAATATACTATGACATTATCTTTGAAGTTTATTGTTTGTATGCTTACATAGTTACTATGGTTATGTATTTTTATTTTAATCGTTTACATCTTTCAAATATCTATGTTATTGAAGATTACCTATAATTTGGCGGAAAAATTTCGAGGTAGAGCCTCGAAATTTACAATCTCAAATAATACTATATTATTATTATCAGAGCTGCCTGTCAACCCGGCAGAAGCAGGCCGAGTTGGTGGTGCGATATGCCCCTCCTACCACTCCTATCCGGAAAGAGTTGGGGATACCTTCACCCGAACGGGTCTTCAATGGAGTCAATCTTCCCAGTGTGCGATTTTTGTCGGTTCGAGTCCGCGTTTGTCACACTTAGAAATTGGAGAAGGTTTGAGCACCAAGAATGTTGGTGAAGCTCTAAACACGCATACTAATTTTATTTGCACTGACTTGTTCATACAGAGTGTGGTTTTATTTTCTGTCGTTGATCAATCAGCAGCTGTACCAACTTGCAGGTGTGATTCGCTTCCACCCCGAAGATCTAGTTGAGGTCCGTATACATTTTGATTTCGATGATCTGATTTACTAATTCGCATTCCACCTACAAAATCACAATTTCAAGAATTTCCTTGAAGATTTTGATTTTGTTCCGTCTTTAATCATTAAATACGTTAATTAACATTCTTTTAAAATATATTTCTCGTGTTTATTTTATATGTACTAGTCGTGTAAACTTTCGACAGTATATATTTAAGGATTAATATTATGTGTAATATATGATCCATTCTGATATTATACTTAATCACAAGTCTTAGAATGTATGGACGATACGAGTAGTTGAATGCAATTTCCATACCATAGCTTTTTATTAGTCATTCCTCTGGTACTCAAACTTTTGCTGGGATAGAACCATATTGAGTTATGCTCACCTTTGTACATGTTACTTGCAATTTTTATTTACGAGCTCTGTAATGAGTGTTTGTGCAAATAAAGAATTAAGAAAGTTTCATATTAAATAGTTGTTGTGAGCACTAATGTTTCATACAGACATAGTCACTCGGTTAAACCAGAAGGATGAAGCAGAGATTCCGTTGTAGGTAGGTGTAGAACGAAGTAAAAAATAAGTTTACCTTGAAATCACAACAAGTCTTAATGACCCCCCATGTTTGTTTGCCACTTTAGTGATAACCAAACTAACGGACATCAAACATCAACGATATTTATTTTAATGAATCTACTTACGGTTTTTCAACAAATCGGAGTTGAACGTAATCTAAATCTATAAAGAAGGTAACGGTTTATGAAATTTTGTTTGTTTTTACTTCATTCATTCATCGCTACCTGATCATAAGGCGGATCGGTAAGTTAAACAGATCGGTATACGATTACTAAAACAGTCACGGATGGAAAAAGTGCCGACAGAGGCAGACGACATCGGGAGACGCGGCGCGCCAAGCCGTCCGAACGTTTTTTCTTACACGTTGCGATACCTCGAGCTATACGGGCGGAAAGTTTCACCGATGGCACTTAATTTAACTCTGCACTTAAATATCGATCAGCTATTGAAACTTGTACCGGTTTAAAAATTAAGTATTTAGTATTAACATTAATATTAACATTACAGGAGTTGTATGTGTTTTCCCAAGACAAATAATGAAGTGTTACTGTGTTAGGGTTATTTGCTAAATCTTAATGAAAAGTTTATACTATGAAGACATAGTACTATGAAGACAAAAAATATTTTTTCAATTTGCAGCTGTCATTTGAAAGTAATGCGCGTACATATATTTGGTTAATAATTTTTATTTATAACTATATATCCTATTATTTTTGCTTATAAATACAATAAAATTTACAAAATGTTATACTTCTTTTTTAACAATGTGTAGCGTTTATGGAGGCGCCTTGTCTTAAAACACACCTGTTTAGAATCTTGATATTGGATTCTCAGAGTTAAGAAACCAGCTAGTCAGACCTTTCATTACTCTCAAATCTTACTCTTTTAACTAGAAACAAAAGATTTTTAGGTGAAGGCTACGGTTCTATATTGGCAGGTCGTTTGAAGTTAAGGGCGTTTATAAAAAAGCAAACTGTGATGTATTTTGATTTGGAGACGTGAAGTTTATGGTACGTGAGTGCACATAAATCAGAATAATTGATGCTTTTACAACTTTATAACTTATAACGAACTTTTATGTTTTAAATGAATTATAATTCTATTGATGATTTCGGTGCTTTTTGATATTTTTTTTAATTTAGCTTGGTAGCTTTTATTGATATTTTACATTCTAAGTGTTTAGCATAATAATGACTTCATATTGTTTCATTTTATGAATGATAATATGATCATTGATGATCTAACCAAACACTTATCTCGATAGTTTAGTGTTATTTATTTGCACTTTGACGACAGTTAATATTTACACGTTTTAGCCAGCTGCGATCAATCGTTTAAGCGTGATTAAACTGTAAAAAGTGGAACATTTCCTCAAATATGTACAGTGTGCCATAAAATTTTCTGGACAATTTGAAACTAAAATTGTATGAAGTGTTGCTATGCACAACCATAACATAACATAACATGTTATGGTTGTGTATGGCAACACCTCACACTTGGATAATAGATCTACTTATTAATATAATTAAGTTTAGGATACTACTTGCATGAGTATACTTATTTTCTTGTAAGGAAACAAGACATCGATCTAGTTTATTGTATTAATGTTATCTATGTTACTTTTGGTTAAATTGGAATTAGGCTGTCAAAAGATTTAGATTTAAGATTTTAAGGCGCCAAGAAACTTTTGAGCTACAAAAAGTCGATGAGAACTAGTATTGGAATACTTGAAACTACACAAATAATTACTTTTGTTATATGTAAATTATTTAATATATTATTTGATCACCTGCTGATTCAGTTCAATGTCAACCAAATACATTTTTGAACGTTGCATAATTCCCATCATATAATTCCCATGACGACTCTATAAGAGATACTTTAAAATCTTAGACAACATTCCCAAACCTAATGAACCGTAGCGTGTATTGATTTATACTGCGGTATTTTCAAGGCAAGGTGTATTTTGGAAGGTATATAAAAACAGTAACGAAGATAAAATGTTGATTCCATGCGGCAGGTGACTTTCATGTCCCTAATATTGATATTATTTGGATCCTCGGTTTGATTGAATAAGCTGACAGCCAAAGATTAAGGACGAGACTGCGATTTTATAAACGTAAGAAAATGTGTTTGCCTTACACGTCTTGATATAATAATAAGAAATGTATTGGCGCATTATACCTACAATTTAATCTTATACTTAATTATGACAATTTTAGGTACTATTATAGCAATTGACGGGATATTTACCATGTTTATTAGAAACGTCATGATCACGGATGTATCTACTGAAAAACCGCTGGCTTAGTTGTTATTGGTTTACCCTTTTCCGCATTTGCTCTTTACGCGCGTCGTCACTAGTGTCACTACTATGGCCTGTGTTCTCACACTGTACTCACATTAACACTCACAGAATCGACTCGCACGCGTTTAAAATTATAGTTTGCTCAGGATTTGTAAACATACGGATCACTGGATGCCAGACACGCAACACAATAAAGACCTGTCACTTCTTTCAGCATTTTTGTATAGTGGCGTTATGTCGAGAGTAATTGAGGATTATGTACCTCAATCCAGTGATTCGTCCCTCTCTCCAATAGATGTTGAAAGATGGGCAAAGTCTGTGTCTCGAAAACAATCCAGGTGTTCTACGGGAAATTTTTTGAGAAAAATTACTATCAATACAACAATAACTTATTATGATGTGCAGCAAGAGACTAAATGAACACTGACTCTATAATGAACGGTCCATATTGTCTTGAAAATAGTTACCTATTTGAATATTAGCAATGTCACCGTTTGATTATATTGCTAGTAAAATACTTGGCATCAACAATATACAGTTTTAGATATTCATTTCATTGGATTTTGATAAATCTCTTATCTATATTTAAAGAGAATGTAAATTAACTACTAATAATTTCAAAGATATATTTGTGGAATATGTAAAGCACTTTTATAGGTAGATAAGTATATCTATCTGTCTGACTGTAGTACTCGTATCTAAGCACCTGCTGCTCACTTGGGACAAAATGCTACGTCCCTTTTATCGCGACGGAAGCGTAACAAAGCACATCTTATCTTATGTTCTGAGAGAGATATCGCTAGTCCCTTGGTGTTAATTGCGTTCTAATAATACAACCGCTCCTTTTGTTTTCGTGTCTCAGATTCCAAGATCGACGGATAACATGTAGCTGTGACTTGTAGAAATTTGGAAATAGCATTTATTGAACAGTTTATACTAATACACTAGCTTTTGCCCGCGACTTCGTTCGCGTGGAATAGTGACTTCCAGCAGATTTTTGGTTTTACCCACATAGTTCCCGATCTCGCGGGATCACTTCAAAAATGAAATGTGGAAACTTTACCTCCAGAACAGCACATACCCGGAGTTTCCTCTTTCCATTTTAGTGCCATACAATATGTGCACTTTTTAGCCATCCGTCCTAAGAGCACTAATCGATTAAAGGGTCGTAATCAAAAGCAGCATCATGAAATACCTCCCACGTGTTACGTGTAAATATATTTTGTCTTTGTGCTTGCCGTGCAGCTAATAGAACACGTAGTCTATGAGATTCTTCATGTGACTCTGCAGAAATCAGAGACGCATGACGTTCAGCATCCAAAAGCCGACGTACTCGAGTTTGATCTACAGTTTCGGAAGCTCTTTGAGTTGCATGACGCCCAGCATCTAAGAGCCAGCGCTCCTGAGCCATCTCTTCTGTCTCAGCAGCTCTTTGAGTTGCATGACGCCCAGCATCTAAGAGCCGGCGCTCCTGAGCCATCTCTTCTGTCTCAGCAGCTCTTTGAGTTGCATGACGCCCAGCATCTAAGAGCCGGCGCTCCTGAGCCATCTCTTCTGTCTCAGCAGCTCTTTGAGTTGCATGACGCCCAGCATCTAAGAGCCGGCGCTCCTGAGCCATCTCTTCTGTCTCAGCAGCTCTTTGAGTTGCATGACGCCCAGCATCTAAGAGCCGGCGCTCCTGAGCCATCTCTTCTGTCTCAGCAGCTCTTTGAGTTGCATGACGCCCAGCATCTAAGAGCCGGCGCTCCTGAGCCATCTCTTCTGTCTCAGCAGCTCTTTGAGTTGCATGACGCCCAGCATCTAAGAGTCCGCGCTCCTGAACCATCTCTTCTGTCTCAGCAGCTCTTTGAGTTGCATGACGCCCAGCATCTAAGAGTCGGCGCTCCTGGGCCATCTCTTCTGTCTCAGCAGCTCTTTGAGTTGCATGACGGCCGGCATCTAAGAGCCGTCGCTCCTGCCTCGCCTCCTCTGTCTCAGCAGCTCTTTGAGCAGCGTGACGTTCGGTGTCTAAGAGCCGGCGCTCCCGAGCCATCTCTTCGGTTTCAGCAGCTCTTTGAGTAGCGTGACGCAGACGAAGTCGCGCGGGTCAGCTAGTTTGAAATAAAAACTATCCTATGTCCTTTCTCAAGTTCCAAACTATGTCTGTACCAAATTTCACACAAATCGGTTCAGTAGTTTAGGCGTGAAGCAAAGACAGACAGACAGACAGACAGACAGAGTTACTTTCGCATTTATAATATTAGTTTGGATTTGGATGGATTTGGAAGTCGCGTTTTCTGTCCCTATTTTTCTTGTCCCTTTGTATGCTTAAATCTTTAGAACTACGCAACGGATTTTGATGCGGTTTGTTTCAATAGATAGAATGGTTAAAGAGGAAGGTTTATATGTATATAACATCATGCTACGACTAACAGGTGCGGAGCAGGAATGAAAAATGTTGCAAAAACGGGGTGACGCAGACGAAGTCGCGCGGGTCAGCTAGTTTGTAATAAAAACTATCCTATGTCCTTTCTCAAGTTCCAAACTATGTCTGTACCAAATTTCACACAAATCGGTTCAGTAGTTTAGGCGTGAAGCAAAGACAGACAGACAGACAGACAGACAGACAGACAGACAGAGTTACTTTCGCATTTATAATATTAGTTTGGAAGTTTGGATTGGATTTGGAAGTCGCGTTTTCTGTCCCTATTTTTCTTGTCCCTTTGTATGCTTAAATCTTTAAAACTACGCAACGGATTTTGATGTGGTTTGTTTCAATAGATAGAATGGTTAAAGATGAAGGTTTATATGTATATAACATCATGCTACGACTAACAGGTGCGGAGCAGGAATGAAAAATGTTGCAAAAACGGGGTGACGCAGACGAAGTCGCGCGGGTCAGCTAGTTTGTAATAAAAACTATCCTATGTCCTTTCTCAAGTTCCAAACTATGTCTGTACCAAATTTCACACAAATCGGTTCAGTAGTTTAGGCGTGAAGCAAAGACAGACAGACAGACAGACAGACAGACAGACAGAGTTACTTTCGCATTTATAATATTAGTTTGGAAGTTTGGATTGGATTTGGAAGTCGCGTTTTCTGTCCCTATTTTTCTTGTCCCTTTGTATGCTTAAATCTTTAAAACTACGCAACGGATTTTGATGTGGTTTGTTTCAATAGATAGAATGGTTAAAGATGAAGGTTTATATGTATATAACATCATGCTACGACTAACAGGTGCGGAGCAGGAATGAAAAATGTTGCAAAAACGGGGTGACGCAGACGAAGTCGCGCGGGTCAGCTAGTTTGTAATAAAAACTATCCTATGTCCTTTCTCAAGTTCCAAACTATGTCTGTACCAAATTTCACACAAATCGGTTCAGTAGTTTAGGCGTGAAGCAAAGACAGACAGACAGACAGACAGACAGACAGACAGACAGACAGACAGACAGAGTTACTTTCGCATTTATAATATTAGTTTGGAAGTTTGGATTGGATTTGGAAGTCGCGTTTTCTGTCCCTATTTTTCTTGTCCCTTTGTATGCTTAAATCTTTAAAACTACGCAACGGATTTTGATGTGGTTTGTTTCAATAGATAGAATGGTTAAAGATGAAGGTTTATATGTATATAACATCATGCTACGACTAACAGGTGCGGAGCAGGAATGAAAAATGTTGCAAAAACGGGGTGACGCAGACGAAGTCGCGCGGGTCAGCTAGTTTGTAATAAAAACTATCCTATGTCCTTTCTCAAGTTCCAAACTATGTCTGTACCAAATTTCACACAAATCGGTTCAGTAGTTTAGGCGTGAAGCAAAGACAGACAGACAGACAGACAGACAGACAGAGTTACTTTCGCATTTATAATATTAGTTTGGATAACATCATGCTACGACTAACAGGTGCGGAGCAGGAATGAAAAATGTTGCAAAAACGGGGTGACGCAGACGAAGTCGCGCGGGTCAGCTAGTTTGTAATAAAAACTATCCTATGTCCTTTCTCAAGTTCCAAACTATGTCTGTACCAAATTTCACACAAATCGGTTCAGTAGTTTAGGCGTGAAGCAAAGACAGACAGACAGACAGACAGACAGACAGAGTTACTTTCGCATTTATAATATTAGTTTGGAAGTTTGGATTGGATTTGGAAGTCGCGTTTTCTGTCCCTATTTTTCTTGTCCCTTTGTATGCTTAAATCTTTAAAACTACGCAACGGATTTTGATGTGGTTTGTTTCAATAGATAGAATGGTTAAAGATGAAGGTTTATATGTATATAACATCATGCTACGACTAACAGGTGCGGAGCAGGAATGAAAAATGTTGCAAAAACGGGGTGACGCAGACGAAGTCGCGCGGGTCAGCTAGTTTGTAATAAAAACTATCCTATGTCCTTTCTCAAGTTCCAAACTATGTCTGTACCAAATTTCACACAAATCGGTTCAGTAGTTTAGGCGTGAAGCAAAGACAGACAGACAGACAGACAGACAGACAGACAGAGTTACTTTCGCATTTATAATATTAGTTTGGAAGTTTGGATTGGATTTGGAAGTCGCGTTTTCTGTCCCTATTTTTCTTGTCCCTTTGTATGCTTAAATCTTTAAAACTACGCAACGGATTTTGATGTGGTTTGTTTCAATAGATAGAATGGTTAAAGATGAAGGTTTATATGTATATAACATCATGCTACGACTAACAGGTGCGGAGCAGGAATGAAAAATGTTGCAAAAACGGGGTGACGCAGACGAAGTCGCGCGGGTCAGCTAGTTTGTAATAAAAACTATCCTATGTCCTTTCTCAAGTTCCAAACTATGTCTGTACCAAATTTCACACAAATCGGTTCAGTAGTTTAGGCGTGAAGCAAAGACAGACAGACAGACAGACAGACAGACAGAGTTACTTTCGCATTTATAATATTAGTTTGGATTATGCCGAGGTAACCTAGTGGTATGGGTAATGGACTGCTGAGACGATGTCACGGGATCGATCCCAGGTTTTCCCATGGCACACACCAATGACTTTTCGATGCTTTTCGAAGCTATGTGTGCATTTTCCGCAGGTTTATAAGTGCCCGGTTGATGGCAATAGGCTCGCCACCTATTACATTGGGACCTGAACATAAACTGGCGAAATGTGGGTGTTAGCACCTCTGCCTACCCCTTCGAAGATAAAGCGTGAGTTTATAAAAAAAATGCTAATACATTACCACATGCACCTAGCAGAAGCAGACACGATACGGCGCGGTGGCGCGTCGTGTTGCATGCATGTTCTTAACGAAGCGAAGCCCCTTCACTTCAGGGTGAAGCCGCCTGTTACATAAGAGTTAGGCAATGGCGGGCTTAACAATTTGGTTCGGGTATACCCGAGCTCGCCGTGATAATAGGTACCCATGGCCGAACACCATCGCCTGTTACATAAGAGTTAGGCAATGGCGGGCTTAACAATTTGGTTCGGGTATACCCGAGCTCGCCGTGATAATAGGTACCCATGGCCGAACACCATGCAGTTTTAGTTGGTTTGAGACTGACGTAAGCGCTTCCCAAATTCAGTTTGAATATTGTAGTAAAATCCAGTAGAGCTATATTTAAAACATGTCTACAGTTACCATAATAAGTATGTAATAATTTTAGGACTACCCGTGGCTTCTAAAATACCTATTTAATTGGTTATACCTGTTCGATTATTATCAGTGTGTTCCCGATGTTTAATATTTATGGTTATACCCCTAATTTGATAATGCATAAAATTTGTCCTCTTCACGCGAACAGTTTATTTATAGAAGATATTAAAAGGTAATAAAACAAAGTCACAAGGCGAGGTACCTAATAAGAGTTCAGTTCAACTGTTTAATAAGTTATTAAGAACTATTTTATTACATTTTCGAGAAGTTTATAGGTGAATTTTATGATGTTACTTATTCATAAAATATTTTTTGTTGTTGTATAAATAAGGAATTATTTTTGGTGGAATGTTTGTAATAGGTTTTTATTTATGTTTGTTGTTTAACTCTTTTATTTCTCATCACATTATAATTATAAAACAAGTAACTAAATGTAGGTAATTAAAGTTATCATGGCAATGTATTTGTCTTCAATCATTACAAGTCAGGTCAACCCGCGTCATTTTAAATTCGGTAACGACATAATGACGAGATTGTTTTCTTATTTACATCAGCAATATAAACTGTATAATGTCATAAATTATTTAAACCCACCTCAAAAAAAGGTTATACGTGAACATTCTCAAAGTAAATGAGGCCTTCATTCATGGGGATATCTATACCTACTGTTTATTATTTGTCAGTAAGCATATTAAAATTTATTCATTTCACACATTACTGATGAAACAGTAGGCTTATATACAATGTCTTAGGCTTTGTTAATGTATACTCTTAGGCCGTTTATATCAAAGTTGTTGTACCGGTATATGGGATAAAATTGTATAGGAATTCAGAAAATTGTTTTAATATCAAATATATAGGGAAAAGGTGTGTAAACTGTGTTGAAATCGAGCACCTCTCGCCATCAAACGTCACAGTTTGGTGAGAAAATTATTATGTATACCATTTCTAAAAACTATTTATTGTGAAATAATAAAAAAGGAGCGCTATGTATTGAAACCTCACTTTTTAATATTGAGATCGTGAAAACTTTTACAAAAGTCATTTCAGGCGCAAAACTTTCAACAGATAAGAGAGTGAGACCTATGAGTATGATTCTTACGTAGTATATTACTTACTCTGTGGGACGAATTTCCAATTTTTCTTTCAAATGATGAAGTTTGTTTTATTAAAAGAAAGTATTCGTATGCACAGTATTTGTTTCTTTCTCAAAATTGCAAATAAAAAGTAAATGGCCTTACAAGTAAATTCATAAAGTTAAGTTCTTTCAATTCATTCGAACCAAATCATATATATGGTTTATAACCAAATTACCGTATTGTTTGAAGAAATTGAAGGAAACCCAATTTTCAGTAGGTATCTACTAACATTTTTGTACGTTTTAAGGAATGACAAATCCAAATATTTTCACTTTTCTGTGTATGAATGAGACAACATTAAGTAAACAGCAACTTTTATTTCATTTTTGAAAAGCGACATACATAATTGATAACACACTTGTACTTCTCCACTGTATTATTTAACACTGTGTGTTATAAACTATGTATAAAAGTGAGCTCCACCTAGTGCCATTCATCAACAGTATAATAATCTGAAAAGTGACAGCTGTAAAAAGTATTACAAAATTTATCATCAAATTTAGAAGTACTGAAGATCAAATTAAATTTATCAAGTGGCCAACATAACTTGTAAGCGTAAGCGTATTAAGTTAAATTACTTATTAGTCTCAAGGTCTAGATTGTAGTTGTCTGGGTATCCGTTTAATTAACGAATACTACATAATAAAAAAACGCCCAATAAAACCAAAATTTAATATAGAATTGTAAAATCTTGAAACTTTCAAACAAAATATAAATAATGGAAATAACTATTAAATTACAGGAATAACGAATTCATGAATCTGCAAGAAAATTTCGGCAATTTCATAATCAAAGACCTATTATTTTGATTAATAAGTGCCCGGTTAATGGCAATAGGCTCGCCACCTATTATATTGGGACCTGAACATAAACTGGCGAAATGTGGGTGCGCCTCTGCCGATATAGGCTTGAGTTTATGTTATGTTTTATGTTTTATAATAACACACAGGCTCAAAAATAAACTAAAGACGATAAATATCACATCATAGAATTATAAATATTTATACTAAAAGTGCATATTTCTCTTTGTTAGGTATTTAAGTTTTGCCCGGGAAATTAATATATTCGTAAAAAAATCTATAATTCAATAGCAGCACCACCTCCTGACGCCACAAAAATGCTAATAACTATCTCTGAAGCATATTGTATTTTGTGTTAAAAATCGGTTCAGTGGTTTCATCTTGAACAGACAGACTGAATGAATGCGTATTAGTATGGATGCCATGCCCTTGTTCAAAATTCAAAAAGTTAAAGCAAAATTCAAAGCCGGTGCCATTTAGACGTAAAAACTTCATTTTTATAATGCGAAGGGCGGAAGCCATAAAACGGAATTGTTTCGCTTCTTCCTGTGTTCTAATATTTTTATTTTTATTTTTTTGAAGCACGATAGATAATGTAAATTATTATGTTTTTTAATAAAAAATAAATATTTTGATTTAGTAAATTAGTCCTAATGACTAATATGATCATATGAGCAGCAGTGACGTGACGTAGGTACTGAAGCGAGCGATGAACAGACAAATTTCAGGAGAAGACAAAAAGCAACTAAAACGTGGTGATCTTTAAAAACAAATCTCCTCCAAATACTAAAAACAATAAACAAAATACAAAAATTCAGTCCGACTATAGAAAAATAGAACCGTAAGCTAGTTATTAATTCAGTTAATAACCAATACAGTGCCAAGTGTCTGTAAGTTCTACATATACCATTCTAAGAAATGTTTATGAATTATTGTGGCGTACAAGTATTTTAATGCGTTTCCACCACGCGTGATGTATTGGTAGAACAAATATAAATAGAATAAATGATGCTTGAACAGAACAGAACAACGCCGTGCCACGAAAAGACATTACTCATCCTGTAATAAGTTCTTACTGAAGATCGCGATTTATAATTGCAGATCTCAAATTTAGTGCGGAATAGCAGTGAATTATGGTTGGTTCGCTGTGTTGCATTATTGGGTACCAATTGCAGACAAATTTAAAATTTCTAGTTGAATAGTTCAAAATCTTAGAACAATTGTTGATAAATGTAAGTCAATCAATTAGGCTATCGGAATCCACTGCTGAACATAGGCCTCTCCCTATGGGTGTTTCTATGTATAATATGTATATTGAGAACTCACTTGTACTTTTCCACAGTATTTTTATTTTTTAATAGACGACATACGACGTATGTCATCGTAAACCTTTGAGGATGCCGTAAGGCGAAACCGGTCAGGTCTATTAAAAAAAAAATACTGTGGAAAAGTACAAGTGAGTTCTCAATATGTGTAACAACAAATTCCACCAAGTGCCATCAATCAACAGTATAAATATCTATATATTTACAAAAAAAAAAGTATCTAAGTATGTTTATCCGCATTCTAGAACCCATAACACAAGCTAGTTAAACTATGCTTACCATGGGTCTAGGTGACGTTGTGTAGATTGTCGTGGAATATTTATGTTATGTTGGGAGCTTTTGGGTTACTGTTTCCACGCTGGCCAGATGCGTTGGTACGGTTTTAATTTCGAGTTTTCCTTCCCTCGCAGTGCTATCCTCTGCGTATTTTTCAGTTTGTCGTCTCTTACGTCTCCCTTCTGATGAGATGGAGTGGTAATATTCTGTCTCTGACACTAATTTATTATACTGTTAGACTAGAATAGACGAGATGTATAGAGCGCGTTAGATGCTAAAGTGTAGGTTTGGGTGCTGAAAATAAACATAACATAACATAAACTCCCGCGTTTTATCCCCGAAGGCGTAGGCAGAGGTGCACCCACATTTCGCCAGTTTATGTTTAGGTACGTCTGTAAACGCCAATGTAATAGGTGGCGAGCCAATTGGTATTAACCGGACACTTATAAACCTACGATAAATACACACATAACTTCGAAAAGCATCGAAAAATCATTGATGTGTGCCATGGTAAACCTGGAATCGAACTCAACGCCTCGTCTCAGCAGTCCATTACCCATACCACTAGGCTACCGCGGTTCTAAACCTAAACCGCGGTAAAAAAATAAAGTTGAATATTTAATAAGAATATTAATAGATTCCAGATATATAGCTGAATATAAAAATAGACGAGGAGCAACGGTTTTCTCTATATCATAAATTTAAAAAAAATAGTCTAATACCTAATGGCAGAGTAAGGCGCAATTTACAACTGCCTGCCACTAGAGCACGGCAATACAAGTACAGATGCTAAGTTGCAAGTGTTTCAACAGCACAACTGCCATATATCAGTAAAGTTCAACGGCCAAAATTTAAAGTAAATAGAAAACTAATGATTAGTTACGTCACTTCTGCTCGCCTGTGCAAACATTGCTAGCAAGTTGCTTTCCAGCAATCACTTATGCCACTGTAACTGATTGCATGTTGCACGAATATGTTTGTAATGACTCCCCATTTGTAGAACTACACGATATGAATATGACAAACTTATATATGTTCAAATATTGTTGTTTATTTAGTATTTCATACTTTTAAATAATTGTAAAGTGTAAAGTGGTCTGTAAATCTTAGATATTTCTAAAATACTTGAGTGTTATAAACGCTACTAAACATAAAAATATTAACGGCTATTTGTCATTTACTAGGTAGGTATATCACCTAAGGACACCATGGTCCCCACATTGGGGTAAGAGGGTCATCTCAATAGAGATGTCCCCGGGTCTGCCGGGGTGCGAGAGATATGTCTTGTATAATCTCACCTCCGGCAATCAAGGACCCATGGACGGCGTGCGTTTTGGTCGGTTCGAGTCCGACATAATCACCTCCATCGGTTTTGGTGGAGGTGGTATCCGTGGGGATTTATCGCACGACAAAAAAAAAAGAGAGAGAGTAGAGAGTTTTTAGTATGCACCACTCTCGTCTTCACAATTTGTTACCTTTTAAGACCAGATTCGACATACATACATATGCTAACCCCGTAATACCCGAAGGGGTAGGCAGAGGTGTATTAAACACCCACTTTTTGCCAACTATGATTTTTGGTCCCACGTAATAGGGGGTGAGCCAAAAAATGGGTATACCGCAAATAAATTCCTAACCGAAAAATAGCAGCTAAATAAATTTGGAAAGAAAAATTAACCCGATTCCTTGCTGTGCGGTGTAAATCGCAAGGAAATCAATTACGTGCTTAGCTGCAAAAGCACCACCAATTAACGTCTTGGAGCGTATCACACGATATTCTTCAAGATGTTCAATCTCTTTTGCTTCCTCTTTTAGACTTTACCGACTGATGTCACCTTGCTCGACGCAACGGAAGAACTCAGGAATACGCTGGAGCGGTAATAGAGATCTGAATAATTTTTGGAATAGGTATAAAAGTACAACCATGTTTCAGAGTTCTAATAACAGCATTTCAGCTTCTCTTTTGCTTCGACTTCCCACACTGTTTCTGCAGTACGGCTTTGAAATTATTTGCCATATTCACTTCTTGAACAATTTTATAAAACGAACAAGGCACTATTTCCTCTCTTAATAATAACAGACATAAGATGTATGTATATATGTATAAATCTTAATGTAGGCCCATGATGGTTATTCATGCACGTATGTGTATGTCATTTGTCTGTGGTATACTTTTTGTATACCTCCCCACATTATTAATTGCGGTTTTGTTTTGTATAAAAAATCCTAAAATTTTGAAGTACATAACCAATGCAAATAGACATATTCATAGATACAAATATTTGCACTGAGCGGGAACATAACCTTCGCCCCCAACGTAACAGTCGAATGCACTATCGCCACCATGCCACACAAGCTGTCCTAACTACTTAATTACTATTTTAATTTATTGCACTATTGGGATATTTGCCATGTTCCTGTGTTTAATTAAATTTTCAGCACTCAGTACTAAAACCACCATGATCACGGATGGACGAAAATGTAATAATTAGTCCTCGAACGTAGGCCTAAATTTATATGGAAATAAGTACATAATAGTATGGTCCATCCATTGGCATTTGCATATAAATTGGGGAGAAACTATTTATATTCATTTAATTAAATATACGACTCGAAAAACAATGTAATTATGTTACAATATAATCTTGTTTGTAACTTAGTAGATAGAAAGGTTCGCTTTATTTCTGATCTGCATCTTGAACATTCGTTTA
Source organism: Pelosia muscerda (assembly GCA_963691645.1). NCBI lineage: Eukaryota > Metazoa > Arthropoda > Insecta > Lepidoptera > Erebidae > Pelosia > Pelosia muscerda. Next base: position 11,736,848 of record OY829113.1, read on the forward strand.
ATAGTGGTCTTGATTTGTAAGTACAGGATAAATGATTAAACATAATATTTGTGTTTTTTTTTTCTTATATACTCTCCTCACGTGTTGATTCACGGTTTATACATGCATAGTAACTGCAGAGGTTGTGTGTTTTTAGAGGGAAGACCCTTGTTTTGTCTTTTGCACTGACAGCACAGACTCTCTTAACCTTTTCTGCTCCCCTTAACTAGTCTCCCCTACCCCTTATTTCCTTACCTCCCCCTTCCCGTCGTTTCTTGGTAAATGAATTTACTCTGGAACAAGTTTTTGTCTTTATATTCTTGTATTATAAAATAATTATGTTTGATAAATACAAGTCAAACTGTTAGTGTAGAAGTCAGTGACGTGAAGCAATTACCATCTGACCTTCAAAACCAATTGGCGATATAAAAGTTCTGTAGTTAGACTAGTCGAACTTCTTAGGGCTCCAATTTAAACGGCGCTTCCGGTGTGATTATCGAATCCGGTGTGGGTAGTAATCGAATACACTACCAGAATGCATTAAAACTTAATAAGCATAAATAATTTTATATGTTAGTATAATTTCCCTCCGATCTGCTCATTATTTATTGATTGGTTTGGTGACATTCGAGAGCGACTACCGTCTGATCTCGAGAGAAAAACATTTACCACCTATTGGCCAACATCAAGAACCTTGTCCATTGCTTAGCAGATGTGTCGACTCTTTATGAATGTTAACCGTCGTTGTTTACTGGGAGTAATTAAAAAAAGAATCATAATAATATCACTAATATCTTTATTATCGAGTAGTCATGTCATGTTAATCATATCATAAACTGTGAAATGTGCTAACATGACGTCATAACGTAATTAGTGCATTAACACCTTTTTAGAATTTAGTACCTTAGTTAGATGTACTAAGTTATATTTTTTGAATTATCTGTTATTATAAGTTCCCTACCTGACCGTAAACTAGTCGTTTTGAAAATGGTGTATAATGGCTTTCAAATTTCGCAAGGTATCCTTCGAGGTTAGAATAAATCTGTACTAAAAACGACTTGGTAAAGGCTAAACAAGCTTTATTCAAACGCTGCTTAGTAAACCATTAATAAAAGATTTAGGTAGGCAGGTACTGTCCGCAAACGAGAAATGTAACACTTTATTATAAAATAAGTTATGATATTATGATGTAGGGAAATAGAAAGCTGTATTTTACTAAAAGAAATTCTATTAAGTATTTATAAAAACAATCTAGAATAGCTTGCGGTGGATCTTTTTCTCTTTATGGGTCTTTGGTATTTTAACTACGCAGAATTAATCAGAGTTCGGTATATAAAAACATACATAATATAATGATATATGTTAGTACAGTTTCAATTAAAATACAAACTGATTGCGTCCGTCACTCGTAAAACACATTTCCCCTCGAAAATTTTACCAACAAAACCTCAGCTCATTCGTTAGTCGTTTTACAAGAGAACATCTCGATACGTCACGCGAATGGTTTTGGCACGTGTCACTTTGCCCCTCGTTGGTAGCGATAAAATGTTTGCTGTTTACACGAATCTTTACTGGGGTGTGGTCTCAGTGTACAGCAGCAATATAATATTACACAACAGCAATATATAATCATATAGCTATGTATAACCATGCTAGATATCGTCCAATCCTTGCAAATAAAAAATAAATCAATAATCTGGGATAAGGACCAAAATATAGGCTATCTTACTCATAATTCTAGAGAATGAAGTAAAACTTCATCGCCAAAAGTCTTATGTGATTTTTTATCTTTTGAGTAATATCTCTGTAATTTATAATATTTGAAATTTTAGTGCTTTTCGTTCTAGAAGTCGTGCAATCGGTTTTTCTTTAAATATATAAGTATTGTTAGTTAAGATTTAAAATATCATCCTTACGGATAAAAAAATATATATACTTTGAATAAAAAAATATATATAATAAATTCTAAAATCGCTAAACATGGCACCTCTCCCTATATTATACCAAAGATCTTTTTCATTGATATACCACCCCATGGGAATAAATCAGTTTGTTATTGATTGGTAGTTAGTAACGCCCCGGTTAATTCAGTTTCCTTCTCATTTGGGAATTTATGTTACATTATAGACAGTAATGCATCTGAGAAAAAAATGTATACGCTAGTTTATTATTGCAATTTAATACTTTTAATATTTCGTGTCTAAAAACACTTACGAATGCATCGTAGCACTATTTTATTTAATACTTCGGAACTTGGTAACATACTTATCAATCTAGCTAAACACGTGCATAATTTTGTGATGATGATTATTTCGTTAACCTTAGCTACTCGGTTAGACTGCATCGGCTTTATTACTTATACAAATTTCCAAGAAGTATAGAGGTTATACTTCTTTAAGCAATATAGAAATCTGCATTTCACTGTTAAATTCTTAAAATTGTATGCAAAACAAATCATGCTTATAGCCTCATGAGAGTATAAGAGAGAGGAATAACAGAAGAAGAAACTATGTCCATAGTCAAATCTATGCCATTTTAGTAGCTGGTCATCAAAGGAAGAAAATAATTTCATATTCGTAATTGGTTACGAACGATCAGTTACGATGGTGGACCAAAGAAACCGTTGCAAGTGTTCGAGCAGTTTTGAGTCGTGCACAAGTCACCACAATGAGACCTATCGAGGCATGCATAGATACGGGTGTGACTACCGTGATCTATAAGCACCTATAGGGTAGACACAGACTGTTTTCAAGGTCAATAAGACGGTGGCAGCAACTATCATCCCGGACGTACAAGCAGACTCTGGTTTTACTCAAGAGACGATGCTCGAAATTGTAGCCAGGGTACATTAGATAGGCTGTATCTGCCGGACTTGATTTTTGTGTCTCTGTCAGAAAGAATAAGGTTGGTTCCGCCGTTTCTAGGTGATAGGGAATAGTATATACTCTCCATACTCCAACCTTTATGAGGTCCATGACGAGGTTCTCTACGAGGTCTACGAGTCCTATGCCACTGATATTGCATAATACCAGTTGCATAGTAGACAGCCGATGGAGGAATGTTTTGTCGTCGTCGTCTTGGAAATATCTGAACCTCACGCACGGCCTGCTAACGACCAGTGAGTATTGATATGATGCTTCACATTTGGATTTCCCAATGACTGCACAAAAACTCTCCAATGAGTTCTGACTGCGCTTGTGTTCTTGTTCGTGAGTAGGCAAGGAACACAACACAAGGTTATTATTAGCCGCGGTCGGACTTCGCACTTCCCCAGTCGGACTTTTCTATTGGGACGGAGACACCGTCATGCCCTACATGCAGTAAACCTTCCGATATCCTTTTGACAAATTTATTACTGTCATTGTTTTTACAAGTGTTTATTGTTTTTATAAGTGCTGTTAATGGTTTTATATCGTTATTGCATTGCATTTTTGTTGAAGTGAATTTATACTTACTCACCTATTCGAAATTATCTGGCTTATGTAGTTATATTTTGAGAATTTTGAAGTAGGCACTAATAATAAGCCAGCCAGCCTATACGAAATATCTATACTAAGTAATGATGCTCATGTCAGAAGAATAAAGTTATCCTTATTCGTAAATTAAGTAGAAAAAAAGTATACATAAAGCATAAGACGTAACTATTAGTAATTAGCTCCGCCTTATATTTCATATCTTTTCAAGCATCATTAATATTTATAATTCAGATTAGTATAATTCTCAAATTCAAATAGAATTGGTATAATATTTGAGTAGCGAAGTATGTATACCTACAGTCAGAATCAGGACGATTCTGATTATCAAAGTAGGTACGGATTACCTTAGTGTATTTGCCGAATCCATTGTTCTTCAATATTTAGTGGTACATACAATAGGCATCAGATCGGTCTTGACTATTGAAGTACTCAAAAAGATCTTAATATTAAGGTATATAGGTACCAGTAATTATTGAAGTGTAAAATATTCGACAAATACTCACTCCATATTAAGAAAAAATACTAAGGTTATCCACTCATAGATTTATGAAGAAAAAACTGAAGAGCCTTGGGTTTGAATTTAATATTCAAGTGCATATTCAATATGGATTGATTATTTCAACTGGTCATAGTCAATATTGAAGCAGTACGTAGTGAAATTGTGATAGTAATGAAGCCAAAGTTTACCACATTGAAATTCTTTTATTTCGAGTCTTCCTTCTCTCACCGTGATATCGTCTGCGGTTTTGGATGAGGTAGGATGATGAGTATTCTTTCCCCGTCACCACGCGGATAACACAATCAGTGGACCTTTAATATCTTCTATGAAGTACCTACTTACCTGAATATTTCAAGATATAAACTTGATTCAGTGAATATCAGGTTTGTACATTGTTCGGGAGGCTAAAATCCTGATTTTAACGTAAATCATATATTCCTTAAGTATTCATTTTCATTAATTTTTTATAAACTCACGCCTTTATCCCCGAAGGGGTAGGCAGAGGTGCTAGCACCCACATTTCGCCAGTTTTATGTTTAGGTCCCAATGTAATAGGTTGCGAGCCTATTGCTATTAACCGGGCACTTATAAACCTGCGATAAATACACACATAACTTCGAAAAGCATCGAAAAGTCATTGGTGTGTGCCATGGCAACCTCAGATCGAACCTGAGACCTCGTCTCAGCAGTCCATTACGCATTCCACTAGACTACCGCAAGTATTATGGACATTATAATAAAGTAAAAAAAAATACAAAGATCTACCGTATAGATCTCATGGTAACAGCATTTATTAATTATACGAGCCTATTAAAGGTCATTATGTGCGTCATATGCTCGATATTTTTTTTAAATGCTGTATAATTAAGTAAGCGAAATGAAGTGTTAATTTTATTACTCCAGAAAAAATAATATAGGTACTAAATTTAGAATCCATAATATCTATTATATGTCACTCGATAGTATCCTATGCGGCGTCTACATTAACGTAACATTTAGTCGTGACCGTATCAGAAGTGCGTGACCTTCGTGTATTTAACAGCGTGATAGCTGAGTTTAAATGAAACCTTCAATCTACAACTAGTGGCCATGTCAGCGCAACTCTAGTTAGTGTGCTCATGTGCCACAAGTTATACGTCCACATTCAACATTTCTGTTCATGTCACAAATCTGAACGCAACTTTAGATGTCGTGGTAAAGTGTGCTGTTACACACGGCTCTCGCGAAGTCGTACTTGTACATTGTATGAATTTCCATCTTTGTATTGGACATTAGCCCCATTACAATATTTGAAATGTGTCATTTGACATAAAAAGTATCTGCCACTAGGGCCGTGATTCCCTTTTGTCTGTAAATAATCTGGTCACATTCATTGCCACCATCTGTTTCTTGTATTCGGTGTTGACAATTTTATAGCCGTCATCGTGTGAAGAACTAAAATAATAGTTTTTTCTTTTATTACATTACCAACGCAGTGTTTAGTGTTGATGATAGTTTAATGAGGAGATAATTTTTAAAGACTGAAACTATAGTTTGAAATACATACTTTTATTTCGTACTAGCTTAGGCCCACGGCTTCGCTAGTGTGGAAGTTTGTTCCCGTTCTTGCAAAAAAAATTTCCTCGGAATAATAAGATGTCTTTCACGACGAATCCTACTAATATTATAAATGTGAAAGTTTGTGAAAACGTTTGGATGTTTGTAACTCAATCACACTCTAACGGCTGAATGGATCTGGCTGGAATTTAGTCCAGGGATAGATTAGAGTCTGAAATAACACAAATTTTTATACGATGATTGGGCTCCCCTGGGAACATTATCAAAATTGCAGACGGACGTTGCCTCGAGCAGGTGCTTGTTCACCAAAACAATAATAATACCTATATCAGGATCCACCACCTAATAAAATATTTAAATTAAAAGAGTCAAGTATTTATTTAGATAACAATATATCAAGTAATAATTTAGATAATTGTGTTCTATATTATATACCTATTCACTGAGTGAAACAATAGTTCTACGTTGCTTTGTTCATATTTTAAGTTTAGAAATTATTAATCTAAAGATAAATCTTTAATGGGGACATGTTTAAAAAAGGTTTTAATGTTCTGAACGACTTTCACAACAACGGCTTTTACAATTGGTGCGCCAACTTCTTTGACGATTTCATTACTGTAAGTATTCAGGACCTCTCGTGCCGCTCTTGCTGTAAGTAAAATTATATTATTAAATATCTGCTATTATTAAATATCAGTTATGAAATTCATTATATTTCATTTAAAAGTAGAGTTATTCAAATAAGGTATTGGATTATTTAAAGAAGAGGCTTTGATGCAGGTTTTTCGGAATTTGGAGTGCAGATCATAATCGCTCCCATAAAAGTTATCGCATATAAGTGGAAGTGCAAACGGAGCTCAGGCTTTGAATCATGTTCAGATGTTGATGAGAATTCGATTTCGAGATTGTCAGTGATCAATAATAATACAACTCCAATAGCTGAAATTATACTAAAATAGCAATTATGTGTTTACAAACCTAAAACTTCATTTCCTTCAAAGAGATTTTGCAATTCAAAGGTAGCTTTATCCAATAGGTCGAAGGTATACTTGAAGCTCTTTATATTCCAATATTTCTGTCCGTCACTACCGACCTTTTCACCTAGCTCGCCTTCAACGGTGAGCAAAATATTTCCTAAAAGTGAAAAAACATAACATAACATAACATAACGTAACGTAACGTAACGTAACGTAACGTAACGTGCAGTAACGTAACGTAACGTAGCGTGCAGTAACGTAACGTAACGTAACATAACTATAGAAAATCACTACACATAGTATAAAACAAAGTCGAGTTCTCTGTCCCTATTTTTCTTGTCCCTATGTACGCTTAAATCTTTAAAACTACGCAACGGATTGAGATGCGGTTTTTTTTAATAGTTAGATTGATTCAAGAGGAAGGTTTATATGTATAATAACATCCATTAAATAGTGGAGAAATACTGTTATTTTTGAGGTTTCTAATGTGATATCGTAAATAATTACATTTTTATCGCTTACATTGCAAACGCAGGCTGAACCCTACGAGATGTATCAAAATAATTTACTAAGTATTGTACATATTGAAAAGATCTACAAAAAAGTCCGCCATGGTATATGTCTATCTCTTATGAATATCCCATAATTTTTTGTCATTTACTTTTTATGACAAATAATGGCTAACTTTCGAAGCGATTTTAACGAATACAGCATTCATCCTAATATAATTAAATACCTTAAATACATTGTTGATTTAATATAGATCTATATGGCCCTTTACGATTTAAATGAATATTTTCGAAGATATTACAGATTAAAAAATGCGGGACGTAGAATTTGCCGCGGTCATGGCGGCGGGCGGCGGGCGCAGCGTGCCTATAAATACAGTTTAGTTTTTAATATTTTGACGTGACAACGTCTTATAAATTGGCTTGCCGGGTGACACTTCAAGAAACTGCGTTACGCTCCGCTCACGTTATGCGCTCACAATGAGAGCGAGTGAGAGGCACGCGTCCCTTCCACTCGGGCATGGTTAGCCCGCCTAAGAGCGAGAGAGACAGACATAAAAAGTGAAAGGCACGCGTCCCTTCCACTCGAGCACAGTTAGTTTTACCACTCAAAGTCGTTGTCACGTAAAACTTTCGCCCGTATACCGACTTTACAGGCAACCAATTTTTTCATTTGGGAATTTTTTAATTAAATAAATTTTAGAAGCGTATTTTTTAGTTTTGCGAACTATAACTTATAACAACGCAACGTTCACAGTTTGTAGTGTATTTAGTATCAGCATTGCACCCGTGCGAAGCCGGGGCAGGTCGCTAGCACTGTATAAATGGTAACTTGCGATGAATATAAATACTTTTCATAATTAACAGCGGGATAATAAACGTGTACATCTGCTTACGTAGCAACGCGACGAGGAGTTAACGAAGCGAGTTCGGAGACTTCTACCGACTCCGATACCAATATAGGTTAGAGCGAATGACAGAGGTTTCGCATATAGATGTCAACCCATTTTTATACGTGTATATCAATCAGTCAGGCATAAAATGTAACCCTTGATAAGGGTCATGATCGCCTACAGATCACTTTACACAAGTTTAAATAAATTGACTAAATATCCGTTTCAATATCATTACTTGATAGAAAAGTTTTGCATACTTACTGATGACAACGTGAGAGTCACCTCTGCCTTGCATATGTAAGATAAGCACTTGACCATCCAGTTCGTATGGACCACGTAATTCGATGGAGCATAGTAATTGTAAGGTCATCTTTGATCGTGCTACATCCCTCCTGTAAAGAGTTTTATAATAATACACATAGAAAAAGATAATTTTATCGTCGAGAACCTAATTAGTAATTACTTGAAAGTATGCACACGCAAAAAACTACCTTTTACACAATGATGTATGTGTGATATGGATGATTTGGATTTAAATAAATTGGTCAGGCATTTATACTCAAGCCATCATGATAAATAAATACACTTACTGCAAACTTTTAACTATGCAATCCTTAAATCCCGTACCCGTGTAGTTATACATTTTCAGAGTAATTCCATTTGCGCTTCCATCCAATTTATCAAAAAACATGGGGTCTAGTGACTCTACTCCAAGCTCGGGGATACCAGCTGCGATGATGGGCAAAGCAATTTGAGCAGACTCTTTTAAACATTTACTGTCTTCTGCTTTGCATTTTGTAATGAAAGGTGCTGTAAAGTAAAATTCGGAATTGTTATATAGAATTAGAAAACTGCAATACAGAATCAATCAATAAATAAATCATGCAATCTCCTGAATCTGTGCTAGATAGAATGCACTTTGGATTATATATATCAGAATATGATTTTAAAAGTACTTAAGTCATATTTTTGCATTCGTGCAAAAGTAAAAATAAACAAGGTTCATCACGTATCCATGACCAATAAGTTACATTTATGTATTTACTACAAAACTATTCGTATAATTTAAAAAATATAATTCAAGACATAATACGTACCTTTTGAACCACTTGTTGAATAAACAGATAACACGAAAAATATTAGCTGCAGCAGCATTATTACGAGTACCTAATTACACTACACTCTTAATTTTTTTCTAAAACACTACTGTATGTTTCTGTCAACATAAAACTAAAACAGTGGTATAATAACTAAAGCACATAATTTTATATAGCGAGAATAAATTCAAATAGGCATGTATACACGTATGTATTTATGTAGAAAAACAAGTTTCCTTTATTTGTGATATGACCGCGAGTATCAAAAGAGAGGTTAATATAATGAATTTGAAAACCTGTTCCTTTTTTACATTGGCCATTTTTTGCTACTGGTTTCTTTAATTAAATTAATACATTTTATCTTAATTAATTCACTGCAAAGATCACACAAATATTAATGTTGTTTTGTCGATATTTTCGTCGTCGTTTTGTACGGCCGATTCTTTTTCTTCGCATTTACTATTACATTTTACAACCCTCGGCATTCCTCGCAGAGTAGAATTTGAGCTACCCCATCTCTTTTCATGCGGTGCTGTACAAGGTTTTTTTTTTATTTATTTGGCACGTCAATTTGACTTCACCTTGCCTGATGTTAAGCTGAAGGCAAAGTCTCATGAAAGAAGGTCATCATTGTAAACACGTTCAGTGCTACAATGGTGGCGCTCAGCTTGACGGCCTTCACAGATGCTTTTTCACGCCCCGCTTAAAGGTCCGAGGACTGTAGGAAGAAGGAAACACGTGCGCCGGCAAGAAACTCCAGTACTTAATGGTGCGGCAGAGAAAAGACTCACTGAACCGCTTGGTTCTTGATGGAATATTCTGTACCGTATGCGAGTGACATCTAAGCCCTGCACGTGTTGTCCTGTGTAGGAAAGGGGAGGGTGGGATTAATTGGTAGAGCTCGTCAGAACATGGTAGAGACGGTAAAATACTGCCAGGGACGCAACATTTCTACGCATCTGCAAAGGCTCGAGGGTATTTGCGACCTCAGGACTCCCAATAATGCGGATTGCACGTCGCTGCAACCTGTCGAGGTGACTAAGGGATAGGGCTGCTTAACAGCAAACAGATTTATTCAGCCCAAACTCAACCTCAGATGCATGACTTGAGTCAATAACAGTGCCCGGAATACGGCAAATGGTTCGCCCCCCTACGTGGTATCGATTACAATGACTGGGACTAAGGGAGGCCGAAACATTGAGTGGGGAAAAATAGACTTGATTAGTGCTGTTTGTAGTTCTGACGGTACAGTTTGTTGATCACCCGGATGCCCCACGCCCCACAGGATGTATGATAGCATGAGAGGGTCTAAAAAGAGTTGGTATGATAGTAATCGGACGGAAGCAAGGGAATGAAAGTAACTTAATGAATGAGAGTGATAGAATGAAAGTCACGGACTACAAATATAAACAAAAGATGGGAAATTAGACATAAGAAATTTAATATAGAAATTAAGCTTACACCTATGTAAATAAAACTAGAATAAGGAAATTGTTAAATAAAGTCAAATAATAAAAGAAAACAAAGAAAAGAGAGAGGAGAATCCCGAATCCCATCCTTAAAGTATGAAAGTTATAGAATAAAAGTACGAGAGCCATAAAAGCGAGAACTGGTATGGTTCTAGAGTACAGGAATGAAAGCGAGAACTATAGTCCAGAAAGGGAACACCTAGCTGAAGACTGACAAAACCCCGAGTGGGTTAGTAACAAAATGTAGGTAGTAGCCCAGCTAGACAAATAAATAAAAAGAAAAGAGTAGACTTTCACGAATGCACACGTGCACAGTGGAAGGAGTTAGTATTAAAAAAACCCCGTCGGGTATGTAGGGTTTGAATAGTTCACAACATCAACAAATGGAAAATAAATAATTATTAATCTTAGATAACGATATTTTGTTTTGATAAGTGCTTAAAATACATCATTTACGATTTCTATTTTACTAAAAAAAGAAGGAAGTTCTAGAAAAATCCTTACATTTATTAATTAAAGTCGATTTATCGAGGCCATTACTCAAGAACCAAATTTATAACATTATAATTTTAATCCACAATATCAAAGTGTGTTTTATATTTTATATGTTACAAAAACGTTGTAATTATGTATTTAGGTATTATTCACTTGTTATTGCCGCGGCTTTGCTCGTGTGAATCTTTAACCCCATTTATGGATTGCAGCCATAGTAACTTATTCCAGGGGTCAAAACAGATATTTTGTGTAATTCCTGAGTATAAATGTCCCTGTACCAAGTTTCAACCAAATCCGTTTTAATCACAACAGAAAAATACTAAATCTCCCACAGGTGTCTACACACAGGGATACGGGACTTGTAATCACTAGGCACTTAGTGATCAAAACATTGTACCCGGTACAGGACCGATACGATCACTAATACTCAACTAACAGTGATGGCAACGCTACCTGTTGTCGGGTAGCGGAAATACCAGTTCAAGTTTTTGGCAAATATACTCGAATGTATATCTCTTTAACATATGATCTGTTTAAATTACACGTCCGAATAATAATAATGCCTACAGAGTAAATTTGGTCGGGATTTTGGGTGCACCGTAACTAGTAGGTACGAATAGCTACGAGTACCCACGGATTCGGACTAGTAACGTAACTATGTAAATTGTTTTATTTCTGAGTATTTTTTTCATTTTATCCTGTTTTTTTCATTTATATACGTATGGCGCGATAGCCTAGTGGTATGGGTAATGAACTGCAGAGACGAGGTCTCGGGCTCGATCCCAGGTCTTACCTACCATAGCACACACCAATGACTTTTCGATGATTTTCGAAGTTATGTGTATATTCATCGCAGGTTTATAAGTGCCCGGTTAATGGCAATAGGCTCGCAATATTACAATTGCACCTAAACATAAACTGGCGAAATGTGGGTGCTAGCACCTCTGCCTACCCCTTCGGGGATATAGGCGTGAGTTTATGTTATGTTATGTGTATACGTGACAATTGCAATAAGGTATGTGTAACAAATTGCGGCTACCTGAAGTGAAAAAAGTCTATATAAAAGGTACCTATTTACTTAACAAAAATGGTTCAACGAGACCTTACAAGAGGGATAGGACATCATGCGAATTATCACATTTTTGTTAGTCAAATACCTACTAGCCATTTCCATGGCTTTTCCGATTTCAAATCACCAAATTACAATGTGTATTTTTAATGTATGATTACAATAAAATATTGAGGTTAGGCCTTGAGGTCATTTTCTATACAACTTTTCATATCTACTTTATCCCGAAAAGGTACTGTACCTGTACTTAGATACAGGTAGGTACATCTCAAAGTTATGTATCAACAAATATTTTTTATACTAAATAGCCTTAAGACGTGTGCAACATTGGCACACTTGTGCTGCTGACCTTATAAAATCCTTCTAATGCCCAATTATAGCATCCCATATTGTAATAGTCTCAATTAGCCGTCGTTCCAGTCAGTTACTTCACTTCCCTGTCACTACATATTGTTATGATTGTGTTAATATTATTTCGACAACTGTTTAGTATACTGAAATTCTAATAGATAAATTTTCACTTATTTCATGAAATTTTTATGGTGTTTTACTTAAATGTATTGGGAGAGTAAGTAAACATTAAAACAGTTCAGTTTATATTGGTTCATTGTCAAGCGATACCTCCTGTGCGTTACGAAACTAATTAAAGAAATGAAATTTGGGGAACTAATGTTTTTCTTGTACTTACCATACTCAAGAACTGCCAAACTGTGAAGTCAGCTTCCAATTCCAAAAGTATTAGAAAATTATGTCAAAAAGGATATTATAAAATCTAAGATTATCATTATATATAAAAGATACAGCCGTGTATAGAGCAAATTTACCTTATTTATCGTAATCCAATCACAGGAGATGACCACAGTAGATTCCTTATTTTATTATTTTTTATTGTAAATTAAGAATTTTTTTTACATCTAATATGCTACTTGAGTGCTATATGGTTAAAATAAGTAAATATGTTTTACTTTCAAAGCTATAATAAGTTTAATGATTACGAAGGTTTATATTCGTCGACAGGAAGTGTTGACAAATATTTGTTCACATTTTTCACAATCTTCTTGAAGATCGCTCTGAATATTGGTTCTTGGAATTCATTGGCAACTTCTTTCCAGCTCTGGTTAGCGAATTGAAGGACTATATCAGCTGAAAATATTTAACGAAGTGGTCATTATCAACCTAAAGGCATATTATTACAATCGTAATATTTGTAAAAATATTGCTAAGCCCTCTGTATTTCTTGGCGGAGTCTCCTCAGGGTCTCGGACCACGTTTCGAATCGGTGGTCCGTTTGCTAAACTAACCTTTAATAAAGTATCGGTAGGTTGGTTTAATGATTCGTACAGAACAAATAATTTGTAAATTTGAATTTGAATTGAAATTTTCCTAAAAAAGTATTACTAGTAGTTGAAGTTACCAGTATTCTCGCTAACCCCAACAGTTGAGCTAATTTAGCTTACGTTTAGAGTAGGTTCACATCCGTACTATAATTATCAGGATCCCAACCCCAGATATAGATTTTAATCAATATAGCATAGATGTGTTTTTACACGCTTAAAATAATTGGTTAATATTTATGAGAGAGACATATTTCTTGACTTACTCCTTTTATTCTATTTCACAAATATTGTTAATACTTTACCTAAGTCCTGTCGTCCATTGAACAAGTTTTTGAAGTCAAATACCACATTCTCTAAAGGTTCCATTTTTAACTTAAAACTCTTAATGTTTTTATAGTTCTTTCCTCCCTTGGTAACTGTTTTCAACTCCAAGTCCATATCTATGCTATATTTCTCTGTAATATAAATGATTTGGTTTCATTCGCCGTATATCGTTTAACTACATTTGTCACTATTTTTAGTAAACAATTAAACAATAATGGTCACTGATCGTTAGAATTAACAGCACTTTACCGAAATTTGTTTTCAGTGTAGACACTTCATATTTCGCAAATTTAAAATCATTTTAAAGCAAGTGCGCAACAAAATCATTGCTATTATGTTAGTAAATTCTTTGCATACCTATTTGTCAAACAACACACTATTAAAGTGATAGTACCTAATAAATTCATTGCACCATATAGTCGCACATATATTGCTTATGCATCATTACCGCTGTTCTCGGCTCAAACCACGTTCTTTGTATCATACCAATCCGTATCTTTCTTTTTTCTTTGTACTACCATCATTTCCCAGAGCCATGATAGCCACTAATAGATAATTGTAAAATTGGGAATTCCTTCACTACGTTAGTCAGATCTCCTCCACGGGAATGTTGGTTGTATTCTAGAGAACATGCCACCGGACTCCGGGCTCCGAGGTGAAAACCTTGAATGCGACCGGGACCAACGCAAAGATAATGATGATAATGATGAGAGCATCCCTAAGTGGTAATTGCTAAGCATGGAAGTTCAAAATCTTATATTTACATACTTGTTTCTATCTTGTAGTCTCCATCTCCTTCTACATGAAGAATAATGAGAAGACCGTTAATGGTATATTGACCCTCAAGAACGAACTTTGGACAAAGAAATTGTATTCTCAATTTATCTTCTGTTCCATCTAAGAATCTAGAAAAATTTATGAACATTTTTAAAAGTTTCATACTTGCGGAGGAAGTTCGTAGTATCCAATGGTTCTACTGAGGTAAAGAGGTAACCTGTGGTCTGTGTTCAGAGGAACTGTTTGAAATGATGCCTACGGCTACATTAGTTTAAAGTATGAAATTGTCGAGAATTGTAGTGAAAATTGAAACATGTTTTTTTCTGGAGGTTTAACACACTTATTCAATCAAAATATTTTCTTTCGGTATTTAAACAGTGCTACCATCGAAACTGAACATTTGTGTCTTTATGATAGAACTCTGAGGATCTAGATTAGATAAACTGTGTGAAAATATTTCGTACTGCCTCTTGGAAGAAACTTAAGTCCATATAATGGACAAAAAATAGTATTTAATGATAGTAATAATTGAAGTGAACAATATAAAAAAATAGTAGAGAAAAATCTGACGAGTTCGAAGAATGACGTAGAGTTCTGTAGATCCTGTAGAGTTACAATGGTTTCTCGTGCAGTGTGAGGGTCTGTGTGTACTTTGTTTAAGCCCTAAGCTGATACTCCACCTTTTTATACATAAAAACTCGAACTTACATGTCATCAAATTTAGAGAATGATACACTGCCTACAATGTGATATTTGCATGCACGCCAGTGGTTACGTGTAGGCGGAGAGGTAAAAATACAACAACTGGTCCAACTGCAATACTTCAATATCACTAATGGTTTGCGAGGTCAAATAGCAAAAGCTTCACAGAAAATATTGAAGTTCAGCCCAACCCGCAGTTTGACTGGAAAAACACTTTAGGCAAAAAGAAGATAATCTATTTCTATTTGTTTTGGAAGGAAGAGCACGAAAAAAACTATAAAAAAGAATAATGAGAATATCATCACCTTTGTAGAATTACAAACAAGCCAACACATGTTTAGGAACACATGCAATATTTTTTTCGTTAAGATTCATAGTGAAAATGTACTACATTCATTTTTCAAGTCGAAGTTTACATTACCAAATCGTTTAAATTAAAAACGCAGTGCGTTTGTTAGCAGCCTCCTATCCAAACGAAGCATTGATATTGCAAGATGTTGCTACCGCGTTAGTACCGAGCTGGAACTCGTATAAAAAATGATGAGCTAAATCCAAATACTAGGATTTTCGCAGAATTCATTTTTCGCCTCGAGTTTCATAAAAAGCACTGTTGAAAGAAAATCCATTGATCCGACTTTTTTAAAAGAAGAATACCAGAGATATCACATGAAAAAAGTTTCACTGACAAATTTCACACAATGAAGATATTATGACAACTCAAAATATTTATTAGTGTACCACGACAATTTCATACTTTAACCCCCATTATAATATACAACTCATACCTTATTTGACTTTAGGATAGAAATTTCAACATCGTGTTGATTATATTAATCTCTTTTTACTATATTTTTAAAAAGAAGTAAATCTGCATTTAAGCATTTTCTGAAACTCACATGCCACACATGATAAATCGATCCGATTAAAAAAAAATTACTTAACTACCCTATATGGCATCATTCGATAGATTTATAGAAGCTCAAATAAAATTCTCTAAATAAACAAGGAAATATGAACTTATTATTTAATGAAACTTACTTTGCAGTTTGTATCTCACAACGACCAAATCCAGTTGTTGTAGTGTTATATAGTTCATATGTCAAAATAGATAAGTGTCCCTTTATTTCTTCACTAAATAAAGGGTCCAGAGTTTCAGCACCAATTTCAGCATTAGGTTGTAGGAACAGAGGAAATGCTGTCTTAGCAGCGTTAGTGACACAAATATCATTGCCAATCTTGCATTGGGGTAAACTTATAGCTATAGAATACCAATAAAGAAAATGTTTAAATCTTTCTTATGTAACAGTGTCTCGCCAAGAAATCTTTGTCATGACTGGTATACAAAAAGAAGTTTAATTATTTTTATTTGGTACTTCCAGATAAAATGAATTATAATTTAAAAAAGTGTAACATTAGTTTAGTAGATAATTCATAAAAGGTTTGCCGATAAAGTTGCGATAAAATTAAACAATATATAAAGATTTAACGCTATTTTACGGTAACTTACCTGGGATTGATAAGACATTGCCAATAATAGCACACAAGAAGAGCACTAATAAGGTCAACATAACTGACGATGATTAATGATTAATTTCAACAACATGCGTTGCTCGAAGAGGCTAAGCTATGAGTAAGGTCTACTAACTCACTACCAACGTATATAGAACTAAAAATAAAATATAATGAAATATTAAAAAAAACCTTTACATAACAATGTTAATTTAAATCAAGACTTTAGTTTTCAAGGCAATAATTTAACAGTCTTATTATGCGTATTACCTTCAACTCCATGATTTTTGGACGCGGCGCGGCGGTTAAAAATACTGAGTCTTACTTACGCATACGAAGTCGTAGGCATGCTGCATCGTACGTATACGAGGGAAATCGATTTCTTTAATATGATGTTCATTTTTTGTATTATTTCTTGGTTGTTATAAAGAAAGCCACAATGCCCCGAGACCTTCTAGCCTAACCTTTCCAAGTCACATTGCCCATGGAGCCATATCGTCCAATTTGCCTTCCCTTTGGCCACTCTCATGATTGTTCTCATCAATTCGTAATACATAGGTGAGCTATCCTATCATTGGTATAGAGCTATCCTATAATTCCAGTTGCTGACACTTTTGGGTATATACATTTAGATTATCACGGCGCTCTTTATGTAAGTCAAATTTAAATGGATATAATTGAAGCTGCGATTTCAAGGTCCAGATTTCTCAGGGCATGGGTTCATGTCCCCGTCCTGCCTTTCTTTACCAATATTGCACCAAAAGGGTTTTAACCTACAGATCCCGTGGTGGGGTCTTATGGTGACGTCCTTTAGATTGGGGGTCAGACTTCGGAAGTGTTCTCACACGAGGCCCACATGTTTCATATGGATCTTGATGTGGATGAGAGTACCCTCCACTATGAGACTGGTTCCTGCAAGTAGCGTACTTGGAGCCACATGGAAGAATATGGCTTTCGTTTTATACAGAACTATTACTGAGACCCAGTCGTCGGACTCATTCGACGAATTGGACAATCACGGCTGCGGCCTTCAGGGTTGCTTCACGGTGTGTATCACTCAAAGAGTGTCGACCGCATAACAAGTGACGGTCACGGTTGGTGGATAGATCTCTCTGTCAAGAACGCACTGACTGTACGGTAAAGGTAGAGAGGTACTTCATGTATTCATTCATTCATTCATGTTAGTCGGATCCTAGACTTTCCTTAAGATCTGGACATATACTATGTCCACTTAAACACTTGCTAAAAAAGTGACTTTATTATTATTATTTTGATATGCTCACACCTGTAATCCCCGAAGGGGTAGACAGAGGTGTATTACACCCACATTTTGCCAACCATGATTTTTGGTCCCACGTAATAGGGGGCGAGCCCACTGCTGACAATCGGACACTTAGTCAAATAATGGGTATGCCGAAAACAAATTCCTAACCGAAAATGTTGCAGCTAAATAAATTTGGAAAAAGAATTACCCGATTCCTTGCGCAAAAATAGCGGTGTAAATCGCAAGGAAATCAATTACGTGCTTAGCAGCACAAGCACTAACAATTAACGTCTTGGAGAGTATCAGACATATATTGTAGAGTATCAGACTTTACTTTCACTACAATTAGGTACGTAATGACATCTGTTGTCAATCTGAGAATTTTTGATTGCCATTATTACCAAGCAGAGAGTTATAGATTGTATTTAAATTCAAATTTTATTGGTTCGGGACTCAATGGCGCGAGCGGGAATCACCAGCATTACACATTTGTACCATAATGTACTATTAATGTATCAAAAAACCTTTATGGTTAATTGAGACAGCAAGAACATCGTGTGCAAGAATTTTAATTCACATTTTAAAGTTTTATAATTTGTTGCGTTTGCTGTTACAGCAAGTAAAGAGCATATATTTACTCTTAACATTAACACGTAGCTTATTTCCTTCTTAATAAAGAAATAGTTGATTAAGAGGGACAGTTTTTAAATATCTATTCATATTTTTAACAATTTTCTTCACATTGGCTTCCAAGATGGGTCCCTGAAGCTCCTTAGAAACTGGTTTCCATTGTTCATTGGCAACTTTTAGAGCCGCATCAGCTGAAAAGTTTAGAAGTTTAGTTTAGAAGATTTGAGTACTACATATTTGTAATTGCTAATTCCTATTTTTACCAATTTTTAGTTTTATTTCAACTTATATTTCAGTATGAAAGTTATTGTACGAATTTTGTCAAAAATTGGTGCTGCTAGCGGAATATACATTCGTCCACTAAATTGGCGTCGAGGCCTGTTCAAGACTGTTTTCCAGACCAAACGGGGTCGTCAGAGTCGCAAAAACTAACTCTTCGAGAGCATTCGGCAGCAGTGTTAATTTTTTTTATACCACTTAGGTGGCAGACAAGCACACGGCCTGTCTGATGGGAAGCGGTCACCGTGGCCCAATGACGTTTGCAACACTAGAGGCGCCACACACGTGCTGCCTATCCTGTAGAAACCTTCTAATGCTCTTCTTGAAGAGCCCCATATTGTAGTCGCTTGGGAAAACCACGGCAGGGAGCTCATTCCACAGTTTGAGCGTGCGCGGGATGAAATTCCTTTCATACCGCACAGTGCGCACCGTTTCCGGTTTTTGTGACTATCGCTGCTGTGATGCCCATTAACGCCTCTCTGTCTTGCAACCTTCCGGAATATGTTACCGCGGACCCATCTTTTACAATTACGTCAGGTGTGTACGTGTTAACTGGTCTACGAGTAGCTAACTACTACTACTAGTAATACGCGACGATACCTCCCGTCCTAATTGAGCAGTCCGATTGGGGAAGGAGACAAGACACAAGGAAGGTTGAAAACAACATAGGGTTATTATTAGCCACGGTTATTATTATTCTGCAGAATACCTCGGCTAATAATAGCCTTGTGTTGTTTTGTACCTTCCTTCGCTTTTGTGTAGTCCTTTCAATGTCTATAAATTACATGATTAAATGAATTATAATGTTATATTTGTAATTAAATGAATACATTCGTAGGTAAATGAATATATTCGTAGTTAAATGAATATATTCGTAGTTAAATGAATATATTCGTAGTTAAATGAATATATTCGTAGTTAAATGAATATATTCGTAGTTAAATGAATATATTCGTAGTTGAATGAATATATTGCGCATAAATAAACTTAAAGTATCAATTAAACTCGAACATGCCTTTTATTTTTGAAGAATACTTATAAACGAAAGAAAGCAGTAAATTAGTTGAATGTTTCATGAAATACCTAAATCCTTATGTTGTCCGTTGAATAAATTTTTGAGGTCCACAACCATCCCCCCTTGCAAATCACCGTTTACTTTAAAACTCTTGAAATTTAAATATTCCCTTCCATCATTTGCTCGAATCAGTTTTGTTTCGGCGTCAACAAAAATATGGTAATCTTCTAAAAAACAAAAACACATTATTAGCAAGGTTTCTTATTAAGTGTACTTTCTACCTCAAAATACTTTTGGTTACTTTAAAATCAAATTATTGGATTTCTACTTACCGTAAACTGAGTTTGCTTTAGTATACTTTAAATTTTGATTTTTTATAACAAATAGTTACAAATCTCATTTTCAAAAACAAAAAAAATGTTGTAACATAACATAAACTCACGCCTGTATCCCCGAAGGGGTAGGCAGAGGTGCTAGCACCCACATTTCGCCAGTTTAAGTTTAGGTCCCAATGTAATAGGTGGCGAGCCTATTGTCATTAACCGGGCACTTATAAACCTGCACATAACTTCGAAAAGCATCGAAAAGTCATTGATGTGTGCATGGTAAAACCTGGGATCGAACCCGAGACCTCGTCTCAGCAGTCCATTACCCATACCACTAGGCTACCGCGGTCACTCTCACACACATAATCTAGCTGTTCGAAATAACCCCAGGTTGCGTGTGTGTTTCATCCTGACTGTTCACAAGCGTATGAAATAATATAAATAGTAATAATATACTATATATAATAATAATAATAAAAACAAATAAGTCTTGCAACACTGAACTCAACAAGTCACGTTTTTTTTCGATTTATATTGTTATTTATAGTAGTGAAAAATACAAACATAAAGTGCATACATTGAAAAGTACATTAAAATTCTAATACAATAAAATATAAATACACAATGAATTCTATAAAATACTTACTTAATAAGAAAAAATCAATAACTCGACATGACATGACATAACAAATGTCAAGCAATATGCAAAAAATCTACTAGATATGTGATAATGTAATGTTGACTCGAGCACGAAAGCAAGCGCAAGAAGCACACACAACCACCACGGACTCGTCGTGCAGCTCCGCCTCGCAGCACCTGGAGAACGTCACTACGAGACCATCTTCTGCTGAGGCGTCGAGCTCCGACGAGTATTTCTCCCCACCGACGTCGCCAACACCTGTACGTCGGCCGGGGAGAGGCCGACCACCGACTGGCTTGGGGCCACGACGCCAACCGGCTTCGAATAGGGTCCCCGCTACCGGTGGTGATGTGCACCGCATGAAATGGACTAGTGCTATAAATGAAAATGTCATGCGGGCATATTATGCGGCTACAGAGGGAGGAACCAACCTCAGTGCGTACCGTACTCGAATGCTTCCTCTGTTTCAGGCGCTTGAACCTTCTGTCAACGTTTCGTCACAACGACTATCGGACCAAGTGCGGGTCATTCAACGCAATCGTATGTTGAATGAAACCGTACTTGAGACTCTACGGCTAGAATGCTTGCGAAACATCTGTGTCATCCCCGCCCCAGTACCCGCTTCCACGCCTGCAAACCCAGTGGTTTTAATAAACGAAGACACATATGTTGAGCGGGATGACACACCTATTCCAGTAAGTATTCAGTACAATGAAGGGATAAAGGAGGCTTTGGAATGTGCATTGCGTGAGTATCGGTCGATGCCCCTACATATTAGGCCACGTCTACCCCGGTTGCCAGTGCATAGACGAAATATGGCTCTGGTGAGGGCCCTTGATTCACTATTACCTAGATATCTAGAGAATAGTGAAAATCTCGGTGACACTCATTCAATATTGTATTGCACAGCTGTGGCAGCATGTCGTATGGCAGGTATTAAATTTCCTATTAAAGATTCTGCCATACGACCTGCGTCTGTTGCACCAGCATGGCAATGCAGGATTGAGCGACGTGTTGCCGAGACAAGGGTGCTCATCGGTAAGCTAATCTGCTTCAGGTCGGGCAATACTCGCCCAAGAGTGATGCGCTATGTGACCCGAGCGTTTGCGGGAACTAATATTAGTTCTCAAGAATATGCGTCTCGGGCCACAGAGCGCATTGACTTCCTGAAGCAGAAAGTCTATGCATGGGCAAACCGAATACGTAGATATAAAAAACGCGTCGATCGATATACCGTGAATCGCATATTCCAAAAAGATCAAAGGTGGGTGTATAGAAGCTGGGAGCAAACAGATGAAAGTGTGGATGACGTGCGGCGGCCGGATGCTGATGCCACAAATGCGTTTTGGCGTAGCATCTGGTCGGTGCCCGTTAGCCACACTGAAGGCGATTGGATGCGTGAGGTTGAGGTAGCATGTGAAACAATTCCAGACATGGACAATATTCTAATTGATGCCATTGACGTAGATTGTGCGGTCCGTCCGCTGTCTAACTGGAAGTCTCCAGGACCGGACGGACTGCACAATTTCTGGTTAAAATGGCTCCGGAGTTCACATGCTATTTTGGCTTCACAATTTCAATCCGCTGTAGAATCTGGGATGCTGCCAGCTTTTATGACGACCGGAATCACCCACTTGCTCCATAAAACAGGTAGTACTCTAGAACCCAATAATTATAGACCGATCACATGTCTACCGACGGTCTATAAACTTCTTACATCCATTCTGAGAGCCAAAATTAACAACCATATTAATAATAACTCTATTATGTGCGCCTCTCAGAATGGATGTAGGAATGGGGCTCGGGGTACTAAGGAGCTCCTCCTTATTGATATGACTATTAGCCAACAAGCTCGCCGCAACCGTAAAGATCTGGCGGCATGTTGGATAGATTATAAGAAGGCTTTCGATTCCGTGCCACATACGTGGCTTTTGAGGGTGCTGGAGTTGTATAAAGTTAATGCAACTCTATGCACCTTCTTAAGGTCATGTATGAGGCAATGGAGGACAGTTCTTTTCTATCCAGGATGCCGTCGGGCTTTGGGGAGTGGCGAGCCGATAACAATAGAGCGGGGCATTTTTCAGGGGGACAGTTTGAGTCCACTTTGGTTCTGCTTAGCGCTGAACCCACTTAGTACTTTACTAGTGAGTTCAGGGTTAGGTTATAGGTTACGAAGAGAGGGTCAGATGGTATCCCACCTGCTTTACATGGATGATTTAAAATTATTCGCCCACACTGGACCTCAACTAATGGCTTTACTGAAGGTAACCGAAACCTTTAGTAATTCTATTAAGATGGGGTTTGGCGTGGACAAATGTGCAGTCATTCATGTAAAGCGAGGACGGGTGGTGGAGTCAGAAGGTATACAACTTTCTGAGTCCACTTTCCTGAGATCACTCCTCGTAACTGAGACCTATAAGTACTTGGGTATGTCACAGGCGTTATGCATCAATGAGGCTGGCATGAAACAAATGTTACAGGAGCGTTTCTTTGGCCGCCTGAAAAAAGTACTTAACAGTCTTTTATCAGGTGGTAACAAGGTGCGTGCCTGTAATAGTTGGGTCATGCCACTCTTGGTGTACTCCTTTGGCATACTCAAGTGGACTCAAACTGAACTCGATGCCATCGACAGAAGAGTCCGGACTCAGTTGACTGCATTTCGAATGCATCATCCACGTTCATCTGTCATGAGATTGTACATCCCGCGAAAATGTGGGGGTCGAGGATTTTTAAATGCTAAGACCCTTCATAATCGCGAGGTGTGCAATCTCAGAGACTATTTTCTTAGATCCAACGTGGATATGCATCGAGATGTAGTCAACGTAGATACTGGGCTCACCCCGCTCGGCTTGGCCAAGCTGAACTGGCGCAGGCCTATAGTAGTTGGTGCTGACAACCGCAGGGAGGTATGGCAGAGCAAGGAGTTACATGGTAGGTTTTATCGGGCCCTCCACAGGCCCGAAGTAGACCTACTGGCATCCGTATCCTGGCTACGTTTCAGTGACCTTTTTGGGGAAACTGAAGGTTTTGTCTGTGCAATTGCAGACGAAGTTATCAAGACGAATAATTACCGGAAGTATATCATGAGGGATGGCACAGTCGACATATGTCGAGCGTGCCACCAACCTGGTGAATCCCTCAGGCATATTACTTCCGGTTGTTCTCGTCTTGCTAACGGTGAGTACTTGCACAGACATAATCAAGTAGCCAGGATAATCCACCAACGGCTTGCTCTGAAATATAACCTTGTGGAAGTTGAGGTACCATACTATAGATATGTTCCTGAGCCAGTTCTGGAAAATAGTCATATCACATTGTACTGGGATCGATCTATCATCACTGATAGGACTGTTGTAGCCAACAAGCCTGACATTGTGGTGATAGACCGATCCGAGCGCCGAGCATTGATTGTTGATGTTACCATTCCTCATGACGAGAATCTCGTGAAAGCTGAGAAAGATAAACAGGTTAAGTACTTGGACTTAGCTCGCGAGATTGTCGACATGTGGAGTGTTGACTCAGCAATCATTGTGCCGATAGTCGTGTCAGTCAATGGACTGATAGCGAAGAGCCTCGATCAACACCTAAAGAGGCTCGGGTTAGACGGTTGGGTCAAGGGCCAGATGCAGAAGGCTGTGCTACTAGATACGGCGCGCATCGTGAGGAGGTTCCTTTCTCTGGAGCCCTAACCACCGGTAGCTTGGTCCCTGTATCCGATACCGGTGGCACTCTGTTTTTTTATATTTTTAAATGTGTATATTGTTTTTTATTGTTATATGATATTTATATTTAAAAATGTAAAAAAATATGAAAAGAAAACGAATAAATAGAAATAATAATAAATAATAACTAAATAAAAATATCGATTTTTTTTTAGTTAATTTGCATGCTAACTGAATGTGAACTAGTGATACCAAGTACCAGTAACTTAGCGAGTGTTATTGCTCAGCTGACCGAACAAAGGTATTATCACTCTTACCATGCAATATTACAATATAATAATGGAACTTACTGGCATCAATCCTATAATCACCTTTCCCTTCGATAGGAACGATTAGAAGTTTTCCTGATACTTCATACACGCCATACATGTACATGTAAGGGCAGATCAGATTAATAAACATCGCATTTTTTTCCAAAGACAACCTGAAATTTTAAGATATTATGCCTATCATCACTATCATCACTACATAGTATAAAATAAAGTCGCGTTATCTGTCCCTATTTTTCTTGTCCCTTTGTATGCTTAAATCTTCAAAACTATGTAACGGATTTTGATGCGGTTTGTTTTAATAGATAGAATGGTTAAAGAGGAAGGTTTATATGTATATAAAATCATGCTACAACAAACAGATGCGGAGCAGGAATGAAAAATGTTGCAAAAACGGGGAGACGCAGACGAAGTTGCGCGGGTCAGCTAGTATCTTATAAAGCCACATTAGGTACTATGACTGAAACTTCTATACATTTACAAACTGCAGGGTAAATTTTATTGTAGAGAATATTAGAATATCTTTTTTGTACACTTCTTCCTTTATCGGTATTTTTGAGTTGCCATCGTGGTGTAGTAATTGGTTTCACGGCAGCGCCGCTAATTACGGAGATGGTCCGTTCATAGGTTTCGCTCTACGGGAAGGCTTACTACGTTCCTGTACACTAATAATTATAATTATAATTTTATAGCGATACATAGCTGAAAAGCTTATATTTTACATAGGAAGAGTTACAGATTTAAATTCTAAGATATTCCAAGGCTACCAAAAAAAATTAATGTAATCAGAAACCTTGGAATAGTAATTATTACCTACTACAAAAAGTAAGTAGGTACATAGCTACTATAGTATGTAGTCTAGTAATTATCTTGTAAAATTAATATTACGAACCAAAACAGCGCAGAAGTTCTGACGAAAATATCCTGCTTCCGTCAGTAATATGTATCTAATATACTAGTAAAACATACTGTGAAAAATAGAGGAAATATTCCTCTATTTATTTAATGATATATTCTTAATATTATTCGTCTACTCTATCGCACTATACATTTGAACACGCTGTCAGAGTCGAATAAATGAAAGCAATATGAGTCTAGACTTTATGGATATATATTTAAGTCGTCAAATTGACTACACCCCTCCAGATAGCACGCTGAGGTGAAGTTCAAACCTACCTTAAAGTTATAATGAACATAAACCAGAATCAATGCTACTAACTTGAGTGGTTTTTTGGCGCTTAATTTTTTATATTTTGGTAGAATAACGTAACAACCTAACATAATAGAAAATTAGTTTTATTGAAGAGAAAAATAATAAAAATATATGAATATGGTTTTTGATAGCTACATTATATTAAAATCTTATTCTTATAGGCACTTACATAGCTTGCATGACACGGCAATCTTTAACACCTACTACAGTCGTATTATACGTCTGATAATTGATGATGGATAATTTTCCTGCAACATATTCTAGCTTTATGGGCTCCAAGCTCTCCATATTTAATGTACGATCAACATTAATAGCTTTAATCAATATTTCATTTGCCTTTGCTGTGACACAAATGAGATCATCTTTTTTGCATGGTCCTCTATTGAAACCTATAAAATAAAGGGATAACAAATATTATTTAAATTATTAATTTATCTTTTTTATATATTTAGGTCGTCGAATGGCCGCACCCCGCCAATGGTAAGATTGGGTGCGGCCAAGAGAATTGTGGCCGCCATTATAGATTTCCCTAGGAAGGCGGTCCCTACTTTGACAGCCGCGACAGATGTTTTTTCACGCCCCGCTTAAAGGACCCAGGACTGTATGAAAAAGGAAACACGTGTGCTGGCAAAGCGTTCCAGGACTTGATGATGATGCAGCAAAGAAAATACTCGTCGAATCGCTTAGTTCTCGGAGGAATTGTTTGCATGGTACGTTGTCTCGCTCGCCACCTTGCTCACGGTGATGGTACGATGTTTCGCGAGTGCTTGGGCAGCCGCCGCCTCCTTCTGCGAGCAAGTACTGCTCGAAAAGGAGGAGGCGGAGCGGGTTCGAAGAAGACTCCGGACCCAAACATAGTAACATATTGACTCTTTGCACCTACTCAGAAATTGACAACATTTGCGCGGGTCCATAATATTGACTCACCTAAAGTTCTTTATGCGAAATTGTTATTCCTAACGATTTGTAATCCGAATGATCACTCCTCCTAAAATTTTTCAACCTAAAGTTTTTATTCTTACTATTTGTAGTGCTACCGTCGATGTTCATAACACTCATGTTTCCGAAAATTGTTATCAATAAAATCGTTGACATACAATATTAAAGCTCCTACTGTTCTTTATCCCTAAACATAATTACCAATAATATTGTCACTCATTAGAAAGAAACATTTATCTACTTCGATTCGTTTTTGGCGTTGTGTGGTCACAATTCTAACCTTACCTAAACCAAGAACTATAAATATGACCGATTCGTTTCTGGAACTTGGCTGAATGACCGCAGCGAGATTTTGCTCCTTATTTCTTATCATGTTATGGGTAAATAACTAAAACTGTAAAAGTTACGCAAACTTAATGTAAATAATAATCAGTATTATTAATAAAAATAAATCTAAACAAAAAAGATAGGACTTTCAATATAGTGTAAAAGATGATTATGTTGACAAAATATAGGAAAAGAAATAATAGTATTATAGATGTTTATTGCTACCGACATTATGAAGTTGAATGATTCGGAATTAAATCATTAGAGACAGAGTAGTTAGGAATTGTGATTGTTAGGAAGAACATTTTCGGAGTTCCAATTTTCGGAGTTGAAAATTTAAGTGAACTTTGGCGCACCCCATTTGCGCCCATCTGAACAGTTATTTTTGTACAGAGACTATATTTTGGTGAACACTAATCCTATCATTTTGATCATATTAAATTAGATTCGATCAGCCAATAGAGCGTGATTGAATCAATTATCAAAACATCTTCACAAACTTTAACATATATTATAATATTATTAGGAAGCAGGATAGGAAGATTTCTTACTCCAACTGGACTGCACGACTATCAGAACACAAAGTACACAAAATTTTCCCGGGTACATGTTGAAGGCAGTTCGTCTGTACTCAAAATAAGTATAAATTTATAGCAAGCAGCTTTTTATTCTGCAATGAAACCATATAGTGAACTAGTTTACAAATACAAATAAAAAATATCAACTTGCGTATCTTTATATCCCCATATTGATATTCTTTAGAGGTTCCGCAACAATATAGGTGGCTAATATTCGAACTGACAAAAATATGCGCTCAAACAAATTACTACAACCCCGATGGCAACTCAAAAATGCCGTCGATTCGACAAGAAGAAGAACCATAATATATGCGCTATGACAATTAGATAAAATATATTCTATTCCATAAAGATTCGCCTGTCTTTGTGTTGACCATGCTTATAAAGTCACATAGTCTATTTCCAGTCTCATTTGGGCTCAGCGTAGTGAGTTTTTCTTCCATTCGTCACGGTCAAACCACAACATTTCTTTTTCCTTAATATGTATAGCAATATAATCCATGTTACTCATCTACTTTAAGTATTTCATCACAAAACTCAAAAAAAAGCAATAAACATGGAAACATTAAAAATAACCAATGACTGAGGCAGTGATACTGATCATGGCATAAGCTATTATGATGCCTACTTAATAATATAATAATTAATTTTATTTTTTTATTGAGGTATTTAAAAATATATCTATATATCTAATAGTTTGACAAACGAATAAAGTGTATTATATAAATTATAGAAAAGATATCCAAAGATATATGTTCATGCATATTTCTTTCCCTCTGGAATAGGGATCGCTAAAGTCTAGATTAAGAATGCGAATTGATGTAAAATGTGAAGCTCTAAAAATAAAAATAATGGTTCTCATAATCTAAAAATAACTGCATGGTTATTGCTCTACATCCAGTTTCGAGTAGTACACCGACAATAAATTCTTGAAGTTGTAAGTGTAATAAAAGGTCGATGTCATAGCAAAATTAAAAGTAACTAAAACAGAATTATCGGACTGTTTTTGGGTCGTCCATGGCCTTGAGATGAGGATCTATGGCTTTGATCTAGGGAATCATGGTGTCACAATTTTGCCCTGAGACGGAGAAACCGCACTTCGTGTCACCACCTTAGCTTATTTATTACTGGCATCTATCACCATAGCAATATCAGCTTAGGCCCCGGGTAAAACGGGATGAATAGAGATCGGGATGAGGGTGAATAGAAATATAATGGTCAGCTAAATTCTGTAGTTATTTTCTTTCAAGCGAAACTTTGGACTGTAATACTTCATTGTAATAAAACAATCATCAAATAACTGGTTATAGGCTTAGCTAAAATTTTGTCCATGGACTGTGGACCATTTTATCTCTATTTACCCTATAAAAAAAACATACTTCTCTTCCACATAAACTTCGCAATCATTCGTTCGTGCAATACCTACATTTTGAAAATATATAGTAACTAAGTTCTCGTAGACATATATAGATGAAAAGTCTCGCCATTGTAATTGTTATACAAATATTGTGTGCTCATCGTAAGTAGTTTAAAGTTAAAACTTTGTAATTAAAACCAGCAGTAAAACACATAATGAATATAATAAAAATATACAATATATTTTTTGTAAGATTAAAAATAAAACACATGTATAAACCGGTCACGTGCGAGTCGGATTACGCACAAAGAATTCCGTTTTAAACTTTATAGAGGAGTTAAAATTGCTGTTGGAAAACTGATGTATTCATACATCGACATAGCATGTGAGCAATGCTTGGAGTTCCTTTGCAGTATGAAATTTAAAATGAGATCATTCAATTGCTCACATAACGTCTCGACTTTCTGGCATGCAGTGGTACCACTACAGAGACTTCATTAACTAAACCATTTTGTTCTCTTTATAGAACTGATACATTTATTTACCTAGTGAATAATATGCATCTTATTAATATATGGGTACAATTCATTAAATTATTCAAATAACCCGCCCCTGACCGCTCCCGGCGCTAAAGTGCCAATCACACTCGCCCCATTTTCACAATGAATTGCAATGGCCACTCTTTGCACGCTTTGTCTCTATAAGTTTTTTTCCCTATTTCCCTTACATGGTCTTTGGTCTCACTGCTTCAGTTCCTCAGTTTAATAAATGCTTTGGCTCATGAAGTAATATACTGTAATATTTTGTAAAGCATTAATTTGAACCTCAATGACATTACCTAAGGTTTTAATGAATGCGCTTTATTAGAATATTAGTCTGATGATAATAATATCAAAAAATATTTTATACTTTACCTAAATCACTTTACATTAAATTAAGACGAGCTCAAAAGTCATTGACGGTTCTTCTACAGTTTTTTCAGAGCGCTTAGAATATAATGCTAGTTTTGTTAGTTGTTAATTTGAATTTTTAATAAGGGTTAATATTCTGCTGTATATATTAACAATTTATAAAACCTCGAGATAAAAAGTACCTACAAAAAATTTAAAATAAATCGTGTTAGTTAACTTGGATGTAGGTACCCAGTAATATATTAATTAATACTCGTACTTGTAAGTAGTTGTTGTGTCGGGGTACTCCTAACTGATAAAGCACTCCAACATATTAGCGGAATAATCCAAGGTCTTCCAACACGACAATGCTAGAGGCCAAATATATCTAGATAGAAGTAGGTGTAACAAAGTTATGGCTAGCGAACACTATTTTTTTTTTCTATTTGGAGGTACTACTCAGGTCGGAAGATTTTAAATTCTATATTTATTTTTTCTGTACACTGTGGTTTCCACAAACCTGCTAACGGTAACTTTTGAAACAAGATTTGTAGATGCATCTCGCCTTAATTTAATTATAAACCCTATAAGGTATGACAAGGTTTCTGGTAAAAAGATATAGCTTTTAGACCGTATTCCATTGAACAAATTTTCCCAAATCTGATAAAATTCGGGCTCAATCCATTTCAAACTTTGCTTTTATCTCTCCACAGCATGTAATGTATAAACCGAGACGCCTACATTTTATATACGTTTGACGTCGAATGGAAACTTTGCTAAATTCTATTTTACATTCAATCTCTCAAGTCAGTGTTCGTGCGTGATAAGAAGGGACCGTCCAGCTTTTTAAATTTTAGGTTATAAAATCTGGTTTACTTTTAACTTTGCAAATGAAAAATTTAAATATTTCATTATAATATTTAAATTATAACATTAATGAAAAGGGGGAATATATGCGACACATTTTGGAGTAATCTTTTATGAATTCTTAGTATACCTACGCATAATAATGACTTTAGTCTATTATGCAATTTAATAATAGTAGTTTATGAAACTGGTGCACAATAAAGTTTCTTATAATACAAGAATGAGTTGATGCAGGCGATTTTTATAATATCACACGAGTGTTTTGTTTTCAAATATTAAACCGTTTCAAACACTACTTTATTTAATCTCACGAAATAGGTAGGTAGGTAATATAACTTGTGTAAAATCACAACGCAATGTTTGCTTCATTTGTAATCCTCAAAGTTCATGTAATGCTCATTGAAAAATGGTATTGAAACCTCCTTGAAATTGAAAGATTGCATTGAAACCTCCTTGGTCCAAATGTAGTTGTAAAGCAATGGAAAAAAACATGATACCTACAGTTCTGTTAATGCATAGAATTTATATTACACTTTGATATGGATAACTTCATTAGTTAACCATAGAAAGGCCCATGTATCATGAAGTATTTTTTATTGTGTAGGTATCTAATTAAGCCTAAATAGCAACTCATAATATTTTTCCAATATACCTATGATCTACTTACCTTATTACTAATCCTATTAATTAGGTAATATAGTCAATCATGAATATTGTATTAATCGATTATTCACGTTAATAATTATTATTGTGCTTAGTTTAAAGTCAGTTTTTGGTATCTGACTCAGAAACAGACTTCAAGACCACAGAAAATACATACAAAAAGGGCTTTATTTCTAACTTTATTACGTACTATGGTTTTTTATTTACATTATTTCCCAAAATGTTAACTCTACTTAAAAAAAAATTAGATTACTAACTCAAAATCAAATATGTCTAACAGCTCTCGGTAAACCGCAGCTCCGCGCGTAATGACGGACAAAATGAAGCACACTTTCCCGCGTCACCACGCGTGGACGTGTTTTTCTCGCTCTGCCGCGTGGCACGGAGTAGTGTGCAATTGTCTTAAGATATTAGAAAAAAAATGCATTAGATAGAAATACATTAAAAATATACAACAAACATTTAAGGATTTGAAACAGATACCATGTAGTTACAGTAAAACCAATGTTTCCCTCAAAATTGGCGAAAATAGAAAGTATGGTAGGCACTGTGAAATGTATAAAAATATAAGAAATCGAAGACAATTTCACACGATTTAACTCTACTGCAGTTATAGTAGCGGCCTCACTCAGGTAACGAAAATGCTGAATTTATTGTAGATGTCCAATGAAATTAACATGTGGAAACGTATCCACTTACGACCATTTTTGTAATATGTATTCGAAAATAAAAAATAATTAACTTTTAATAAAATAGGTCACCGGTATCATGAAAACCGTCATTATGCTCAGTTCACAAAATTGTTGCAAAGCGCCATCTGTGCCACCAACGGAGAAGCTTTAAGTGCGAAAGCCTACATTGTTACAAGATGTTGCCAAATTGCAATACATTCGCAAGCTAATGCGTTTTATGGAAAGTTCTTACATAAAAGTGGATTTGAGAAGTTTATTGTCATGTAATAATGTATTAAATTATGTTTGCTTATTTCTGTATATTAACTTCTGTATTAACTAATTACTAAGTGGTTACCTCCACTCGTACCGAATTTTACTCGAAGCTATAGAAATTCTTAAAACTGTTATATTTAGGTCGTTCAACATTTGTAATGTATATATAAGAAAAATAAGATTTTCAGAATCATCTCTATTTAGATTTTTTGCACGCCGCCGTCTAAGGTTTCCACGGGGTAAGCTGAGCCAATAAGTCAATTTTCTCACACCCTGACTTTTTTTGTTGAGATAATACCGAAATAGCTCCTCAAATTTCACAACTGTATGTGATTTTCAAGAACTGTTATAGTGAAACTGTATGTGATTCTCATACAGAAGGAACCCTTTGCCTGACCTAACCTAAGACCACAATAACCACATGCGATTAAGTTCAAACTGATATGATATCGTTTAACCAAGATCGGTACAAGAAGTCCTTTAAATAAATATTTCTAATAATTTCTTTAAGTAGATAGATAAATAGAAACAAAATTGAATATAAATAGACTTGTTTATAAAATTGATTTAATTTTATATAATCTCCACCTGGCACGAAATTCCGTTTACAATAATATTCTGTAGAATTGGACAATGAAGTTTGGAATCCCATTAAATGTTGCCGCAAAAAGTTTGTATGTGCAATATAATGTGTGGCCTGCGTTTGCACATTGTTTGGTAATCCTTGTGGGGTTGCGCAAAAAATATGAGAACTACAATGTTGTACTTTAGTGATGGGTGTATAGAATATCGATTTTAGGTTTGTGACCAACTGGCTTATTACCCGAGGGTTCCGTTCCCGCGATTTATTGTTTAGCTTAAGCGTTCATATGGCCACAATCTGACTCCATCTTCAAACTCTGAATACCATGTAGTGTAAGAGAGAATATATCTCATTAAATTTAGAAATTACTGTAACCATCTTCCTACTCTATTATCAGACCAGCTCCTTGGTACCTATTATTGCATTGACGTCCAACCTAGATGTGGTTTAGAAAATTTCATCGAAATCGATTAAGGAAATCTGCTTCCAAATCGTGTTACGAGATTGGGACCAAACAAATGACATACAGGCCTACATATATAGGTAAATATATACCTATATGCATATGCGTACATTCAGTGCAAATTAATAAAAAGTTTGTAATATGTAACCAAAACTACTTTGCAAATAAAATTTTTTTTAGGGGTGAAACTAATTGCAAATTAAACAAACCTCAAGTTGAATACGGTTCTACACAGTTACACAAAACCTAACACTTTATATTTGCTAAAAAGTATAAGCGTAAACTTCGATATATCGATACAAAATACTTGTGAATCACTACAACCCCTCAACATTGGTCTGACGGAATAATGATGCGCCCACCTCCGCCTTCCATTCACAAACCACGTTGACAATAAGCTAGCAAATAGCCATTATCGCAAAGGCGCAGTCTATTAATCGGCACAGCTCTAGAGGTCTCTATAGGAAGGCACGATGCGATTATTACTCTTCACTATTGAACATTATAATAGATAGTACGAGTAGTATAAATTTTGATGCTCGATATGTTTTGGCAAGAAGTCGTATAAAAGGTTTTTGGGAAATACTCGCGAAGTCGAAGACAAATGGTAGTACTTAGTGTACATTATATTTTGAAATAAAAATCATAGCTATAATGCAAGTTCATATTTATTTGAAACTAGCTTTTGCCCGCGACTTCGTTCGCGTGGAATAGTGACTTCCAGCAGATTTTTGGTTTTACCCACATAGTTCCCGATCTCGCGGGATCACTTCAAAAATGAAATGTGGAAACTTTACCTCCAGAACAGCACATGCCCGGAGTTTCCTCTTTCCATTTTAGTGCCATACAATATGTGCACTTTTTAGCCATCCGTCCTAAGAGCACTAATCGATTAAAGGGTCGTAATCAAAAGCAGCATCATGAAATACCTCCCACGTATTACGTGTAAATATATTTTGTCTTTGTGCTTGCCGTGCAGCTAATAGAACACGTAGTCTATGAGATTCTTCATGTGCTCTGCAGAAATCAGAGACGCATGACGTTCAGCATCCAAAAGCCGACGTACTCGAGTTTGATCTACAGTTTCGGAAGCTCTTTGAGTTGCATGACGCCCAGCATCTAAGAGCCAGCGCTCCGGAGCCATCTCTTCTGTCTCAGCAGCTCTTTGAGTTGCATGAGGCCCAGCATCTAAGAGCCGGCGCTCCTGAGCCATCTCTTCTGTCTCAGCAGCTCTTTGAGTTGCATGACTCCCAGCATCTAAGAGCCGGCGCTCCTGAGCCATCTCTTCTGTCTCAGCAGCTCTTTGAGTTGCATGACGCCCAGCATCTAAGAGCCGGCGCTCCTGAGCCATCTCTTCTGTCTCAGCAGCTCTTTGAGTTGCATGACGCCCAGCATCTAAGAGTCAGCGCTCCTGAACCATATCTTCTGTCTCAGCAGCTCTTTGAGTTGCATGACGCCCAGCATCTAAGAGTCGGCGCTCCTGAGCCATCTCTTCTGTCTCAGCAGCTCTTTGAGTTGCATGACGGCCGGCATCTAAGAGCCGTCGCTCCTGCCTCGTCTCCTCTGTCTCAGCAGCTCTTTGAGCAGCGTGACGTTCGGTGTCTAAGAGCCGGCGCTCCCGAGCCATCTCTTCGGTTTCAGCAGCTCTTTGAGTAGCGTGACGCAGACGAAGTCGCGCGGGTCAGCTAGTTTGTAATAAAAACTATCCTATGTCCTTTCTCAAGTTCCAAACTATGTCTGGACCAAATTTCACACAAATCGGTTCAGTAGTTTAGGCGTGAAGCAAAGACAGACAGACAGACAGACAGAGTTACTTTCGCATTTATAATATTAGTTTGGATTTGGATTTGGAAGTCGCGTTTTCTGTCCCTATTTTTCTTGTCCCTTTGTATGCTTAAATCTTTAGAACTACGCAACGGATTTTGATGCGGTTTGTTTCAATAGATAGAATGGATAAAGAGGAAGGTTTATATGTATATAACATCATGCTACGACTAACAGGTGCGGAGCAGGAATGAAAAATGTTGCAAAAACGGGGTGACGCAGACGAAGTCGCGCGGGTCAGCTAGTTTGTAATAAAAACTATCCTATGTCCTTTCTCAAGTTCCAAACTATGTCTGTACCAAATTGCACACAAATCGGTTCAGTAGTTTAGGCATGAAGCAAAGACAGACAGACAGACAGACAGACAGACAGAGTTACTTTCGCATTTATAATATTAGTTTGGATTATTGTTAAATTAGCTTTATTAACGCGATCTAGGGTGAATAACATTAATTAAATGTTATAAAAAAAACTTAAAAAAAAATAATTGTAATCTTTATGCCAATATGTAGCGTACCAGAAGTATCAGTGATCTTCGGCTTCGGGAGTCATATTTGCCTAACATCTTATTTGCGGGCTGTTATTATTTTAACAATTTATCTTTTATTTCTTTTTATTTTTACTTCAATAATTATATATCCCACTACAAACTAGTTAATAAGTTTATACGAGTAACTGGCAAGAATTCCACAAGCGCTTTAATTATTATGTTTGACTGTTGATCTTATAGCGGACTTTTGCAGTATGAATGGATTCTGTAGTATTTGCTTTATGCCAACGATAGTAAAGTTTGCAAAGCAATGATAACTTAGAAACTACATAACTTCCAACGCTCGATGTATTTCTAAATCACATTGTTGCGTTGTACAAAATGTCCCTACGATAAACGCCCATTATTTCCCTTCAGGCCAACACAAAATCATTTTTTCTTTCATTGTGTATGGATCACAACAGAGCTTAAATAAAACACGCCTATTTCAAACTATACTGTGTACTGTGTGGGATATTTAGCTTTTAACTGTTACCTGTTCTACGTACAGACAAAAGGTTTGATTTGAAATATATTTATGTCAGAAATAACTTTTACTGTGGGAATGTTTCTAGGTTTACGAATGTCATGTACCTACCTAACTATCGTGTATATTATGATAAAACAAAATAATTAGAAGGTAAGTATAAGACGTTCATAAGATGTTAAGTCAAATCAGCACATTGTTTTATATGTATAAAGATGTTCCATGTTTTGATGACACTATAGTATCTCTCTATTCTTAGAACTTCCTCTACCAGAAAAAAATCATGACAGTTGCCGTATAACTCCTCGTGGACCAGGTAGCTACAGCGTAACAATTTGTCATAGAAACTTGGCCAGCTTAAAATAAAATACATTACGTAAACATCTGGTTTGCTTAAGGGCCCGACTCTGAACTGCGGTTGGGTACCAAAGCTTTTCATACTTCGATTAATCCACAGATAAGAGCTCCAAGGACTTACAATATGTACCTTACAGATTCCAGATCGAAAGCCGATAAACACATTTGAGGTAGAAAAATGTTTTTTTTAGTAAGTTATCAAGTTATCTGCAATCTCTTTGGTGTTTGTCGGGAGCGCGTGTTTTGACTGGTTATTATATTTTTGCAGGCACGGGCGACCTCAATTGTGTTACATGTCTGTGGTGATCTTATCACTTATATGTCATCTGAGGTTAAGCACAGTAAAATGATATAAAAGACATACACTTTCGTAACTAAATACACTTGGGAGACTCTTTAGAACAGCTATAATAAAACGAGGATGAACATTGGGTAAATTTTTTTAATCAAAAAAATTCGGCACTTTATTAGCACTTACATACTATAATTAAAACCAACTCTGTGACTAATGACACAGTAGTACTCAGTACCTACGTATATGTATATATATATACACACTAGCTGTTGCCCGCGGCTCCGCCTGCGTAGACTTCTGATCCCGTTCCCGCTGCTCCATTCCGAGCATTTTAATATTTGTTCACCTTTTAAGCCATGTCTGGACATCCACGAATAATTCAAGACCAAAATTAGAGTCGGTCCAGCCGTTCTCGAGTTTTAGCGAGACTAACGAACGGCAATTCATGTTTATATGTATAGATATATATGTACTATAATCATGACGTACTAGAAAGTTGACATTATTAGAACCTGTAAATAAAATCTCTTTACAATAGTGTATTTCCAGAATGGTGAATCGACACAATAACATGACCTCTCGTAGATGCTCAGATTAATTGCTAACAAGGACACGGGCGTCGTGTGTGGTTGCCTTTCTGAAGCATAACTGATCAAAATCATGATAATGACCTAAAACTAAGTGAGCGTTATAAAATTCCTCTAAGTTACGTCACGACACCATTACATTCCTGTTCTTTGTTGTCCCACTATGAAGTTTGATTATCTTAATGCCGGTGATACAATGAAGGATTGGGGAGTTTTCTTTTCATTTTAATTCATTTTTTGTGCTTAATATTGTGAGAGCGCTCGAAGAAAAGGGGGTACTTATTACTCAACATGGTGAATAATATTATATTTATAATATTTTGTCGTAAAATGTATAAGTTCAATGGGAGACGAGCGCAGATTACTCGCATATTTTGTGATAATTCCATTTCTTTATTTCATCAAAAAATGCACATTGTATTTGAAACTTGCCACGTGGTTCCAGCCTCAGAAGCATCAATAGACTCGTGTCAACAATAGTGCCCGGTATACGGCAATTGGCTCACCTCTGCTTACTCCGAAGAGAAATAGGCGTGAGTGTATGTATGTTTTTGAAATTTATATCATATAGCATACTTAATTACTGCCTGCTACACACATTGGTCAAAAATTATTACATTGCAATAAAATAATTTATAATATAAAGAATGTTATGCGAATAGGTAATTTGATTTAAAATGCATATTTTAGATGAAAATCCGTGTCTAAATAAATAAAAAGTATTGTTTTTTTTAACATTATCTGAGTAAATAATAATGAATGATCCATTTTGAGGTGACATCTTCCTCGTTCTACTTGTTGTTTAGAAGGTTATTGTATCTGAAAATACATTTTTGGTTAGAGGGAGATGTTAGACATTGGACATTGTGTGGATCGTGCTGTTGACAGCATATTTATACAAACAGCTAAGCCCACGGCGCATTGTGGCAACGTCCTATAATCCGTCGAAAACAATTTTGCACGAATTGGTATGTTCAGTTATTGTTTACACTGTTTGCTCTGCTCTGTCAGCTGTTCGAATTTAGGAAGCCGTTTGTTGTTTTAGGATTCATTGAATA
Organism: Pelosia muscerda; assembly: GCA_963691645.1. Taxonomy (NCBI): domain Eukaryota; kingdom Metazoa; phylum Arthropoda; class Insecta; order Lepidoptera; family Erebidae; genus Pelosia; species Pelosia muscerda. The sequence continues at coordinate 11,775,629 of OY829113.1, forward strand.
TCTGAGTTCTTTGTAATATTAATGTCTATGGGTGGGATACAGACATTGATATGACATTGACAAGGTGGTGGAAAAAGAAAAAGTTCTATTACTAGTCACAGTTTTTTCTACATCCTCAAAGCTTTTACTTCGGAGTCTGGCGTCCGCTTTCTCCAGTTAAACTACGTGTTTTAATTGAATTTTGACTTTTCGTGAAGCGACTGCCATCTCAAAGAATCAAAGAATCAATTTCTTGGATCCTGTGTAGGTAAATAAAGATCACTTATGAATGTCAAAGTATTTTAATTACATTTTTGTCAAAGATATTATAATTCATAAAAAATTAAATAGTAAATAAATCATGTGAAAATGATTCTCTCGCTGGTTCGGTAGTTCGATCTACTGAGACGAGACCAGCAAGAAACTCAGGTAGATTATAATATCTGATCTGATTACCATAACGTATTAGCAATAACGAAGTATTGTAATGAAAATTTTCTAAATCAATCACGAGTAGTATGCTAAATACTTCAAATCAAATTTACATAGGATTCGTGGCTCAGCGGTCAGACCAAGTGAGGAAAGTTCGCGGGTTCTCGAAGCAATCACTTTTTTCGATCTAAATTTCATTTGAAACGAAGTATTGGTTAGATCAGCTGGACTTTGTAGGGCTTCCACTAAACGTAACGACTACCTACTAAAATATTACAAACAGACTGAACCAATATGAAAAAAATCAACTCTATATGGTGACAGTAATTCATGTTAAGTTTGTTAAACCTGACCTTCACAAATTAACGTAACAATATAACGGTGATATAAAAACTTGTTACGACTTCGTTTGTAGAATAGAATGATACGTATTTTGATGTTTATGACAGTTCTAAATTTCGTACTTTAATAATTTTACTCTATTCAATTCTAAAAATGTATTGCAATTTTAGGCTTTAGGTCCTGAAAATCCTTCCTAGTCATCGCTGTCGATCTCTTAATATGTCGATCTCGTTCGTAGTCGTAACCAAAACTCGTAAAGTTGGTAGTTTTATTCGAGTCCCATTAAAAATATTCCAATAATGTTTCTGAGCGTTTCCATTCAATTTTCAGTCCAAATTGCCGGAGTTTAGGTGGTGCACAAGGAAATCAATTATTTAAGTTTATTGTTCATACTGTTAATACGGCAAGTGAAGAAAATTTATGTATAAAATTCACATCACAATTTTAATTTTCAGCACAGGCATTAAAGTATGTTTTATTTTTATGAGTAGTGCCTATTTTATGTTTCATACGTAGAACGTGTATTATACTGTAAAGAAAATTAGATTTTTAACTGAAAATTTTGAAAAGCAATTAGTATGTTAACTGTTCAAATCAAATTTAGATAAGAAAAATTTAATGCATCCACGGGATTTGAAGCCGCGATCTTTCCCTTACTGGGGGAACGCTCTACCCCTGTAAGGGAAAGATCGCAGGTTTGAATCCCGTCGCTGACCAGATGTCCAGCGTGGGAGACGCCGCGGCGGGTCCTAGTGGTGGCCCTAGGAGTGGGAGTTCTCTCGCTCGCCACCTTGCTCCCGGCGATGGTAGGATGCACGAGTGCGACATAACTTCCCCAACCGGTTCTGGCGGGGGGTATCCGTGGGATTTTTCGCACTATAAAAAAATGGTTTGAATCCCGTTGAATCATTTACTTTTTCCCATCTAAATTTCACAATAAGGATTTCGGTGCATTTACGAGTTTCGTGTCATGTTTTTAATTTTGAATATTGCGTTCCATAAATTAATAAAGTACTTACAACATTTTATTAAGAGTTACCTGCTTTCCCATCGAAGCGATAATCTGTCCATGTAGGCCATTGTTGGATCAGCTTGAAAGGCGTGACCCAAATATTGTCACAATGGACTGAGTGCCTGAGGGACAAAGAGCAGCGTATAATTAATGACTGAGACCACGAAATGTCGTCGTCTTGCGATGGCTATAACAGATGACGAACAGAGATAGATATAGAGTTGAATTGAAAACTTTTTCCTACTCGCGCCTTTAAATTTCAAGTGCGTATATTACACGGATATTAGTTTTCTATCATGAGTTCCATAAATAAATCACAATAGTAGTAGGTATATTGGCGAATTTATTTCGGAAAACTATTCCAACTAAGTAGGCTTCGAAAATCGCAAATAATATTTGTTGAAATTGTATGATGTAAGTAATTGCCCAAAATATCTAAATACTATGTCGATTATATGTCATTTTGAAATATCTGTGCGCATTATTTTCGATGGATGATTACGATACAAGAGCTACTACATCCATGTGTTTCCCGGTTCTGTCCTTCATTATCCCAATTCTCTAACTTATCAACACTGGTATATTCCTTTTATACTGCAAAGAAATATATACTAATGAAATAATAAAAATATGTACTTGCACATACCTAATATATCTATTAATATAGGCGACAATTCCAGTCATTTCCATAGCAATAAAATATTACCTATGTGAGTTTTTATTCATGACAGGTAAACAATAGGTAGGCCCAATAACATGTACACTTAATTACGTTACATTAATAGCCATTTAATTATTGCACTGCAGTGCAGTGATATATATTTTATAATTATTATGTTATAGCGTCTTCATACCGTTTTTGTTCTGGTTCATCCCACACCGAGGCCCATATAGTTAGATTGAGATAAAACTAAAACAATAATCCTTTTCATTACTACATTCCTTTATTTTAACTGCTATGAATAGGTGTATATAGGCGATGTCTTCATATCTTGGGATGACGAAAAAATCTGTGTGGGATGTTCTTTACAACTCTCTTTATGTCTTCGTTGCTATGCACGTACCTAACTATTAAACAGAAAAATCTCTAATAGGAGTTTTGACTAGACAATCTATCGATAAAGTAATACACTGAACTTGTTTTTGATGGCCCCACCTACCACCACTATAGCAAGAATAATGATAAGACATTCATTTTTAGTCTATTTAGTCTATTAAATTTTTACCTTTTATTCTTTGGTGCCGTACGCCATCTCAGTATTCTCAATTTTGGAGGTGTAGAAAGCGCAGTTTGAGAATGGCTGTGGAATTGTGTCATCTGCGTCTGAAAAAGTTAAAGGACAGTAAAGACTAAAGCGATCGGGGTCATACAATTACTGCGTGGTGCCTTAAACGACTGAGTTTAGAAAAAAAAAAGGAACAAGTTGTGTTACGAATTTTCCCAAATATTAATCCAGAATAAAATACATACCTACCTAAATAAATTTTAACTTCTATAATCATAGATAGACTTGTGTGAGGTAACAAACATTATTATTACCTACTTGAAAGTCAAACTAAACTACAAAAATCGGTGTAGAAACGTTTAAACATCGCTTTTGATTTGTATATATGCACGAATTCTTCAGATTCAGTTTTTACGGAAGTTAATATTGCGGCTGTTAATAAAGCAAAGGTGTTTAATTGGCTGACAAACTGCTTGCGAAGTAATTACGTCTTGACTGGCAACGGTTTGAACAACACGTCAAACTGATTTTGCAGGGATGTGACCACGGTAATAAATATTAAAGGAATAATATTGTACAATAAAGTTATTTCCATACTTATATTATTTAAACCCACGGTCGTATATCACGGAAAGGATAGGTAGAGGTGTATTTGTAACAACGTTCCTGTGTTCACGAAGGTGACTGAACTTCTAACTGGGCAGTTTTTCACAGGACATAGGTACATAGAACAACTTCTCTAAGTTTCTACAACGACTACGGAGATAAGGCTATTTATTGCAGGTGGGGTTAACTTGGTCTCAAAGTTCTTGGTAGGTCCCACATGTGGCATACCCACATAGATAAATAATGGATTTGGATACTAGAAGATTGAGGTAAAACTTTGGCGAAATATTAAATTTGAACTAAACTTTTACAAAAATATTATGTGAATTGTGTAACACTTTTGCAATATAATTGGTTATCCTATTCTTGTATATTATAATAATAACAATGAATTCTTTATTTTTCGAATGATAAAATACATTTTGTTAGTAACATTTTTACTTATTGCTATGTTAGTACATATAATAAATCCGTACAAACCAAACGTTTTAGGTTAACATATTGCAATAAAAATACCATAACTATCGCTCCCAAAAATCAAATGGCCATCCGTACTACTTACAAGATGAACAACGTCGCGTTTTAGTTTAACGTATTGCAACAAAAATACCATAACTACAGCTCACAAAAATCATACTGCCATCCCTACTACAAGGTGAATTTCGCGAAATACTTCAGCTGTCAAAGAACAGCTTCATACTACGTCGTGCGGTTACCAGCTATTACAGTGTGCGCCCGTAAGCAATTGCTTTCACTGCTGCGTTGAACCCGCTTCCATGCCAATTACTTTAAACATAGGAAACATTTTAATTTCGTCTAGTAAAGTAAACTACACAATTTTACTGCATTGGGTTTGACTTATTTCTTAGTCAGGCACTTATAGAGAATTTAGATTTGATTTTGTTATTGTTATAAATGTATTATCCCCGTTCTCGATACCCCGAAACCCGATATGTCACTTGTTAAAAATTTGCTGTGTACAGAAAATTTTGAAAAGCAATTAATATGCTGTCTTTTCTAACAAAAAAAAAATTATGTGATCAGGCTTACAGAAATGCTCATCCTGTGACTCAAGCTTTGGTGAGCTTGGTAGATATTTCATACAATAAGTAGGTACAATTTTCACAGGAATACTTTTCATTCGAGCCGAAGTCCGTTCCACACTATCTCTGTGCAAAATTTCATCCAATGCCGTTCGATAGTTTTTGCGTTAGTAAGTAATAATCTACCGTCCATTCGTCCAAAAAAAAATATATGAATAATAAGAAGTAGGTTGTAAAGTGATGAACATATATGTCACATTTAATAAGAAATGGATCCGATGAATACGTTATGGTATACTTTGTAAAATATAGCTTGGGTCCTATGACAGATGTCAAAATCAGGTTCATAGGGATGTCCAAAATTCGATGAAAATATCGATACTACCAGCTATTATTGATGCATGTTACTTATAATTAGGTTTAATTTAACGGTATGTATGTATTTAATTGTAATGAGAACGGAATATACGTAGCATACAAGACGTCGGCACTCATACTGATGAGATTGAGTGGAGTGGATCAGTGGAAGTTTATATCAAACAAGATGTTGGCGCGTGTATCTTATGCCTATATCATGGCCCAAGAGCCAAACGCGGCGTGTCTTCTTACAAAATCCAAAAACAGGTTCAGGGCGTTGATGGATTGAATACAGGATTTTATTTACTCAATATTATTAAGGATCAAGTATATTGAAATATAAATATTATTATGATATTAAAATACCTAAGCAATAAGATTAAATTCTAATTATTTTTTTCTTATATTAATTTCAATTTTAAATTAATCTTTATACAAAATATGGATAGTTCATAGTATGTGGTCACGATGATTCATCGCCCATCACTAATTAGCTCGGTATGCCCATAAAGTATGACATTGACAGCTACTACATTCAATAATAGAAAATTCAAGACTTCATGTGCGGGATTTCACTGACAGCTGTCATAGGACACAAGCTACATTTTACATAGTATAACAATACATTAGACTTCGCAGTTATTGTAAAAGATGTTGGATTTTAAATTTTGTAAAGAACATGACAAAATCACGCTGTAGACTGTAGACGCACCAAAAACAACTTTAATATGGAAAAAACTAATTTGGAAAGCAAGCAAGCTCAAATCTCAATCAAGTTTTTTTGTGGACTCTTACTTTCGGGCTTTTTAAAAGACCACCATGGTTCATTCAGAGATCTCAAAATAAGTGTAGGTAATTTACAAAAAAGCGTGAAAAGGGTTACAAGGTTGCTAACCCATCCGGTGTTGCAGGTGTTAGACTCAGGCGGCTATCGCCAGATGTTTTCTAATAATTTAACATATTGAAAAATTTCACGTTGACACTTTTTAAAGTCTTGATTTTGAAAATAAAAATGTAAAGTAAAAAGAAAATAATATATGATAGTTGTTAAAAACAAACAAGCAATCCAAAAATAAACATACTAGCCATATAGCACAGCTCAAGATTAAGTGCTCAGTTGAAACAATAAGTTCATTCCGTATTTTGTGCGACTGAAAACCATAATACGAGTATGAAACAGCTGCTCATTTGTGATAAATATTGAATATGTGAAGAAAACTGACATAAGTTAATCTGCATGTAAGTGTCACTTCGGTCTTAGTCTTATACTGAAGTCCTGAGTTGGCTAAAGTGCCTTTGAATTCTTCAGTTAATAAATTCTAAGTAACATTGTATTTGGAGCCCGGGGTCAAGTCTCCTCTCCTTTCTGTTGGTTTGGCTTATCTTGGTAACTATTGACTGACCTTCCAACTTCGAGAGTAAAGTACGCATCAAAGCCTTGTCCTTCAATCACCAGATGGATCGATATACTTATAGGTGATCTTGGATTCGGCTTCAAAAAACGTGGTGGGGTCAAAACTATTGTTGATTGATTAATATATCAGAACTACAGCTTAATGTATTAAAAGTTTATGTGTAGCAATATCAATATTCTTTATTTAGCACTAAGCTTGAAAATACATAGCCTCTTCCCCCAATATGTAGCTATATACTAAAAGCCTACCCGCATCTGCTTACACAGATTACACCTGTACTAAATCCCTTAATTAATTACGAAACCAACCTGCGACACATGATAACGGAAACGGTGGTTAGTTCCACATAAGATTTTATTACGACACTAAAAAGGATTTAATTATATTTTAAGGGTTTCGGACAGGGGTTCAAGATAGGCAATGTAAATTTTCGGTTTATGATGGCGTGTTAATAGCACTGAACTTTGCTTTGTTAAGCTTTTCGGTTAGAAATAATATAGTAGGTAAAAGTTAGTGTGTTTTACTAATAGTGACGTTATCTACCCCTGATATAAAACAGGTCAATATACAAATGTGTATGTATCTGCGCACGCACACTCATTGTAACTGCATAATTACAGTTTGGATTTAAAGAAAACATATCGCAGTCTTTTGAGTTTGAGCCGTTATGGAGTTACCACTTCTTTATTGGAAACTATTATTTGTCTGCAACTTTAAAATGTGATAGCACATTTTAGTGTGAAATGAGCGCAATTCCTGTCATTGGTGAAACCCGTGTTAGTTGATGATTTGTAAAAAAAAATTCATAAAAGGAGAATAATCTAGCTTAAGTCACAGTATTTTAAATATTGCTACTTACCTGCCATATCACTATACACAGTACTATTATTCAACCCACATATATTAAATTAGGACCCATTTGTACGGTAACGGCGATAGCGAAAAATGTGTGCTTGGTCATATACAATAGTGTTTATAGTTTACGAAAGGTTTCCATAAACACCAATAAAGTCAGCTATCGGGTGTGTGGTGCTAACAAGCCAATATGGGCGAGATTAGTGGACAAACTGTTGTAAGGGTGCGATCAGAGAAAACATTTGCTAAGCGAGGCTGCTAAATAAGTATCCAAATGTACTTATAAGATAATGTACACATCAGAACACAGAGCACATTGAGAATGTTGAGAAAATAAGGTACATAAATAAATAGCCGCTATGGTGATTACCACTATTATGTATGAGGTTCTAAACTCCGGGTATTACTATTACATATTCCTTTTGCACAACCAATACACAATAGACTCATCCCCCATTACAAGGAACTTTAATTTGTTTAATAAAATGTGGAATAGGTCACGTAGATTCGAGGAAATATTATATGATTTTTTCTAGGTAGCCTTTCAGTTAAATAATACAAAACACTAAATAAATAGATGAGAATTATAAAGGTGTCAGAAAAATAAAAACTAAATAAAATAATAATGTTCAAGAGCAAATAATAAGCATAAACTGGTTTTGTATATTTAAATTTCTATTATAGCCAATATTGACTATTCATATAATATCTTGTTGTTGCAAACGTTCATAGGCCACTGTGACGACATTCCATCAGGTCGGCCGTGTCTCTGCCATTCTTTCTTTCAATATCACTATCACTACATAGTATAAAATAAAGTCGCGTTTTCTGTCCCTATTTTTCTTGTCCCTTTGTATGCTTAAATCTTTAGGACTACGCAACGGATTTTGATGCCGTTTGAATGGTTAAAGAGGAAGGTTTATATGTATATAACATCATGCTACGTCTAACAGGTGCGGAGCAGGAATGAAAAATGTTGCAAAAACGGGGTGACGCAGACGAAGTCGCGCGGGTCAGTTAGTAATTTATATATTAAAGCACTTTAAAAGCAGTATTGATCCGTTACAACAATATTTTATTATGTTCTGTGTCACCACCTTTACCAGAGTTGGTGTAATAATGAGCGTCAACGGTCGGTCGGTAGCAACACGACATTATGTCACACTAATGTGAATTACTGTTATGATCTTTGCAATAAAGGTGGCTATGTTGCTACTTGTTGTCCCTTTTGTTATTATGTATGGAAACACGGCTTTGAATAAAAAATCTTTTCTACTAATATTTTACAAAATATTAAATGTAATGACATTTTAAAGCAATTAGTATGCTAACTGTTTTAAATCAATGCCCAATACTCACATCACTGAGCCACGGGGTGACGTCTTGAGCAATTGAAATTCTCTTCCTCCGCATTCCCTCTGTAAGGGAATGACCCCGGGTTCGAGTACCGTCGAAACATTCGCTTTTTCCGTTAACGTATGTGTAGGTCAAAAGTAGGTACAGTCAATATCAGATCATTTTTAACCACTTTACTAGTAAAGTGGTTAAAGAATCTCAACAGCTTGATATTCAAATAAATAAATAAATAAATATTCTAGGACAATCTACACAAAGCCACCTAGACTCATGGTAAGCACAATTTAACTAGCTTGTGTTATGGGTTCTAGAATGTGGATAAACATTTTTAGATACTTACATTTTTCTTTGTTTATTACATTATACATAGCAACACCCAGACCAATGCAAATATTTATATTCATGCATACAAATATTTGCACTGAACGGGGATCAAAACCACGCCTCCTGCGTAGCAGTCGCGTTCACTACCGCCACGCCACAGAGGTCGTCGTCAAGTCTGATGCTTAAAATATATTTAACATTGTAATGATTATATTGATAAATATATCAAGCTATCAACAGAAGCTGGGAGCTTTGTTTGATTAATACAAAGTTCATTATTTTTTCCGACAGAAATTTATCACGACACACTGTGTAGCGTACCATCAGTATCAGATTGATCTAGACTAGCCAAGTACACAAAACTTTGTTATGTTATAAGTTGTTATAACATTCACACATTCGTTGATCACATAAAGAAATCAATGCATTATAATATAACGATAATATCATCAAATCATATCGAAGATAAATCAAATTAATACGCAATGAAGTTTATGAAACAAGCAACCAGGAGGTAGATATCGACAACGAAGGCAAACTTCCAAAAGAGTTGGAAGGTTGGGACTTGGGAAGTAATATTGTGCTCCCGCGAGTACTGAGTCAATAATAAACAAAGGGGGTCTGATACACTTGTAAACTAATAACTTCGCCCCTAGACATTCGTGACTGTATATTAATAACAATAGGTTTTGTCAAACACGGTTCTGCAGAAAACAATATGATATTTTGGTGGGGTGCCTTCAATAGATTTTCGATTCCGGATAACTTTTGACAAAATTTTCAGAAATCATAAAATAGGCATAAAATTAACATGACGATAGTAGCAGTTCTGCCTTCATCGCGTTCATTTCGCATTTGACATTTCCTATGTCCATCTAATGTATAAATTTCTCCTATTGCAGTATTTATAGCCTGCAAACTCCTCTGATTATTCATGACCAATTCTTATGAAAGTTGTGCATATTTAGTAAATCTGAGAATAGGTCGTAAATAATTTTTTAAACCACTAATTCGCGATAACCGACTCGGGTGGAACCGCGGCCAGTAGCTAGTATATTTATACCATGAAGCAGTTAACTCTCTGGGGCATCATTGTGTTAGAGCATTAAAAGAATGATCAGGAGGATTTTTTTTTTTTTAATTTATTTATTATTTTATTTATTTATTTATTTTTATTGCCTCATATTTTTGGTTTGTCTACATGTCAAACCAAAACTGAGATTTTATATGTAACTAATATCGCACTATATCAGTAAATAGGCAGGCGTAATAGTGTCATAAGTTTCTTGTGACTAAGCAAACAATGGCGAGGTTCCTATAGGCGCGGCTGAATAAGCTAATTATTTACAATTCGACACGCGACCAGTATTTTATTCCAAAAAAGTGTTACGTGAAATCTCATTTCCTAAGTTTGTTTTGTGTATAACTTAAAAAAACACAAAAGGGTTCCCTTGTGTGTTCTTCTTTATCCTGTTTGTTAAACAATTCTTACTCAATCCTTAATTGTTTTTTTAAAATGTCAACGGCCGCTACAGGCGACCCAATATTGCGAGTCATTATCATTTTAAATGGATACGCGTTACCAGCCTGGTCAAGTATTCAATAATGATATAAAATAATTATTTTAAAAATGCGAGTGTAGTGTAGTCCCTTCCCGATGCGTTTTGTCGCGTGATCGGCTCGCGTGTCTCATGCCAGGCTCAAATTAAAACCAACCGATAAGACACCATGCACCTCACGACAGTCACACGACGCGTCTCTTTTAATTACGCACCCTACACAAAACTTATCTACCCTTTTCAAAATTTACATTTTTAAACCTTCTTGGTCAATTTGTTTCAAACATATTTTGTAAAAACATTATCGAGTCTCTAATTAAGAGTATAAATAAGTCAGTCAATTTATATGCTATAGAATAATTTTACCACTTGTGATGTCTTTTGTAAGGTCTGTATTTTTAACGTATTTACTTACATATTTTTATTATCTAAAATACGTGTGAATATTCTCAGAGAAAGCGACATCCGACAGAACAAAATTAATGGCATCGATTAGCAGTGGTGTCGTCGTCGTGGAGATCGCGTGCGGGTGATGCGAACAGCGACACCTTCTGGGAGCTGTCTGTGTCAATTTTAATTGGGCCAGTTGTTTTGCTCTTGTTCGCGATCTGGAAAGTGATTGGCTTCGTTTCATTTATGTGGGGTCACGAAATTTCATAAAATAGTTTTATTGCTTAGTGAATATCGAAGTGATCTATATTAATTCAAGGTATATTTTCGAGACTGGGTTGTAAGGGCAGGTACTTAAACCGCTTCTACAAACCGATATTGATAAATTTGGCACAGAGGTAGACTAGAGTTTCAAAAAGGACAGCATATATGTTTGAGCGTGATAACCGACATCCATGCGGGCTCCGCAGGCAACAGTTAGAGTGTATGGTATAATTAAAGTGGTACTACATAATTACAGCTTCTCTCTGTTCCGTAACTACTACACTTAGTTTATTCTTCAACAAAAATATATAGTTAGAAATTATGTGGACTATAAACATTTTTATGATGCATACATTCCTTCAACATTTTACCACAAATTTCATAACAACATAATATTTTGAATATGGCGGTAATATTATCTTATTTCATGGCATCTGCTCCATTCAACGCTCGATTACTGAAGCGCAAATTGGACTATCTATTCCGGTGGCTCAAAGCTCAATCTTTTTTGTCTGAAAAAGTATTTTTGGTGTAAGTAGGATGTGCATTTTACATATAGGTACGCATATCGTATATGTAAAATGCACATAGGTACTACTACTTACACCAAAAATACTTTTTCAGACAAAAAAGATTGAGCTTTGATTTAGCAGTTATATTTTTGGAAAATATTTTGTTAGCTAACACTCAAGGTGTATTATTTTAGTATTTTAGCACGTTCCCCAAAATTAGTCCTCAAAGCGGACAGTTACAACAGCAGTTCTTATGAAAAATGGAATTATTGTGTTCAATTAATATTTTATCCAGATTTTTTTGAACGATGAAAAACGAATGTATGGTATAAACTCGATTAGCCTAATTTCGATATCGCCAATTTTGTTATTGATTTCGGATGGCAATTGCTTTACAGAAAATATCGAAATTCTGCCGCATCTTAGTTAGACTAGAAAATCGACCACAACAGAGTTGGGAATAGGCTCAGAGAATGGTGGCGATGGACAATGAAGTGTTGATATAGCTTTTCCTCTTTTCAGGTGTCCGTACCTTGTATGGAACCCTAAAAGACACATTGAATGATAGAAAAGGGCAATAAGTTTCATCATACTTTTTTTTCGTACTCCCCGCCAGAGCCAAAGCGCATAGCGATTTTTTTTGCACTGCGTGTATTCTATCCATATAAGTTTTGCCATACTGGACACATTGTTATCAAAGGCAAGACCATATACTATTATCACTTTTTAACTAGGTGTAGCTGGACTGTTTTGAAGACATAATGGATTTACCGCGAAGATGAGTGTTGCAGGGGGCAAATGCTAGGTACTATAGCTTTTATGGCAGCGTCTACCCTCCAACTTTGGAAGGAAAGCTTGTCACCAGATCAATTTTATTTCACGATTCATTGGCAAATAAATAAAACAGGCCAGGGGATAAGTGGGAGTTTAAATATTTGAGAGGACGAGGAGCACGGGGTACGAATTTTAGGGGACCAGTGTGTTTGTAAATGTACAAATAAATAAACGTTTTATGACACTATACACAGCACAGCATCTAGACCCAAAGTGAAACTAGCTACTGTAATGGCATCATGAATACGGATGATAGACTTACGTTTTTTTTTGAAATACATAAACATTATAGTTAAAACACTCAGACCAAAGCAAATATAGATGATAATGCAAACAAATTTTTGCACTGAGCGGATATAGAAACCACGCCTCTGCTAAACACGGTACACAAATATTTTCTTCAAGATCAATAGTAAAAAGCTTATTAGGTAGTTACTTATTTAAAAGAAACACTTTCTCATCAAGTTATTCAACGTTTATGGTCATTTTATTGGTATGTCTGTATAATTACATCATTCCTACGGAGCTAACACACCAACTATACATTTTTTCCTTACCCTTGTATTTTATATTGAAATAATGGTATGATACGGTAAGCAGTTGTACAGACAACTGTAACAGGCATTTTTAAAGCGACATCACTTTTTTTTTTTCTCCTACTCAAGAATCGTGGTGTGTTAAAAGTTTGACGTGTCTGTCTATGACACACACACGTACACACACATTTTGACACTTCTGTGTGTGTGTCTGTGACATCTTAGCTTCAAATGGATAAACCATTAATTGATATTTTTTTTTTTTTTTTTTTTTTTTTTTATAATATCACGCCTATATCCCCGAAGGAGTAGGCAGAGGTGCTAGCACCCACATTTCGCCAGTTTATATTTAGGTCCCAATGTAATAGGTGGCGAGCCTATTGCCATTAACCGGGCACTTATAAACCTGCGATAAATACACACATAACTTCGAAAAGCATCGCAGTCATTGGTGTGTGCCATGGTAAACCTGGGATCGAACCCGAGACCTCGTCTCAGCAGTCCATTACCCAAACCACTAGGCTACCGCGGTCCTTTATTGATATTTGCTTAAGTGAATTAGTCGTGAGTAACACTAGCTGTGTTTGATGTAAAAATGGCTGCACCTACAAAATTGTAGACTACATATTATTTTTTCACAGGTCCCTTCACATGGGTCAAATGAAAGGATTCGACTATTAGTATAATTAAGACTATGACGAATTTCAAATCCAAGATGGCCGCCTCCACAAAATGCCGTTTACCGGTTTGTTTTTCACAACTCCGCGGTAGCCTATTGGTATGGGTAATGAACTGCTGAGACAAAGTCTCGGGTTCGATCCCAGGTTTTACCATGGCATACACCAATGACTTTTCGATGCTTTTCGAAGTTATGTGTGTATTTATCGCAGGTTTATAAGTGCCTGGTTAATGGCAATAGGCTCGCCACCTACCTACATTGGGACCTAAACATAAACTGGCAAAATGTGGGAGCTAGCACCTCTGCCTACCCTTTCGGGGATATAGGTGTAAGTTTATGTTATGTTATGAAAATTTAATATAGAAGATGAAATAGTTACTAAATTTATCGCCCGATGAATATGACCCTTTAGTTTCAATAACAAGTAATAGAGCTCTAAAGCTAATAAAATTATATGATAGTAAACAAACTACCGGTGGAGGGTCTTTTAAAAGGATTCATAATTACAAAATTTCGTCCAGACTAAACTTAAATTGGTGGTTATAATTTATGGATCATAAAATGAACCTAAATATAATTAACGGGCGCTGTATTGATTATATTATTATTGATTAAGTACGTAATACATGTTCTGTGTTTAGTGTACAAAAATAACTTAGAGAATTACGATGTTTATTCATAATTTTATCACAGATAGAATCACTGACTATTTGTTTGTATTCTTCTCAATAACAGAATCATATCAAACAAGATCGAACCATATTTTTATTGTAACGAAAGTATTTGTTACGGGCATAGATTAATATATATAGTAGGGTTTATCGCGATATATTTGGAATTATTTACTTTTAGCCCGACCTTTCGGCTACTTTTCAACACCCATGGTCGCGGGTTGAATATGGATGGTTGTTGTCATACAATCTTTAGAAAGTGATATATTATTATTAATTTTATATGTTAATGGTATTAAAACTCTAGATATACTCTTGTAGAACTGTGTAATGTTTATTTAAACTCTGGAAAAAGTTATCAGAACATCTATTCCAGTTGATAGTAGAACAGAAATGGAACATAAGGGTTATAAAATGTAGGTGTGTCGTATTATAAGATAACACGAAATTGCCGTAACGAAACTATTTAGAATGTATATCTAACAAATGAATAAAGAGGCAATAAAACCTGTAACAAAAAATGCAATGTAATTTAGCTTTCGTATTCATACTGATTTGGCGTGGGATTCAATCACAAATCAATTTAAATTCATCACTATATTTGACGATTGTGGAATAAAGCTTGTAAATGTAACTCTGTTCAATAGGTATAACGTTGAGTAATCACACTGAATGAATAAAATAGTCGAGTTTTACCTAGGAGACAATAAGTAGAATCAAATGTAGACTTAAAATTTGTTTTAAAAAATAATACTTGTTTAGTATAATAACTGTTTCGAGCAACAAAAACATAACTGCTGCGACTGTATTATTAAAATCTATATTAAAATGGCGCTGACAGCACTTGATACACAAATTGATCAAAACTGAAGTGTAAAAAGGAAAAGGTACATTAATCATACAACAGGAAGCTCGATACTATCGTTGTTCGGACTCATCTGCTTAGAATGTCATTAAGGGATGCCCTTCACCTTACCTACAGCGTTGCTTGTCACTCAGTCCTGTCTTACAACGAGCTTTTTTTGTCACGTATAAAAATATAAACGTTCATTAGTATAATATCAACACTGAAGGCAATTTATTTTGCTTTAAAGTTATTAATAAGTGACTGATCACATTGAGATATGATGTACCAAAATGTTTAGTCATGTTGGGTTCAGGGAACCTTCGGCATTCTTTTTTGTTTTTTCGTGCGCGATATCGCCAAAGCCGATGGAGGTGATCACAAAATTATATAATGGGCATAAAAGTAAAAATAATACAACTAACATAAAAAAATAATACTTTTGGTAAACAACTGAACTATTAGTGTCTACTGACCTTAAATTTTGGTCAACAAATTAAATCGGTTACACATTGCGTGACGCGACATACGTGATTAGAGCATGTGGTGAGGACGTGACATAGATGTAGACACGCCCTCCCGTAACCAGCCTAAATGAACACAAACCTAAATTAGAACTGTGATGTAATGGGTATGACGATAGATTTGTTCGGCAGTTTACTTTTAAGGTAATATTTTTATAGTAATAAACTCCACTCGTCCGTCACTTCCGTTTATTGAGAGTTTTAACAGTAGCTCCAGTATTCCATGAAGCCAATATTATATCCCTTAATCCAGTTGTTAACCCTTAGTGACCGAGTCTCAATCGTACTTGAACGTTTCTTTTAGAAGCATCCAGATCGATACTAGTACGAATATCTGCTTTGCACTGAGCCTGCGATCTGTGTCTTAGTCCAACGTTCTAGCAGTCAGTTGGTACTCACATTTCAACCAATTCATACCAACTTCATAAATTATATTCCGTAATTTAGGAAGCTGACCAACCAGGTATTATTAAGACATCAAAATTTTATTTCTGGCCGTCCTCGACAAATTTTCTGTTAAAACTGGCATCGCATCTTCCATGGCAAAATTGAATTTAATGTTAATGAATAATTATTTTGAATTTGGTTATCATAAAGGTCTATGTAAACCATGAGTTTAAACTTCGCGTACATATTTGTAAAATTTAGATACTTCATCTTTTTGCACAAAGTGTTTAAGTAAAAGTGTGAAAGAAGTATGTAGAATATTTACAGTATGTACGTCCTGCTCGGAGCTATTCTTGTACGGAATTGCAATGTAGAGGTGAAAAACAAATGGATGTATTAATGAACATATCACCACAATGGATATTTTATGAACGTAATAGATCTTACTGACAAACTTCTCCGTCATACTCTTAGAAGGGAAAAGGCAAAAAATTATTCAATTAATCAGATAGTCACGCCGTGACTTTGAAGATCTTCCCAATGTGAATTGACGACATTATTAGTCTTCCCTCGTAACGAGTCATCGGAGGGCGTATTTCAATTTCGTCTAATGCAAATTTAATACGCTCCCGTGGCCCCCGAAGGGTTCCAAATCGAGTTTCTTTGTTTTCCTCTACATGTTTCGTCCAAAAAGTAAGATTGTACGTTTGTTCCGCTTAATTGTTATTCATTAAGATTCTTGTGTATTGACTATTTGTATTAATTAAGTAAAAAAACAGTCGGTGATCTTGTCACTACTTTTAAATCAATATATATAAACTGACGGACTCATAAACTGCATCAAAGTTCAGGTTTACTCTAAAAGGATTTTTTATAATAAGTATGCAAACTTTTTAGATTAAATTATATAAATATGGAAAGACTGGCTCTTAATCTTAAAAAAAATTAAATTTAAAAATAGAACTGCAGTAAAACAAATGAATATAGCCGGGGAAAGAAAATTTACTTGTAGTATCAGATTTGCGTGTTATTTATAGCAAAGTTTTAAATTGATTCTCATTGATTTTTTTTGTTTTGTCAATTGAATTATTGTTACCAGCATAATTAATTGTTGGGTTAGTTTTTTAACACATCGAGAGTTTTTGAACCATAATATGGATACTTCGTCCGAACAAGCGGCACAAATTGTAGCATTGGTGCGGGAGGGCTTGGATCAACGAACGATTGGTAGAAATTTAAATTTAAACCAGTCTACGGTTTCTAGAATATACAGAAGGTTTGTAGAGACAGGTTCTTACAGGAGGAGACGTGGTACAGGCAGAACTCGAGCAACCACAGGTCGTGATGACCGATTTATTGTTATAACTTCCCTGCGAAATCCTTTCCTCACGTCAGTTAACATCAAAACCGAGCTTAATGAAGTGCGTGGAGTAAACGTGTGTGCACGAACAATAAGAAGAAGGTTAAAGGAAGCGGATATCACCCCTTTTAGACCAGCAAATGGTCCAAAGTTGTCTACAGCTCACAGACAAGCTCGCTTAAGATTTGCGCGTCATCACCTGAATTGGACAGAAGAGCAGTGGGCCTCTGTATTGTTCACGGACGAGTGTAGGACATGTTTATATGGTGCAGATGGTCGCAGAAGAGTCTATCGTCGACGTGGGGAGCGATATGCTCAAAGTTGCATTGAGGAGCGTGTTCCTTTTGGAGGCGGTTCATGTATGGTCTGGGGTGGCATATCGATGAACGGGCGAACAGAACTTGTGTTCATAGACATGGTCCGTCAAAACGGTAATAGAGGGGGTTTGACAGCACATCGCTACATAACAGAGATATTAGAAGATCACGTGGTGCCTTACATGGGATTCATAGGCGAAAATTTTACTTTAATGCAGGATAATGCCCGGCCGCATGCAGCTGCACAAGTTCAACATTATTGCGAAGAGGTTGGGATACGTACAATGAATTGGCCAGCACGTAGCCCGGATCTTAATCCCATCGAGCATGTTTGGGACAATTTAAAAAGAGCTGTATATGCGAGAAACCCTTCGCCCACGACAGTGGCAGCACTAAGAACAGCACTTTCAGAAGAATGGGACAATATTCCGCAAGATCTTTTAAAAACCCTTATAAAATCTATGCGGAACCGATTAGAATCCGTAATAAGGGCACGTGGGGGTAATACACCTTATTAAAACACAAATAAACCCTTGCATAAAGTTTGTGTCTATTGTTAAAACCAATTTTTTAATTTAACCAATTTTTCTTAAATTTCTGTTTTTTCTTCAAAAAAAGTCTTAAGGTCCTTTCCAGTACATAAACTTAAACTTAAAGATATGACCCTACGCTGTTTTAAAGTTCACGAACCAATCTAGAGGTTTCAATTTAAATCTGTATAGAAAGTATGCATACTTGGTTAAAATATTTATTTCAAAGTCGTCTATTACTTTGATGCAGTTTATGAGTCCGTCAGTGTATATAAAAGCTGTTGTATGTTTTTTTCAGTTGACTTCTACGATATTATATCTGACTATATTAGGTACTACTATAACTGCATCAAATGACTTTCAATGACTCACTCAACTCGGATGTTTTAATCGTCTGTTACGACAGAACTCAGTCCTTTATAAATTATCAGTCAGTCTATAAATTTGGAATAATCGGTATTTTTCAGAAGGGATGAAGAATTCAGTTTTTATTATTGAAACCCATGAGGAAATTATGGACATTTCAAATAAGTTTTCATTGAAATTTAAATCTAGAAAGCACTGAATAATTTAAACTATAAAAATAGATTTTGCTTTTAAAATGCATAAATTAAGTTTCTATTTTGAAAAGTGTGCCCAAATGCACGTAGATATTTAACGACTGTGATAAAGAAAATTTAAGTAAGTAGTTTGTAAACATCGCTGTTTTGTACAAATTTGTTCACTTACAAAAAATGTACATATATATATGATATAAATCATACCAAATGAAGGAAGGGCATTTCTTAATGTTTATGAAATTCATGGAAAATGAAATGTATCACGGTAAATTCCATATTTGTTTCATCTATATAACAAACTTTAGAGAGTATGCCAAACTGATCCCAGATAAATTTGTACAAAAATAATTATGCGCCTCAAGGGGATCAAAAGACATGAACAGAAGACATGAATGAAGCACATTTAAGGCAATCGCAGGGACTATACTGTGCTTTTATAGGGCCGAAAGCCATAAATGTAGTTTTTTTGCATATAAAAAAAATGTACAAAGAAACCGCGGTAGCCTAGTGGAATGGGTAATGGACTGCTGAGACGAGGTCTCGGGTTCGATCCCAGGTTTACCATGGCACACACCAATGACTTTTCAAGTGACGAAGTTATGTGTGTATTTATCGCAGGTCTATAAGTGCCCGGTTAATGGCAATAGGCTCGCAACCTATTACATTTGGACCTAAACAAAACTGGCGAAATGTGGGTGCTAGCACCTCTGCCTACCTCTTTGGGGATAAAGGCGAGTGTTAATTAAAAAAAAAAATGTACAAACAAAACTTATCTCAATCAATTAATTTTAGTTTGTTGCAGTCTACAGTTGAATTACGGTTAAGTCACGGCACATTACCTTCAGCGTATGCTGAACCTGAATCTGACCAAAAAATCTTTGTCAGTTCATCAACTTCAGTTTTGAACTTGTTTGCGACCATGCATCGTTCGGTCGACTAATTTGGTCAGGCCATTGTCACTTCTGCAAGTTTTATTGATAACTCTTGTTTTTAGAAGCAATGGATAACTGTGCCTTCATGTTTGTCCCTTATTTCAATGGTATCGTGAACAAGAGTGAGCTTGTTCATTTTTTTATCATTTATACATTTTTGTTCTGTCTATATTTGATGTATTCAGTCTTACTAAAGTCATCTATAGTTTAGAATAATTCCTATTTGCGAAGGCCTATAAATTTCTTAAGCAACTAAGTCAGTTAGTAGGTACATTGTGTAGCATCGTCTCGTGGGGTGTTTACCGGAAGAGGGAGACGAAGCTCACTAGAGTCACAAGCTACGAAAATGTGGAGAGATGGATTAATTTAAAATATTTTTGGCCTCGTGTTCTATTATTTAGTTATGCTAGTACGTCAGTGGTTTTAATATAGGTATCTGAAGCAAGATTATAAGGCCTACTTATTCAGAGGATTTACGTAAAACGTAACTATACATTGCATGTTATTGGAATGTCGTATACTCGTATTTTGTAGTTCTATGACAATTTTGATTTAGAAATCCCTGAACAATTTTGTCATAATGTGATATATCTCTATTACAGCCCTACATGTGTACTAGTAATATGAAACTAACAAACGAAGGTATTCCACACAATCCCATCCGCACTTAACCCTCCGAATGCTTCGAACACGGATCTTATCTGCATTGTGGCTCTTATTGCGGTCGTATAATGATGTCAACACATTACGGGCGTGTCGTGCTAGGAATGGGTACAATAGACCCCGAATGTTTACTTGCGTATATTATATATATCTTGAAGACAGATTAAAGTTCTGGGTGATATATTGTACTGTAATGCATGTTACGTGCTTCCATATTAATAGATATATTTCATATTATCGGTATGTTTCGCTGTAAGTATAACAGATAAGTATAGGTAAGTTATTGGATCATTTTAATTATACTGTATTCTCTGCCGAACCATTATGTCTTGGAATTCCTTACCAAGTGTTTCCTTCTTCCTACAGTTCCGGGTCCTTTAAGCGGGGCGTGAAAAAGCATCTGATGAGGCCGTCAAGCTGAGCGCCACCATTGTAACACTGTACATGTTTGTAATGGTGACCCTCTCTCCTGAGACTTTACCTGCAGCTTACCATCAGGTGAGGTCAAGTCAAATTGACGTGCCGCCCATAACTAAAAATATAGTGATTTAATAAGAAAAATACCCAATTTTTCGTATTAAGTTTTTAGGCAACAAACGTGCCCTTTTAGTGCTATAGAATATTGAAAAGCATAACATATATATTGTAAACCAATGGAACCATATAAAATAAAACATTAAGGCATGATGCCGATCTTCGCTACACACAGCAGTGCTACCGTGGCAGGGTTGCCACTGTAGTACTCCACAAAAGTGCTGCCAACCGTAAGTACTAATACCGAGTAGGACGGCGATAATTCATCCATATTGTAATACAATCATGCAGCGTTGTTTGATCGCAATTATGCGATCATTTCTACTAAATCTGGGAAGACAGAAAACGTGAAGGATCGCGGAATTGAATGCGACGTAATTTTTAACTTGGATACCATGTGTGTATTATGAAGGAACTCAAATTATCATTGTAAGGAAGAATATTGTTATCTCTATTTATTATTAAAGCTTCTTATTAGTTCGTACTGTATGTATATATACTTTATGTGTATAATTTGCTGAAATGGAATCTTGCAGCTCGTTTTGAAGCAGAATTCTTCAACTGATTTTGTTGAAATTTTACATACACGTTTAGTTTAAATGACAGTGCATTAATATGGTACTATGGAGCTGGTGGGATGAGGGAGTAGGAAGGTGATCATATGAGCTCCTAAATTAAATAAGATGAAGCTATCGACTTTGGTTTATTTTTTCTTTTTCGAGGTATTCTCAGGTATCAGGTAGATATGATTTTTGAACAAAACAATGTTGACCAGTGTTTGATTTCGCTGGTCTTGGTAAGCATTCCAGTGCTACATGATATTATTAAAACTATAATGTGGAAAAGAATTTTCAAGGCAAGCTTTTAACGAAAATAAGTAGCAGGTACATGCGAGCGGAATCCTGGGTACTGGCTAGTTGGTGACATTATATTAATGAAATATTTACCACATCATTATTATTCTTACTTAATAAGTCAAAATAAAATTTTCATATAAAACAATGTTATAAAATCTATCAGACAGTTATGCTATAAACTATGTTAGTTTAACAATTATAATTAACACAAAACCAAAAACCTTATCATTACATTAAATTAAATACATTTTTTTATAACACTTTAACAATTATAATTACAGTTTAGGTTGTTGGTTTAGGTAACGATTATAAAAAATACGATAACACAAGAATGTTCTCAGGAGATGATTCATTCCAAAATTGTAAATATTATCTCAAAATATTTTCAAAACAATAGGGCTTTCGAAGAAGTTTTAAAAGTGTTAATACGGGTGGGATAAACCCTCTACCTGATGTTATGGTGTAAGACCGGACGTCATTAATAGAGGGTTAAAGAACGTTATCAGTGCAGGTGATAATAGCAAATAGGGTTTTGGATAATAGAAGTATTGAACCACAGAATGCAAAATACCAACCCATTCTTATGCTTTTAGAATTTACTTACTAGGTAGGTACTTTTTATGAAAGAATTGTTACGATGATATTGAAAATAATAATAATTACTTTTATACTAAGTTACAGCCAGTATTTTAATTTTGAAGTATTCTAAAATGTAGGTCATCAAGTAATACTCTAAGTATTAGTTAGGTTTAAAGAACATACCTACATGTTCTCGCCAGAGGTATGAATGGACATCACAAAACAATTTCATAAACAATACATTTCATGTGGTTGCGTTCTAACCGTATGTGAGTAGGAATTCGCTCGCCGACGAATAGACCGCCCACGTGGCAAACGACGTCCCATTTTTGTTAATGCTTCCATTACTACGTCACTGTATGACACTTAAGTCAGAATGAGGATTAATTTTACGAGTTCATTTTGTTATAAACATTGATTAAGCCCCATTAGTCGACATGTTGTCTTGTAAATGTTATTATGTGTGTAGCTTTATTTCACACTTCAAGGTATCTTTGGAGTATTTTTAAACGTTTTGTATTAGCTTTGCTTAAATCTTTAGTGTACACGATCTTCTTAAAATCAATTTCATTTAAAATAATACAAATAAATTAGATATACTAGGATAAAATGAAAGTAGAGAAAATACATTGCACAGTATAATGTGCAGTGAGACTAGTTGATAGGGAGAGGAAAATAATGATTCAAGAATGACGTAATCTGAAAGTAAAAGAAGAAGGATTCTGGTTTAGATCAGCTTTTTCAGTTTTGTAGAGCGTTTTACATATTAAAGGCAAATATCATTATATTCGTATTTTAATGTGAAGCGAAAACATTGTATCCCTTTTTACATGTAAGAGACTGATATTTGACGTAATAATAGCACATATGGAGGTGAACTGCAGATAAGAAAAAAAAGAAATAAAAAGTGTCTTGACGATATTATGTCTCCCCATTGAAGTGTCGATAAATCCATGCATTATACATATTTATTTTAAATATATCTACATATAATTATAATAGGTGTAGGTATGAATATTAAACATCTACCTAACTTATTCAGTACCCAGCAAATACCTAAAGTAACAACATTCATAAAACGTGTAGAATACCACTCAACAAGAGTTTTCCATTTTTCTCCCGCTGCTTCAACATACAGTTGCCGACGATAAAAACATTAGGACACAATAAAACATTTGAGAATTTTTCAAATTTTGTTACGAGTGTCGGTGAAAATTCGAAAGCGCCTCAGTAATGGCTTTTATGAGCTCGTGGACGTGATTTATGCAAATGATTTTGTATACGAAAATTCTAAACTCTATTAAATGTACAAAGATAGCACCACCACTGATTTATATTGCGGTTTGTCTTTTTAAGTGGTAACGCCATCTATCGGACAGTAGGGCCTTTATGTAACTTTTTTGTTTGAAGTTTTGCTCCAATTTTTATAAATTTTATTTCGGGTTCAAATTGCCATTTGTGAATGAAGACATTTGAGAATGAACCTAGTAGATTTAATAGTTTAATGAAATACAAAAAAAATCCTTTGCTAATTAAATATTGAAAAAAATTTAAGTTTAGAAGTGCTTGAATCCAGCGGGCTTGCATGAAATGTTCAATAGAGAATATTATGTTTAATAGCTAGTATGTAAGGATAGAAGTAAATGGCGGGGTCTCTGTCTACCACGGAGAAAAATATGTGTCAGCATATAAATGTATGAATGTAAAAGAACTAAACAGGCTTATTTTGTAGTTAAATGTACCTACTAATAAACTAGAGTTAAATCGTAACTTAACTTGAAGTACCACATGAATTTCCTACTTTGAAAAAACTTAGAACTTTGGGAAGAGAAAACTGAACTCTCTGTCACAAGACACATTGATACTAGTACCAGAGGCAATACAGTTCATTTTTGAGTTGTTAACACTATACAGTACATTGTGTTAATGGAGGACCACATTTTCACAGTCGAACGATTGAAATTTGAACTGGGATTAGTTTTAAATATTCGCAACATCAGGGCACTCTTATATGATGCAAATACTAACTCATGTTGGCAAGTTAGGAGCTATATTGTCGTGTAATAAAATTATGATGTTTTGATCAATAACTTAATGAAAAGAAGCACAAGTTTTTTAAAATTAAAATTATAACAGTACCTAGTATAGTTTATCTGACGTTACACTATAAATATAATTATAGTATAGTTTATCTAACATTATACGGATTAACAGAATATTTACCATGTTTGTTTGAGTATGAATTTATCTGGTATTTCGGCGCTATTTTAAGCGCCATTATCACCTACTTATGCATACATAACATACATAACATACATATTGCATAAATGACAGTGTCAATCTATGATGTTCAGTATTATTGTATCAGTACTGTCCTTTTGAGCATCCATTAATTTAATCTCTCATACATCTCATACATCAATTATTATTATTATGTAATTTTTTCGAAATGCATTTCTTAAAAGGTTTAAACATCGCAACAACTTTTGATCTTAATCTTAAATTATTTTAGGTTACTCTATGCATATTTCATGTGATTTTATTGAATTTTGCAATTTCAAATGTGCTTGTATTAGATTGTCAAGAATAAAGCCTATATTTAATATCATTAGTCACAAACTTCACGGATAAACAACGCATGGAATGTAAAAAAAATTGAAACTAAGTTTAACGTTGCTACTCTCCACTAGATAGCGCTACATTCCCTCACCGAAAGAGTAAGAAAGCTTATGCGGGGTGCGGGTGATGTGCCCCCACTGCTACATGCACGAGCCAAGCGCTCCGCATAACAGTCTCAAGGCAACCGCGCCGTGGAAAGGTCGTGCTACATCACGCGCAGTTCTATACTTCACGCAATAAATATTTAATATACAAACTGAACCAGAAACTACAAACAACAATTAATAAGTGAAATGTATTACCAATCACGATAATTAAAGACATACCACTGGATATAATACGGACTTACAGTGCAGTGAAATGCTAGAAAGTTTTTCTTCAACGCTCAAGTGTACCACGTACTTTGTTTCCGAAATGGTTATATCGACCCACGGGGTGTGTTTATGAGACGTTTTGTGGTGAAATGAAAAGTCTGTGATAATGTATACCATTGTGGCTGTATTTTGTGCTGTTGTACACGTCGGATCGACGGTACTACCCTACGGCTCGGATAAGTGCGTTCGAGTCTCAGATCAAGTATCCGACGGCGGAGTGCTTTGCAGGGTACGGACCCTGGATGGTGATGGAAGCAGTATTGTGTCAGTTACATCAGACACCAGTCGCCTGACAATCGAGTGCAATCATCTACTACTATTTGAAAGCTCTCTGAGAGCTCATTACTTCAATCCAGTGTCCAGTCTTGCTGAACTCTCAATAAACAATTGCAAGTTACTACATCTGCCCGACAACACATTTAATGAATTGAAAAAGCTTAAGAAGTTAAAACTGCGCTCCAAAAACTTCGAATGGAGTCCTACTAAGAACTTAGAACTATCTCTCAATGCTTTTAATGGATTATCGGAACTGCAGTCGATGGATCTCGCTCAAAATAACATAAAATTTATACCTTCTGGGGTATTTTGTGCGTTACAAAATTTAATTTCACTGAATTTGACGCACAATAGAATAAAAACTCTAGGACAACTTGGATTTGGGCAAGGTTGTGGATCAAATTTACACAACTTAGATATAAGTTATAACGAACTTAAATCCCTGCCAGAGGATTCAGAATTATTGAAATTGAGAAGCTTGCAGCATTTGTATTTGCAACATAACAACATTTCTGACATATCAAGTGAAGCTTTTAATGGACTTATATCACTGAGGGTTTTAAACATATCACACAACCAACTTCATACGCTGCCTGAAGGTCTTTTTGCAAACGCAAGAGAGTTAAGAGAAATATATTTGAATGACAACACCTTATTTGAATTAGCTCGAGGAATATTTCACCGTTTAGAGCAGCTTATTGTCTTGGATTTATCAAGTAATCAACTTACAAGTAACCATATTGACGAGGGGACATTTTTAGGATTGATTCGTTTGATTGTTTTGAATCTATCAAACAATGCCTTAACAAGACTTGATGGGAAAACTTTCAAAGATTTATTCTTCCTGCAAATTTTAAATCTTAAGAATAATACAATTGGTTACATTGAAGAAAATGCATTTTTGCCACTCTATAATCTACATACACTAAATTTAGCTGAGAACCGTCTTCATACAATAGATGAAAATTTATTCAATGGTCTATTTGTGTTGAGCAAATTGACTCTCAACAATAATTTGCTTGTGAATATAGATCGAAAAGCTTTTAAAAATTGTTCTGATTTGAAGGAATTGGACTTGAGTTCTAATCAGCTGATGAATGTCCCTGAGGCATTATGGGAATTGACCTTTCTTAAGACCCTTGACATGGGAGAAAATCAAATATCCGACTTTCGGAATGGTTCTTTCAAAAATCTGAACCAATTAACAGGCCTAAGGCTGATTGACAATCAAATTGGAAATCTATCCGTCGGAATGTTTTGGGACTTACCGAGCTTACAAGTGCTCAACATCGCTAAGAACAAGATCCAGTCAATAGAGAGAGGCACATTCAGCAGAAATACTCAACTGGAGGCCATTCGACTCGACGGGAATTTCCTGTCTGACATCAACGGCGTTTTCTCAACCCTCGCAAGTCTTTTGTGGCTCAACTTATCAGAAAATCATCTAGTGTGGTTCGATTACGCGTTTGTGCCTAGTAATTTAAAGTGGTTAGACATTCACGGTAATTTCATTGAACACTTGGGTAACTATTACAAGTTACAAGATGAAATCCGTATAAAGACATTGGACGTTAGCCATAATCGCATAGTAGAAATATCACCTATGGCTATTCCTAATAGTATTGAGTTGTTGTTTATAAATAATAACTTTTTAAGTAATATTCATGTGAATACCTTTTTCGATAAAAAGAACTTGACGCGTGTGGATATGTACGCTAATGAAATTGTACATCTAGAACTTAACAGTTTACGTTTATCTACAGTGCCAGGCAATAAAACTTTGCCTGAATTTTACATTGGTGGCAACCCGTTTCAATGTGACTGTGCTATGGAGTGGTTACCAATCATAAACAATATGACCGCCATGAGACAATATCCGCGTGTGATGGACTTAGAAAATGTTTTGTGTAAAATGACAAATATTCGAAGTGGAACTCATGTGGCTCTTACTAATTTAAAAACCACAGACTTTCTTTGTAAGTATGAGACTCATTGTTTTGCCATCTGTCATTGCTGTGACTACGATGCGTGTGACTGTGAAATGACCTGCCCTCAAAATTGCTCTTGTTACCACGACCCATTGTGGAATACGAACGTTGTTGACTGTTCTGGCCAATCTTCATTAGAAATTCCACATAAAATACCTATGGATGCAACAGAAGTATTTCTAGATGGCAATAATATAAAGGAGTTACAAAATCATGTATTCATCGGAAGGCAAAAAATGAGATCGTTATATGTAAATAATAGCAACGTTGAAAGTATTCAAAACAGAACCTTTGCCGGATTGAATTCTCTTCAAACACTTCACTTAGGCAATAATAAGCTTAAGGAATTGAAAGGATATGAATTTCATAAATTAAGTAATTTGAAAAATTTGTTCTTACAAAATAATCTTATCAGTCATATCGCTAACATATCATTTATTTCATTGAGATCACTAGAAATTCTACGCCTTGATGGTAATAGATTAGTTGATTTTGGTGTGTGGGCTTTCAATAATAACCCTAATTTGAAAGCTCTGTCACTGGGCAACAACTTGTGGTCGTGCAAATGTCGTTACTTACAAGAATTAACTTCATATTTAGCCGAGAATGCACAAAAAATTATTGACATAACCGACGTATGGTGTTGGAATGGCGACGCGAAGCCGCCACAGAAAAAAGAGCTCAATTTAAATGGTACAGCCTGCAGCGATTATTACGCTGATAATTCAGTCATCGGAAACATGCTTGTCTCGAACTATGTTCCCATGATGGTCTCGACACTTACTGGCTTTATGTTAATTTTATTAGCCCTCGTCATACTGTTTCTTTTTAGAGATTCATTAAGAGTATGGTTATATACAAACTGTGGCATAAGAGTTTTCTCTTTTTCGGGCACTTTTGAAGAGAGCCAAAAATTATATGATGCGTATGTTTGCTATAGTCCTAAAGATGAAGAATCTGTTGTTCAGTTATTGGCTAACGAATTAGAACGTGAAAACGGAAATCCATCATACCGACTCTGTCTCCATTATAGAGATATTCCACACCACGGAGCCCAATATATGCAATGCACGCCTCCTGTTGTCGAGACCGCAGAAGCATCAAAACGAATCATTATCGTACTAACGAGAAATTTCATGCAAACAGAATGGTCTCGATATGAATTCCGACAAGGGTTGCATGATGCATTGAAAGGATGTATTTATAAACTAGTATTAATCGAAGAATATTCAGTAGTAGCGGATGCAATGTGCGATCCTGATTTGCGTCCCTATTTAAAAACCGGATCGCGTTTGAGATGGGGTGACAAGAAATTTTGGAAACGGTTGAGGTACATGATGCCAGATATACCGCCAAATCATAAGGCTAGAAATTTGAATACCTATACTTTAGATTCCTCGGTGCCTAACCGTGGAAATCGTACGTTGACTTTCCCTGAAAGGTCACCGGTGTTATGTTCTCAAGGTGCTAGTGCCCCACCTATTTATAGCAGTGAAGTGAGGCAGTCGCCACCAGTTTTGAAACATACACAGGCAGTGGCTTATGGGCCTGATGGGAGACCAATCTCAGATCATATATACTCATCAATAGATTCAGATTACTCGTCACTGGAGCACGGCATGGCTCCAGGAAGGCGGCGAGACTTACGGCAATGGCCGCCGCCACCTCCTATTGTAGACACGAGTAATTCTGTGCAAGCCTACCTAGTCTAACGGGCACTAGCCCACCTTCCAGTCAAAAATGTAAATATATTATGTAGCTCTTAGTAGTGCGCTGTAAATATTGTAATTATTAGTAAATAAGTGCTATACCAAATGTATGTAAGTGAACTATTATTGTCTGTTCGTTATCATGTGTATAGATATTAAAATTTTAAAGACTGCTGTAGTAGATTTATGACTGTAAATAGCAAAACAAGTGATCATTCTATATAATTATCAATAATATGGTTATTTATACAAATAAATTAAAATGATGAAAACTTACAACGTAATATTTTATTTCTAATACTTCGTAAAAATAAATCATTCTCATATCTATTATAAACTTTTACACGATAGAACACAAATATTCATATTGTACACTTAGAACCCTTTTTATTGAAACATACATAATTTATAAACACATGATTAATCATGTTCAATCCAATCATGATTTTACTAAGAAAATATATCAAATCTATGACAATCCCAGCTTACACTTATATACTGTAACTAATTATTGTCAGATATGTCAGCGTACCTACTCAATCAGGTATGAAAAAACATAGCTCTACTTGATAGATATACAAAAACATATTAAAGAGATGAAAATATCTGAAACCTTACTGTATGCACATCTAAATTCATTTATTATACGTAAATATTAGATATCATTGTAGTGAAATCGAAAACAAGCGATTTAGGATCCCTATTGGAAATGTTTACAACTACATAGTACAATACAAAAGGTTTTACAGCTAAAGTAATGCTGCTGTAATGGTAACTCTTACTTACTACATAGGTGATTTACATTTAGCTTACTATTAGGTGAGGATGGTATGACTTCACCTTAATATGACTTGACCTCACCTGATATTACCTAATGTACTAAGAGTTACCTACACCATACACCTACACTATGAGTTAACTACACCCTAGCCCTAATATAATAATAATATAGAACATTCTGCTCAGCGATATCCTTGCCTGTTGGGGTTAGTGGCGGACTACTAACAAAGTTGTTCAGGTCGACCATATTGTCCTCCGTCTTGATCTAACGACCATTGGCAGCCGCCACCGCCTACGAAGCACGGGAGCGTTCAGATGAAATGCACGAACACCAGCGTCTAAGTAGCTAAACGCATTGATCGTTTACAGAACAGTGAACGCACCTTACCATGACAGCTAAAGTAAGTATAGGTTATTTAAATATTCTAGGACAGTATGCTACACAGTGTCAACCAGAACCACAGTAAACATGCCTATACGAACTTATATCATGAGTTCTAAAAAGCAGTTTAACTAACTTGATACATTTAACATAAACATACTTAGATATAGGTATATATATACTACAATATGTAAATAGAAGCACACAGAACAACACAAATGGTGCATACAAATATATGCACTAAGTCGGAATTGAGCCTGCGACATCTTGACTTAGTAATCGAATGATTAAGCACTAAAATATAGTTACTTAAATAGATATCATAGTCTCATGTGATGAGTACAAAAAGTATTTGTAAGTAAAAATATTCATTAAGTAGTTATTCTTCTTTTCATCGTAAAGTTTAAAAAAAAATCATCATCATACGAACGTTAATCTCGGTCGAATCCGAAGATGTCACCTTTTTTACAAAAATGTTTGTATGACTACCGGGACCGAGGACGGCTTAACGTGTTCTCCGAAGCAAATAGTTATATTCATGTATACAAATATTTGCACTGAGCGGGGATTGAACCCGCGCATCCTGCGTAGCAATGTTGAGTACAAAGACTTTCAGCTATTGTTGAGGTTGCAAGTTAAAATCCCACTCAATACTCTAATGATAAGAACCAATTCTTAGTACAAGCAATTAATCTTAGTAGGAGGGATTAATGAGAATGCTATTAGTGTGTGATATAGCTCTTGATGTTGAACATCTATTGGTGCACTTTGAGGGTATAATTGACACGTATGGCGTGGGAGATCAATTCACTTGGATGAAAACTGTGAATTGTGAACGAGACTCATTTTAACTATTAAATATCATCAGTGGTCAAACATTACTTACAAAAAATTGGCACATTTGTAACTGAGCTACTAAATAAATTTCTATATAGAACCAAAATAGACTAACAGTTAATTCACTGATTCGCTTTCTTACAAAATAAAACAGGACAGGAAAGTGTATTGAGACTATGTTATTATTCTTAATTCTCTTTTGCTAAATAATGAAAGGTAAAAGTCCACCGTTCAAAGGGATCTGAACCTTATATAAATAAGGCTGAGAGCTAGTTTTGTTCACTTTAACTTGTAGTATATTCCTGAGAGAATTCAATGAGTAGAATTGATGTCATGAGTAGATTGTGCGCTGCAAAGGTATTTTTTTGAGTAGTACAAATACCTACATTAATTAATTTGTTGGGAAAACGTCTAAAACTTATTTAGAAACTAAGGCGAAATATTGCTCAACTAAATATACCTATTTATTGTTATTAAAATAATTGTATAATATTAGTTGTGATAATTGTATAATACTAGTTGTGACTCGTAGCTCCCTGTCCGCGTGGATGTTATTACCTCCCCAAGTAAAAATTAGTTCAGGTTAAAGATCTATATCAGTTAATCAATAATCCACAAAATACCTTAGTACTTACTACCTTTACCCACGTTTATATATTGTCAAAGGAGTAGGTAGAGGTGCTATTATAATCTAAAAGTAAAAACAAAATCATATGACATGGGTTCTGCCATTGTTTACCTTACTAACAATAGCAGGTAGAAGGTTTGGCAATTTTAACCGATGGATGTTGAGATAAAACATTTGTTCGAACTGTGTATTATTGTAAAATATTCGCAATGGCAGATAACTAATAATATGGCGTCATAGTAAGGTAACTGTATTGAAGATAGAAACAAGCACACTCGAATAGTAATTGTGAATATCGAGGTAATATTGAAATTGTGTTTAAGTATTGTATCGAGGCATATGACTTATACGTCATATGCCTCGATTACGAAATATGATGATCTTTAAAAAAGAAATGTGAAACAAAAGTGATTATCCGGCTCTGTTCTTCTATTGATCGTTATATCCTATTAAATATTTGCTTGTCAGAAACAAAGAGCCTAACCAATTTTCATACAAAGTTATACAAATAACTATCAAAGTTGGTTCAAATAGCTCTAAATAACTTGGCACACGCCACATAACATACAAATAACCCGAACAAAACTAACATATTCCATTGTCGATTTTGACTCTGTTGTATATTATTTACCATAATCGGAAATTTAGTTTGGCTGAGATCCAACAAATGTCCTCTATAATATTGGTAAAAATATATTCACGATTTTGTTACCAAATAAGTTTTAGTACATAGGCTACGAGTTTTCACATAATACAGGTGGTACAATGTCCGATATTGGTTGGAACTAATATCACAAAAACATAGTATGAATAAAACACAGTCAGATATAGTCTATACTATATTTTTGTGACATTAGTTCCGATCAAGATCGGACATTGTATCGCATTTACTATGTGAAAACTCAATACTCATATACTCAATATTGTTAGAAGGTAAATCAATCAATCAATTTAATTATAACTTTTTTTGATGCAGATTTTATAAGCTATCATTTAGCATATCTCAGTCCCATACTGGACTTTTTTTTTATTTATGTCACGTCAATTTGACTTCACCTCGCCTGATGTTAAGCTGAAGGCAAAGTCTCATGAAAGAGGGTCACCATTGCAAACACGTTCAGTGCTATAATGGTGGCGCTCAGCTTGATGGCCTCATCAGATGCTTTCGCACTCCCCGCTTAAAGGACCGGGGACTGTAGGAAGAAGGAAACACGTGCGCTGATAAGGAATTCCAGGACTTAATGGTGCGGCAGAGGAAAGACTCACCGAACCGCTTGGTTTTAGATGGACTCCCAATATTTGGAGGCCTACTGTTGACTAGATTTTTCCTTCTCTCACAATGATAATATCTTCTGCGTCTCTATTAGTCACCTCTTCCGACCCCCTTCGCATGAGATGGGGTGGAATATTCCCTCTCCATTACCACACGGATAATGAAAAAGTTTTGAAATCGTATTTATATAGACAACCAATTAATTACATTAATATTGGTAGATTAAACAGCTCGGCTGCTGCTACTGATGGGTCAGTGACCTTAACACAAACTTGTTGTGGATTCTGAGCCCACTCATTAAGTCACTATTAATGTGAACCCATTCCTATAGCGTAAGCGTTCAACTAGGCTTATAGCGGACCTATTACGACTTGTACAATGTCGTGTATCATTGTGTATCATGAGATTATAACGACTAAGTTATCGGACTTGCGACGGAGAAGTTATCTTAATTGACTTAAATCAACAAATAAATATACATATCTGGTTTTCGTATCATCGTTTTAACCTGTAGATTTGGAGTTATTTTTGCAAAATTTTTTTAGTTTATCTATTAAGATATTGTCAGTAGAAGCGTGGTGATAGTAACAACCTTATTATGAAATTCCTCATGCATAAAAATCGTAGGTACCTATTAAGTAAACATGCTACTTGAATTAATTCTATCCTTGCTTCGACTGCTTCAATTCTGCTCGAAATCCAGTTCGTTTACTGCTTACCGTAATCGGAAATTCACTTTGGCATGTGTCCAGTAAACGGTGTATCAACTCGATATACAACCAGTACAAGATTCATATCCATTACGAATGAATAATTGTCTGTACCTACAAGTGTTCTGCGAGTGGTATGGTATGTTGATTATAATTAAGAATGCAAAATGGTTTTATATTGCACTCAATTTGCTCAGTGCTCACTCGAGTTAAGTTTTTCATTGAAGTTCGCGTTAAAGATTTTGCATATTTCGTATTAAAAAGTATGAAGTAATGAAACAATTTCAGCATATTTGATACTTACAGATGGATAAATAATATCTTTAGGTAATTCATTTGTTTAATACAATACAACTTGGCTATAAGCACCATACAGTAGGCATGCCTTTGTCATTTCAACGGTCGAAACGTGAGGCAGTTTTGCACGAGAATCCAAACTAATATTATAAATGCGAAAGTAACTCTGTCTGTCTGTCTGTCTGTCTGTCTGTCTTTGCTTCACGCCTAAACTACTGAACCGATTTGTGTGAAATTTGGTACAGACATAGTTTAGAACTTGAGAAAGGACATAGGATAGTTTTTATTACAAACTAGCTGACCCGCGCGACTTCGTCTGCGTCACCCCGTTTTTGCAACATTTTTCATTCCTGCTCCGCACCTGTTAGTCGTAGCATGATGTTATATACATATAAACCTTCCTCTTTATCCATTCTATCTATTGAAACAAACCGCATCAAAATCTGTTGCGTAGTTCTAAAGATTTAAGCATACAAAGGGACAAGAAAAATAGGGACAGAAAACGCGACTTCCAAATCCAAACTTCCAAACTAATATTATTAATATTATAATTATTATTTTATTATTATCCAAACTAATATTATAAATGCGAAAGTAACTCTGTCTGTCTGTCTGTCTGTCTGTCTGTCTTTGCTTCACGCCTAAACTACTGAACCGATTTGTGTGAAATTTGGTACAGACATAGTTTGGAACTTGAGAAAGGACATAGGATAGTTTTTATTACAAACTAGCTGACCCGCGCGACTTCGTCTGCGTCACCCCGTTTTTGCAACATTTTTCATTCCTGCTCCGCACCTGTTAGTCGGAGCATGATGTTATATACATATAAACCTTCCTCTTTATCTATTCTATCTATTGAAACAAACCGCATCAAAATCCGTTGCGTAGTTCTAAAGATTTAAGCATACAAAGGGACAAGAAAAATAGGGACAGAAAACGCGACTTCCAAATCCAAATCCAAACTTCCAAACTATCCAATCCAAATCCAAACTAATATTATAAATGCGAAAGTAACTCTGTCTGTCTGTCTGTCTGTCTGTCTGTCTGTCTTTGCTTCACGCCTAAACTACTGAACCGATTTGTGTGAAATTTGGTACAGACATAGTTTGGAACTTGAGAAAGGACATAGGATAGTTTTTATTACAAAATAGCTGACCCGCGCGATTTCGTCTGCGTCACCCCGTTTTTGCAATATTTTTCATTCCTGCTCCGCACCTGTTAGTCGTAGCATGATGTTATATACATATAAACCTTCCTCTTTATCCATTCTATCTATTGAAACAAACCGCATCAAAATCCGTTGCGTAGTTCTAAAGATTTAAGCATACAAAGGGACAAGAAAAATAGGGACAGAAAACGCGACTTCCAAATCCAAATCCAAATCCAAACTTCCAAACTATCCAAATCCAAACTTAATATTATAAATGCGAAAGTAACTCTGTCTGTCTGTCTGTCTGTCTGTCTGTCTGTCTTTGCTTCACGCCTAAACTACTGAACCGATTTGTGTGAAATTTGGTACAGACATAGTTTGGAA
The DNA here is from genome assembly GCA_963691645.1 of Pelosia muscerda. Classification (NCBI taxonomy): domain Eukaryota; kingdom Metazoa; phylum Arthropoda; class Insecta; order Lepidoptera; family Erebidae; genus Pelosia; species Pelosia muscerda. The sequence continues at coordinate 11,811,515 of OY829113.1, forward strand.
CTTGAGAAAGGACATAGGATAGTTTTTATTACAAACTAGCTGACCCGCGCGACTTCGTCTGCGTCACCCCGTTTTTGCAACATTTTTCATTCCTGCTCCGCACCTGTTAGTCGTAGCATGATGTTATATACATATAAACCTTCCTCTTTATCCATTCTATCTATTGAAACAAACCGCATCAAAATCCGTTGCGTAGTTCTAAAGATTTAAGCATACAAAGGGACAAGAAAAATAGGGACAGAAAACGCGACTTCCAAATCCAAATCCAAACTTCCAAACTATCAAATCCAAATCCAAATCCAAACTAATATTATAAATGCGAAAGTAACTCTGTATGTCTGTCTGTCTGTCTGTCTGTCTGTCTTTGCTTCACGCCTAAACTACTGAACCGATTTGTGTGAAATTTGGTACAGACATAGTTTGGAACTTGAGAAAGGACATAGGATAGTTTTTATTACAAACTAGCTGACCCGCGCGATTTCGTCTGCGTCACCCCGTTTTTGCAACATTTTTCATTCCTGCTCCGCACCTGTTAGTCGTAGCATGATGTTATATACATATAAACCTTCCTCTTTATCCATTCTATCTATTGAAACAAACCGCATCAAAATCCGTTGCGTAGTTCTAAAGATTTAAGCATACAAAGGGACAAGAAAAATAGGGACAGAAAACGCGACTTCCAAATCCAAATCCAAATCCAAACTTCCAAACTATCCAAATCCAAACTTAATATTATAAATGCGAAAGTAACTCTGTGTGTCTGTCTGTCTGTCTGTCTGTCTGTCTTTGCTTCACGCCTAAACTACTGAACCGATTTGTGTGAAATTTGGTACAGACATAGTTTGGAACTTGAGAAAGGACATAGGATAGTTTTTATTACAAACTAGCTGACCCGCGCGACTTCGTCTGCGTCACGCTACTCAAAGAGCTGCTGAAACCGAAGAGATGGCTCGGGAGCGCCGGCTCTTAGACACCGAACGTCACGCTGCTCAAAGAGCTGCTGAGACAGAGGAGACGAGGCAGGAGCGACGGCTCCTAGATGCCGGCCGTCATGCAACTCAAAGAGCTGCTGAGACAGAAGAGATGGCTCAGGAGCGCCGACTCTTAGATGCTGGGCGTCATGCAACTCAAAGAGCTGCTGAGACAGAAGAGATGGCTCAGGAGCGCCGGCTCTTAGATGCTGGGCGTCATGCAACTCAAAGAGCTGCTGAAACAGAAGAGATGGCTCAGGAGCGCCGGCTCTTAGATGCTGGGCGTCATGCAACTCAAAGAGCTGCTGAAACAGAAGAGATGGCTCAGGAGCGCTGGCTCTTAGATGCTGGGCGTCATGCAACTCAAAGAGCTTCCGAAACTGTAGATCAAACTCGAGTACGTCGGCTTTTGGATGCTGAACGTCATGCGTCTCTGATTTCTGCAGAGTCACATGAAGAATCTCATAGACTACGTGTTCTATTAGCTGCACGGCAAGCACAAAGACAAAATATATTTACACGTAATACGTGGGAGGTATTTCATGATGCTGCTTTTGATTACGACCCTCGATTAGTGCTCTTAGGACGGATGGCTAAAAAGTGCACATATAGTATGGCACTAAAATGGAAAGAGGAAACTCCGGGTATGTGCTGTTCTGGAGATAAAGTTTACACATTTCATTTTTGAAGTGATCCCGCGAGATCGGTAACTATGTGGGTAAAACCAAAAATCTGCTGGAAATCACTATTCCACGCGAACGAAGTCGCGGGCAAAAGCTAGTATGTATATAACATCATGCTACGACTAACAGGTGCGGAGCAGGAATGAAAAATGTTGCAAAAACGGGGTGACGCAGACGAAGTCGCGCGGGTCAGCTAGTAATAATATAATAATACTAATCATAGCCCCGATGAAGCTTTTACATATTTAAAGTCGTGAAATACGCGATTTTAAAAGACTAGTCATCTACCATATAATATCATAGATTTCATTTATCCTTTCATTTATGACGTTTTTATTTGTGTGCATGATTATGATTTTAGACATTGTTAAACTGTAAAACAATAAAAAAGCAATCAAATTGAAACTAGCGAATAATCTCATTGCTTGTGTTTAAATTTGTATAAATACTTGTAATCGTCTTTGCTTAATTGCAGATAACTGATTCTGAAGGCTTTAACCTTGCATTTTAATGATCGCATCGTGGGAAAGTGTTGCATGGTGATTTTTATGTCAATTTATTCTTAAAAATGATTAATGAAATTTTGTGTTAAAATATATTATTTGAACGACTTATTTGAAAATACTGTTGTTTTTCATATTGCTTAGCAGGCAGATAATTCTTCATAATCCTTCCATGAAAGTTTAGCAAGTTTGATTTATTGAAAGATTTAAAAAAATTACAGCACCACGTAGATCAAAATTTAATACGAGTATAATAATTTATGATACATTAACATCAAACATACAGCAATTATTATATTTACTTATAGGTACATACTATGATTTATCTATGTGGAAATTTAGCTGTTTTGATGCAACGCGAGCAAAATAGTAAATTTTAAGCACGATAACTAGTTACAATTTCAGTACAAACTGGAAGAAGAGGAGATAACTTAATAGTTTCTATACAGTGAATATTAAATGTAGAACTATTGTTTGCACTTCGAGTATGTTCAGGTCCTTGAACAAAAACTCAATTTTAAACTTCATTGAGTACACGAATAGCGTTTACTTTTAGCTGTGCTACATAAAATTAGATGAAATTAAAATTGTAATGTTTAAGATAACAACAGCGTTTTTGTGTGATTATGATTACTGTTCAGCATAGCATAGCATTTTCGTTGATATAAGTTACATCTAACTAACGATTAGGCAATCTGTGGTTATACTTTAGTATACAAGCTATTCACGCTCGTGTTTCCCATGCAGAGACGTACTGAGATTCAACGTAAAAACAAACACTGGCGCAGGGCGCTACGCTTCGTGATGCAAGGCAGTATGCAAAGGATATAAGTAAGATTGAATGGAGAGACCATTCATGGCAGGGAGAGATATTGCGTCTCTGGCAGTATTTTACCGTCTTTACCATGGTGAATGTTCTGATGAGCTCTTCCAATTAATCCCACCCTCCCCTTTCTACACAGGACAACACGTGCAGGGGTTAGATGTCACCCGCATACGATGCTGAATATTCCATAAAGAACCAAGCGGTTCGGAGAGTCTTTCTCTCTGCCGCACCATTAAGTCCTGGAATTCCTTACCGGCGCACGTGTTTCCTTCTTCCTATAGTCCTGGGTCCTTTAAGCGGGGCGTGAAAAAGCATCTGATGAGGCCGTCAAGCTGAGCGCCACCATTGTAGCACTGAACGTGTTTACAATGGTGACCCTCTTTCATGAGACTTTGCCTTCAGCTTAACATCAGGAGAGGTGAAATCAAATTGACGTGCCATAAATAAAAAATATATAAGTAGGATTGAATGGAGAGACCATTAATGGGAAGTAATCAACATTAAGAGGGAAAATATGAATATTTAACTTTACAACCAGAACTACTGTCCAACGGTCAAATTTCCAACGACTGACGTGCAATACCCTACTTCTTAGTCAAATCAGATACAGTATGAGCTAATATGGCATTAAACATTCAAGTCCAGAAGGTTTTAGTAAGCCGCCTTACAAAGGTGATGGCGGTCACGATCCTAAACGGATGTCGCGTCCGGTGCCACGGGCTTATAGAAAAAATTATAGTTATAGGTGATGAATGATAGTAGTTTATTACGACTTGTATAAGCATTAGTGGAAGTGATTTACGGTAGTTATAAGATTTAAAGGTGAAGATATTAGTACATTTGACTGTGGTTTGGAATGAAATCATACTGACCTTAGAGTAAATATGAAGTTATAGAGTGCGGATACTCAGGCCTACTATCCTGATTGTCAGCAAATTATTTGGACTAATGAATTTCGTGTGGTGTTGCGAATTCTTGACGTGAATGCGTATTTGAAGTCCCCTCAGGACCCGATTTTGTTAGCATACGTTTTTTCTGACTTTCATAGTCAGAAAACACAGTTTGGGTTTGCAGGTACATATCGGGCTGGGGGATACCCAGCTACAAGTCAAGAATCTTTGGTACTCTTAATACATACATGCAGTGTTCATACATATATTTAGTAAGGTGCGTTCTACGAGTATAGCTTGCTAATGTATACTCTAAAATGAGCTATAATTTTGTTTGTTGATTTAAATTTCGAATATCGCACTATTCGAATATTTCGAATATATGTATATAGGGAGGCAAGCAACGTTGTGCCGGGTAAGTTGTGGTCATCGGGGAGATAACCACTTCGGGGTTATTGGTTGTATAACGAGACAATTTAACCTATCAAGATTCAATTAGTGAAATATCATGCGCCTCCGTAATGCCAATCAGTTAACGTAGGTTGTATTGGCCAGACAAACGACATAATGTTATAATACCAGTGATATAGCGTAAAGTTATATCTGTGTGAACATTCACGGATATTATAATTTATTTTTTTATTCAATAGACACGTGGTTGGTAGAATGTTTTTTTTACACCACTTCCGTGGTCGACAAGCTCATGGCCCAACTGATGGTAAGTGGTCACCGTAGCTTATGTATGCTTACAACATCAGAGGCGTCATACTTGTGCTGTTGAACCTGTAGAGATAGATTGGGATATGGAGAAGGTACTCCATTTGTAAAATAGCAACAGTAATTCCAACAGTGACTGTACTTTACACTTAGTGTTTCTTTAATATAACGGTCGCTATTTAGACTTGGTTAATTCTGTAGAATGCTGGGGGGAATATTCCGTAAGCTAAAGATATGCTCAGAAATTTTGTCCGTAATTATTACTGACGTTTTTTCAACTTATTGCAACTCTCAAATTTTACACACTATTCCTCTTTATCTGGCACCTTAAATATTCACTTTCTTACTTTAAGCAGGGGGCAAAATGGAGGGATGGAATTTCATGCATAGATGTTTTCAATTCTTCCAATTACGAAAAAAACCTTTATAAAATGTTGATTGGTTGGTCATTTTATACATCTTTTTTATTAATAGCCCCTGTTGCCTCGTCTCTCCTATAAACCCGTAACACTTTTTTGCAAATGTCTTTCGTAAATCTAATAGTCCCCGAGCTAGCAACAGATTTGCAAGACCAATTCAATTTCCTCTCAGATAAAAATAAAAATCTAAACTGCTTCAGAATGTTGCATTATGAAGTACCGTGATTTTTATTGTGTACGAGAGATTACCGCTGCCTAACTAACCAACAGAGGCACAACTAAAGATCCCGCTCTCCAAGGAGCTTTGTTGACACTACCAGTAATAAAATTTCAGGCGAACTAAAGACCTATGGCTATTTAAAGATACAGCATTCTTCAATTTATATAATCAAGGATGGCATTTCTATTTAGCAGTACTTTCATAAACTCCTACAAAAGCACTTTCTCAGTCGTGGGCCTTAAAACAAGGAGGAAATTCTAATTACCCTTGCCTCTTATGAAACTAAGATTTTCTTAATAACTACACACAACGCATAATATATTCTGATTCATTGACGTTAAGATGACTTTTCGATGGTGATAACCTTATGTACCTACAACCGTGTTTTGCTGAGAAAAGCATAACTACTGACCAATTCATCAGTAGGTAAATAAGTGAATACACATACATATGTATGTATAATATGTACATACATATTATTACTTAAAGCAAAATATTCGTCTCTCAGAACAAGTGGTCATTGAAACAATTACTAATTCAGAACATTCCTTCTTATTAAGTAGTTGAGTACAATGAAATATAATTGGCATAATTAACAGTGTCAACAGTTTATTGTTAGGACTAACGCGTTAAGTATAATCATATCTCATTCCTTTTCTTCATGTCTATATGTTAAGTAAAATGTTACATTGATTGAACTGCAAAAATAATTACAATCGAAAAAAAGGCCACACAAAATAAACGCTTTCTAATTTTAAGTGGTGAAAAGTGAAATTCAATAAGATTTTAAATAAACCAAAAGTCCAGAATCTGTGTCCAAACACTGTGTTCGTAAGATGGACAGCAGGAACAAAAACCCTACAAATTTATGTAGGTATATAAAGCTGTATTTCAAACTACTACATATTTGTCACTAATATAGTTGAATACTTTTACAGTTTTTATAAAAGTAAGTGGACTATTTTAAATAAGCTTACTAGGGATTTACTGCTTGCTATGTTTACGAGGAACCTCGTCAGATGCAAAAAGATAAATATGATTTTATTTTCATTAACTTCAAACTGGGGGATGCTAACGAGATAGGGAACGCAGCATCTACATCATTTCTTCAGAAACTGTTGGATTTTTTACTATTTTCTCACAGATGTTTTAATAGATTCCTACGAGAACATTATAGTTTTATAAACTTTTTTAAAGAAATGTAGTGTACCTATAGTTTTATGTTCTAATCGCATTTATCAACCAATAAGTAAACATAAGTATATATGGTCTAGAAAATGTTGTTGAATTCAGATCTGCATCCTGTACAGGAATGCTGCTGCAATGTTTTGTTGTATAATCTATGCAATCATAACGAAACTTGTTATGCCAGATCTAGGTAAGGCTTGCTAAACAACTGGGATAGTTGTTACGATTAGCCGTTATAATTATTGCACTATTTATCTTGAAATTATGTATATAGTACTTGTGGTTACAAAACGTCAGGTTAGAGGTAGTCGGTTATCAGATTATCGATATTCATAAGAGTTTTGCAAGCATTTGTACGACAACTTAAATCAAAGTAGTATCAGCGTAATGACAAAATTTCATTCATCTGCATACGCATGAATTAGTTACGTATTCATACCTACCTCCTCTTACCGAATTTTAATTCTGAACTGCTCGTAAGTGTCATTTTAATTGCTAACCGAAGATAAACTTCCCTTGGACGTGGCCACGTTGATCTCTTGCTGAATTTCTTAGATTCTAGTGGATATTGTCATTCTATGGCATAAAACGTATTTACAGTCAACAAAAGTGATACCGTATGTACCACATTCACATACAACAGTATATGAAAAAGCGGTACCGTATCTCTTTTGTCGACTCTACCTACGTTGCAAATGAAAAGAGAAAATATCATCAACCTAGATTTATGTATGGTAGCAAAGAAAGAATATCATCACCATTGCACACAAAATATAGATTATTTATATACAGAAAAAATGACTATCAAGTAATATTCTTAATGTAATGTATGCAGTCGTTACTGCGTGATCGAAAGACTCCATCACTAGTTACAATAAAAAATAATGTACACATAATATTTTATCTGTTCTCGTGTTTACAGATACTTTGCAATTGCCAGTGTTATAAAATACAGACTTCTGGCCATTATATAGATTTTATTGTTTATATAAAACTAGCTTTTGCCCGCGACTTCGTTCGCGTGGAATAGTGACTTCCAGCAGATTTTTGGTTTTACCCACATAGTTCCCGATCTCGCGGGATCACTTCAAAAATGAAATGTGGAAACTTTACCTCCAGAACAGCACATGCCCGGAGTTTCCTCTTTCCATTTTAGTGCCATACAATATGTGCACTTTTTAGCCATCCGTCCTAAGAGCACTAATCGATTAAAGGGTCGTAATCAAAAGCAGCATCATGAAATACCTCCCACGTATTACGTGTAAATATATTTTGTCTTTGTGCTTGCCGTGCAGCTAATAGAACACGTAGTCTATGAGATTCTTCATGTGCTCTGCAGAAATCAGAGACGCATGACGTTCAGCATCCAAAAGCCGACGTACTCGAGTTTGATCTACAGTTTCGGAAGCTCTTTGAGTTGCATGACGCCCAGCATCTAAGAGCCAGCGCTCCGGAGCCATCTCTTCTGTCTCAGCAGCTCTTTGAGTTGCATGAGGCCCAGCATCTAAGAGCCGGCGCTCCTGAGCCATCTCTTCTGTCTCAGCAGCTCTTTGAGTTGCATGACTCCCAGCATCTAAGAGCCGGCGCTCCTGAGCCATCTCTTCTGTCTCAGCAGCTCTTTGAGTTGCATGACGCCCAGCATCTAAGAGCCGGCGCTCCTGAGCCATCTCTTCTGTCTCAGCAGCTCTTTGAGTTGCATGACGCCCAGCATCTAAGAGTCAGCGCTCCTGAACCATATCTTCTGTCTCAGCAGCTCTTTGAGTTGCATGACGCCCAGCATCTAAGAGTCGGCGCTCCTGAGCCATCTCTTCTGTCTCAGCAGCTCTTTGAGTTGCATGACGGCCGGCATCTAAGAGCCGTCGCTCCTGCCTCGTCTCCTCTGTCTCAGCAGCTCTTTGAGCAGCGTGACGTTCGGTGTCTAAGAGCCGGCGCTCCCGAGCCATCTCTTCGGTTTCAGCAGCTCTTTGAGTAGCGTGACGCAGACGAAGTCGCGCGGGTCAGCTAGTTTGTAATAAAAACTATCCTATGTCCTTTCTCAAGTTCCAAACTATGTCTGGACCAAATTTCACACAAATCGGTTCAGTAGTTTAGGCGTGAAGCAAAGACAGACAGACAGACAGACAGAGTTACTTTCGCATTTATAATATTAGTTTGGATTTGGATTTGGAAGTCGCGTTTTCTGTCCCTATTTTTCTTGTCCCTTTGTATGCTTAAATCTTTAGAACTACGCAACGGATTTTGATGCGGTTTGTTTCAATAGATAGAATGGATAAAGAGGAAGGTTTATATGTATATAACATCATGCTACGACTAACAGGTGCGGAGCAGGAATGAAAAATGTTGCAAAAACGGGGTGACGCAGACGAAGTCGCGCGGGTCAGCTAGTTTGTAATAAAAACTATCCTATGTCCTTTCTCAAGTTCCAAACTATGTCTGTACCAAATTGCACACAAATCGGTTCAGTAGTTTAGGCATGAAGCAAAGACAGACAGACAGACAGACAGACAGACAGAGTTACTTTCGCATTTATAATATTAGTTTGGAAGTTTGGATGATGCCTTACGCAAGGTCAAATTCAATCCTATGCCGCTTGAAATAAGACAGTAAACCAAAAACTAATGAAAATAACATTGTTGTAGATCAAATATGTCACAACCGTTGTTGATTTATTCGATATAAAACGTAAATTAATTTGTGTAAAATGCCTTGGTTTCTGTTGTGATTAAATACAATAAGTACGTTTTCGTATTCTGTATTATAATCAACTAGCTTTTGCCCGCGACTTCGTTCGCGTGGAATAGTGACTTCCAGCAGATTTTTGGTTTTACCCACATAGTTCCCGATCTCGCGGGATCACTTCAAAAATGAAATGTGGAAACTTTACCTCCAGAACAGCACATGCCCGGAGTTTCCTCTTTCCATTTTAGTGCCATACAATATGTGCACTTTTTAGCCATCCGTCCTAAGAGCACTAATCGATTAAAGGGTCGTAATCAAAAGCAGCATCATGAAATACCTCCCACGTATTACGTGTAAATATATTTTGTCTTTGTGCTTGCCGTGCAGCTAATAGAACACGTAGTCTATGAGATTCTTCATGTGCTCTGCAGAAATCAGAGACGCATGACGTTCAGCATCCAAAAGCCGACGTACTCGAGTTTGATCTACAGTTTCGGAAGCTCTTTGAGTTGCATGACGCCCAGCATCTAAGAGCCAGCGCTCCGGAGCCATCTCTTCTGTCTCAGCAGCTCTTTGAGTTGCATGAGGCCCAGCATCTAAGAGCCGGCGCTCCTGAGCCATCTCTTCTGTCTCAGCAGCTCTTTGAGTTGCATGACTCCCAGCATCTAAGAGCCGGCGCTCCTGAGCCATCTCTTCTGTCTCAGCAGCTCTTTGAGTTGCATGACGCCCAGCATCTAAGAGCCGGCGCTCCTGAGCCATCTCTTCTGTCTCAGCAGCTCTTTGAGTTGCATGACGCCCAGCATCTAAGAGTCAGCGCTCCTGAACCATATCTTCTGTCTCAGCAGCTCTTTGAGTTGCATGACGCCCAGCATCTAAGAGTCGGCGCTCCTGAGCCATCTCTTCTGTCTCAGCAGCTCTTTGAGTTGCATGACGGCCGGCATCTAAGAGCCGTCGCTCCTGCCTCGTCTCCTCTGTCTCAGCAGCTCTTTGAGCAGCGTGACGTTCGGTGTCTAAGAGCCGGCGCTCCCGAGCCATCTCTTCGGTTTCAGCAGCTCTTTGAGTAGCGTGACGCAGACGAAGTCGCGCGGGTCAGCTAGTTTGTAATAAAAACTATCCTATGTCCTTTCTCAAGTTCCAAACTATGTCTGGACCAAATTTCACACAAATCGGTTCAGTAGTTTAGGCGTGAAGCAAAGACAGACAGACAGACAGACAGAGTTACTTTCGCATTTATAATATTAGTTTGGATTTGGATTTGGAAGTCGCGTTTTCTGTCCCTATTTTTCTTGTCCCTTTGTATGCTTAAATCTTTAGAACTACGCAACGGATTTTGATGCGGTTTGTTTCAATAGATAGAATGGATAAAGAGGAAGGTTTATATGTATATAACATCATGCTACGACTAACAGGTGCGGAGCAGGAATGAAAAATGTTGCAAAAACGGGGTGACGCAGACGAAGTCGCGCGGGTCAGCTAGTTTGTAATAAAAACTATCCTATGTCCTTTCTCAAGTTCCAAACTATGTCTGTACCAAATTGCACACAAATCGGTTCAGTAGTTTAGGCATGAAGCAAAGACAGACAGACAGACAGACAGACAGACAGAGTTACTTTCGCATTTATAATATTAGTTTGGATAAATAGTAAATACAAGAGACGTCAATTTCTGACTTTTACGAGTACTTTAGGTAATTTTCAGAGAATGATGTTTTAGTAGGTAAATAATAATATTTTACCAAAATAATACCAGACGATTGTTCTGTAGCCATTCAGAAATTGCTATTTCCTTAAATGTAAACCCAAACCCAAACTCAAGAAGGAAATCCCGGTTAGAGTTTCGTCCATTATTCAGCAGGTAGATGAATGTCTTAATCTATTTTAATTGTATTACTTTTCAAGACCTACAGCCTGACTCACAGAATGACATGTTTGTGTTATGTGATTTATTCATGTATATTTTCAAATTTAATTCTAGCTTATTCAATTTTATTCAAATAAAATATCTATTCATTTCATTCTAGCTAAAATTCTATCAAAAACTAAGAAATGTAAATATTTACTTATCGAGTCAGGGGTGATGGCACTCATAATACAGGGTCAACCTAGTACGAATGCCAAAGCACTCCACTTCTTTTACATTTAACATTATATAATTGTTAATAACATTGTACTAGTTAAAAAGAAAATTGTGCGCCAATATAATAGTAAATAGAATGAACAAAATAAAAAAAAATACTGGCAAAATCTGTTTAAATACCAAAAGTTTAGCATGTTAAAACTTATATTATTAATCTCTTATACTTAACTGGTGTTATCAAAAATAACATTCCTATATTTATTTGTATATTTTAGAATTCTATAGGAGGAAAACTTACTAACAGTTACTACAATAATGAACATTTACAATAATATTGCACAATTTCATTGCCATTCTAACAGGGTGAGTCACAAGATCTTCTATCACCTGTAGCATTTAGATGATCAAAACACTCGTGTTGAATATTCTTCCATTTGATATGGTGAAACTTATTAATTTTGTGAGAAAACAACTTATTGTAATAAACTGTTCCATTTCATTCGTTTGGTCTGTTACCATTCTCACACACATGTAGTTCTCACCTGTCGTGAGTACCTCATTCACTAGTTTAAAATGCTGTGCTTTCTCTTGCAGAAATGTAAACTAAACATTATAAACGTTAGCAAATCTGTTCCGCCTCAGTAAGACTATTCATATAATGTCATTACTTTCTCTCCATTCAATAAAATAGCGCTCATTACCGAACTTTCCACAATATTTGACTACCTACTAGACGCAGTGTCACTAAATTGATGTCATGTAATCACTATAATATCATGAGGTCTGGGGATAGGAAATGATATAAAATTTTGACATAGTCATGAAGCTATAGGTTACATAATAAAATTATGTTGGTGGTATTTTATGGTCTGAATGAATATCTGTAATATTGTTTTAATATCTGTTATGACTAGCTCTAATTCTAACAAATACTCCACAGATATAGGTTATTTCCATTCAAGAAATTATAGAGATGAGATCGTCCATTGAACCTACATGAGACTTTTGATTTTTTCTATCTATGGTAGCGATGGTTAGTATTGTGATCTATACAATTTTACCACTATCACTAAGTTCATGTACAACAATGAGTTATCTGTCTATCAATAAACAAATTATTGGATCAAAGAGTAGGGTCGGCGCAACATGTCATTCTCCTCCACACATTCCTATCAGATGTCATTACCTCAGTCACTCCCTTCTTTGCCATATCTTCTTTCACGCAATCCATCCATCTTTCTGCTCCTAAAGCCATATTCATACTTTGAAACTTTGACATCTCTTCACATAATGTATGATTTTAGATTGACATGCTCATTTACATATACATCATTAAATATTTCGGTGCTGATACAAGCAGTTGCTATATAAAATCAACAAACATGATATATACCTAATCACAACATTACAATTCCAACACTTGTATCAAAACGTGTTAATTGAAAATAAACGTTTATTTGTGTAGGTAAATTACAATTTTCTTACATTGGAAATAAACTTGCCTTTCACAATATTATAATATTTTTTTTTGTGAATATTGTCAAAAGAAATGCAAAACGCCGAGCAACCAAAAAAAACGTAAAGCTTTTGTCGCTAACTCGTCATTATAAAACAGAAGCTAAAATTACCATTGTTCCGCTGTCAAAACTCACTGAACGAGAAAAATGTTATGTGTAACAATGTCGCAATAAACTAAGAAACACATTTTACAACATCCCAAATATTTCTACGCCGGTAGCTCTATGACTTTTGTCTTTAGATACGACGGACCAGCGTTTATGGCCCATTTCGCCTTATTCTTTCATGGCGCGAGCTATTTTATTTTTTGTCGTATCTCTTAAATAAGACATAATGTTCTTAGAAACGAGACATTAGAATGGACCCGAGTGAGGCTTTCTCTTTTTGTGAGGGACACGTACGAACAATTTTATGGTCAATTGTTTTACTTAGACGTGGACGTGGCAAAAAGGCTAGTTGTTGGGATGTTGAAGTTAATTTAGAATCATGAATCTCATGTATCCAACGTACGATTAGGTATTAGAAATGAAAAGTGTTTCACGTCCCAATGAACCCTTTGTGTCAATAATGTGACGAGTGACAATTGTATTAAAACCACGTCCTGAGAAAATGTCTTGTCATTTATGGAATTGCTTACTTTGTTCTTTCTTTTGGTGATAGTATTAAATATTATAATAAGTAGATAATATCATTTCGAGACTGTGCATTTACTTTTGACAAATAAGTACCAATTTATGTTATCGATATTTAATGACTCATAACGTTTTGTTATAAATCGATACACAAATAAAAAGAAAGAACTGATCAAATAGTAACTTTCATATCAATGTGCAGTGCACCCAGAGTACTTCCATGTGCCTTCAGCTTCTGGAGCATTTCCGTAACACCGTATACTTTATAATAATTTCTACATAACATCACCTTGAAGTGTTCTTAAACATTATTTTGTTATTCAATTAAATCGAGTTCTATACCCAATGACAAAAAGAAATATATTGTTACATTGTATAGCACATTACATTATATTATAATGTACATCACAGTAATGTTATAATCCTGTTATATGAAAAGTTAAATCAAAAACTGTGTATGTAAGCGCAATGTACATTATGTATGTATTAAGAGTCACTGTATTAATATTATGTATTATTTTTGGCGAAATATTGGTAATAATCATCCACGGTTACAAAATTACGTCTTACCATAAGTAAGTAAGACGTAATTTTGTTATAACAATATCTAGAGTACCCGGGGTACTACCAGATACCTTTAGCTTTGGGAGCATTTTACTAACATTTTGGAACATTCTTTATATATTTTCTCCGATACTTCAATAATACCTATAGTTTCTGTATTACACACTATTAAATTTAGGTAAGGATACTTACTGAAGGTATCCCAAAAATGATATGCAAGACAAAAACGAACATAACTTAATAAAAAAAGAATCATAAGCAACATTTTAAGGTTAAGCAAGCAAAAAACCTTTATTACACCATAGTTTTCATAGCTACCAAGTTTTATTGCTTGCGTACATTGTGACGTCCTGTTTTAACCAAACAGATACGAACCCTTCGAACTATTTGGTAGCTGTCGGTAGACATCAAATAAAATTTAATTTGGCCTTTGTTTGCAAGGGTTGCCTTTCCCAGAGTAGCAAACAAAATTACGCGTACCTAATAAAATTTGGAGTGTGATATATGTGGATACAATAATGGAATGCCTTTGAAATAGTTGAATATAGATTGTATGTTACGATTCGTTCGGGTGATACTATGGGTTAATTATTATTAGCTTACTCTAGACGCTGAAACTGGTAATATTGATCTTATTTTTGAAAAAATGGTGGAACCTGGTAAAAGTTAATCGATGTTTCTTTTATTGCACTATTTGATAGTGCATATAATACATTCTATTCTGACTAAATTCTAGGTACTGCTGCTGCTTTTGTTATCTTATAATTTTATTAAGGCAATAAACTTAGCTGTTGATATAGAATAGATAGATTAGATAGATTTGGCTACTAGTACAATATCCATTGTTAAGCAAAAATCTGAATACTATTGCGATATGCGATATGTTTAACATGTGATTGGCCATGTATGTGGGTACCTATATGCAATGCATGATATCAATATCAAAATGGAAACATTTCAAAGTAAGATAGGTCTGTATACTTAGGTTAAATAAAAAAATATCTTGTTTATGAATCTCTTTTATATGAATTACTTACTACCTACAATTTTTCAAATTTAATTGAATCCTACTGCATCCTACTTTTTTCTGTTATTTACATCATATCGTTTATTAAACACATACTAAGGGAAAGCATTACCGACGAACACATGTTCATGACTATTCATTGCTAGTTTATTTCCGAAGTTGAAGGCGATTGTGTCCCACTTCGCTATAAATCATTTGAGTATTCCTGTTGCTTGGTTTGCTTGCTACCAAACTTAGTTGTTCGTTTTATGACTCTTTTGTTTAAAACTTTTATTGGCTCAGGCCTTTCCGAAAACTAATTTATTCAGGAGCTCGAATCATCAACCTTGAAACTTGTACCTAGTTTGGAAAGGTCCCTTTCCGTTTTTTACTTTTTACGATATATTTCTTTTGTGTCAGTGTATTGGGTAAATAGATCTTGTGTTTGTTGAACTTGTTAACTAACGGACTGTAGCAGATAATAAATTTTAGTTTATTAGTACGACGGTTTTTGTACTCGCAGTTTACTTACAATCTACAATACATATTTACATCAATATAAATTCAATTTTATTTTATAGGATGATCTAAAGGCCATTTCAAATAATTTAAACGTAAAATAAGGTAAGGTATTTTTAAAATTGAATAATACTTTTTAATTAAAAATTGAGTAATAATTTATTTTTGGCCAGTAGGTTCAATTAAGGAAAGGTAAGGTTCTAAGAAAGTAGTATGTATGGCTATGCGTGTTTAGATTGGAAATATAGGTAAGTATAGTAGAGTTTAATGTTTACTAACAATACAATTAGTTAAAGGTCAACGATCTTCAGTCCTTCACAGTAAATATTTGCCGTAAGTGGCTCTGGCGCCAAGACATTTAGGGTCAAACCAACCTTTCCTGAAGCTATGATCACCTAAACAGCCTATGTGATATGGCTGTAGTGAATGCGACTGTAACGCCTGCCCTTGGAGCACGGGTTCGTTTCCCGCCCAGTGCAAATATTTGTATGCATGAAATTTAATGCAAAATAGTTTAACGTGTGCCACTTTTCATAAAACATTCAAAATTTATATTTTCACTTGTGTGGTGACTAACAACATTTCATATGTCGATGTCGGCACAAAAATTACCAAGTTAGTAACCGAACAACATATTTCTTAAACCATACCTAATGAGTTTTTAAAGTTATTAAGGCAAATTACTATTGAAACGATGCGGTACTGTAAGATGTGTAATAAGTTACAGTGATGTGGGCGTTCGGTTCTAGCCTTCTAGAGGCTTCTGTATTGCAGCCGATTAACCTGATGATTTATTGACTTTAGTTTTTGCTGTCTTGGCCGATCTTGGGCGGGTTTTGATGGATCTTGAATGATTTGTAAATCTTAATGCCTTAAGATAAGTTTTTTGTTCTTTTAAATTTGGATTAGGTTGGGGCATATACTTACTTGTAGATATGTGGCCATATTATGTCATTTAAATTTCTAGTCTAAAATATCTGTTGTTTTAGTAAGTAGTAAGTTGTCTGGTGTTTCTGGGTTACTTAAAGTTTTAGTTACTTAAAATTATTATTGTAAGACTAGAGAGTTACTATTTTTTAATACGAGTATTACAATTACAATTAGCTTCACTAGCTTGTGTCATACATTCTTTCCAATATTGTTTTCCTTGTTGTCGATATGTCCAGCGATATGCAGTACCCCAGTCATTTGGAAGACAAGGTCAACCTGGCATCAAAGGAACTTGTAATGCTCAAGGGACTTTGCCCCACTGTGTTATATAGTTCATACTCATACACTGTGACCAAAAACGGTGCGGACTGTACAACATGGGGTTTACAAGAAGCTAGATTATTAACAAGTTTCTTCAGGGCCGGTAGCATGAGTGTAATGCCCCTATGATGCATATATCTATAGGCCCCACGGTATCTAGTTCCATCAGGTGGACTGTGTACTTGTCTGTCACCTACTCGTAAGTGATATAAAGAAATAAACAAATAAAAAATATAACACAATGGTTAAAACATACTATGACATATTAAGAACCAAGGCTAACCAATATAATTCATATAGTTGATATACCTACATGCTTTATCGTCATTCATAGTATCAAAACATGGAAGAATAAACTTAAAAAAACGTTATCGATGATCGTTTAGGGCCACGCAGTACCACCGAAATGGTTATTTAATGTGAAAAAATTATAGAACGCTTTTTATTAGGAGGTTCTGGCCATGACTGACTTAATTACCGGTTTACTATGATTTATTATATAATGCAAGAATAATTTTTGAAGCAGTCCAATGACGTATGACTGCTCTCTCTGGGGAACAGGTTGCGCCGCTGCCGCCGCCGCCGCTGGCGTTACGTTCGACCATAGATTAAAAAAATTGAACATTGCCATGAGGTACTTCAACACTTGGGGTGGGTGCTAGCACCTATGCCTACACCTTTGGGGGTAAAGGCGTGAGTTTATGTTATGTTATGTTAAATATAATATTTAATAAATAAATAATTCTTGACTAAACTGGTGATGAATTCACAATAAATTATATTTTTTTAATTATTAGGTATGTGTGCATGCGTTTTATACACGGTTGAGAATCAAATATTATTCACATTCAGGTAAATTCCTGAATTCAGAAGGGAATTCCTGGATGCCACATTTGTCCGCAACGTCGCAGCCACGCATCAGAGTCGTGCCATCAGCGTCCCGGCAGCAGTGTATTTTTGTTCTCATTAAATGTTTAGAAACATTCACGGAAGTTCATAATTCAATTCAAGTAAGTTAATACAGAAATAATAGGTTTGCCCACACTGGAGGAACAGTATTTAAATAATTTTCTAGATAGATTATGCCTACGTACACTTAACTTATGCGTTCTGCGCCTGTTTACTTAATCTATGCACAGCGGCGCATGCTTCGCCTTTCTACTGCTCTCTCCTTTGGTTATAAATAATACTTTAATGACAAGGAATTACCGTGTTCTACCACACTACATGCTAGACGTACCTGTTCTTTTACTCGTTCATTACACTCAAGGTCTATGCCTACTTACTGTTTCATATTGCTGGGAATTATTTACAACATCGAAGGGAAACTGCTGCGGGTGCTCCAATTTGCTTTTCTTGATATTGTTTTCAAATTTTGTTTTCTATTACATTTACATTTTGTTTGCAAAAAATAAAACAATAAAAGGTAGATACATATATTAATTTATACGTAACAATAATTATCAGTTTAGTCTTGATAAGCTTAGTTTAAATAGGAAAATATATGACTACCAAATTATCACTAATTGTCATAGAAAGGAATTCCTTTGAAGCCGGTTTGGCAAAACCAGTTTTAAAGGAATGCAAAACATAGTTTTCCACAATTTAACGCCAACTTCAATATGTTATCTTAGTTTAAATACATTAATGAACATGTGAAGTACGAGTAGGTACCTATATTTTAATACAATATATGATTTATTTTATCCTAGCGCTGAAACTAATCTGCTAGTGTCAAACAATTCCTTAAGTACAGTCTAACCAGGTAGCAATATTTTAAACACTGCACCTGCGTCATCTACTAAGATGCACACCCATCATTGTCCGTTTCTCGTTGCTTCTCGTATTACATGACGTCAGAACTCTGGTTGGCAGTGTTGCCACACAAGTGGTGATTATTTATCGAGCCCGGGTTGGAACGTTAAAACAATGTTCTTATAAGAACACGCGTAGTTAATTACAAACAAACATGACGCTTATGACGGTAGTGGTTCATGAGATGCGTGAGGGATTTCGTCTCGTTTCATTTTTTTAAATACTAATTTACTTACGATGTCACGAAGTCATAACGATAAATCAAATATAACAAAATTGAGAAATGTATTACTTAAACATAATAAATTAATGAAAAGGATCCCTAAATTGAAGGAATATTAACTAATAATAATATTAAAATAAAAGTTTTGCCTATGTTGTGTGTTGTCAAATTACTTATGTAGCTGTGTGCCTACACAGTATATATTATAACAAAATACATTAATGTTAGTTGTACTAAAATTTGTGAGACCTGCAATTAGCTAATGATTCAACAGGAAACTATGACCTCATTTGAAAAATTGTTAAGATTCATTAGTAAGGGGCAGCCGAGTGGCCAGTCGGTCCAGTTTCAAACAGCTCCAGTTTATTTCCTGTCCTCGTGAAGTGAATAGAAAAAAACCTCATGAAACTCCAATAATAATTATGTGTTTCTACACCACACTGCCTTTGAACCGACCACTCTAACTAGTTGTTGTTAAACTCGTCTACAAACTATAACATAAAACTACGATTGATACTCACCTTGAAACATATCCAATTTTCCATTACCATAAAATTTTACATTCCAATTCTAAACTGATTGAAAAGAAAGGGAAGCTATCGGCAGGCGACACTTGATCCCATAAAAATGTAATAGGATAGTAAGAAAACTATTAGTCTGTTGCTAGACATAATCAAGTAACACCGGGAAGTCAACGCAGTCGTTTGAGATCCCATGTCAATGTAACATGTTGTACTGTAAGGCAGCGTTTTTGAACAGGTATTTGATTCACAATTTTTTTAGAATGTTAAAATTCGAAGTGCTGTTTATCGACATATTGTCCAATAAGGCAGCAAAATTTACAAGAAATGCAATCCACTGCTACTTGTATTAATTAGTAATGATAATGTGGTGAAAGATGTATTAGGTATTTAATAAACATTATTAAAATCGCTATATGCTGAAATTTCAATAATAATGTTTAATGGAACATATTTCTAAACGGAGTTTAGAGGATTTTATTGAAAACAGAATGTAGGTACTAAAAGTTGCAGTTTAGCAAAAATACAGATTTATATAGGTATCGGTTTAGCTAAATATATATATACAGAGTCTAAGCCACGCGGACTAAAGCCTAAAAACTATGACAATTCGAAAGGCTGAATGCAAAAAGCCCACAAAAAATCATCTTAATTTATTTCAATAGATGTTTGATTACTAATGAATGACAAATTTTTTGAAAGATTCTTAAGAATAAGAAACTTTTATACGGTGTTTTCATGGTGAAAAGTATCAAAACCCGTCATCCCGACCGAAAGCAACCGCATGTAAGGACACCTTGCAAGACTGATTAAATACTAGTATGTACTTTGAGAAAGGTTTACGATAAGGGATCTATGAACCAGTATAAACCAGTAAGTGCATATTGAATTTACGTAAACGGAGTTATCTCGCTTAATGCTTGTAATAAATGGTGTCTTCCCTTAACTGGAAGGTTGAATGTCACGTTAAATAGTTTTTGATGCGAAAAGAATGTCGACTGCACAGAAAAAAGTCCTGTAATGGTAGCTCAACAGATTTAAACGTTAAGAACCTATGGATCGCTCTATTTTTGAACTTTTTTTAAACATTTATTGTGGCAATAAGATAGTTTACTCATATTATTCATATTTTAATGACAAAGGAAGGTTTCATGTTGCAATAGGTATGTAATATTTACCTGCATATAGTAAAATACTATAAATAGTATCTAATAATTATTATAAATAAAAAAATACCACGGTAGCCTAGTGGTATGGGTAATGGAATGCTGAGACGAGGTCTCGGGTTCGATACCAGGTTTTACCATGGCAAACCAATGACTTTTCGCTGCTCGCCACCTATTACATTGGGACCTAAACATAAACAGGCGAAATGTCGGTGGCGAAATGGACCTCTGCCTTTGCTGCTAGAATCTCAGCCCTTCGGGGATATACGCGTGAGTTTATGTTTTGTTATGTAATAATTATGTAGAGATCCGCTTTAGCCACACCTGTGATGCTGGATTTTTAATCCAGCCCTTCTGGATTATCATATAAGTTGCTCAGTTATTCGTTATCTTACAAACTGACTCATCTTGATTTAGTTTATTTTGAGACTTTGGTTGTTTGTTATTTATATACTAAAAATATTATAATATTACGTAATAATACGTAAGATGTAGGTATGAATCAAAAGTTCTAAACGGTACTGAATTGGACTAATCGAATATTGAAGAGAGATTCATTAACACAGCATTTAATTTTACTTTGAATTGAAATCGAATCCATGGAACGAAGTAAATGTAACTATTAAATATTTCCTACATAAACGGGATCTACGGCGGATACTACCCGTTACTTGAAATGGACTCGTATGTAAAGAGCTTGCGCAAATTGTATAGGTCCACAACTCGATATCATAACGGCGTGGATATACAGAGTGCGGCGATACGGAAGTTGATTGTATAAACACAAAATGTACGTGTAAATAAGACATGAGGTATTTGAAAAGCGTGCTAATAATAGTTGTTAATTGAATTTGTTCTTTTACGTGTACTTGTTTTGTTGTAAATGTCATTGTCATCCTGATCTAAATGCTTATACTATCAAATCTATAGTCACTTCCACATCTTTCATCCCTCAGTTAATCGACCGTTTAGCTTTGCAGGAGTAAATGGAACATGGGACTTAATCTTTTATCCAGTTTTTCGTATACCTACATTGGGTTTAAGTAGGGCAGCGTGACATTCGAAATGTAAGGGTCCGATTGTGATAACATCGACGACCTATTACATTTAGTTCATACTATATACCGTGTTTACATTCTTATTGTTATTGTATTTAAATACAGATAATGGATACCTATAACAAACCTTTGCAGGTGCCTTTACGCCGCATGATTTGTTATGTTATATTATTATACGTTATATGTTATATTATAGCCGTGGTAGCCTAGTGGTATGAGTAATGGACTGCTGAGACAAGGTCTCGGGTTGGATCCCAGGTTTTACCATGGTACACACCAAAGACTTTTCGATGCTTTTCGAAGTTACGTGTGTATTTATCGCAGGTTTATATATGCGCGGTTAATGGCATTAGGCTCGCCACCTTGGGACCTAAACATAAACTGGCGAAATGTGTGTGCTAGCACCTCTGCCTACCCTTTCGGTGATATAGGCGTGAGTTTATATAAAAAAATATTATATCTGTTGTCTTACTTCTTAATCTTGATTAGGTACAGTTACTATCAGAAGTTATTTTAAGTACTTTGCTAGTCAAAGTTGATCTGATGTTGCCTGTATGTTCATTGCACGAGCGTCCATCAAATCCAAACTCTGACCGACCACAGACCGGCAATTTGGTTCATCGGAGCTTCAAATAAGAACACCCATATGGACCACCAGTCAAGCGGACCGCTGCACCGCAAACCCTTCTAATTGAATAGATCAAGCTAGACAGCTCAAATTAGCAAAATATTCTGGCTGCCAAGAAGCCCTTACAAGTATTAAATAGCATCAATATAACACAAATGATTGTAACGAATCCCATTAAGTCTATAATAAGGACACATACAGCCTACGTAGAATGAACATGGTTTTACAAACCAATTTAGTTACGAAAAGCATTGCTAGGCCTGTTCCAACGCTGTATGCAATACCAATTCATTTTAATGTACGTAATCGAATGTCTATTGTCTGGGTTATTGTCGTGTTGCATGTCTAACTATATCACCTTGCCATTGCAAGAAGTCTAATCGTGCAAAATGTAAATTTGACTATGGAATACGAATTTAAGGTGCAATAGAACGAATAAATTTTAAGATAATATCCAAATATAAATGTTATGGGTAAATTGGACTACCCAATACTACCTAACCTTACTCCAATGCCTTACTTACAGTACTACTGGGTAGTCCTATTGGATCCCATCCCTACTGGTATCCCAATTAACACGTATGTACCAAGTAAATGAGACACATACAGGCAAAACCCGGGATATATAAAATGGATATAGGATATTCAATCCGTGTGCTGGGAAGAGAAAAAATATTACTACCACTACAGTACTGGCCAGGTGTGAACACATCAGTCCAATAGTGGATTGCGATAGCCTAATTGGTTGTTTGATAGGAAGTCAATATGCTAGAGCATTTCTCACTTGACATACCTACCAAGTAGAGAGCTACCCAATTCCGATAACGATAATAGATAGATAGATAGGGAGCAGTATCTCATATTGGAAGAGGCCTATATTCAGCAGAGAACTGCAATAGGCTAATTGATTGATTGAATTTCATTATCAATTTAATGATATTATTATAGCAACAATGGCAGCCATATGCTTTCTTAATTTAACATTCGTAACTTGTATACACCTATATATTAATAGAAAGGACCTATATAAGTAAAATGTATACATCAACTAAGTAATTATCAAATAATAAGACATTCATGAATAACTTCAATGATTAAACACCACATTTAAAAACAGTATTTCATAGTAAACAAAACCACCTTTGTTTCAAAATTACTCGTAAAGATATCAATACACAAGTCCATGATTACAATGTTAGCGATTACATAATAAAATCCGGACATCATTGCCAAATGTGATGGCATGCGATATTATCACTTCTTGATAAATCGACGAACAGTCTTGTTTTGACTACTCCAGATCTGACTTACATAGACCTCCCACATCGTATTATATCAGCTTGTATATAAATATTCTAACAGATATAGGTCATTATTTCATTAAAAGAATATCTAGATAATCGTTGCGTGGTTTATGTTATTTTGAATAATATGCTTTATTATGTCAATAATGTGTTATTATATACAATTTGTATATTATCAGGGAGATAACATTTATTACTTTATGGTAAATTAGTAATTTTACAGAGTACATTTACAGTGTTGATATCGAGGTCTTCTCATCATGATGTCGATCTCTAAGGAAGCTAAAAGTAACATGACCCCGCAAATGACCCACCGAATCATTTCACAAAGAGCTCTCCTTTTTCTAACCTTTGACCTTTTGGTTCCCCTTTCGCCACAAAGGTGTGTTTTTTCTATGATTGTAGTTATTGAACTATATAACCTAGCATTTTTTAAATATTTGAGTATTATGCCACATAAACTAAGAAAGAAGCTAAAATGAGATTGACGACACAACTGTAGCTTTTTTGGTTTGTATAGTATCTCGATATTATATTGATTAAATAAAGGACGTGCAAATTAGTCCTAGTTTAACGTATACAATTAGTAATATACAATGCTGCAAAAGTTAAGTCAGTCAAAAATAATAATACCCAACGTATACATGAATATTACTCATATAACATAAATTCACGTCTATATCCCCGAAGGGGTAGGCAGAGGTGCTAGCACTCACATTTCGCCAGTTTATGTTTAGGTCGCAATGTAATAGGAGGCGAGCCTATTGCCATTAGGTTTATAAGTGCCCGACTTATAAACCTGCGATAAATACACACATAACTTCGAAAAGCATCGAAAAGTCATTGGTGTGTGCCATGGTAAAACCTGGGATCAAACCCGAGACCTCGTCTCAGCAGTCCATTACCCATACCCCTAGGCTACCGCGTTTTTTTTTGAGGTTGAATATTACTACAGCCAGGATAAGATATATTCTTGATTTAATCCAATATTCCTTCACAATTCTTATCGCTCAGACTTGAAAACATGTTTACATTATAATTATAACTTTGACTTTATCGTAGTAAAGTGATCGTTTAAGTACGGTAACGACTAATCAATAAGCCGCAGGCGTAAATAGGGTTGACCCCTTACAGCACATACTACAGAAATATGAAACTAAAAGCTTAATTCACGTTGTTTCACAACTAAATATATACCTATCTTAATTTTCAAACCTCAAACGTTCTAAACAATACTGTGTTATACGTCAGTTAACTGTTATATGTATTTAGTATAATATAGTCAAACTGTCTTCCATAAGTGTATAATCCTGCCTGGATTTGAGACAGAACGTAAATTGATAGCCCTAAGCTTTTACTCTAGTAGATTACAAACACAGACTAGGGCCAATACTGTTTAATCATAATAGGCGATTCAGTGTAATGCCTTCATCGAACACCTGCGTCAATCCTAGGTGGTCTTGCTTCTACTCGAGGGTTTCTTTGTAATCAGATTTCGTACTACAAAAGTATTAGTTCCGCATTTTCTAAGAGTACTTTGAAGAAGTATTGTCAAGTGTGAGCTGTTCAATTATATATTAGAGATTGGACACAACGTATTATGTATGTATGTATTTTGTTATCCTCTTCTGCAAAACCTCGTCGCAACTAATGTAAATTTACAAAAATCCTAATTCCATTATCATCGTCATCTAAGTGTTAGTTACGGTTTCATCTAATGCTTGTATTTTATAGCTCGGGTTCTTATTTTGGCTTTTGTGTGTGTGATTGCTGTCCACATCATTGCTTCGTCCATTCATCAGTAAGTGTATCAGCTAGCCAGCTATTCGCATGGTCTCTAAGATCTTAGTGAAGCTGATAGGTATGTATGCCTACCGTAAAGTCCAAAGCTGGATAGAAAAAAAGCAAATCCAATGCAAACTGCAATAACAACCGCTATATTATAGGGTAGATTTGAGCTGATCTATATTTTAATGGACAGATAAGAACATACTATACATACCTCCTGCCATATACATAACCGTTCCACGTTCACGCCAGCCCGGTAATAGAATACACCAGCGATATAAACATAGTACATTATGGTACGAGTGTGTAAGGTTGGTGATTACCACTGAGGCGCTATTGACAACCGAAATTGGTAATCATAATCACCAATAGGTACACACGTGTGACGTACGACGTTTTTCAATACATTTGTGAGATAAATAATACTAAAAATAACTATAATCTCAGCAGTGTAAACGAGTTACGAACAATATTTCGCAATGGCGGGAACAATTTGCAGTAATCGAAATGAAAATGACAATCGGCCATAGACTAAAGAGGTTTCTTTTTTTTGTTTTTCGAGGCATTTTAGGTGCGTAAAAAATAGAGTCTTTAAAGTTTTTACAGAGAAAGTAGAAGTTATAATTTGAGTGATGTTTCGATTAGATCTTAAACACGTACCTACAAGTTGAAATTACTAAGTTTCATGCAATTAGTTAGCAATAGGTAATATTTATTTAGGTACTGTTGAACACGATCTTTTTGTATCGAAACTTTTTTAAGAAAACAGCAACGCACTCAACAAAGTTTAAAAAAAAGATCTATACTTCTTCACTCATCATTCTTCATCTCACTTGGGAATTATGCAATGAAAAAGTTTCAGTTTGATTATAGGTGTCATTATATGCCTATTTCCAGTGAAAATAAAAGTCACTTTAGGAGTGTGTTAAAAAGTATTTTATTGGTTAGCGTGTAAAACTTTTTAGGATATCAATAATTTTATCTCTTTCTGAAGCGTTCTCAGTCACAGACCCTACCACAAAATCATTGTGTAAAATATAAACCATTTCATTCTTCTTTATGCACTTTATCTACGGTTGTTTAATATGCCGCCGCGCCGCGCCGCTATGGTTTGCCTTCATAAAATGAAAAATTCTGAGCTTATCCTTGATTTTTGGAAGTAGCTGTCACATCACGTTTGAAAGGAGGATGACTCACCAGTTCAACATTTATATTGCTTCAAAATTGGTTTGTTTGCTTGCACACTGAGATAGAGCATTGTCGTGATATAAAATTATTAGGTATGCGTTTTAGACCAATAGCAGTCTAACAACTATTCAGAATAGAGGCAGGTGCTGGGCAGTTATCTTTGCCTACCCCAAAGGGAAATATGCGTGAGTATATAAATTATGTGTAGATATAATCGTCTATATATCATTTCGTAGTTACTATAATATGAATATCTAATATACTTACACATATTTCCATTCGAGGTGGGCAAAGACAACTGCCCACCACCTGCCTCTATTCTTTCATACCTAGTTCACGAGCATCTTCTACTGTACTGGTTTTAATTGCATCTGACGTGTCCTTTGATGGTCTACTTATTTTAACCGACTTCATAAAAGGATAAATTGAAATAATCGACGTGAATAAACTTGTATTCATCACCATGTTTGTTAGGTGATTTTCCGGCATTTGTGAAGCGATTTTAGAAATTTATCGGTACCGGTTTCAACAGAAAACTCTTGCACGTATTTTTGTATTTTAAATTTGTAAAACAGTCGACTGTTTTTATTTTTGCAGAAATTTTAAATTGTTACGTTTTCAATCCATGTCATAAAGTAACCAATGTAGACAGTAATGAATGGTACTTCAATATTAGATATTTTTTAGAGAATGTGTGTTATAAGCACACCACTATCTACTTAATAAATACTATCATGAAGTGACTGAAATATCTTTGCTCTCAAAAATCAGACAAAAATCTCTCTTGATCGATGACGTCACTATTCCGTGGGGTACAAACAGATACAGAGATTATGGCCGGTAGCCGCGCTTGGGTGGCGTGCGGCGGCACGCGAACGATGCGCGAGAAGCTTCGAGTTGGGCCCGCCCTCCTGCGCGGACGCGGCATAGATTAAGTAGATAATAAGAAAATGAAGCTTAAGTAAGTTAGAGTAAGTTTAAGTTTTTATAGTTTTTAGTTTAAGTTTAACCCAATATGGGGTTCTTCAAGAAGGGCATTAGAAGGTTTCTACAGGGTAGACAGCACGTCTGTGACGCCTCTGGTGTTGCAAACGTCCATAGGCCACGGTGACCGCTTCCCATTAGGTGGGCCGTGTGCTTGTCTGCCACCTAAGTGGTATAAAAAAAAAGTAAAAGTCTGTAGCTGATGATGACGAAACTTAAATATTTATTGTGTTTGAGGAGGATTAACTCTTAGTCTTAAGGATGTATGAATGGATGTGGATTATCTTTAAGATACGGTCTCGTTAATATCCTATCTTTTAAAAGAGTTCTTCATGGATTCATCGTGACTGATCAGGTTGCCTGATTGAGTTTTAATTTATCAACGAGATCGATTTTCACAATAACATTGTTATTCAACTATGTATATCAAATTTCATAAAGTAAATACAAGTAGGCAACAAACCTTGAATATAATTGAAAAAGAATGTTTAGTTTTACCAGTCTGCGTATTATGATCACAATCTATGGTAGTTCACGGTAGGTACACAAACCTCGCACGTCCCCCACTACTTGCGCAGACGCAAGACCTTCATCTACATAATTACTCCAAGCTCATTGGTGACTATTAACCTTATGATAATTCATGAGTCCGGTGCGGTGTGTTTAATTAATACCGTATCATGTGGGCTGTCAGATAAAACATAATGGAACTTGGTGTTTTTTTACATTAAAAAAATATTTGGTAAACTTCTTTTTATAATGTTCAACAAAGGTGAATGAAATTGTTTTAATAAAAACATGTCTATGTTCGTCACGGTTTTATTTAGTTATTCATTTGTTTAAAATTGACACCTTAGTTTAATGAAGATGCGTATGTAAAATATAACTTAAATATTGAATTACATGTAGATACCCACACGGTGTATGAGGCACTGAATGAAAAGGAAGCATTGTAAATGATAAGTTGATGAGAATGTGAATATTTAATTCAGAATACATCTATATGTCTATAATAAAGAAATAAGATAAGATCGTACTAATAAATAAATAAAATATTTTAGGCTTCTCAACGTCTGATGAATAACTGCGTGCGATTGATTCTTGTATCAAGCAAACTGTTTTCAGATGATTAATATCAGTAGCAGCATAAGTGAAGTGTGTAAAAGGTAAAAGTTTCATCATACATTGGAGGCGTGGGTAGGTACCAGAAATATTGACTTAGGTGTATAATATGGGATCCCATCAAGATACTTGGAGTCAATCGCATCTGCAAGTCGGTACATCTTCGTTCGTCGGACTGGGCTCTGACGTAGGCTCTCACAGTTGGGGAATCATAGGACAGCTGCAGTTCAGAGGAGCGTAAACCTCGATCACCAACGTGAACGCATTGAACGCAACAGGAATTGACGTGGTCTCTCGAATGACGGTGATAAAGTTTACCTTAACTCTGAAAATGTTTTTCAAGTTATATTTAACTCAATATTTTATGTGACTGTTTACAGTCAGGCAACATGATGGAGCAATAAAAATGGTTATATACTGTTTTGTAACCGAGATGTACTTATTTAAATGCGTGGTAAGAAGGTAAATGAAAGTGGCTTAATGCTGTCAAATTAATTGTAAAACTCACAAAGAAATCAGATATTTAATGCAACATCATTTATATTACCTACCGTTACTCTTTATACAACCTTTAGGTGTGATCTATGGTGTTAGTTATTAACTGAATTATATAATATCTTAGTTTTATTCAATTTAAAAAAACAGCCTCTGTGACTCCATAGTAGTGTATTCGACTGCTACGCAGGGAGTGCGAGTTCGATTACCATTTTTTGCAAATATTTGTATGCATGAATTGTCTATTTGTCTGTGTATTTTTGTGTCTTGGAGAGAACGTTAAGCAGTTGGTCCTAGTTGTCATCTATATCCATATCGCTAATGGGTTATAGAGGTCAGGGAGCCTAGACAACGTGCAAATCGTTGGTAGTCGATTCGTAGAATGCAATAGAATATAATCTTCAATGAATGGGATTGACACGTATTGTGATTTTTACGAAATTTAAGACAGGCGTGAACGAATGTCAATCCCATACCTTGATTAATTTATTCTATTCCATTCTACAAAACGATTATCACTCGTCTAGGCCCCCAAGTGGCAGTTATTTCAAGGAAAATATCAAAGTTCAACCGTAACGCAGTTAGACTACAAACCAAAGACAATTTAGCATGATTTGACATTATTATGCAAAAGAAGTATAACTTCATAGATCCGTAGGTACTTACATAAAGGCACACACGCTTTTTTAAACTTCGAATGTTTCCTTTTGCGTTATTTTTTCGATTCGAACTCATAAACACCCCTCCTGATCATATTACCTAAAAATCAAATTAACTACGAAGCAAAATGCCTACATGTCATGTCTTAAAAGCTAAATCCCTATAAATCAAACTACCTAAAAATCAGTATGCCATAACAGTAATTTGCCTCATGAATATTTAATATATTTATTTTCGAAGGAATATTTAGCTAATCTGTGACAAGTATAGTAATAGCAATTTAGATATGCCTCATATATTGTTATTTATATTGTTACACAGAGATTTTTAAGGATACAGATATAGTATTGCGCTTTACTAAGAAAACATTCACGTATTGGTTATAATATTACTATTAAAAATATAATCTATCTAATAAATCTGATAATAAAAGTATGTTCCACAATCCGACATCATGATGATCAAACAATACCGCTAGTATCTTTACATCTGAAGAAGCAATCGTAAGGTCAATCACAAGCGATAAAATTTTAGAACCAATAGATCTGTAATAAAGATTGGTAGTCAATAACAATCAATAGGGACATCAGGGTTATACTAAGTAGGTGGTAATGGGAAAAAGGCACGTGACCACGTAACAACCATTTGAGTTTATCATTCAATAAAGTAAAACAACTCACAGTACAAAATATTTTTATGCATGAATATGGCTAATTGCACCGATCTGGGCGTGCCTCGAAGTTATAGCACGTCAATTTGAATTCACCTCGCCTGATGTTAAGCTAAAGGCAAAGTCTCACGAAAGAGGGTCACCATTGCAAACACATACAGGGCTACAATGGTGGCGCTCAGCTTGACGGCCTCAACACTCACCGAACCGCTTGGTTCTTGATGGAATATTGTGCACCGTATACGGGTGACATCTAAGCCCTGTGTAGGAAAGAAGATGGTGGGATTAAATGAAAGACCTCATCAGAACATTCACCATGGTAGAGACGATAAAATATTGCCAGGGATGCAACATCTTTACGCATCTTCAAAAGCTCGAGGGTATTTGTGACCGCAGGACTCCCAATAATGCGAGACCTGTCGAGAGCATCTAATAAGTATTTTGCGGAGCCATCCCATCCCTATTCTATTTGACGGCCAATTAAAGTGCCAAATTAATATTGATTACTTACATTAGGCTACATGAAATTAATGTACAATTTCAAGAAATAAACTACCAGAAGATCTTTACTCCATCGGTCTGCTATTATTCTTTGTAAGTATTCCCTAAGTAGAGATAGTTATACTCGTACTAAGGAGCTGTTACGGCAGTTTCTTAAACACAAGAGGCACTTATAATATCAGACAATGGCTTAACTTACCTTAAAATGCGTGCAAATCCATCACAATCAGGCCACCAAAGCATCAATAAGTACTCTTTATCCTATTTTTATATAACTATGTTGGTAGTAGCTGCGGTAGTAGTCTGTTCGATCGATTTCATTTTTATTATGATGCACTCATAAGCTCAGTTAATAATCTCAAAGAGCATAAAGTGTGTTTAGTATATTATCATGACTGCACCGTAATGTTTGATGAACACACAACTGTAAAATGCATACTTTTGAGTACCAACTATAATATAAGTTATTACTATAAAATAGAGTAGGTAAGTAAGGAAAAAGGAACACCCATGTTCCGATTAAATTTTGGATATTTGTGTGAAAGCATTGTTTTTGTTAGAAACCTACCTACAGTTAGAAGAGTTAGAATTATTTTTATCAATCGACTTAAAAAGAAAGAAAGGAAGAAAGAAAGAAAGAAAGAAAGAAAGAAAGTAAGAAAGAAAGAAAGAAAGAAAGAGAAATGTTTATTAACAACCTCAAATTACTTAATTACAATTTATCGACTTATACATTTTACACCTTTACACTTTTACATATATATTTCATTTTAATGAGATTGACTTAGGTACTTAAGATAACAACAAGTCCCACCAAATAACAGAATCTGAACAGAATATTTCACATAAGGCGAAAAATGCTACAGATAGGCTTTAATTAAATGCATACCACGATCGTCATAATCACAAGGCTAAATTCAATGACACTAGAGGTATTCCATCAATCGTGCTTGACTAATTTTACTATAACTTTTAGTTGAGTTGGTTTTTCAAATTGAACGACCATAGTTAATTTCAATTGATTAGGTTCATTTAAAATACTAATAAAAGTAAAATCTGTGTTATATATATTATTCTCTAACAAACATTCGACCATGCATGCATGGGGAATAAAATTGTCTATAAAATAGGTTGGCTTATTATGAGATAAATTTATCAAGTGATTATTTTTCAAGTCGCTAAGTGTGAGCCGATTTGGCAATATGAATTGAAGTAAACGTATATCACTGGGCAGCGAACCAAACATTAATTATTCACAGGCAAGAGGTAAACAGCGAAGAATATTTTATAACTATAATTGTTTCTAAGGCAATATTATTCTTATGACTACATTTGTAAAGTTACATTCATGTTCCATAAGCCCGTGCATAGCCCACCCCAGGCAATAGGGAGAGAAACTGCTATGGTTACAATGGTTTATTAAAATAGCTTAATTTGAACTATATCTAATAAACAAACTTACGAACTAATTAGCTTACTTGAGAAGACAAGTGTTATCCCTCTGGGGTTACACTCGCCCATAGGCCACGGCAACCACTTACCATCAGGTGGGCCGCGTGCTTATCTGCGACCTAAGTTGTATAAAAAAAAACACAATATATTGATTATCAGAAAAAAATATTTGAATGTAAATCAAAATGATCAACTTTACCTTATATCAATCTGTGTGAGACGAAATTCACGAGTTAAACCACAAACCATAGACAGATAACTTTAGTCTCTGATCCGTAACCAAAAGGTGAACCAAAAGCAAATTTACACAAAACTCAATGTTAGCGACATCTAGGTCGACCTTTGAGTTTTTCTCCCCATTGCAGGTGGTGGTGCGCCCAGGAGTTTTATTGAAAGTTTTCAATTTATTAATAAAGTTAAAGAATCTTTACACTTTAACAACAGACTAAATTGGGTGTGACCGTTTTTTATAATTATGTCTATTAAAAGACTCCGGGTTGTTTATATAAAATTTTGTGAGGTCCTTGTGAAATTGTGCCTACTATTAACTTAGGGTCTGACAAAAAATGTTTGCCGAAACTAATTAGGAAGGTAAAAGAACCTTTCCGCAAAGAAATGGCACCTAATAACACGTCGTGATGTCCGTATTTTGTGAATGGGCCCAGCCATTAAAAGTAAATTAGATTATATATGAAATTCCATTTTTCTGTGGGTTATTTTAACTAAATGATGAATTCAGGATATTTATGACTTTTGAGACATAGTTAACTAGCTAAGACTGTATCGTAGTCCTTGTATTGAACCATTGCATTGGAATTATCTAATATTTAGTTCACAAGATGCAATGGTTATATTAATAAAAATTGTAATTAGGTGGGTATTAAATGATAATTAGGTATGTTTAGTGAGCTTGTATAAATTTATGTGGTTAATTTAATAATCGAACAGAGTTCTAAATACCAGATTATGATTTTGTGCTTCTCATAAAGTGCATATATATACTGTCTATATGAATATACTGTCTAACGTGAATATTCATTAATGGTAATTTTTTTACCATTACAGTTTTCCCCACATAACCTGCGATCAATTTATGAAATTGTACTAAGAGGAATTGTGATTTTGCATATTCCACCTTGTCAATTTTAAGACTATAATATTGAGTACTTACAAGTGATAAAATAAACACAACAAACTTGATGAAATTTTCATGTTGCAAACTTGAATATTTCCGACCTGAAAAATGGTGTAATAAACAGTGAATATTTATTATATTGGTAAGAGATATAAAAATATATTAGTCATTGTTTAAAGATCAAGAATGTAATACTAACGGTGTATACAAACCTATTTAGCAATATTGCTGATGCAGAAATGATTTTCCCGGTATTGTTCAACAGTGGGTGGTTGTGGACCACCATAGTATTAGCCGAATGTTTTGCATATTATGTAAGGTTACCTAATAAGTCGTTTGGCTCGCATACCGGCTGACCATTGGTCATCTATAATTTGAGATAGCTCTCTTATGTGTGGAAAGTACCTTGTCCTCATCTTAATCCGGAAAGAATGGAAGGAAGCCTCCACGGGTTGCTCCTGAAGGGATGACAGGCGGCCGCTCTTGTCACCCCCAGGCCTGCTCATAGAGAAACAGTTGGTGTTTTATCTGCTGTCTACTGTGCTTTCTGCGAGTAAGTCGATGCCGCGCTAGTCGTTCACGTGGGACAACATCTAGATTGAAAAATAAATAAGAGAATACTTATGATTCTGTTCCTTTAGGTGCTTCGCTTCAGGAAAATAGAAATTGTTAGCGAAACCCGGGTATTACCGCGAACATATGGTAAATACGTACAATAACTTACCTTTTGATTTGCTTGACGTTTCGGCCAGGTTGCACTAGCCGTCATATATCATGCAACGCGAAAGTTTAAAAGTGTGTAGTGAGGATAGCAATACCGTCTTACCATAGGGGCATACGGGGCACGTGCACAGGGCACATCGCCTTAGGATGCCCCCCCCCCTTTCCCCCCTCCCGAAAGAAAGACAATTTCTCGCATCATCAACTAAGAAAAATTATCCAAAAGGGCCTCCTAATTCTTATGTGCCCAGGGCCCCTGGTGAAGGTAAAGACGGCTCTGAATATCATACAGAGCCGTCGGTATAATTAACTTATAGAGAAGTGTTGCTAAATATTTATTGGTTCTGAATAAATATACATAAATGATTCACTATTCTTCTGTTCAACGGAAAACCGATCAAGAACAAAGTAGTAAATTGCGAACTCAAAGCATAACGGCACTCTGGCGTCCATACCTAACACATTGCAAATTTTGTATTAGTGAAATTGTTGCTCGAAAGGTGGATTTAGGGTATTTGGTGCCTTTGTCGGCTTACAAAACGGCACAGGTTGTAATTTGATAAAGTCGAACCGCCTACAACGCGGACCTTTCTTTGAGGGTTACCCACGCAACCTTCAATCTAGTTGTGAGGTAAAAATATAATATCTTGTCTGGATACGGCATTTTCATAATACATTTGATATTGATAAGATATACTTTTACATGTTGCACTGTCTCCGCACTCATTCCACTTCCTTTAATAAGTGCAATTGGTAGTGACTTATGTATATTGGGTACCATTCCAATAACTTCTACGGCTAAGCTAAATTGCTTTTATTAAGATTTGGTTCACATAGGTAGTTTCAAGGAAATGTACCAAATCTGAGAGTAGCACCGCTGCTTTAGCCATTTATTTTTCCTATTATACTCGTAGCAGTATATAACAATTGAAAAATTGAAAATAACGGCTAAAAGAATTCACGAATATAAGCCTCTAGCCCCATGTATCACTTAATAATAAAATTGTTCTCTTTCTAGTAGACATTTTATAATCACCAGATCGAAGTTTGACATCCTAGTGGTCTTTATACCTACTAATATTGTTATCTTATAACACCACACCACATATTATAACACCACCGTGTTAAAACAAATTCACGATAAAATAAAATATGTACCGCACCTGCTCACCACAACTGTGCACAAGCCTTTCCTAGATCATGATAATAAAAAACGTTCAACGTTCTTGGATCAAAATTATACAGGTTTAATTAAATCGACATTAATCCAGGACGATTTGGGGATAGAGTCGCATTTGAGGTTGTGTCTGTCATTATGTCGTTACCTCATCTTTTTGGAAAGATGAGACGGGAATTTGTACGGAATTCGATGACCTTTTTGTGTGTTCGATATTACAATACAAAAACTTTTCGTAGTTTTATCGATGTAATTTGATTAAAGAATTTTTAAAGTTAAGGCGCGTGTAGCGAGTATAATGTTCATAATTTTATTAGCAAATTTCTATTAAACGGCACGATTTTGTTTAAATCTCTAATAATTATTTATTATTATCCAAATACCTGCGGTGCGCCCTATTGCTCTATGACTTATATCAATGTGGTAATTTTAGATTTTGAATTGTATTAATGCTATAAAATAAAAAATTACTTCATATGCATATTATAAGTAACAGCTCATAACTCATTTTCGATTTCGATAAATGTAAATAGTGGTATGTAAAATCTTAGCAAAAATCGTTTAGTTTAGTGTTAAAATATATATTTCAAACTTCATATTGATAATTAATTAATTTTACATATTTCAAACTCGTGAATAAATGTGCATTGCTCTTGTAAATTGTAATTATCGTAGAATTTATTTTTGGAATCATACCATTTTTGTACAACAAAACTCTGGCCCGAGGAAACAATAGCAAGAGGGTAGAACACAAACGTAAATTAATTGATGGGTCACGACGACCCTTATCTGCATGTTTTTCTCATACAAATACTAAACTGTTCCTAATCGTTAAGACAACAAAGCTGGGAATGTAAACCCACTTTGCAGCGAAAAAATACTGCTTTAGGAAATCAAAAACCATTAGCAAATCATTCACAGCAGGTAAGAGGAATATATTGGGACGATCCCAAAATTAGTCCCATTATATTAATTATAGAGCAAATAAATTTACTGGACTTATTTTAGTTTTACCACATCTTAAATAGCATTTAAGTATGACGAGACAGATTTTGGAATGGTTACGAAGGGCACAGGTATTTTAAGATCGGGTTTGTGCAAAGTTAACTCATGTTGGTGGATAGAAAACATTTCGAAATAAATCATTAAACATATTATATTTGGGCTACAGTCACGCACAGCAGTCATAATTAGGCACAATTAGTGAAATGTAATTTGTTAGGTAATATGTAAATGGTACCCGAAAAATTATATTTCACTAATTCTATATTACCTAATAAATTATATTTCTTTTCAAAAATAAAAAAACGTTAAAATAACAAAAAACAAGTTACCTATACTACAAAAAATGGTCAAACGATGATTGACACAACACTAGAGAATATTCAAAGAGTCAGGAAGATTACTACCCCCTGATTTTCATAATCTTTACTTGACAGCCTTCAGTCAAAGTGAACCGCCTTCATAGTGGATTAACTACGTCACTGGTGTAGACTGTGTAGAGCACACAGCTATGCAAAGCCCTTTAATCACCTGCGGTATTTTCAATTTGTTAATTATTTAATCGAACTGTTTGCTGAACAGGCTGCCACAATCTATTAGCCTTTCTCACGGTCTTCAATTCAGGATTCATTTGCTCCAACGGCCACCGGTCCTTCAACAGATGTGGGTAGCCCACTTCCACTTCGTCTCGCTTATTTGCTAAACTTGTGAACTATGTCAGTCATTTTATTTCTTTGTCAGATGACCTCATTGCGAATTTTATATGCTTGGAGATTCTTTGACTTGGCTTTCAGTTTATGAAGTAACCTCACTATCAATGTTCATATTTTGGCACCGTAGGTCATAACTGGCAGGACACACTGGTCTAAGACCTTCGTTTTAACTTACTTAACTTCGTGCCGTAGCGGGGAACGATACACCGTCTAGAATAATAGTACCTACTAAACCATTATGTGCAATGTTAAGGGCTGCTTAGTCAAAAGAAATTTAGTAAATGAAATATTTATTTGTTAAACGTGGACAACAGTTAGTTTTATTATAATCATGGGACATAAATAACAGATCTCATCACGTAAATATATAAGCAAAATTAAAACGAATCCTAATTCATAACTCGTCTTCTAAAAACCATGAGGTGCAATACATATGCGGAATATGCATATGTCGGAAATGAACGTGTTGCCAGTAGCCCGAGGAAGTCGTCGTTGCGCGCCTATAGCGACCTAAATCATAATAGATTCATTCCGAACGTTGCAGAGATCGGATGAGCGAGTGTGCTTCAAACTACACAACATATCGTGGTATGTACTTAACGGCTTCGCAAAGATTGCACATCTTCCTTCTCTAGCTTTGTAAGTAGTTGAAGAGAGATAGATGATAATGTGATTAGTCGAACGATACTTGACAGGCCCGCGGCGTCCGATTCTCAGCATAAAAACCAGGCGACGTCCGCGCTACACGCACTCAGGCAAAGCTTTGATTACATAACATGGCACGCACACAAGCGGTTGTTGTGGGATTATCGTCAGACAACCCGTTTCCTGTTACCTGCTCAACAGCAAAAAGGCGACGTCGCTTAATAATTTAGAATTAATTTCACATTTGAAATCAGTGCATCGTTTTTGTGGGTTAGAAATACAGTGGGTAACATAAAAAGCTCGGTTACCAGTAAAGATGAAACATTTAGATAGGCAACGATTGTGAAGTCTCTATTTTCTAATACCGAAACTTCTGTAACGAATTTGTAGAACAGACGTAATCTACAGGATTTAAAACAAACAATTATTACGGTTTATTTGAAAAGGAACGAAAAAACTGGAGCAATCAAGTCGGTGCAGCTACCGTGCAGTAAAAAAACTACGGTCTGTGATATGCCTCGTCGATGTAACGGGCAAGGTGGCAGAGATGCTACGTAATAAAGTGGCCGATGAGAATTTTGCTGTTTGTTTCACTATTTTTGTGAGGAGTTACGTTAGTACATGACCTACATGAAATTACTACAGGCATAGAAATATTGCGGTATTAAAGATTTTTCTAACTAAAAAACTTCCAAATCAAACTAATACTTAATAGTACCTACGCATAGTAAACAAATAATAAATTATTATAAATGTATAAAGTTAATATTATATACATTATTTTAAAAGTTCTTTTTGATACTTTGTACTATAATAAGTTTAGTAAACTTTTTTATTGACTTGCTTCGCGAAATAACGCCAACAACCCGTAAATTTACAGCACTTTAGCTAGAGCTAGTTGATGAGGTCTTATGTCCGGGCACTATTTAAATACCAGATGTCTTAAAAGCAATATCAGATCAATCACTACTAGTCGGCATCCCTACAAATCATGATTGAAAACCATGCATTCGCTCTAAACGCATAACGAATTTCAGGAAAGGTGACACAGATTTCATAAAGCATCCCGTGGGGATAATAGTAAAATATCTATGGATTTCATAAATAACGCATAAGAAACATTTGAACAATAAATAGTGTAAATTTGTTACGCTCGAACCAGCTGCGCTAAGGAGCGCGTTGAATCGCGCAATTAGATACGCGCTTCTATCAACTTAGCTTTTGTAAAAAGGTAAGCGGTAAGCTAATAAAGTTTAGCAGATGTGATCTTCTGAACAAGACACTAACAAAGAATGGAAGTTGTAAGAAATTTGATAAAACCATAGGAAAATGTGTGAGTTCCTCAAAAGTCAATTTTCTCTACATTTCTCGCTAGACTATTGCCGCCTTAAGTTACCTGATGAATGATTTTTCAAACACTTCATTTAGTAAACACATTATTTAGGGCTTGTACACAAAACTGCGATGCGTTGCGATGCGAGTTCGCAAAACAGTTATTTCGATAGATTTTTTCGTTGATTCGCATCGCATCGCGTCGCATCGCAGTTTTGTGTACAAGCCCTAAGAGACGAAAGCGAGAAAGTAAGGTAAAATAATACTGTTACTTATAAAATTATTGCATTATTTATGTGTACCTAAATACGATTCATATATTAACCATTGAAATTCAATCGAAGTTTAGTTCCGATTTGTAATCGATCTCACAAAAGTCATGGAAATTATTCTTATGATCGTAACAGCGTTATGTCTTGATTGCATTTGGCTTTGCGTCGGACCCCGGAGTCCGCCTTCCGACTTTTCATCATCCACTTCGTATACCTAAGTGTGGACACTGTCATTGTTAAGTAATAAAATATTCACTTTGTATATTACGTTATTATGTCTACTGTATTTTGTCAAAATACTCATGAGATTGGATGTGGGTCAATAATAGGTAGTCACAAACTTATTTTTGTAGTAGAATTGAATATCTACACATTACTAGATAAAGGTAAATTGATGTTAAAACTTTTTTGCGCGAAACGATATGTGTTGCCAAAAATACAGACCGCAAAATGCTCCCCTACTTATTATGATACAAATTGATACACAAACGTCATGACTGGCTCATCAAGCAGTGAAGAAGAAGAACAAGATCTCATGTTAGAGATTCTTACCATTTTCATTAGGCGCTGGACCAGCAAAAATGACATAAGATAAGGAATTCTTTCCAGTCCTTGTCCTACGTCCTTTCATTCATTCCTTGCTTTAGTGAAATTAAACAGCTATTAACTCACTAATAAAAAAACAATGGTCATTTTTTTCATTATTAATGTGTGTTGTTATAGATAAACGAAATCGTTACGTGCTAAATATAAAGTTTGACAATTACGCAATATTGCCAACTACTACGAGTAGTATTGAATTGAATTATAAAAACAAGTCATTGTTAGCTAAATGCCTCATTGATTTCAACGAAGCTTCGTAGAAATCAATGAAGCATTCGTGCCCGGTAACCACCTTTGTCAATTGGAGGGAAAGTCTGCGGTGGCGATTTATTTATCTATACCTGGTCTTATCATAAAACTAAAACTGAACTGACCGACTAGGTACTGAAAATTACGTCGTTTTTACGTCAGGGGTTAACATTCGCAGGAAAAGTGGCATTCGACCAAGATTAATACTTTTTAGAGTGTGAGTTTTAAGTATTATAATTTAAAAGTAATAAGTAGTTAAGTTTTAGTTTCTAAACCAATTTTTGTTTATATTATTTCGAGTCAAAGCGTAATAACAATATTAACAAATATTTGAAATTTTCTAATTACCTAAGCATTAAGTGAACTAATTATTAACTTACCTTTGACACCCAACATAGCCATTTCGAAAGAATTATTTTTTCATGACTTTATCCCCGTAGATGACGTGTTTAGAATGATGACTTGACCTTCATTCCTTAAACTTTTTCTATAGCTTACCATTAGGCGAGGTGAAATCAAATTGACGTATCTTAGATAAAAAAACCAAAATGTACACATAGCATCAGTGAACAGTTAAGATGTTTCTATCAATATCTTATCTATCGATTTCTGATCAGTAGTTTGGAAGTAAAAAGTGAACAAATGAACATACATTACATACCTCCTTAATTATATACCGGTTACAATCATAACTCTCCGCCACAGTCGGGTAAAAATATTATGATTTTAATATAAAAAATATAGTAGTATTATATTTTAATTCAAATGATCATACTACGTATCAATTGAGGCCAAGTTAACGTTATTCGAGTAATTTTCTTGCGGAACATTACTTGAATTAATTTGAAAACCAAACTCGACTACTGGTGCCGTTTGCATAGCAGGAATACCATGTCACTAAGTTACTATAATAACCTTCTTTTTACTCAAGAGATATTTCTACGCGATCGATTTTAGACACTTATTTAGAAAATAAAACTCACTTAATAATGAAGCATACCTACCGCGAATTCTTTATACCTCACAGCTTTTTGGTTCGAACAAAGAAACTAGCCTGCATCGTTATAACCTATTGTAACGATTTAAAATTTCCCAAATGCGAATTCGTCAAACGTAAAACAATTCGATACGCGTTAGAATTTGTTGTTTGGGCTGATTTCAATTCAATTTCTTGTCGTCCAAACCGCTCGCGTGAATTGGGTCGCGTAAACGGGTCCGCCCTTTTGGGACCAAAACGTTATTTTTTTTTCAAACAGATTGAGCGTTCTTTGATCTCTAGAATATGTGCGTTAAGCGTTTCCTTCGCTTTGTGCTAACGCTGTGTGTGTCTTGTACAGACGACGCCTTTCGGCAACGACACCCAGCGGGATGTAAAAAGCAAGAAACAACGAATCGCAATGGTATCTTTCGCATTTTTATATCAAAAAGGATTTAAATTTAATTTTATACAAAAGTAAGTAATTGGCAATACCTATTTTCGAGTAAGTTTCCTCTTAGAACTATCGTATAAATGAAATAAAAATACATTCTTTTATTATTAGAGACACAATCTCGAGATGTCTAAGCCGAGGTGAGAAGTGTGTCAAGAACTCGGAAACTCATTCTTGACACAGTTCAGTGTTATGAACATTACTTCATCCATACTGGGAGAGTTTAGCACATCGTAAACTGTAGGATCCATTACGCGGGGGCGCTCAAGATTATTCTCGGCTTACTTTATG
Source organism: Pelosia muscerda (assembly GCA_963691645.1). Classification (NCBI taxonomy): domain Eukaryota; kingdom Metazoa; phylum Arthropoda; class Insecta; order Lepidoptera; family Erebidae; genus Pelosia; species Pelosia muscerda. The sequence goes on from OY829113.1 coordinate 11,853,321, forward strand.
AGCTAGCGTTGAACATGACCCAATATTTTTTAATGGTTGCTTCTTTTATTATTAGGGACTTGTAAGTGAATAGTAGGTGCAAAATATTTAGTTTGCGACGTTCGTGCAAAGAGCTCATTCAGGTCGGTGGTGGATGGATAAGAGCGTGCCAAGTAAGAGGTCGTATAAAACATCACCTAGCACTTTATAAATTTGTTCCTTCTTGTTAACGTCAAGATATTTAGTATTATATAATAACATTCTCGTTAAAAATTAAAACTTTTTTTTTCCAGAGAAATTGTCGGGAATCATACCTACTTTCTGAAGTTCATAAAAATTTAAAAGGTCATACAAATCGCTTACTCAGCTTATTAATCACGTATTGTGGGTATCTACTATAATATTTCGATGATTATGTTAAAGTCGTAAATAATTACCAAGACACAATATCTTACAATTATAGATTGAGTTATGAGTATAAAAAACCTTATATCGGTGGGATCTTACATGGTGGGTCCGAACACACCGAACAGAACGTACAATATTTTATTATAAGTAGTGAATGGTCATTGAGCGACCAAAATATCCATCTTTGTTCACTGTGAGGTCCTGCTTTTCGGCTCAGGTGTAGTGTGCACCGTCACTAATTTGAATAACATTTGGACAAAAAGTTAAATAGAAATACGTAACTGACGAGAGCATTATGGAACAATCCCGTGTTTAGTATTTACCGATGGCGTACACATTGCGCCAATTTTTCCTCTCCACAGGGTTAATTTGTTAAAAGATGCGACAAAAGATGCACCGTTACAAATGACAGAAGTTTATAAATTAATGGTGACAACCTTTTATTTGTCTCTTTTGTCTCCAATAGAGTTTCTTTGTCTATTTAAAATATAATAATGGAAGTGTTTAGCGTCAAACCTTTTGTTGCTTTAAAAAAAATAAGTATTTGAGTGATGAATAGATCGCGTGGCGCGCACGACAAGACATTGAACCGTGATTTTCCTCGCACATTAGTTAAATAGTAGAATACAAAGATTTTGAAACGTGAAGATATTTTACTAAACACAAAAGAACAACACAATTAATGCTTGTTCACGCTCTCTAGGATGCCTAATGAATTAAGACAAAAAAGTAAAAGGATTTTAAATTGATAAATATTCTCATTTTGGCATAAATATTATGTAACATGAACACCTAAGAGATATAAAATATTTTAGTGTGTTAATAACTGTATTTACCAGCCCAAGAAAAATAATTTGATCGTCATCTTTTTTTTATTTTTTTACGAACAATTTCCATATGTAATTTTGTTAATTTATATTCTAATTGGCAGCAACAATTCGTTTATGCATTACATCTTTCAAACTTAATATTAGAAATAACTCATGCTATAAACAGAATATACTAAATATATTCAAACCTTTATAATTATAATATATTTATACAGAAATTAAAATACAAAAAGTAATACATAATTCTCGGATGTATATTATTAAAAGTATAATCAAATGTAGCAGCAGCAATTGTAACAAAAAAGTATTATTTATTGAAACTAACCTAAAATGTGTAAATTACTTGATAGAGTTTATTGTAGAAAAGGTACACCGAACTAAGCAGTATAATCCTAAACCATAATGTAAATATCAGATGCGGTGAAAGATCATGAAACTGGTCTGTGAGAGGAAATGCGTGCAGTAAATGATAAAGATTTACATACTGACGTGCTGGCGGCCGCAATCTGGTTCTTAAATTTAATACTCATTACAATTTAGTCGAGCAGAATATTACTGCGGGGCACTATAGAATACAGTTAGTGGTCTGAATCTTTGTTGCTGTTTATATACTAAAGGGTCTGGAAGATTGACATCAAAGATTGTACTGGTATATAAAAGTCCTCAAATGTCATATTCCTGATAATGCTACTTATTTAAATCAAGTAACAGAATAGCTTTTATTGTTGGGTGGTATCTATAAGGGCACTGTAATGTCAACATTAAAGTAATAGTGCCAGCTGTTCAGAATAATAATAACATTATCAATCTTTTTGTCTGTTTGTTCCGGGAAATCTCCAAACAAATGTGAAAAACACCGTTGCAAAATATGTACTGACATTGTTGATTCTGCACATGACTTAAAAGTCTATTTATTAGACGTTTTATTGTTCATAATTAGTTAATAACAATAAAACTAATCGACTTTAATAATAAATAATTCTCTGATGGAATACGAATAGTTCGAAGAATATAATGTAATAAATAAAAACATTTATAACGTTACCTTACTAATCTTAATTTAGAAGATTAACAATCGAAAATCTACTAATGAGTAACCAAGGGTTTGGGTCCCATTTGAATTCGTTCATTAATAAATCATTAGATTGAACGAAAATTCTTGGAACCTCTATTATAAGATTCACATTCTTTAATAATATTTTAAACTGCACATAAAATTTTGTCACTAGTCGGGAACCAATAAATTTTGTATGCAAATTTTGCAATTTAAGGAATGATCGTTCCTAGAATTTCGTTTTGTGAAAAAACTATACGATTCCAACACACGTTTCGTTTATTCTAAGAAGTCTATAAAATCTGACTCCGTGCTTTCAAGAGGAATATTTTGAATTCATATGTCTAACATAAGTAATGTTAAAGAATTTTACAATCTATGCAAATAAATTTGAATCTGTATACCTTTCAAAAAGTATCTGTGGATATTTTGAACAAAGGGTAGAAGGAAGCCTAATACTTCCTGCAACAATAATATTTTAGCACGCCTCGTTAAACCCCAGATTAGATAAGTGAACGGATAAAGAAATTCTATACAATTTAATCCCTTCCAATGTGTAAGTACGCAATGCCTATAACAATAAACACAAACAAAGAAAAATAATACCCAAAAAAGTAATAGTGAAATAACTCAATATTTTATCTCTGTGGTCTCTATCTCTGTGGGGTGAGAGATGGTTTTAAAGAGAAATCTAGGATCTAGGATCAAGGAGTCACGGTCAAATAAATACAATTTTATTGCAAATCAAAGACAATTTAGGACGATTTGAGGTTATTGAAGGTAAAATAGCAGCCTCTTTAGTCCACGGAATTGGTGCTTCCGATTATACTGTATAATCGATTATGCTTTCATTATCATGCGTAAAAAAATATCAAGTACCAAAACGTATGCGTAGAGATGTTGCGTCCTTGGCAGTATTTTACCGTCTCTACCATGGTGAATGTTCTGATGAGCTCTTCCAACTAATCCCACCCTCCCCTTTCCTACACAGGACAACGCGTGCAGGGCTTAGGTGTCACTCGCATACGGTACAGAATATTCCATCAAGAACCAAGCGGTTCGGTGAGTCTTTTCTCTGCCGTACCATTAAGTCCTGGAATTCCTTGCCGGCGCACGTGTTTCCTTCTTCCTACAGTCCCGGGTCCTTTAAGCGGGGCGTGAAAAAGCATCTGATGAGGCCGTCAAGCTGAGCGCCACCATTGTAGCACTGAACGTGTTTGCAATGGTGACCCTCTTTCATGGGACTTTGCCTTCAGCTTAACATCAGGCGAGGTGAAGTCAAATTGACGTGCCATAGATAAAAAAAAAAAAAAAAAAAAAAAAAACGTTTTGGAGCAGAATCAGTTATCCTAAGCACTTAATTATACCCGATAACCTACATCAAAGATGTATTCTGACATAAAACAATGTTAAACAATATGTAATTAATAAAATAATGTTTTAATAAATAGATTATAACATCCAGTGTATTTTGAACAACTTCTTTAACGATAGTAAGAACAATAGGGTATTATGAAATAAAATTAGCACTCTGTCTGTCCATTTCCATTACGTCTGTTACTTAAAGAGCTATAGTTATCACAAATGAGTGGTCCGTTGTCTGAGGTGCAATATCTGACCACCCACCGCGTTTAATGGAATTGTTACACTTTCGTTTTTTCCTCAACGTAATTCGGTGTTTCTAGAGATGCATCACGGAAGCCTACTGTGTAATTTGATTAGTGCAAATTGAATTGGAAAAAAAAACAAATAACGTGAAATAAAGTATTCGTATCTTTCATATCATTTAGGTGTCAGACAAGCCATGTGCTTGTGCTTGCTTGCCCGCCGGTTGGAAAGTAGATACCGCTTCGGATTTGTGCAATATCGGGGGTGTCACGGCACACCCGTGTTGTCGATTTGTTCCAACCAATCACCCTCTTTGATTATTAGTTCTAGTACCTATTGTACTAATACTAATATTCTGTTAAACTTTATTGATCACTGTGATCCGAAAAGCTGTCATAAAAACAATCGGGGTCAACGTCATGATAATGATGAATACTTTGAAACTTTTCAGTAATATCTCCTCTCTTTGCTATCTTTTATTCCATAATATTTAAGATATAAACAATAGATATAATAATGAAGAGGAGAGAAAAAGGACAGCAGAAATCAAATGAAAACTATTATCTGCTCAGAACAGCTGTATATAGCGTTATCTATATATATACTTATATATATATATACATACATAATAGCCTGTCAAAATCATAACCCCTTATTTTGCTTTGCCGTAACTGGGTAAAAAACTGAAAGGTTTTTTGTATCATACAATGCTAGCGCTAATCTCAGAAAGTGCTATTTCCAATTGAAAAAATCTATTTGTTTTGAATAGTACGTTTATCAAGGTAGGTTATAGGTTATACAACATCACGCTATCGAAAGTAGAGAGAGGGGCAGTATTCATAAATATCAACAAATATCGAGCAGATTCCCATATATTATTTGAAAATCAATCAGTTATTAATTAGTTAATACTCCACAGGCGATGCCGGGGCTAGTTGTATTAAAAGAAAACGAATAGTAAAGTCAGCAGTTAAGTAACAGTTCATAATCAAAATCTTATAAGTTCAGTTAAATAGTATGTAGGTATACTGTTTTCAAAAGAGCACTAAATAAATTATAAGTTTGTTAATACCTACACAAAATTCCCGCAAGTATCACATCAAGCTTTTCGTAAGTAAATGAAATCTGTACACAAAGAAAACTAATGAAATAATTTCTTAGAAAAATAATTTACAAGAAATATTTGCATTAAATAAATAAGTAGTTATTCTATAGTCCATTTGTTTAGGCACTTAAATAAACTTAAACAATCTTGGTCTGTCTTTTTAATATCTTTTGTCTAAAAATTCTGTATAAAAATATTTTTCTGCTTAAAAATACATTTTAAACACTAAAAACAGGTATCGAACCACCAGTTAGTCAGTTAGTTAGTCTAGTTTATTTGTTTAACATTATGTTAGTATAAAAAGTTACCACAAGATGGTTTAACTTTTGTTAAATTCCTAAACAAATGTAGTATAGGATAATCTCAACATTACTTAGTCCCATGACAAGCATAGCTTAACTAGCTTGTGTCATAGGGGCTAGAATGCAGGAAAACATACACGTATCTGTTTTTTTTTTGTATAAACAGACATATTATACAATCTATGTTTCTTTTAAAAGTATATTAGCAACCGGAGTTATTAATATTTACCAACCCCTCACACCACCAAATATTCATAAATATATTTCAAATATTTACACTGTGCAGATATCGAACCCGTGTCTCCAGCGTACTAGTGTGTTTTTCGTCGCGTTCACTACCGCCTCGAAACAGAGGTCGTCGAATAAACTTAACTATATTGTCTGAATATATGGTATGAACTGTAACGTCATCAGTGATGAATCCTGTCCATCCTAAGGTTGCCTGGAAGAGATCGCCTTTGGCGATAAGGCCGCCCATTGTACATGCAACTTTACGTTTATTACTGTACCGCTAACATTTTTCTAAGGTGTACAATAAAGAATTATCTATCTATCTATCTATGAAGCAGCGTGTTGCGGACTGGTCCCTAATTAAAACATGCAATTTATTACTTGTTACATTCTTTAGCTTTATAAATTTCGCAATCAATCCATTCATAACCGCTTCATTGAGAGATCTGTGCAAGTCCTTATTAAATTTTATTAGCTTTAATGTATTACTCAGAGTAATAAACAAACATATGTCGGTACTTAAGACCAAGAAACCAGACGGTGTCAATCAATTGAGGCTCACTAACATTAAGCATATGTTACAAGCGTGAATAACCATACTACAAGGCAGCTACTACTTTAAATGAGCGTTACAACTTTCCATTCACAAGTTATTTAGCTGTCGACTTTAAAATAAAGATAAGTGTAATTTAATAATAAATAAATAAATTGACTCAATAAAAATTTTGCATGACAATAATTCGTTCGCAAGAACGCATAGACTTTAAATAAATACAATCGACCTATCTCTTTATAGAATAATGAACATTAGATACTAGATCTCTGCAGCCATATTATGTAGTCGTGTTTTAAAAAATATCTATCATTTTCTTATTAGATATAAGATCAATACTGAATGCAAGAACGTTCTTCATAGTATGCTCAGGTGAGAATAATTTAGAAAACATATACGCATTCAGGTTTCCTAAGGATGCAATTTATCGCTACTGAAGTAAGTGATAAATTAATATCTACAAAAACAAACCAATGATTTCACTCCATACTTAGTTAACGGTTTCAAGTTGTTTAATTTTGATAAGTAATAAAAATCTCATAACGTTTTATCGGCTTATTTTCGGTACTTGAGTGAAAAACATGTGACATAAAAACCTTTAGTAACACCCGTGGTATTAGGTAGCCTATAATATTACAACCTATTTATCAAAGTCGAATTAGTAGGTGACACGAAGGCGTAAAACATATGGCGTATTAGAACAAGGCTCATAATATTTTAGACGTATCATTATTTTGAAATGGAGTGCTAAGTAAATTAGACAAATTCGAGTTATAGTGGTAACATGTGTTACTCAACTTATGTCTTTTGAAATGTGTAAAATTTAGGTAATGATGTTCAAATTGCTAGTTACTGGTGTTGAAGAAAGAGTTTTTAATGACACCAGAGTGACATGAGAAGGTACAATGTTGAATTTTTTTTTTTGATAGGCAAATTGCACCAGCTTTTTGTGTTAATGACATTTTCTAGGTTATGTAGACGATGGTCGAGTAATTTAACATATCTGCTGACTCTAATGTATACGAGTTACAGTAGTAGGGGTACTTCAGGCATACATTTGTTGTGTAAAATGAATTATACTACTTTGGAATTAAAAAAAATTAGTAAGGTATGTAATGTAACTTAAAAAGAAACACCAAGCACTTGCTAGTTATATCAAAAGTTCTACTTGTTTTGAAATCAATCTTCATATCTCCGAAGAACATTAAACTTATATGACATTTCTTACTAAACCAATATAGCGTTTAGCTTATTTGCTGTTTCCAGTTAATGTCGTAAACTATAAGTATCGTCTATATTCGTGTAAAGGTGTAAACAAGAAATGTGATTGTGATTTTGAAAAAAAAAACAATATTATGACCATCTTTTGTACAAAACTTTCAACATTTAATTACTGGACCCCACAGCATTATACATTTATTCGCGTCGAGATATCCACGTTAATAAATCAAGTAGGATATCGTGTAATGGACACCGCCGATGTCCCCGAAGAGACATAAATTTGTTTTTGTTCTCTTTCTGGTAAATCATTCTGTTGGCTAGGTGAGGTGAATAATTAGGTATAAGTAATTCTCGGGCAACATGCTAAGTACTATAAGACTACAATTATAGGATAATATACGGCTAAGTTTGTTATCACATTTAGAAAATTGGTTAGGATATTCACCTTTTCGAACCAAATGTTGCCCAATGTTTGAAGATCAGGAGAGTCCTCTCTTCTTCTTTATATATTATGTCATCTACAATATTTTATTTTATATCACCACTTTAAATGCATCGAGTATTGTTCTTGCAGGAAAAGTGAATTGACATTACATTTTATGAGAAAATAGCAAACACATTTGGATATCTCAAAAACCTTTATCTAAAGCGATTCTTTAAGATCTTTTCAAAATGTTTCTTTAATATATCTGTCAGTCTCTCCACTTCAATATTTATAATCTAATTTGCAATCATTTATTACGATTCGACGGAGCTTAAAATCCATTCAATGTTATACATTAACAATCTGTCAATGTACTGTTGAGGGTCTAATCTCCAACACATTGTAAATTTCTATACTCCATTATCATCATCATATGAGCAAAAATAAAGCCTAATATGTATTTTTAAAAGAAAATATATAATATATCAGTACGTGTATCTGCATTCTAGAACCCATAACACAAGTTGACTTGTGTGTTGATAGCGTTATGTAGAATATTCTGAAAGTATTCATAAAAAAATCACAAGGTACTAGAACATCTATCGCTCTAGTTGTGAAATCCGCAGCACGACCAGACCAGTGCGACAAGGTTCGAACCCGCGCCTCCTGCGTAATAGTTGCGTTCACTACAGCCACATATACTATTAGTATATGTGGCTAGTAGTATTTTACTGCATCATTTAAGGAAATGTAAGGTTCGTGCACTTATTTTCACCCTCATTGTGCCCACAATTTTCATATAAAGGGATCCAGAATGTTCGCTACACGTATTACATATATAGTTTATTACCTAGTTTATTGACTAAATTAGCAATATTTAATACCATCACATGCAACAGGATTAACTTACTAATACCTTTCACATCATTGATTTATATACATTTACACTCACTTTATGACTTAAATAGATACTCAAAAACAAAAGACTTAAAATACAAAGTACACTCAATGTCTACATCATTCATTATTTTAGAGAATGATGGCGGCGACACTCGACTCTAAGAAGATTCCACTTCAGTAAATCGTTTCATTGTCTTAAAACAAAGCCAAGCCGTGGTTCAAATTTTAAGTTTTAAAAATAAACTTGAAGCCTGATGTCATATCAAACCAGATCCTTAGAAAAGTAGAATTAAAAATTGCTGTAATTTTTTTCTAATAACATTATTCATTTAATATAGGAGTATGTTCATAGTAATCGTCAGTTTCAGAGCTCTTTTATATCGCGACACGGACGTCGGAGGTCGCAGAATGACCTCCGTCCTCCATGAGCGCGGGCCTAGGGGTGAGGGGTGGAGCCGCCTGTCACTCTAGCAGAAGCAGGCCGCGGCGGCGGCGCAAAATGCGCCTCCCCATACCCGGGGGCTAGTTGGGGACACCGTGGTCCCTACACCCGAAGTGGGGGTCATCTCGAAGAGAAGGCCCCGGGTCTGCCGGGGTGCGAGGGATATGTTGGCTACAACCTCACCTCCGGCAAATGAAGATCCAAAGACGGCGTGCGTTTTAGTCGGTTCGAGTCCGACATAACCTTCCCAACCGGCTCCGGTGGGGGGGTATCCGTGGGGATTTTTCGCACGATAAAAAAAAAAGAGCTCTTTTATATCCAAATTAGATTAATCTTGTTCCATATCCTTGCCACGTGTTCATCAACAGACCATAGTCTGGTCCGATATTGAACATGACTATTTCACTGCCACACTAACGCCACCGTTCTCGAGGCCATGGCCTTAGTAGTGACAGGGTAATGTTACAGTGGTATGCCAATTACTATGGTAACGCGGTTCGAACACGCGAGCACTCGAATCAATTTTGTGTTTCGAGAACGACTGCTGGCTGCCTAGTTTATGATCGCGCGTCAACCCGTTTATCCATGTAAGGTACTACTTCCTGCATTCAGGTTTTGTTTGATCATATTTATTATGCTGCAACTACGTCCCATTATTTAACGGAGCTTTATATCGTAGTACCGTCTCATTAGAGAATGTATTCAGAGCACTACATTCTCTTTGTATCTAATCTAGCCTCGGTAAGTCTCTGATAACATTTAGAATTGCCCCTGGGATACTGGCCTCGGTGAACATTAAATGTAAAGGTGTTCTTTCATTACTTCTCTCTTCATTCTTCATTCATAAATTATTATTCATTGTTGCGGATATTGTAATTTTTAATCAATATACACAGGATATCTAATATTATGACGCATTGTATACAAGTATTTATTACAGGTGTACTAGTATAGTTACGATGGCTGATGAATAGCACGTAAATTTGGCATATATTTAGTACATAAAATGATAATAATCGTTTGAATTAGAACATTCCCAGGATGTTCGCGGGAACAGGATCGGTATTCTGCGGGTGTGATTCATGCCTTTTATTTTCAAAAGATAGATAATTTGACGGGAATTGCCGAATTATCTATCATTTAGTACAATTTTAGGTAGCACATTTTATGTTATTATTTTTTTATCGTGTTAATTTGTAAAATTATTATAAAAAACAATTCTCATAAGGTCCTAAAATTACTAATTTATATCATTCTGATTGAAATGAATTACCTAGAGCAAAATGATTTCCACGTTATTAATATTTTAAAAGCTAACATTTATGCTACGAGTGAGATTTACTATAAAATATATTTGTCTATAGCTATTAATAAATTATCATTGACTTTTTGCTTTCGCTTTTTGGTGTGATAGTGAAAACAGAATGTATAGATAATAAAAACATAACGAAGTATATAAACCTTAAACACAATATGGTGATTGAAATTGGAGTATTTAATGTCTTTATAAGTGCTGTTAGATAAAGTTAATGAAACACCAACTTTATTGATCTACCTGCGGTGTGACACGATTCCAACTGCCACTAACCCTACATTATGTTTTTATTAAATATTTTCTATCTTTTTCTAACTCTTTGGTTCGAAAGAGGACGGAAACTTCTAAAAGTGTGTGATGTAAGAGGAATTTCATTTTGTGGATACAACCCCTATCATTTGATTAGCCGATGTTTTAACATTAATACGACACAAAAGTATATTTATTATTATTTTTATTTTTTCTGGTAAACATGCAAGGCAACGACTTTTGGACAATTCAAGGCTTCAAGGAAAGGAAGAAAGGAATTCGGGGGCATTCATAAATTAGATAAATCAATTCACATTTTTTAAACTTTCGCATTCCATGATATAGGATAGGTACTTTTAACAGGATCAGCATACTAAGGTATGGTTGCCTGACATTTCGTTCAGGTTACACAGACTGTGATGTATATACCTACATATACTATAATATTTATTTTTTACTCTACAAACCTTCATAATTCGATAGTTGGTAATAAGACTGTGGTATGGGTGATAGAATTAACTAGGTGATCTAAAATCTAATATTCAAAAATCTTAGTTACGTTTATTGCAACACCATTTCGATATTTTTTACTAATTTAAAATTATCTATCCCATATGGAATTCACCCTAGTGAATCCACCTATAGACACAACTGGCATGCAAAAAGTTATAACTGTCGCTTTAAAACTTATTACTAATATTATATATATTGTAAACAATTCAGTATAAACTTAAACTATTATACCAACTTTGAAACGTCAAACCATTCTTATCGGAAAACAATTTAGTTTCCTGCTACACATGGTGTGAGAATTATTACGCTACCCCTGTGTGGTATTTCCATAATTTTATCACAATTTATATCAAGATCAACAAGCCATCGCCACCCGCATACGAGACAATTGATGCAATCATCACCAATGAGATTTTGGGGTGCATAAAACGGAACTGTAATTGCATCAGCCACAACCAGATTATTATTATAGTAACTATACAATGATAATTTCATTTCGATGTCTGCGGGTGAAAAATGGCTGGATGTAATAATTTTTAAATTCGATGATTTCGTTCATAGTGAAGTGCTCTGTTAAGTAATAGATGAATTGACTGTAAAACTTATTTTCTGGCGTTTTTAAATTGTCAATTGATTATTTAAAATTAGTATTTAGGTAAGTTTGAACTCAAAGAGCTTTCTATAGTAAAATATTTTCAATAACTGCGGACAAACTTCACTTGTCGTGCTATTAGTTTACGATTTCTACAGTGTGCATATCCTTATATACAGTATGCTCTAAAGCCATTATTCCTCTGGGGTAGGCAGAGACAATTCACAATCTTCTCCTATCTTTACATACTGCAGTAGTTTTTCTACTAAAAAAATCTATCTTGCACACCTTCCATACGGTGTTTATGTGAAAAGAAAAGATTTTTCAAACAATATCTTTAACACCAATACAATAACTTTAAATGGCTATTAAATCCAACAGTTTCTTGCAATATAATGATTATAATGAATAACATAAACATCAATCATGGTGATAAAATATTGATTTGTTTTCTTGATAAAATAAGCTTTATTCGTGTGTACAGATAAGGAATCTTCATTCAACGACAGACACATAAATCAAAAAGCCGTGAAATGGTCATAGAGCGGTTGCTGATAAACTGGTTGAATCCTTATAGGAATTGTACTTGGAAATAATAAAATTCTTAGTTTTAAGAAATCTAGTAATAATAGGCGTCCTGATAAAACATTTACTAATTAAACTTGTCAGTATTTGGTTTAAGGAGGTTATAAATTATTATGTTTAAGATGTACTGCGGTAGCGTAGTGGTATGGGTAATGGACTGCTGATACGAGGTCTCGGGTTCCCAGGTTTTACCACGGCACACACCAATGACTTTTCGAAATTTTGTGTGTAGGTATTTATCGCAGGTGTATAAGCCAGTTAATGGCAATAGGCTCGCCACCTATTACATTGGGACCTAAACATACCTCGCCTTAGCCTACCCCGTCGGAGATATAAGCGTGAGTTTATGTTATGTTATGTTAAAATGTATCACGGTTTATTGGTTACATGCTAAGGAACGATATTTATTTGTTGTTTGCCACACATATACGTAACTGTCACATAAGATTTATTTTTGAACATGCCGTAATCTCGTCGTTGGTGGGTGTAGACGCATTTGTTCAAAACGAGAAATAGTGAGATAGACACCCCCATTGTATATTTTTGGTTTAAATAATCCTTGATAAGCATGGGTCGAACCTTTATAGTCATTGATAAGGGAAAATATGTTAATTTAGAGGCTGGGAGAACCAACATGACCTGCTAAGTGATTGGGTCCGTGATGCGTGGCGTGTTTTGAATCGGAACTTGAAAGATCAGCCCAATGTTTACAAATTACCTTAAGAAAAAAAAAACTCGATCCTTTCGATTGAGATATTCATTTGATTAAGTTCAATTTAAATAAAAAATCTTTGAAAGATGGGGTTCGTGAGCTGAATCAGGGTAGATCTAATAATTCTAAGATAAAAAATCTACATATATTAACATAGACACATAATATATTCACGCTTGTGAATTGTGAAAGAGTAGGCAGATATTTGCGTTATTCCGTCGACTATGATTGTCGGAACCACGCAATAAGGGGCGAACCTATCATTGTTGTCATGAGCTGTATTTTGACCGTCGGAAGGTGAACAACCCTATTTCCTAGTCACTTTCTACGTTAAAATACACAATTTAAACAGCGTCTAAATATGGGAACAAAATTACATTATAAAATTTAACCCTCTAAAATCAGGCGATGTTCCAGGTAATAATTACGGCGATAATTACGTGTGTAGGTTCAAATTAACCATTTCGCGGCAAATTGCTTAGAGATTAAACAAATTACGTTACATAAGACATAAAACGAGTCTACTAGAAGATATGAGATATAATTAAAATAAATTCAACAATATGGCGCCACAAGAATTTGCATCCTTAGTAAAATGTTACGGATTGTACAGGCGGGTCCTTTCATGAAATTTAATTTTAATTAAAAATCCGGTCAAGTGAAGGTCGGATTCACGGCATCGAGGATTCAGTACAAAAAGATATCTATTTTAGATCTTTTACTGTCTGAAATACTATAATATCGTTTTTTGTAGTGTTGAATGTTGTATTACTTTGGAGATAGATTTTACAAAAAATATTGAAATTCTGAAACTATGTAAATGAAATATCATAAATTCATTTAAAATTTTCCACTGCCTTCACTTCTCACAAGAAGAACATAAGTCTTTACTATAGTAGCAAGTAAGCAAATTATTTACACGAACAGTAGAAATAGGACCTGATCAACAGATCCAAATAGTAAATTAATTTTTGAAAATAAAATATTTACAATTCATATTTAAGTAAACAGAAGCTAAGTGGGTCTAGGGTTCAAGTAGACTAATATAAGTTGAATAACTAATGTCGGCTATTGGGGAGAACTAGACAAACAAAAGTAATCAACAATTTTAATAATAGAAATGTTGTTGTTTTAATATGAAAAAACTCGGGTATACAACTACAACGGGTATAACTATGATTAAATGTAATTTTTTTGGCACGAAAAATAAAGAAACAAAGTCATATTTGAGTGCAAAATATTTCTAACGTTATTGTGCATAACTGTAGTATTTCACATTTCATTGCAATAGTTACTGAATAGACTAACATTAATTGAATTTTTTCTCATTTTTTATTGAGGCTTCTATCTTAGTTATGGTATACCTCTCTCTAGACGTTGTTTCTTGTCAAACTTCCTTATTCTAACTAGTACTACAGTCGTTAATAGCTGTAAGTGTAAACATTGATCGTGTTTACTTGACAGTCATAGGTTATTATTTGCGGGTATATAATATGATACATGCGACACGGCTGTAAGTATTGCTCGTGTTTACTTGACAGCCATAGGTTAATTTAGGGCACGCCGTAGTAACGGCGGTAAGACCCATCATGGGGGACTGGCTAGAGAGGCCACACGGTAGCCTCTCGTACCGGCTGACGCAGGTGATCACCGGGCATGGATGCTTTGGGGATTACCTGCATCGGATCCGGAAGGAGCCAACGTCCGAGTGCCATCACTGTGATGCGAGCGAGGACTCGGGGCTGCACACGCTGACCGGGTGCCCGGCGTGGGAGACGCCAAGGCGGGTCCTAGTGGCGGCCCTAGGAGTGCGAGTTCTCTCGCTCGCCGCATTGCTCACGGCGATGGTACGGTGCGCGAACGCTTGGGCTGCCGGCGCCTCCTTCTGCGAGCAAGTAATGCTCGAGAAGGAGACGGCGGAACGAGTTCGGAGAAGACTCCGGACCCGCACAGCCCGCGACGAGCGGAGGCGACTCGGACGTCGGAGGTCGCAGAATGACCTCCGTCCTCCATGAGCGCGGGCCTGGGGGTGACGGGTGGAGCCGCCTGTCACTCTAGCAGAAGCAGGCCGCGGCGGCGGCGCAAAATGCGCCTCCCCATACCCGGGGGCTAGTTGGGGACACCGTGGTCCCTACACCCGACGGGGGTCATCTCGAAGAGAAGGCCCCGGGTCTGCCGGAGTGCGAGGTATATGTTGGCTACAACCTTACCTCCGGCAAATGAAGATCCAAAGACGGCGTGCGTTTTAGTCGGTTCGAGTCCGACATAACCTTCCCAACCGGCTCCGGTGGGGGGGTATCCGTGGGGATTTTTCGCACGATAAAAAAAAAAAAAAAAAAAAAAAAAAAGCCATAGGTTAATTTGAGGGTATATAATATGATACATGCAGCACGACTGTAACTATTGCTCGTGTTTACTTGAGAAGTTAGATTTTTTACTGCTTTTTAATATTTCAGAAAAACGGACATCGTGGTGATCCTTTAAAGGCTTTTCAACTTTTCAAGTAAAGAACCCTCAAAATAAACAAACAGTAATTAATTTCAAGTTCCTCTTGCAGATATAATGGAGTACAAATTATACGTTTAAGTATTACGTAAGACTTATTTACTTACGTTGACCTGCAGGTGCTGCACCTTTGACTTCTACCTTAATTTTAAATATAATGAGTTTAGAAGAATATTAGCTAGCTGACGACTTTAAAAAAAGTGAGGTCAGACTGGATTCAAAAGATGGAGAATCGGGAGCAATGGCACACATTTAGAGAGACCTAAGTCTAGCAATGGACTGCAATGTAGGCAAATTAATTGAATCGGATCATTAAAAATTTGTGTTTATAAATCACTTGACGAGTTTCAGTAAATGTTTAAGTCTGACAAAATTTTAGAATTAAGCTTTGCTCCGATAAATTCATTTTACCATTAATAAAGTTAAGACGAAGCAGTTCTCGACGCTCCGGGCAATATTATATTGTTTGTTAATATATTTTGCTCTTGTATAATTACAAAGAAAATTTATAGATTTTCTCGGACGGCATGTAATTTAGGGAGTTTGGTAATAAATACTTTCGTCTACTTAAACAAAAGCCAATATTTCTAGTCTAATTAATTTTACAGAAAAAGCAAAACACTATTGATAAAAATTAGGTATACAGGGTAGTGCTCCTGGTACACAACATACTGGCATTAAAAAAATGACGGCAATGCATTTTCTATTATTTTTAAAAAATTTTAAATTTTTTATACAGTTTAAATTGCGTTATTCCCTCTCTATCATGTCAGTAAAGCTAAATGAAACAAAATTGCGCCACTTGATTTTTTGTAATGAGGTTTTTTCGTTTCATCATTGAGACCGACTGAATAAAACTTTCAAGACCACTATTTTCGTCCAACTCAAGAAAAAAGTATTTTATTACCACAAATTGTCAAGGAGTGCCCTGATTTCATAATCAGTCAAGCTTTGTAAAAAATATTATTGTGATCAATTAATATTTGCACCAAATTCAGCTCGGTTCGACCGCTTTAAACAGCCATAAATTCCATGTGTAATATTAGTAAAAAATAGCATTTTTGTAATAAACATTCAAACAATAATTTCGTACAGCTGTAATTTCTTCAACTGAAATGTACTTAAAACTTTTCAGAATAAAGCACTAACAACTCTAACAAGTTTTGCAAAAAATGTTCTGAGTGCCTTAAGTGCTTGTGGCTCACCAAACTAACTAGGTACCTACTTACTTTGGAAAACGGTCTCTTTTCCGATAAACATAGAATATATTTTTTATTGATACTTGTAGTACATTTATATAATTAAATTAAGTCTATTGAAATGAGTATTATTAATCACAGATCTTTCAAACAAATTGTCGGTATGTGTTCCGAAGTTATATTTACTTTTTCTAAAACTTCTCTTACCAAGAATGCGAGTCATTCTTTAGCCGGTTTGTTTTACTTGTCGCCTTGATTTAGATTCTTGTTTGTCTTAAAAGGTTTTTGAATATGCGTACGACGAATTCTGATTTTGAATTAACTCGTTTCAACGACGGATAACGTAGGAATGAATCTAATCTTAAGTCGAGTTTTTATTTCGGAATGTTAAATTCTTCTATCCATAACGGGCATTTTTGTGTTATTACTTCTTGCTTCACCAACAAATCATTACCGGTGATATTAAATACCGGTAACATAGTTGGTAGGTATCAATCAATGCTATCAATAAGCCTACCGCAGTTTACTTCTGGATATAGGCCTATCTCAATATCGAGAGGCTTTGGACTACTGATTCCACGCTGACCAGACGAGTTGGTAGGTACTGAGTTTTATTCATTTTGTGTAATAGCATACCTATTACACAAAATATTCCATATATTACATAATAGGTAATTATCTACGACAAACTTGATGTTTATGATTGTGTAAGTTATAGGAATTCATTCCATTTAAGCCAACAATTTTACACACTATCGCGGTACATAAACGGTTTATAGCCAAGTTTACTTGTAGATATCTAAAACTAATAAAATTTATGTTGTTTCTTAGTAACGGATATGAGTTAGTGTTTGTCATAATTTAGGAACAAAGTTTTTATGTATAGAACGATTGTAACTAGATATTAATCATTGGGCACTTAAGCGACTTTAAATAGCAAAAAATATTTTTCCAATTTATTTGTGAAGTTAAATAAATAATAGATATACTAAAGGTACCTGATACCAAGACATCACATTTACACGCAAAATTTAGGTCAATTAATTCATGAAACTATTTAGCCGTGATTTCTTGAAGTCTTCAATAAAAGAGCTCGTAAGGCAATAGATTTTAATCATATCCTTATTACTGTAACCCATAAAGTTTCTTAACAAGACCCAAATCCAACTTAGGATAGTGCTTTTATTTTCGATCCAGTTGGCGGATTTCTTGGTTCCATACGAGTTAGCTGTAATAAATATAAAAGTTATAGCTTGCAGGAGCCTTAACCCTTCGCTTAAAGCTTACCACAAGCGGATTACGGTCATTACTCATTCCTACCGTCTAGAGTGCCCCAGGCAGGAATCGAAGAGAGACGATGAATGTAAATGTATATCCACATTTTTTATTTTTTGATACTTATTGCTGTTGAGAGAAATATTCGAACTATTTATACATTTAGCGGGTACAATATACTTAACGACTATTTAATTTTGATGACTTTTTGTTTGTATTTTTGGGTTTACTATTCGAAATTTTTAAATTGAACCACCGCTGCACATTATACTACAATTAGGAATAGAGGTATGAGATAATGAAGGTCTCAAAAATATAGACCAATGGTTATAAATAGCTTTGGGGAATCGGCCCGATTTCTTTACAGTTTTACGGTGAGACCAATAATGAATAGTGAAATTAAGCTTATTTTAATCACAAAGGATTTATTGCCAGCTAAATTGGGTAATTAACGAGCACCCCACCAAGTTCTTCGGGCCCGAACCAATCGTACCTACAAACCGACATACATAAATAAATCAATAGGAAATCAATAGGAGAAGGAGTAAACTGTGCTTAGTATAACTTCTAAGACAAATATAATAAAAAAATGGGTCTTTTTTTCTTCGATGAAAACCGATGGGAGTGCTGACAAACGTGTAAGACAGTAATACTCTCGTCTAAAAACCAAGGGGTCAATGTGTATTGTAATGTAGATACTTATGCACATAATGTGTCCGTAACAGTTTCGCAAATTCAATGGTCCCTTCCCATCTCAATATGAAAATGTGTCAATATCCAAAATGCCAAAAAATGTTCTGTGGAGTTGCTTCATCCAAAATATCGACGTTCAGCCGCAATGCAATTAAAATGAAAAAAAAATTCGGGACGCAAGGATGATGATGAGGACGAGTAGAAAAGCAGAACCTGAGCTCTTTGATGCAAACGTGATTGACGATGATTATGATGTCATTGTAAAGGCTTCTATAATATAATCGGCCATGGCATTGTGCCAGATTGCCTTAAATTTTATTGATATACTTAATAAATCAGTCTTACTTAAATATACACTTATAATATATACCTATACCTCTGTAGCGTGGTGGAAGTGAACGCGTTCGATTCGATTCCCAGTGCAAGTATTTGTATGCATGAATATGGCTATTTGCACTGAACTGGTCATGTCTCGGAGAGCACGTTAAGCCGTTTGGTCCCGGTTGTCATACAAACATCTAAATCAGTCGTTACGGGTAGTTGGAGCCCTCACAAGTCTGACTAGACTGACTACAGAAGTTTGATATCGCCAATTTGGTTTTGGAAGTACAATGGCAATCGCTTCACGGAAAATATCAATCTTAACTATGATGATAAAGAGTCGTCTTTCTAGTCTAACTAGACTAGAAAGCCGACCCCAACTGAGTTGGCAATAGGTTCAGAGAATGATGATGACACTTATAATATATCTTAGGCATTGTTTTCTATTTGAGTACAAGTACAACAATGTTTTCTCTGTAGAAAGTGAGCAGGTTTCTTTTATTTTTATCAGGAAACATTTCAAAGGTTTATTGATTATATTATGAACCTCTATGAACCACGTTCCATTGTTATATGGCCGCTAAAAGCGTATAATACGAAATGTGTGAGTAAAAAGGTTTATTTACCTTTGATTGTTTGCGATATATCTTGGTGAAAAGCCTTCAAAGTAATGCTTTACCCACAATTTAATTCAGTTATTTCCATTTTGATGGCAGTTTTTTTTTGGATGTCTTGACATATCGGCAGAGTTTTGAAAGAAAATATTTCAGAGGACAACGTGTTTATATGTATACCGAGGCCTTTGGAGGCCAATAAAGTATCATGATCATATCTCGCTACCTAGCACGATATATAAATTAGAATATTGATCATTTTTAGTCCCGACAAAAATGTATTATGTTGTACCTATTACTTGAAAGGAACAAAAGTATAACAACTGAATATCTATTTATGTTGTTGATGGATGTACAAAAACCTGTCATACTCTGCCTTCATTCCAACAATAACCATAAACAATTGGCAACTTTGACAGACAAGAACAAAATAATGAAAAGGATTAGGAACGTGTCTACCATCTTGATAGTGAAATATTAATTTCAACTCTATTTCTTTATAATAAAAGCTACTCCAAAACAGACTTTATGAATAAAGCTTGTCATTCTCATAAGTTTTGTATGTTTAGCTGCACCCCGCTACTTTTGAATAAACACTGGCTATTGTGCCACTTACTAAGTAGACTTGATAAGTTTTACTCCGAATTTGGTACATAGTTCTTAAATAAACAACTTATTTAACCCGTCACAATTTTGTTTAAATTCGTTTGACAGTTGTTGGAACCCTTCTATAAGATTTTTAGGCTTTATTATAAATTAAATAAGAATACTAGCGATCGTTCGGGACAGTATCATTCTATAAATATTAACTACATATATGTCACAGTCCAAAAACGTACCTATTTTATTACCCTGAGTTTTCTTTAGTGTGCAGCCGTACGGTTCCCGGTAGAATACTGTAGAATTTGGACCACCCGATTTCTTCCCATGCGGTATCGACCACGCCAACTAAGGGATGTATGTATGTATGTATGTATGTATGTATGTATGTATCTTTATTAAATAAAAACTTAATATTAAACGTGGCCCCACAAAACCGTCTCCACGGTTTGACTGTAGGAACAGATAACGCACATTTTTAAAAAACGAACAAGAGACTACTTTCTCTCGCAACTATAGCAGACATAAAGTATGTATGTATTCATTTATTTATGTATTTATGTATGTATGTATGTATGTATGTATGTATGTATGTATGTATGTATGTATATATGTATGTATGTAGGTATGTATTTACGTATGTATAAATGCATGTTGTAAGTATGTATATGTTCTATCTATGTATATCTATGCCTTTTACCTGGGGTATACGTCTCGTATACCTTCTACATCAAATTCGATGCTTTATGTACATTAGACTTAACCACTCATATAGCAATTCCTCTGTGCACTCCCAGGTTTGCTGGAAGAAAACTCAACTTTGAGTTAAGCTCGCCTTTGTACATCTCGTCTCACTATCTTGTATAAATATAATATATGTGTACATGAAGAATAAAATAAATAAATAAAATAAATAATAGGGCTGTAACATCACACATATATCTGGACCTTATGTACAGTCTAGATTCAGCCTTGGATGCATGGCTAAATACTGCAATAGGCTCACCTCCCTTTACGTTGGATCGTGTGTAATGATTGGTGAAGTATGGATGTTAATTGTTCACAAATTACACTTAAGTTATTCATCAATCGAAAAATAAACAAATTATTGTGTAGTTCTAAGACAGTGTACAAAAATGTAGTCGTACGGGCTCATTAATTAATTATTAAAGTTCATATAAGAATTAAAACTTCGGAAAATACAATAAAGCTCTATAAATTTCTAAAGTCCTTTAACAATGAATCCTGTTGTGTACAATAGTTCCTAAATTTTAAGTCATAGAGTTCAAATTCACATAATTTTAAAATTATGCACATGGTAAGATAGAATAATAACCATATTTTTCTAATATTTGTCTTTGAAGAAGATTACAAACATACGCGCACATGGCAAGCTCTTCAATCGATGGTTGCCTCTCGTCGTGACATCACAACTATTTGTCTTTGAAATAACTTGGTGACTTTCTACGGATGGTCTCGCAGCGCGATGAGTTATTGCGTTATCCCCTTGAAACACAAGCCGGTGTCTGCAAGTCACGATAGTGTTCATGTGTCATGTAAAGTAGAAAGAATACCTGGGTTGACAGTCTAATGTTGATATTTTGTTTTAAAAATATCGTTTCTTGTTTTTCGTTGCTTGTAGTTCAAAACAAACAATGTAAGTATATAACAAAATGAATGAATACAAAACAATCATGTTTAGTTGGTAATTGTAATAGTTAAACATGCAGTTAGTATAAAAAATGGTGTTTTCGAAACACGTCGCTAAATAAAATGGCACTCTAAATAAATTGCTGTAAAATTCACGCCTAAGGCACTCTCCGTTCAAACTCCGAGGCCGGTTATTAAAATGACTGCACTATGTCATTATTGTCGAAACAAAAAAACAAGTGAATCGTTACAGGCGCGCCACATATCATCAGGGGAACAGGCATTTATGCGCGTAGTTTCTATCGTAAATCAAAGATATTAAACAGAATGGCGGAACCTCTTTTTGAGTTCACATCATAAATCCTAGAGTCATAAGAAGACCTCTAGGTGCACCAATATTCGTTTTACTAATATAATCTACATTAATTGCGTAACTTATTATAAAAATATACCTATTCCGTATGTGATAAGTGATAATATTCCCTTTTTTAGCCATTTATTTGCCTCCTACTCTGCAGTAGAGTCACCTTATGAAAAAAGATCAATTATATTTTGTAACTTATAGGTTGTACAGCACACCTGATAACGAATGCTGTTTGCAGCAATGAAATTGGCTTGGGGAGGAAGATTTCTATTTGTACTAAGTTATTATGAACTATCTACCAGTAGTGAGTTTTCTAGTTATGGTTAACCAACCAACAAAATAACAAGTCAATAATGTCAACAATAAAATAAGTCAATAATGTATAAATTATATTATAATTCATATTCAAGCATGGTTCTCTCCTTTCGTGAATAATTACCGGACCCTTTATTTTGTTTATTGTCATTGTGTGTATCGGTACTATCGGTTTGATATACCTACAACGATATTTAAAACTAAACGTTTCATTAACTATTGGTATCATTCATCAAGTTTCTTTTGAAATCGCGTCTCTATTGCACATTGCTCAAAGATTCACATAAAGATAGATTTTTCAATCTTTAATCTAACTTTTACGTCACGTTCTGCTCACAAAAGGCGATAGTATTGACTTTGTTTGGATCAGATTTATCGTTACGTCAAAAGAGTTATATAAAGATATCATCACCAATATCATGTGAAACATCAAGTCATTCGATATAAAAGTGTATTGTAGGCACTCTTAAGGCTTACCTTGTTGGGATCGTGACGAGATTAACGTAGATATATAATATTGTTGTGAATTTTGTTATTACTTTCTTATACAGTTTAGATTTTTTTTCTTATAATGATATCGATGAACTAGTATCGACGAATTAAGAGCGATTGTAAAAGAATATAAATAAGATGACATAGAATAAAATCGTTTATTAAAAATTGAATCAAAATTAATTTACTCATACGTGGCACATTCTCACAAATCAGGCTTTATTCATAAGCAAAGCATTTTTCCAATGAAGTAAAATTGAAAAATATGTAAACGAGCATGATATTCAATGTGTCGTGAAGAAAAAAACATGATGCTGTCATTTTTAACGTGCGATAGACGACGTGTTGGGAACGCTAACACAGATAAATCGGTCGGAAGGTGCCTCGCTACATTGCCTTCCTTAACGACCTTTGCTATGGAATCAGTTTAGGGTTAAAGGTTATTTTTTTCATTTTTGTAAGTACGTGCGTGTATTTTATGCGATGTCTAAGGAAATTGAGGCATCGAGGATTTAAAAAAAGACAGTCAAGTGCGGGTCGGGGTTACGCACTTGGGGTTCCGAACAAAACTGAATTGAGGGATCAATTGCTGTTCAAACTAAGATTAAATATAAAACTAACTCTGTCTATCTGTTACACTGTCACACTCAGTGAACCAATTTTGATGAAATTTGGCACAGATATAGATTAGGCCTAAAAAAGGAGACAGGCTAAGTTTGATCGCAGCAACTGGCAACAGCTCGTGCTACATAAACGGCAATATCTTTTTAATGAATTGACTTATGTTCAGCTTTTTCATGGCTGTAATAGGTAAGGTAGACCATATTTTTTTGGAATGTTGGCACAGTCTTCAGATTTTTCTCTTTACTTGTGCCATGACCTTGGTGCATACTAAATTTCATAATTTCTAGGTAATCGGGAAGTTAGCCCATAGGATCTCTTTGTATTTGGCTAAATTTGCCATATAAACGCCTCTATCACTTATCTCAAAATTACAACAAAAAAAAACGAATGAAGTTAAGAGTACTTTTACTTTTTTTTTAAGTTTGAATGAATTTATTCTTTGGTCGTTAAATGTCCATTTATTTCTTCTGATTGAAAAATTCATTATGATACGACTCTAATCAGAGCTGAGCAATTTTGAAAATATTGTAACTGTAACCAAGTTTTGGGCTGACAAAATCTAGAGAATATTTTTAGACGTTCACTTGATGCAAAAAAATAATCAAATCTGATTATTTTTGTGTAAAAAGTCTGAGAAAGCCGGTTGCATCGACATATTTAATGTCGATATAACTAATAGTACCTAAGTTATAATATAATTTTCAAATGATTTATTTCCTTTATCTTATATTTTGAACAAATAAAAGTTATCATTGTGTGATAAAAATTGTCATTGTGTCATTTGTTAACATTTACGTGTATATCAATTTACTCTATTATACCTAACTTACATAACATTACGAAAACTACCTTAAGTCTAATAATTTTCCATGTTCTGTGTTTCCATGAGGCTGTAAATTACATACAAACATTTTTAAAATCGATTACGTCACTTCAGTCAGCGACTCAGCGCATAAATAACTGATCACCATAGTTATAAAGTTGTCAAGCGTGTATTATGTATAAGATACAACAATACGAGCATGAAGGCGTTGCTTAGCGTTGTTATAAGTCCGTTACCTAGATTAATGTGCATGCCACATCGAATGTGAAGAAAGATCTTTGTGGGAACTGTGTTTGGAAGTGGAGTAATATGTGTTATACTACTTCGGCGGTCGAACAACATTTTAAAAAAAATTATGGACGCATAGGTAGATTTCGTTGATGCTTTATCAATGGTTGTAATTATTTACACCATTTTTGGTTAAGGGGATTACGTAGGTATTAAGTGTTACAATCACACTTCATACCTACCTATAATTTATAATAATATTCTATATCAATAATGATAGTATAACTAGCCATCTACTATAGTCTAGCGCGTGACGAAATTACGACTGCCATTGAAAACTTAAAAAATAATCAGAAGATCGAAAAGCACAGATGGTGAAAAGTAACTTTATTGTATAGGTACCGTGTTGTGTAAGAAGGTTACCGTTGTGTTGGCTAAACTTGACAGCAATGTGTGACATCATACCGTCACGCTGTCGTCCTTTTGTCTCTGACACTCCCTCACTATTTGATTTATAGATCTGTGCGTTGACTGCTTGTCTCTACCGAGGCTTATTAATGAATTTATTTAAACGCTAATGAACGAGTTGCGTTAGGGACAAGTGAAACCAATTTATCTGTACCAAAAGTGAAACGTTATTTTAGAATAATAATTTTATCTACCCCTAAATACATTCAACCAGTTCTGAACTTTCTCTTTACTCAGAAATGTTAAAGTTAAATAAGGATCATTCCTTCTATCGAACTTTCAGATGATCTTTGAGTATTCGAAGATCAGTTTCGACCAATTACATTTAACAAAACAATAAAGTAATAATTTTATTGTAGCTAGATATTTTAAGTAACTTTGATTTAATTGGGATTGAAGATGAGAATTTGATTATGAAGTGAATTGTTAAATAGGGAAAATTGCTTTGTACAATTTGGAATCTGAATTTTAATTACCCTCGTCTAATTCGGAGTAAATGGCGCCATTTTGGATTACTGTAGCTACTAAACTACCGACATAAATGAAGAATTATGATTATTATAAGTTCCAAAGTAAAAGTTTTATCGAAAAAAAAAATATTGTGGGGCAAATAGTATATTTTTATATCGTATTGAAGTATATTGTATGCTCCATTGGACCGATAAAAAGTTCATGAATGAATTACAATATATGCAATAATATTTTGTAGGTAATACGATATATGTGTAATGTATGTATCAATCTTATTATAATACAATAATGTATAATATAATAATAATGATGTTGCACACCAAACTGCTCAGAAACACATTTCCACTGGTCTTTCTCTCTAACCTAAGGTTGCCTGTAAGAGATTGCCGCAGAGCGATAAGGCCGCCAATTGTATTTACCATGTGCAAACATTTCTTTGTGTTATACTATTCTATCCTTGGTGTACAATAAAGACCTATTATTATTATAATTGACTAACTAGGTTTCTTATATATAATGAACGTTTGATTTCATTTGATGTAGTGTGAGTTTGTGTGTCATTAAAAGGTTTGTCCTTAATAGTGTTCTAATACCTAAACTTGAATAATATTTTATAGGTGCCTACGCTTCTTCTTTTAATATGATAAAGTACAAATATTAAACCATTACTTACCAATATTTTCTTAATAACTAAAAAAAGTTGATTAACCCCGTCAATCATCATCACACCAAATCACATCAACTACGTATATTATTAAAACGTATGGAATAAAAAATAAGCTTTTAGATAAAAAGCTATCTTTATGTAGAAATTTTATTTTGTGCTCGTACTAAAAAGTCATAAATGAAATTAGGTAGGTACAAAGAAACCTTACTCAAGACCAAAGCTTAAACAGTTTCAATGATAAACGCGCTTCATCAATTTTAAACACACGGCTCAACTTCGTACTACACGGAGCTCATTCAAAAGGCTTGAGCTTTTTAGTAATGCTTTCAGAGCCTTAATTAACATCCTCTCTAGTGAATAGGCAAGAGGACTTAATTCAAACGAGAAGCATATCGGCACAGTCCCACTGTTGCCTGTTTGTAGCTTCTAAGTATATATGGGTAGTTTATTTATCAATTCTGTGAATGAGTAGGTATTGTCTTAGACGCTGATGGTTGTAATAAACTTGCTGTTATTTATTGTACTTAAATTCTGCTGTACATACATGACTTTAATTCTACTACTGTAAATTATTCAGTGTACTACTATCGTTAATAAGATTTAGATGAACATCACGTTATCAAATAACAGGCCAAAATTCAAAGCTCCAGCTGGGAATGCTATATTTAAAACATACCATAGGTATTATTATACATACGAGTGTGAGAATGCGAGGCAAATTCAATTCTTGGCGCGGAACCATCCACCCGGTGAAGATTTAGGGTTCATTTTAGTCGGTGTAAGTTATTCGCTCATGAACATCTGGAGCGACCAATTTTAGATTGAAATTGTTACCTCGTACAATGAAATTCGAAACGTTGTTCAGCCTTTGTCTTATTTCCTGAAATGTTGCTATTTTAAATTCAAGAATTTCGAACTATCACAGCATTTCAGTTCAATCGAAATAGTTTAAGACAGTATTACGTTTTTTTTTCTTCAAAATAAGACAAATACATGCATTTAGAGTTATATGGCAGATAATATGATTGAAGATTAGGTATTTGTATTGTAATATGCAAAATCATAACTAATTATAAGATATGTATTTATATTGAATTATAATGATACTTCATTTAAAGTAATTGAGCAACGTTAGTTACTCTTTCTTGACTTTCAAACATATTTCTATAAAATCAGTTCCATATTTCGTCAATAAATGGGTAAACACCAAAGACTTCGCTTAGGGTAAAAACAATAGTGGTTCTCAAACGTTGTTTTGTTCGTTCTTATAAACCGCTGCCATTGCTAGTTCCTCTTCGTCGCGCTTCTCTTGATTAATTAAAAAATGAATAGGGCTCTAATAGTCACATTGTGATAACTTGAATAGCTCTTAATGAATTTTCATTCTGCAAAGTAGGTCGTGGTAGGAAAGTCGCGTAATTGGTGGGAAGTCGGGATCGGTGGCCACAATCTGTTTCAGCATGCTGCACAAATTTTAGGTTTATTGTATTTATTAATTGCTCGAGGGAAATTTGCAGGGGGGAGGGGGGTTAATTTACTTTAGGTCGAATTTAATTATTTTAGCTCGGTAATTAACCTTTTTAAACATTTAAATAATTATCATTTACCTTTTCATATTATAAACTAGGTGGAGTGTCAGTCAATATCAGCAATTTTTTGAAGATGTGTATATTCGCATCCTATCTAAATATGACTGGGGCCAATTTAAAAGCAAAATAGTTTATATTAAATACAGTAACAACATTAACGAAAGGTTGTCTGTAAGAGGCTCTTTATTGAGGATTTGTTAGTTTCGGTGTACAATAAATAAAACATTATTATTGTTATTAGAATATCACTATCTTTTATTTAACGTATGAAGTTATCATTTAATGATGAAAATTGCATTCTGTTCATTTGCAATGATTGTTCTGGTGGTTGTGGTCGCAGTTCTAAACTAAACTAACCTAGTCATATTGAGTCAGCCCCCAAACAAGTGGCACAAGCATAAATTGCAAACAAAATAATAGAATATATTCACCAATCACACTCGAGCTCGTGATGCTTTGTATTAAAGTTAATTTAATTAATAAAATACTTACCTATCAATGAACTTTGTCAAATGCTATTTATGCTATACGTTGTTTTGCCTATTACATATTTGAAAATAATACATTGTTTGAAATGAAGTATTCACATAACAAATTTTGGCAGGTAGGTAAGTTGTTTGTCAAATGAGTAGTTTGTTAAGCAATAGTTTGTAAAATTATAAGTTTATCAAGTATAATTTAGTCAAAGGTTGTTTTATGAATGTAAATATGTCATTTCTTTTATGTCAAATTATAGGACACCATAAAAACGGACAGTGAATTTTTACACGTTAAAATAACAAATTGAAACTTTGAACTTTAAAATTCTTTACAATAAATCAAATTACATCTTCAAGTCTTGGTAGCTAATCTCGGAAAAACGTCTGTCGCTACAATGACTAATGTATTCAAACGCGTTAGTATAGGTTAGATTACTGTTACAACATTTAACAGAATAAGCACACTATCAGAAATTTCTACATTAAGACGGAACGGCGATAAATCGTGTCCACTTAATATCTGACCATGATCATTCATTACCAAAGGCATTACTTTAATATATTTTAGTCGAATCGACATCTCAGTAGATTTCCCTCGGTCGGGAGATTAGGGACACCCACGTGTTTTATCAATAATCCATTATGCGTACAGCAAACAATGAGGTGTGTTATCAGAAGCGGTGCCATCGAAAGACGCCATGATATATGGCTTCGAACATACATTAGAAAATGTCAATAAATAAAAACTCAATATCTTTATACCAATCTCTCTTGTGCTAGAAACACAAATCTTAGCGGACGTACCTATATTCAAGTCCGCTAGACTTTAATTGAAATGAATGAAATGTCCATAGGATTTTCGTGATAATATGGTCACGTGGGGTAACCGTACGCGGCGAGTAAGTATCCGCAGTGAACTTTGTGCGAATCTCGCTCCTAATCGCGGGTCGGACCATAGTTAAATACGCGAGCATTCATTCACTGAGAAAAAGTGGCGTGACATCTATTTACATTTATCGGCGTAAATTAAAAAAATTGGAAAGAGAAGTTTTTTGGTCGTTTTCTTATTCTTTTTGCTTAAGTAAAGGTGCTAGGCACTTGGTCAAATTGCTGGCCAAACTGTGATTGTGTGATGTTTTCGAATAGAAAAACTAATTGATATTTTATTTGAATCGAGGCAGTTAGCTGCAGGTACGTCATATCAATACTTAATTTGTTTACTTTTTTTTGTTTGATGGGGTAAGTATACGTGGGTAACTGTCCGCAGAGTAAAAATCGCGTACACTTGCCCCGCCTCGTTGTTTTATGAAATATAGGTAAATTTTATCTTATTGTGTTGGACTTTAAGATCTAAAATGCCCCGCAAATATATAAGAAAATGTCCAGATCGGAAGGTTTGTACCAATGAGCAGATTGAAGCAGCAAAAAAGTTGATGGGAGAAGGCAAAAGCAAACGAAACTGAATATGACAATAGCAAAGAAACCAAAGAAGCAAACTCAAAAGAATATACAGATAGATAATAAAGGAAAAACAAGAAGAGGAGTGCTAGTACACAGATATCATTAAGTCACACAGGAGAGGAATATTTTTGTCCACTATGTAAAGAAAAATTTGAAGATCCACCTACCGAGGAGTGGATAGAATGCCATATTTGCAAATTCTGGTGGCACGAAGAGTGTTCTAATTATATAAAAGGTGTATTTACTTGTGACAATTGTGTAGAAGACTAAGTATCCGCAGTGCGTATACTTAACCCAGGGGTGGGGAAAGTGTACGCATTTCCCGAGTTTTAAAAAACCGAATGGTGTATAAAAGTTGTTTAATTTCAATTACTTAGAGTGATTGGTTAATGTTCCTTATAGTCTAATAGATGAGAATAAATACGGGTTTGATTCATATCATAAGCATGTTTTATTTCAGAGACAGTTCTTTAAAAACTGCGTACAGCTACCCCACGTGATCTATGTGAAGTCAATGAATTCAATTTTAATGTACAAATATAATTTATCTCATAACTATGTGTGCTTAGGTGGAGAGTTTATACAGAATTTTCAGGTTGGGTTCACCTACAATGGAAATATTAAAATTTGAATATTAACATTGATTTGCGAGATTCTATATTTAGTCGGTGGTTAATAATCTGTACAAAAGAAATTATCATAAAGTGATAATTTTTTAATAAAATAAACCACCGATTATTATAACATAACATAACATAACATAAATTCACACCTTAATCCCTGAAGGGGTAGGCAGAGGTGCTAGCACCTACATTATTACATAGATACTCTACAATGTGTACTCACCATAATTACCTATGGTATTTGTCAGTTACATTCCATATTGGGCAGTAATTACAATTATGTAAGAATAGCTACTACGTTACGTACAATATTCGCTGCATTATTCCCATTTTTAACAAGTTTTCATCATCATTATATTCATAACGATTTTCAGTGGCATTCAAGGTTTGTATTTTAGAGCCCGCTGATCGCTTATTCTTTTTGATTGGTGTGACATTCTTTTTGGGAGCGACTGTCGTAAGTTTCCAAATCTGAAAGCAAATAGTCTGCTCCCAAGCTTCGTCCATCACTGTGTAGAAAGAAGATCTTAGTAATGATCATTTATGCACCCTGATCATCATGCATTCAAGATCTTATATGTTCCCCGAACTTATACTACCTAAGATCTTTTATGACTTTCATTAAATCCAACCCGAGGAGATTTATCAATTTTTAGTTCAATATCTCATATATGTATCTATTTGATTTTATTGTATTGCACAAAAACTTAAACAGTGCGATAATTTATGTTAAAAATTTATAGTTTTAAGTGATAATAACGACAGTAGCATAAGAGTTTAGAACACGTTTAGTGCTCCCGAAATTAATTAAAAATTATGTACTTCAACAGTAACAACCACTGGCACAAAACACTTCCGACTTTGTTAGCAAACTACTAAAATAAATTAAATCGAAGGGAACCCTCCAAAATTAGAAGTTTCGTGTAATTTGAAGGCTAGATCAAATATAAATGCGACCTTATATCGAGGTTTGGGTAGAATTGCTCTCTGTTTACGGTCAAAAACTTTGGCCAATTCGGTCAGTTTAGTGCTTCTGTAATTGGGTTACAAAATAGTAATGATATGGGCAATGATCATTACACATGGTACGTACCTACTTTAATTTAAGGTCTCATTGTTGGAAAATAAAATAGAGGATGTTGTGTAAATGTTCATGCCTCTAAACTTCACTGTCCACTGGAGAACTCGAAGATGAATTTTCATAAGAATATAGGTTACATAAATATTTAATATAATTGACATACATGGTGATTTGTCAGTTGTTTATTGTTTATTGAATATCATGAATATCCGCCAACATCCACAAGAGCAGGGGAGCAGGGGAAGGGTTAGCTAAATGGAATAATGCAATATCATCGTAATTAATAAGCCACTCATTTTGCAATCATGTAGGTGTAATAGTGTTGGTTAGCTTTAGGGAATAGAGATATATGCACTGTGGTTTCTAATAATGAGTTAATTTGAAACATAGTTATATATATTTACATTCTTAATTAATTATAATATTAATGTATTCTGTATTTTTGTAGTAAGTAGGTAGGTACTTAGGAATATTCCAAATTCTGCTAATATTATGCTTAAACGTGAGAGCTTGTTTTTATTTTTAAAATTAAAAGTAACTATAGTCAAGTAAAGTAACCTTAGTATTCCCGTTAATTCCTCCAGCAGAACATAATTTCTTGTCTAATAAAAGACCTAGTATACAGTTTACGTCTTAGAATAAAGGCCACGTTTGGAACCCGGGACCTGTCAAATATAAGGCTGTCTTCGCATTACCAGTGAGCTACAGATGCGATATAAATCAGTATTCTTTATTTTTATGACTATTTTTGACATCAGACGATATATTTTTCTAACCATGAAGAACAAATCATTATCAAAACTACAGAACGCTCTGTTGAATTATTAGCGGACTTGAGCGCCTTCAAACAAAATGAAGACTTCAATAAACTAAAAATTTAATTAAAACAGGACGTATAAAAACAATTCACACTGGCCTGCTCCGGTCTGTTGGTTCGGTGGACAATGTTTTGACTTTATTTTAATCGTCCACTTAATTAAGCATATCGCTCTGTGTAAACAAAAAATGAGCTATAAAATCTACGGTATATTAGGACATCCGTTGATAGAGGTAATTAAAATGTAGCTGGGATTTTATAGATATTTTATGCGTAAATCAAAGCGAGATACAATTATATCTCTTCAAGACATTGCTTAGCTTTTGGATTGAAATGGTAATGAAGAAATTAAAATTTAAATACAAGATTTGGTTTTAATTTTCGGTTAAATATTACTATAACATTACGTTTATTACCACAGCGTTATGTTAAATATGTAGTAATTATCTAAATAGTACGATTTTTAAGTCAAAGTTTCAAGAAAGTCATGGCAAAAAAAAAAATAGTATAAGATCAGTCTTACATCAAGAAACAAAAATGAATGGAACTCTATTTATGCTCTTTGGCAGTATCCTAATTGCATCCGAGGCCAAAGAGAATTCGGAGCCCAGGGGCCACAGTTATGGAAGAATTACCTAAAGGCAAGTGAATAAAATATTTGAATTCCGAATGACATTCTTTTTCTTCTAATTCCTTTTGAGTGCTCATGTCATTTTTGACTGTTGAGCTTTGACACAGTATGAGCATAGCTTTGTGATCAGGTAAGCTACTTTTATGGATGGCTTCTAAACTTATCAACCAAAATCTCTACATGAAGAATGGTCTACGCAGCGCAGAGCCATGTCATTTAGATTGTATCCCTTCCCTTGAAACTAATCTGTATTTACGTTCACAATGAAAGGGTTGAATAATAGGGAACTTTTTATTTGTATTATTTTTTATTACCTGAGGGGACAACGTCGTATGACGGATTGGCTCTGTTGTAGGTAAAAAAACCAACAACACAGGAATTTCTCAGAACTATTACTAGAGTGGTATTGCGTTTAAAATTCAATTAAATTTTATGTTTGAATTGGCTGTTTTGAAGACGATATTTATGAATGAAATAAATTGATATTCAAATAAATATGCATGAGGTTATGCTATTGTAATTTATTATAAAACTATTGTTATTCAATAATATATTATATTGATGCGCTGTTTATAGATGGTAA
Organism: Pelosia muscerda; assembly: GCA_963691645.1. Lineage (NCBI taxonomy): Eukaryota > Metazoa > Arthropoda > Insecta > Lepidoptera > Erebidae > Pelosia > Pelosia muscerda. Next base: position 11,886,917 of record OY829113.1, read on the forward strand.
ACATCTATAAGCCTGGCCGCCAATAATGGAGGCGAAAATAAATGCTCTTCCGAGGCTTCATTGGTTGCAGGAAATACAGCCCCGTCATATTATTTCTAGATTATTGCTTATGGAGTTAATATTTTTTTGTTTTATAGCATGTGAAAATTCATGTCTCTCTTCTGTCTAAAGTTTTAGTATAAATAAATAAAAGCCTAAAGAATTTAAACTGAACAGTCTTACCGCACTCACTATGTTTTTAGTTTTACCTTATAAAAAAGATAATTGAGAATACGGAATGGAGATAACTAAAAACTTCTTACAAAGACACATGAAAATGAAGATTCGTTAGAGCCTATGTTTTATTTAGTTACCGTGTAGGTACTTCACTAAATAATCATTAATCCTTACAAAACATGACTCGATGTCATTGTTTATTGTGTGGAAACGAAGATCGTGATTCAAAAAGTTTAACTAGTATAAATAAAATGACAGGGCATACCTTGTTTGTGTATGCATACCACACACGGTTCAGTTAACCAAACGCACCTCTTATAAGCATCAAAATAGCTTATGATACGGCTATAGCTAATTTAGGTAGCATTGTGAACCTCACAAGAGGCGCGTTTGAATAAGATTATCACGAGACTAAAACCCGTTGGAAGTCATTGGTCATAAATCATAACCCATAAACGAGACTGACAATAACCTCCTTTCTCAGCAGCGCTTCCTCGACATTGATGTTGTTGTAGAACTTTTAACTCTACCGTCATACGCATAGAGTAAAATATCTAATACATGATTTTTGTTGTTTGTGATGATGTTAGAGATGATAGTTAAAATGACAAGCGAACTTAATATTGCGTTTGATCGGACCAATTGTTGGTATTGTGTTTACTGTCGATTTTTAGAAAGCCAAAGCTTGTCGGGCTTAATAAGTATAAAGTATTTTGGGGTTGAAGGACAAACATCAATCTTATCGGACGTCTCTTCATTTTTTTGTTCAGTCCACCAATTTTAAATGCGTAAATGATGAATGGAAAATTGTTTGTAATGAGCTACAATTATACGTACCTACATCATTTTTTATCAAGAGTTTTTTTTTGCTATCTATAGGTACCTATTTCTATTTTGAATAACAAATAAATTTTGTATCGAAAAATAATATTTTGTGACCTTTCATTTAGCTGAGGTTGATTTCATTGGAAATGTTGATAGTAATTATCTGGCATGTAAAAATAATATTACAGAATATAATATAATACATAGAAATGGCACGTTATCACAAACATACACACAATTAAGACACTAGTAATTTTCATGCATATAATTCTATGTGCATGAAAGTGACTTTCTGTTTCGCCTAATGCCCAAGGTGAAAAGGAAAGAGCACGCCGCCGTAGTTCGGCCATAAGACCCATCATGGGGGCCTGGCTAGACTCTCGTAGTGGATGACGCATATGATCACCAACGTCTGAATGCTAGCACTGTAATGAGAGCGTGGACTCGGGGCTGCACACGTTGACCGGATGTCCGTTGTGGCAGATGCCGAGGCGGGTCCTAGTGGCGCCCCCAGGTGTGGGAAATCTTTCGCTCACTGCTTTACACACGGCGATGGTATGATGCACGAGCGCTTGGACAGCCGCTACATCTTTCTGCGAGCATGTGGTGTTCAAAAAGGAGATAGCGAATCGGGTCCATTGGAGATTCTTGGCCCGCACAGTTCGCTACGCGCAACTAAGCGGAGTGTAATCAGTCATCATAGTAGCAGAATTAGAAAGAAGAAGAAAGAAAGAAATACGTTTATTTTGGATAACTGCGAAATCGAAAGAAAAAATATAGAAATACATAAAAACATTAAATTACACAGTAGGTGATTATATGAAAGAATTATTCTCAATAACATTTTACTTATGGCAACACTGCTCAGAATTTTACCATGATTGACACCATGGACCACCACCATTTGTCAATCGTGATGTTTTTCTTTTATAATACGAAGATCAACTCACCGTCGGACTCGAACCGACTAAAACCGCAGCCCTTGAGTTGAAGTAGCGCCGACTAATAAATGGGCGAAGCTCATACACTATCAGCAACAACACGATTCACAAATTAATTAGTTTTTAGAAATTCTCTACGACTTTATGTGTGTTAATTTATGTGTGTTCTGTTACATGAACACACTTTCTGTGAAGTAAATACATACTTTTTACTTTTTATACCTACATACTTTGCACTTCGGTCGGGATTCCCAGAGCGCCACGATATTTTTAATAAAAGCACTACACAAATTATGTTTATCATCATAGTACAGCAAGCGGGTCTTCCTTACCATATCATATACTGTAGAAATACACGTTACTGTATATTAAAATCCGAACGGAGTATCACAAATGTTATTTCAACACAATGAGAGACCCTATCAATTCGATGTTTGATAACATCCTTCGAACTCTTTTTACTCTGATTGCAGTCTCTGTCCAACTAAATTGGAATTCATGTTCCTTATTGTGGCCAAGGGAATTAGATCCACCGCATTCAAAACGCAGACTATCCTATTGAGACCTTTCGGAAGGGAACTGGATCTGATAAGGTAGATTGTCGATAGGGACCCTTTTTCTTTGCACGACACCTTTGTCATGACAAAGGGGCTGTTTGGCCTCAACTGTGGCATCTGAATAGGCTTGCAATAACACGTCCTGGCCCAGAGCTCGCATCCCGCGAGATCGTCCGCAGATACTCAACTCTCTAAAGATTTATTAATCTTTCTCGTTCACTGGAACAATGAACGCTTTTGGTAGGCACCTGGTGTTTTTTCTGTCACTGAAGTATGCTCGAGCCGTATACTATGTTTTTTTTTGATACTCAAGTAATGTAAGTGGAGACCCAAAACGGTTGTGGCCACTTGAGAGTGTTGCTTTAGCTATAGCCCAAAAATAGTAGCAAACCAGTTTATTGACAGTAGTAAAACTGTAGATAAATTAATTACTATTCTAATTGATTAACGTGGGTATGTAATTTAAGTAAACATATTAACAACCAACCGGTCGCTAATATAAAACGTTTGTAATTTAGAATTATATATCTGTCAATTTGTGTTGATATTGATGTCTTACTATTAGAAAAACACAAGTTAGAAAAAATATAAAATACTTTGACATGTCAATTAAAACTTTATATTTTTAAAGTTACGAACCGTTACACAGTGAAAGTATTACAATATTCTGTTACATCTGATTGATCAAAACTCACCTTATTTGAGTTTTAAATAATTATAGATTTTTATCTGCAAGGTATCGTGTGGCATCACGGATTATATCACGATATTATTCACTTCTTAGAACATGGTGCACAAGCCTCATCAGAACATATCTCCAAGATTCCGTCTGATCAAGTAACTCGTTTAATTTGTCTAGATTGCGTGCTGGACAACGGTGATAAATAATATTTTTATCTTTCAACTAGTAAGCTCTATCTAGGCAGGAATTCTTACACCTTCGGTCACTGACTCAATGCTTATTAAATACTAGTTTTTATTATTTCTAAAAGTATACGCAATTACCTACTATCTATCGAGGATATGATTTTTAACTTTGTGCTTTCTATTCTAGTTGGATTTATACAAACAAAATACAATCACGGATACTACTGTGATTCGTATGTCCAGTCTGTCACTCACGAGTAGGTATATATATAAAAGGAAATTAAATAAATAGACTCAATAAGTCATTCACAGTTTCTTCACAGCCGTTAACTGTGGTAAGTAAATAGTAGGTATATCATATAAATTATTCTTCAAATAAACAAACACAGTTAACACACAAAAGATAAACTATATTATAATCTAAACCCCAACAATAAAATGATAAACTACTGTTCCTATTTTCAAATATACATGTATTGTGCCAATGTACTAAAATGTGAGTGCAATGTGCATTTCATAGAGCCACAACATCTGCAGACGTCGCCGATGCCACATCTTGATAAAGCACCCACATTTTGGCAAATATATCACAGCATGATGCCGTCAAAATATTTTAGTATCTACGATTGTATCTGTATCAGTGAATGGTATTTTTTTTAATTATCGAGATCTATGATCAGGCGTTCTCGGTTTTCATGTAACAGAAAAAAAATATTAATTGCTATAATATTATGAACTGTATAGGCTGTGTGGCAATGATTTATAAGAATGCAATAAAGTAAAGATAATAAAAAATGTTTAACCGAAAATACACAATAATTATTATGTACCTTTTAAAGTAATACTACAGTGAACTTTGTGGAAATAAAACTAAATGGTTTTGTGAAATATTATATATGAAAAGAAAAGAAAAATTGGTTGCCTGTAAAGTCGGTATACGGGCGAAAGTTTTACGTGACAACGACTTTGAGTGGTAAAATAATTTTAATGTGAATATTCATTCGTATAGTAGGAAGAAGGATGAAATAATAGTAACAATTTAAAACATTTATTTATACAAAGAATTATATTTAAAACATTAATTTATACAAAGAATCTCGCACTGAATTTCATATTAACAAAATTTTATTTTTACCTTTACACATACATACAATTCTCTCTCGCTCTGTCTCTCTCGCTCTTAGGCGGGCTAACTGTGCTCGAGTGGAAGGGACGCGTGCCTTTCACTTTTTATGTCTGTCTCTCTCGCTCTTAGGCGGGCTAACCATGCCCGAGTGGAAGGGACGCGTGCCTCTCACTCGCTCTCATTGTGAGCGCATAACGTGAGCGGAGCGTAACGCAGTTTCTTGAAGTGTCACCCGGCAAGCCAATTTATAAGACGTTGTCACGTCAAAATATCAATTTTGTTGTACAACTAAAAAGCGCTAGTACAAAGTTCAAGTGCACCCAGAATTGGCAAATGGATGATGATTTTGAAGGAAGCCAGTTTGTATTTCCTGGTCTGCAGAGAATCCTAAGTAAGTATCAATCTTCTGAAAAGTCGAAAATATCTATATACCTAAAATATCTTGTGAAGCGCATAACTCGCGGAGCCGCGGGCAACAGCCAGTTAACTATGAAAGTTGTAAAGAAACTTTAATATGTCAATTCATAAAATTCCCACAAATTGCACAATTGCAGCTTTTTTACGACTAGGTATTTATTCCCTTTACTACGAATAACATCTATTTCTAAATGACAATAAAATTGTTCCAAAACAACGTCTAAATCTCAGGACAGCCTGCCTCCACATTGTACAATAAAAACTACCTATAAATTATGTAACACGAAACTTTCTGTGTTTTGATCACCTCTCTTGTTCCCACACATTGTGTCTACCAAGGGATGTGGTTCTTAAAATTTGCTAAAAAAATATATAATTTTGTCCCCAAACCTCGATTCTTTGTACTCCTAACCGCCCTTTTACAATTTATTGTTGTAGAATGATATGATGTCTTTATATCGTGTTTCTATTGTGATTCACTTATCTGATCATCTTCCGTTTCTGTGTAATGGGCGCGATTGTGGATTCTAGGTATTTAATATTTTGTAGTATTAAAAATTTATAGGTTTAAATGTTTTGTAACTTCCTTTAAAGGCGTCGAGAAACAAATTTACATAAAACTGCAATAATAAATATCTATTACGTTAAGTAATTGTAGGAATGTACACCGTCATTTTTTTAATTATTTATAGAATAATCTCATAAATTAATTCCAAAGTATCAATTTTTCTAACGGATAATTTAAAGTTAATGTGTTCATGCTGTGAATAAACTGTCATTCCTAATGATTGAAATAAGATATGAGATGAGTAAATTAATTAAATTCTAGCGAGTTATAAATTAATGAAGTGGATTTTTTAGAATCTAAGAAAATGCCTTAATACGAGATATTGGAAACCAAATCACGATAGCTTTCTTCATATTTAGATGTTATAGACCTTTCGACAATCTCGTTTTTATTTGTATATTTGTTAAAAATATATTTTAGGATGCACATTCTTCTTTCAACTATATCCCAAGTAATCTCTCCAGTTCCTCATCTCCAATCTGTACACATTTGTCTGCTTGAAACCGATAAACTCAAAAACTACTGGACATATTTGAATAAGTCTTTCAGTTTCCGAATATTACATTATCTCAGAGTAACATCAATAATATAGTCTATTTTTTATTCCGAAATTCCCCTGGGATTAGAACTTATGCGGGTGATATCGCAAGGTGTTGCTAACTTAATATACTACAGGTAACAGTTTGTTTTTATCCTGTAGAGAATACTTAACATAGCCACTGAAAACTAAGGAAGATTTGTTTTCCTAGTATAGTAGACTCATGAAACTTGAGACCGAGATGAAACTCCGACGAGTGTAACACAGGTACGTGACTTGAAGACGAATGATTACTGGAAGACCAAGTATTTTTTCGGAATAAATACTTCTACCACCAATTCACTTTTAAAAATACACCATTTTATTTTCTTTATCTGATGCACGAACTATACTATGAAGGTCGACCAAACCAACGTAGTTCTTGGTCTATATTTAATATTCAACGGTGATATCATTTAATTAATTGTTATGGTTAAAAGCGTTAAGGTTTATACTATTCGAGCATTTTTTTAAAGACTTATGGCGCGATAGGCCATACCTATGTGAGTATTTACTTGGTGAAATTGCATAGCTATATAAGTGCTTGAACTAGGGGTACTTGGTTGGGAACTTTTATTATTTGGTGCACCGGGTAGTGCGACATAAAATGAGGCAGGTCACCAACAATGAAAACGATGCGTTTGTTTTTTTTGATAGTATCACGCTTATATCCCTGAAGGGGTAGGCAGAGGTGCTAGCACCCACATTTCGCCAGTTTATATTTATGTCCCAATGTAATAGGTGGCGAGCCTATTGCCATTAACCGGGCACTTATAAACCTGCGATAAATACACACATAACTTCAAAAAGCATCGCAGTCATTGGTGTGTGCCATGGTGAAACCTGGGATCGAACCCGAGAGCTCGTCTCAGCAGTCCATTACCCATACCACTAGGCTACCGCGGTCCGATGCGTTTATATGAACGATTATTGACATTAGAGGCAGCTTGTAGGATAGAGGATAGAGGTAAGGATAGAGACAAGAGCTGGTCTTAATAAAAATAGGGAAATACTATGAAAAAGAAATTGAAGACCCACGAATACGATTCAAAATTCACTCACGAGTTGTATTGTATATTTTATAACAAACCCGTTAGGATTTCATTGTTTACCTTAGATAAAAATGGAAGCTTAATGTTTTGATTAAATCCATTTTATCTTATTTATGTTTGGATGTTGGAATGTCATTTAGGCTGTGGATGTGTTTATTTAATTGCGATGTTTATATGTCAGTTACATAAAACAATACTGTAAAATTGACCTCATTTTAACAGTGCACCTTATCGCACATAAAATTATATTAGACTATTTATTGTTTGATTGTGAACTTCATTAAATTAGAATGTGTTAAAGGACCATTTGCATGCTGCTGTCTCCAGTTAAAAATGTTGTGGTCTTGTCAAAAATGAAAAACATCAAGCGAATTACAACTATCCAAGGTATGGTTACTAGGATATTTGGAAGTTCAAATTTATATTTTGGTGAGTTTTAACGTAGAGACAATGTATGGATTTGAATAATGTAAACCTGTCTTGTGAAGTCTCAAGAGATGACACAGCATAAAGTGAACTGTACCGATGTTAACGTTATATGGTTGAGAATCTTGATAGGCTAGATGATTATTACTAAACTAGTATACTGTCTCAGAAATGAGAGATTCCACTTTTATTCATATACAATATAAATACATTGTTAAAGCACAGTCACTAGTGTGCTCGCAACTTAGTCCGTGTGTATTTAAATCTATACTTTTAAAAAGTTTCCACGGAACTTCATAACTTAAAAAGAAATATAAATGTTGTAACGTAGGCTAATTTAATTTCAGAAAAAGGGAAAATTTTGCTGATCTTACAGGGTGTACAAAAATAACTATTAAGTCTTATCCATATTAACCTAACCGCTATTCTCATCCCAGGAGCATACAAGTTACAAATTATTCCTCCCACATACTTATGTAAGTGCACCTGAATCAATCAAAACTCTATGTCCCGCCTTTTGTGTGTGCATAATATCATTCACATCATGTTTTACGGTCACTGGCCACGATAAACAATGAATTCCATATTTGAATGCGAATTAGATTACGTGTCAAATAGGTGAACCTTTGATATGTGTTTGTTGTAAAGTCTATACAGTTACAGATATTGTAATGTATGCTAAATATACATAACATTAACATAACATAAACTCACGCCTATATCCCTGAAGGTAGAGGTGCCAGCTAGCACCCACATTTCGCCAGTTTATGTTTAGGTCCCAATGTAATAAGTGGCCAGCCTATTGCGATTAACCTGGCACTTATAGACCTGCGATAAATACACACATGTAACACACGTGCCATGGTAAAACCTGGGATCAAACCCGAGACCTCGTATCAGCAGTCCATTACCCATACCACTAGGCTATTGCTTATACTATAATATGTTTTACATATTACATTTTAAACCTGGAAAATTTCTTCTAATGATATAATAACAGCATCTAAGTGTCTCAGATGCACATATACCACGAAATCTTAGAAAAATATTGCCATTACTCTAATAGGCAGATAGAAAGTGAGATAAACGCAAGTCTTTGCTTTATTTTATCAACGCTAAAAATACACAACTCAGTAAATTAAATAAAAGTTGGACGTGATTAAAATTAGTACCTACTCACATATTTTATTCATAACATTCCCATGTGAAGTATGGTATAACCGTTAAAAATATCAAAACGTAATTTGAAGGGTGACAGAAGTTAGAAAAACTTAGACACGGCCGTTAGTGACATGACGGGGGTTTGACAATACTATTTTTGTAAGTCTCAAATGAAAATGCATAAATTTTTTACATCGTTTTCGCTTTTTTGTTTCTACAGATTCTTTTAAAATTATGATTACTTATCTTTGAACCTTTGACAAAAGAAGTCAAAGATCTAAAGATGCTATTGTTTGAGGCTGACGATAATTAACTTGTTAAAGCAGATTATGAGGTAATTTTAATTGTTCCAATTCGCCAAATTTGTGTCGCTAGAATAAATGATTTAACTTTCAATTTCATTTCACTTTCGTTTATTTTACATAATATAAATATAAGTATCTAATAATTTATGATTTGATTTATCTATCTCTAAGAGGCTTCTGTTCCTGGTTAAAATTTCATTCGCACTAACAATAAATACGTCCCAAGGTCAAACCTTTTCACTGGTCGGTATTGACTAAGAAAAGACTGTTTTTCCCTCGGGCAGTAGCATATCGGAATGTCCCGTGTTGGATCTCCGCGAAGTCTGTTTATTTTGCTTCAAACGAACAACAGAAAAATTAAAAGTATGATACAAAATATCCGTTATTACAAGGTGCGGTGGGGTGATAGTGGGAAAGTAAGCAACTTCTACGCGAGCTGAGCCACTGGCCACAGCTAGTATAGTAAATTTGCGTTAAGATCATAGATCATAGAACCTTAGGAAGAACATTAGGTAAGAACATACGAATGTGATAGTATGGCCATGCGATGCATAGGCTGCAAATTTTAAAGTAAGCATATCTCAGGGTATTTGCAACTTATTCAGTACAACTATCGGTAAACTTACTTGTATCTACAAGCCTTCATGATATGTAGACTATGTAGATATTTTATTGAGAGGATTTCGAAGGATCAACCTAGTGATAGTTCGTATAGGTTACCTATCACAACTAACGAATTCGTAATAGTCATTCTAGTTATGTGTCATTCATTAATTACATACATAGACTATATTGCAAGTAGCAATATTAGAGATAACATTACGTCAAACACAAACAAGATGTCGTCTAGTGTAGACCTTACAGTCTATTTACATTTATAGCTATTGTTCTCAGTGGATTGGATAGCATTGTCTCGTGGCTTGAGCCTATTTATAGTATAATGCCGTGACTTAGAAACGGTATAAATTTAGAGAATTCGGCGACTTTATCTCGGAATACTATTGAAGATTTAAGTTTTATTTCGGATTTTAGGTGAAAATTAACACTAAACTGTGAAAACTATGCTTTGATTTACTTATTGGGTTTATCAAACTTCTCTAATGTACGTGTTTTGGCCCATATCTCCTCTTAATTTAGCAGTATCGTAATTATTAGACCCTGAAGGCCAGACACGTGCAGAAGCTACACGCCCCGCAGCGCACGATGGCCATCAGGGTCATCAGGGGGTACCGTACGATATCCTTCGACGCAGCGAGTCTCCTCGCCGGATCGATACCATGGATCCTGGATGCGAGAGCCCTTTCGGTGCTGTATCGGTATCGAAAGGAGGCGCGGGAGCGGGGACATGAACCCGAGCCTAGTGAGCTCCGGGCTGTGAAGTCCCAGCTCCACGGGGACATGGTAGCCGAGTGGGCACGACGACTTGGGCAATCACGCGCAGGGCACGCTGTAGTAGTGGCGGTAAGACCCATCATGGGGGACTGGCTAGAGAGGCCACATGGTAGCCTCTCGTACCGGCTGACGCAGGTGATCACCGGGCACGGGTGCTTCGGGGATTACCTGCGTTGGATCCAGAAGGAGCCAACGTCCGAGTGCCATCACTGTGATGCGAGCGAGGACTCGGGGCTGCACACGTTGACCGAGTGCCCGGCGTGGGAGACGCCAAGGCGGGTCCTAGTGACAGCCCTAGGGGTGGGAGTTACCTCGCTCGCCACCTTGCTCACGGTGATGGTACGATGCGCGAGTGCTTGGGCAGCCGCCACCTCCTTCTGCGAGCAAGTAATGCTCGAAAAGGAGGTGGCGGAGCGAGCCCGGAGAAGACTCCGGGCCCGCACTGCCCGCGATGAGCGGAGGTGACTCGGACGTCGGAGGTCGCAGAATGACCTCCGTCCCCCATGAGCGCGGGCCTGGGGGTGACGGGTGGAGCCGCCGGTCACCCTAGCAGCAGCAGGCCACGGCGATGGCGCAAAATGCCACCCCATACCCAGGGGCTAAATGGGGACACCATGGTCCCCACATTGGGGGAAGAGGGGCATCTCAACAGAGATGTCCCCGGGTCTGCCGGGGTGCGAGAGATATGTCTTGTATAATCTCACCTCCGGCAATCAAGGATCCATGGACGGCGTGCGTTTTGGTCGGTTCGAGTCCGACATAATCACCTCCATCGGCTTTGGTGGAAGTGGTATCCGTGGGGATTTTGAGCACGATAAAAAAAAAAAAAAGTATCGTAATTATTGCTATGGACAATCATTTTGTTATAATTTAAAACATTGTTTTCGAGAACTAATTAGATAAACAGTAAACCTCAAAATTATACGACCGCTTCTGGTTGAAAATTGGTATATATATTATATATTACACTAATGATTATTTACCATAATGATCGCGTTAATATCCGAGTTTTGCTGACCATACAGTCATCATATTTATTGCTTATTACTAAACAAACAAATACGCCCGTGTAAATTGTAAATCAAGTGACAGAATAAATACTATTACTAATACTACTAGACATAATAAATATTTTAATATTAAAAAAAAATACATTTTATTTTATAACATTTATTTAAGAATTGATGTTTTTGAAATACAATATCTGAGTGTCTTACTTATATGATCGTAAAGTAATTAATCTTAACATAAATTAGTGTATTGCGACGTGAAATTATTGGTTACATAGTAAGATGCCGTTATAATACTACTTTTAATATCGTAGCTTTTGTGTGAACATGAAATATTGTTTATCATATAAACTTTTGACAAATTATACGTTTTACATTGTATTTAACATTTTCGAGAAGCATCAGGTTAAAACGTATAATTTATATATTATTATATAAAACATTCCGATTCGATAATTCTTGTAGTTATAGGCAAATACTATTATTGTAATAATAATATCTACTCACATTTAGTTAAAAATAAATAAAAAGTTTTAAGGTACTATTGGGACTTGTGAGCTTTATAGCAGTTAAACTTTTAAAACTACTCATTCAATTATTCAATCCTTTGAACATGCGGCGAAATAATTAACTGTAGCTTTACTGTTTCATTACGGCTAATAGTTTTTGCCTAATCGACAATTTATAAAAAAAAACTCATGCCACATGTAATCACGAAGTTTCTTTTCTTCAGTAACTTGCAGTACTTATTACGGCGTACCTATTATAGTGTGAAATATAAGTGTAGGGTAAGTCCGGGGTAGATGGCCGTATGGGAGAGATGGCCACCGCAAAAAAATCATAATTCTAATAACTAGAGGGCACTGAGTTTGCGTCAGTTCGCTTCGTGCAATGTGAGGGAATGACGCTAAGCACGAACCCCGGCGAAAATGAAACAAAAAGGGAGTGAAAAATACCTATATTGTTTAGTACAGTACCTAAAGTTTTTAAAGAGTTTACGTTCCAGAGTTTAGTGATGAAATATTGCAAGATATTCGTGTTTTTTAGAATTGTTGAGGACAGTTTATGAACTAAACTTTAACCTAACCTCAAATTGGCGTCTGAAATTGTTTATATATTTTTAAAATTATTGTGAGGCCATCTGTCCCGGACAATTAATAGAGATGGCCATATAATATCTGGGCTAGATGGCCTTATGGCCATCTCACCTTGATCTAAGAAATTGGTTTTGTATTTTTTTTAAATTTATTTCACAATTATCAAAACATTACATAATTTATTTATGTTTGATATTAGTACAAGAGATTCCACTAGCAAGTGCTGATCAAAGGTTGTTCTCAAGAGGAAATAATTTTAAACCCAAGGTCTGATTATTATGAAACCCAACTCACTGAGGACTGGCTGCAATGCATTTTATGTCAGTTGTGGGTACACGAGAACTGTACTGAGTTTGCTGATATGTGTTCCAAATGTGGGCAAAAAAAGAAGAATGAGCTAAGGCTGAAGAAATATAAAGAATGAAAATTAACGGCATGTTAGTAAACTGGCCATCTCTCCTTTGTTGCTATGGCCAACTATACCGGACACTCAGGGAGAGATGGCCAATCGTGATTTTTTAAAAAAAAGGAAATTGTGGGACTGATTAGTGTAGAAGTTAATATTTTTTGTTTTAAAATGTATGTTTAATGACCAGAGTTTAAATAAAAGTTGATTATTGTCCAATAACAATTGTAGTTTTATTGTAATCTCTATCTGAAAAAACTATGGCCAACTCCCCCGGACTTACCCTAACTAATTATAAAATAATATCAAACATATGCATGGTTTTTTACAAATATGAAAATTACTCGCCAATACGATGTGTGAGCTAATGAAATTAAAAAAGTTATTTTATTTTAATTTATAATATGGGTTGAGTCGAGTTGTCGCTGTCGGTGGTAATTATGTTACTCATAATAAAATTATGAATCGGAATCATATGAGTGAAGCATAGAAAGGACAAGACGCTATCGAGATATCAAGGTTTTCAAAAATATATTAGATTACTAAAATTAATTCGACATGTTGGTTTGTACTCGTATTTTCTGTCATTTAGCAACTCATTTATTTTGCAATTTAATATACCGACCCGGGATGGTAATCACGTAAACCTTTATTTAATACTTTATAGGTTTTCTTGCCATCATGATTCTTACATAAATTCCAGTTATGTAGTCATAAATAAATAAACGATAGATATACTCGTAAGATGAAGTTGTAAGATCAGCAGGGAAGCAGTAAACGGGTATGGAGTAAGACCGGAAAATAGGACGTGGGCGTAGTCACCTGCAGTCAATGAAGTCATGTTTATTACGTCGTTGTTTTTTAATACAATGCGTGTTCTTAGCTTGGAAATGTGATATGATATGTACATAATATTTATAGTATTAATATCTAAATATACCTACGGAATTATATCTTTATTAATATTGAAGATAATATTAAAACAAATTGATTGAGTAATTAATTTATAGTATTGTTCAAATTCACTACTATTTTGGTATGAAAAGCAGTAAACTCGTCGTAAATGTTAAAATGTCGACACTCGAGAGTCGCAGAGAATTGCTGGATATGGTATTTCTTCATAAATGTATTACAGGTTCTATTAACTGTCCATAATTATTGTCAAAGGTCTAGGTCTCTATCTATGCACCTAAACGATTACCCAGATGTATAAACAAAAATGGTAGATTCTTATTCAGTCATGGAACTCGTACTAACCTTAAGCTACATTACTCATTATATAGATTGTATAAATTACTTGAAAAATTCAAAGATCTCATCGATATACATAGTACTAGCATTTATTTATAAGCTCAAAAAATACTATTAGATAGTAAGATCTCGCATCATGTTTAGTGTAAATTTAAAATTTCGAAAGATATAATAGTTTTTCTATTTGTATAACTGTTTTTTTTTATATAAACCTGAAGACACTTTTTACAGATACAGACGTATTTAGTTTGTTTGTTTCGTGTACATAAAAGAAGAAACGAATTGTATGTCTTTACTTGCTCATAAATAAATAAATATACTGAATAAATGACAGCTTCTGTAAATGCATGGGCGTTGGCGTTTGAACACTTTTGGAGCTCAATTAAAACCTTATATATTATCCAAAAAGCAGAAAATCGTGATAGTAGATTAGAATTTCTGTCTACCTTACTCCCATGATATGTATGATCAAGAGGAGGTCTTCCAACCCTGTGAGGCCAACCCTGTGAGGAAAACCTATGCCAGATCTTCAACCATCTCACTGAAGAGATTCTGTGTTGTCAGTGGGAAGACCCAGAAACCCTTTTTTGTCTTCTGCACTGACAGCACAGAGACTCTCTTAACCTTCTCCCGTTCCCTTCCTCTTCCCTTTCTTCTCTATATGGTTGGCAGCACGGATGTGATGCCCCTGTTGTTGCAAACGTCCATAAGGCACGGTAACTACTTTCCATCAGATGGGCCGCGTGTTTGTCTGTCATTTAAGTGGTATAAAAAAAAGATGGCCAGTTTTCAGATGCACGTTAAGATATGATTTCATGAGGGGCAGAGATCCCCATGATCTTAATGGAACCTTTTTTGGAAAGTTTTTTGATGATGTACTATGTTGCATTATTGGTCGGATACAGGCTTCTAGAAATTCCTATCCTTATTTTATATTCCCAAGGTATCTACAATCTTACACTTGACACAGCAAAGGTTCCATCCTTGTTCCAATATCATATACCTAACACATCTATCAAAGGCAGAGAGGCTTACCTGTCTGCGGGTAATTTCGCCGTCCGCTGGTTTCTAGTATAGGGAATAGTAAGCCTGTACTAAGTCTTTGTAAAACCTCCAAGGCACGTAATACTGTTACTACAAATATTATTAGTTATATGTATAGGTTAACTTGATGAAAGTTGTTTTTGAAATTCATACATGATGTAAAAGAAAAGAAGACACAAGTCAATTCAAAAATCGAATGACACCTTGTCAAAAAAAATTTGCTGAATTTGACTTTAAATTGATTAGTGCTTGTGAAAAATAAATCTAAATCGTACTCATGGCATAATTTGGTAGGAATTTTGTCTGTAGGTTCAGGTTGTTATAGTAGCTTTGGTTTCCTCAGACGCACAGATGACACGCACAATCCAATCCTACTTAGCATTTCAGAATAGTCAATAGAGTGACGTACCTGTCTGAACAGAAGAGTAGAAATATTATTTCTACGTTCGTATAATGGGAGAATGTGGAATTGCCTACATCTGCTCAAATAATCAGGTAAATAACGTACAGTACCTGAATCATAACATATTTCTGAACCACCTCAAGTAAACAAAGTACAAGTCTGAGTGACTTGTACTTGGTTCTACCTCATCATTTCAGCCACAAGACGTCCACTGCTGAACATAGGCCTCCCCCATCGACCTCCAATCCGACCGGTTGGAGGCGGTCTGCATCCAATGGGTACCCGCGACTTTGACTATGTCGTCCGCCCATCTCGCAGGAGGCCATCCCACGCTTCGTCTACCGGTACGCGGTCTCCATTCAAGAACCTTTTGGCTCCAACGGCCATCTGTTCTTCTTGCTACGTGCCCCGCCCACTGCCACTTCAGCTTGCTAACCCTGTAGGCTATGTCGACCACTTTCGTTCGTCTGCGGATCTCCTCATTTCTGATTCGATCTAGCAGAGAGATTCCGAGCATAGCCCTTTCCATAGCTCGCTGTGCGACCTTGAGCTTTCTTATGAGGCCCATAGTGAGGGTCCACGTCTCGGCGCCATAGGTCATCACTGGCAACACGCACTGATTAAAGACTTTTGTCTTTAAGCACTGAGGTATTTTGGACGAGAAGACGCTGTGTAACTTCCCGAACGCTGCCCAGCCGAGTTGGATTCGAAGATTGACCTCCGCCTCGAAGTTTGATCCGTCTAATCGGACCATCTGTCCAAGGTAGACGTACTTGTCTACAACTTCGAGGGTCGAGCCTTCAACTGACACTGGGGAGGGCCTTAGAATATGAGCATTCGCCATAACCTGGGTCTTGTCCATATTCATCTTGAGGCCCACCTGTTGAGAGACTCGGTTGAGGTCGTCGAGCATTGTGTTTAGATCCTCCAGCGATTCTGCCATGAGCACGATATCGTCGGCAAAACGAAGGTGAGTGATGTATTCGCCATTAACATTAATGCCGAGACCTTTCCATTCCAGTACCTTAAAGGCATCCTCCATTGCATTGGTGAAGAGCTTCGGAGATATTACATCTCCTTGTCTCACTCCCCTCTGCAACAGTATCGCCGCTGTGCTCTGATCTTGTACTCGGACTGACATGGTGGCGTTTTTATACAAACACTTCAGCACTTCGATGTACCGGTAGTCTATATGACATCGCTGGAGAGATTGTAGCACTGGCCATGTCTCGATCGAATCAAAGGCTTTCTCGTAGTCCACAAACGCTAAACATAGTGGCAAGTTATACTCCTGAGTCTTCTGTATGACTTGCCGCAGCGTATGAATGTGGTCTACGGTACTATAACCTTTTCGGAAACCGGCTTGTTCGGGCGGCTGGAAGTCATCAAACCTGCGTTCGAGACGATTCGTGATAACCCTCGAAAACAGCTTATAAACATGGCTCAGAAGCGAGATGGGTCTGTAGTTCTTAAGAGAGGCTTTGTCACCTTTCTTGAAGAACAAGACCACCACGCTTCTGTTCCATGCTTCCGGCGTAGTACCTTCGAATAAGACGGAGTTGAAGAGCTTCTGAAGGACTTTAAGTATCGGTGTTCCACCCGCTTTCAGAAGTTCCGAAGTGATTCCGTCTTCTCCTGGTGCCTTGTTATTTTTAAGCTGCTTGAGGGCCACCCTAATCTCGTACAGGCTGATGTCCGGGATATCCTCGGTGTAGTGTCGGGTTAGCTTGGCTCTTGGATCTTTAACCGTATCAGTAGCAGGCTTAGTGACTGAGGTATAAAGCTGTCCATAAAACCCCTCGATCTCCCCCAAAACATCTGCCTTAGTCGACGCGACGCTGCCGTCCTTCCTCTTCAGCTTTGTCAACTGGCTCTGCCCAATAGACAAGTCTCTTGCGAACACTTTGGAGCCTTTATTTCGCTCAATCGTTTCTTTAATACATTGAGTATTAAAGGCACGGATGTCGTGTCGCAAAGACTGCTGGATACGTCTATTGAGCTGCCGATGTGCTTCAGCGTCATTGGTAGACTGCAGCCTCATAGAGCGTCGTTCGGCCATGAGTTCGAGGGTGTGATCGGTGAGCTTCTGTGGTCTATCTCTTCGACGGGGCCTGAAGAATTTGGAACCCACTGAATGAACAGCTTCAACCAACCTGTTATTTATCTCGTCCACTGTACTGCATTCTTCTAGGCAAGAGAAGCGATTCGAAAGTTCGAGTTGAAAGCTCTCGGGGTACTGTATATGGGAAGCTCTAGGTCGGAGCGTAGACCTCATCAGACGGGATCTCTCCAGCTTAACATTAATATTCAATGTGCCTCTAACCATTCGGTGATCACTTCCGGTTTTCACCCTATGGATCACTGAGACATCATTGAATATCCGTCTATGCGTCGTCATGATGAAGTCGATCTCATTTTTGGTACGACCACCGGGGCCCATCCAGGTCCATTTCCTGTGGGGCGGCTTCTTGAAGAAAGAGTTCATCATAAAGAGTCGCTCTTTCTCAAGAAAGTCGGCCAGCCTCCAACCCCTTCGGTTACGCCTCCCATACCCATATTGCCCCACTCTCAACTCGTTATCACCTCTCGTACCCAGTTTTGCGTTGAAGTCCCCCATAACAATAGTGAAGTGTGATTTAGAGGCATGTATGGCTCTACTAATGTCCTCATACATAGCCTCCACTTCATCATCTGGTCGTGTCGAGGTCGGTGCGTAAACCTGTATGACCTTCAGCAAGTATCTCTTGGACACTCTGAGTACCAGGTACGCGACCCTGTTCGACACACTCGTGATGGATATGATGTTGTTTATGAGGGACCTATGGACGATGAACCCGACACCACCTTGCGACTTCTCGTCGCCCTCCCGGTAGTAGAGCAGGTTGCCAGACTTCAGGGTTATTGTGTCCTCTCCCTCTCTTCGGACTTCGGATAACCCAACGATGTCCCAGCGCAACCTGCTCAATTCTTCTTCCAGCTCTGCTAGCTTCTCGTCTGTCCTCATTGTGCAGATGTTGTGTGTCACCAGTGACAACCTACGTTTGCATCGGTTGTCCATTGTGCATGCTTTGGTCGTCTGACGGAGGGATCCCGCCCGGTGATTCTTAGCACCCCTGGCCCCAGCGCTCGACTGACGCCCGTCAGGCGCGTCAGTGTTGCGACTGGAGCCCCCGGGCACTTGGGGCCGTTTGGTGCACACCAACATCTTGGGGGGTTTTCGGACCGTATACCCGCCACGCTGGTCCAGTGCGGGTTGGCGGGTAGCCAGAGCCTCGTTCGTTGGTCGGCAGAGGGCACCACGGGCAGGTGAGGTTGGCTTGGGTCCCCAAGGTGGTGGAAGGGACCCCTTACCCTCTTGGAAGGGACCCCTTACCCTCTTGGAAGGGACCCCTTACCCTCTGGTTTGCAACCTTTGGTTCTACCTACAAAAAACATATTAATAGGTAGATATAATCGTAGAATCTCTCAAGAGACATATGAGAAAAAGTAACAACAGTGATAGGTATGCTGTCTGCCTTCAATAGGTTGAATAGTGCAATAGGCTAAAGAGAATAAAAGTAACTTAGTTAAATGGAATTTCGAAAAAACATTCAGACCACAAATTTAATTCCAATTACAAAACTCTATTATACAATAAAACTCTAATATATTATCTCTAGGTAGATAGGACATCACAGTATCTCCCGTCCTAATTGAGCAGTCCGAATGTGGAAGTACCTCCGCCCTACAGAATATCGCGGTTAATAATAACCTAGTGTTGTGTTTAGGGTGGTGAGTATTGTAGCTAGAGCTGTCTGTGAGAAGACCGAGAAAGCCTTCTTTGTCTTCTGCACTGACAGCACAGAGACTCTCTTAACCTTCACCTCTCCCCCTCCCCCCTCCCCCCTTCCCCACTCACCTCTTCTCTATATGGTCGGCAGCACGAATGTGACGCCCCTGATGTTGCAAACGTCCATAGGCCACGGTAACCACTTTCCAACAGGTGGACCGCGTGCTTGTCTGCCACCTATGTGGTATAAAAAAATGAAATGCTCAAAGCAAAATATTTATTTTCTAAACTTGAAAATGGTAGTTTATCTGTAAGTAAATCTTTTATTTTTCACTTCACATAACACTCATCTTTTATAAACATTATCGACAGTTATACATTATGCAGCATGTTAACTCTGTCGCAATGCGGTGCACCTCTACAAACATTATTGAAATCACAAATGATATAACTAGGTCACATCTTTTAATGAGTTCAGTGTTCAAATCAATAATAGATTTGGCTAACAACACTTAAGTAAGATTTTTTAGCAATGTCACTTATTTTCTATTCACTGAAAAGCTTATTCACATTAGGTGATTATGTCGCTTTCATTAGGTAATTACACCTAAAACTAACTAAATATAATTATACAAGTTTGTAAAATTATGTGAATCTGTTTATTTTATATTGTTTTACTTACACAAAACCATAACTGCATAAGGAATGATCTAATAAGACATGGAAATAAATAATATAAGGAATGAAATACATTTTGTGTAGATAAATAATTATAATACTGCACCAGTGTCTTGAAGCTTTCTTTATATCGGCGCCGTATCATCTTCAACATTACCTACTTAATTTAGAACACATGATTGTAACTATAATTTTTATGATAACATCTAAAATAACACCAGGTGTTATGAATATAGGGATGATACACTCAGTTTGCAACAATACAATATTATAATGACTCTCGTTTTCTCAAGGTCTATTAAAACAATTTAGTGAGAGTATTGTTAGGTATAATAGGCAAACCCACGCCGGAGTCCCGTGGCGAATTGTAATGAGATAAAATATTAGGATGGAAAACAAATGAAGCTATCAAATTTCTATCAACATATGGTTTGTCAAAGAATTTTCGCTATACCAGTAAAAAAGCTTTTTGTTGTTTTTGCTTTTGAGGGATTGGGAAACAATGAAATGATGAATTGCTATGAACTGTTATATATATGTATAAAACATTTATCGTGGAGTTTACACTAAGAAATAGAATAATACAATGTTGCCTAAACCATGCGACATAATAAAAGAAATCTGAGCGCAAAAAAATGTTGTACTTACATATTTAACGTAAACAATGTTTTGCTTACCGTCAACGCGACAACGAAAATAAGTCGTCTACTTAAAGAAATGTGTAATAAAGAAAACAATGGTTAAACACAATTGGTATTAAAAATAATCTCAGAAATGTTCAACCAACACTTGAAAATATGCGTATCACTGCGTGCGGTAGGCAACTTCGACATTTGTAAAATACTAGTTAGTATGTTTCGAGGCGGCCCACCACGGAGTCTCGAACACGTTTAACGGAGAAATAAAGAGAATACTTTATTATATACGGAAAAATCGTCACAAAAAACCAATGTATTGACATTTTAGTTACTTGAGAGGGAATAAAATGCCACTGAAACCGAAAAAAGTCTTGACAAATCTGTCTTGAATTTAACGACTTATAAAAAATATCCCTTGCGACCGTCTCACCTCCCTTAGAGGACATTTGGAAAAGTAATCTATTCCGATAAGCCAACAAGGAGTCTGTTCATTTTTATTTTGTCTATTCCCTGAGGTTTAAAGCATCTTACAACAACAGTCCAAGTATTAAGCATTTGACGAAATAGTAAATCGTTTTATTTTATTGTGTGGATGTACCATTTTCACGATAGAGTATTTCATTGATTGAACTGTAGTTTGCTTCGTTATATTTGTGTGTACTATTTATACTCCTTACATTAGTGTATTTAAAAAATCTTATGAATTATGTTTACCACACCAAGATCTTCGGAGACCCAGCCAATCTCAGCTGCTAGCTGAAACACTTGTTTATTAATGGACGAAGCTCTTAATCTTTTCTCCGAAAGAGAATGGCCGATGGTATTCACTTCCGTAAAAGTCAAGATAAACCAAAATTCAGATAATATTTAAAGTTCAAGTTACAATGTCAAATATAATACCGTGATGACGGTGATGATGATCATTGCGAGTATTTGAAGAATTTTACATTGATCATAAAGTAACTACAGATTAGAACTTGACCACACGGTACCATGAAATTTTGAATAAATGAATTAAAAAAGAAGATTATTCTAACTTGCACCAAACACACAGGGGCATGACGATGCATTCGCCTCCCACTACAACCTTAATCTCCCTGCGATGCGGTCGCGATAACGTTTGTGTGGCGACTTTAGACTCTTTAGACCGCAAGGGCACATATCGAGGTACAGGAGACTTATATATATATATATAAATAATATTGTTCGCCGTTGTATAAGTAAATCAGTCGAGACTTTTGACAATTATTAGATGTCTGTAATTTTTTATTATTATATTTTTCTGAAGAAAAACGGAAGGTAGGTCAACTAGTCAGATGGAACGTCGACCTGAAAAATGCGACTGGGACAGACTGAATGCGGAAGGTGGAGGATCGAGAGCAATTGGCATAGGACTGCAATATACTACCTGATTGATTTATTCATTGCTATTTTTTTGCACATGTTTGAGAATGAGACAAACGGTAAGATGTAGCCATCTTCGTCTATCAATACAGTTTTGCCATGCTCATGTATATATGCGTGTGCAGTCAGGTGCAATAAAACTCCAAGGCAGTCCAAAAGTGCAAACAGATATGTCTGGATTGGCACCGACTTTGAGAAAAAATTTACGACCATTTTCATCTTTGAGGTATATATTGCTGTTCTAGAAGTCAGATGATTTTTTTCGTACAAAGTAACCTTATTTTCCTTCTTAGTAACCTAAAATTATTTGAATTCTGATGAGCCCATCAACCGCACCACTCGTATGAGACAATGACTTGTTAAATGAGATGAAACGTTTATCTCAAACTACGAATAACGAAGGTTACTTTTGTTACGTATTTTAAATAAACTTACAGTAGAAAAAAAATAGGTACAGAAAACTACAAGACCATACTGATTGTATCTTTAATTAACTACTTTTAGAATTTTGAGAATGGCATACCTGTTTACTTCTTGCATAAGAAATCTCTTAATATTATTGTAACCTTATTTTTTTCAATCATAAAAATAATTATTAGTTATTGTTAAGGACTAAATATCGTTCAGGTTAAAATTTCAGTTTCCTATTGAAAATTATAAAACATACATTGACGGTCAATATTTTTAAGCACTCTCACAGTATACATAAAACAAATAACCTTAGATGAATTAAAAACTGTTTAATTCATCTAAGACTCAAACAAATTTTCCACAGCGGCAGCGGTAGCAGTAGGTATAAGCTTTTAACTTCTTTTTTTATTCGATATCCTGTTCACTTTTTACATAACGGGTGTAGAACCGTTTAACATTATCATAAAAACTTGTCCCAAAAGATCGTACGAAACATAAAATACTGTATTATAAAACAAACGGAAGCAATACAATCCCCTTTTAAATATTTAAATGGCAGAAGTTAAAATTCATTGGATTCCGAAACCCACCCTCAGTCGTCAAATACAGGCATAATGCTTCATTTAATAACAAATTAGATCTCACCGCGTTAATAAAATGTCGAATTCTCGAATCAGTTCTAAGGGATGGATGATTCCTTTGTTTAGCGTTAATACGATTCAAAGGATTCCTTAATTTACAGAGAATCACATAAATCTTTGCGCCGGGTAATAAAAAAAAACTTAAAACACGTGTGAAGTCCCGTTCAGAGTTAAAAGAATTTAGTTTCGAAAAGCGGCTTTGTGTTTAACAATATAATTGGATGGTCTGACTAACATTAAGAATTATGTACTGGAATGTTTTGTAACTTTTAACTAACATACTTATTCATTTACTCAATTACTAGTATTATCAATATTTTATAAACTTAATGATATAAATTGAACCCAATAATATATCAGACGAGTATATTATTCTAAATTATGTTCTAAAACTTATTTAAATAATTATTATCGCTTACCTACTCATAACACCATGACAATGGAATATTAACCTCAAAACATCGTGATAACAAAAGGTCTTTGTAATAACTTTCACCAGATTTTAACCTCTTACGATAATATTAAATGTATTGCCATCCTTTTGTGTTATAATTAAGATTTGTGGTTAACTCACGCTTCTTCTTATTTGCTCCGAGCCCAGCATCCGTCGTGACTCGGTTGATCCCGAGCACTCGGAGTGACCACCGTTGAGTTGTGTCCTTACAAAATATTTGTGTAATACATAATTAGTTGGCCGTAAGACGGCTCATGCCCGGCACGGTTCAGCGCGAGTCATTCTTATAGTAGCATCGCATTATAGGTTTATAAATTAATGCTAAATTCCTTTTGTTTTGTAAACTTAGTGAAGTCATGCTGCATAGTAAGATACTACGTGTATGGGGTTAGCGATAGCTAGCTTATAGTGATAGCTATTCTAAGCACTTTTATCTTTAATTGTCATTACAGCAAAGATTTTTATCGAAGGACAGTTCAGTAGCAAAATATAACATAGAAAAGTCAAGTTTTTGATGACACAATCTAAATTTCAAATCTACGAGTATATCGGTACCCAAATGTTTTAAGTATATATGTACTATTATTTAATGTTGACTTAAAGACAACACATATTGACTTGAAGACGAATTTGAAATACTTACGTAGCTTTGGTTATAATTCATGAATCGATTCATATCTATGACCTATAGTACGTATTAGTTAAGCCTGTTATGTATTGTATACTACTAGAATAAGTCACCATCATAAATTGAATTTGCACCTATCCTAAACAAAGAAAACTCTAAAGTTTTTATTTAGGAATTATAAGTAACCAAATAAAAGTAGGTCTTGGCATTGGTTTATTACTGTGTCAGAGACTTTAATTATTACCCCTGTTATCAGGTCGGCAATCTGAGAGGGCACGACGCCTACTTCCTTCAAGCTAGCCTACCGTATGTATTTCAATACTAAGTTTATATGGTTATGTTGTAGTAGATACGTGTAGATCGATAGCATTGGTTGCAATATTTATCGTATTTTAGGTACTCGATTAGTACTCGCAGGGATTACTAATCGTATTTCAAAAGGTCTGTTTCTTTGTCGGATGACCTCGTTACGAATAACCTTACAATATCCGCTAATTTATGTTTAATTGTAAAGATATTTGGTACCGAATATCTTAGTCGCGCGTTTCAATCGATCGAGTTATGCAGCTGTACCAAATAGTCCGATGTTGCATACTAAATTCGTATTAAAATTAATTAATCATGCATACGGATCTAATCAAAATTAGTAACTGCATACCTGAAGTTATTGAATTACATAGATACCTTACCTACGCTGTTTTATTCTTTAGAGAAATTAACTTTTTCACGCCTCGATTTATGTGTTTATTCAATTACTTATTTAGCAATGATCTTATCGCTTATATTTGATATGTACATTTTAACGTTGCAATCAAATCTCAAATTACTTATAATTTTGTACAGCGAAATTATAAATAAACGAAATCATATATAGGTATATCTTTTTAAATATCTGAATCGTTATCAAGATAATAATCTAGTGAGAGATTATTCCCGTTTGTTTTAATACCTTATACAAGGTTTATGAGGAACGGTATTTTCATGACGTGAATATTAATTTTAGGGGTGCGTTTTGTGGGATAGTTTAGAGATAAGATAGGACACATTTAAATGGCGGTAATATTTTGAATGGAAATCATAAAGGGATGGTAATCACGAAGATCTCTTGATTGAATACCGCATTAATTAGGTTTTGAATTTCTATAGATGAGGCTAAAATAGAGATCTATTATAAAATAAATATAAAGTCTAAATTAATTGATAATATAACAGATGTTTTAAAATGATTTATGAATTGTAGCTTTGAAACTTTCCTGACCTGAATTAGACTAAGTGTAAAGTAATTAGACTAAGTAGGGTAAGTTAAGTCGGTTTGAGAGAAGATCGTCAGATTCTTTTCAATACTGCCTCACTATTTAAAGTAGATCCAATGTAGATCAAAATATAAACAAATAAAGTTCAATTTGAAAACTTTTACATTCGAAATTAAAATTCAAATTACTTTTATTACTGTACAATATTTGCTCAAGCATAAACAAATTTAAGATAACAACAAAATTTAAAATTAGGATTAAACAAATAACAGAAACAAGCAAATAAATGGTTTCGCAGAAACTCCTTAATGCGATTCGAAACGAAAAACAAAAGAGTAAAAAAAACATGAAGAAATGTTTCGATGAAATCGCATCGATATCATAAACTAAGTATTGAAGACCGGTCACGGTCATAATCTTAATTGTATATGACTCCCTACCATCTTCTTCTGCGTTCACCAATTTCACCATTGCTTTACTTTTAACTTAAGTAATCCTTATTATGATTTATTAATGAGATTTAATAAGTTTTAGATCGAAATTTTAAAAAAGAATAATATTCTTTATTTTGTAATAAAGACACATTCAACAACTTTTCAGGATTTTGGTAAAGTCCTACATTTTTTTATACTACTTAGGTGGCAGACAAGAACACAGCCCACCTGACGAAAAGTGCAACGAGTGAACGTTTGCAATACTCTGTAGAAAGTTTCTAATGCGTTTCTTGAAGTAGGTACCCCATATTGTAGTCGCTTCGAAAAAAAATATTTTAAGTAAGTAATCATTTCATAAGAAGAACATAAATTTTTGAAATTAGAAGATGTGCAAGATGAGACTCAACGCTAAGCATGTTTTATATTTAATATCTTATTGTCTCTAATTTCTACTTAAGACCTTCTACCGTAATTTATTATCAACAGTGAATACAATATTGCCAGTACTTTTACTGAAGAGGAAGTCCATATATCTTGAAAATCATACCATAAAGGTTATATGGACGACTCAACATTGTACTAAAACAAAAGTCACTCGGAACATGTACATACATCAAGGGATCCCGGTAGGAGGTAAATAGCCCGTACTGCTAAATTGCCCGACATAACGCGCAATATCAATGCCTGCAGCACCATCGGTAAAACGCTCGATTGCTTGCACGCGTTGATCGACCTTGCGTGCGATTGCCATAGATTAGAAAAAGGTAGAATAGATCTGCAATTGCAAAATATATGTGGTTAATTTTCAAACATACTGAGTAACTGTACTTTATATGTAAATGCGTAGCTGAATTATGTATGACAATGTAGGTTTAGTTTAAGCTAATATGTAAAATTTATTATCTGAAGGTAAAATTGTTTTTTTTTTTCAAAATAAGAGCTAAATACCACCCTTGTGTAAGATTTGTGATTACGTAGGTACTACGTAGGTAATAGATAACCTATTAATTTGTGACAAATTAATTCTTAAAGGAATTGTTTGTAATGCGTATTTCTTTTTCGCATGAATAAATAAATGATAATTATTATTGTCATTTACTGGTACAATAAT
This sequence comes from Pelosia muscerda, assembly GCA_963691645.1. Taxonomy (NCBI): domain Eukaryota; kingdom Metazoa; phylum Arthropoda; class Insecta; order Lepidoptera; family Erebidae; genus Pelosia; species Pelosia muscerda. Next base: position 11,913,979 of record OY829113.1, read on the forward strand.
AAGTACAGTACATTTCTATTGTTTCTCGAATTTAGTAACTTATCAGGTAGCTCATTTTCTTTTTTTTGTATATAGAGCTCAGAAGACGAACAAAATACCTCTAACGAACGGTGTGTAGACTAGAGATAGAAAAAATATTAAACTAATTAATACCTATTTCACTAGCACTAGCTAAGTGATTAATGGAACATACAACATTATTTTTCTCTGTGCTGCGTTTACAAATAACCATACTATATTTTCATTAATTACTACAGTATTATTTAATCTTTGACAATCAGTAATGGCGTATACATTTTTCAATTCACCACTATTTTCTGAATGTGACCCCTGCTTTTGTAAATATTAGGTTTGCTTCAATTGAATCCGGACAAAAGAACTTAATGTTTAATGTTATTGTTTTCAGATTGACAACGATTTTATATATAACTGTAAAATGTTGTTGAAAATGTAATAGAAAAACAAACCTATTGACAAAGTGCCGAAATGTCAAACATCGAACTATGAAAAATCTAAAACAATGCATAGTTCGCGTTTTGTGCTGAAAATTACTCAAGTTTTTAACAGGGAAAGACATTCAATTTGGCTTTCTTTTATTTCCGTCTCTTTGTTTAGATTTCCGTCACGGGACCAAGAAAAATAGCGAGTCAAACAAAAAGTTTTACCATCGCCAAAGGGCCATTCAAGCGTGAACCTTCAAAAACAGATAACGGGAGACTCAAAATATCCGGTGTCTTTGAATCGAGATACGTAGATATGGTTCAATCGGTACAAGTCATTGACAAACAATTCACTCACACAAACCTCTTAAACCGTTAGATTAACTAACATTAAAAGCATAATCAATTATTACCTATTAAAAAAATATAAACAGGGTAGGAAAACTATTAACTTACTTTCAACATCATAACACTTCACATCGCGGCTGGATTTGATGTATGGTTACAAGTTACAATACTTTCCTATTGCAGATATATATATTTAATTAGCTAGTTTTATACAATAACGGCAAAGTGTTTTTTTTCTAATTGATTTAGGTGGCAGTTTTATACAGTGTACACTTTATTTTTAATCCAGTTACACAATAACAAACATGCTCCAATTGGCAGCAATTACAGTGCTAATTCTTTTAGAAGCACATAATTTAAATATAGTATATTAAAATGGTAACAAAGGATAGCGTTCTATGAGCAAACATACTCTTACGAGTAACTTAACTCTATGACGATGTGTACTCTCTCGAGCGAAATAACTTAGATTTAGAGGTAAAAAAATGGCTACGGAGTAAGCGTTTTTTAATGCGATAGTTAGCTTGTTTGCTATGGCTTAGCGATTTCATTAAAGATGTTATATCCGAAAAAGCGTATTTGTTTCATTTTTGTCACAAATCTGTCAGTGATTTACAGTCCATTGTACATATCGACGGGTGCAAAGTAAAAAGAGGCATCTGCATAATAGCAACTTTACAGGAGAGCGAAAAGAACGAAAAAGTGTATTATTTTCTTAATGAGTGGGCCAATATTTCTGAAAATTTTATCATAATTTATTTATACTCTTATTTATTTTTATATTAAGTTAATTAAGCTAATTTATTAATAATTTAGGAGATTCTGTGGATAGCCGTTTTTACAACGAACTTTATAAAACGCTAACTGAGCCAACTACCTGCTGGTCGTATATGCTCGGGACTTTTAATATCGTGTATAAATAGTTTTTTTCTTTTTTTTACTGATCTCAATTGTTCTCAGGCCACTTATAAATAAATATATGTTTATAAAATATCCACTACAGAAAGTAATTTTGCAGATAACTTTTTATACTTCGTACTTTCATAACAACATTTTGTAAATTGGCTTAGTAGCCCAAAATCATCATGCGATTATAATTGCAGTTACAATACTTTCAGTTTCTTTTTTATAAGGTCGTTTATTAAACAAAAAATCCTACTACGTGATAAATACTTTGTATAAAGTTAACCGACGTAAATTTAATTGACCGCGAAGTAGAAAGAGTCAACTGGCAGATGGTCGTTAATGCGTCGTATGTGCGTTTAAAGAGTAATGCAAATAGAAATTAAAAGCACACCTTGAAATAGTTGCCGATGTACATAAAAGCTTTTAAAAACTTATAACGTATGCGCGCCGGTGACAAGTAAGTCAACTGCCTGATGACATTTTGTGTACGCTCGGAGTCCGCCGCCGCGCCCCGCGCAAAAACGACCAACGTTACTTGGTCGCATTACCTTCGTACTATTTGCAAAATTGAGTGTAGATGGCTTTTTATACTTTTAAAAAGTCATTGAAATATAATGAAATCTCCAAAACCAAATATGCCAGGTTGTGGAGTCTTATTTGATTAGTACGAAAATGCAATAAAAAGAAAATCGCGAATTTGTAGTTGACTTTATTTACTTTGCACCCGTCAATATTATGTTGTATGGGTTAAATTATTCTTTATATAAAATTTATAAATCGATTTCACTTTGTAAACTTAATGAGCGTATTTGCACCTAAATGAATTGACTCCATACCTAATTAAAAATGTTAACGTGAAGACCATTGGCAATCTATGAATCGATCAACTTTCAGGTATATGCTTAGCATTTTTATCAAAAAAGTGATGTCATAAAAATTCGATAGATCTTAAAAATATGTACCTAAGTAAATACCAAGCTAGAAATACAGGTGTCAATAAAACGCTAATACATAAACTCTGAATTACCGGTAATTGGTAATGAAGAATGTTGCGAAATGGTGTACTCAATTAAGAGTCGCAATTTTTTATTCTACTTTGTTCTCTTCGCCGGGCATTTACATTGATTTTTTGCTGCGAATGACCATTGGGTTGTCGACGTTTTTACTGGGCAACGACGACAATTTTTTTGCTGAATCCGAACTCATCTTGAAATGTCAAGTAGCCGTATATTTCGGTAGCGTGTGTCTGTGTAAGTTGTAATTGGTTGGATTCGTTGTAAATAAACTGCATTTATATCTCAAACTTTTTGTTTTTTATACACATGCTTCGCTGATATTTTTTTGCCAGTAAAAAGCCTGCTAGTGGCTTTTGTGTTTCCACAGTTCAAATATATTATGTAGAAATTGAAAAGCTACATTGGAGCTTATTAATATTAATTTTTTTTTCTTTGTACGAAGCAGGACAATGAACTTCATCTTCTGTACTTTTTCTCTGCTACCCAATTTTTACGACTGACAATCAGACCTTGACAAAAAGCCATCTGGCATTCCTATAATTTTTTATATTGTCGTATATTAAGTGCTTCTAAATATTTATGGTATGAAGCTTCGTTGAGACATGAATAACTCAAGTAACGAAGTAGCTAAATTGAATGAAAAAGCAACTTTATGATTAAGGGTAATACTATTCATGATATGAAGTGCCAAACTACCTAGATAAGGGAGAGATATGGAATATCATAAAACGATGTGCCGATAAGGAAACCCAATCATCACAGCAATACAGGAGGCGTAACTCGAATAACTCGATGTACCACCTATAACAGCTATTAAATTGAACAAGTCAAACATAAATATAGTTGCGATTGCGTTTATTCGAATCGAATCATTCAATTAAAACGCCTCAGAATGAACACTGAAATGACGATGGAGATCAATATCGCAGTTTTAATAAAACAGATGGGGAACGAGCTTCCATATCCGGAACTTGCTTATTTTTTTCAAGCGAGAAAAAAGTGGGAACCCCTCGAAAAAGCAAGCAATGATAATAGAAACAACGGGAGCGGCGTTCTAAAGGGTTATTCGTGTTTTTATTTGCGCCTCTATATAGGCCTTTATAGAATGCGTTAAAAGGATGCGATTCGAAATCTACCAAGTAGTGAGTGGGTAAAAATATAGGCTCTTTGTCGCGTAACATATTGGATAGTATAATATTAGATGTTATGTGCTTGAATATTCTTTTGGTTTAGTTTACATATATGCTATTGATACTGTTTCTCTTGACCTGTTCATATTGTGGGACAAGATGAGATTTGTAATGCCGTAGGTCGTTGAGATATTTTAAGTCTAAAATACTAGTTATAAGTTATATGGACTATATTATATATTTACGTAGTTTAACATTTACAGTAGTTTTTAGTAGTATCACGTTTGGTATACGGTCTCGAATTTTACTTTGACTGTCGCAGTTGAAATAGCCAGAATTCACCTGTTAGCACATACATAAAGAGGAAAGATTTGTTTTTTTGTTGGTAACGAATAGGCCCCGAATTTACTGGAACGATTTCAATCATTCTTTCACTTGTTATGACAGCAAGGAGAAGTAGCATAGAGAGGCAAGTAGAGAGTCAAGTAGAGTCGTACATCGCGATAATCGACATCCACGCGGGCGGAGCCGCGAGCAACAGCTAGTCGTATTTAAACAGACAAACTTTTTTGGTTCCTCGAAAATAATAATATATTATTCTAAATACATACAGCATGTTTGTTTATACAAAAGACTCTGTTTATGTCATCATTCCCTGAACATTTTTCCCAACTCAGTTGGGGTCGGCTTTCCAGTCTAACTGTGATGCGGCTGAACTTCGATATTTTCCGTGAAGCGACTGCCATCTGACCTCCACAACCAATGGTCTAATGACCAATGGCGATATCGAAGTTCCAAGTTAGGCTGGTTGGACTTTTGAGGGCTCCAACTACCCGTAACGACTGCCATAGATGTTTGTATGGCAACCGGGACCGACGGCTTAACGTGCTCTCCGAGGCACTTATAAACCTGCGATAAATACACACATAACTTCGAAAAGCATCGAAAAGTCATTGGTGTGTGCCATGGTAAACGTGGGATCGAACTCGAGACCTCGTCTCAGCAGTCCATTACCCATACCACTAGGCTACCGCGGCTTATGTATGAAAGACTCTGTTTATGTATGATGTATAAATAGATATATGCTTATAGTAAGTTGATACTTATTATGTTCTGTCTTATATCTAACTACAATCGGCACAATGGGTAACTCCGGTATTTAATAAGAAAGTTCATCTAATTGGTGAGCGAGGATCACGCTAGGTAGCGTGACTGACCGTGGTGACAGTTTGAATTCTTAATTACGTAAATTATAGTCATTGACACACCTACTTCAGTGATATTGGTATTTGGCATTCAACTTTTGAAAAGAAATAGTTCCATAATGTAAGATTTGTGCTTTGTCTAATCATACTGTGCCACATGTAATTATGAACTCATAATTCTCTGAACCTTTTTGCCAACTCAGTTGAGGTCGGTTTTCCAGTCTAACTGTGATGCTGCTGAACTTCGATATTTTCCGCGAAGCGACTGCCATCTGACCTCCACAACCAATGTTCCAATGACTAATAACGATATCGAAGTTCCAAGTTAGATTGGTTGGATTTTTGGGGGCTCCAACTACCCGTAACGACGGCCATAGATGTTTGTACGGCAACCAGGACCGATGGCTTAACGTGCTCTCATAGGCACGATTAGTGCAAACAACCATATTCATGCATACAACATTTTCCACTGAGCGTGGATCGAACCCGTGCCCCGTGTGTAGCAGTCGCGTGCACTACTGCCACGCTACGAAGGCTGTCTGTAATATGAACATAAAAAAGGCAAAAGGCTACCTGGGTATAATATGTCTTAGAAGTTTTTAAAGAGTGATATTTACAGTGATGCTTGCTCTCAGCTTATATTTAACAGTTAAAATATTATGTATCTAATAAGAATCATCCTTGCTCTAATCCCGGTCACCGTGGAGTCGGAAGTTCACTTCTTTCAGTCTAACTCCATTGTGGCTGAGCTTCCATATTTTCCGTGAACCGACTGCCATTTAGCCTCCTCAACCTATAGGTATAAGCGATATCGAAGTACTACCTTTAAATGGGCGTATGTCAACTGGGACCGATGCACAGTGCATTGAGATGAAGACAAAAATAAAAAACATGATTATCTATTTCCACGCAACGTTGTTTATTTTTTAAAAGGTTATTATATGTAACAAAATTTCAAGCTGTTAATAATCTGTGGCTTTACATATTTACTTAGTTTTTAATTACCCTCAGTAAGTAATATGAATTGTAAAAAAAAAACACTTCATTGTCATTTAATAATTGTTATTTACACGAAACGCATATCTTACGGCAATTTCTTCATTATTTGATAACTGATTATGGAGATTACAGGTCAAGGTATGTGCTTTCAAATAGTAATATAAATAAGGCTTAAATTGATTTTCAATATGTTCCTACATGATACAAGTTTGATAAAGGTTTTAAACGAAAACGTCAAAAAAACGTTTGTGTTATTTTGTTTTTAATTCGTTCTATATGAAATGTAGTTTCATATTTACATTCATTTATCTGCGTTTGTTTGCCACATTTTTTTATTTTTTTTTTAAACAGTGGCAGTTTAATAAAAAACTATGACCTTGTTGAAGCATTATTATTATTATAAAGGAAAATTATTAAAAAAAAACCGGCCATAAATGATCCAGAGGTTCTGAAATATGTCATCTTAAGAGATGCAGCATCCACTTCCTACAACTTGGATATCGACTTACCTATTGATCAAGAATCTTCAGATTCAGACTAACACCAAATCATTAAATTAGTTTTTTTGTTAGATTATGGCTAATAGATACTGTTTCAACAATAAATATTTATTTTTACTACATATAAATAGATATATGATTTTTGACCTGCTTTCCTATAGGTACATTCAACGCACTGTGCGATGGCTTAACATCCTCCCCGAGGTACGACCAAATGGATACAAATATTTTCACTGAGCTGGAATTGATCCCGCTCGTCCTGCGTAGCAGTCGCGTTCACTACCGCCACACCAAGGAGACTGTCAATTAAAAATCTAATCAAAATATATATGCAAAAATATCTAATTGGAATATTTTTATCATTTTATTAGGTCGTCTAGCTAGTATTTATTACGAAATGGAATATTTCTATTTCAAGATATCAGGTCGGTGACCTAATATCTTAATAATATAATCGGAATAAGTTCGAAATAACTAAGTGACAGAAGTCAATTGAGATATTCTAGGATCCTTGCGGGTAGTAAAAACAACTGTCTAGGTCGACAAGGTAGAATAGCAACTGTAACGGCGGCTACTATGCTTTGGACTGGAAATCTTGCTAAACAGGCGAGGTGCAGTCAATTTATTAAACTCGCGCACATTCGTTCGATTTCGGAAGCCGGTCTTCTGTAGTTATTTATTTTGGGTTACTTGAAAGTATAATTCGTAACCAATATTTAACATACTGAACACTAAATAAAAATATACTACTGCACTTTCAAAGTTTAGCAATGTTTTAAATCTAGATATTTAGGTATTGGAATGGTATCACTAAAGCTAGTTGCGAGAAAGCTGTGGAATGAGCTCCCTGCCGTGGTTTTCCCGCGCGACTACAATATGGGGTACTTCAAGAAGGGCATTAGAAGGTTTCTACAGGGTAGGCAGCACGTGTGTGACGCCTCTGGTGTTACAAACGTCCATAGGCCACGGTGACCGCTTCCCATCAGGTGGGCCGTGTGCTTGTCTGCCACTTAAGTGGTATAAAAAAAAGAATATTTTTATATTGTTTTTTTTTATTGGATGAAATTATTATTGAACTGATATCGCCATCACAGAGAATATTGTAGCTAAAGACAACCACTAAGAGTTGTGTCTACTAATCAGAAATAATTATGCCTGTCAGAAATAAATGAGAAATCGATTGTTTTCGAGTTATAAGCATTTAGTTGTTTTAAAGTGTTCATATTGAAATTGTGTTTTTAGAAGTGAACTTAATCTAACTCAATGAAGGTTAACTAACAATAAACAAAATCGAGCGAAGTTAGCTACGGTACTATTTTGTTTTAATTATTAAAGTTATTGCACACTATTAGAGCCAGTATTTAAGGATTTTAATTCTACAGCCAGTCTCAAATACCATCACGCACATTAGTCGATTTCACCCAAAGATTAAAAAATGAACACACAAGATAAAGAGGGCATAAATACCAGTTTTGAAAATGCTCTTACTGGAATACGATAACATCTCTTAAGCTTTTTATACTAAAAAGGGGTGTGAGTTAAAAAAAAACACATAAAAGTAGGGTCCTTGCTCCGCTGATGGCCACAACGAGTTTTATTACATACGACATGTTGACGAATAGGGCGTAAAATGCTACGGTTTTATGTCATAGAGTAAAATTTACAGTAGAATAGACTATTATGTAAATCTATGCTAAGTGAGAGGTTAATGTTAAGTGAAAATATTTGTTTGCATGAATATGTACATAGTATTTGAACTGATCCAAGGGTTTTCTTCATTGTGGTGGTTCTGAAATTTGTACTTAGATTTTAGTTATTATATAGGCTTTTCCGGGAGCGACTTCCGTTTTAGAACTCGCAATACAAGCTTTTAAAGGTACGTAGAAAAATGTAATATACATTCATATTTTAAACTTGGACATGCTAATTATATATCTAATAATTAGTATATTATATCTATTGTTTGTCTCTCTTAATTGACGCAATTGCATTCTGTCACTAACCTTTTGCAACCAGTCTATCCCACCTACCTTTTTCAGGTCGTCAGGTTTGAAATATTTGAATTATTGCACATATTTTTAGAAGCTTTATTTATCAATGGAGTCTATCAAGTACACTTACTATAAGTACTAATAGTAGTATATAAATGAATAGGCACAAACAATCAAGTAGTTGTCTCAAATGTTCTGCAACATTTTATTGATCTTTGACCACCTGGGCACGGCACAGCTACAGTATTGCGTGACAAAATAATACTGCACGCACGCTGTCAAATGATAACTCCACGTCTATCAATTTACAGAGGAATGGAACACCATGGTGTGCTTAAGGTTTATTATAGCATTCGTAGATAAGCTGCCCAATTGTATTAAGTATTTAGTCAATGACTAATAAGGTCACCATTTTGTTTATTGTTATTTTATGTCACTGTTACATTTTTGTGAAGAATACATAAAATGGGGCTCCAGTCTATTTTTGTTGTATATTTAATGTGTTACTTCATGAATAACAATTACAACTTACGTCTATTTACTACATTATTCCTATCATTATGTTAGCAATTTAACTTTAAAAAAAACATGGCAGGTGATATGAATAATTGTCATTATGAATAATATGAGTATAGGTAACTGAGCTGTATACTATTAAACAAAGCAGTGACGAGATATTCACTTTAATACTGCAGTATATCATTCTAGCCGAAAACAAAATAAGCAGCTTTAAGAGCAATACATTCTCATTATTAATATTAATGCGAACAAATTAAACATTTGCTTGTCTACCGCAATTTTCTTTCTTCCCCCAAATTAAGTACAGTGAACAACACTTAGCGCTGATTCAAATTTAAATAATATTAATTTTCTACAATAGTTTTATAGATCACGGTTGCCATACGAACATCTATGGTAGTCGTTAAGGGTAGTCGGAGCCCTCAAAAGTTCGACAAGTCTAAACTGCAGAACTTTAATATCGCCATTGCCATAATTGTTTTACTTGATATTTGCTATGGTATAAGTGGTACGCTTTAAATACCTACCTAGTTTGAATTTTATGGTTTTGAACCACTGTGTCTGTATGCAAGTGTCCTTGCTAGTTTGCTTGGGTGGTCTCAATGTTCGCAAAATTTATGACGTAAACCTACAAGCATTTCTGTCTGCTGCATGCAGTCCACAAATTCTGACAAATATGTACACTGGTTAATTTATATGATTCATGATTATTACATTGATAGTTCTTAATTGCATGCGAAACTTGCCCGAAGGTGAGCTTTATTCTCCAATTCTTATCTCAATTTGGTTTATTTTGCCTTTTGTGGGAAAGATTACCGTAATTACCTACCAATCCTGAAAGGAAAACCTATGCCAGGTTCTCCTTCGTCAATCAGCAGGTGTATTAGCTTGCAAACGAGGATGCCTTGAATCGGCTACGTACCCACTGGGCCCTCAAAATTCGACCTCATCTATAAATATGATTCATTGGACCTCCATGTTAGAGTTGGATCCTCCATCTTGGAATCATTTTTACTTTAGTGCCCATTAGACCCTCTGTCAAACAACGAGTTCCATTCGACCTCATTTGTACATCTTCATTTGAAAAGTTATAATACAGTCACGCACAAAAGTGATACACTTTCAAATATAAAACACTAAAATGTAATAGAATTCGCTTGTAGACAGGTAGTAGGCTTAATAGAAAGTAGTTTTAATCTAAAAAAAAAAATTTATGAAGATCCTAGTTAATACATTGTTGGGGCTTCCCAGTAAGTAGTCATGGACACTTGTGATGGGAATGCCTCGCTCTTCCTGCGTAACATATTCTTGGATTTATTAAAGTAAGTTATAACTTAATCTAGACAGATGTGGAGTCAGTATGTGAATACTAATTTATATGTGTATTTATTTATCTATTGTTATTGATTTTTTATATATATGTGTGTATGTTTATTGTATGTATGTGTTGGTGGGTGTGTGTGTGAGTTTGCGTATGTATGAGTGTGTGAATAGGTCTTTGTGTGTGATTGTGTGTGTGAACTCTATTTCAATACAATACAACCTTTTTAATTTTGGCGGGTTTTTTTATATCTTCTCCTGGAATACTGGTAGCTCTGTATATCTATGTCTATATAGCAAAGATGATATTAAATTAAAAGGAGAGTATGAAATAATACTTTATTCCAAGATAGTAAATCTGTGTTCGTAATTTCATACGGCCCTTGAGGGTAGCTTCTCTTAATTTGTTTAGGGGAGGTTTAGGTTCACGTGTTAATAAAAAAGTGTTTTGCATTTAGATGAGACAACAATAATCTCTAATGACGTATTTGTTATATTTAAGATTAAAAACATTATAAAAGTATGTCAGTTCATTTTAAAAAGGCTTCAATAAACTTTATTCGGAGGATATTTGCATTCATTTACATAATTAAAGGGTATTTAAAAAAAACAATCATTTAATGGGATAAATTTATTGGTAGTCATCAGAGGTCACAGGTTTGATACCCTTTTAATGCAAATTTAAATAGGTATGCATGATGAATTCTATTTGAATTAACTGTTTTCTTAAATAACACAATATTTATGTTCTTTCTAAAGAATGTATTTATAGTATATTTATTCACTTTTTAGAATCCATATTAGTTACAAGCTAGTTAGTTTGTTTACTTTAGGTCTAGACAGAAAGTTTGTCTTTAAACTAGCAGATTCATACTTTATAATAAGCTGTATAAAGTACTATCTAAACATATACTTAGATATATAATTTATATTACAGATAATTGTGAATCATTCCCATCTAGTTGATATTTTTATTTCTTTGCTCCAAAGCTATAGAAATGCCAGGTATTATAAATTTAAATGGTCACGATCACGATGACCATATTATTTAGGCGCACTTATTTTATATTTAGTTGCCAAAAAGTGTCCTAGTTGAATTAGATATTATACAATGCTTAAAGCTTGAAAAATGTTTAATCATAATAATGTGTTATCAGTCAGCCTATTGAAGTCCACTGCTGGACATAGGCATTTTAATGTACGCTCCCGATCTTCCGCTTACCGCATCCAGTCCATTCAGTAAACTTTTTCAGATCGGTAGTACAAATTTTTAGCGCTATTGTACACATTATTTATCCACCTACTATAAAATTTACCGCAGTAGCCTAGTGTTATGGGTAATGGACTGCTGAGACGAAGTCTCGTGTTCGATCCGAGGTTTTACCATGGCACACACTAATAACTTTGCGATGCTTTTCGAAGTTATGTGTATAATTATCGCACCTATTAACGGCAATAGGCTCGCCACATATTACATTAGGAATTAAAACATAAACTGGCGAAATGTGGGTGCTTGCACCTCTGCCTACCCCTTCGGGGATATAGGAGTGAGTTTATGTTATGTTATGTTTATGTTTATAAAATTTAGTCAGTGTTTGTTACCAAACTCATCAGCAGTATCGGTTTGACCGATTTCATGAACATTTTTGTTTAACCTAAATACCTATTGCTTGTGTTAGGAGTGGGTACATGTCAGTAGTGAATGGCCAGTATAAAAATATTATGAAATATGAAACCGTAATGTCGGAATACCTTCAAGTTATACAGAGGTCATGTTTGCCTCCATGCAAAAATTTGTCAAAGAAAGTGCTCTCATGCACATGCGGTAGCAGGTAGTGCACTTTTGCGATTTCATTGCGTGCAGGAAATTCGTGAATGGAGCGGGTGGGCTTGCGAGATTGTTATAGGAAAGGTTTTTTGTATTCCCACGATCATCGTGACTACTGAAGGGTTAAAAATTGCCATGGCGGTGATTTTTTTATGATTGCTTCATTAATGAGATGGTTTTCCTAAGGTTAAACAAGGAAGTGTATGAAATTTACATTTAGAATCACAGGATAAACCAACATTCGCAATGACAGTTTGAATTGTTCAGTTAGATAAATATTTGTTACTTATATTTTTTATATAAAAACACATTTTGTCTGAATTAAACTCTCCACCAAATAATTACGTACCTACGAACATTCGACTGAATTTATGGATATAATAAAGTTATTGTAAAATTAAAAAAAAAAAATTGACAGCCTCTGTGGTAGTGAACCAATTGCTACGCAGGAGTTGTGGATTCAATCCCGGGTCAGTGCAAATATTTCTATGCTGAATGTGGCTATTTGCACTGGTCTGGTCGTGCCATGGAGAGCACGCGTTGGTCCTGGTTGCCATACGGAGATCTATAGTAGTCGTAACCGGTAGTCCAACACTAGTCTAACTAAAGGACTTCAATACCGCCAAATTCAATAATTTGGTAGTGGAGGTTCGACGGCAGTCGCTTCACGGAAAATATCGAAGTTCAGGCGCATCATAGTTCAACTAGGAAGCCTACCTCAACTGAATGAATAAAATTATGGTTTTTGTTATAATTAAACTTGAAGTATAATCTACAGTGAAATTTTTTAAAATAACCAAAGTAAGAAAGAAAGAAAGATGCAAGAAAAACCACTACCTTCAGGTCTTTTCTAAATCAGTATGTAAACTATTTATAAAAAAAAATGTTCAACAGCAAGATCGGAATTTGACTTCACTGGATTCTGATGTAAAAACATCAGTTTTTACAGATGGTGTACCTAATTAAACCTAATTAAATTATATAGTGCTCAGTGATGACAACAGACGGTATGCGTAGACATATTACGTTTTCGTGATTTATAACAGGTGTATATAGCAACAAAAGAACTTGAAAAAACCTAGTTTGTCTCTAGTAGATAATGTTTTTATTTCAACATCATTACTGTTTATCTTCAGTTACTTATGTTACTGACTAAAGGATATGAAAACGATTGTATACAATCTTGGGCTGCAATAAATGTGAAGAGTGGCAAGTGGAGTTCATTAATAGATTCAGATTTAACTATTGCTATTTCGGAAATTGTACAATTTAAGAGGTGAGTTTTTTTACTAAAACTTAGGCAAGATACTTCTAGAAAAAAACCCATTTTTATTTAGGTAATATTTTCTACTTAGCTACCATTGATAAGAAATTAAAGTTTGAATTAGAAAAGCATTAATGGAAATGTATGTAATTCGTCATTGTATACGATTCCTAGGAAATCTATACATTCCCTAGTAGCATAAAAGTATGTGAGACTATAAACTCACGCCTATATCCCCGAAGGGGTAGGCAGAGGTGCTAGCACCCACATTTCGCCAGTTTATGTTTAAGTCCCAATGTAATATGTGACGAGCCTATTGCCATATAACCGGGCACTAATAAACCTGCGATGAATTCACACATAACTTAGTGTGTGCCATGAAAAAATCTGGGATCGAACCCGAGACCTCGTCTCAGCAATCCATTACCCAAATCACAAGACTACCGCGGTACATGTGTGATTAAATTGTGTTTATGAAATATGTTTATTTTAGTAAATAGTCTTTGAAACAATAATATTCGAAATAAAAATACAATGACCAAATTTTATATGAAACGTTTTCTGGGAAACGAAATGCAATGAAATTTCTGTCTGCGAAACCAGGGGGTCCCATTTTATTACAGAAGAATTTTTTTTATACATTTCCTGAATAGCTGCGGAATTGTAGGTACCCATAGATTTCCTAGGAGTTGTATACAATTCCTAGATTTCATACATACTGTACGCATGCGCTAAAGTCCTTATAATTAGGATAAACATACACGCACCAATATAGTCTTAAATAGGTACCTATAGATAATAATTTTTATAGACTATAAAAATTGCAAATTATTACGAAAATCATAAAAGCGTTCCATCACATTGTTTACTGTTTAGGGTCACTAAATCTTTTATGAATTATAACAAAAGTTGCGCATTAGAAAAATCGTCACGAGCCAATAATAAAACGTATACAAACATTACTTTTATTGCTTAGCGGTAAAATACACAAATTGCCAAAAAATCTATGCATGTTCGCTATAAAATATAAGGACAGAGGGCCAATAAAGAAAACGGTATATTAGGTTCTGAAAATAAGGGCTGAACCACAAATGTAGTACATTCCGCCTGACTTTTATCGGTCATAAAATGGGATAATGTGTCGGTATAAGCGTATTTCGGACTGGTACAAATTTAGACAGGAGGTACCACACGGTCCAATAGGTGCTTACTCGATATTGGCCAATTTTGTACTCACACTCAAAGCGAGTATTCAAAGGCGCGTTATACTCTCGTCGTTCTTGCTATTGAACGAACTACAAGAAAATAATATTGGGGTTGCTATGAAGGATATTTTGCAATAGGTATAAACCTTTAGTACCTAGTCTCTACTAATCTGAGATTTATACTACACACACTTTTGTATGTCACATTACTCTGCAAGCGCCTACGAAATGGCTTGTCCGATTTATATGAAAATTTTTGTGCATAATTATAGATCTGAGAATCAATCTTAAGCTATGTTTATCCCGGAAATAAGTTCCTATGGGCTAGGGGAACAGGATCAATATTTCACGTGGGCGTAGCCACAGGCAACAGCTAGTTTTTCTATAAAACGCTACCTACGTACTTAAAGTTTATTTTTCCTTAACGCTTCGATATTACCGAATGGTTCTGAAGTGGTGTAGCAGTAAAAAAGTAAGGAGAGAATTTATTTTTATTTTTTCAAATAATGATCAAGTTTCGGTAATATCAAACGATGCAGTGGTCCAAACGTTCCGAAGCGTGATCAGGTGAAAAATATTACAAATTTTCGGCTAAGATTTTTGAGCTTTCTTATTCTACTCCATTTGACACGGTCCAAAGGTTTAAAGGAAATAAACATCTAGTGATGTGTTGCCACAAGATCACTCTGGTTACTCAATAAAGGTTCTTGATGGAGATTGGGGGTAGCTGCACAAAATTATTATACATTATGTAGTTCTATGTGGTAATTAATTTAGGTGAGCCTAGCCTGTTTTTAGTAATAATTAGGGAATTCAATCTTGCGTACAATTGGTAGATACTATTTTGGTCAGTTACAAATAAAATCACCTAATAACAATTTGTTGGTTTACGTGATTTCAAATAAAATCTCGATGCATGCGTGTTCTCCCATCAAAATTCTCGTATCAAAACCTAAAAATTAGTACTAAGCTCCCAAAAAAACCTCTGGCAGTGTAATTTGGTTTTGGACCTGACCACGAGATCATAGTTTTTTAAATTTTATATTTTTTTTGTACTTTTTAAATTGATCTAGGAGGTCCTTCAATCTGATACCCATATTGAGGGACTAGTGAAATATAAAAAGGCAATTGTGTTAACCATTTGTATTAACCACCATCTTGGATTTGAAATTTGTCATAGTGTATCATATTTTACCAGTCAAGCCCTTTCATTGGACACCCATATTGAGTGACTTGTGAAAAATATGAAATCCGCCATTTCGTGGTGGCAGCCATCTTGGATCGATTTTCACCAAACATAGCTAAGAACACTCCTGTCCTATCAAAGAAAAAAAAATAGACTCCTTCGACAATTTACTATTTATTTCTTCTTTACAATGTCGGCAATATTCATATGCCTAATATAGTCTCCAATGACAACTTTATATAGGTGAGTTTGTCGTAATTGTTATCTTTTGAGCCTTTATAACGAATATATCTGTTGTCTAGATATATTCGTTATGTTGCATAAGAGGTTGTCATTCAATTGATGTTAAAAAGTCCATAAACTGAACATAAATCTTTATAAGCAATAAAATGTCTACATATTCTCCTCATTTACAAGGTACAAATAACGGTATTAAGTAACACTATATGGGGCAATATACACAGGTTGTGACAACATTTCACACCTCGCTAATCAAATCGACAAATAGGTGACGATAGGATACAACTCAATTGACACTTACCAGCGTTAGTTGTATCCATTTTTATATTTATAGACGCGGTAAATAAATATATGGTTGGAAATGTAGATCTGTTAAAGCAAGAAATATAAAGCAACATAACAGTGTTGAGTGAGTTTAACCTGCGCAGACTTTCATCCGCAGGGGACTAAAACCTCCGAATGTTACTTACGTCATTAAATTTATTGCTCGGAAACATTATGAAGCGCACACTATAGAAGCAAATAATATTCTGAGCTTTCGTTATGTCGTTATTTACGTGAAGTTTAAGAAAAAAGATGTTAAGAAGGGAATACTGAGCTTAGTAACTTTCTTCTAGTTTCTTTAACCCCCGTCGTAAAAACGACGGGGTGTTATAAGTTTCACGTGTCTCTCTGTGTGTGTGTGTGTCTGTCTGTAGCATCGTAGCTTCCGAATGTATGAACCGATTTCGATGTACTGCGAAAGCTGAATTAGTCGGGAGTGTTCTTAGCTAGGTCTGATAAAAATCGATCCAAGATGGTCGCCGCCACAAAATGCCGGACTACATATTTTTGCACAAGTACCTCAATATGGATGTCAAATGAAAGGGCTTGACTCGTAGAATACGATACTCTATGATACATTCAAATCCAAGACGGCTGGTGGTGGCACCTAATAGCAAATTACCTTCTAAACTTACTAGTCCGTCAATATGGGTATCAAATGAAAGTCCTAGACAAGGAGATCATTTTAAAAAGTATAAAATATAAATTAAATTGCAAACTTTAAAAACCCCCTACACAAAAAATACCTCCGAAAAGAAAAAAAATATAATTAATGCGTTTTCGTGTCAGAGAGAGACCAGTCAGAGGTCCCCCGACACGGAAACGCATTAATTATTTATTATTTACTTTTCGGAGGTATTTTTTGTCGCCATGAATACAAAAAACCATAACAGATTTCGATAAGGTTTTTATATTTACTACATCCAGGCCAATAACTATTCCAAAACTACGGGTTAGTACAAAATATACCTAATAGTCGTAATTAGGTAGGTATGCGTATGCACATTTATAACGCAATTCAAGTCAAACGTTTGGGGACATCTCCAATGTAGATTTTGGTATTCAAAAAATAAAATTCAACGCCGTAATTCAGCAATATAGATAGCAATCGGAACAAATACACTCGGTCTGAAAGCACCCCATAAAACCAGCATTATAAACGTTAGATGCTTTAATGACGTCATATTTTCCACTATGTTTTGCGACAGTCGTTAAATGCTGATATTTAGGTATTTCAAATGCTGGTTGTAATTTGTGAAGCGGGGCATAAAATTACGTTAAAGGCCATATTGATTGTACACTGGCATTGTAGGGTTAATTTATTGGTTTGTTTATGAGGTCTGTTCACTATAGTTGATAGTTTTGAGAGGTACCAACCGATCAGACTACAGATAAATGAAATGTGAAAGCTTGTAGACACTATAAATATAAAACATAAAAGTTAGTACAAAATTTGGACTTTATACTAATGTTTATTTGGGATTTAACATTATTATAAGGTGTTGGTATTGTCTAATTGGTATTATCTTATAGGTATTGTATTATTGATAATTTGTTGGCGGTAATAGATGGTATATAATTATGTTAGGGACTTATTGTTTTGTTTTTATTTTTTTTAATACATTATTTATTAGATTTGTCCTGGATAAAGTAAATAAATGGCATGGAAAGGTGATAGATGTATATGCCGTTCCTGGGCTCCATGCTCGATTTTGTATTCAGTTTGCATACTAAATGAAGCTTGTCTGTTGTGATTCTAAACGTTTTTGGATTTTTTCTCTTTTTTATGTTTTGTATAAGGTACGTCACACCTCCTGATGGTAAGCTATAGGTAAAGTAAAACAAAAAAAATATTTTGGCCTCATCAGATGCTTTTTCACACTGCTCTTAAAGGAGCCGGGACTGTAGGAATAAGGAAACACGTGAGCTGATAAGGTATTCCAAGACTTAGTATTGAAAAGATGAAAAGATTCACCGAAACGCTTGGTTCTTGATGGAATACTTGACGCGATGCCAGTATTCTATCGAGAACTAAGCTTTATACGTATTGTCCTGTGTAGTAAATGAGACGGTCACCTGATAAATAGCATTTTTTTTAAATTATTATGTATCCAAAAAAAATGTTTATGATGAATATTTCATGTTATAGGTATATCTTATTCTATTATGAAAAAATCTATGTAACTACACGTTTTGAACTTCTATTTAGTAATTCTGCATATTACGCTAATAATAACTGGATACAACCGATTTAACTTCACTATTTTTACTTCAAACAATAATAGTATATTTTAAATACAGTTGCATTTATAGGTACATATTATACATTATGATGTGATTGTAGCACTTATTACTTAGAACCGATTTCCTAGTGATCAGAATCATCTACTTCTCGCATTCCAGGCACGGGGAATCATTGAAGAGGTGCAAATCACCCACTCACCCAGCTATCTGTACTTGTCTGTGGTGAGTCCGGGTCTGGTGCTGTCTCTGGAACTCTTTATACAAAGTGTACACTGTACATATGATATCCTATACCTTCCCAATACTCATGCCATTTTTATGATACCTACATGGGATGATAACTACTAAAGTTCAATTCTCGAGCCGTACAAAAATGGTCTCTTTAAAATCTTTAGAATAGCACGACGTCATGCTTTTGTAGTTCACCTATTTTGGGAACTCGAAATAATAAAGTCATAGTTTCAGTATAGGTAGGCAATATTTTCAAAAGTGTATAATTTTACAGTAAAAAAAAATATTACGCAGAGTTTGGATAGAAACTGACGACCTTGTCATCATCCTAATTATTTACAAATAAATTGTCTCGAAAAGTCCCAAAGTACCCAACTGGTATTTATTTCTTTTAAATCTCATTAAAAGAGCAAGTAGGTACCATGATGTAAACCCTTTGTGTGGAAACCCTAAAACAAATAAAGACAGTCATAATTAAGTCTAAGTTAAATATATTGCATTTGACCTCAAAATGTTATTAGCGTTAAGAATGATGAAGGTTGGAAAAGGGTAATCCTAAGGGAAACAATAGAACGGGTTGAGTACCAAAATTTCTATGGAAACCGTAACTCTTATTACAATAATTTATGAGTACCTAGTATCACGTGATAAGTTGCATATTGGAAACTGTATTGAATGCCAGCTGATGGCCGCGGTTAAGCCCGAATTGAGTGTAGATCTTGTTCCTGGAACCTATGGGAAGCTACTCCCGAAATAAAAAGTCTATGTGTTATTCAAAGCTGTAATTTGTCCCTGTACCAAATTGATTGAACAAACGTCGGAACATACAAATATAAAAACGTCCAAACATCTTTAGAGACTTTCCCATTCAAAATGTTAAGATAGACTTTGATAAGCCACGATTATAGACCTTTATAATTATATTATAACCATGTTATTGATTGTAATAATATTTGCAGCTTTAAAAGAAATATTTAGGTGGTCTCTCTGCTGCCAGTTCTTATTTAGAATAATACGGTATGCATATGAAAGTGTCATAATATTTTTTATCTTTAAGCTGTGTTTTTCATTTCATAGTATTCATAGCTGGTAACTTATAGTTCCATAATTGGAAATTAAATAAAAACAAACATGTTTTTAATTCGTAATATACGTTATCATTATCGTCGTTGCCTTGATTCAGGTCGCATCTGAAGCTTTTTAGAGCTACCCGTAACGACTGCCATAAATGTTCGTATGACAATCGGGACCGACGGCTTAACGTGCTCTCCTAGGCACGACCAGACTAAAAATGTGAATAGTCATATTCATGCACACAAACATTTGCACTGAAAGGGGATCGAACTCGCGGATCCTGCGTATAACATTCGCTTTCACTACCACCCCACAACAACGGCTGTCCTTTACAATGTCAATGTATATAGGGAATCTAGAAGTTATTTGAACAATATTCGAAATTTGAAAATTATAAATATATGTACATATAAGCCATGTGCCATTCGTATGGGTCTTGATCTGGTTCACACGTGAAGCGAAATACATACATTGGATAAATATGTACATACAGAGGAGAAATTACCTCTAGTAGCTGTAACAACAGTTCTGTATATCATTAGATCGGTTGTCAAACAAAGCACATTGCCATTTGGAAACTAATAAGTTTGAAGGCCATCGAACTTGCACTTAAATACTATATATTGACTGCCATTGATATTGCTTAGAACCGTATTTTCATTTATTTATATTTAATATGTGTTACCTTTGTCAATCACGACAGATTTGAAACCCTATTTTAAAATTTAAACACACTTATTCGTACTGTGTATGAAAGAGCCGGAACCATCATTAATCATTTCTAAACTTCATCAAATAAGGTGGAATATTTATGCAACCGACTGTATCAAGCCGAAGATCTTTCGTACCATCCCAAATAGTATTAAAAGCAATTATGAAACACGCACACATTTCTCTTCTTATCGTTAAGATGCGTATCTGCACGCGAGGCGTGAGACTCTTTATAGAAAAATAAATTTTAATTGGTGCACACAACTAAGTTTTATAAAACATGTTACGACTTAATCGTCCCAGGATTGGCGGTTAATGAGCGTAAAGATTGTAAACGCATTAACAACGTGGGTAGTCTAAAGACAGAATTGGATCCAAAGGTTCCCTTAAATGTGGTCAAATTTAAAAGGAAATCGTTGAATCAATTAAAATAATCGTACAAAGCAATTCATCAGTCCGCAATCGAAGATACACAGTCAGGGTTGAGGCAGTTTATTGATAGAGGAGTTTTAATGAACGTGGAATGTATGTATACAAAATGCAAGTTTGTTACATCAATAAATATTATGTTAATGATTGACCATGTAAGTTGTAACACTACATAATAATTTCAAAACAAAGAATAGTCGATGATATTATTATAAATCTAAATACTTTCAAAGTATGAAGCTAATGAATTACATCGAATATATGATAGGAAAGATGTGGCCATTAATATGAAACTTAATCGAATAATTGATTATAAGAGTGGAACAATAAAGTGATTAGTTTAACAAAAAGTAAGACAATGAGTTATTATTATTCAACGGATAGGCTCCTATTGTTGGACTTTAGATAGTACAAGAACGGTTATCTTACAACTCGGGTCATTGACCAGTCATTCGTATCATTTGTTTATACGATCATCGAACGTAGATATTAATCTCCTAACGATGAGCAGTCAGATTTTTCAAACAGATATTGAAAGGTTACTTCCTAAATTATATTTATAATTTGTCATTTTGTTTAAACTTTGGCGTTGATGGTAATCGTTAAAGTTTTGTTGAGATTGGACTCACCCTCTATCATTGTTACGAAGCCTCATCTGTGTAAGTGCTATTAAGACATAAAATCTCGACAACGAACAATAAAATCTTTTCCAATCAAGTAATTATTCAAATACATAAAAATATCCATTAAGTTATCAAAAAATAAAAAAGTTTAATGCAAAGTAATAAAAATAAATGCAGTGTACTAGAATCTTGTTTTATGTCCTCAGGCTGTATGGTTAATGTTGGGAGAGAATATAGCATAATGTTTTGCCATTGAAATAATTATTGTTGTGAATGAATTGTAAATAGGTATATGATTAGGGGTCCCGTCTGGACTTTCACCTTTTCAAATTTAAATCAATAATTATTTAGAGATGTTATGTAAAACGTATAGTACTATATTTCAATTTAACGTCTTGAAGTATTCATAAATACTTTACAGCAACAGCTAGCGTTATACCTGGTTGTTAGGTAAGATTTTTGGAACCCAATACATATAAAGGAAATGTTTTGTAATATTGTACGTACGCTTAGTTTTGTTCTAGATAGTACAGTATAATATAACGTATATACGTCATGAGATACTAGTTTTAATTTATTGTTATTTGATCAATTGTATATTTTAACTATTTATAACTTATGTAACAAGCACTATTTTATTTTGAGTCTCGTTTCTGGTCCTGTAAATAATCTGTTAGACTATGATTTTAAAAGCCGTCAATTGCTAAAGTCTAGTAGAACCTTTACGATTTCATAAGTTAAGCTTAAGGAACGAGAAAACATTTCATATTGACATGAGCACACATGTCCTTCGTGCCGAAGCAAACGAGAAAAATATATCAGTATTTAGTCCCACACTTAATAAGTTGTTGGACGCTAAGCGGATTATTTCTCGGTCGGCGGATGGCAATAAATTGTGGAATCTTTATAATTTTTAGTTGCCAGCCGATTCCTTAACGTCATAAATTGAATATCGTTAAATATGCAGCGATTTTAAATGTGTGCTTAAGTAGGCATTATTTGAAAAGATAAAGTCGTTAAGTTTAGCTGGTTGCCCCGCGTTTACGTAAGTAAGTACTACAGTGAATAGTCATGTCGTATAATTTTACTGCTTATACTGAAAATAATCCCTAAAGTACTATTGAAGATACCAAGTTAGGTTTTATGGTAATACAGTCTGTGATTCAGTACTGTTGAAATCCTTGTAAGTATTAAAATAATATTTTATGAAAAGCCCAACTATTGTGTCCTAAGACGCAGTACAGACATATAAACACTGTCACTAGCTGACCCGTTATATGTATATATATATATGTAGCCGTTGTTCTTCTGCAAAATTATTAAGACATCAAAAATAAAACGTAAATAGGTAAGTTACCAATGCAGAATGGAATGTTAAAGTGATACGACACTGCATGTAAATGATTTCACGCCAATGATTTACAATGAATGAATATAGTAGGTATGTTCATAATACAATAATACGGTCATACAGTAATACTAAAATTACAACTTCCAGATAGAAATTCCCATTTGTTTATCGTCATAAGGCAAATCAGGGTGAAAAAATACTCTATAGTCTAATATCATATTACCAACTACCAATATACCAAAAAAAAGGAAAATTGGGGGAGTATGATTACAAATACCGGGAGAAGAGTTTTTATAAATATTAATAATAATATATAGTACATAATATATACATTGCGATAAGGGGAGTGCAATATGAAAGTAAAGAAAGTATAACTATTTTATATAAATAACTTAGTTAAGTAATTGCTTTCAAAAGTATTTACCGGAAGTAGAAAAATCTTTTATTTCCGTATTATAAATTAAGCGGTTAAGAGAACTTACTCAAATGTTATACGAGTATATTATTTGATAGTTAAGAATTCTTCAGAAAACTTTGTTGACCTCTTTAATCGGAATCGAAAGTTTTGATTCAAACTGTTATTGGTACCGTGTAGTGTGTTTGTATCGCAGCTATTAACCTATATGTCTTCTCTAATAGTTGTAAAATCTATAATGTTAGTCTACCTTCGCTTCCCGCAGAGCCCAGCTTCGCGCCAGCATACGAAGCCGACTTTATAACTTAATCTCTTACACGCCATATCAATAAATATGCGGTTACGAAACAAAGTAGATAAAACGCTTCGAACGAA
The DNA here is from genome assembly GCA_963691645.1 of Pelosia muscerda. NCBI lineage: Eukaryota > Metazoa > Arthropoda > Insecta > Lepidoptera > Erebidae > Pelosia > Pelosia muscerda. Next base: position 11,937,853 of record OY829113.1, read on the forward strand.
TTTAAAAAGTAAACAAAAACTGTTGACTTAATTTTGTTGTATTTTATTTTGAAATCCTGATTTTAAGGGTCAAATTATATTTCATTTCAATCAGCTTGGACTTAGGAATCTACGGCTATTAAAATACCATACGATCAAATTATGGAATGATACAGTGAGTGATGGCAACTATTTTGAAAGTCAACAAATCCGATGTTGTTATTTATTGACAACTATTCTTCTTGTTCTTCGTAGTTTTATTTTTTATTTGAAATTTATTTGCTATTTACTTTTTTGCTAAACTGGTTATGTTAGGCATGACCAGGAAGATACACAATATAAAGTGACTAGGCTGCTTCAATATAGGTATATTTAATTAACTGGGATTTATTGTTATGTAATAAAATTAAAATGTTAGAACTGCAATCTTAAAGAACAACACTTTCGTTAAATTTGAGTCAGTCTTCTCTTAAACAATTAATTACAGTCATCACATCTTTTCAATAAAGTTCAATAAATTGGACTAAACCGTTCCTGAACTTTGTAGATGCGTCTTCAAAAGCATCTGAATTCCTATTAAAACTAAAATTAATCCTTCACGTTTCTTAAAACACATCAAGTACGAATGATGACCCAAAAAGTAAACTGTGACAGCACAGTCGACAACTTACAAATACAAATATTAATTTTATCATCTCAAAAACATGCGTTAATTATCTTTGATCTTATGGAGGAACAAATACGGTTGAAAGTCGAGACTTCTTTTATCTTGAAAGATAAACAAAATTTGGCTTAGTTAAAGATGTCACTCATTCAAAGTTTAACGATCAACCTAATAGCGTTTTTAAAGCTGTTCCCGAAATCCTTGAAACGTGACTCGAGCGTCAACAAATTTAAAAATGAATCTGTCGGCTTATTTAATAATACCTTTGACGGGTTACTTTGAACTCACTATCAATGTCAGTGCTCACAATTTGTCCTTATGTTCAAGATAATTTAGTTTTATTGAAATTGTTTCGTTCCTTTTATGGAACACCTTTTTCACATAGTACGGTACTAGCATCTTGCCTACTGATTAACTTCTAATCCGAGAGTAAATTATTCAAGAAAATCGAGGGTTATTATTTTGCCTATGTAAATAATGTAGCAATGTTCTAAAACAAATTGTGGTCCGCGACTTCGTTCCTATTAAGTTCGGGATAGATCAACAACCAAACATGAAATTAGAACAGTCATCTCTTTACAGAATGTATTCCAATGCAGTGCCACATTGTTAATACCACAAGGTCAGGCAAGCGCTAAAGTAGAGGTGCGAATTTCTTGCCCTTCATGTGGTCAGACGGCAGTAAAAAATGTTTCCGTGCTATGTAAATATTTATGAAAATAAATGTAGGAATTTAAACTATGTATATCTGCATTCTATAATAAAAGTTAGGCCTATCCAGCGTTGACCGTGATCTGAGATATTATTTTATTTATAATCCGAACAATACAACTTATATCCAGTTTACTATTACTTTTAGCTGGAAAAAAGAAAACAATATCTTAATGTCTGTGTATTTTAACCATTCAATTCGACTTGAATTTGAGAAAGTAACAAAGCAATTTCCCGCAAACATATTTAGCAAACACATTACAACAGGTATTATAACTTCATTAGAAACCGACCGTGTTCAACGAACCGTGGATCTGACCACAACTGGATACACATAATTACATGTTATTTAGTTTTTATAACGATTTGGGAAAAATCTTATTTGGATTGTCTTTGCATATTTGAAACTGGGTTTTTACAATTGAGTTTACCTGCAATGTAATTTTGAAGCATTTAATATACTGTCTAATCAATAGTCTAAATAATGAATTTAGATAGGAAAAAGTAAATGCCCGGACGGGACGGGAAGAAGACAAAAGTGAAATGCCCTAGTTGCGGGTGCAAGTTTCGTTTGGTTTTTCACTTTTTTTAATGTAAAACCATTTGAATAGAATAATAATAGACAGCATACATAATGCTTTAATTTCAATAAACTAATTGGACGGAATTATCAAAAAACAATACCGTAAAACGGGGTGAATAGGAATCCAGATGTGGATAGAAATAAAATGGATAAAAGAATATTTTAAGCAATTGCTCTTATAAACTTTTAACTAAGCCCATTTTCAGATATTTGATGATTCTGTTATTACAATGAACTACTCCGAATTTTCGCTTGAAGGATAATAACTACAGAATTTAGCTGACTATGGCTTCAACGTCGGCCCCTTTCAATTTCCCTCTACGCCTTACGTAAAGGAAAATTTCAAATGCTTTAGACGTGGCCTGGTAGCTCAGTTGGCCAGAGCACTCCCCAATGAAAGGGACTGGTCCTTTCAGGGGGAGTGCTTCGCAGTTTCAAATCTCGCTTTGGCAACGACTTTTTCCGATTTAAATCGATAATAATAATTGCAGTATCGAATTTCGAAAATAAACATCCGAATGATATATAATATATTGTATAAAAAGTACCTATTTTCATTTCTAAAATCTTTTTGTTCGAAAGCACTTTCGTCTATTTCCTACAATAGTACAGAGTACGAAGCCATTTAAGAAATGAGTATTTCTATGTAAATATCTGTGTCTTCCATAGAAGAACCGCTCTGCTCTTTCGTGAAAACCCATTTCTTCAGAACTCAGCGTATATTGAGGTTGCCATGCAATGTTGTTAGTCTGAAGAGTGAGGAAGGAAAAAAATGTAGACACCTTGAACTGTAGGTGTGTATTAAATGAAATATGACTTTTAAAATTGAAATTGAAAAATATGCGCTTTATTTTACCTCGTTTTTCCACCAATTGACATTTCTAGCGTTAAAACTTAAAGAATTTGCAATGTTTTTATTTCTAGAAACAGTTTTAACGATTTCAAGTTTAATTTATCGGCCGTTGATTAAAATAACAGGTACATACAAAACCGAGTCTCACTGAACTGAGCCGTTAGGTACGTCTATTTACTAAATTGGTTTCTTCGTTAGGCTAATGAATTTAGAAAAAAAATGTGGCATGCTTCAATTGCCTTTTTAAAACCTTTCCTTAGAGAATCATGCATACATTCTCCCCATGTCCACCTCATCAAATTCATCGTCCTCACGATTCACAATTCCTGCTTCGGTCACTCTAGAACGGCTAGTCTTTGCAGACGTGTAAAAGACCTAATAATGGTTTTATAGATTCTTCAAGCCTGTATGGAAGGAAAATGGCCTAAGCTTGATTAGCCCCTTGCACTATATCTCACTTCAGACTCAAGCCAATCTCAAGTATCTACTTCCACGTATTCACACATCACAGCTATCTACTCCTGTTGATATCAATCAGTGTACCTAATATTCTCACTATTATATGTGCGGAATTGCCTCATAGATAATAATATTGATAGCACCTAAAACTACCTCAACTCTTGCATATTCAGTAAAATTATTTATAATGTAAACCGTAACAAATTAAGTTCTTCATAAAGAATGCTAAAATATTAAAATAATATTCGTTACAACAACATTCATCATTACATATATTTTTTGTTACACATATTGAGAACTCACTTGTACCACGCTAGAAATGTCATTGTTATATTTTTTGTACAAGTACCATTTATCAATTCTAACTTAAATTTAAAATAATTACAGCACTATCTACAAAATGTTTTTCCTTCAAAACGGTATATCACGAACAGTGAATAACGTAATATAAAGTAGGTACACAATTTACTTTAAACGAATTCGTTGATTTAACTTCATCAAAATATATAAAGAGTTTAAGTCATACGATGTCCGTGCATTATACCCATCGAAATGACTAGTATATCAAATGTTAAACCGGCAAACGTGTACAAATCTATCATACGATCGTGTACGTCTAGCTGGGAACTTCATTTCACAACGTAATCCGTTCAATTCAAGAGTTAGATGTGAACTTTACTGGCGAGCAAATGAAGTAAATTGGATTTGATTTCCGACTTCGGCTACCGTTTGTGATTCCACAGTCACGAATCTTTCTATCAGCGATTTAGAGTGTACTCTCATACGTGCACACTGAGGCGCGTTCCATTGCAATTTTAATTTAAACTTTTAGAATTACGTAATCTGTTTGTTTCTCATTTATTTTACCCGTTTAGGTAGTGATTTTAAACGTCTATTAGTTGGGTCGTACTCTATTTGTTTGCATGTGGCAGCATTGTATTCATTGTATTAGTGTTTCCAGCTCGTGTGAATTAGCTTTGTGTTAGGTTATAAAACAGTTTATATAGTTTATAATTATAAAATTATAAGAGGGAGGGGAGATATATTAATCTTATAAGGCCTATAGGCCTTTCCGAAGAGTGAAACCTATACTCGAGCCCTTTCCGTAAGTAGCAGTGCAGCAGTGTTACAAATTACTACACAACTATGATAACTCCAAAATGCCATCGATTCAACAGATGAAGACATTATAATAAAATCACAAGGAAGTGAAATATGCAGATTGAACTTTTCTTACAAAATGGGGTTCTGCACGTGCGATTTACATTTTTTTTATGTTTGTCTGCAAATCATATTTAGGTAGGCACTATAGATGTTCAATCAACACTAGATAGCGCTAAATCGATTTAAAGTACAAAGGTGAAGAGCAGTAAAATATAATATCTCTAGACTCAGCAAAGTTTCCAATGAGTAATACTCGTAGATAGATGATTAGGGACTCAGAAATATTTCTCATCTAATATTATCACACTTATAAGTAAATGAACAGGATAGAATTCTACCCTAGCTAAGATTACAATTATAACGATGAAAAATAACTTAATACATGTTGCGATCGATATCTACCGCAGAAATAAATATAGGTACTATAGATCTATTCTAAACTCTAAGCAAACAAAGTCGCAGACAGCAGCTATTGCATTATAATAAAATCATAACAATTCCTCATAATTCAAAATGACACTTAAATTTTTAAGTATGTCTAATAAATTGTCCTAATTTTTTCAAACATAAATGCTGCGTGGAGTTTACAAAGTTCAATAACGATGAACGCTTTTGGAACACTGTCTGTGTTCCAAAAGCCGTCAAAATGTAGGTACCTACCTCATAGATTCGAATGAATGTTCTCATATTTTTTGTTTTAACACACTTTTGTTAACTTGATCTACATTCATGTACATTTCAGGTCGAGTACTTAATAGCAAATTCTACCGGGAGTCAACATATTTGAGAAGCCGAGTGGGCTCGTCACCCAATGAAACGAAATATTTAAAGGTTGTCAGTTAAATTCAGAAAATAGTTTTATTAATTGACAACTTTGTCATAATAATGACCAGGGTCTCATGTTTAAAAAAACACGTGTATTCTTGATCTACATCATAATTTACTTTACTACCGGGCGGGATATCGTAATATCTGCGTATTAAAATCAAAATCGTTCCAGGGGAACTACACCTTAAACTAAAATCGTACTGTCTCGCATTAGCAGTGTACCGGTGTAGTATTACCGGTTGAACATTATACACGAGCTCAATGGGTGCATTGATGCACCCAACACGATAAAATGGATCGTGAACGCCGGATTTGCAGCAGATGCGATCAAATCATCGCAATTGTCGTGCAAGCGAGACGGAACCTTAATTAAAACTATGTGAATTAAATCAGCCCATTTTTATGGGTTAATGTGTTCTGATGGTTTTCGTTTAAAATATCTTTAGTTTTGGTGATGTAATGTTGATGCATTGTCTGCAATGCATTTTCATAAAATTTTCTTATAGTGTCAGTTTGAGCTGGGTAGCGAGTCAATAAAAATAAAGTAAATTGGAGCGGCATAACAGCGCCTTTGAAAAATAATACCTAGATGCTGTCCTAGAATATTTTTATTTATTTATAGCTTCTAGAGAGAAGCTTTACAATTTTATTTGTCATTAATATTATAATTTTTTATGGCACGTCAATTTATCTTCACCTCGCCCGATGTTAAGCTGAAGGCAAAGTCTCATAAAAGAGGGTCATCATTGCAAATAAATCATATGATTCTTTCTTTCGATGGATCTACTGAGAAAAGACCAGCAAGAAACTCGGGTAGATTATTTTTATTTCGCTTATTTATAATAAATATGTGCAAGAGTAAATGATTAGGAAGAACATGCAGTTTATCATTAAGACATTCGTCTACTGTTATAACCTTTTTCCATAAAAACATCCATGAACTACTTGGACATGCTGTAATACACTGAAATCGGAATTCTTTCACATATTTAGCTAAGCTAAACCGGCTAATAATATATTGAAAAGTCTCCACGAACATTGCCAAATAAAACAAATTTAAAAAGTTAATAAAACATAGAGTATAATGAAAATCGTTTTACATATAACTAGATGGCAGTTAAGCGTTGAGTCACGTCGGCTTTGCAATTAAGCCGTCGTTTCTTAGTCTTTCATTTGACTATCACGAGCTCTTAACCTGAATATATCACTAGTTGTAGTAATTAAAGGATAGCGAACGACTTTCATAGTATTATGGCGGATATAGTGAGGGAGCGGATAGCGGAGTTAACTATTATATACTTTATTGTATAACTAATTGTTGTAGGTAGATAATAGTTGGAATGTAAAATATTGTTGGCGTGGTTTGGAACTTAACACGTTAACTTAATGTACTCAAATCAAATCAAATCAAATCAAAAATCATTCATTCTGCATAGACCAGTAAACGGCACTTACAAAACGTCAATATCAACAATATTTTATCAAATGCAAATGGACCACCGCACCGGTTCGAAACGCGTCCCCAACCTGAGAAGGCTCCGGCAAGAAACTACTAATAGATACTACACCTTATAATTGAGGGTTATTTAAACAGGATATTAAAATCATTTCTAGAGTTTTTATTTAAAAATATAACCGGGAATCTACAATTTTATAATTATGTAATTATATAATTATGTATATAAAAAAGAAAACAATCATGAATTGTATTAATTTGTAAACATAGAGACCCCAACATAAACACTAAAAGAGGTACATAAATTATGTCATTTGAACAATAATGCTGTCTGTCCACAGCTTTATTCTGAGAGGGTGGACAGACAATAGCTTTCCGGGCAAGTGCGTACTCCGCATTACGTTGTTATGGACTCTTAACAAATTGTAGGCCTTTATCAACGAGAAATTTTATGTATCGTCTTATACCTACTTTATATTCTATTGGTTTTATAGAGGAATCGTTTGTATAACTTGTCTGATTATTATCAAAAATCATACATCTAAAGCATGTATGAATAGCGGTTTATAATACTTTTATTAACTGAGAAGCTGCAGTAGCCTAGTGGTTTGGGTAATGGACTGCTGAGACGAGGTCTCAGGTTCGATCCCAGGTTTTACCATTGCACACACCAATGACTTTTGAAGTGATGTGTGTATTTATCACCTATTATATTGGGCCCTAAACATAAACTGGCGAAATGTGGGTGCTAGCACCTCTGTCTGCCCCTTCGGGGATATAGGTGTGAGTTTATGTTATGTTTATGTTTATTAACTGATGTTAATGACGGTTGTCGTTTTTTACCATATCTGTAGTGCTATTCGACAATACTTTCCAGGTCGGACAGCGTTAAAATTTTTTTAGAAGCATCATGATGTTGATCAAAACTGCATAAGTGAAATTCATCGTACATTACCTATTCATTGTAGGTAGTATTAATATTTCATTCTTGTAAATATTATTGAATAAAATAAATAGTGATATTCTTAATAATACTTGCTTATGAGATTGTGAAATCTTGTCAAGTGTTCATTCTACAAATAAACGTATTAGTATAGTTAATACGAGTAGACAAGCGTGTGATTCGGATGGCTCGTTTCTGTTCCAAAATTACACCTTGGTTCCACTAAGGCGAACAAATGACGTAATAATTAAAATTAATTTCATTTTAATTGTTATTAGTTCTAGTACTGTATTTTTGAATCTTTAAGGTTTTCTCTTTGCAAATATGTGTAATTATGACGATAAAATATTTTACGAGATAAAATTAGTTTTTACTACTATGTATTAATTACCTACTAGTTTAACTAGATAGGGAAAATGATTTCTAATTAAAATTGTGTTTCAGCTACAACAGTCCTACTATTTATTATTGTAAGTATTAATAATTTTTAATATTATATTATTCAGCTTGTTACGATACTTACGATATATGAATATTTGTTAAATAATCGCGCTCTAATGGCTGACCGAATCAGGTGGACATTTGGTACAGGTTCTGTCAAAACACAAGCTTATTCTGGGAAAAGGTTCTCATGGGTTTGCGGGAATAAAATCATTTAGACTTTATAGACTTTATTAACATACGTCTCCCTAACTTTACAGATACAGACAGGTATTTTATAGAAGAGGTTCGAATTTTAAAAGAATTCGATGATATTTTTTATTATTTTAGCAATAAAAAACTTAATAATTGTGACTTCACTATTTTTATCATAAATAATTGCTCGCTTGCTCAGTAAAAATCAACTTTAACTCGAACATTCGCCCCAAATGGGTAGCCGTTGTACGTATTCAATTTCATAGTGGTTTTGATGCTTTTCGTGGGGCGCGTTAGGTAAATTAACGGTCGCGTCGACTCACACCACACTGTGATGATTAGTTTCAATTTAACCACTCTCTGTATATGTTTTTATTTCTTTGGGTGCACATGATGTGTCGAGTAGTAACCGTATGTTATTAATAAAGATATTAAATTTGAAAGAAGTGTTAAATTTCTGACAGCAACTTAAACATAATTTTCACTGTGTTTACAAAGTTTCCTAGATCTAATAATAAGACATAATTACACAACGTTATCTTAACTTAAACTAAACTTAGTTTTGTTATAGCATACAGACAATGTAAAATGTACCTATATTCTGTAAATACATAGTACAGTACAGTCCTTTATGTGGTTGCCTGGAAAAGATTGCCACTGTGTGATAGATAGGATGAAGAAAATTATATATACTCATCATGTACCTGCAATAATATGTATAAACTTTAGAACTTTTTCACATGAAACTTGTCGAAGTTTACCGTTTCATGTCATAATGTTGACTTGTCATTTATTATTGTGACAAGGTCCCAAAGTGTATACATGTTATTGCAGGTGACTATACTACCTAATAATTAACACTTATATTGTTCTTAGTCTACACAATAAAGATATTGTGCGTCGTATAGTAATCAAACATTCTGCCACAGCTCTTCCAAGATCGTCAATCGCAGTAGGCAACTTAGAAGAATGTTTTTTTTATAGTATCACGCCTATATCCCCGAAGGGGTAGGCAGAGGTGCTAGCACCCTCATTTCGCCAGTTTATATTTAGGTCCCAACATAGTAGATGGCGAGCCTATTGCCATTAACCGGACACTTATAAACCTGCGATAAATAAACACATAACTTCGAAAAGCATCGCAGTCATTGGTGTGTGCCATGGTAAGCCTGGGATCGAACCCGAGACCTCGTCTCAGCAGTCCATTACCCATACCACTAGGCTACCGCGGTGGTTCCAGAAGAATGTTTCTAAGCGTTACAAATATCAAACGAAGATGAAAATCGGCTTACAATTGTTATTCAATAATAAATCTACGGCACGATGTCTATCAGAACGTCTTGCGCAACAATCACAAATGATTTGATTCTCGTCGTATCTACTAAGTAATCCGATTATAATAAATAAAGGTATAACGGGAATGTCTACCTACGATATTATATTTTACTTTTTAATTGCGTACCTATATATCTACCATCAAAAGAAATATACCAACCTATGCATCTTGAGGTGTTCCTAAGTATTTTTTTCCTATTAAGATTGCAAAATAAATCAAATCAGCTCTAACTGTAGCAACCTTATGAGTGATCGTCACAAATAATTGGACGCAGCAGAATATGCGAGGATGCAAGTTAATAATTTTCATTATGAAACCACTTAGCCGCAAAGCCTTTTCATTTATTTTACATACTAGTCTATGCCCTCGACCTAAGCTCGATTTGTGCAACTTAAATTTTATATTACAAGTAATAACTCTGGTTCAACTTAAGCGATTGCAATCAAACAAACGTAAGATTTTAAGTTGAACCAAGCCCCTTCAAACAAATTAAAAACCGCATCGAAATCCTTTCATTAGTTTATGCGTCCATCGCAGATAAACATGAACTTTTCACAATTTTATAATAGTATAGATATGTGTGTATATATACATTTACTGCCTCTTATAGTATATGTATATTGATCTAGTCTAAAAGCATCTTAACAGAAGCTTGTGAGGCAACATACCAATCCCACCAATGTCCCCGATATGATAACTGACGGTATCGGATTTCATAGTTAGATTAAGTTACAAATTCTCAGTTATGAAAGGCGCTATGTCATTGCTTTGATACACTTGGGTCTCCAATTTGTGGTTAAAATAATTACAATTGGCCTCAGGTAAAAAATAAATAGTACTTTACACGTAGCTTGAAGAATAAATTAGTTGATAAATATATCTGAGTCAGTGACCACAACAAAACTGACAAAATGAATTACTATCAAGTATTAATAATTAATATTTTGAATTTTAATAAAAATATTTTGAATCTAGTATCGGTAGTATTTATAGCTATCCAGATAACAGCAATCTACATAGGTTCTAATTTAGACATCTTGCAGACTCATACTGAAGAAAATATAAACACCATTTCATTGACGTTAACCGGGCTTTGACTCGCATTTCCCGATGTCATTAGCCAAAATTGAATATTTGCATTGGTCTGGGTGTTTCTATGTATAATAATGTACGTTTATACAAAAAATATCGCATTCTAGAACCCGTAACACAAGCTAGTTAAGCTATGCTTACCATGGGTCTAGGTGACGTTGTGTAGATTGTCCTAGAATATTTATTATTATTATTATTGACATTGAAATTTGCACGCTCTACGGAGAAAACAAAAAATAAAGGAATTGAATTAAATTACAAGCACAAATCAATTTAACATCTTTTATATATTGAGAGAATACCTATAATGCAACGGACCCATAGTTTGTTTTTCTCCTTTTCCCGAGTTTTTTGCTCTTTTCTACTACTTCTTCCGCAATACAGGTAGCAGCGCGAGGATGAATTTTCTAGTGTTTAATGGTCACAGGTAGGAAGCGAATTGTTTGGTTGCTAAATGGCCCAAAATAAAATGCTAGGGTAATTTGCCATATACTGGTTCGTAGCTAGTTGAATTATAAAGATCTAATTATACTAGAACTGCTTTGGTGGTACTGTGTCCTGAAATTGTCTCTATTAAGCGAGGTTAAGGAGGAAATAGGCTATAATAGCATTTCCTACCAATGTTTGAAGGACACAGGTATGAAACATATTTTTAAACTGACCTCTGGCAATTTAATAATCAAATACGTAGCACTAGCCATGTTTTCCTGTTTACGTTTTCATAGCCTTTGAACTGTTACACAGGGTGTAACGTAGAGATACCTATATAAGTTTCAAATTAAATAAAACACTTAAAAGTGAATGTCATTATGACGACATTAGTCTTATTGGAATAATATTTTATGCTATATCTGCCTAAAAATAATTTAAGATATATGGGTGCCACAGGTGACTTAAGTCAAGCGTAATCGGGCAGTTCAATTATCGACCACTATTTCGAGCAACTGGGGCCATTTATTGAAAATGTTGGGTTTCATTGATCCAAAGTCTGTAGTCTGCGAACGTGTGACTGACCTGGACTGAAATTGAGAACATACGACCACCACTGGTAAGATGTAAGAGCACTTCGCTCCACAGCAGCAATAACTTCTTCTGAGCGGACTGTACGGCGTCTTTGTGGATTGTGTTATTTTCAAAGTTTTCACAATTCGCAAGTTTTGTTTGAAAAATAGCTGTAATAGCTGAACTTCGAGCCCCACATAATGGCGTACTGACCACAAATATACCAGCATTATGAATTTAACATTCACTAGAAACAGTTAAAAACAGAACCTCTCAAAACACATTCGACTTGAAATGGAAAAAAAGTGAACGTCTAGATAGGACTTGAAATCACGGCCAGTCTCTTAATTATGGAGGTACCGTACTGTATTCAGGCGGCGGCGGCACTTCAAACAGCTTTGCGCATCCATAGTGGTGAGCCCATTAACATGTATGTCATCCTCCACGACGCCAAGACTCACTTCTTCGGTCTACCCCTCCTACCTTACCTTTCGGTCGACCCAGTGAAGGCAGCATGGCCACTTTTATACCCACATAGCCAGGTGGTCGCTGCTGAACATGGCCGTTCCAGTGGTGGCGATTCTCCTGCATTTTGTCTGCCAGCAATGTCACGGACATGGAGGCTGCCCTGGATGTGAGAATTCCTCACGCGTTCCACACGCGTGACTCCCCATATCCACCTCAGCATATTTATCCCCGCGACTTGCAGTTCTTGCTTGTGGCGTTCTAGCAAAGGCGATACTATTATTATTTTATGAAAATAATATATTCGCAAAAAGTTTAGTTTCACGTTTAGTTTAATGATCGGTGGTTTGCAACACCATCTATGCTTAAATTATGAACTATAATTTGATACCCTAACCTTATCGGATAAGACCATTAATTCTTTACAACCAATAACTACAATTTAATGGCTGTAATGTATTACAGTTTCACAAATAATCCAATATCTTATAAGAAAAACAGATAAAGTCACATCAAAGTTTGCTATAAACTACAGATGATGTTTACGATGAACTATAAACTGATCTCCTAGTTTTAAGTTCAGCATCTCGGCTCACAAATTGCGTTTTATTAGGCAACGAACCGTTTACGACAGTTGATATATGGGGAGTGAATAAATGTACAAAGTTGAAGGAAACGATTGTTGATAATTTTCTTTGGATGAAACTTTGTTGCCGATCCGGATCCCGGTGTATACCTATCGGCACATATGTATCTTGGGTCTTAGGTGCGAGAGAAACGACGCCTTGGTGCGCGTGGATTGTTTTGATATACCTAATCTGTGATTGATGGATTTGAGTCGCGGCCGTCGCCGTAGCACCGGTGGTATCCTCAAAAGACTAAGCGTACTGCACATATTACTCTTTATGTACATTGCGCACATTTTAGGTCCTTTTATATTCGTGATCAAGTCAAAATGTTGTCTTTTATTCATAAAACGTTATGAGTGTGCGCGAAGAAGATAATAATGTGAAAATATCTTAAATGTATTTGCCACAGATGCAACAACAAGTTTAATTTTAGTAATAAACTTAATACTAAAATAAATGTTATTTTTTAAATAAAGTTGGTGTTTAAAAGTTGTTTAAAATCTAAATATACATTCATTTCATCATCATTTCATTCATCAGTTAGAAAGTAGTCTTAATGATTAATATTTGTTAGCAGGTTAAATGAATTAACAAAAATATTCTATCGAACATGCAACGGCGACGTTAGTTTAAGTTTCGTAGCGTGGACGTCAGAAACGCAATCTCTAAACTGCCAAACCATACTTCGCAAATATCGTATGCCTTTACACAAAACATTTATTAGCATATTTTATACTGTGACCAATACCAAAAAGGTATAATAAATTATGTATATTTAATATATATTTTAAATGAAAATAGACTTATTATCGAATACTGATTCATTTAATCAATAATAGAGATTCATAAACACAATGACAAATTATTGGAGGTATCGGGATATTACCATGATATTGTTCGGAGTTTCCGATAATTCAGAGCTGTTGCAAGAATATAATAATGAAGGAACTGAAGTACTAGCGGAAAACGTTGAATATCCCGACACCTCTAATAATAATGGTCATAAACCATTATAGTTTAAATGCACAATTAGAATACTGAGTAAGCAAAATAACTAAACTGTCGGTAAAATCCCTATAAAAAAATCGAAAAGAGAAAAAACACTATACAATTATTACTTGAGAATCATTTTAAATAAGTTTATACACAAAAGTGAAAAAAAAAAACCAAATTCAAATATGGAAGTCAAATACAGGTTGATCAAACTTCTCATCAAATATTATTATCAGGTGGGTCGGACGACTAACACATCTTTGCGACCGCGGCGCTAAATTATATACCAAGGGTCTATAGTACCCCATTACGTAGGAAATGCGCACTAATGCATCTCATTCTCTATTTGTCAAATTATAGACCGCTATGTGGTAGTAATCTTACGAAATAAAATAATAACGGTGAGAGTGTGTCGTGAGTGGACTTTGCCTCATTAAATGGCGTTCTTACGTCCGATATTTGCAGAACGTGAAAGTACCCATCTCAATTTACATTTGATATAATTACTTGAAACCTTGAACCTTGTCATTCAATCATCTTAGTTGAAATTAAGAAAGAATCTCGAAATTTGAGATACACATAATATTAACTTGTGTAAACTTTTATTTGACATCCTAAAAGTTGTTGACTAGATAGAGTGATTAGGAAGATAATTGCATAAAGTAAGTATGTATTTAGTTGAACTTATTTTGGGGTTGTCTACATCATAGAAAAAAATTACAACATTGAAAGTTACATTGGCATGTATTGTAAGTTTTTGAAATCGTTACTCATCATCATAGGTTCTTAGTGCTTTTTGAAACCACTATACTAAGTATGTAGGTAAGTATATTAAATTTATTTGTACTCAATTAAAATACAACAAAATATCACATTAAATAGAAAATATATATCATCATAGTTTTTTATCATTATTATCTGACCTTTTCCCAACACTGTTTGGGTCGGATTTATAGTTTTATCTACTAATATAGGTAGTCCATATGCCAACTGCCCGTAACAACTACCATAGGTTTCGTATGATAATTGGGACCGACCGATGATTTAGTGTGCTTTACTTATTATTGTAGGTTTTGATCATTGAAAAAGTAATCATGTTTTTCAGAAAGATTTCTTATTGTGACTATAATATTATTATCTATATTAATATACCTGGGTAGCCTAGTGCTTTGGGTAATGGACTACTGAGACGAAGTCTCGGGTTCGATCCCAGGTTTTACCATGGCACTCACCAATGACGTTTCGATACTTTTCGAAGTTATGTGTGTATTTATCTCAGGTTTATAAGTTCTCGGTTAATGGCAATAGGCTCGCCACTACATTGAGACCTAAACATAAACTGGCAAAATGTGAGTGTTTAGCACCTCTGCCTACCCCTGCGGGAATATAGGCGTGAGTTTGTGTTATGTTATGTTATGTTACCTATATTAACAACGACATATTTTATGAATATTTTGTATGAATAGAACCATTTCAATTATGGAAAAATGGATTTAAATAACAATGATATATTTATGCTTAATGCATAATGCCTCATTACATTGTCCATTATGTCCGTAATCATAATAGGTTCGCTTAAAAAGCATTCATTGGGTACAGTCCACCACATAAAGAATAGGTTTGAAAGTAGGTTATCACTGTAGGTAGGTTACCAATCATGTACTTATAAAAGCATTAAAACAGCTATGATAAATACAATGGATTATATGTAAATTATGGTAATATGTCCCTGATTATGTAGTATTATAGTATTGTAAAATGACTTATTTAAAATAGCCTTTAAATTCTAATGATTCGAAAAAAAAATGTACTCTGACATTTAATAACTGTTGATGTTACGTAAACATATTTTTTTGTTGCAAAATTGTCTGTACAATTTTGATGTAATTGGACAAAGTAGTTATAACAAAAATTTTACCAATCCTATTATTTACAATTCCCTTAATTACTTGAAAAGTAAACTAAAACGATGAGGTACGCGACTGTACAACAGCCATTAGCATACAAACAGTACTACCGAAGATATATCGAGATAAATTGTCTAGATAACGTGCGGTGAAAGAACTGCAGGCTGGCGTAATTACTAGTCGGCCGCTTCTAGGTGTAAAAGACCGCGTAAATCGCTTCTCGCAGATAAAATTTCCTGCCATCATTGCTGAACTATTGTTTCTAGAGATGACATGGTAAACATGAAATATCCTAGGTAGATACTGATTTTTTTTTCGACTCATTTGCTCCTTAGTGAAGTTACTGAGTGCCACCATTGTAACACTTTACGTGTTTGTAATGGTGATCCTCGTTCCTGAGATTTTGCCTGAGCTTACCATCGGGCGGGGTGAAGTCAAATTGACGTGTCGTAAATAAAAAAAGACAGTTACTTTAATTCATAATAAAATTCTTTACAATACTAATCCAATTTGGTAGGGCGATTTCAGAGCATAAATGATCACCTCCATCGGTTTTGGTGGAGGTGGTATCCGTGGGGATTTTGCGCACGATAAAAAAAAAAAAAAAAAAGAGCATAAGCCCTACTCGCAAGCGACTTTTTTCAACTATTACATGAAGCAAACATTTTAACCGCCTTTTAAAAGTTTATCATGTGCCAGTGTTACTTGCAATACCCAGTTGTTAGGTACTAATAGCTAAGCAGGGGCACAGGTGAAAATGAGACTATAGGGCAAATTAGGCTTCTGGCACGAAGTTATCTTCTCAAGAAAACTACCTATACCTATGTATATACGCTTCTTCTGCTTATGGTACCATCTTCGTAATGAAAGTTTGCGATTATTATGGTAATTTGGACAGTTTAAATGGCAACTCTGAACAGAGAACGAATGCTGCTGTTGTACCACTGGCGTAGGTTTTTTGGCCAGGATATTCTTCTTCTTACGAAACTGCGCACCTATATCAATTGTGCTATTGCATGCAGAAATTTCCTATTGCCTTTTGAATTTCTATAAAATAATCTGTATCGTATCCCATGTATTCATAATATTATCAATAAACTTTGTCTATTCTAGCACCCTGAGATTATACAAGTTCTTTGACTGTCATTCGTAAGGTGGAGTGCAAACTGTCTGAAACTGTCATAATTTTATGTGGCTTAGCAGTCTTAGCAGCCACAGAAGTGGCTTTACGTTACGTTATTACAGTGCAGTACTAATTTTATTTTCTCTGCAATAATAACTAAATGGGGTGGTACCTGTGGTTTTTAGTGTGATTGCTACGAAATAGACAAAAATTGTTCCTAAGAAAAACGAATTTAATGGTTTTGTCTATTCAGCATTTCATTGTTTTTACGATTTTTAGCATTACCTAGAACAGTGTAATTTGCAGGTTTAGACCGTTTTATATATTTTTCATTAGGAATAACTACTATAAAGTTGTACGCTACTAGCAAGTTCCGAGTATATACGGTATGTGCCGTGAAAAATGCAACTTAAATACAATTTTTGTTACCTTGCTAAGTTTTGACAAAGAAATACTCAGTACCTAGCTATTTTTAGACAATAAATCCATTACATCCGCTACAGATAACAAATAATATTCGACATACAACGTCCAATTATTATATTGACTGTTCAGTTGATTAAACAACAATAGTTGATGAGATATTATTCCACCTTTATTGTGTTTGTCTATTTCCTTATTTTGGTAGGTAAATGCTTTAGTAAAAGAATGTGTTGAATGTTGGGTTTTGTTATTCGTGACACACGAATTTCTAAGTACACAGTATACAGTACTCCACTATTGGGCGTACATGTGCAAATTAGAGCCATCCCACATGATTACAATTTCTAGACAAAAACTTTTTTTAATGAAACAATGAAACAAAACAAAAACAAAAATTAATGAAACATTTTAAAAAAGTTGAGAAAAAAAGCACTTGAGCATAACATACACGCATAATCTACAACACAATACACCAGAAGATACTCGTACTATTTTTCATATAACTCGAGTGTAAGTTCTAGTCGATTATCGTCACTCTAGAGGGTGCATATCGTAACCGATTTTCACCAAACATAGTTCACCATGTTCTTTGATTTAAAAAGAAACTTGAAACTTTTGAATAGAACTTTTTTGATTGAAAATGGGGAGGGAAATAGGGAGGGCAGAAAAGGCAGGAACTTTGCTTTTGCGTTATTTATGAACGTAACTTGATGATTTTTGACTGAAATATCTAAGAAAATTCCTCACAGATGTGCTAAGGTTATATAAATCCAGTCCAATCCAACCTATGAACCACTCTGAGGCTCCCACCTAAAAGGCTTCTCACTGCACAGCCGGATATATAGTATTCTTTACAAAAGGGAACGTCTGCAGGGATACCAGGTCACGATTTAATTTTATAAGAGTTTAAATAGATATCAATTAATCCGATATTACTGAAGTAGGTATTTATGTTCAGATTAAGGTCCTTAAATTAATGTCGTCTAAATTGAGATTAGTTAGGATAAACATAATGAGTTTTAGGTGTACACTATGTAATAACACATGTATCTAATCACAAATTTACCACTAGAATTTAAACGAACCAGCTGCACAAGATTCAACAACCATAATATGTTGACTTTATGAACTTTACAGCGTACAGTAAACATTTGACAGAGCAATCAAAATAAAATTATATTTTTTGAAGTGATAGTCGTGGATTCTGTTCCGGTCATAATGGGCGCACGGCAGGTGGCAGCGCGTGGACTACTCACGAAAAAGATATAATACAACGTGTGCTTCGTGACTACCGTGCGAGTTCCGTAGAATTAAATTTACTTCTTTGGTTTCACCTTTCAGTTGAGCATTTAAGTCGTAAATCATAATGGATTGAATGACGAAAATCAAGTTTTTTATTAAATACTAGTTGTTGCCAGTGCCTCTACCCGCGTGGATTTCTGATCCCGTTCCCGCTACTTGGACTTCTGATCCC
Organism: Pelosia muscerda; assembly: GCA_963691645.1. Classification (NCBI taxonomy): domain Eukaryota; kingdom Metazoa; phylum Arthropoda; class Insecta; order Lepidoptera; family Erebidae; genus Pelosia; species Pelosia muscerda. Next base: position 11,956,573 of record OY829113.1, read on the forward strand.
GTTCCCGCTACTCCATAAAAACCTTCCGTAGAGTTCAAGGAACAAATAAAAAAAGAATTACTCGAATTGGTCCAGCCGTCTTCGAATTATGCGCTTAAGTACCAACATATTTCGCGATTCATTTTTATATATATAGATTACTGTGTGAGTTCCGTAGAATTAAATTTACTTCTTTGGTTACCTTTCAGTTGAGCATTTAAGTCGTAAATCATAATGGATTGAATGACGAAAATCAAGTTTTTTATTATGTACCTAATCTTACTTAACCATAACTTTATTAGTATTGCGCGTGAATAAAGAAATATTTGATTAGCTCTATAAAATTAAAAATAATAAACTAAATTTCAGTCTCAGTTAAAATAAGGCTAGTAAGATAACTTGGTTGAATTCTGATTCCGTGCACATTACATTAGATTTGTTCGGGCGTTTCTATGTAGAACTATGCTTTGAATATTGAATAAATAAAATGTAAATAAGTTATAATACCACGTGATTTTTTTACATATTTTAAACTATAAACAATTTAAACAGCATCAGTTTTCGAACACTTGAACAAACTTATATTAATAAAGTTCTAAACTCAATCGAAGCCCAATAATTTGGGAACAATATACGACTCACAAATATAACAGTACCAAATTCTTATTTTCTTTGTAATCAAAATTAATAACGAACCCTAATAAAGTAGTCAATTCACTCAACGTCGCCGCCAAGTGTGACCGATTTGACTTCACTTCGGCGACACCTGCAGCGCCGTTTGTTTTAACTACAGCTGCCGAATATACACGAACTATTACAACGGGTTTTTGTATCTGATGGCAGAAGAATGTTTTAGCACTGAGTGTAAGAGCGTAAACAAATTATAATTTAAAAGAACAATGTCAATTCAAATTGCAATGACAAAGTCAATGTCAAATAAATTATGCATCATTTAGTTAAGTAAAAGTATATGAAATATAAATTATAGAGATAGATACTGCTGTGACTTGACCTTATCATAAAGTTTAGTTAATAGACAATTTACAATTTTAATACTTAATAATAATTCAAAATAATTAAGGATGCTGTAAGTAATTATACAATAAATATAGATAATTAGTCTTATGAATGTAAACATTTGACTAACTTTTAACGAGATTAATTTGAAATATTCATACGAATGTGGTTTAAAAATATGTTTGTTTTTCCTGACACATTTTCTCTTTTTTAATCACGACATTATTTTACGGATTGTCAAATAATTGGAATGAAAACACAGTAAAAGAATTTTGATAGACAATTTTTCAATGAAAGAAAATCAACAGTAGGTAGATTTTTTTAATTTAGAGATAAAATTTTCCAGATATCTTCAATATCATGTCACTCACCCATAGAATCTCTTGATCGCATTCTAATTAATGAGAGAACTTAATGTAGTACCTACTACATAAAGTTATATCCATTGTTAGACAACATAGCTTCAGATTTGGAAAGGTAAAAATTACCGTGAACTTATGTAACATATATTACAAGAACAGTAAACTTAACATGTATTGTAACAATATTTAACAAGCAGGTTTTCTTAGCCAAATAATAATATTAGAGTACACTTAGTTTATATAAATGACTCGGGTTTAGTATTTAGCACAATATGATGTAGCTACTTAATATACTTGAACATGGAACTTTAATAATTTTAAATATTATGATCATTTTCTAATGTATACCTAGATGTTAATTTTCGGGTGGTGTGGTTATGACAACCATAAGGTTCAATTAGTTAAGTGCATTATAAACATACGGTACCTGCATCAATGACTTCGATGTTTGTACAAAATATATAATAAATATAAAAAATGATGTGCCAGTTTACCATATTAGCATTTTTACGCTTTACAAATTAATAATCTTTATTATTGATAGTCATTACGAAAAAGTAAATACCCCAGAGACTTAATAAGAATATTTCTAATCAAAATTTAAATGATTTAATCAAGATTAATAAATAAGTGAAGTCAATTTGCAGACAGATACTATCTCCCGATATAAGTATAAGACTTTTATCAAACAATTAAATGAAGTTCACCTACTTCTTAATATTAAAAAAAATTATTACACAAAACTGAAACATTTTTCCCTCCGCTTTCGTCCACGTGACCCCAAAAATCATTACAGTTCAACTTCAAGACATGTTTTATGGAATTATTATGAATTATATCATAAAGAATTTATCGTAACCTCATGGAGTACCTTTGTATCGTTTTTAATATTCATTTATTTCACAGCGATAGGTACTTATTGGGTTTTTCGTTATTTGTATAATAACCGATATTGTAGAGGATTACATTCCATACAACTTTTGCTTTGAAGGTTTTTTATTTAGGTATTAATCATTTTTGAGTATTTGTTGAATATTTTCTTATATTTCTATTATTTAAAATCTGAATCATATTTTCTACGTAACTCCAATGGTTTAGCAGCACATTTTATTTGCTAAAATATCATTTACACACGGTAAACATATGGGTGAAGTTGGTTCTATAGCGGTAGATATTTACCATATTTGCACTTTTAATTGATAACATTAAACATGATTTTTTACGGACTTTCTTACGTAAAGCTTTTTTATTGTTACCGTTGAAATGAGAGCAGGTACCGAATTATATTGTGATATGTAGTATTCTTAGGTCTACTTAATTTAAATTGTTATCTGACTGCAGAATTGGTACTATTTACTGTTTCTTGTAAACGTAATTAAGTTGATGAATAGTCGTTTACGATTACATATTTTACAGGGAAAATTGAGCAAAGTTCTTTATTTACTCTTTATTTAGTATTTACCTACAGGCAAGTTACTCCGACTATGAAGTCTAATATTATAAACCTGAAAACTTCAATAAAATTAGCACAGAAAATAGCAGACAGGGGTAAATTGGCACATCATAGGAATTCCACACCTATTTGACAGTACAAAAATTGTATCTCATTGCATGCTACCTTTGCCAAAGTCACGCCATCGGGTAACTGAGCTCCCCTTTGGCTCCCCTTTCAATGTTCGAAAATTACAAGCTTTCTTGGCTCACAAGGTTCACGGTTTTTTTTTAATTTTCTACCGCGTATTTGTTGATTATTGTACATTATCTCACAGTTAATTTTTATATCCTTCGACTTTTACATTTACACAACTCAAGTAGTAATATAGCTATTTATACCTATATTAAGATATCAATTTTTGTCTTGAGAATATTATCTCTTTGTTGTTTTACATTAGTTGAAGTAAATTATGTATAATCAATAATAAATGAAGCACACAAAATATTGGTATATTTTTGGTAAACGCTCCCCGTGTTTTAGCCTCACACCCACACTTTTAGGCTAACTGGGGAACGCTAACAAGCAGTAGTTGATGAAAATTTGTTACAAACGCATGTTACCTACCTATAAAGACGCTAATTTAAAATATGAATTATGAATGAATTGCATTTTTATTCATCAACATAGCATATGTTAAACATATGCTATGTTGATGAATTGTGTATTTTTAATTATATATTACGCTGGCAAAATCCTTAAATCTCAAATAATAATCTAAATAAATTATGATAATATTATTTCGATAATTACAGCCACAAATAATAAAACAAAAAAATGTACCAATGAAATAAAACCAACTTCCACAACAAAAATACACCAAAAACAAGTGTTGGAAAATGAAAATATATACGTTCAAATAACAAGGAGGCGACGAGATTTGAACGTAATATATTAAAAACAGTTAAAATATAAAAACAAATAGCTACTAGGTACTTAACGTACTATCTACACCAGAAACAACTTTGTCAGATATCATGTAACGTATTGCCAGCTAGCATGGCAAAACACAGTAGATTTATGAACCTCGCTTCGAATGTGGCAAAATTATCTCTCGTCGCTGATATATTAATAATAATGATCCGGTATTAATACGTGTGGCTTCAGGTCTAATGGGGTATGTCTTTGGCGTTCTGTATCGTATCGTGGAGTATCGGATAATATTTCATAACTATTATATATATAGATCTTCTGTCATAGGCAGTAAATGCTTTAGTATTATTGAGTAAATTTTAATTACTACGTCTTTAATCAAATCACAGTAATGGATGTATTGTTTAGTTATCAACCTTGTCGAAAATTATAAAAGGTGGCAAAGTTTTATCACAAACGGTGTAACTTTGAAAATACGGAGTTACACGACTACAAATTAGAATTAGAATTTGATGTTAATTATAAATTGAATAATGTAAATCCGTGTGGTATCGGAGAAAGAATATTAAGATATTAAGATTGATAAAATACGCAGACGATATCTCTGCAAGAGAAGGAAAAGTCGAAATAGAACCCTGTACGAGCAACAACCTATCTAGACAGAGCGTAGAAACAGATGGACAATTTATACCTCCGAATATTTTTCCAGCAGTGATATGCGAAAGGCTAATTGATTGAATTGATTGAGGTGTAAACAAGAATGTGGCTCATCTGTCACTTGCCTCTGACTGCTGTGCTGTCTCAAATATTAAAGACTAGGTAATTTATAAACCTTTACTAAGAGCATTTGCATAAAACATATGCCTATTTTCTCATTCTGGTAATCAATATAACGAATTTCTAAATTGAAGCTTAAAGTATCCCAGGTAACACGTAGACATTAAACAAATTGAAAATGTGCGATTGGAGCCTATTCGTATTTTAATACTGATTGACAACCGCCCTTGCTTATGGAGCTAACTTAAATTTCCCTTGAGCCTCTGGCTGTTTTATGGTGATCCCCCTATGAAACAGTAAACATATGCCTGTAATTGGAGACTTCATTTTGTCCTTTTTTATGTCAAATATATGAGGGAGACGGGTATACAACTGCCATGTTGGCCGTACAAACATATTCCCTTGTCTCCTCATATAAAGAGAAGTTAACCCTAAAGTTCTAGGCTCCCCTTATAAGCAGTCGCGTCTCACCTTAGGGTAGCACGAAGTAGTTCTATGCAAAGATTAAGTGGGAAAAGATATGATTTTCGTTGTAGCTTGTTTTCATTCAGCAGAAAGAGGTGACAACCGATTGGTTGGTTATGAATATTATTGTAATTGTTTGAAAAATAATGCAGATTATAAATTCCAAAGTATCAAGAAAAACAAAAATGTCCCTAGTTCGACTAATCGAGAAAAATGATCTGTTCATTTAGTAAAAGTACTGGTTACAGTATAAATGCGTGTAAAAGTTTAACTAGGCATATATACAGAAAACTACGAACGAGAATAAAATATTAAAGCAAGACTGTCTAAGCATATTTTCTAAATATAGGTTATATTTCTTGTAACTTAAGAACAGAACTTATTCAGTCTATGTGCACTAATATCTCAATGCAACTATCTATGGTTATTATAATCTTTGCCCAGCAGGCCTAACACGGGCGCGGGACAAATATCTCTCTCCACCGCTTATGTCAAATTGACGGGGACAAACGCGTTTGTCCCTAATTGCTAGCATGGCGTCGAAGGAGATAACTTATGTCCCTCGCTGTGACGTAGACAAGGGACTGTTTCTCCACTTGCTTAGCACGGCGGCCGTAAAGTGGACAAGATATGTCTCTTTTCGACAGATTATAGAGAGAAATTAGTCTCCGAACTATTGAGGTGGGGACAAAAATCGTAACCGAAAAATAAATACATTGAATTTGATTAATTAAGTAATGAATTAAAATTTTAATATATATATAACATATCTATATATATATATGTATATATATGGGGAAGGGGGGATTTAAATATTTTTCTCAAATAATTTTGACCTTCAATATTTAAAATCCAGTAATAAAGTATTAATATTTGTATGTATGTATATATATACATACATACATATATATATGTATGTATGTATATATGTATATATATATATATATATATACATACATACACATACATATATACATATACATACACATACATATACATACATACAAATATGAATATGTATATATATTATATATGGACTCTACAACCGGTCATAGTGGGACCCCCCCCCCCCTACAGCGGTCATCAGTACGAGTGTGACACCCTAGGCATTACAAACATCGATAGGCCATAGTAACCATTTTCCAACAGGTGGGCCGTGTGTTCGTCTGCCACCTAAGTTGTATAAAAAATCCAAACATATAATCCTATATTATTACGACACATTACGTAACACAATACATCCCATTACAAGGTAATAATACCTACTTACTAACTTAGCTATATCTACATTATATGAAATTAAAATAACACCGACAATTTAAAAAGTCAATGTTTCACTTATAAAATATGCACGTTGCTAGGTTTTATCAATTTGGTCGAATAATACTTTTTCGTATATTGGTAGCATTGAGTGGACAAACGTTCTCCCCGGTGACAAACTAGTCTCTCCTCGACGCCATGCTAGCTAAAGGGAGAGAGAAGGAGGGAAAGACAAATTTTTCTCCACTCCCCGGGGACTTTTGTCTTCGCGCCATGCTAGCCGTACAGGGGAGAGGTAAGGTCATTGTGATTAATGAGCGAAGGGTGTGGAAACGGACGATAAATAGAACACCATCTAATCATCAACAAGTTGCAAATTAATATCGTGAAGTTTATGACTTGGTACCTACATAGGTACTTGCACATTTAAACCGTATGTAATTTATGAGTCTTTGTACAACCAAAAAGTTTGTCCAGATAAAATAATGTCCAAATTTTAAGGAGAGTGCATATCTGGTACCTACTTATCTTTAGGCTTGTGTTCAGTTGGAATAAATTCTTTAATTGATAAGGCGTAAGCAGTTTATTTCATAAGCCTCCAACCACCTTTGCCTTATTTCAATTATATAGGTACATAGTTAGCTTGAGTTAAATATTTTAACTGCACACGTTGAAATATCTCATGTTGTATCAGTTGTTAACTGATATTTTTGCGTAGGTGTTTGGGTGGGTAGTTGTTTGGAGTAATCTGTAATGTGTATTAATGTAAAGTTTAATAATCAAAAAAAATTTTTTTTTTCAATTTGCAGCGAATATCCATTTATTAACTTTTAAAGTTTCGCGTTCCATGATTATAATAATATGTAAACGGGAATTACCTCGATCATGGTATAGGTATATACATACCTTTGGAATGCCTGACGTTTCGACCAGGTGACACCGGCCAGAGTCAGCCTGTAACCACGGCCGGTGTAACCTGGTCGAAACGTCAGGTATTCCAAAGGTATGTATATACCTATACCATGATCGCGTTAATATCCATTCAGCCATATTGATTTGTGGGCGTGTGCCATTCCCTGCGGGTACGCGTGATTTTTGCATGTACATTCGTGTTCTGCAACCCCGTATGTGATTGCGTTTCCAGTGTATTGGAAGTATGTATATTTTCCATACAAAAACAGCTTCTTAGAGGTGACGTAAGATTACGCCTTCCACACTACAGTTGCGTGATATGGGGCAGTGTGCCAATCGCCCGAGGAAATGTATGTATATAAAAAAATAATAAGGTTTTTTTAAAAAAGCAAGGTTTCATAAAATAAAAACTTGTACAAGAAAATATTTAGTATAAAAACTTAATCACGCAAGTTTCTCTTTGAAATCGGCATACGTAATCAAATTCCTGCATAAAAATATATATATTTTTCATTTTAGTACAACTAAAATTAACTGATTTTTTTAAAAAGCATGTTTAAAAAAATATATATTATGAAAGTTATTTCATTATCAATGTTAACATTGAGTAATATCATATATCACCGGAATGAATATACGAGTTCAAACATTTCAAGTTCATCTTGTTTAGTTCAAAAGATACTTGAACTATCTAGCGCGTCCATCTTTCGACCCTGGATCAGAGTATTTGCCAAGACAAATCAAAGGAGCCGAATCTCGAATATTTGACCCATACTAACTTGGTGAGCTAAATAAAAGCTTGTAAAAGCGTATATTATCAAATAACTGAACTTTAATAAAATTAAAGTAATAAAAAGCATTTTCGTTTTAACGGAAATGGTTCAGTTTTATAAATGTTATCAATAAAACAGCTAACAGTAAATGTTTCGTACGCAATTAAAATATATTACGAACAGTATGTACCTGTTAAGAAAAAATATTAACGTGCTAAACAGAATGCACCGCTCGGTGAAACGACGCAGTAAAAATGAATGCCCGCGTAAAGTGGCGTTGAAGGTGCGCGGGCGCTGTTCGTTTGACGTTAAAATGCTCTCGTGGTTCCCGAGTGAAAATAACGAGCTTGGAGGAAACTAAAGGATTTCTTAGTAAACAATCTCACATCTGTAACATTTTACCAGATACATTTTTACGACATTACACTCGTGTTACACTTTGGGGTTTGAGGTGTTAAATTTCAATCATGATAATTTCTTAAAAAACTGTAAACAAAACAATTATTGAAGATATTGTAACTTTTTTATTGCAACCAGCTATGTTTTGAATCGTTTTTACCAAATACTAACTGATGACCACGACTTCGCCCGCGTGGGATTTTATAAAGTTCAACTTGAGCCGTAAATGAGTAATAATAACTTAACAAAAATTCAAGCACGTTAATAAACTTTCACATTTATAATATTACTAGGATCATTTATATGCGGAATTGCCCAAAATGATCTTGTATGTTTGAAGTGAAAGCTTCTGAAAGCACGTTGTGCAGTTTTCATGAAAAATTAACACCTTTTTCAGGGCTCGAAGAAAACAATTTTTTTTCGGAATATTCGCCATATTGAGAAGTACTGTTGTTTGAATCAACTCCTTGACTTAGATTTTGATAACCAATCTGTGTGATACGGTAACAATATAAACCGAATTAACATACCTACTGTTTTATGTCGTCAACCTCGTAAGCTAAATCTGAACGTTTTATTTGCTTTTGTTATCAAATTCAACGAGATTATCGTAATATGAGATGACGTCATCGTTTATTTTATTTTGCTTAGTGGTTAATAAGAGCTCCGTTTTATATTTCTAAAACTCATCAGGGACCATATTATCATGTCTCTTTTTAAAATTTGCATACACCTTACATACTTATCTAGACATCCCAAATAGGTATGATTACCCTTCGCGAGTAATGAGTGAGAGTGACGCTATTTCCTTAGTGTCATCATAGTTTTCATTCTTTACAACACTGCGTACTTTGATTACGCAATTTGTTCGGTTAATTGTTTTTTTTTTTTGAAATTTATGGTAAAGATAACTCAACCATAAATTCAACTTTTGAATTAAAGATAACAGATAGTTACAGTTGTACAGAAAACAATTGTAGAAATTGATATTTTGCATTGGTTCCAAATTGTTCAACAACAAAAACAGATGATTATACCTATGAGTTTAAAGGGAAGATGTTGAAAAGAAATTCATGCATGAGCTGAGATCATTAACTACAAAGCTGCGGTAAAGTTCTTAGTCTCAGTAATGTCAATCTGTAGTAAAACTACGACCAAACATTTAAATAAACACACTGTATATAAACGATAACTTGAAACGGTGCTACTCAAGAATTCACTCGTGGGTAGAATATCCAAAACTACCAAAATTTGAATTGCCTTTATGATTTTAGGGACAAAATTAGCGCTGCACAATTTTCATCATTGTTTTATTTATAATTATGCACAATCCTCATTTGTTTTGCAAATTAATACCCAAACGCACTTACAGTTTGTGTTAAATGGCTGGGAGCAAAAACAGCTGACGTCTCTCACAAAGGATTATACAATCATATTCATGTGTACACAAAAGGACGAAAGTGATTTTTTTCTTTAATGCGGCTTTTTTGAATATTTATTGATGCCGTTATCGTACAAATTGAGTACAATGTTTCTCTCTTTTTAATAAGCAACCAGTGCTATATTGCACTGTACCTACACACTGAATTACCTTCTTTATGTCTATGGCCAATTCGTGGATAGTTTAGTTCGTTATATAATGAATAATAGTATGAAGATTATTTGTATAACAATTTATCACGATACTGTTTTTGTCTTGACTAAGCTTGAGGTAAGCTGAAAGGAAAGTCCTAGGATTCTTTCTTTAGACTATTCCTTAAGTTTAAGAAGAAAAATTTTTTGATACCTTTATTGATTTTTGTAGACAATCTTTATATGGCATAAAATTATTGAACTCACGGCACCGTTACCGGTGAATTATTTACAACCTGTCTCAAGAGATTTGTCCCACAATTCACTGATTGTGACAATTCACATTTGAAATATCAGTTACGAGTATATAAATACCACACAGTATTGTCCATGGATTCTCTTCTATCGGCACTTCTGGCATTTTCAGCTTCCACAGATAATATAAGGATTAAAATAACAGACCGCTAGAACTTTAAAAATTGCAACACTCGACGTAATCACAATGCGTTTTAGGTAAATCCAATGCGATCAACCACATGTTTTAAGTGACCAATTCAGTTCACAAATCGACGCTAATTCATATAATTTTATCGCAATTAATACGTTCGTTATTTCTGTCAATGCTATTTAATGACGCCTACTAGATTATATTGATTTATCGGTTTGAATTGACACTACATCACAACAATGATTCACACACAACTCGGTCAGTGTTTGTAATTGCTCAGGTTTGTAAAGCAAGAATTAATCATAATTAATTCTTTATTAATTTATTTTGCTTATAATTTCTTATTTATCTTAGTCAGTGTAAATTTATATATCGTGTAACAAATTTAACTCTCGGAATTTAGATTGGTAAGTTTTGAGTAGGTATTAAGTTTCACAAATTAATATCAAATTAGTCGACAACCTCTTATAAAGAAATCAAACACCAAAAAGTTGACGTAATACCTACATGCAGTTATGCTATACAATAAACGTCACAAATCAAAATATTATTGACTAACATTTATTTGTGACGTTTATGCACTTGCAAGCGAATCAAAATCTATATGATACCCTGCAATCAAAACCTATACCCCGTTAAGCTAGACACAAGTAAGATATTATAAGCACAAGTAGGTACTTAAAGGAAAATGTCCGAAAATCATAAATATTTAGCTAACTACATCACAAAATGTGAAGTTCAACTGATCTATATTGCTCAGCTCATGTCATTTTAGTGCAGTGCTTAAGACAGGTCGGTGTCACAGACTCACTTTAAGCTACCTTTTACAAGTAGTCAGTTTATCTATAGCTATTCTTTGCGCCTATCGGGCTTACGGCAAATTATTTACCAACTAAATGATATTTTCATTTTGTTCATTTTTATTCGCCAAGAATAGCTTGTGGGATAATTGTGTAATCAATTTTCTAGACACACTCTTAGAAAACATCTCAACTTCAATCGAGAAGAGTGCTCCAAACTATCTTCAACATGGAATTCAGTGATTCAAAAACTTTGCCTGGTGTTGGTTTGCGGTCCGTAGTTGTGGCAAACAAGGACATAGCCAGCGTAGTGTGTCGTAACAAGTAAGGTGTGAGGGTAGTTGAACAGGAAACTTCATCCTCACCGAGTGCATATTCTAGTCAGCTTGTGACCACGGCATCCTGGTCGAAACGTCAAGCAAATCAAAAAGTGAGTAATATGTTTGTCATTTACAATCAGACAAAAACCTACATAGGTTAAATATTCTAGTACCCTTTCTTTCGCTATATCCATATTTTTTTAATCAGCGTGTAACATTATTTCCTCTATTCGTTATTCAAATTAGCCATCTATAAAACAATTACAAATTTATCAAAGTTCGATATCGCTGTCTTTAATTGAGAACCGGTTCAAAACATTTGCTTACTAAAAACCCATATAATTGACCGCAACGTTTGAATTGAGCCTATAGAAAAAATAGCCTTGATTCAGTACACGATAGATTTTCAACGGCAATTAGATATAGTATACAATTGAGTGCATATATAAAAACTGGATAATAATACTACCCCGTTTTGTTTGTTGTTTGACCACTTCAAAATATTTTGCTATACGTTTAGCGGCTTTTGTATAACTTCAAAGCAGGCTTCAGATAAAATGCTTGATTAAAGTATGCTTTCATGTTGGTGGTCGATTTCCACCGATTCGTTCCTTGCCCACAGTGGGTAAAATTATTAACTATAACATAAATTTGTTTATCCTTGAAACAATTTATAGTGATTCTTTTGTAATCACAGTGATTTGAAATGGTATAAGTTTATAAACAGATTGAATAACCACAAAATAACGTAATATGTTTAATATAATTTTACAAATAGTTTGTTCTATTTTTACATGGCCTAGTAGTTAGAAATATAGTAATAATTGTGAATAATAACTTATAATGATAGGCCTGACTTTGAGGCTCAAGTCAACCTCGGCCTCTGGTGTTCGGCCTTGGATCAAAAATTCCGAGGCATGAGGTGGCCCAATAAGACAATGCATACACCAACTTAGCCTCGGAGGTTTTATTAATTTACCCATATTCGTTCTAACAGCGGACCCCAAACTCCGAGATGAAAATTTCTGATGCTGGAATATTTAATTTATATTATTTACCTAGCACTTGGACAAAACACTCTTGTTACACTACATACTTGTATCAGAACTACTTCTAATACACCGTTTGCAGTGAACACTAAAGCTGCTCAAGTGGTGAAACCAATGAGTAAAGGTACAATATATTTTGTAAACAGTAACGCGGTGGGAATAGAGTAGCTGTGAGTTTATGGCCATTTATTACCAAGTTATTTTTAACTTTTTTAAACAACTTAGGTGGCAGGTAAAATACTACTCTACCTACCGCTACCGCGGCTACCGCGGCCTAAGGACGCTTGCAATACCAGAGGCGTCACACTTGTGCTGCCGACCGTATAGAGGGAAGGGGGAGAGGGTGTATAAGGAGAGGAGTGAATTTCTGTGCTGTCAGTGTAGAAGACAAAGTAGGGTATATACCATCACATAGTGGAGACAACATAAATCCTCAGTCTTCCCACTGACAACACAAGGTTATTATTAGCCTACCTGCCGATACCATCATATCCTACCTCATGTAATTGTGATTGTGAGTACTTATTACCTTGAAACCTGGTATTGAATTTAGTTAAACGTCATAAGTTGTATACATAACTTTTTATACTATTACTTAATCTAAATTCATTAAGAAATAAAGAACAATGGGTAATTTTGTATGGAACCCGTACCCACTTTGTAGCATTTTAGACTAGGTGTAATTTAGAAGAGGCCTAATTGAGTAACTCGAAAATAAGTGAACGAATGAATGAATGAACGAAAGACCGAAGTTATGATAACTTCTTTGTAACATTTTTAATTGCCAATAATCGCACTTTTCTGCTTTTTGGACTAAATAAATAGGTAACCAGTAATTTTTTCTGTCTTAAGAGAGCGACATAGCTTCCTATCGTTGGTTTTTGGTACAGAAAAAATATTAAATAAGAACTATCAATCTTAAATAGCACAGTTTATTAAATTGTATTGTTACTTTCAATGATTATATCATCCCAGGCACTTGCCGGACCTACGAAGTTATCTAGGTGCCTGCCAACACCTAAGTACCATATTATGCTAATAGTATGGGCACAAGCACCTAGAGTTCTCATACCCGTCATGCAGGAGCTTATGCTTATGGATACGCTTCGATGGCTTCTCTGCCCTGGACATTAACCTTGATTAAAATATATGTGTAATATATTTTATTTGACACGTGCCTCGATAATATGCGGCCTCTAATTAACGAGCAGTTTTCGTTTACTAGCCCATGCTGCGACATTCTAGGGCTACGGCTCGAAGATACCTCAATATTATATATACCATCTCCACCTCGCAAATGCTCGGCAAATCAAATCAAATCAATCAAATCTCCATCAATATTATATACCGCGTTCACCTTCCATTTTTTTGAAGCAGATGAGTAATAATAATAATCCAATCGTTAAGTAATACACAAGTCCATTGTGAAAGCCGAGGTGGTAAATAAAAGTAAGAATAAAATAAACTAAGATATGCGCGAGCGCTCAAAATCAGTTCCTAACAGGTACTAACTACTGACGACACACCAACGCTAGCACAAAATAGTTCGAACTACCCACCTAACCGATAAAATAAAAAAAAAAAATTATTTTACTAAGGATTTTCGGTATTTTCAACATCAAATATCTTTTTTCCTACATAAGTTACAAAGTTGCTCCAATACAAAAAATATCTAAGTTTTCAAAGACCTTTCGAATGGTACCAATTTCAACTTGCTACAAACTGGGTACGTTCTGACCCATGTCCTTTAAACCTACATACTAGAATTTGTTCGCATTAAATTACTCCGAAACTTACGACTGACCACGGCATATTTTTTCAAATTTCCTAATCAATGAAGTAACAAAGAATCGAAACTGCTGGGTATGATTAAAACAGGTTACACCATGTTCAGACAATAGAACTGAACATCACATTAAATGAGCAATATGTGAACATAAAATGTACAATACAACGTAATTACAGTCACAATGGACTATCACATTGATTCAAACCGTTATAAGCTGTAGGGCGAATCTATAAGCTGACAGTTAAGGGTAGATTGGAATCTATGGATATATATAACTTCGGACATCGATTTCTAAGGTTACTAGATTTTTCGCCATGTACCTATTGTAGTAGTTCTCTAAATTTTACGATGAAAACGAAAATATCATAAAATTTTAAACTAAGCTTTCAAGAATCGGTTTTGACCTCGTTCATAATAACACGAATACAAAAAAGTCTTTGTCTTAGACACGATAATTTTTTTTTAATTTAATCTGTTACTTTTACTTTTATTACTTTTATTATTTATAGGTACTGTTGATTGAGGGCACCCGGCGGAACTTGTACTTCTCCATCAGTGAAAACACACTTGTGTTATCAATAATATATAATTTCTTTTATGTTTCAGCATTTATTGAGACTATTAGTTATCCTAAAAATCTCCCTATTCTTTTATCAATGCTTACGAAAGTTAACGGTAAGCAACGTAATTTGATCCCTCAGACATATGGTATTTTATTCTACTTCGTTCATCTAATAAGGGTTGATATAATTTGTGTCATATTTCCAAAATGTTCGCGACATATTCAAGTTCAATGTTGACATTTACATTAAACAATACAGCGTGTTTCATTGTTTCCTGATATTTTGTAATCAAATCAAATGTCGCTAAAATGCCAATCAATTAACAATTTACGTGAAATGTCAGCCTTTCATTAGGAATAATCTTGTTGTTTTTTTTTGTTTTATATAAATTGTTATTTTACATTTGCAGTAGGCACTAATTGCTATGATCTATCTTTAGGTATCAATTTTTTTAATAATAAATTCTCTGCTCTCCATTAGTTTAAACAAATGTCATGAAACTAAAACATAAAAATTTTTTGTTTCCAGATATAATAATGTACCTAAATTAAACAATATTATAATGGTGCCACTTTTAATTTGTTAGTATATTTGCAAATACTAAATACTTTGAATATAAATATTACTTATATAATTATTCATTAATATTTGTTGTTAAAAGCATATGGCATAGACTGAATTCTTATAGTTAAACATTCTGACTAACGACGGCGACGTTTAAATTAAATACATATACGGAATTAGTTATGTAATATCACGTGCTTTATTTCTTTATATCATTATTATAACATAATATATATCTAGAGACAAACATCCTGTAGGTATAACACTGTGATCAGCCCAGAGCGTAGGTTAATCATGTTATTCAATAGTATACAGTTACTCCGAATTATTATTGACATACCAACTGTCAGGGGTCGCTATTATATTGAATGTGTGAGTGAAAAATCGATACAATGTGATCATAAACCACTAGCAGTAATTTCATTTTATAGTGAATTTGTAACAAGTTTTATAGAAATATATACAACCTTTGAGTAAATGACTGTGATCAAATATTCTAAGGAGATTGTAGAGTGAGTAATTTTCTAGTATTGATCTTTATTTAGTAAGAACAAAGACATTGCCGCATAGAAAAATTTAGGGATAGCTGAATTTTACATAAATGTTAGTGAAAACGTCATTATAAAGAAGTGGAAAGTCTCCTCCGCTCATAACATAGTATTTGCAAAAAATGTATGTGGTTAAATAAACTTTTTTCAAGAACCCATAACAACCCACATTTATCCAAATTAATATTATAAATGCGAAAGTAACTCTGTCTGTCTGTCTGTCTTTGCTTCACGCCTAAACTACTGAACCGATTTGTGTGAAATTTGGTACAGACATAGTTTGGAACTTGAGAAAGGACATAGGGTAGTTTTTATTACAAAAAATAAAATCCAAATCCATCCAAACTTAATATTATAAATGCGAAAGTAACTCTGTCTGTCTGTCTGTCTGTCTGTCTTTGCTTCACGCCTAAACTACTGAACCGATTTGTGTGAAATTTGGTACAGACATAGTTTGGAACTTGAGAAAGGACATAGGGTAGCTTTTATTACAAAAAATAAAATAAAAAATAAAATTTATTCTGGACATACAGCGCCATCTATTGGTCAAGAGTCGGCATCAATTCAGTACAGAAAATTCATCGGAAAAATATAAATAAATAGTAAAAAGGTATGAAAATATAATACAACTTTTGGTACAAAAAAAATGCTCTAACGGAGTATAGATAATTCTATCCAAACTATAATATTACTAGATTCTTAACAACAGCGCTGGTCCAATGCGTGGAGCGATGGACTGCCGTGCAAGAAGTTGACGGTTCGAGCCTTGCATGTACATAAATGGATTTTTGTGATTTTTAATATTTCTAGAAATTTATTTGGAAAGTAAGGTGGGAAATTCTTGATTTAAATCCTAAAATTTATAAAGTTCTAGCAAGTGATAGAATATTCTCGAAGATGAGCCCAAGTTCTGAAATTGAACTCCTCAAATAGAATGAACTAGAATAATTGTAAATAAAGAGAATCGAATTTACGATCGTAATGACGATCGAAAAGACTAGCGAAATTAGGATTTCCAGAAGATTCTGCATGGTATATAAACAGCACGTGGTATTCCCAGGCAGTCACCCATCCAAGTACTAACCACGCCCGATGTTGCTTAACTTCGGTGATCGGACGAGAACCGGTGTATTCAACGTGGTATGGCCGTTGGCTGGGTGACCCCCTGGGAATACCACGTGCTGTTTATATACCATGCAGAATCTTCTGAAAATCATCATTCGTAACAATATCTTCAATTCAAACGCAGAGCTCATTATGTTGATTTTTGAAGAGTTCCCTAGAATATCTTCCACATTTCATTTTTGAAGTGATCCCGCGAGCTCGGGAACTATGTGGGTAAAACCAAAAATCTGCTGGAAGTCACTATTAGACGCGAACGAAGTCGCGGGCAAAAGCTAGTAGCTTATAAACAACTAGCTGATCCGCTCAACTTCGTCTGCGTCACCCCATTTTCGCAACATTTTTCATTTCTGCTCTGCACCAGTCGGTTGCAGCATAATGTTATATACGTATAAACTTTCCTTTTCAATCACTCTAACTTTAAAAAAACCGCATCAAAATCCGTTCCGTTGAAGGTTTAAGCATACATAGGGATATAGGGACAGAGAAAGCGACTTTGTTTTATACTATGTAGTGATGATTACGTTGGGTCTTTAATATTGTGCAGATTTTTCGACAATCCTGTCGATGGCAGCCAATTTAGATTTGATATTAATTTTTTACCAGCCCTCAAACCCACATGCCCCACCGAAGTCTCTCTAGCAGAGGGCACAGTGGACGGTAGGCAAGGGACGGAAATCCGTGACTCGGCACGAAAAGAGTACCACCTTCTGTAAATAATAATTATCAGAGATTTTGTTCGTATCACGTCAACGAAATTAAATCAATTTCGATATTAGCGAGCACCGTCGATCGAGATATCGGATACCGTTCTTCATTAACTCGATTTTATCAACAACCATTTTTAATAATTGGCACTCGCCTCAGATTTTTGAAGGGGCGATTAAGATTTTTAACTTACACTGATATATCTCGCTGTTCCGCGAATTTCTTTACTGATTGCAGAGAAATTATGTCAGCGTGGTTAATCGCCCAAATATACATAGTTTGAATAATTTAAAAGTAACGGAATTTAAAAATAAGTGGCTTCAGTTTAAGTCTATGATTACTAATTGTATAGAGAAATCAAACGAACATGAAGACTAGTATCTACATGTACCTTTCACCTACAATTTAAAAATAAACCATTGGTAAAAACACTATTCTAGTATTCAATATCTGTTCTATTTATCTGATTCACACTAACAATCGCACTCATTTGAAAGGCTTTGCCTTTTATTGTTTTAAAATCAACTGTAGCCGTTATGGAGCGCGGCGTAAGATTTTATCTAAAGCTAAATGTTTCGTGAATAAAATTGGTCGCGCTCGTTCGAATCGGATCTCGATCGCACGGTTCAAGTATCGATCGAGTATCGATAGTACCCATGATCGTATCTGCAGACGATGTTACGTAATTATAGTCACTTTATTCATTCGGCGAAACTTCCTACATGCATAATTCAATCGAGAATTTTCATGTACGAACTTCTCCCGCATAAAGTAAAGGATTTTTTGTTTCAAGTAGTGGCACCTAGTCTTTGTTATTAGGCTCCTTTACGCTGTTGTAGCAGCTTTTCCTCGTGGAGAGACCTCCCATCCAAGGGTCGTTGTGTACCTATACTACGGAAACTGATAAATTTAGTACCAATTAATAAAATCAAGCCTATCTAAAACTATCAAATGGACAACCGTTTTTTGTAACATGTCATTTATCTTGGCTCAGTAAGAGTAAGGCTCCTTTTGCCTAAACTAGGCTGTTGCTCAATCTAAGCTGCGGGACAACAAGTACTTGTGCTTGGATATATTATCTGCAGACGATGTTACGTAATTATAGTCACTTTATTCATTCGGCGAAACTTCCTACATGCATAATTCAATCGAGAATTTTCATGTACGAACTTCTCCCGCATAAAGTAAAGGATTTTTTGTTTCAAGTAGTGGCACCTAGTCTTTGTTATTAGGCTCCTTTACGCTGTTGTAGCAGCTTTTCCTCGTGGAGAGACCTCCCATCCAAGGGTCGTTGTGTACCTATACTACGGAAACTGATAAATTTAGTACCAATTAGTAAAATCAAGCCTATCTAAAACTATCAAATGGACAACCGTTTTTTGTAACATGTCATTTATCTTGGCTCAGTAAGAGTAAGGCTCCTTTTGCCTAAACTAGGCTGTTGCTCAATCTAAGCTGTTGGCTGTTTTGTAATTGTATTTGTATTTATTACTTTTTTACGTTACCCCCAAATAATCAAAGGGATTAGGCACACTGAATTTTGTGATTCTGAATTTCAAGCGCCTAAGTGTGAATGTGATGAAATTTATTTTGTAGCTATTAGCTCCTAATCATTTTAATGATTGTACCTAATTAAATATACAACATCAATAATGATGAAGACCGTCAGACGTATCTTAATTTGTTCTATTTTGTGAAGTCCCTGGCTGTCACTAATTTTACTTTGCCATGTGTTACTTCACACGGTGCTTTACGAAACACGCAACCATTGAGGGGATACAGTCATACCCTTCACCTACACTCAATAAACTAAATTAGGATGAAAATTATAAGTTATTTTCTCAAATTAACAGAATAATAAGCCTAGACTAATACTAAAATAAATACTAGATTAGTACCAATAGAGAAAATTTGTAATTTCGGTTGTTAATATTCTTTAATAAAAACCACTTTACTTACTGTATTTCTTATTTAGGTAAATTTTGGTGGTTAGCAAGCAAAACCTGGAAAGTTTAGAGTTCACATTACTAGAGGCAACATTTAATACTTCGGGCATGGAAATCATTCAAGGCCTTCAGACTTTAAGGCAATAAATTGATTAATCAAATAAAACTAATAAAATGGCACATAAACGAGTACAATAATGAAACGTGAAGTCGTAACAACAAACAAAAGGCTTGATATCTGAATACAATGTACGAGATATTTTATAAATAACCGCCAATTAGCGCTCGTGTGCCACCGTCTTAAGTTCGGAGTGTTGTGTAAGGGTTGAGACGGACGGATAGGGAATGACGTGCCTCGCATTTCAAATGGTCCCATTAACTGGCATCGCTTTGAGATGCAAATTAGATTTTTTCTTCATAAAATCTCTTCATTGAATATTTCAAGCCACGCCTTGTGGGTGAATTTATTTTCTTCCTTCAAATGCTGAAATTACATGAAAGAATCAACAATTTAGATTCCCTGTATTATTGTGAAATATTCGGAATTGTTTAATTAATTCTTCAGCTTCTGTATTTATAATTATATAAACCACATGTTGATAAAATCGCAGGTCGAGTCTATATTCAAAATTGTACTGAATCTGTACGCGAACATGAATAGGGTGACGGTACCAATAATCGGCCATTGTGTCAACGTACGCCCCTCGTTCGTATGTTGTCACATAATGTCAGTATCGTAAGGGCTCAAAGTGTCACCCCTGCCAGACGGGTGCACTTGCTACATGTTGCCCAGATATACTGTAAATTTGACTCGGTACTTTGAATGACGACTAATTCCTTTGTTAACGCTCTGGCATATGGGTGACATGACATGAGTGGTTTAGTACGGATTGCCAATATGATCTATATTTTTGGAACTGCGTTTTGCTGGCATTCCGAGTTTTAATCGTTAATAATATAACCTGTGCTCACGAATATTAGGTGGTTGTTTTCTTCTAAAAATGAAATTTAGTGACCGAAATTACTAATTAGGAATGCTGACCGTTCAAATCAAATTGAGATAAGACAAAATGAATGCTTTGATGGGATTTGAACCTGCGATCGGAATGATGTTGATATAAAATTAACAGGTTTCACTCAGCCAATATGGTGTCAAATAGCAGTCGCTACTGGTAAAATCAAGAGAACAAGTAGGAGAACAACCTGTGGACTAATGATGTGATGATAATAATACTGTATACTAAGATGCATCGGTAAGTACAATCAGTATCTTAATATTAGGGTAAAATTGAGCGTAAAATAGCAAACAAAACACAATTAACCGTTATTTGGGAGTACGACTACAATAGTGGTTTGGATGGACCACGCTTAGAGCAGTTACCCTAATTTGTTATTACTGTCAGTCGCTCGGTGAACTTGCGGCTTCTTTATGCTAATAAATGCTTGTCTGGCTCAACATTATTGATTACCAACTGTGGTATAAGTTAACATTATGTTTAATTTTTGTTTATACCACTCAGGTGGCAGACAAACAACCGGCCTTTAGCGTGGCCTATGGACGTTTATCAACACTAGGGGTGCTGCCGACCATATAAAGATGAGCAGGCACAGTAGAAAACCTCTCCAGTGAGCTCTGGCTACCCTACTCATAGCAGGAACACAACATAACACAACGTTAACATTAGTCGTAGTATTCTGTAGGGCAGAGATACTTCCCTAGTTGGACTGCTCAATTAGGACGGGAAATACCGTCGTGTCCTATCGTTCCTGGCGTTATGGTAATGGCCAGGTGAAGTTTTTTTTTATCCAAATATTTACATTTTATACTAGTACCTATAATGAACGACTCAAGTGATATAATGTCAATTTGGCAGTTCAGTTTATAAAAAAAAACGTTACACGGTAATCACGTTTCATATATTGTGTTACCTACTTACTCACGTCTAGGTTTTGCATAGAGACATAAATAAATAAAAAATAAAAATTGTTTATTGACACAGAAAACAGTAAGTCAATTGTCTTATAATCTAGGACCATAATAAAACTGGGTTATTTACATCATACATGCTACTGGTCCCCAAACTAGGCAAGAGCCTGTATTTTGGGAGTCAGTGCTCTTACGTTGTACAGTAGGTGTGATATTATTGTCCTTGAGCGAGTTACATATATGTTCACTTATAGGATTGGCAAGTTATAAACAATATTATCGGTTTTATGTATTTAAATATTAAAGATTAAATAGACTATTCAAAAAAAGAGAATATTAAAGATTATTTGTGTTTGTGTGTGTGTGTTTGTGTTTGAGTATATATGTGTGTGTGTGTGTGTGTGTGTTTATTCGATGAATTTGAGCAAGGTTTCGGTACCCTCATAATCCAGTTGGAGCAGCCAGTCTGTCACCTTCCTTTTTACCTCATTCCTATTGAGTTGAACAATGTTCAGTTCTTTATTTACCGCGTTGTAAACTTTGCAGCCTAAGCTCAAACATTGACCTCTGGCGAAGGATGTTCTGTAACGCACTATGGGACAGGCAAGTTGTCTACTGCGTTTATTGGGGTTAAGTGGAGGAACTATTCGATGCGTTCTGAGTATGGATCTGAGGATGAAGAGCTTCCGCACCGACAGAAGCTTACTATCCTCGTAAAGCTTAGTAGTGGGATAACCCATTGGCCTCTTGCCCATTACCTTCAGGACGGCTCTTTGTGCCCGCTCCAGTTCGAGCATTTGTGTTTTACCAGAGCCACCCCATACCAGTATGCAGTATTGAATAATTGACTGGCATAGTGCTTGGTAAACCCGTTTGACTTGTGTTTCTGTGGTCGCGTTTCTTAAAGTTCTAAAAATGTGTATTAACTTTCTAGTTCTGCTCTTTACTGTGGAGACCTGAACATCCCACTTAAGCCTGCTGTCAATATGCACTCCTAGATATTTTGTGTCCGTGACTCGGGTTACTTCTTTACAGTCACAGTCGTTAGCTGAAGTGCAAGTGTGGGCTTTTATGGAGAAATTGTGACTGGGGGTATTAATTTTCGATAATGAGAAGGGGATATACAAAGTTTTGTCAACGTTTAGTGTAAGCAAGTTAGTACGGAGCCAGACCATAATTTGTTTTAGGGAGTATTCGGCTCTCTCCCTCACTACTGACCAGTTTGGACCATTTACAACAACTGCAGTATCGTCAGCATACGTAAAGATGTCAGTATGTGGTAAAGATATACTACAGAGGTCATTTACGTAAAGCTGGAAGAGAGTCGGGCCTAGAATACTCCCTTGTGGAACGCCATAGGATATCTCATCCTCATCACTTACATGCTCACCTATTTTAACTCTTTGTCTCCTATTTGTGAGGTAGTCTTTAAATAGATTGTGTACGGTACCTCTTATGCCGAGTTTTTCTAGTTTATCTAATAGGATGGGTACAGAGACCGTGTCAAACGCTTTCGAGAGATCTAAAAACATACCGTGTCAAACGCTTTCGAGAGATCTAAAAACATACACAAACATCTGTTGTTTCTGTCTAGGTTGTTGATAACCGTATTCGTTAGGTCAACAACTGCATCTTCAGTGGAAAGGTTTGCTCGGAAACCGTATTGGTTACCAGCAAGAATGGTAAATTGGTCAATGTACCTCTTGAGAGCATCATTAAGGATCTTCTCGAGGATTTTTGATAATCCAGAGAGTATTGAGATAGGTCGATAATTGTTGACACAGTCTCTGTCCCCACTCTTATAGATTGGGTGAATAAGAGCTTTTTTAAATGCTTCTGGGAAAACACCAGTGTTTATGGCGAGGTTGCAAATGCAAGTAATGGGTGGAATCAATGAGTTACGTGACAGTCTAAGAAAGTAAGAGGGTATACGGTCCCATCCCACAGCGCAATCTGGTCGTAGCTCCAGTATTAAAGTTTCTATTTCAGCCACACTTACTTCAAGTAAAACCATTGAAGATAATTTTGATTGGACAATGGAACAGTAGTTGTTTCCAGGATGTGTGAGTTTAATGTGTTCAGCTAGATTTTTACCGATGGAAGAAAAAAAAGTTACAAATTTGGTTTACGGCTTGCTTTGGGTCTAAATGCTTTTGCAATAGCTCCGTTGGACTGTCTTTGATTGTTTGTGTATTGGTAACTGTTTTTATTGCTTTCCAAAGAGCTTTCGGATTTGAACCGGCTTCGTGTATAAGTTTTGTGTTGTACTCTAGTTTCAGTTTGCGTAAAAGGAGGTTACAGAAGTTCCGGTATCGTGTATAAGTTAGTTTAATTGTCATGTTTTCTGGGGCTCTCCTAGATTTGATGTGCAATCTGTCTCGGTTGCGAATACATCGGACTAGACCTGGTGTCATCCATGGTTTCAGGATTCGGTTTCGTCTAGTAATTTTGATGATTTTTGTGTTGGTCGCTAAAATATTTGACACCGTACTGATTAGCCTGTCTGCTGCCAAGTTGGCATCATGAGCCTCTAGAACGTCTGAGAAATCAATATTTGCAAGTTCGTCCTTTGCTTTAAGGTAGTTTATATGGATTTTCTCGTAAGATTGCTGTTTGTTATGAGAGTGATTAGGTTGATTCAAGAAGAAGGCTATTGGGGTGTGATCAGTTATATGTGAATCTATTACTAGGGTCGTTGAAAGTTGATTGGTTTTGGCGAATATGTGATCTACACATCTTTGACTTTGTCTGGTCGGGTAGGTGTGTGTAGGAAAAAAACCATGGGATGCATTGAGTGTAATATACTCCTCTAATAGAGGATCTCTGCTATCTGGCCGAATATTAATATTTAAATCTCCTATAAGAAGTGAGTGTTGAGTTGTTAGAGTGTCGTATACGCTGTTTAAACTTTCTATGAAATTATTATGATCTACAATGGTTTGCAGTGATGGTGAGCGGTAGATAGCTACCACACCAATTTTTTTGTCAATTTCACAGACCAGACAGCTGGCGCCTCTAAAGTAAGGTTCACTTACCGTACATAAGAGTAGCTTATTCGCGTATATTACAATTCCGTCGTTTTGATTCAATAATGTCTTTGATGGGTATGATATGTAACCGTCTAGCGTAGGTATCGTGTGGGCTTTACTAAGCCAGCATTCAGTGAAAATAATTAAATCAAATGTGACTTTTGTCTCTGAAAGAAATACGCAAAATTGGTCAAAGTTTTTACTAATACTACATATATTTACATGGATTATTTTAAGGGCGTGGCCGCAATTAGATAAATGCACCCAGCAGTCCTCTGGGTTGCACATATATGATCGGAAAGGTAAGTCTAAATCCAATTCGGTGTTTATGTCATTTATGTTCGCCATTTATGTTTGTTTGTAATTACCGAAAAAGCTTTACAAATAGTTGCGTGACCAGGGTAATGGCTGCCATACAAGAAGTAAGAGAGAGAGTGTGTATTTACAATGAATTCATCTTTAGGGATACTGGCGGAGATGGCATGTGTAGGGGATTGTAGAGGTAAGTGAAGTAGAACGTGTAATTTAGTATGTAAGTTTGGTAGATAGTATATGTGTGACTGTATATGTCTGTGGTAGTGTGTAAGTGTGTAACTGAGACATTTACTTTTATATGTTTCAATTAAGGAGGTCATATGACCGGTATGCAATATACAAGGGTGCATGCAAGCGAGTGATAAACGCGGTATAATATGTACGGACAAATTCAACAGTACTATGTGGTGTCTGGGTGAGTGTATGTGATGTTTTTGCATAAATATAATGAACATTATATTTTTTGTTTCAGGTAACGAATCTAAACAACAGCTATATAACAAGTAGTGGTATACGTAAGCGAGTAATATTCGCGGTGTGACATATAAAGTATAACTTAGCGATAATGATAGTCAAATATTTCTGTGCAACTCCATTAAAGCCTCTTCGGTCGATATGTGCAACTGTTTGTGTCCATCCATTTTCCGCAAAAAAATGTTGCCATTCATAGTCCAGCAGTATTTATAGTTGTTCTGCTTCGCAAAATCGCGTACTTGATGGAATAGCTTCTTTGTGCTTGCGGGCAGATAATCCGATACGAATACAGCAGCACGCTTGCCAGGTATTTGTATTACTTCTGTATTGAGTTTTTCCTCGGTTTTTTTGTTCTTATTATAATTTCTTACGGCAGATAGTGTGTCAAACTTTAATTGCACTGTCTTGAACTCGGCTACAATCGGACGCACTGTTCCAGGCTTACCAGGAAGGCGATATATATCTCTTAGGTCAGAGGACGCGATCGAGGTTCCGATAGCTTGACCGATCTTACTAACGACATTCATTAGAACTACTGGGGTTTCATTTTCATGGATGGGCACGTTTCTGATCTCGACGTTGGCGGACCTAGTGGTTAGTTGTATGTCCTGAACCTTTCTCTGTGCGTGTTCTATACACCTCTTTTGTTCTTTGCTATCTTTTTGTAGTATTCCGAGGCTATTTTTAATGTCTTCATACTGTTTACTTATGAAAGACATAGATTGAGTCATGTCGTCGTAAGATTTTTGGATTTTGTTATTTAAATTTTTTAGATCCCTGATTTCTGATGTTAGTTTCGAAATCAGTAAATTTTGGTTGTTGTACATCTCGTCTATTTTAATTTCAAACTCCCTTTTCCAATTAATCAGCAAGTCCTTGACATCTGAGTTAAAAGTTTGCTCCATGCTTGGTGAACTAGGTTGGCTTGTGCGATAACGCTTGTTTTTGTTCACATTAAAAAACGATGCATCGGTCGATTGTTTAAGGATGTTCAAGTCGGTTTCCGACATGTACACCACTCGCATACTTTGTTCTTCTAAGGGTCCCTATGGATGAAACAACTGATATTAATTATTAATTTTCGGTTTCTTTACGCCTAATAAGTAATTTTTACATTACTTATTAGGCGTAAACAGGGTACGCTTAACTGTACGATATTACTACTTGTAGTATAATTCACAATAATTGTCATCATTACGAATTTTGAAATACGGCCTCTGACAACAGGTCCTCATTTATCTTGAACAGTTTGCAATCATTTGCCAACATCATGTTCTGGATAAGGATGCACTCGGGAAAACAATATTAATCTCAGTCGGATTCATCTTTTATCGCTCACACTCGTGTGTAGGTATGTAGTACTGAAGTGCTATAAATCAAACAGTAAGTACCATTGGGCAGAGATCACAGTGTTTTTGTTTGTAGACTTAAGTTCTTTGAAGAACTCATAAATCAAAGGCTAACGTATGATTTTTGCAAGTACATAAATCAAAAACGTAATACAAAGTTAAAGAATTTGTTGACTGTATACAGTTTCAACACATTTGCTTAGTAATAAGTTATAAATAAGATAAAATGCATGAGTTAAATTCTTATTTTGCTAAGAATTCCACATCCAACGATTAAAACTTCAAAATTATGAAATAGCCAAATAACCCTAACTCTCTTGTTGTATACAACATTTTTTATCAGGGTTGAACATTTACACAACAGTTGCACCCGCGAAGTCAATGTAGGAAAGTGGACCATGGGGTCCAAACTACAAATTTTAATACAACCGGCTTGGATGAATAAGAAGAAGCACCGCTTCTGCCTATCTATTTTTATACCATTACGTGGCAGACAAGCATACGTACCACCTAATAGAAAGTGGTTACCGCGGTCTATGAAAGTTTGCAATACCTGGGGCGTCACACTCCTACTGTCAACCATGTGGGGCCTTCCCCCAGTTAAGAGAGTTTCTGTGCTGTCAGTGCAGAGAACAAAGCAGGGTTTCTCGGTATTCCCACTGATAACACAAAACCTCTCTAGTGAGCTCTGGCTACTCTAATCCAACTATTAGGTAATCTGCAACTCTACTCACTACTGTATTATCATCCTCCTGACGTTAATCCCAGTCGCATTCGAAGCTTTCCAACCCGGAGTCCGGGATCCGCATTTTCCAGTCTAACTCGACAACCCGCGACTAGGACGTCGGAGGTCGCAGAATGACCTCCGTCCTCCATGAGCGCAGGCCTGGGGGTGACGGGTGGAGCCGCCTGTCACCCTAGCAGAAGCAGGCCGCGGCGGTGGCGCAAAGTGCGCCTCCCCATACCCGGGGGCTAGTTGGGGACACCGTGGTCACTACACCCGACGGGGGTCATCTCGAAGAGAAGACCCCGGGTCTGCCGCGGTGCGAGGGATATGTTGGCTACTACCTCACCTCCGGCAACTGAAGACCCAAAGACGGCGTGCGTTTTAGTCGGTTCGAGTTCGACATAACCTACCAACCGGCTCCGGTGGGGGGTATCCGTGGGGATTTTTCGCACGATAAAAAAAAAAGTCTAACTCGACAACCCAATGGCGATAATTTGCAATTTTTTCATCTACTTCTAAAACCCATTTTATATAAAAAAGCTCTAGATATAGAGATTAAAGACATAGGCAGAGACATACATAGGGACGGACAGACAAACAGACAGTGGGAAACGACTTTATTTTATAATATATAGCAATGATGATGACGATAGTGATTACTTCTAGGATGTGTTGACAACACTGAGTCGAAACGTTAATTTCACACGTGTGCAAAATTTTTCTAGCATTAATGAATATCATCTGTACAACAAATCTCCAATGAAAGTTATGGAAACTTCATAGTGCTTTAACATTAGATTACATGGCCTCACACGAGAACATTGTACACAATGTAGTTTTATGTAACTGCCGTAACGTGTCGTACTTTGCAATACTATTAAGATCAGTGGCAATTGCGGGCTATGAAACATAACGCTTTGTTCAATGTAACAAGCATTTGACTAATTTTGACTGTCGTTAGAGATACAATTAGAAAGTGAAACACGTAGCGATATTATACCTACAAAATAATAACATAATTTCAATCGCTCAGAAGCAGTTCACCAGATTCATTTACTAGATGCTTTAAGTTGGCTTTGTTCCTTCATTTTGGAATGCCACTAAGCACCTAACATAATAAAATGGAAACAAAAGTGCGTTTATACCGTGTCAAGATGTAATAAACGTATGAAAAGTGAATAGTTGAAGACCATTTGTCGTACACGCTATTCAACCTTATTTACATTAGCAAGCTCTATAACTGCGGCATAAAGTTGAAAA
This sequence comes from Pelosia muscerda, assembly GCA_963691645.1. Lineage (NCBI taxonomy): Eukaryota > Metazoa > Arthropoda > Insecta > Lepidoptera > Erebidae > Pelosia > Pelosia muscerda. The sequence goes on from OY829113.1 coordinate 11,985,392, forward strand.
TTGATTGAGTTTTGTCGGTTTAATGTTAGCTCAGTGAAACCGGAGTGAAATTAATGATGTTACTATTGAAAATCGTTTGTTTTGCTCAAAAATATGTAACATTGCAGAGAGTGTATTCAGATCATAAATTGTAGTGTCCTTACTCACTTTGTAAGATGAAGATTCAATGATTACTTGATGGATTGTTAATTCTTAGCAGGTTTAAGGCTATGTTGGTACACACCAATGACTTTTCGATGCTTTTCGAAGTTATGTGTGTATTTATCGCAGTGCCCGGTTAATGGCAATAGGCTTGCCACCCATTACATTGGGACGTAAACATAAACTGGCGAAATGTGGGTGCTAGCACCTCTGCCTTCGGGGATAATAAGCGTGAGTTTATGTTAATGTTAATGTAAAATATAATTAGATATCAATGCTAAAAAATCATTACCAGACTGTTAAACCATCTCCAGTGCAAAATCATGGGGAGATTCCAGTAGTTCCATTGTCTTGTTGTGTTATTACAATACAACTATTAGAATTCTTTTTCGCCTAATAGTTTCATTCAATTCAGTATTACTCGGTAAATCTTCAAAAAGTGTGCACTTTCTACGTTTTTATGAATCAGTAATGTAGACCCTAAATCAGACGAGGACAGACTGCATTTGCATATGAGTGGGGCGACAAAGAACAAAGGCATAAAGTTTTTTATACTTTTTAGGGCGATATGCTATCGGCTAAGGCTGTGGTATACACTATCTGTGCGCTGTAAATCATTTTGAACTCTTGAAAGGTGTATCGGTACCTTTATATTGAAAGTGATTTATAGACTAAATGACGTTTTAAATGAACGAACATAATATATTTAGCTCCACGTCATGGAATGTCTTATAATAAAGTTTTTCTGTGTAAAACATCTAATTTATTATTGTTCGCTATAGTTATGTACAATAAAATTAACTTACAATTAATACTACATAACCGCCTTAGGTAGAACTAACTTAAAAATGTTTTTATGTAGATACGGGCACATGCCATTGACCGCATTCTGAATAACTAAATAACCATTTGTTGATGAAGATTTAGTTATAAACAGTCTAATCACGTATTAATGAATTCTAATTGTATTTCAAAAAGGAATGTCTATCTTTGTAGAGATTTGGAATACTTCGGAAACCTTTGTTAGTAGGTATCGTATAACGATACGAACTAATTTAGGGTTATATTTATGAAGTAAATATTGATTCGTCCATGAATTTTCAAAATTTACAGATTATAATAACTACGATAAAATATGTTTATGTTAAATTATAAAAGTCACTCAATTAAAATCAAAGGTAAATTGCTGTTTTATAAGCAACAAGACACAGTCCAAAATTCACCATAGATTATTAAAACAGCATTAACTTTTGTGACAGATGAAACGCTGTCTAGTCAAAGTAAAGCTTTTATTAGACTTAAGCCATAGCACAATATTACACAGATATGTTAGCAATTATGACCAAATTGCATAAGTAGGTACAAAGCTTTGTAAAAAAATAAAAGACTGCAAAGACCACAATTGTGGCCGCGATTGTGTGGTGCAATTAATAACCGTCAGCCATTACTCCGCAGTTTTTGCTACGCCAATAATAAACGACCGAAAAATGTCAACTTTATTCGTTTTTGCTTTTTAATTATTATTTTGGGCCGTTGATACAGAATAAATTAAACGCTTCTGTTCTTAATTTTCGAATTACAAAAGTTAAGAGGTTATCAACATTTTATACATACCTAAGTAACTCCGTTACTTAAAAACATATTGCACGTGACTCCTACGTTTATAGATGAAGCCCTACCTTACTAAATGAAATTCACATATAACTAAAAATTCTTCACTGTATTGAACAAGAAACCTAAAAATAACTGGGTTAAAATGTAATTCGGAATACAAAAATTAGCATAGAATTCTTTTAATATACCTACCTAATATTTTTTATATCAATTTAACTTTTCTTCTGGGTACGGTACCGGTAGAGCTCGATGATGAGGAATATTTTAATGCCTAAAGTTGCAGTCTTTCCACTTTTTGTATTTACTTCTGTATATACCTATATTATAATTAGTATAGGTTTGTATAATTTTGTATATAGTTATTAATATTATATTCAACTGATATTATTGCACAAATTACTAATGATTGAAGTTTCCTTATCAACCATCGTTATTATGATTCAAATTCAAATAATTTATTTTCAGATTACATCGATCCATTTAATGTTATACGAAATCACTACCATTGCAAAAATACTAATCAACGCTGTATAATTTGTTGGAAATCGTTTAGTTATAAATATATGATGATAATGATGATGATGATGATTAATGAACCATTTGCTCCATAATAGTTAGTTCCATAATCTTTTAATGATTAAAATTTCCTTACATACTATTTTTATATTACTTTATAATAATTTTACTATAGTAAATATGTACTCAGTCATTTTAATTATTAACTAACCTAGATGTTAGAATAACATTGCGCATACGTATAGAAAACACGTTTCATTATTGTAATTTATTCTAACATCACACCTTCACTGTCGTGACACAATTGCCCCACTTTCTTAACAGAATCTGCGTTCATGTCAGTCTTGCCAACTCGCACCTCATTACAAACAACATTACCGATTCGTGTTGCACCTAATATTTTAAAATTTAAATTCAAAGAACTAATTCCTCATTCACTCTTATTTTATTCTACATAAGGCTGATTACAGAACTTTTCCGACGTAAATATGTTGCTGTAAAGTTCGTCTGAGGAAGTGATCCGTCAAAAGCGGCGACATAATCAACGCGTGCTACATTATAATGAGGCTTTTAAAGTTTTTCTGTTGATATTTAACTTTGTTATGAATCGAGGCCTCTTGTTTCATCACCGTTTTTATGCTTTTGATTTTCATTTGGTTCCTTTGCGGTATGGTAATATAACCGGTTTGTGACTTTTATCAGTATTATAGTACCTAAAGCATATCTTATAGTTATATGCTCTATAAGAGTGGTTTGAATTAATATTCTTTTAAGGTATACATAATCTTCGTTATTTTTGACATTAAGATAAGAATTATATAAAATCCCGTTCAATAATAAAGACGTTAGGAGATTTCTTTGAATACAAAATAATCATAATATGGAATTGAATCCGATACGTCCGACAATTAAAATGCAAATAAGGACGGCAGCGAAATTAATGACAAAATGCTACTCGTATCTAATGCGTACTGAGACATTAAGTTTAAATTCGTGCTTAAAAGTGAACAGAAAAATATTTTTGTTAGTTTTGTTTACTTTGCTAGCAAAATGTGGGGATAGCTTGAGTTTCAAGCTTTCCGGTTATTTGACGCCACAAATAACAGTCCCAACATAAATCTACCCAATATTCACTTTCAATATATTAAAATCAAATAATTTGTCAAAAACGGTTTTACTTAATATCGTCGGTCGTTTTTAACATTACATCGATATTTAATTTTGATCAAAAAAGTTATTACGAGAAGGACCGTTTTATCATTAAAATCATGATCATTATTGTCATATAGATTAAGAGGAGTTTTGAATTAAATCGATACTAGATTTTGAACAATTTATTATTACAAGAATTGGCCTTGATATCACAAGTGACTTCCTTGACTCTTGCAAAATCGCAATAAATGCTTTAACGTTGGACTGTTGTTTTCAACAGTGATTTGAATTCCAATGGTAATAAATTCATTATTGATAACATATCTGTGTTTCTCCACTGTGTTTATTATCGTACCTAACCGGTTTTGCCTTGCGGCATTCTCAAAGGTTTACAATGTAATAATGTATAACAATAAGTTCCACCAAGTGCCATCACTCAACAGTATAAATAATTAGTGAAATTCATTGTTAACCAACGTAGGTAATGCAAGAAATGTAAAAATAAGATTCTATTTCATGAGATATCAGAAATATGATCAATAGATCAAGAACAATTTGATGCGATAAAGTGCACGTCAAAGCCTATGTTTAGTAGGGGTAGGAAAAGGTTCCTCATCTAAAAGTCGTCATATCTATGATACGTCAATTGGACATCACGTCGCCTGATGGTAGGCTGAAGGCATAGTTTTAGGAAAGAGAGCCACCATTACAAACTCATACAGTGTTACAATGGTGGTTTTCAGCTTGCCGGTCTCATGAGATACCTTTTCAGAAAACGCTAAAAGACTCGGGAATGTAGTAAGAAGGAAACTTGTGAACTGGTAGTGGCGGGGGTAAGAGGGAGGTTAGAAGGTTGGTGTGCTGAGGGCAAAAGCATAAGCAAAATCTCTCCAGTGAGCTCTGGCTACCCTACTCATCACGAAAAACACAACATAAGGTTATTATTAACCGCGATATTCTGTAGGGCTTTCAGGTCACTTCATCTATTAAAGTACTTTGCTTAAAATTGCACTTAAAATTACACTTATATTTACTTATAATGGATTTTAGATACCTGAGTTCCTAGCTGGTCTCTTCTCAGTAGTTCTAAGTACCGAACTAGCGAAAGTATCATTTTCAAATTATTTATTCACTATTTATTACTATAAATTTTATTATAATATTTTTGACAAATGCAATTATAAAACTTTGACATTCATAAGTACTATTTATGGGCCTAAACTGAATAAACGAAATTGATTCTTTGATTGAGTTAACATTGGACTTTAAATTTGTTTTTATAATAGAATTTAGAGGATTATTACTCGACTTTAAATGCTACCGTGAAACGATATCGTTATCATTACCACTAGATATTTCGGCAGATATCTAATATCCGTTACACTGGATGAAATATATCGGACGAGTTTTATCAGTTGTACCATTTTTAATTAACCTGTTAATAATGTTGATTTTAATGTGGTATATTTAAATTTGTTATTAAATCTAGTTTTGGAAACATATTTACCATATTTGGCTACTATCCATACAATAAAAAAGATTAAAATACCGTTGCTGTTAATATAATATCATTCTGCATCAATTACTTATTTATGATAATATCACAATAAATAACGTATAAGAAGATCTCATCATTTGACTTGGAGTTTTCAATAACGACCTTAAAAGAAATGTATTATTTAACATTTCTAACGCCATTGCAGGTTTCTACGGTGTGAGGTTTCACGCACTCGGACGCAGACGCATTTACTATGCTAAACGTGTCTGCAGCATTAGGTACTGATGACCCTCTTTTCATGTCTGTAAAACGTCGCTCCGTGAAACTGCGACTTTAGAGCTCCCTATTATACAAATGAAAAAAGAAACCGGAATACTGCTTGATAAAATAATCGCAGATAAATTTAAAAAATGGTATCATTCAATATCTAATAGTAAAACAATTTCACAAGTAGGTTTATTATAATGTGGCTTTTAGGGGTCGATAACATGGCCACAATAATATTTTATCTTAAAATCACAAAAGATAATAGTAGCTTGTCTGAAATATGTATATTAATTAAAATATATAAACATCAAACAAGCTGAAGATGTTCCTAAAATATCTCAGTAGCGACAAAACCCTTAATACTGAATCAGTTGAAGTTCAATAGATATCAAACTATAAATTACCAAACAGGTGTCCGGAATTAGTAATGAGAGTTTCCATACCGATTTCTTATCAACTTCACCCTACCATTGAAACGATCGTACAATATCTCATAATTATTTAATTAATGCAACCCCACTCTGGGTTATCTGTATTCATAATTCAAGCCACCTACATGAAGAGAATTTTAATAATGAATTTAACGTTACTCAAATATGTTCAAACGCTCCTGTTCTACTGCATCTTTGTCAATTCTGTTATATTGAACTCCATTACTCTATGGCAAAATTAATAATTAATTCCATTGATTTGTTCGGGACATGGGCAATATGGGCATGTATAGCGAATTACATCACCCACGCTCGCCGATCTTAATTATCCGATTGTATGCCTACACTCGAGTCAATTAATTAGTGGTACCATTTCATTTGCTTTTATTGTCCCTTATTTGTTAATAAAAACATTTGTGTTTTGTTCGAGGCAGCACCTCTTTTGTTGTATAAAAATAGAGCAAGTGTACGATCCATAAGCTTACGTTTATAATATTTGTGATTACAGTGACTTGCGAAAACGTAACGTGTAACGTGATATTTCTATGAATAAAATATGTAATAAGCCGTAATATTTTTTTTTTTTTATAGTATCACGCCTATATCCCCGAAGGGGTAAGCAGAGGTGCTAGCACCCACATTTCGCCAGTTATATTAGGTCCCAATGTAATAGGTGGCGAGCCTATTGCCATTAACCGGGCACTTATAAACCTGCGAAAAATACACACATAACTTCGAAAAGCATCGCAGTCATTGGTGTGTGCCATGGTAAACCTGGGATCGAACCCGAGACCTCGTCTCAACAGTCCATTACCCATACCACTAGGCTACCGCGGCTACTACGGCCGTAATAATTGTGTAATATAATTTCTAAATACAGCTTCTAAATAATTTTACTAGAATAATTAATACCATATGAAAATTTGAATTTGAAATACATTATGGCATAAATATTATTTACTATCTATGAAAATATCTCTAATTGTAATATTATGGTTTACTTTTGGAAAAAGTGTCTCCACTAACATTATATTTCTTGCATAAGTACTTATAAACTGCGAGTCAATTTTTATCCCGCAGATGCAGCACTCTTGAGTTCCCAGTAATTGGTTAGGCTTATCTACGTCATTACATCTCGAATCTTCCCTTTTTTCATTTTTATTTCTTTCTATTCGACCGCCACTTTCATTTGTTTTTGATTCAATTACTTTTAATGCTCGCTGATCATAATCTTGAGAAATTGCAACATTGAAATTGTTGGGAACGGTCTAGTACATGACGACCTAATTTGCCTCAGCGATAATCCTCTAAACTTTGACTTGATTTTTGTTTTCTATAACTATTATTAAAGTTTATAAATTCTTGCTGTTACATATTGGAATATATAGTATATGAATACAAAGTTTACCCTTGAAAACCTTAATGTCAATCGAGATAACTATATATTTTTACTGTAATCAACCTTGTTTATGCGACGTTATTCTTAGGGACGCGGCATAACTCATCCAGTATCGTTGGTCTGATCGGTATTTCACTAAATGAACGCGTCTCAAGCGATATTTATAGTGACGGTGGACATAATTTAATAAACAAAGCAGAGACCAGCCAACGTTTTAATGCCACCCTGGGCATAGGATCTGATAATGGATCATAACTGGTTTCCAGTCTCGGTAGATAGCATTGTAAGGAACAAGTCCCACTTCGTTACAAGCTCCCGGTAAATTCTTCAGAGTTTAAACTCTATCTGCATCGGGGCTATTAATATTATTATACACCGCAATATCTGATACGTATTGAGCGCATATTTTAAATATGCCAGCGCCGTTAATATTCCTCTAGTATTTTCATGTCCATGGTTTATACGTGACATAATAAAAAATAGTGAATGAAATTTGGATAGATATTTGCAAAACTGTAATTAATGTCATTATCATCATACTTCATCATACATCATGCTGTCACCTCGGAGTCTGGTGTCCAATTTTCCAGTCGCGGCTGAACTTCGATATTGTCCTTGAAGCGATTACAATCTGGCATCCACATTTTATTGGTAATGTCGAAGTAGGAACTGCAATTGGACTTTTTAGGACTCCAACTACCCGACTGACATAGATGTTCGTATGACAACCGGGTCCGACGGCTTAAGTGCTCGCCGAGACACGACAAGCCTAGTGTAAATAGTCATATTACACTAAACAGGAATCGAACCAGCGTAGCAGAGGAGTTCACTACCGCCACTCCACAGAAGTTCTTTCAAAATATGTAAGAAAATAATCACATTTTAATTTGATTCTATTATTTTTTGCTTTCGATTTATATAAAAATATTCAGCTCAGCATTTCATGATATATGAAAAATTAGATAATTTATTGAGATCTTTACCCAGACAGTCTTGCAACTCGATATTTAGATTACAAAGTATGTGGTTACGTAACAACTACTATCGGAACAGACTATTTTGAATAGCTCATTGGATGCATGACAAATGACTGGCACGTCTCATGTCAAAAGATGTAAATCGTACTCGTACAAACGAGAAAGTATAAACATTTACATTTGAGACGTTCAACCACCAACAAAAACGGATCGTGCTTCAATTTTGGTCTTATCTAGAGTTGCCTTTGTTTCCTTGACAGGTGCATTAGTGTGCTATCACACAACAATTAAATGCATCGATGTTGCTACATCACGATGAGTAGGTGTAAGAGTCTCATATCATGAACACCGCCTAGCGTTTCTGCTATCTCCGATATTTGATCGTTCACGTCGATATGATTGAGGAATTTCTTTGTTTCCTTATATTGTTTACTATCGGCGGTTAGATGACTTACAAAAGCTAACGACTAGTTTTCGTTTCACTTGTTTAATTTATCATATAAACCTTAGGAATCAGCATGGAAAACGTATAAATATTGCGTTTATAATACTGTAATAACCAACGATCACTTGATCATTTTGTTATAACATTAGAATTATTGGAATCAAATGTATAATTTCTGTTTATTAATTCGGACTATACAATTGGGTATTTTCAGTGCTTATGTGGACTTGGTGTTTCAATTAATTTGTATATCGGTCTTTGTTTGCTACAAATTTTTAGAAAAATCAAAAAATTTTCAAATTCTTGTCTCTAAATATTTTTTATTTAGAGATTTTTTTATTATTCTACTTCCTTATATCATGCAGAAATAACTTGACCGTCATTTGCAACATAAAATGATCGATTTATCTATCATCAATTTAATCAAACCTCCCTTTTCATAAAGCTGTTTAAATAGATAAATGACAGGCAAACAGTCTATTCAACATATATATTCAAAAGCATGAGCAATAGTTTACGATTACTTTCCGGAATTTCGGGAGAAATCTGACCATTAAAAGAACATATTTTCACGCACCTAATATTTTAAAGTGTGAGTTTCTTAAAAAATCAATTTTATAACTTTTAAATGGCAGGTAACAGTTCGTATTCGAAGAGTCGTAAAATGTTACTATCGTAGGCAATACTCTTACATACGAAAGCTGAGTTACTTATTGAGTGGGACGACACCGAATTCTATGATGGCTTTTGTCAAAAATAGAATGTAAATGGTAGTGTCTGTTGACTCATTGAAAGATTTTACATATTCAAAGAGTTTGAATGTATTAGTCAGAACATATTTTATTGAATTGTTTGATTTGGATTTTAAATTATCAGATTTTAAAGTCGTAAAAGTTTGAATAGGGGAAACTATCACGCACTCGTAAAGCCTTATGTTTCAATTCATACAAATAAAGGAATATCGTGGATATTCAATTACTATCATTAAATTAATCTCTCAATTAATATTTAGTTATGAGGAATTGGTGTGAATGTACTGGTTTAATAGTGACAAAAAATATATAGGTATGTGTACGACAAAATAGAAAGCGTTTACTGCATTTACAAAGTTCCTATACATAATATTGATAACTGCTAATGCCCACGGATGCCAGCGGTTCCGATCGTAGAATTTTGATACCCTTCCTCCTAATGAAAAAATGTACAAATTTTTGACCAGACTCGCTTAGTCAGACAAATAGCCCTAAACATCGTTAAGTTTACATAACCCAAATATTTTTTTAAATATCTCCAATGAACAGACGCAAATGATTTACAATCATATATGATTACTAGTGTAAATGTGCTACTGTATACTATTTGGTATCTGATGAACGAATATTTACACTGCACGACATACAGAGTTTTCGTGGATCACAATATGGCGCTAGGTTCCGTTACGTGAATGGTCAGAGCAAATAATATCGAACCTTGCACCGATACATTGCTCGGGACTGACCTTATTTAGAAATATACATGTGTTGGTAAGTGTAAGCGACCAAGTCGAATATTGTTTATTAGTGACATAACTTATTAAATGATTGTTTTTGATTTACATTATGTACGTGGTGTAAGGTTCGGCTTCGGGAGTGTTCCCCTTACACCCTGTATATGTGTGACTGTAGTTCCAGGGACAGTACCTGTAACGGCGGTCACTACCCATTCCTTAAGACTGAACAGCATGTTTTTTAAATTGTCTTCTTTGCTGTATCATCTTGGCGTTGATCTTGGTTGCAACTGAGCTTATATCTAAAAACCGAGAGCATGTCTGTTACAAGATTTTGCATACACACAGCAAATTGTCAAGAAAAATGTAAATGTTAACAAGTATTGCTGCGTAAATGTAATAAATTTACTGATTTGGTGTAGGTATTTACTATTTCGGCGCGTGTCCCCCTTATACGTCGATCTGCATTTAGCAGGTGAGGTTGACTTCATTGTAGTACCGTAGCCTAAGTAAAGCTAAATAATTTCATCCATTAATAGGAATAGTCAGGGTAGGAAAAGGTTCGTTAGCTAAAGTCCTACCGACTATTCAAATGCAACAGAAATTCTAGCATTGGCACTTATATTCTTCAAAAAATATTTTGAATAGTTTTAATACTTTGCCACATTTTTTTATTTCACAAAGCAAATTAACCCTAAGTTAAGTACCACATACACCTTTTTCACTATCACGTTTCTGTCGATTTCTAACTTACGCGTTTTCTCTCCACGCTGGGAACATTAAAGGTCAGCACAAGTAAGCTATAAATAAGGTATTTAACCCAATGTGTGTGGGCAAGCCTTACCTGGCACGGCCATGGGAAAGCGTTCAGTTATTACAATCGATACTATTTATTTGGTACTACCTCAAGTATTTGGGGAGGACAGGTATTCTATTAAATGTAATGTTATTCATTGTATGATAGACTATTTTAAAATTGTATTCTGAGCATTGCGATATAAAATTAATAATAATAATAATAATGTACACCAAGAATAGAATAGTAACACAGAGAAATGTTTGCACAAGGTAAATACAATTGGCAATTAATTGTATCGTTAGTGCTACAGCTTGATCTTGGGAGTCTTATTTTATTTATAATTAGTGATTTCTTCAAATTTCCAAAAAGTTCTCATTACATTTCACATTGCAACTCCAAAATGCCGTCGATTCGACAGAAGAAGAGGAATTTCACGTTATATAATTATGATCCTGACAGACACCAATACCAATCATTTAGATTCATAAAAGTTGATTTCATCCACGACTACAAGTAAGAAATCTCTAAAAAGCCGGTTAAGTGCGAGTGGTACTCACGCACCGAGAGTTCTGTACAAATTTGAAGTTATTATTTTATTTTCAAATTTTGAATACTGAACGGATATATTGCGCTTACCGAAATAAAAAAAAATTAGCTTTTATTGATTTTCTAATATGGAATGGTCGAAAATGGAAGTCGGTGTCGTGATGTATAAATGTGTTACAACTTTTGGTTGCATTAACGTGAATTTTACATTGCTTCAAGGTGTCACAGATCTGAAAATTTGGTATGAGTTTCAACCTATACCTAAACACATTCCTGAGTAATAAATCCTTAGTGGGTTTCGTCTTGAGGTATAGAACCCTAAAATTACCTCAAACTATGCATAGAATAAAATGTCTGAAAGTAAACAGTTATAGAAAAGTCGTAAACTGATTTTATACCGCATGGATGGAGTTTATAATACCATTCTGATAAAATAGGATAAGACATCAGTGTTTATACACTGTTTTATGGTGAATTAATTGAATATTTTATTTAAATATTCTGGACTGGACGATATCACAGTATTACGATTTAAATATTGAGATAAAATCTTACGCACCTATTAGTGTCTTATTAGCTCATTATAGATTTATCTTTTATTTAAAAAGAAATAAAAATTCTTCACCTAGTGTACCTACCTATACGTTTTATAAAGACGTTATCTTTGATTTTATTACCTTTTAGTGTAATTGTATCAAAAGTTTTAAAATTGTCATAAAATATCAATATATTATCTGGTTCTCATTATCTCCAGCTTAAGCAATAGTTCTCACTTATTAATTTAGAGCGTAAAAAATGAAAAAAATGAACTACAAGAAAAAGTTATCGACAAAATAAAACGGGGTATTTGCCATCTTCATTTATTTTATTGACTTTCAGATATTTCGCCGCCGTTACAAGCGCATAATACGAATGTAATTTATTTATTTATGTAGATTTAATAGTTATTTCTAATTATAATAGTAATTCAAACGACCACATCAATTTGAAATCATTTATTATACAATTCATTGACATCTGTTTAATCATAGACATACTTTACCTAAAAATAATTTTGGAGATATTTTATTCTGATTCAAAGTTAAGGTTCTATATAACATTATCACTAATGGCTTTTAATCAATGCACAATCACTAAATGGAGGTTTATTTTTTTTTTGAATATTTTACTATACGTAATCTAGTTATAAAGTACGAAAATAAGTATTTAAAATCATATTAAGGCAGCTCTCACTCGATCTTTTAACTGATAAAACTTTCTTACTCTAAAGCTTTGACGCTAAAGAAGAAAAAATGTGATTTTATTTTTTCTGTCTATAGCCTAGATAGGTTATTTATGAAAATGTAGTTCAACTCTTTAATAATAGGTCTTTACATATGAAATTGCCGAAATTTTCCATTATTTATATTTTCTTTGAAAGTAGATTTTAAGATTCTACAACTCTGTATTAAATTTTGTTTTAATGGCGACTTGATAAAAATAAATTCCATCTTCAAAAGCAGTACTGCCTAAATTCTATCCATTTTGATGATAAATGTCTTATTACTCAGAAAAGAGACAGCTATGAAGCTGTCTCTTTTCAAAAAATTATAAAAGTTGTTGTTTGCTTAATGCTGTTTCATTCATACACAAAAATAATCGCAAAATATTGATTTGTCATTTTTTTAAAAATATTCCAACTTTATTAAACAGCAAATCTCCTAATAAAACCTGCAAATAAAAAAAAATATTGATAAAAGTCATCCTACTACATAAAATGAGAAGTCAATAAAAGCTCACCTCGAAAACTGTAAAGAAGCTAAAATATGAATCAAGATTACGGTAATTCCTACGTGAACATTATCTTAGACTAACCACACAAAGACGATTTACACTTGCTATTTTAATTCCAGTCAGTACTGCAAAAGAATTTCTTAATATCACAGTAAGTAATAAAGTTATTGCGAATTTGTAAACAAATTTCAGGCAGACAGAAACTCAGCCAAAATCGGGTTAGAGAGCTCTGCAAGCCTAAGAATAGAAGGCAGTTCTGTCCTTAGGCTTGCAGAGCTATTTCGACTTGGCATGAAATTATCCAGTCTTACTTGTCAATTAAATTAGGAACGGTAAAATATCGTAATACAAAAATTGAGTCATCTTTATGAGATGATTTAATTTTTGTACTTTTACGAGTAGTTTGTGTCCCTACAAATACCACTTCCACCAAAGTTGGTAGAGGTGACTATGTCGGATTCGAATCGATTTTGTACCGCTGACAGTTCAACAACAAAAAATACCTGTATGACCTCATTTCGGTGCTTGAACTGTAGACATTATTTTACGAGTACTATAACATATTAGTGAAAATCGCAAATGTGTGCCAATTCTTATTTAAGTTCACTCGAGCGTGGGTCGACATAAATGGTAGTGCAACGAACATGCTGTATCTATATGAGGCACTGCATCATTTGCAATTACATGTTATTGTGCCTTTGTACTATTTTAATGTCCGTCGGTACGCCCTCAGTAAGAATGTGGTATTGTAAGCAAAATAGTTCGCCGTTTGTTTCTGTCAATTTGAGTATCAAAAGATAAGTAACAAGCCATAATGGGTATAATTGGATGGCAAACATATCATTTTAGTTGAAAAGCTTATTGTTAAAGAAAGGAATATCACTCAGTTTAGAAATTTCAATGAATTTCAATTTAGTGTTCTACAAATTGCTTTAAATATTTACACTCTCACATCTCAACATCTTTAAAATTATTGATAAATTACACTTTTATTTCTCGAAGCGTTAATTTATTTTTAAAACTGTCGGATATCCGCAATAAAAAATTAAAATATTAAGTAATCACTAATTTAAATTCAATTGTTACTATACCTAATGAAGCCCCGTTGCAAACTCTTATTTCTGTTCAAAACGCATATATATTTCTACTAACTAAGTACTGTACCAGCAGCGCCCTGTAACACGTACCTACAGTTGCAGCTTTCCGCCGATTTTTGGCCACCACTAGCCGCCACCGCCAACACGCTAACCACAAGTAGTCCACGAAGTGCATACTCCTACGAGTTTGCACCTCGTGGACGTGCCAACCACAAGGTAGAATTTCTTCAACACAAATGACAAAAAACTATGCTATATTTGCAACTGGTGGTGTTTCGCCTCGTCAGTCAGCATGCGACTCTCAAGCTGGAAGCGCACGGGCCACTAACAATTAATTGCTACATACACATTGAAACACTCGCACCAGGGAATCTAATCAGAGATAACTACCTCTAAGAAAGAAGCGATCGAGTTAAAGCAAATAGCATTGCGAGTCACGAAGCGGAGAATGACCAACTATAGATCGACTACAACTAGTTGCGGACAATGCTCCAGGTGCTTCTGCTGACCCGTTTTCGATACAAAGAAAAACGTTTATCAGTCAGAGAGCTATTTAAAGTTATAAAACTTTATCTCAATCATTAAACTTTATCAGTGTATCAATAAAGATTAAATAAAGAACCATTTTTGACGATAAGTATATTGGCGACCTGAAATCTATTTTTTCAAAGTATTAAAAAGTATTTATTTGCCCATTAGGCTGCATAAACATAGACAGGTTACTTTGAGGGTAGTAATCCCGTACATAAATGTTCGTTAATCCTTCACACAAGTAAACATAGCTTTAAGCAAATCCTTAAAGTAATCCACTATGAAAAGCCGGCAAGTCTCTGTCTACACTTGACGAACGCGATTTCCTTGGCAAGCGTTGAAGTTCCCGTATTTACATTTTCACACATAAAGTAAATTCCTCGCATCTAGAAGTTTGAGTATGGAGAAATGAAAATAGAAATTCATCACAAGTTTTAATCTGTTCTAGAGTTTGGCCCACTTGCGGTCATGTAAGCAATATTTGAGCGGTGAACACTCGGTTTAGCTGCTCTATCTAGTTTTCAGATTACTGATATTTTTAGAATTAGAATACAATCATCATTCTTTGAACCTTATCCCAACTCAGTCTATCGATCAGATCAGTCTATACCTAATATAAATAATAAGTAGTCGCGGTAGCCTAGTGGTATGGGTAATGGACTGCTGAGACGAGTTCTCGGGTTCGATCCCAGGTTTTACCATGGCACGCACCAATGACTTCGATGTTTAACGAAGTAATGTGTGTATTTATCGCAGGCTTGTAAGTGCCCGGTTAATGGCAATAGGCTCGTCACCTATTACATTGGACCCAGCCAGACCCATTTTTTCATTTCTTCCAGCATCTAGTCTGGCCCCAGCTATATTTTTTATCAGGTAGCTAGGGGTTGTCCCACCTTCCGTTTACCGAGTTGTGGTAGGTGCTTTAAGTAAATTTTGACACAGTTATGATAGATCTTTTTAATATATAGTAGTAAAATAATACACCGTCATCGTGTTCTCGTAGTAAATCATGATATTACTGTTATAGGAGTCACTAAATTAAGTATGAGACTATATAGTATACAGCCCACGCTGTGCTAAATTGTGTAGGCGATATACGCCAGCGCTATATCATTACGCTTTGTACTAGAACTATTGTAGCTGACTAAACTGGTCAGTTTTGTGACTAATTGAAATGAAAATAAAAACAGATATTGTGAAAATAAATCGCGGTTCTGAGAAATATAAATAAAAGTAATGTAAAATAAAAGTAGCACTGAACGTGTTTGCAATGGTGACCCTCTTTCATGAGACTTTGCCTTCAGCTTAACATCAGGCGAGGTGAAGTCAAATTGACGTGCCATAAATAAAAAAAAAGAAATATGAAAACATATTTGTCTGATATCTGACCTTCTCTATTCTCGTGATGTGTACACTCTCCCGCACAAGTATGTAGTAAAATATAATCACGATTGTCGTTGAATTTCTGCCAATTAAAAAGTAAATGTTCACCAAAGCAAAAAGTATTTACTCCGCCATAGTAAGTATTTGAAAGCACATATAAATAGTTTTCACTTCATAGAGATGTCACATGTGAATGATAACATTCTTTGTAAGTAACATGGGTTCAATTTTTTTCCTCACCCAAAAGAACCTCAAGCCTAAAGAAATTTTCACTTCAAAAATATTTATTATTGGCCCAATGCGAGCTCAAGGAGACATTTTCGTATTAATCCGACTCGGATCGTGAAACCGAAGGTAAAGTTACATATCAAAATCTCGAAGTTCATGATACCGATGTATGAAAGTCTGAAGTTCCCAAATGTTTCAAATATCGAAATTCGGACTTTTGCACTTCGGGGTTTCGAAATTCGAAATTTTGATACGTAACCGTACGCAAGGTACCGTTATCTTACTGATAATGTTTATTTTTAACATCGACTAGATGTAAATAACATCTATTCAGCTAAAGCTGCATAAAAAGTAGATTATTAATATTTATAATTCCATTGCGTGACGACACACAGCACGCGACACACGATCTGATTTATATTTTCGAGGTTATAACGCTCGACTTTTGTTTTCGTGAATGCGGCACCTAATTAGAACTGTGATTGCATGATAAAAAGAAAATCAGCTAACGACTTTTTGAAATGAAATAATTCCTAATTTTATGATAGATTTATTATTTGTCCTTCAAAATTGATGTAAAGTGGAATCCCTATTCTTTTTGCACCTTACGGGCTGTAACTTTCCTATAGTATTTTAAAATACTTTTAGAAATTAGAATATTATATTATCCATCCAAACTAATATTATAAATGCGAAAGTAACTCTGTCTGTCTGTCTGTCTGTCTGTCTGTCTTTGCTTCACGCCTAAACTGCTGAACCGATTTGTGTGAAATTTGGTACAGACATAGTTTGGAACTTGAGAAAGGACATAGGATAGTTTTTATTACAAACTAGCTGACCCGCGCGACTTCGTCTGCGTCACCCCGTTTTTGCAACATTTTTCATTCCTGCTCCGCACCTGTTAGTCGTAGCATGATGTTATATACATATAAACCTTCCTCTTTAACCATTCTATCTATTGAAACAAACCACATCAAAATCTGTTGCGTAGTTCTAAAGATTAAAGCATACAAAGGGACAAGAAAAATAGGGACAGAAAACTTGACTTCCAAATCCAAATCCAAACTAATATTATAAATGCGAAAGTAACTCTGTCTGTCTGTATGTCTGTCTGTCTGTCTGTCTGTCTTTGCTTCACGCCTAAACTGCTGAACCGATTTGTGTGAAATTTGGTACAGACATAGTTTGGAACTTGAGAAAGGACATAGGATAGTTTTTATTACAAACTAGCTGACCCGCGCGACTTCGTCTGCGTCACCCCGTTTTTGCAACATTTTTCATTCCTGCTCCGCACCTGTTAGTCGTAGCATGATGTTATATACATATAAACCTTCCTCTTTAACCATTCTATCTATTGAAACAAACCACATCAAAATCTGTTGCGTAGTTCTAAAGATTAAAGCATACAAAGGGACAAGAAAAATAGGGACAGAAAACTTGACTTCCAAATCCAAATCCAAATCCAAACTTCCAAACTAATATTATAAATGCGAAAGTAACTCTGTCTGTCTGTCTGTCTGTCTGTCTGTCTTTGCTTCACGCCTAAACTGCTGAACCGATTTGTGTGAAATTTGGTACAGACATAGTTTGGAACTTGAGAAAGGACATAGGATAGTTTTTATTACAAACTAGCTGACCCGCGCGACTTCGTCTGCGTCACCCCGTTTTTGCAACATTTTTCATTCCTGCTCCGCACCTGTTAGTCGTAGCATGATGTTATATACATATAAACCTTCCTCTTTATCCATTCTATCTATTGAAACAAACCGCATCAAAATCTGTTGCGTAGTTCTAAAGATTTAAGCATACAAAGGGACAAGAAAAATAGGGACAGAAAACGCGACTTCCAAATCCAAACTTCCAAACTAATATTATAAATGCGAAAGTAACTCTGTCTGTCTGTCTGTCTTTGCTTCACGCCTAAACTGCTGAACCGATTTGTGTGAAATTTGGTACAGACATAGTTTGGAACTTGAGAAAGGACATAGGATAGTTTTTATTACAAACTAGCTGACCCGCGCGACTTCGTCTGCGTCACGCTACTCAAAGAGCTGCTGAAACCGAAGAGATGGCTCGGGAGCGCCGGCTCTTAGACACCGAACGTCACGCTGCTCAAAGAGCTGCTGAGACAGAGGAGACGAGGCAGGAGCGACGGCTCTTAGATGCCGGCCGTCATGCAACTCAAAGAGCTGCTGAGACAGAAGAGATGGCTCAGGAGCGCCGACTCTTAGATGCTGGGCGTCATGCAATTCAAAGAGCTGCTGAGACAGAAGAGATGGTTCAGGAGCGCTGACTCTTAGATGCTGGGCGTCATGCAACTCAAAGAGCTGCTGAGACCTAAGAGATGGCTCAGGAGCGCCGGCTCTTAGATGCTGGGCGTCATGCAACTCAAAGAGCTGCTGAGACAGAAGAGATGGCTCAGGAGCGCCGGCTCTTAGATGCTGGGCGTCATGCAACTCAAAGAGCTGCTGAGACAGAAGAGATGGCTCAGGAGCGCCGGCTCTTAGATGCTGGGCGTCATGCAACTCAAAGAGCTGCTGAGACAGAAGAGATGGCTCAGGAGCGCCGGCTCTTAGATGCTGGGCGTCATGCAACTCAAAGAGCTTCCGAAACTGTAGATCAAACTCGAGTACGTCGGCTTTTGGATGCTGAACTTCATGCGTCTCTGATTTCTGCAGAGTCACATGAAGAATCTCATAGACTACGTGTTCTATTAGCTGCACGGCAAGCACAAAGACAAAATATATTTACACGTAATACGTGGGAGGTATTTCATGATGCTGCTTTTGATTACGACCCTTTAATCGATTAGTGCTCTTAGGACGGATGGCTAAAAAGTGCACATATTGTATGGCACTAAAATGGAAAGAGGAAACTCCGGGTATGTGCTGTTTTGGAGGTAAAGTTTCCACATTTCATTTTTGAAGTGATCCCGCGAGATCGGGAACTATGTGGGTAAAACCAAAAATCTGCTGGAAGTCACTATTCCACGCGAACGAAGTCGCGGGCAAAAGCTAGTTATTAATAATAATCAGTGTACAATGAAAGCTTATCTTATCACGAAATCTGTAAGCTACCTGAATTGTGAAGTAAATATTCCACAACGCGTGATTTTTTTTTATCAGTAGCATTCAGCCAAGGGTTGAAGGAATAAATTAGAAAAATTAAAGGAGAATTACTTGACTTTCATTAACGTGGTTATAAATATTAGTTTTACAACCATATCTACCTAGCTATTATCTATTCTTTATATTATAAAACCGAAGAGCTTATTTGATTTAGTAGATATTTTGTTTATTTAGTTGAACACGTTAATCTCAGAAATTACTGATCCGCATTTCAATAGTGAAATACGAGTATGAGATCATACAATAAATGAGTCTGGTTAACTTTGTAAATCCTTATTACCAATGAATATTATATTATCGCCTTAGGGTACAACTGCGCCACGGGTAAGACTCCATATCGATACAGATACTACAGTAAACGCTAAAGCATGCTGATATAATAATTACTTTGATACCAGGCTTTACAGTAACGTTGCGAACAAGTATTAAGTTATTAAAGTACTTATTTTAGTATTTCTAGAATATATTGAACCGTTAGGACCAACTTAATAGACCGGTAAACCAGGGTAAGTAAGTTTTTCAATCTATATACTGATGGAAAATCACTTATAAATTTCTTTGGTTCAAGACTTCACAAATCTGTCAATTGTCTACATAATTTGTAGGATTGTAATGGATCTCTTTCTCTAAAACTCTCTCTAAAACTTAATCGGTGACTAAGAAATATATATTATAAATAAGCAAGTGATGGCTATGACCTACCTAGCCATTTCGACTTTCCAATTGTTAGAAGGACGAAATAAGTACATCTTTTTCTGGTTAAACCGACCAACATTGAATATTTATATATTTCAAAACTAAGTCATTTTTAAATTAAACTTTAATAAATAATAATTACTTTGGAGCACAAAAATTAATAAAATTATCTCTTGTCATACCTTTCCAAGAACGTACATGATACCTCGCGACATATTACATGACCCGACAAACAGGTGCTTAACTAATTCCTTTCTATGTGTAAGTTATTAAAAATATTCATTTTAATATGCCTGGCCTATTACTGGTAAGCTTTTACGATACGAGTATATCGTTTCTTTGTAACACAACACCGCTACATCAAGTTCTAATTGATGCTGTCAGTCAGTATAAAGCGGAGTTCAACAATATTGGAGTCGATCCCTTTGATACTCCCCAACCAGTTCCAACCTTTGAGCAAGTATTTTTTATACCTATGAATATTTAACGTGATATATTTAATTTAAAAAATTGCATAAAAATATATGAAATGAAAAGAATACTCGTAGCTCAGTGGTTAGAGTATTATCCCTTTTTTAAACGTATGAAAAATCCCTCGGCTATTCCTCGAATATTTAAAAAAAACTAACTTTTTTATTTTCAGCTAGGCAGCGCTATGAATAGATGCTGATGTAGATGTCTAAGACTAAATGGGCCGCTTCACCATATAGACTTAGACATCTCCACCTTGCAACGCACACAAGTAAATGATTGACGATCAAATTCATGAAAGAATTACTATACGTTCGTTTTGAAGCCATCAGATACAAATCCTCTTCTAAATCTGGCTTAAATTGAATATTTAACTAACGAAATTATTTTACTTTCTATTTTATGTATGGACCAATTATACCGAAATCTTCAATATACTGAAATAATAGATACACATACACTCTTTTCCCTTCGGAGTAGGCAGAGGCCACCGCCCTTCATCTGCATCCAGTCGTCCCTTTACTTTAAATCATTTCTGATATTAGCTTAAATAACTGGCATAGTTTTAAGTGCTAAAAATAATAATTTCAAGTTTGTAAGGTACCCTGCGAGCGCGAGTCTGACTCGCACTTGACCATTTTATTTACTTCTGTCGCTATGGAAGCAGTTTTAGAGATGGTGAACGTGAATATGACGTTAAAAAATCGCAACCCCACACCAAATGCAAAAGTACATCTACCGATATTTTCAGTAAAGTATGAATCTTCACCATAGGTTACTTACTATACAATCGATATTGATCGATATTGTGCCAAAAAATCTCCTTACAATCGACACAACAGACAGATATTCATACATTATGTACCTACACTCTAAGGACCAACCCCATTTCATTTCCCACTAACGTGAACCCACTTGTAACGCGATTTAGCTTAGTTGTAGGTGTTAGCCGAAAATATTACTAATTCGTTTGCGAATATTCTTAAAATAATAGGTATGTATATATTTTGAAATCATTATCAGCACTACAAAGAAAAGTTTGCTGTTAAAAAATGTATAATTTGCAATCAACTTTTACCTATTTCGTTTTATATTTTATACGAGTAAAAAAAAACTATAATAGAAAATCAATAGTTACTGCATATTACAAACACCAGCGATCTTCTCTGGAGACTTTTTTCGATTTGCAATAAATCCCGTGTTTAATTGCCCGTGAAATAAAGGGATTAAGCGGAGGAGATTAAACAGACAAATTCTTTTCAATATATAATTTTTAGTCATCATTAACATTTTTGAACCTTTTCGCAAGTAAGTATTTTTAAGAAAAATATATTTTCAAGATTAAATATCTTTGAAACTATTTATCGCAAGAATATGACACCTTATAGAGTAGTTCATAATATTATCATGAAGTGGTCATTTCTCTATAGTAAACATTCTTATTATTTTTACTGGACTTAAAGTCCTTTGTCCTAGCTGGGGCAGAGAGCGTCCACAATGAGTTTCCATCACGTACGGTCTTAAGCTTCGAGTTTGACTTCACTCCAGGTTTTTCCAATGGCTTTCGCTTCGCCAATGACTGTCCTTGCCAGGTCTATTTTGCGTTTTCCTTGGAGATTCCAGTCTAGTGCTAGCCTCGGTATGTGGTTTGGATCCCTTCGGAGAGTGTGGCCTATCAAACTCCATTTACGGTGTTTGATCTGCTGATCAATCCGGACTTCATCACAATGTTCTCAAAGCTGCTCGTTGGATTTTTTTTCTGGCTAATTATTATCTAAGGTAATATGAAATGTAATTCAACTTATCTTGATTTTCAATTGCTGTTCCTAGTCAAACTTGAAGTGATATTTTTATAAATTATTCACAATAATGTATGTTAACGTTATTATCTTTAAGTATTATCGTTAATACTTAATATAGGTTCCAACAATTCAAAATATTAAATCGCTTCTTGCAATCGATATCAGCAATGAGACCGGATGAATTAAAACGGATTTTCTGACAAACATTGTTTTTGTGTAATAAGACCGGATGTTGATGGATGAGGTAATCACCCAATCAGGTCTAAACGGAAATGAGTAGTTTTATTGATTATTATCCTTCTTGGGGGACGTTCTATTTCAATTCAAAAATCAAAAAGCATTACATTATGTGTAGGTCCATGGTGAGTCTCACTTTACCGATGTATGTATTAAATTTAATAAATCGGTTTACATAAAAGTATGCCTAGCCTCTAGGCTTTTTGTGTACTAATATCAAGATTACCACACAATAAGTTTGTCTGCCACCTAACTGGTATAAAGAAAGAAAATTATATAGCCACACATTTACATATTTTAACTGAAATTCCTATTGAACGAAGTTTTATCTTTCTTATTATAAATCTATGTTGGCTGAATCGTAAATATCTATTACCTCATTATCAACTGCTGTAAAATCTCAAGCAACATCGCGAGGTATTATCGCAAAAATATTTTATGATGGCAATAAACCATTTAACTTCTGTTTACGTGTTTTGAAAGCTAAAGTTAATAAGGCCATTAAAATTATACGGGTGGAGCCACAACAGGACTTCCATACAAAGATATAACGATTCATAGGTATGTTTTCAAACACCGTGGTCGTATAATTTTATAATACTTGTTAACAATATTTGAGCACGTTGTAAAATATTTATAACCTTTAATATTTAGCCTTAATAGTTTGTCAAAAAGGTTTAATATTATAGGGCTATATTTATAGGAACCGTAAATAAAAATTTGTTAACGATTTGACGATTTTTCTTGCGCTAGTACCTAATCCACACAAAAGTCGCTCTTAACACGTACCATTAGAAAAAAACAATATAATTTATTTCAATATCAAGTTGTGACAATAGAATGGTTTAAGGTATTCAATTAAGAATATCCATTTCTATATAAGCATTAAAACATCCTAATTCATTATCATTCTTGCGTTAGTTCCGGTTCGGGGTCAGCTTTCAATCAGGACCGACGGCTTAACGTGCTCTCCGAGAACGTGCTAACCAGACCAATACAAATAGCCATACTCATGCATATAATTATTTGCACTGAGTGGAAATCGAACCTACCTGCGTAGCAGTTGCCTTTAATACCACCACGCCACTGAGGCTGCCGACTAAAATATCTTGTATTATTGTAAATTTAACTGATGCTTTCAATTTGACAGACTCTTTCATGAGTGCTGTCAAATAATAATATATAATAATTTAATAAGATTTATATAATAGTTTTTAATCTATACTATATTTACCATCTACTGTTACTCTAAAATTTATATAATTTTGTAAATCCGTAAGTAACTTTGTCTGTCTGCCTGTACGCTTTTACCTCTACGCCACTGAACCGATTTTGATGAAATTCTGTACCTAACCGCTAGTAAATAACCTTTACATTACACGATAAGATATACAATATATTAACATGGATTGAAAATGTGAACGCGTCAATGTCCTTTTACATGATTAAGTAAAGGCATTAAGTAAATATTAATTTTACTAAATAGCAACTTGTAATAGCCAGCCTTTTTAATATAGGAATCGTCAATATGACTTCACCTCACCTGATGTTAAGCTGAAGGCATAGTCTCAGGAAAGAGGGTTACCATTACAGACATTAATAATTTTATAATGGAAGTCCTTAGCTTGATCGGATGTATTTAAATCATTAAAATACATTTAATTTCATTTTAAAAATATCATTATACAAAATTTACCAACGCAAAAAATAAACAGACAATCTTTAATCTTTATCATCAATAGCTTTTCATTAGACTGTGTAATGACTTCATATAATTGGTACAAAAAGTTAAACTGATCTTTTCATTTTTTTAATCGTATTTTTTTGAAGTGGTTAGCAAAAAAACTAACTAATCGATCACGAGTTTAATTTAACACTTAAATAGTAAACAAAAAAATTCGAATGCGAACGTTACTGCCTGACATTACTTTTCGCATTCCTTTAATTTTAACGTCAGCCAGTACCGTGTGATGTTACATAATATTTTCTTGTTTCATGGTAAACTGAGAGGTCGTAAAGTTTAAAGTCATGGACATATTTGGTCAATGAATTCCAACAGACGTATTGAGGAAGATAAGTTGTTTTGTGATTAAACAATTAGCAGAATAGTAAAATGTTGGCAAAACAATACAGATGTGCGAAATAAGTTTGATTAAATACAACAACTTAAAATATTTGATGATTGTTTTTAAAGATTGCTACGCTCTTATCAGTATAAGGTGCAGTTAGGTAGAACTATAAGTTAAGAAAGACACAAGTTACCTACATGCAAGTTGTACAACGGAGGTAGGACACGACGGTATCTCCCGTCCGAAATGAGATGTCCAACTGGGGAAGTACCTCCGCCCTACAGAAGACCGCGGTCATAATAACCATGGTGTTGTGTTCCCGCCGGTAAGTAGGGTAGCCAGAGCTCACTATACCCCTCCTTCCCCTCTCCTTCCTAGCCTCCCCACCCATTCCCAGCTCTCCCCCTTTCCCTTCAGGGTGGGCAGCGTGTTCCATCAGGTGGGCCGTGTGCTTGTCTGCCACCTACGTAGTATAAAAAAAAAACAAGCTCTACAAAAAACTTAAACCACAAAATGTATTAACCTGGTCGTCGTTTAAGCCTCGTGGCTCGAGTAAAAGAGAAGCGGTGATACGACTCTCGCATCATCGGTCAATTACAAAAAGGTAATCCCAGGGAGGCACTTAATGAATCATTATGGCCAACGGCGCGCCAACCAATGTGATGTGTGCACAATTTATAGTCCAGTTTATTTCGTAGATACTATTACAATGTATTTTATTTTGCTTACATTTCGTCAATGGCAGTATATTTTGTGATTTTTGTTGAGGTCCCTTGTGTAGATTGACGTAGGTTTGACACATTTTACACTCGGTTTGGTATACACAGCTTTATTTTTTTAAAACTTTAGTAATGCATTAAGAAATGTAAAGATATAGGTATAATGCATTGGCATAACATTATCATAAATGAATGAATAAAGTGTTAAATGTTTTGATAAGAAAGAAAGGGTTTGAGTTTGCCTAGCAGAAAACTTATTTTTATTTATATTTCTTCTTTTTATTTATTCTTCTTAACATTTTATTATCTGTGCTTTGTTTTACTGGTAATTTGATTTATTACTACTATTATGTGCAATGGGCTTAGTAAATTCAGGGAGTTAGTCAGCAATATATTGAGTGTTTCATCAATCAATTAGCCTATTGCAGTCTACCTTATTTTTTACCTTATTGCAGGACATAGACTTCTCCCAATGTGCGCCACTGCTCCATATCCTCCGCATCTAGTCTTTTCCAACCGTCTTTTTAGGTCGTTTGTTCATTTGGCTAAGGGAGTATAATAAGTAGCATGATGCCGCACCATAGTCTTGGAATTCCTTACCAACGCACGTGTTTCCTTCTTCCTACAGTTCCGGGTCTTTTAAGTGGGGTGTGAAAAGACATCTGACTAGGCCATCAAGCTGAGCGCCACCATTGTAATACTGTAAGTGTTTGTAATGGTGACCTTCTTTCCTGAAGCTTTACCTTCAGCTTACCATCAGGCGAAGTGAAGTCAAATATACGTGCCATAAATAAAAGAATAATAATAAACATCTAAACATTTTCACAAACTTTCATATTCATATATTACTAATGTAATAACCTGATTATAGTAAGTTGTAAAAAGCATATTCATATAAACATCATCCAAAACTGTTCTGCACTATAGATACGACGCTGCCTGAGGTAGATCGACGTTTGAGCGACCCGGAGTCAAAGGCGACTCGCGTCAACATCAGTCATAGAGACCCAGCCTGACCTTGCCTTTATGTCGGCGTGAAGCGTTGTAAGAGGGTCATCATTGCTCAGCGTCCGATACACTCAGCGGTTGGTTAGTGTTAGACAATGATCAAGTTAAAGTCAGGTTCTACAGTGAAAGTAACGAGGATTGTAACGAGAGATCATGAGTTATATAATACAATACATTATGTATTCTGACGCTTTCGTGTATTCTGGTGATTAGAAGATCGATTTTACCTTATAAAGTATTTTTAATCGTAGTTTCTGGTAGGCTTTTTTTTTTTTTTTTTTATCGTGCGCAAAATCCCCACGGCTACCACCTCCACCAAAAGCGATGGAGGTGATTATGTCGGACTCGAACCGACCAAAACGCACGCCGTCCATGGGTCCTTGATTGCCGGAGGTGAGATTATACAAGACATATCTCTCGCACCCCGGCAGACCCGGGGACATCTCTGTTGAGATGACCCTCTTCCCCCAATGTGGGGACCATTGTGTCCCCATCTAGCCCCTGGGTATGGGGTGGCATTTTGAGCCATCGCCGTGGCCTGCTTCTGCTAGGGTGACCGGCGGCTCCACCCGTCACCCCCAGGCCCGCGCTCATGGGGGACGGAGGTCATTCTGCGACCTCCGACGTCCGAGTCGCCTCCGCTCATCGCGGGCAGTGCGGGCCCGGAGTCTTCTCCGGACCCGCTCCGCCTCCTCCTTTTCGAGCATTACTTGCTCGCAGAAGGAGGCGGCGGCTGCCCAAGCACTCGCGCATCGTACCATCACCGTGAGCAAGGTGGCGAGCGAGACAACTCCCACCCCTAGGGCTGTCACTAGGACCCGCCTTGGCGTCTCCCACGCCGGGCACTCGGTCAGCGTGTGCAGCCCCGAGTCCTCGCTCGCATCACAGTGATGGCACTCGGACGTTGGCTCCTTCTGGAGTTTCTGGTAGGCTGATCTGATCGTATCTAATAATGGTTTAATGACATGAAGACGCAGGCATGTGCGTTTACAGCAAAGTCATTTTCTTTACTTCCCCTTACCCCACCACAGAGCACGCTACTGCCACTGCAGGACAAGCTCAATATCCTTGGTTTGGATGTTCGCTGCAAACTAAACAACAAGAACTATATCGAGAGCATCATCAAGACAGCTTCGCGTAAACTAGGAGTCCTGAACAAAGTGAGACGTTTATTCACGCCGGAGCAGCAGTCTTCTTTACAAGACTCTAATTCGCTCATGCGTAGAGTACTGCTCGCATCTCTGGGATGGCTCCGCATAGTACCTTCTAGATGCTCTCGACAGGTTGCAGCGAACTGACGTGCGATCCTCATTATTAGGAGTCCTGAGGTCTCAAATACCCTCGAACCCTGACAGATACATAGAGATGTTGCGTCCTTGGGAGTTTTTTACCGTCTCTACAGTGGTGAATGTTCTGATAAGATGATGTTCTTCCAATTAATCCCACATTATCCTTTCCTACACAGGATAATACGTACAGGACTTAGATGTCACCCGCATACTGTGCAGAATATTCCATCAAGAAACTAATGAAAAAAAAAATAATAATAATAATTTGCGCCCTAGTCTCTTACGCCTATGACCAAGTGTAGTGCATTTGAGATTGGCTTATACCCTAACGATCTTAGTGGACGCTGTTTTTTCAGTGGGAATTAACCCTAAAAGTAAAAGTATCATACAGTGATGTCGCTGTCGGTACGTGATGTGATTTTATTTTCGAAAGTTCATTAAACTTTTAAATATCGGTATTAAATTACTTACAGTTTTACGATTTGATACGCTCAATCTAGATAAATATTGTATTTGATTTTTATAATCTAGGAACATAAAAGTTATGAATTTAAAATGATGTAAATTGAGATGGACTAAATTCAATCATCTTAAATGTGGATGATTTATTCCTTATGCTACATAAACCTTGAATTTGGTAACAGGTTTGTGATAAAAACAAAGATCCTATTCGGAATTAGTGAAATGTTCTGCTTACCCATTCGTGAATTTACAGGTGTGAATATATGTATTATGTATGTACAGTCAACAAAGAAGACATGATTGCACTTTTATTTACAACAATATAAAATTATTACGCATAGGCATCGGTTCCTTAGTGGTCAAGGAGTCAGCCTACGATCGAGAGGTCCCGGGTTCGAATCCTGGCCATTACGCTACCGACTTGAACCCACTCCTAACTCTGAACTTAGCTGGAGGGTTTAGACGGAATATAAGTTATTTTGGTGGCTAATATTCTTCATAAAAAGGTACATCTTTTTATACAAAAGTATATGTGAAGACGTATTTACATCTAAATATAATAAGTATAAGTATATACATATTTAATATATATACTTGTTCATGTAAGTTATATGTAAACGTGCAACCATTTTTTTTCGACTGTACTTGTATGATAGATCTCGGATGGTCCAGTGTATTTAATCCCCGACGTAAAAACGATGGGGTGTTATCAAATACCTACATATTTTGTTTTTATAAACTACATAATGTCATGTTCTAGCGATTTTACTTTGAATTACATGGGAATACAAATTAAATAGTGAAAATGTAAATCTTGTGAACCATTAAATAAGTATGTATTCTTTTGGGAAAAAGTTCGAAAATCAAAACATCTTATTGTGCTAAAACTGTAGTGCATTTTTATACGACGTGAAATATAATCTACGATTGCACCCTCCTATCTTTCAAGACTGGTGGATCGCACTGTGTTGTTGTTGCATCTTTGTAGACTCTGAAACAGCGTAAATATGTATACCTACCGTTACCTTAAGCACCCATTCTTTATTTAAAAATATAACGAAGTGACTGATCATCACTTTTCCTGACTACAAGGCTGGTGATAACCCCACCTAATAAATAAATATTAATCGCGGTAATACAGTTAGCGTTCTGGGGGCCTAGCCAAAATACATTCGTTCAGAATCTACATTCGTCATTGCTCTGAAAATGTATGGGAGTGACATTTGTGGTCAGAATGTCATGTGATCCGATTCCGACAACAAATGTCACTCCCATACATTTTCAGACCGATGACGAATGTAGATTCGGAACGAATGCATTTTGGTTAGGTCCCCTGGGCACAATACCGGTAGACGTCTCGATGAGGAGCAATTCTTCTGTACCTACCTCTAAACTTACCCTTAATCTTTTTATTTTATTAAATAATATGTGAATAATTTATAATTATTTGTTTTTGAAGTTATATTGCACCAGTCTCAAAATGTAAACGTTAGAAACAGAACCAAATACATTAATGTTAATTTACTGATGTCTATAATCATGGCATATATGATAGCGCCCGAAGCCACTAAAATATTAGTAACATTGACCACTATATTTAGACACTTATTTATCAAACGGTTGCCTTAAAATTAGGGTGTTGCAAAGTTCATTTTTCAATGGTATGAGAGCTTCCCAAACATTGTTCCGTGAAAACAAAAATTATGTTTTTATTAGATCCATTACAATTATTTACTACTTAAAATATTTAAGTAAATACCAACTACTTATAAAATTATATTCTAATCACGTAAAACCTTTAAGTTATAAATATTTTTGATGAACCTCCTACATATTATAGGTGTACGAAATAATGTTAGGCTGCGTTTCCATTGATGGAGACACGAGTGGAGAAGTACAGAGCTGAGCTATGAAAACGTTTAGTTATTTCTATAGAGGATAAAACAAAAATACTTAATAAGACATTCGTGTAGCGGATACCAAAACATTACCAAATTAATCAGAATTAATTCATCGTAATTGAATTTAATATATCTTTTTTGCTTTTACAATATTTATTATGTGAAAAAATTCAAATAATTGTGATCTGTTTGCACATGATTCGATTAAATATTTTGTGGTTTGATGTGTGTCAAAATCGAGTTCCTTTACAGATTTACAAACCACCATAAAAATTTACAAACAAACGTACCTACAAACTAAACAAGCGCATTATAAAGCAACAATTAATTTATTTTATTATAGATATAAGATTTTTAACAAGGAGATCGATTTGTGTGCAATTAAAATTTATGATTTTTTCTAGTATTGATTTTTTGTTTTACCCATTCTTAGTTATCATATTTGTTGACTATTATTATTAGTCGTAGATTAGCCTCCAAAAGTTGAGATGATTGATCATTAACCATTCAAACTATTTCCAATAAGCTCAAAGTAATTAAAATTGAATCTTCTTTTTTTGAATAAAAATGTAGGTAGGTACTATTTATGCACACCATATTTTCTTACAAGTGTAAACGGGTTACGTAATAATAAGTTGTAAAAAAACTGAGAACTGTACCCGATTCATACAGGCATCGTGCTCATACGAGATAACTTGTAATCTTTGTACCATAGTTAACAATCACATCGGACGGTCGGCCGGCGTAAATTGTCCCCGCAAGGTATATACCAAGCACGCATTTAGAAAAATCATTCCTTGGCTTGCGGCTTTGTACGTGTTTGTACATACCCAGTTGTTCGTTTAAACGATACCTTATTATTTGTACACATATATATAAGACTTCCTAAAAAGTTTATATATAATCTACAGCCTCAATAACACAGGTGCGTTATTATCGGTTGTATATAGCACGCATTATTCCAATACTAGAGCTTGCTGTGTTATCGCAATAATTATAATATTATTAAAAATAAGATGGCGACCTATTAAGATACATACATCACCTTAGTTATTGTTCTTATTTATTTACTTTGGCGTACCCTAGTAAATATATTTTAATTCTCTCTAAATAATTCTTCCTTCTCGAAGCTTGAGATTACTCTGGTCGGCTAAGGAGCGAAAGATATATTTCTGACTGTTTCACCTCCATCTAAAGAAAACTCGAAAAGGACTCGAAAGTACACGTTTAAGTCGTTCTGGTTCGAGGGGATTCGAACTATAAAAAACGTTAGACGATCGACTAATTCCACCACTGCGCCCATCCACGCAGCACCCACATAAGTATTTTTGCTGTCATAATACATTTATACCTATAACTATCTACTACTATTCTCATAGATATCATGATAAGATTTGTTACTATTAATATAAGAATATGCTATTGACAATCTTTTACATATAAAATGATAATATAATCATAACAGTATTTAAGCGATTATAAAACCTTCCTTATTCAAATTAAATGATCAAAAATGAAATTGTGGTGTTCAATTTTAATTAAATAATCTCAAAGGTAAATTAAAATCTGGTTTATAGGTACTAATAATATCCATTGTGGCACGAGTTATGATACCATTGTGTTTTATCTAATCATTTATAAATGGTTTTATACAAATGAAAGATAATTTTAAGGCCAGCATACACCTACGCCTAGACCGCCCGAGAGTGTGTACGTGGATAGAATACACTTACAAGTTGACTCTCTTAAGAAAATACTAGTAAGTAGTTAGTATTGTATTATAATACAATTTTGCAGTAGTACCTATCGTTACCTACGACTATAAAGGTACATATTTGTGATGTTTTTTGTAGCATACCTACAACTAACATACAACTAAAATAAAGTAATTCTTACGCACGAGTTTTAACAGTTTTAGCAGATGTGAAGAGCTGTTGTGTCCTTAATAGTAGTTTGAACTCTTCAGATTAGTCCCATCCTTTCCTTTCCTACATAGGATAATATGTGCAAGGCTGCCACCCGCATACAGTGCAAAGTATTCCATCAAAAGCCATCAAAATACATTTCCATAAAAAAATGATTTTGACGAAAGTCGCACCATTAAGTCTTAGAAATCCTTATCAGCTCATGTGTTACCTTCTTTCTACAATCCCGAGTTCTTCAAACTTCCTACAAAAGCATCAGATGAGTGCCACCACTGTAACATTGTACTTATTTATAATGATAACCCTCTTCCCTTAACCTTACCTTCAGCTTCCCATCAGGCGAGGTGAAGTCCATGTCCTATTTAAAAAAAGAAAATGAAACAAAAAGTACTTGTAAGCTAAATTACCTTAGATTTTCCATAATGTTTTTAAATATCATTCCATAACTAAACGTTCGTATTGAAGGAGAAAATATTTACTATCCAGGTCAAATCGACCCACATTGAAAATACTCTAAATATACTTTTGTCACTTGGTCTAGTCTGGGTTGGGTTATCAAACAACAGTCCATATAGAAGAGGAAAATATACCCCAGGACAGGAGAATCAAGCGGGATCTATGTACAACGATTATTATGAAATAAATTTGATATGATTTGATTGATTTGAAACAAAGAAAAAAGAAGACGAAAGAGATCCAGCTCTTATACTTTTAATGAGTTATTTATTTATGAAAAATACCGTAAGTCTAAAGAAAGTCTCTTGTGAAGACATAATTGGCTGTTCTCATAAACAATGGTACGGGTGCAAGCGCCTCCAGCAACGAACAAATGAAGCATGCTCTCACGTATAAAACCACCAATTTTCCTAGACCTGAGAGTCTATCTTTAAGTACGGACATTTTTGGTCTGATATGAGGGACTAAAGAGGTCAAGACTCTTTGGTAGAGGCGATCCTATAACAACAAAATACCATGTATGAAACAAACACGTTGAAAATTCCGTTCCGCATTAAAGATCCTCCGTGGAAGGAAATGTGAATACTGGTATAGACTTCATTCAGTTTAAAAAGTAAATGACTTTTAAATTTCCTACAGGGAATAATATAACTACTTATTCACTTTATAAACATCTAAATTGAAAAATTATAGTATTCTAATGGTTAAAGAATGGTTGAAATCGGTTCAGTAAAACAAAATAATTAGGAAAAAGGAATCATCCAAATATAACCTCATCTAGGTCATTACGGAGATTACATCGTAAATCAGATTCATATCATGTATCTAAATCATCATATCACAATCTCTGAAACAATATCTGCTACCAGTACACCTACCGGGTAAATGGCTACTAGCCACTACCCCCAGCAGGCAGAGTGACATGGTCCATACTAATACTTTAGTGCAGTAAACATAATTAAGCTACGCACGTCTACACTGTGGGCTCATTAAAAGAGCAATCAAATCTTTAGCCCGCACCAAGCCAACTCAGTGATTTTTTGTAAAATTTATTTCCGACCACCACAAACAGTCGTGTCAAAGGGTAGAATAAATCAAATTAAGGACTGCCTTGAAAAGTATACTTATTTTTATTAAAATATATAAATATATAAACATACTATGAAGGTATCATATTTTCATATATTTTAATAAAGGTATTATGAGGTCATAATATTGCCACATTTGTCAATTGTTATACTTCAAACCATGGATATATCAATATTAAAAAACCTGTTTGTTTTGTACTTACGTACATACTTCTTCAATATTATTTTAACTGAAAAGTTCTTGAAACGAGACTCCAGAGGTTACGCAATAAAGGAGCTACACTGACGTAACGCAATGTCATTGTTGGAGGCAATTCATTGTTCTTTTCTAGACAGTTTTGTAGCTTTTTCCTCTTGTTGCATTGTTTCAAAGCTTAGACTGGATAACGCGTTCACCACTTCGCTTACTTTTTTTTATTTGTCTCGATTTTTTATACCACTTAGGTGGCAGATAAGCACACGGCCTACCTGATGGAAAGCGGTCACCGTGGCCTATGGACGTTTTCAACACTAGGGGCGTCACACTCGTGCTGCCTACCCACCTACTTCAATTTTACTTCACTTCACCCGATGGCAAGTTGCAGGCAGTCTCAAGAAAGAGTCATTACAAACACGTAACATTTAGGTACAGTGTAACAATGGTGACGCTCAGCTCAGTTTTTCGAGTTTTTCGTTCGCCTCTTACGACACCCTTTGGATTAGATGGAACGATGAGTATTCTTAGTGTCACCACATGGATAGAGATATAGGACGAGAGTATATATAGTTCAATATTATCGTAAATTAGTATATTTTGTGCCAGTTATCAATTTTAGGTGATCAACACGTTTTCAATACTTTTGCAATCAATAAAATGTAAACCAATGTATTTTTTTTAATCAATGTGTTCGTTGAGCTTGACTGTAGCAAATTATTATCGTGGAAATGAATACCTAAATAATTACAATTACATTTTTACAGTCATTCATAAAAAAACTAGATGTTTACTAAGTGGTATTTCTCTCACTGGGTATTATTTTGTATTCTTTGCCTCCACTAAGTTAGTTAAACGTCTCCCGGAGGTCTCATACTGTATCAGTTTAATGCACAAGAGTAAAATATCGCACATGTTAATATTAATGTTCCTTGTTTACTGGATGCGTTGTTCTAAATTTATTCATTGCGTGAACGTGTTGACGGGTTTTTACAACTTTATTTAAGTAGGTTTAAAGGATTTGTTGCAGAGTACTATTACACATTCAACCAGATACTTATTTTATAGAGCATTAGGTATACGATACGCGACTCTTATGAGGAGTGTGATACGTGAATTAGAAGAGTGTAACACCGAAGATCAGGTCCCCGTAAGTTTATGAATCCGAAACACTTAACAAGGAATGCACGCTACCACGTAACTTGTGAGTGAGTGTGTGGAAAACAATATTGTAGATTACCTAATTGACGACATAAAACTAGTCATGATACCATACGTATTCATTATAGATCATAAGTATAGGCGCATAGGTATCATATTTGTTACTCAACAAACCTAATCTTCAATAACAAACAAACTCTTTAAATGCTCTTTTCTAATACATTTCAACTATGTATAAAATATATACATATATATAAATATATAAATTTGGTCGCAGTATATTGAGTAAACAATATAAAATACAATTTAAGTGCCTATAATATATTAATTCCACACTTGAACATTATTTAGTTAGAAAACGTAGTTAGTAACCAATAAAATTTTATAACACCACAATGCTTAATTAAAAATATAAAGTCGAATGTCCTAATTAAAAATTAATGAAACTCCCTCGAATATGGCTAGGTTATAAAGTTGGGTTTTATTGCGTCATAGAATACGTGTGTGATAGAGATATACACGTATAGGCATTTTAGAGATATTATGCTACTATCATAAACATAGTGTTAATAGTCAAATGTTTCGCTGGCAACATTGGAAGTGAATAAATCAAGTAACTAGTCATATTTACAAAATTGATAGATAGAATAGGCTTCGTGAATGGTACAATCTTCCAATTAAAAGGATGTTTAAAAATTATAAGGCGACTACAATATGGGGTTCTTCAAGAAGTGCATAAGAAGGTTTCTACAGGGTAGGCAGCACGTGTGTGACGCCTCTGGTGTTGCAAACGTCCATAGGCCACGGTGACCGCTTTCCATCAGGTGGGCCGTGCGCTTGTCTGCCACCTAAGTGGTATAAAAAAAAAAATATTATAATTTGAAATGAATGAAAAAAATCGTAAAGCTTACATACCTTATGTTATAAAAGTGTCATGTCAAAAAAAGGGTAGGACTAGTGCTTCAACTGGATGCAGCACGGGTAGGTACTTATAGGGTCCCGTGATCCAAGTGATGAAACTTACAGTCAACAATCAAGAAAATACATCATTGATTAGAAACAATAGAATATATCACAACTTTTAATTAAGGCATGTCTTCACTCCACCTGATTGTAAACGGAAAGCAAAGTCTCAGAAAAGAGCGTCAAAATTAAAAATACGTAGATTTTTACAATGATGGCGCTCAGCGTGACGGCCTCACCAGATGCCTTTTCACGTCCCGCTCAAAGGACCCAGGACTGTAGGAAGAAGAAAATATGTGACCTGGTAAAGAATTCCAAAACTTAATGGTGCGGCTGAGGAAAGACTCACCGAACTGCTTGGTTCGTGATAGAATATTCCGCACCGTAGTATGTGAGTGACATTTAAGTCGCTCGTGATGTCCTGTGTCGGAAAGGAGGAGAGGGTGGAATTAATTGAACGAGCTCATCAGAGCATTCTTGTATAGTAACATCATCAGTTGGAGCCCGGGATCCTATCATTAGTATCCGTGCTTCACTCAGGTGAAGAGGCTAGGTGAAGTACGGGTCCAACCCCACAAAAAATGTCTGTATAATAATTAGATAGGATTTCAGTGGAACAAATACCGGCAACCTTAATATTTTGGTTTCGCTCACAATGTAAGTATCCGTTAGCAATTTATATATTACATGTAACCGACATAATCACAAACGTTGTTAATTAAATAGTGAATAAGCTCTTAATAGAATCGGGTTTTGTCATGTGCGCATCCTTGACATAATTAATAGTATGTTCGTACATAATCATTATTAGGTATTTAAAGAAAATAATAATGACATCTACGTCAGTTTTCGACTAACGACGCCACTTCATCTCATAGCTTTCAAGCCATTGTTCCCTTGACAAGGTTCGCGATAATATTGAAATGCCGCACATGAATAGAACGTCTATTCATTTATCTTTCTATCACCGCAAGTTGCTTAAACATGCACAGTTATGATGTCCAACAAAATGATAGTCATGTGAAATGAATACCTAATAAAAGTACCTATAATTATGATAGTCATTACATTTTATATCAAACTAGCTTTTGCCCGCGACTTCGTTCGCGTGGAATAGTGACTTCCAGCAGATTTTTGGTTTTACCCACATAGTTCCCGATCTCGCGGGATCACTTCAAAAATGAAATGTGGAAACTTTACCTCCAAAACAGCACATACCCGGAGTTTCCTCTTTCCATTTTAGTGCCATACAATATGTGCACTTTTTAGCCATCCGTCCTAAGAGCACTAATCGATTAAAGGGTCGTAATCAAAAGCAGCATCATGAAATACCTCCCACGTATTACGTGTAAATATATTTTGTCTTTGTGCTTGCCGTGCAGCTAATAGAACACGTAGTCTATGAGATTCTTCATGTGACTCTGCAGAAATCAGAGACGCATGAAGTTCAGCATCCAAAAGCCGACGTACTCGAGTTTGATCTACAGTTTCGGAAGCTCTTTGAGTTGCATGACGCCCAGCATCTAAGAGCCGGCGCTCCTGAGCCATCTCTTCTGTCTCAGCAGCTCTTTGAGTTGCATGACGCCCAGCATCTAAGAGCCGGCGCTCCTGAGCCATCTCTTCTGTCTCAGCAGCTCTTTGAGTTGCATGACGCCCAGCATCTAAGAGCCGGCGCTCCTGAGCCATCTCTTCTGTCTCAGCAGCTCTTTGAGTTGCATGACGCCCAGCATCTAAGAGCCGGCGCTCCTGAGCCATCTCTTAGGTCTCAGCAGCTCTTTGAGTTGCATGACGCCCAGCATCTAAGAGTCAGCGCTCCTGAACCATCTCTTCTGTCTCAGCAGCTCTTTGAATTGCATGACGCCCAGCATCTAAGAGTCGGCGCTCCTGAGCCATCTCTTCTGTCTCAGCAGCTCTTTGAGTTGCATGACGGCCGGCATCTAAGAGCCGTCGTTCCTGCCTCGTCTCCTCTGTCTCAGCAGCTCTTTGAGCAGCGTGACGTTCGGTGTCTAAGAGCCGGCGCTCCCGAGCCATCTCTTCGGTTTCAGCAGCTCTTTGAGTAGCGTGACGCAGACGAAGTCGCGCGGGTCAGCTAGTTTGTAATAAAAACTATCCTATGTCCTTTCTCAAGTTCCAAACTATGTCTGTACCAAATTTCACACAAATCGGTTCAGCAGTTTAGGCGTGAAGCAAAGACAGACAGACAGACAGAGTTACTTTCGCATTTATAATATTAGTTTGGAAGTTTGGATTTGGAAGTCGCGTTTTCTGTCCCTATTTTACTTGTCCCTTTGTATGCTTAAATCTTTAGAACTACGCAACAGATTTTGATGCGGTTTGTTTCAATAGATAGAATGGTTAAAGAGGAAGGTTTATATGTATATAACATCATGCTACGACTAACAGGTGCGGAGCAGGAATGAAAAATGTTGCAAAAACGGGGTGACGCAGACGAAGTCGCGCGGGTCAGCTAGTTTGTAATAAAAAGTATCCTATGTCCTTTCTCAAGTTCCAAACTATGTCTGTACCAAATTTCACACAAATCGGTTCAGTAGTTTAGGCGTGAAGCAAAGACAGACAGACAGACAGACAGAGTTACTTTCGCATTTATAATATTAAGTTTGGATTGGATTTGGAAGTCGCGTTTTCTGTCACTATTTTTCTTGTCCCTTTGTATGCTTAAATCTTTAGAACTACGCAACAGATTTTGATGCGGTTTGTTTCAATAGATAGAATGGATAAAGAGGAAGGTTTATATGTATATAACATCATGCTACGACTAACAGGTGCGGAGCAGGAATGAAAAATGTTGCAAAAACGGGGTGACGCAGACGAAGTCGCGCGGGTCAGCTAGTTTGTAATAAAAACTATCCTATGTCCTTTCTCAAGTTCCAAACTATGTCTGTACCAAATTTCACACAAATCGGTTCAGCAGTTTAGGCGTGAAGCAAAGACAGACAGACAGACAGAGTTACTTTCGCATTTATAATATTAGTTTGGATGGATTTGGATTTGGAAGTCAAGTTTTCTGTCCCTATTTTTCTTGTCCCTTTGTATGCTTTAATCTTTAGAACTACGCAACAGATTTTGATGTGGTTTGTTTCAATAGATAGAATGGTTAAAGAGGAAGGTTTATATGTATATAACATCATGCTACGACTAACAGGTGCGGAGCAGGAATGAAAAATGTTGCAAAAACGGGGTGACGCAGACGAAGTCGCGCGGGTCAGCTAGTTTGTAATAAAAACTATCCTATGTCCTTTCTCAAGTTCCAAACTATGTCTGTACCAAATTTCACACAAATCGGTTCAGCAGTTTAGGCGTGAAGCAAAGACAGACAGACAGACAGAGTTACTTTCGCATTTATAATATTAGTTTGGATGGATTTGGATTTGGAAGTCAAGTTTTCTGTCCCTATTTTTCTTGTCCCTTTGTATGCTTTAATCTTTAGAACTACGCAACAGATTTTGATGTGGTTTGTTTCAATAGATAGAATGGTTAAAGAGGAAGGTTTATATGTATATAACATCATGCTACGACTAACAGGTGCGGAGCAGGAATGAAAAATGTTGCAAAAACGGGGTGACGCAGACGAAGTCGCGCGGGTCAGCTAGTTTGTAATAAAAACTATCCTATGTCCTTTCTCAAGTTCCAAACTATGTCTGTACCAAATTTCACACAAACCGGTTCAGTAGTTTAGGCGTGAAGCAAAGACTGACAGACAGACAGACAGACAGACAGAGTTACTTTCGCATTTATAATATTAGTTTGGATTTGGAAGTAACGTTTTCTGTCCCTATTTTTCTTGTCCCTTTGTATGCTTTAATCTTTAGAACTACGGAACAGATTTTGATGTGGTTTGTTTCAATAGATAGAATGGTTAAAGAGGAAGGTTTATATGTATATAACATCATGCTACGACTAACAGGTGCGGAGCAGGAATGAAAAATGTTGCAAAAACGGGGTGACGCAGACGAAGTCGCGCGGGTCAGCTAGTTTGTAATAAAAACTATCCTATGTCCTTTCTCAAGTTCCAAACTATGTCTGTACCAAATTTCACACAAATCGGTTCAGCAGTTTAGGCGTGAAGCAAAGACAGACAGACAGACAGACAGACAGACAGAGTTACTTTCGCATTTATAATATTAGTTTGGATGTAGCGATTAAGTAGTTTAGTTTAAGTCAGTCAAAAAGTTTACCTAGATATCTTTTCCTACATAAAGATTTAGTCGTTGTTAGTTGATAATATAATGATAAAGAATTTTTTTGATCCGATTCTGTGGTCGTAAGCCAATTACTTGAACAAAACAATACATTCTGAGGAATAGTGTCTTACGACCACAACTATCCATTTTTTTTTTGTTGAAGTGTGATTTTTCAGTAGTCGGGTTTTAGTATTGAATTTAATTTTCTACTTTACATTATTCACATTAATATTAACCAAGCGCTCTGCCCGTATGTATCACACTAATACAAGTATTTCTTGCAACCGTATGATTAGCTCATTGTATTCCGGCTACCGTTTTATACTTTGACAAGGACTGCGTAACAAGGTCCATGCTACATAATATATATTGTATAATTACAGAGAATTTCGATGTATCAGTTCTGCAATATCAAAAAGATTTATAATGAACTCGATTGCCATTTTGACTGTTAGAAAATTATTAGGATTGTAATATTGAATTTAAGCTGTATATTGATGAACAAATGTTGCTAACAAAGTGTAAAATTTATATATCATACTTAAACTATTAAGATTAAAACTACTAAGCTACTTATTTCACATGCACTTTATTGTGAAGCGGCCCAATAGTGCCCAGAGTGTCAATATAAAAAGTATGATGACCAAGATCACTGCAATTCATTGTATTTACAATCATTTAAGTATATTCTGGCGCACATTGTGCACTTTCATGTCTCGACGGCACGTTTTACTGTCCGCCCCGTTTGCCATACAAACATCTTTGACAGTCGTTATGGGTAGTTGATCCCCTTAAAAACGGTTCTAACTACACTATGTACCTACTTCAATATTGCCAATGAGTTGTGGAGGTCGCTACACGGAAAAATTGGAGTTAGCCGTGCCACACCGAGCTCACAGTTGAACTGTAAAGAGCGAACCCCAGACTCCTAGGTATAAGCTTCGGATGCCACTGTAATTAGCACTACGACGAAGCAGACTCGCACGCTGACTTTGGCGCACAATATGTAGGTACAATTTTTTTTTTTTTATACTACGTAGGTGATGGAAAGCGGCCACCGTGGCCTATGAACGTGTGCAACACTAAGGGTGTCACACACGCGCTGCCCACCCTGAAGGGAAAGGGGGAGAGCTGGGAAGTGGTGGGGAGGCTAGAAAGGGCAGGGGAAGGAGTGGTACAATGAGCTCTGGCTACCCTACTTACCGGCGGGAACACAACACGATGGTTATTATGACCGCGGTCTTCTGTAGGGCGGAGGTACTTCCCCAGTTGGACAGCTCATTTCGGACGGGAGATACCGTCGTGTCCTACCTCCGTAGAACCCAATATAAACGCGTAACTCGAGAATGACTCTACCAATTTCACTGTCTTTTTTGTAAGTTCCAAAAGTTCTAGAAATGGATTTAAAAAAACAAAATAGAATAACGGAAACAGGAACAGAACCCATGAAAATATTTTATTTCTGCTATCACTTGGCGTCCACTATATAAATTGAATTCAAGAATGAATGCACCAGTATTTTTAAGTTAAGGTTAGAATTGTCCCTGTTATTATGTTATTACTCAATCTGGAGAACATAAGTCCTTTCGCGAAAAACATCTTTTATACTTATTTCACCAGATGTTACCCTAAAGTACGTGAATTGCTACTACTTACTGGAAATTATTAACAAAACATTGTGTGTGCATATCGAGATTTCACAACAATTTGTGGACAAGGCAACGTAGCACCGTCCACGTAATAGCTGTTATTGCACACATGTCGATTCACTGGACAAAACCGGAATAAGCAAATTACCTTTCTATATAATGGTAGCTAGCCTGTAATTAGTCGGACATTTGCTCGAATCACCCAACTGTAGGACAGTGTAGGTACAGTTATTATGAAAACTGTTTTGACGTTTTTAACCCTGCTTTATTTAATACAGCCAGCGTAAGAAAATAATGCATTTTAGTATTAGACTGGAACATTCTGATATTCAAATATCCCTTATTTATTTACATTGCAAATATATTGCAATAAATCAATCAAGACAGACTTTCGCAGTCCACTGCTTTAAATGGTCCTCTCCCTAATTTTGCACCCGATGTCCTGAACAAATCTCTTTGCCTCTACGCTCCAGCAACCCAAAGTCTCCTCCAACCGGAACAAACAAATTCCTGAGCATGTCGCGCCTCGTATACGAGTCGCTTCGCCGCAGCAACATCCTCGATAGTAGCGGCTGGAAATCGGACTGTACGAACCAGGTGATTTGGAGCGACAGTGCTGTCGCACGTGGCGTCCAATACAATTCCCAGTCCAATGTCATGCCATCCGGTCTGTTGCTGTCAGACCTGCTAAGACTGGGCGGCTCAAGTACGCACGGGACGTCCGCCAAAACCAAGGCTCTCCGGATTATGTCATTGAGAGCATGGTGCCGCGAGAACCGCGCATTTACGACAACTCAATGCGTGATGGCCGTAGGCTTCCACTGAGGAACCACAGGTGCATCCATGGGGCTCGCACACACTGCGGCCCAGGTGAAGCTATTTTTAGCGCTATTTTTGTATGACAAACTAACTGTTACCGGCGACTCCACCCACGTGGAATTCTGATCGCTTTCCTGCAAACCACGGTAATTTTTCCACTTGATCGCATTAATATATTGCCTATCACGCCCACAAATAGTGTGGATTTTGGTATATTATCCATCGTAGAAATAGTCGATGTGCCCCTCTGCCAACGTGTTTGAAGTGTTACAGAAACGTGGCAGACCCAACACCGCTCCAAACACGTTATTGAATTTTATTCGAAGGGTGTATATACTTGTGACCTTTAACAATGCTCGAGCAGCCGTATAACCTCACGAACTTACAAACTTTACCTCTTTATAATTTTGTTATATAAATTTTGTTTACGTTTTTGTTTTTAACTATA
This sequence comes from Pelosia muscerda, assembly GCA_963691645.1. Lineage (NCBI taxonomy): Eukaryota > Metazoa > Arthropoda > Insecta > Lepidoptera > Erebidae > Pelosia > Pelosia muscerda. The sequence continues at coordinate 12,028,361 of OY829113.1, forward strand.
CTTTATACGTTATCTGTTATTTTTGTGCATAATAAAACATCTGCAATTAAAGTTCCTATTCGGAAATATAAAAAGGGTTGAGTAAATTAGGCATTAAAAGAGTGTGTAAATGATTTGGAGGGTAAACTGACCAATAATGTGACTGAATTTCAACCAGTTAAGTTTGGCTGATTGAATCTTCAAGTTTTTATTACTTCAATGTGGCGGTAGGTAAGAATAGACATTGCGTGAGTAAATGCATTTAGAAAATGGTTACGAGTATTACCAAAAATGTTATTTTTTTTTCTCAAAGAAAATTATCAACGTTGTTATAAGCAATATTCAATGGAGTTTTTACCACTAAGTAAAGTTGTCCAAGAACATTTTGGTTGAATTAGTAAAGCTAATCCTTTTAATTTCGTCATACTGTGTATTTCAGTAACTTTTTTTTTGAAGTTATTCATGATACATTGAAAAAACATTAGGCTAAAGGCGCTTGACAGTAGAGGGAACTCCTGAAAGGTGTGAAAATAAGGCAGTCGGTTGACGCTGTCACCTCCAGAGGGAAATAAGCATGAGTATGACTACGTATTTTCTTAGATGTAAATGAACATACCAGATTCGTCTTCACGTCAAAACTAAGCACCGCCGCTCTGTGAAGGATGTCGGAATTACGTTATTGTTGAAAAATCAGGTATGCATTGAAGACTGGCTGCCCTGACGGTTTGTTTAGCGACCACAATGCGCTACGCTAACGAGTCGCACGTCTGAATAAAACATCAACGCTAAGCAATCAGATTTTGGGATAAGCGACAGCGATTAGATTTTAACCTATTATTATAAGGGATCCCGTTAGAAATTAGGTTTTTTTTCTTCATACTATAGCACAATGATTTGTTGGTACACTGTTTTCTTAAACATACCGACTGTTTAAACTTATTTGTTTTCAACTAATTCGCGTAAACTGAAGCCTAACGGTTGATGACAAATTTTCCAACAAAATAAACAAATCAAATTATGAAACCACGAAAATGTTTATTTTTGGCACGAAAGTTAAGTTTATTGTTATTTTCATCCGGAGTAACACATTGATAACACTGATCGGTAATTCGTACTAATGCTTAAATCAATTCATAGTTAAGATACCACCTGCAACGGATTTAATATTATATTATGATTGTGATTAGTAATTGCAATGGTATAGTTGCCGGTTGCTGCCGGCATTATTTGTAATCATTATAATAATCCCTTAGCAGGCCCCGAAAATCCTCAAGCTCAACCAAAGCCCCCTCCAGAATTTTTTGTCGCTGGTAAGCTTCAAGTTAGACCGTGGCCGTACCCGGATGGGAGCCGTCTATCCGCATTAGGTTAATATATCGTCACCATAATCTTTTATACAACAAATCCATTAAGTTATTTTGTTAGTTTCCCTCAATGATAATGCCATAGACGCACTAAAATGGCGACAAAAACTTTGACCTTTGGCTAATCATCTTAATTACGTCATAAAATAAATTCACAATACTTCATAAAAAGAATATAATAATAATATATTATTTGATAATTATATGTTCATATTTAATGAATTAATAGTAAAGAGGTATTATTTCTTCACGAGTTACTAATTATTTTTTATAAACACTGGGTATACGAAATAATAATTAGTAATTTGCACCACTTTTAGTGCATGACGTGTTTATTGTCTGTAGGTATAATTTATTAGGTCATTGGTTAATCCATTTTGAGTTTTTTCGGTTTTCATTTCCAGTCATATTCGCTGCCGCTCTTTTCATGTTCCATACAATAAACGGTAACGTTTCACTTTGCACAATAAACTCGGTTTGGCTGTAACCTAAATATCGGCAAGTGCCACAAGCACTACGAAAATATAGCAGCTTATTCTATTGAACAAAATATATTTGGTATGACAAGGAGTACCGTAAGATGCTTTTTTACCAAAGTTGGTTGTGATAACTCTACAATTATGATGCAAAGGTTGGCAAAGTATGCAAAACTCTTACATTATAAACACTCATCGCTAGGTTATTGCACGTTCCAAACCCATAAACAAAATACCCCTGTAATGACACCGACAGGCAGCAGATTAATTTGCTCCTGGAAATTGAAGTGCGCTCTTAGTATAGCAATTACGATGAACATTTTATGAGTTATTTTTAACACGACACCTGGCGTCAATTGATAAACAAGTTGAGCTGGTATGATATAGCAACGATTCAATGACACTGACGGGAATAAGAGACGATTGCGTTGTATCTTCGCAACTGAGCACGGACTCTGCTCCGTGTTCAGTTACGATTTATTACCAATTAGAATTATACCAATGAGCAAAATTCTTATGAATTTCTAAAAATTACTCTGCTCTATTGCAACGTTGTAACGCAAACGCACAAGAAGAGCATCGCCCTAACGGAACCAAAGATCAAAACGAAACGATTCCGATATAATAGGGATTAAAATTCACGCATATTAAAAGGCTAATGTACAATATCATAATTATTATTATTTCTATGTATACTGTGTATTTATTTTCAAAAAATTAATATGCTTGCCCACTACACAAGCTATAGTCATGCTATGCTTGCTATGGGTCAAGATGACGTTGTGTAGATTGTCTTAGAAGATAGTTTATTATTAATATTACCTTCGTCTATAGTACTTTTAGAATAATATACATAAATAATAAATAAAGTCATGACGTTCAAATTATATTATATCACTAAAACTAAATATAGATCTTGTTGTGTAATACTTGTAAAGAATCCCTTGGTTAAATATCCCAATACGACGATACGAGATTCCTTGTATCTTTAAAAAATAGATCTTCAGTCCTTAAGTTAAGCATCTTGATATTTTTATTGAGGGCCTATAATTGTGGTAACCACATTGTTTTCTTATAACCACTGTCCTCGATGGCAGCTGATGGACAAAGACTCTTTATTGCATCCATTGTACTAGAAGCAAAGATTAAATGGAAAGACATTCAAAATTGCTACAGTAATGTATTGTGCAGTATACTCTAATGTGTATAAAAAATTATAATAAGCAAATAAAAAAAATAATTTTAACAAATTACCTAGTAATTAAATAAAATAGTAGTTATTTCAATGTTTAACAATTTTACAAATTCCTGAAAAAAGACAAAATAAAGATGAGACAATTTATTAGAAGATCCTTAATAAGTAAAAAAAAACAACTTTTGAGAACCGGCATTTCTTATAATAACAAACCTGTGATATACACAATGTGATATATACAATAGGACTACAGCGGTGTCCTTCGTGAATGTTGATTAGCGACTGAGCTGGTGAGAGAACATAAGGACATACAGAAGTACTAAAAACACTATAGCGATAAAACTTTTTGGCGTAGGCCTCTGAGACGTTGTTTATCTTTTTAGGGTTGAAGTTTTACTTCTTAAATATCCCGTTTTCATTTCTATGGGCATTAGCGGAGTGCCAATTTTGTCGTTAAACTAATTACCAATATTTTTATTACTATTCCCTATCTCGATAAAATCACTTATTATGAACAAAGTTTCATATATTCAAAGATCTGTCATTTCTGTTTTATTATCGAATAATCAACAAGTTTTATGTACAGACGGGTAATATTTTTTGTTGATCTTTTTACTGTCTTCTGTCGCGCGCCTTCTCGAACGATTATTGCAACTGGTACCAACCTATTTTAAAAGTTGTTCGTAATTAACGGGTTGCACACAGCATCTGTCGCTTTAAAGCAATTTCTACACTTTGTAATACAAAGTGCTATCTTACCAGATTTCAACTAAAGTTGATAAAATGGATTATATTGTATACATTGAAGGATACTGTTACTTTGTTTACTAACAATGGTTATTTTTGAAGGTTTAACAAACTTTAACTAATCAAACATAATATTATAAGCTGGCTGTAGTGATTTTACTACGGTTTTCGTTATGTCTAGTTTGAAATAACCAGATTATAAGGTATATAATTATAATTTTATATGCATAATGTTGAGAATTAACTTCTTACATTAGGCATTTACATGCCTTACAATAAATGTTGAGTTGAAAGAAGAAGAAGTTTACATGTCTAATGTACTGTACTAAACTTAACAGGAACTTATTGCTTTTCTTCTATAACAAAGATGGAAAGTTGTTTGTTTTATTAATTATTACAAATATTTCAAGAAAGGCATTACAAAGGCTTTCGCTGAAATTTACTTTCGTACTTTGCTACTTTTTTTCTATATCATGAAAGTTTCCTATTTAGAATAGGTACTCTTACGAGATTCTGATTGGATAAAGTCGCTTACATGTCCATTAGCATGTGATTTTTTCTTAGTTTAATTAAAAAATTAGTAGGCCCGGGATGATTTCGTAATTTTTTTTGAGAAATAGTTATATACAATTAAGCAATTACAATAAATTAAATTAAACGGTCTCATAAACATTAAAAACCATATTAAAATGTAAAACTGTCTCTAATATTGTACCTTGTATGGTCATTATGTCCTTTATTAACTATTAAGTAATGTGATAATCTATTACGCATAGTAACTTATGATACAATTTTTATGTTTATTTTAGGAAAACAAAAACAAAAGTTAGTGCAACATAATTCACTTTACTTCCACGTTATGGCATGGTATATTAATATTTACGACAGCTATTATTAGATACTTGTTCTTATAATTCAAGATACACAGCTGATATAAATTCTCAAAGTCTTGCACGCGGTGCAAGTGTAGACAATATATGAGGATAATATTTTATAAAGTTTAAAAGCAATATTGAAGTACGAGTACTCTTGAGGTATCTCAAGATTCTTGAAGGAGTTTATTAAGCGAAGAGAAGAGTCTAAATCTAAATAATTTATTGTAAAGCTGTTTGACCTTTTCTTCTCAGTTAAAAGAGCTTTTAACCGATTTAAAGATTTGTCTGTTACATTATACACAAACTTCAACGAATCGAGTGTCTCTACCAAATTATTTTTTTTATTTTTTTTAATTTAAAGTATGAATCACTTCATATAGAAACCTGTAGATGTTTTAATTCCAAAAACCATAATTTTTGGAATACGTAAGAACTCATTCCTTTACCGACACGTTTTAGTGTCTGAAAGAAATCTTAGTGACATTCTTGCTGTACTTGCGGAATTGCAACAAGACAAATGCGAGGTAGCCTTGTACCGGTAACCGCTCCAGTTCTCAGGCTTTGTCGCCGAACGTCTTTGTGACTTGACTCTATCTGGATCATGAAGCTACCGACACTTGTGTTTAAGTTAAAGGAGATAACAGTAAAGACTTGTTTTTAGAAGCCAGATTTTTATGCAGATCTTGTCTCAAAAATTTTGTCATGAAATATTCCGGGAGATTTGATAAGGAACTTTTATGCTAGTTATGAAGATTAGTTTATGCTAGCGCGCTGTGACGATTTATTCATTAGAAATGTCGAAATGAACAAAAAAATCTTTTAAAAGTTTACTTAAATTTTACAAACTGCATAACTTTTCATTGAAATCTCGCGTGTATTATTGGATTAAGCCTCCTTTTTCTGTCGAATTGAAGGCATTTTTGATTCGCGATCGTAGTGTGTGTGTAATTTGTTTCATGGCAGCGCGGCTATTCACGGAGAGGGCCCGTTGGATTTGGTATACTCATATCTAATAAGTTTCTTGTCTACTATTAAAGCCGATCGAACAGGGACCCTTTAGGGCTACAACCAATAACATTACTTCTTTTTCGTACCTACGACAAGGTTTTTAAGACGACTTCTATTTATATTACTTGGAAAATGTGTGTTACTTGGAAACGCGTCGCAATAATATTTAGAACACTTTTAAAAATTAATTGACAAATATTATACAGCACTGTGGCCTACCGGTCTACAGTTTTCGTTCTTGACATACTATTCCTTATACAAATTTCTAGGTTTTAAACTAAGTTACTCGGAGGGTTCAGTTATAGCTCCTGGGCTAATATGTATGATTTTTATATTATTTTGACATCTTACTGCAAATAATTTAACGCTGAGCTTTGATAATAAATCAATGAATCGTATGCACCATAAACGTTCATTATAATTATGACATTTACCCACCCGTCACCATTCGTAGATCAAAAGCTTTGCAACAGCGTACCTACTACAAGCGCCAAGTATTATGAAATGCTTTGTGACCTTGCTTTCTAATAACTACCGATACACTTTTAATGAGCCTATATTATCCAAGGTTTGCGTTCGATCGTTAAGATAAAGTTGTTGAATTTTGTTCCTAATTACTAGTAGTCTACTTGAGGGTGACTGATAAAATCTTCCATTCGGCTTTTATCGTATCTCACTCGGTCTATTTGTTTGTCGTTATCAGATGGCATTGCGCAACAGATTCCTTTGTTGTTATGTAAGGTTGAGTCCAATTAAGTTCGCGTTCCTTTGGATTAGCATTTATTTAGGCTGTTAAACTAATTGAATGTTTGACTTTTGTTGCTTAAAAATAAATACACTTACGTTGTACTTTTTATTTGTAATTTTTCGTTAAAATATTTTAATGTACCTATTGTTAATTGTCTTCAACGTACACATTGAAAAAACAGTATAATAAATTATGTAATTAAATATCTTAAAACTTCAAAAGATAGCCTTGGTCATGGATATATCAGTCAATTTCCGCGATCTATCTCTTTGTCTTCAACCTCAACTGCCCATAGTCTTCACCACAATAGGGAAACAATGACCAGGCGCGGTGACGGCAGTATGTGCAATGATACTATGGCTTTGTAGAATTCTTAGTAATAATTAAAATGATTATAAATTTACAGGTGTTTATTAAATAATTACATCCTAAAAATACTCGCTGTTCAATCTTGGACCGTTATCCACACGTACGCCTACAAAAATAACAAAAATACAAAAACAACAGATCAAAGACTAAAGATTATAAGGGTAATAATAATAAAATTCTAAATAGTCCGTAGCTGTCGTGCATTCGATTGCTACGTTAGAAGGCACGCCAAGAAACTGATTAAATTATATGGATGTTCAATTAAAATTGCTACACTAAACATGTTCCAACTATCACAATAGCCACAACTTTTACAGAACATCCCAATAAATAATTAAATTTCAGTTATAATAATATATGATATTGTTGTTTACATTTTAACATCACATAATTTTCCTCTAAATAACAATAATATCACTTACTCGTAGGAAGTAAACGTCGACAAAAGTAAGTGTTCAAAAATATATCGCGTGAAGTCCCGGAACTTATAAACACTATAAGTATACGTAGCTTAAATACATATCACAAAACAGAAAAGCAGTTCTGATCCCGAGGGAATATGAGTATAAAAAGTAGTAATTCAGGGATAATGTAGAATATTACTGATAACGTATGTTCTTCTTTTTTGTTAACCTACTTTCATTTACCTATTTATTTATTTTTGATTTGTGTATGCTGAATCATTAACTTCTGTGTGCTCTTCAAAATGTTTTCGTCACACTAATTACTATTCATTTAACGTCCTTAAGACATTTCTTGCAAGAGAACAGTTGTCGATAGACTTTAGCAATATTGTACGAACCACATGCCTTATTTCAAACAGGTTTGGTTATAAAATACCATTGCCATTTGTCACCTCAGCGACAGGAGACCTTAAATTATAATTACACACTATTAAATTTCACTTCTAGGCAAGATCTGTCACAGATATTACAATGAATAAGATTTCATTACTTAGCTTGACCTTCAACGTTTAAACTGACACAATAGTTCCTCTTACCGTCCCCCAATTTTAGTCTGATGAAATAATGACATATTTTGGTAACCGTGCTGTGTAATTACAGGTATTTAATTTGCTCACCAACTGTGTGAAAAGATAATAAAAACAATTAAATTACAAAACATGTTCTTTGTTTTGAGTTTTAGATTACGTGGATTAGAAGATTACTCATGCATTAAACCAAAAAATACTAATATTTTAGTATTACATAAGTACATATAAATGTAATAAATAAATAAGAATATGAAATAATAATACAGGTAATCATTAGTATATTTTCATAAGTCAGGAGAAGAATTTTAATGAAGTACAATTAGAATGGCATTGGTCGACCAAGGATTTCCAGTAAGTCAAAACAGGAAAGGACGATTAGGGAGTTTAGGGACACGTTAATACCATTGACATGACAGATTCCTAGAAGGAAGATAACCTTATATACTTAGATGTTTGAAATATTACAAGTAGATTCCTACGAAAAGGCATAACGAATCGATTATTACGAAGTTGAATTGACTTAAACCATTCGGGGTCACTGATATTAGACCTGTTATCTAACAAAGTAGGAAAATGCGTGTATAGAAAATGAAGCCTCCAAAAGTCACGTCAACTGTGCGAAAACTGTAAATAATATATGATTCTTACATTTCATTGGTCAATCAGGTAAATGGTTCTCATCATATACTGCAACTAAAATAATTTAGTATTTGTTTCAAGCTTATACCGGTTTTCTATAATTTGAATATTGATAGGGGTATAGTACTATTTTTCAAGAAAAGCTCCTATGCAAGAGGCTTATTCCATATAATAGCAAATTCATTTTAACGTCTGATTTCGTAACGCGATAAATGGAAGCAGTTCAGTTTATTTCAATAATGAATAACATAATTTATGACTTAATTCTTTTATTGACCTTACTTTCCTCTAACCGTCAAACGGATAGAAATTGCCGGCACTATGTGCAAATAATATAAGTTTTACGTAATACGCCGTATTTCCGTGCCAGTAACTGTGTTATACTTATATGAGTTAGTCAGAGCAATTTGTGGCCACATTTAATATTTCTCAGAATGTGTATCATATCAAGATTTTTATTAGGCGATCACTAAAAGGAAAAAAGTGGTTCATCTAGTTATACAGGATATGATTCATTTCGAGATTAAGTGAGGTTTTTGCTACGGTTACTGGTCTTAAGCCTTTGTGATAAGTACACCAAATAAATGCATGTAAGGAAGCTAAATATACCTATAACTTGTTTTATTAAATTTACGAAACCAATTACTATAATAATATAAGTTTATCGTGTGTGACTTTATTTTCATAGGTAGCTAGGTACTCCAATTTACCATTCCATTTACCAATTTACCATTCAATTTCCCATGCATAACATTCGAAGCAAAACAAAAACTTCAATTTGATCAGTCCAAGCATTTTCTCAACTGTAAACTAAGTACAAGTAAGTATTTAGAGGCTACACCTCATAAATTTGAACAGGTTGAGCTAACAATGCATAAGCAGACTTCGAGGCATTGCTATGATAACTGTCGAACAAGTTCTTAGTCGAGTTGCGGACAACAATGTTATAAATCGAGAACTCGAAAATAGAAAACATTTCGTGTTAGAATATATCGACTGCTGTTGTGCATATTATGGCACTCACATTAAATGAAAGCGCAAACGGTTAAGTTCATTATTAGTTGAATTCCCTAAATGTAAAAATCTCGCTTATGCTTATTTAGATGTGCTACGCGTAGCACCTATTACGTTAATAAATACAAAAGAAGACTGTATTTTTATACATACTCGTATGACGTTTATTGTTATTTTTAATTTTTACTATATTTTGGAGAAAAGTGGTATTGTTAATTTCAATATGTTTAAAAATTCAAAATATTAAATTGGTAAGAGACATTTAGGTAATATTGCACACCAGTAATGGCAGAATATGCTATATACCATCTCTTCAACACCTATTATCACAAATAAAGGTTCTAATTTTTATGTTATCTAGTTTAAGCAAAACCGTAACAAAAGTCGTTACATATTCGTAAAGATTTTACTATAAATAAACCATCACCAACTGGCTTAATGTTGTTACCAGTGCCTGCTGCTAGTTGACCATTAATTATTCGGATTATCTTCAATCGAACGTCAATACGTTAAAGACGGGCACAAAGGCAGTAATCCATAAATTTCAGCACAACATGGCTGTCACACAAAGGACGTGTTTAGCCTATGTTTGGAGATAGTCAAAGACTTTAGTCGGCGACTCTGCATTTAATTTTGAAACGATAATGAAGGAATTTATTTTGAATGTTAAAACTAGCGGGCCATGTCCTCTTGGATTTGTTCTTTTCAGGATATAATTTTGAAAAACGTTCTATACACGTGTACATTTATTTTTAATAAAACCATTTGTACTACCTAGAAAATAAAAGGCTAAAATCACTCATCGCCTATTTTATTACTCTAGTATTGTGGATAACGTTCATTTAATGTCAATCAAAAGTAGTTGTATAAAATTTTATAATTCTGGCTTATAAACGACCGACTTTCAAAATTCAAATAAAATCGACTTTATCATGCGAAATTCATATTCAACCAGAACCATAAAAGCAAAACTGTTATAATTTTCATACACTAACAGTATTATACAATTATTGTTTACGAAAGCAATGAATAAATGCTTCATATATTATTGGTGTACTATGAAATGAAGCAATGAACAAATAAAAAGCTCATTTATTACCGGCCGATCCCCAACTGAGGTATTATTTGATGTGATTAATTAAAAGTCATAATTAATGAAAGAGCAATATCGTGTGCAAGGTGTGTCGTTATCATAGCGCGTAAAATAACTGTGTTCCTAGAAATTGTTCTGTAATAGTTCACATGCATTCCAACGTGCTAGCGGTAATCGTACTAGTGGTAACGGGTAATTGGAGCCCTAAAAAGTCTAACTAGTGTGACTATAGAACTTCGATATCGCATATTCATCGTCGAAGATCATCCTAATTATCGAAGTTTATCTTTTATGCCACTCAGTTGGCAGACAAGTAGGGGAAAGTGGAGGGAAATCGGATAGCGGGTGAAACCAGATAGTTACTATTTCACTGCTTTGCATATAGTTGTCTCGTTCTAACTAGTCAAAAAGTATTCGCAAATGCTCACTCAGTGCGGTTGCAAATGGCAGCGACAGCAACATCTCAACGCGTGCGTCTATAAACGAAAATTGAAAACAAAGGTAAGTTATCTAATATTTCAAAGATTTTGGCGTGATATCATTTACATCAATCGTGTGTTATGAGTAATAATAGTATACTATAAGACGTGATATATATTTAAGTTTTTAAAACGTTATTTATTGTAGCTGTGAGTGTAAACATAACCTGTCAAATATTAAAACTTCAAATTATGTACCTGAGGGGTACAAGCGGACGGGGTGATTTCGGATACACGATTTCATCCCGATTAACTTGTATGTGTTGTGCGTTTGTTATATTGCTGTTATATGTTACTAAGTATGTTTTAATTTGTTGTAGAGTGTCAACATGCCACGAAATATGTTATGCCGCATTTGAAAAAAGAGAATAGGCCATTGACACGAGAGCATTAAAATAGATGAATGGTACCAATGTACCCCGTGTTTTAAATGAGATCACGAAGAATGCATATATTGTAGGAAACAAGACCTTTTATTTGTTTTGCTAAAATTGCCAGTAATTAAGAACAAACACCTTGTTATTAGTGTCCGTATTCACCCCGTATACCTATCCGGTTTGACCCATAGATATGGGGTGAATTCGTATATTTTTTTTTCATAAAAACTGTTTTATTGATGTTTCCCTACAATTGATCTCTATTATTTTGATTCTAAAGTGTAGCCTATAAGGTACTTGAAGATTTATAAAATTGCTTATCTTAATAAATAACATAGTGATTTATTTATGAACTCTTTGCCTTAACTATCCGGTGTCCCCCCACCTTCCCCTACCTCCGAATGGAAAATGGTTGGTTATCGTTACTCAATTACGAACAATGGTTCAATAAATATAATGGAAATACATAAAAAATGTTAAGTATGAAGTAGATGTCTATCTAAAATATTATAACGATTTTATAGCGATTTCCAAATTTTTTAAATGTTTGCTGTTTGTAGCCGGAGGTCCGCTTATTATTTTTGTACATCGACTTTTCCGATTGCGACTGCCATCTAAACAGTCACACGAGAGACTTGAAAGAGATTATTTTTTTTAATCTCCCTGTTGAGAAGTCGTTATGGTGATATCATAATAATTATAATATTATTTAATTCATGGAATTTCTCGTATTTTTGACCAACTTATTCGATAACACTTGTATCTACTCGTATATTGAGTAATATGGTAGTTATTCTACTTGTGCTTAGCATCGATAACGAACTAAAGATCTTAATTAGATGATATTCTTGTCAATCGTAACAAGAACTCTATCTGTAATTGCCTCAGCATATCACCTGCAATCCAATTTTGGTATCTGATCCTTTATATTGCACAAATCATGATCAGCTTTGATACAAAGATATTCTATTAGAGCAGTATTGCGACAGTCGATTGCTTTTGCTTTGCAATGACATTACAAATACATATTATAGATTACAACAGTTGACATTTTGTTAAACGGATTTGCATAAATAGCTCGAATGTCTCTTTGAAGGTTATTGTGTCATGTAGTTTAGTGTAATGTAATGATTAACTTAGATACGCTTCATATTTTTAACGAAATATATGTATATATTATATTCTTCTGTCTAATCGACGGCATTGAGTTGCCATCGTGGTGTATTAATTTGTTTCACGGCGCCGCTACTCACGGATAGCTAGATAGACTTCCTACGTCCCTAGAATAGTATTAGCTATGGGTTATATTTTATAACTAAATAGACTGATTGAATTCCCTGCAATGTTACCCTTAACTTAGAGCATTAGAGCAAGTTAAGGTTTGCCTTAGATTATAGTGATTAAAGATCCCCATTTTTTAAGTGGTTCCGGAGCTTCACGGTGGAAATTTTGGGCTCCTAGAGCATAGAGGCTAAGTTTTTTGTGGAGGGCATCGGGTGTAGGACGAGGGAGAAGTCAGAACTCTCGCGCCCGGTTGTACCTGGTGTAAAGATCCAAATAGGCAATGAGGTCAGTGTGATGGGGACCTTCCTGAAGGTCAAAACGAAGAGAAGAAAGTCTTTTATTTGATTCGAAATTCGATTTTAGATTTGAAAGTCCTAATCTGACATATTCAAATTTTTTATCAAGCATTAAACTTAGATTTAATATTTTCCCTGACTAAACTGAGAAAACTCTAGTCGCGTAATGTACCTGCGAGCCTTGTCAACTGCACATTTTTTCTGGTTGCCTAATGTTATAAGAACCTAAATGTCAAAGTGTGGATTGGTCCAATCATATATAAAAACGATTGAAAATTATATCCAAATCAAAGTCGACACAGATTATGCACCTGGAATAGTACAAAGAAAAGATATCTACAGAGAGACAATTACTACTCAAGATAGTGCATATTTCTATGTACGAGAACCTCTAACTGGTTGAATAAATGTTGGAGTTGGACCTCCAAAAACTAATAAATTACAAATATTACTAATATGACTCCATGATTAACACAGGTTGATTATTATGTAGACCATTGAAAACCAAGTTGAAATTTCACACCCGGCTTCTCTTCAATGAACTAATTCAACACAATATAAAAAATGTACTAAAGGATATTGCGTTTGAGTATAATTTGAAAAGGAAGAAAGTTTGGTGATTTTAAACGATTCATAAAACCTTTCATTAAAAAACTCGATATTCAATCAAGCGTATCAGTTGGATCGAACGACTGAACGAACTCATAAAAACATTCATAAAAAAAAAATATAATTATTTGTATTCGTTCTTAGTTCAAAGTTTCATCGGAATCCTCACTGATTTCTAACACTAAAAATACTTAAAGTAAATAAGGGTAAGTTTTTTTTATAATATCACGCCTATATCCCCAAAGGGGTAGGCAGAGGTGTTAACACCCACATTTCGCCAGTTTATGTTTAGGTCCCAATGTAATAGGTGGCGAGCCTATTGCCATTAACAGGGCTCTTATACCTGCGATAAATACATACATAACTTCAAAAAGCATCGCAGTCATTGGTGTGTGCTATGGTTAACCTGGGATTGAACCCGAGACCTCGTTTCAGCAGTCCATTACCCATACCACTAGGCTACCGCGGTAAGGGGAAGTAACAGTTATTTATATTTACCAGCAATGTTCCTAGACTGTACTATAAAACATAAGTAATTTTGTTATTTGTTTCGTTTTTTAAATTAAGACTACATAAACAGAGTTAACAGTTGCAATCAAAACATATTCACATGGTGTTCTTATCTGGCGGCCTTTATATTTATTTCTCTCTTCGAACCTGTTTCATGGCCGAGATTAACAATAGCTGCAGGCTGTCCACTTTTTTATTGCTACTTCTGTCTAGGAGTATAGCACAAGAACTGAGCGGGCTTCACATAAGTTTATGTTTATCATAATTACATGAAATAATATTTTGCCAATAAATATCAACGCATTATGACGCTATTTATTGTTGTTTTTTGTAGTGATATTTTTCATTAAATTCTCGTTTCAAACGTACCGTTTCAACGGCATAAAAATAAAACGTCGTAAATTTTATATGCTAATTATGTGTATAGTGTATCTGGAGTACTATCAGGTGCCCCCGATTTCGGGAGCGTTTCCCTACATAGGTACATACAAATAATTTTCGGTCCTACATAATAGGAGGCGAGCCTATTGCCGCCAATCGGGCACTTTGTCAAAAATGGGTATCTCGAAAATAAATTCCTAACCGAAAATGTTGCAGCTAAATCAATTTGGAAAAAAAAATTGACCTGATTCCTTCTTATGCGGTGTAAATCGCAAGAAAATTAATTACGCGCTTAGCCGCCCAAGCACTATCAGTTAACGTATTGGAGAGTATCAGGCGGATCGTTTCCCAAACACCTGTTTATTTAGTTACTTTAATGCACCTTGTAATTTTTTTATTTAGGATAGGCTTACGTTTGACTACTATCTCGCCTGATGGTAAGTGACGATGTGGTCTACGATGAATCACGCTTACCTAGAAGGATCTTATTCACTCACGTTACATATTTTTGTGCATGTGACGCATGTGTTTACTGTATCTATATGAAAATAATCCTATTGCTTGTATTTCAGTCAATTCTATAGTCAAAATTAATTTCATTAACTTGAACACTATGTAACGTACCATTATTAAATATAACAATGTCAATAATAGAACGAACGTTACAATGTGCATATCTTTCACAAGCCATCATTGGCATCATAAGGAATATTACCTCACGTAAATATTAAGAAATAGTAACAAAAGCAAATCGCTTCTATCTTGTACCAATTGAAAAACCCATTCACAAACATTTGGTAGTGTCTTTATGTCCTACCAAATGTCTTAAGCTTTGTAACGTTGCGACATGTAATAACAACTTAAAATATCCATGAAACCACCTCTCAACCGGTATCCAAGTCCGTGACAAAATTTCTTGTGGGAAAATCACATTATTCTGGACATTTTAACGGCCTTTATTGCAAATTTAAATCTCCTGACTCATTTAGCACTGAATCATGAATCGTTAAAAAATCGCCGTTTAATGTGCTTTTCAAATTAATAATTTGTAAAGCCCGCAATAAAATAGAACCTAATAATCAAGTATATCCGGTTTCGGTTTTGATTATATACTTAGATGCTGTTTTGAAATTAAGACATATTCTTCTGCTCTCTGTATCATTGTTGTCTTATTCCCACAGTTAAAAAAATCATAATAAGATGTTTGAATAGGCTAATTAGTTGTGATTTGGTACGTAGGTACATTTTTTTTTTCTTAAATCCAATTTGTACGTAGATTAAAATATGTTTTCGATCGTAATACTACAGTGATACTATAAATATGATACTATACATATAGATAGTATTACCGTGGTAATACCAAAACAGTAATATCTATTTTTACCCGATTATGTCGAAGCAAAAAGAAGAATTATGATTTCACAGCTATTTAAATACCTACGTATGCAAGTATGTTCATTAGTTCTCATAATAATTCTAATTACACATAATTCCATAAATGAGGTATCGTTGGAAACTTTATAATTATCCACCACAGGCTATGTAACGTCACATGAAAAATTGAAGATGGGGTACACCATAGTGTTAGCGTCGAGCGTGTTTTAGATGACCCTGGGTCAGCCGACAGGCCCAGGGACATGCCAGAGACTACCTCACTATCCACAACTGATGACTCGAGATGGAGAGCTCATAGCGAAGTTCGGGATCCGCTAAATATATAAATATACATATTTGGTTCCTAGATTAAATTACAAAATTAAGAAGTTTATGTACGTAAGAACACATAAATCGAATAGTGTATGATTGTAAGCTAGCTGCTCTCATAATACTTGAACCAAGTTTTGAGGACCGCTAGTGACACAGTCGATAATATGTTGCGTAAATTGGGGCTTGCCTAAGGCAGCATTCATTAGTGAACCAATTACGTTCTTCAAAATGTCGGATGATTACACAGAGTCTCTGCCGGAGGCTGGACATTCAACAGATGCCGTTCGCTCTTTGTTTCAATGGCTGTCTTGGAACAAAAATTTTGACGGACTTTTGAAACGCGCGCTTGAATCGGGGATATCATTCAGTCAGATGGTGTTACGTTGAGTGGATTCCAACCACTTTTGTCATCTTAATATGTAACTACAGTTGAATTGTTGCGAAAGATGTGGTCTTACAACGTTGGATTTCTATAGTGCGAAATTTTAAAGACCCGGACGCAGAAACGGACGTATTTACTATGACAAACTTGTCTGGAGTATCACGGACAGCGTTTTTTCCACGATTCTTGGCCCAGGAAATCATGCACCTCTCCGTAAAACCTCGCTCCGTATAAAGCTGATTTATACCAACTGAGCCGCCAAACTTCGTTCTTTGTTAGAACATGTATTAAATTATTAATTATTTACAGAAATTAAATTATAATTAAAAATCATAGTTATTCTAAGCTTCGCCGTCAAATGTATATCATTATGGTGATATTCATGAATTGAGAATGTGAATACACGCCTAATCGCCTCATCATACCTAACTCAAATGTTAACCAAATGTTGCAATGTATCTCTAATGTCTTGGAAATAGGTGATGAATACCTACGAGAGGGCGTTCGATGGCTCTGAGTATGTGAAGGATATGCTAGATGCTACCTCACCCTATTTGTAAACCATTGCTAAACCACAGACACCGTAAAAATGCCACTAAGTTCTAGACTTTAGATGTATAGAGTTAAAATTCAAAATTAGTAGTCTGTTATAGTAGAATTAGGGTTCTTATGGCTGCTACATATAATATTCAATACTCAAGGTAAAAAATTAACTTCATAAAACACGTACAATAACAATTCAATCAATCAATCAGCCTATCACAATTTATTGTGGGACATAGGTTTCTCCCAATGTTGGCAGACTTAAGCCGTTCCGTTAGTCTCTTACGACGCTCTTTGGTGAGAGATGAGATGGTGTGGTGACATTCTTTCTCCATCACCACATTGTTACGTCACTACCATTAATCTTATAAAAATATTTCAACTTACATAATGTAATTAAAAGTACCTGTAATTAATTATAATTACTAATGCAATACATTTCATAACAGATAATCATTCTGTTGATTGAAGATTGAATATTATGAACATCATTGACCCAATAATTAGTTCAAATCAAGCGTTTATAAACAATTAATAAATTATGATAATTAATTTCATGGACGTGAAAGACATAGTTTTGTTCAGTAGCAAAGTACCTAATCAATATCATACAAACTACGGTTGAAATCAATGCTATAATTAGTAGGAACGTTTCTGTTACAAAGAAACTAGTAATTTTGTCCTCAATAAATTGCAGTAAACGTATTCGTAATGCTTTTAATAAAGGGGAACAAATTACCTTGCGGAAGGTTATAGTTTTTTTCTTTTGAATAAGCGGATGCTTTGATATACCTAATTGACGAAGACAAAGTTATTTAGTATACGTATGTATAAGCAGCGGGTTTTTATTTAATTTTTCAGGTTTCGGAATAGCAAATAAGTGGTCATTAAAAAATTTGTAAAGTGAACCAATGTTCACTTGATACATTTTTTTACAAAAGTACTATTTTTTAATTCATTCGTGTACCGTTTACGTAAATTTGGGTAATCGTAAGAACCACAAGACATCTCACGTTTCAGCTTTTCGTATTATAAAGTAAAAACGAAATAAACGAGACATAAAAAGACAAATAATCTTTAAAACAAGAACAATTTAAGTAGCAGCCTTATATTAAAGATATCTGTTATAAGTATTCAAGAGTAACTTAACAAGGCAAGTTCTTTAAGTTAAATATAAAGTTCTATAGTTTCACTCTTAAAGTAGTTTTAAGTGTATGCTTAAGTTATCGTCCAGTTTTAAACTGTTTTCATAAGGTAATAACGTCAAATATAGTTTTGTGCTGTTTTTAATTTTGCGCTGTATTTTATGTGACAAAGTAAAATAAAAGTTCTCGTAATCCGATTTCGTCCAAATCACTCGGCGGACTTGACTGCTGAAATGTAGCTGAAACGTCGGGCTAAATGTTAATTATACCAAATAATGGCTATATAATGCGTTAAAATTAAAGTATTTTTATTTCACCGTGACCGCGGTAGCCTAGTGGACTGCTGAGACGAGGACTCGGGTTCGATACCAGGTTTTAGCATGGCACACACCAATGACTTTTTGATGCTTTTCGAAGTTATGTGTGTATTTATCGCAGGTTTATAAGTACCCGGTTAATGGCAATAGACTCGCCACCTGTTACATAGAGACCTAAATATAAACTGGCGAAATGTGGGTAGCACCACTAGCTAGCACCACTGCCTAGCACTTCGGGGATATAGGCGTGAGTTTATGTGTTATGTTATACACGTATACTTCCGAAAGCTTCAAATATTTTAACAATAGGATCCCATTTTTATTTTACCTCTGGTAAGAGAACACTGATTACTTCTTAACTCTTTATGCTATTGATATTTTTATAAATCATATCGTCACTAATACCGCTTCCTCTAATACGACACTTTTCCTGTTTAGTCACGACAAGCTCAAGAAGCATTACTAAAGATAACACGTTTTATTTACCAATCATTGCCATAATATTGACTCCAAGCGGTAGACAAACATATGCAGTGACTACTAAAACAGTGTCAACATGCATTAATGTTCGGTTATCGTGTTTGGTTTTACACGTTAGGTGTTAAGAGATTTCTGTTAATGTGCTGAGTTTAAATTTGTTCAGACGGTCAAATTGGTTGACTGTAATATGATAATAGATAGCACACATTAAACTTAACAACATAAAGGTATTCTATATCACTTAGGTGGGAGACAAGCACACGCTCCATCTGTCGGATAGTTGTCCCGGTAGCCTATAGCTGTGAGCAACACCAAGGGTATCGCATTCGTGATGTGCTTAACCTTTTAATGTCCATTTTGAAAAAAACTGCATATTCTAGTCGCTTGGAAAATCTATAGAAGGGGTTCATTCCACAGCTATAGCGTGCGTGGGATAAAGCCCCTTACTGTATTGTTCGCACCATTTCTGGTGGCAATGTGTGAGAATGAATTCCTTCCCTAATTGTAGTGAGCAGCTCAATGATAGAATGCAACTATAGGCATCATGTCGAACCATTTCTGTGAACACATATTACTATTATATATTATTATTAATACTTAACGCTATTTATCTATTTAGTATTGATTGATGAAACTCCAATCTCCTAACACGCAGTGATCGTAAAGTATACGAACAGTATTTCTATCACAGTATAATCGTTTTTAGATAGGGTTATTATGCATTAGGTATATGTTAAAAACTCCAAAGAAGACTTGGACACACATAATAATTAATTTATAGGTGACACCATTCGTTTTAATTTTTTTCATTCGTTTACCTACGATTAATCATCTCATCAAAGTGCTAAAAATCTACTCAGTGTAAAATCTTCCATTATTTAAAAATCTAAAGAGTCGGCCTAGGATCGAAAGATCCCCAGTTTAAATCCAGACCATAACACTACCTGGGTGAACCCACTACTATGTCAATAAAAAAATGAACAAGTTATAACTTCATTTATTTCGTCTTTCATACACCAACATTTCTATTGCGTTAGAACTTACTGAAATGACCTTTGGAAAGTGCGGATGGAATTGTGAATCGTGTTCACTATACAATGATACTAATATGAATATTACACTAGCTCTTCGGAGACAAGAAGTATAAATGCATTCAGACTGAGCATCAAGAGAACATCCGCAAATTTTGCAAACCGCATTGTCGCATCGCCAAAAACACATTCGCAAATTATGCGAACTTCTGATTCACGCTTCATAGTTCTGTTACGCAAATTATTCTGCTAAACAAAAATTGTATCACAAGTAGTGATATAGTATTGTTTTAATATGACTTTAACCTACACTGAACCCCAATCTGAAAGCCTGGAATGCGACTAAGACTAACGCATAGATAATGATAAATCCAGAGTATCATACTTGTAAGTACTTGTAAGTATAGTGAAATTATAAAGATTTTTGAATGTTCGTTACTCATTCATGCTTGTATCATGTTTCTGAATTTCGAAGAAATCTCAATTTGGTCGCTGGACTACTCATATTCTCTCCACATCATTCAATATTCTCTATTCTACAATATTTTTTTATTGCCTTCGCCTCATAGCTGAGATATGCTTTATACCTATGCTGTACAAAACAATGTTACTTATTAGGAATATCTGTCAGTAAAAGTCATAATTATATCCGTTTTTATTAAATGTCTAAACATACACATGATTAATGTTTTACGAGTATATTACGTAAAATTTCGTTAAGCTTCATAAAACAATGTAATACCATGTTTAATATTGTTAGATTTAAATTCAAATTACATACTATTACCATCAAATAGGTACGAAAAAGGATGATTAAGTACTCACTTTGTAACACTCTTTCAAAATTTGATATATTGTACAGAAATTGAGATACAAGTAGGCAATATCGTAAAACTGTTTTATCGTACGCAATAAGCGTCTTTTACAATTTATATAGGGCAAAGTAATAACTGAGGCAGCAGCCTACGCAAAGTGAAATCAAGTCTGCTTATAATTTAGTGTCACTAAGAACAAGTTAATTGAATAATAAATAAATTTATGTGATACTATCTCAGTTAGGAAAATTATATTTACATTTCCTCTTATACTGACTAAACTATGATTTCACTTTATAATGAGTTTATTTTTAATTTTTCAGAACGAACTCCTTAATATAAGAGTGAGCGGGATGAAAATCCTTCCATGCCCCACAGTGAGCAACCGTTTCCCATCGTAAAGAAAATATATACTACACTATACAGTGTGTTAGGGAATAACGATCTCAAAATTAGATTTGATATACTTTTTATTATTTTTTGTTAATACCCTTTAATTAGAATTTTTCACTCTGCATCGTATCAGTAAAACTAAATGAAGAAATGATAATTTCATTAAAAATCATTACAAAAATCAAATAGCGTCATAATTCGAATTGATATATTTTTATGAAATTATTGTTTCATTTACCTTTACTAACATGACGTAGAGTAAATAATGCTAATGAAACGGTAAACAAATTTAAAACCGGCTTCGGGAGCGCTTTCCCAATACCCCGTACCAAATAATATGGTATTGTTTTGTAGTGAAGAAAGAAAAGCAATGCATTTTTAAGATATATTTTACAGTGTACTATCCAACTAACATTCGTTTGTGCAAAAGCAATAATTGCCTTGTCTTACTCGAACAATTTTAGCGTTCACAATAGACCGAACAACTGGTAGTAAGTTGGCGGCACTATCGTTGTACATTAGAATTCATTGCGCCTTGCAGCATTGAAATACAATAGACAATGTAGTTAAGTTACGTAAAGAGAATAACAATATTTTAGCGTTGATTGCAATACATGATATTGTTATGGCTGATCGTCGGTGTTACAGAGATAGTGGGTATGATAAAAGCAGAAATAAGCACAGATATTGGCGTTGTGAGAATGGGTTGTATGTACTAATTTTATACCTGATTAGTTTGCTGCTATTGATGTATTCTTATATTGATGTATAATATATTCTTATTATCATAGTAGTAAACTTTTCAACAGTCATGGTCACGGAGTGAGTAATGATAATAGTTGTCATATAAATTCACTGTTAAATCGATCGGGATATTTACCAAGAAATTAACAAATAATTTCTTCGTGTAACCGATATTTCGGCGCTGTTGCAAGTTGCAATCATACAGTTGTCATCTAGTTTAAAATTTGTGAAAATAATTGGATGTTTGTTACCTAATCACGCTGTAACGAATGAACAGATTACTTTTTGTACTTACGTCTTTTAGTTCTCTGTGTAATAGGAAAAACAATTTTTGGTATTTTTCGAGCACTTTTTTACTACCGAGCTGACATTGGATTTTCCTTCAAAGTTAAGCACTTACTTGTTATACCAATACCTACAATTAGCAAGAAGAAATCCCTTCTTACAATTTATTAAATTCATGCACGAGATGCCTCGTTCTTCACCAAAATCTAATTAGAGAAATCAAAGAAACTGAAAGAGAATTTATACTCTATTGTAATTTAAGTATAATATTTTTTATTAATTAATGGGTGTATAAGGACCGGTTCTATCAAACAAATTTTAATTAAGCGTTTAGTGATTTAATTAAGTGACTCATATTAATAGCTAATAGGTATACATTTTTATAATATCAACGAAATCATAACATTTTGCGGTATTATATCTAAATAAGTTAGATCGACGTTATTCTTGTGTACCTTATAGAAATAAAAGTACATGATGCCCACGGCTCCATCCTTGTGATTGTTTTTGTCGATCGCTATTGTCGGTCACCGGTGCCAATAGATTACGCTGAGTAGCTCCTCCATGGAGAACTATGATCAAGTTCCATTATTTTTTATGCTGAATTTGTAAATTATTTTAGTACAGTGAAAGTCAAAAAACCACCCACGGGCTTGAAGGTTTAGCATCGAATGGTGTCATGATGATATCAGTAAGTGGTTTGTATGATGTGCCAAATATAGAAAGGCAGGGTGAAGGTACAGTCAAATTGACATGGTCTAAATAAAAAAAAATTATAACTCTCTCGCCCGGGTCACACGGGATGAATCACGCATTAGCGACATTTAAACCACTTGTAAAACAAGAGTAGTTGACTGAAAGTATTCCACAGTGTGGATCAGGCCTAATGATGACTAATTTAAGATCCGGTGCTATATTTTACATGTTACCTACTTTAATTCTCTTTAAAAGTCCGCCATCAAGTTTTTATCCGAGTTTCATCTGTGACAACTAATTTACTAAGAAGTGTGGGTAATGAGGCGTAGCCTTGTAGCGATCTAATATTTCTAAATGAGGTTTCTGTTTGTCACATACAAATGACAATATTCGTAGAATTCGTAGTTGAGCATGAGTAGATCAACCTAATTAAATCAACATAAATATGACTTTTCAATTTAAATGAGTACGTTAGATGTTCTCAATCGTCATTCTCAGAGCCTTTTCGCAAGAGTTTCATCTTTGTTATAGTTTACTGAAATCATCTACAACTACACAAGTCGCTTAAATTAATAAAGCCTTTCGTCCCTTCTATCAAATAAGAAGTATACTTTAGATTCCTATTTTGGGCTTGACATCTTTCAAATTTCAACAAACTAGTGAGTTACTTCATTTTGTACGTAATTAATAAAAACATAAACGTGTAAAATATTAAATAATCCTTTAGTGGTTCTTGACCTTGAAACCAATATTAGGTATATGCGTAAAATGAAAAGCGGCAACAACAAATGTATAACAACCGCGTCTTAACAACACACTTGAGTCTATTATTGACCTACAGCTGGGCAAAATGCCATTCTCATTGATGTTATTATCACAACGGGATGTAATTGGCGTAATCGCTAGCTTTGCTATCTACCTATCTATGTAACTATTGAGTCGATCTGACTAACCAGAGGCTTTGGGTGAGGTAAAATTGTCTAGAGCTGTTTGCTTGCTAAGGCCCACAAGGCACTTGCGTGTGGCGCTTAGAATATTTACTGTTATTAATCGTTTATGTTCCAAAGTCTTATTAAATATTATAAATGTAAAATTTTGTAACGATTTTGAGGTGAACCTCCTGCTATTCGATGCCTTAACGTACTCTCTGAGGCACGTAAAACCATGCAAATTGTCATATTACAAAAATTTTATACATTATTTCATACAAATTTTTGCACTAAGCAGGGATCGAACCCGCACCTCCTGGGTCGCAGTTGCGTTCACTACCGCCACAGAGGCTGTCCCAGAACGCATAACAGAAAAATAGTGTTTTATATGTACAGCATTATATTTATCATGGCGTAATAAATGATAACAATATTCCTATTAAAATTAAACTTAACTCTATATTAAGTTATCAGACAAATACAAACTGTTTTTAAATGATTAATTGGTTCAAGTGCTTAAAACTACGAAATTTGAACAATATACGAGTACTATAAGCGTTGTCTAAAGTTTTATTACGAGGCAAAACTAATTTAACAAGTCTTTCTAGGCTACAATCCTGTGGTAAAGTATAAGCACTGTAACCCTTCATTGCTCAGCAGCTAATAAACCGTGGAGGTTTAAAGTTTTAATTAAAAAGCCCCAGTAATTAGGCATGGTCTCTGAGTATGTTAATTAATCCAGGAGTTAATTCGTCAAAACAGTGCCATTGTTTCTGGAGCCATAAAATTGCATTCCTTCACTGAAACATTTGTATGGATTTCTTTTAAGAATTGTTTTAATATTTTGCACATATTTATTATTTAGTAATCAGTTAAGTAACATTATAAATGTGTAGTTCTCTTTTTAACATTGGGTGATTGAGTTTTTATATTTTCAGTAATTCCCGTTTGTGGAATAGAACTTAAATGAAAAAAGAACACTATTTAGTACATAGAATATTTATAATTATGCATAACGTGGGTAGGTCGATGATTGATCATAATTTACGTGGACAGACGACATTCTCTGTTACTGCTTGTCTTTATGTTGTGCGATGTTGTACAATAATGTTACGCAACATCCCGTCTAATAGTAGCCATATTGAAAATAAAACATAAATTATTGTAGCGAAAGAAATACGTGTGTAAATTTCAATTGTATTTGCACAAGTCTAGGATTACGCAGTTATAGTCTAACATGTAACATAAGGTCACGTACACAACGTAAATGATAGAAAGAAGTAAGAACAACCAAGGAAGAACCAAATGTATCACCAGATTTTCGAAAAGACTCCGACATGAAACACTGCGGGTTTTTTGTGAACTATTTACAAACACATTATTTACTTAACTTAATTAAAATATTTTATTTGACTTGCATTGTTCTTGTCAAAATTATTTACCACCTAACAATTCTTCAATTTTGTGATATATTATTTCAAGGCAAGTCCATATACACCTCTCGTATTGCACACACTACCTACAAGATACGGTTGGAAGGAGCTGTTATTGAATTTCGCATTGTTTTTTATTATTTTTGGTCGTTGAAACAAAATATTAAGGGGTTTTACGAACGCAATCCATGCACAGCGAACTTGGTAATTAAGAGCCTTCATAATGCGCTAAGAACAATGCGGTTACTGTTGTGTCTTTTCTTTGTAATCTTTTGTGTATATTTTTATCCCCAATTAAAAATACACTATGAAACGCATAAATGTAGCTAAGTTATTTATATTTATGGTTGATAAAAAACAAAATTGCTAGAGGATTATCTCAATAAAAGTATACAAACTTGTGCCTGTAAATTAACGGCAGGTACTAGAAGAGCAGTAGTATATGGAATTAAATACCAAAAATGCAATAGTCAAATCTACAAAAAAAGTATAGCAGTTTGTAGTTGTTGTTGAACGTGACACAAATTGAGTCTGATATTGTGCAAAAATAGTCTCCATACTTTGAATATTCTTGAACAAAACGAAATATATATCCATTGCCTAATAGTTCCATTACCAAAAGCTCCTTCATATCATCTCAATAGTTAGCAATAATGCTGGAATGTGTAGGTGTATCTGATCTAATTAATTCGACATTGATTGATACTAATGTACTCGAAACGTTGGTTCAGTGAGTAATTGATTGTCACAACATGATGTATATGCGTTTAAAAATCAATATTTAGTTCAAACATTCTAGTTCAGCGGTCCGACTAATTAGAGGCTTGAGTATAATCGATTCGGAAATCATCTGAAGTATGAATTATGTAGATATTTATCGCGATAAATAGGAACTAGACTATTAACTAACGTTTATGACGAAATGACAAAATACAATTAGGTACTATAAAAAAAATATGATTTGTATGACCCCCAAATCGATTTCTTTGGCATACGATCAATCTCACCTACCAGCTGATACACGTTCTACTGATTAACGAACCTTTCTGGTGCAGGGTTTCCTCTCGGAGTTGGAGGATAATACTGTAGTCACTTCCATAAAAGCTAAGATACGCCACATTTGAACGAGAAATCGTAGGAAGTACAGGTATCTCCCGTTCCGATTGAGCAGTCCGACTGGAGGGAAGTATTGTTATTATCTGCCGCTGCATTATGTTTCCGGCGGTGAGTATGGTAGCCAGAGCTCACTGAACAGTTCTGGTAGCACATAAACTTTCTTAAACTTCCCCCTTTACCACCATTACCACCTCTTCGAGGGTTTCTTTAGGGTTGGTAGCAGGCCTCCGTAGGCCACGGTTAACCACTTTACATTATGTGAGCCGTAACCTGTAGGTATGCCTAAGTGCTATAAAAAATCAGAATTCGGGCTCCCAAGGGCGGGCAAGCTTTGGATGTGATCGGGATTTAAAAATCTCAGCAGCAAGCAACCGTTTTTATATAGAAAATCTAATTAAATATCTAATAAAACGTATTGCGGGTTTGGTCTTAAACGATATATTTAAAAATTAAATTATTAGGAGAAGAAGTTCAAATGAGAGCCCACAATTTCCCGACAGCGTTCAAAAATATTATTTCTTATACCAAACACTGAAAAATCTCGAAAGCGAGAGCTTCTCGGAACTCCAGCTTAATTTCTTTTTGAAAGATTTCACCACGCGGACTTTATTGAATATGGCGGACAAAAAGTGAAAATGAAACAATTATGCAAATCGGCAACAAAATAAAACTCATTTTATTAATAATCAAATAACGGGAGTTCGCATTCGCAAATGAAATAAAATTTCGTAAATGGCGGCATTAATTGGCAGACCAAGTGGGTGGGGTTTGTTCTCGCGTCTCCCTCTCATGGCCTCTATCAAACAGAAGTTATCTCAAAGGGGAGAAGTTTTAATAAAATCCAGTCAGCCTTTGGCGCTTAGATACAAAGAGATATAGATACCTAAGAGATATATCTTCTACTCGTAGTTATAAAACTGGCAACTTAACTTGAATCTTTTACTCGAATGTTAATCTCGAATGGAGTCTTTGAAAGCCTTCAATATTTAAGTTTGGTCATATCCGTGGCCATTTGTTCAGTATTCGATCAAATAAAACTCATTTTGACTTTCACAGACATCAGTGAGTTTCTTTGAAGGATCTTTTCAATGTTTCAGATAACAAAAGATTTAAGTATAATTAAACTTAAATGTTACTCTGTTACTATATCTGTTAAAAGTGTTTATTGCAATGAATATATATAATTTTTATTTGATGATTGAAAGATTTGTTTTATCTTTTTTTCAAGGAGGTTTAGCTAATTATAGCTATTCATTTTTCAAATAAAGTGCAATTTTAATATTGTTGACATAGTTATATCTTTTTATATACAAATGGTCTTTCAGGATTCGGAAACTATCATCTAATCGAAATTTAAAGTGAACTGTCTAGACAACACACCACTAGTGCCGGAAAAGTTTTGATGCTGACGATTCTATAGACGATTAGACAAAGCTTGAAAATGGTCTGGAACATTAAATGGCGGTCCGTATCTGCTGGACTGCACCTCAGCTTTGTATGATCTACCGGCGTGCAATCAATTGATGAACCAAATATAAAAGTGGTAGTTGAGCACAATTGCATATGTCATAATTTTATTTCAGTTCTCTAAATTATATAGCAATTGGCCTATGTTAGTCATAAAACATAGGACCTGATGAAGGATTCATATAAACATAATTGACATGTGTTATTGGCTTTGTATGCCAATCGCGGGAACATGATATGTAGGTACTGATGTTGATAATTTTTTTATGGTAGGTACATATATCATTATCGACCGATGATGATGATAATGATGATGTTTGGCTATTTAGATATTCTTATTTGTGTTAAACAATCATAATGTAACAGCTATTCGGATCTAGCAAAAAATTCGTACTGGGATACGGAGGTAGGATGAGACTATTATCGCCCGTTCCAATTAAGTAGTTCGACTGGGGAAATACTATACTAATAATACCCTACCAAATACCGCGGCTAATAAAAACCTTATGTTGTATTCTCCACCGTAAGTAAGGTAGCCAGAGCTAACTGGAGAGTTTTTGTGTTGTCAGTAGGAAAACCAATGAGTGCTGGGGGCACAGCTCTCTTAACCTTCGTTCCTCCACACGACCCCTTCAAGAAGGGCATTGGTTTTGTTCTTTATGGGCCGGCAACACGAATGTGTAGTTTTAAAGATGACCCGCGCAACTTCGTCTGCGTCACCCCGTATTTGCAACATTTTTCATTCTAGCTCCGCAATCCTTGATTGTAGCATGATGTTATATATTCCTCTTTAACCATTATATCTAATAAAACAAACCGCATCAAAATCCGTTGCGTAGTTTTAAAGATTTAAGCATACAAAGGGACATAGGGACAGAGAACGCGATTTTATTTTATACTATGTAGTGATATACGGTCTTATAAATAAAATATAAGGTTTCGTTGATAGTTGACTACACGGAAATTACATCAATTTGAACTAATTTCATCAGTTTATTCAACTAAGAACACTTTAGTGAAGTACGAAAACTAATTAATGAATGCCTTATTTATATCGAAACACTACAGTTTTGTATTGAAAATAGCTGTAAGAAAATTCATTAAACTCAATTAAAACATCAACGTGAGTAAGTAAGTATTTTACTCTTAGGTAGAGCTCACACAAGTCAGTACTTTTACGATATATAGTATAAATAGGTGCTCGTAGCTTGCCTGCTATTGACTCCTCATTTGATCTGCGTTCTCGTCTTGAGACGTCCTACCTCCGCCCGTGGACCTAGTAGGTAAGGATTGAGTTATGCGGTTAAGATACAGAAGATCATTTGAAAATGTAAGATCCATTCGTCTTATTGTTACG
The DNA here is from genome assembly GCA_963691645.1 of Pelosia muscerda. NCBI lineage: Eukaryota > Metazoa > Arthropoda > Insecta > Lepidoptera > Erebidae > Pelosia > Pelosia muscerda. Next base: position 12,057,638 of record OY829113.1, read on the forward strand.
AATACTGTTCCCGTTTTAATTCGTTGAATATAGATATTCAGAGAAAGACATTTAAACTTCTTAATAAACCTCTCAAAATTTGTCATATATATAATTTGTCAATAAAATAACTTTACAGCCGTTGTCTATGTTCTTTACCGTTTTCATTTAAATTTACTTTTGTTAAGGTTATCTATTCGGTCATAACATTTTTACTATTTTTACAGAAAAAGATACCATATACTGTATTTTATCGCCATTTTTATTAACCTAAGCATATTGAAACCAGCTATTGATTCAAATCCTCAATTTTATCATGTACTTTTTTTGTGGCATATTAAGTTAAATCCGAAAATTCAGTTATTTTTCAGCCTTTTTGTCACAAGCATTGTATTACGTTTTTACAAGTCATTGAAGATAAAGGAATAGTTAATAATAAAATATAAAATACTTGGAAGTCATATTACAAAGTGCATTCCACGAATAACGATATTCGCATTAAAGATTAGCGTGATAATTCTTATGAAATGGATTCAAATTATAATACGTTGCCGTGTGAAACTTACTTTATTCAGGCATCTATTTATGGGTCGTCTAAGGCTTAATTAAAGCTCGTTTGATGTTCAATCTCTTACAGGAAACTCAGTAATTGCTCTCCGGTAAGCAAGCGGGTAAATTTTTGCTTGTTTTGAGCAAATATACCGCAGCAAGTAGTCTCTTAAATATTGAAAAGATAATAATTTTACCTTTTAATGACGTTGTTTTTCATTTGAGCCATTTTTTTCTGCCACTTTACAATTTCTGCATGACTTATAAATTAAGATGCTCCTTATTTAGCATTCTTTCTTCTTATTATTTATCTGTGAAACACTGTGGCAATTACCCCCATATTTTGCCAGTATGTTCTTTGGTCCCTCGCTACACTGTGGCGAGCCTAATCGCCAAGAACAAAGAAAATCTGCTTTTTACGGGTTGTATGTTTTCTGTCGAATATAAAACTTATATCTATGGTTAGAATTAAGTAGTAAAAATCTGAGTAACTAAGTCAGTTGTCACGTTTTAAAATAGTTAAATGTATTTAACGAAGGCTTAGTGATAACGCAGTTCAGGCGCATGATTGTATAGATATAGAGAATGAGGCTAGTTTAGACTTAAGTGATTTCGATTCTTATCTTTAGTGCAATCCTCTCTTAAAAGCCAGGTGTCGTGCCTGCAAGAGAGAGAAACTCATATTTTACTTTTCTGGCAATTAAATGGTAATGTTTCTCTCTGAAAAATATAATGTAGTATGAGTTTTAATGATATGTTGGTTTCCGTACCTTATTTCTGCCTGATATAGGTCAAAATTTTAAAAACGCTCAAGGGAATAAATTATTTACTGGATAAACTTTACTGAAAACTTTAATAGATAATATTTTAATTTACTGAATAATAATATAAAGTTACAAGGTGTTTGAAAGTGACAATTTTCATCATCCATTAACTTAAATAGCATTCATAGTAATTATTCTAGAATATCTAATAATACCTAATACTTTCGCATAAACTTATGAGCACCTATGAATAGCAAATGTTATGTAGGTACTTACGGTTACGGTTGTACAGTTTTTTAAGCTAACGTGGAGCCATATTTTATTTAATTTACGCTCTCAACCCAACATCCTACACTAAATTACGATTAGCTTCGCCAATTTTACTTCCCCTCGCAGTCACTAATCCGCAACCGCACAAAAACTTAATTAACCAAAATATATATGGGTGTGTATAAACAAACAGGAGCCACAAAGTCACTCCCTCCCCTCCTGGGACTTTATATGGTGATACTATTTCGTGTAATGACTCCAAAATGAGGATACACATCCCTACAATATTCGAAGCGTAAGTTAAGAGACGTACTGAAACTGGATGTGTCATGAAAAAGACTATTTTGTACTGTTGATTGATGGCACTTGGTGGAATTTGTTGTTACACATATTGAGAACTTACTTGTACTTTTCCACAGTATTTTTATTTTTTAATAGACCTGACCGGTTTCGCCTTACGGCATCCTCAAAGATTTTTGCGTAAAGGTAATGTCTTTTAATTTATTTATACAAAGATGACGGCAAGATTTTTGTGGTGTTACCCAAACCAGGTCTACAGCAATGTGTGGGCATCATGACATTTCAGCTGGTTTTTCATTTCTTGTATTGTAATTGTATTTTCCACAAGTTTATTATATATTTTTGTGACATGGATGTTCAATTCCGATACATTTTTATCCATTTAATGGAATTTAATAATTGCATCTAGCGATTTGCCCCTATCTATCTTATTAATAAGAACCGCTTAGTTCACCTTAGTCTGAACCTAGCTAAGTCGAGACCAAAGAAGTATTAACTATGACATTATAATGCTATTAATGAATATGGTGTAAGCTTGGACTAACCAAGCTTTTTTTACACCGGTATTAGTCCAACTTATGTGATTAGTCTTGTAATTTAAAAATGAAAAGAGTGAGTGATTTAATGATAACGCCTTTTTTGTTCTAAATACTAGTCGTTTAGACTAATTGTTTGAAAAAAATTAAACTGTCAAAGTAATTCATCTGCTGAAGTTGAATTTTTAGGCGGTTCATACGAAAGTTTTTCAGTTTTAATAGTATTTGGTAATTTATATATCTAGTTTTCGATAAAGATGAATCAATAACGTACTAGCTAAGTTAATTGGAATGAAAAGGTAAGAAAGGTAAATTTAATTTTTCACAATGTATTTTACTGTTTCAAGGACTACTTAAATTAGTTCTAAAGGATTGGGCGCATATTATTGAATATAAACTTTGGATACAAGTACAAACAAAGCTAAAACTTTAGCTAGGGCGCAAGTTCACATAAAATTCAAATTTCAAAATACGAAATTCAAAAATTCCCTTAGCGCCATCGGGTATCCAAGCAAATCATTTATAAGACTTGATATAAGATTGCTGAACATACCTACATAGTAAAGATAGCTGAACGACTACGCTTCACTTTCTCCTACGCTAAACTCATGCTAAACCGTGTAGTGCCTGGTTTAAATGCAAGGCTGGAAGTACCAAACGAATAAGAACGAACGTCTTTATTTTTTCCTTTATCGTATCTCTTCTATGCTTTAGACATCATGGTTTCTTAATTCACGGCAACACCTTAATTCATACACGTCACGTTTTCTTGCAAGGCGTTGAGTCGTTCGTCTGAATCGAGTGAAGCGAAATGAACGCAGCATTAAAGTATCGTTTCCATCTCGGTATTATAAATATACCTAATGAATTTTTGTTCAATTTGTTATATTAGAAATTATTGTTGTCCGTGTGTGTGTATGTGTATGTGTGTGTGTGCGCGTGTGTGTGCGCGTGTGTCCGTGTGTGTGTGTGTGTGTGCGCGTGTGTGTACGTGTGTGTGTAAAAGTAGTGGAAAATGTACATACAAAAATCTTTTGTATTACCTGTGTTCCACAAAATGAAGCATAAATAAAATAAATAAATAAACGAATAAAAAAGTGAGAAGAAGAAAAGAAAAAGTGATTTAGTCGGAAGTGTCCTTACCTATGTTTGGTTAAAACTATGGAAGTAAAAAACAAATAAGTAATTCGAGCGTTGTCGTTTTTCGTTTTTGGATGATTTTTTGTTTCGAGGGTTACAATTTTTTTTTTTAATGTTTTTTACCATGTAAGTAAAACTATGAATTAAGAAGAGAAATGAAAAGAAATAATAAACTTTATTTTTATTTTTTGTTTCAGAAATGACTAATTATGCCTCTAGCTCCGCCTGTTAAGCTAAATGGCTGGTGTTAGAAGTGATTTGCGTCGGTAATGTAATGGCCAGGGTATAAACCCGGGACCTCTCCAGCCCTGGCTCACTCCCCAATCACTAAGCTACCGGCACTTTAGAAGAATTTATTACATAGAATGCAGTATAATATTCACTAAGACAGTGTTTTTCATATATTCGCTATGTTAATGCTCTTCGCATGCCAGGCCTGCACGCACTTCTAATAACAAAGTTATATGAATATTTGTCTCAATGAAAAAGGAATTATGCGAGGAACACACGGGTCATAGTAAAATTTATATTCCGCACCCATTCGAGGAATTTTTCATATCCGCAGTAAATGGTCTTAATATTTTAAAATATATATTACAAAGATAGATGTATCTTTTATATTATTGTCTGTACTGGCTTTATTAAAAAAATATATTATATCCAAAAGCAAATGAAATGGTATAACTGACGTGAGCGAGCTTTCCGCTAAAAACGGTTGGCTCATCTACTGCCCTTACCTCGAGTTAGATGTCAATAGTATCAGTGATAAAAACAAAAGTTAAAAATTAGCCTGGAATATATTTATTTACTTACTTTCATACACTTTATTGAACATCAAGTAAAAATGTATAATTAAAATTTATTAGACTATGGGAGCAGTATAATGGCCTTATCACTTTACTTTAAGTGATGTGTACCAGGCAAATATAATATCATAATAGGTAGGTATACTTAGATTTTTTTATCTCGATACACACGAGTAAAATCCGCCCTACAGAATACCGCGGCTAAAACTAACATTGTATTGTATTTCAAGCGGTGATTAGGGTAGCCAGAGCTCACTGGAGATTTTCGTGGAACGACAAATTTGTCTGCTACGCTGACGGTACAGAATTTCGAGGGGACGACCACCTCTCCTTCCCCCACAGTTTTAAGAAGAGCATTAAAGAAAATACTTATATAAGGTCAACAGCACAAATATGACGCCTCTGATCTTACAAACAGCCATAGGCCACGGTAACCATTTTCCATTAGGTAGGCTGTGTGCTTGTCTGCAACTAAGTGGTGTAAAAAATATTGTACTATTTTCATTTTAATTACCTCCTGGTTCGATTTAATTGTATCTGAAGATATTCATGTCTATCTGAGTGCTAAATAGACCACTATATAGATAAACGCGTAAATGAAATTCCTCACAGCACTCATTCACGAATACAGGCTCGTATAATAAATCGTACTAATTAATCTTACTGACATCTGTCATGTTAAAGAATACTCGGGAGCCGGGAGCTAAAACAGTGTCTGAAGTAATTGCAATTGTTAAATCAACAGTCAAAAGTGAAGACAATGTAACTGGGCTAGCAAAAAGCTAGGCGACAGAACAGACCCGTCCCATTACAGGCCTATCGCTATAACCTCCCTCCTCTCGAAGGTAATGGAGCGTGTTATAAACGCACAGCTCCTGAGATACCTTGAGGGTAACGATTTATTGAGCGACCGTCAGTACGGCTTCCGTCATAGTCGCTCAACCGGTGACCTTCTTGTGTATCTCACAAACCGCTGGGCGCAAGCCATCGAGAGTCAGGGTGAGGCGCTGGCTGTCAGCCTTGACATAGCGAAGGCCTTCGATCGGGTCTGGCACAGAGGTCTCCTAGCGAAGCTGCCATCTTACGGACTCCCAGAGGGATTATGCGAATGGATTGCCAGCTTTTTGTCCAACAGAAGCATCCAAGCCGTCGTCGATGGCAGTTGCTCGGACCGCATGGACATAAACGCTGGTGTCCCACAAGGCTCCGTCCTGTCCCCGACCCTGTTTCTGCTGCATATCAATGATATGCTGTCTGATGACGCCATTCACTGCTATGCGGACGACAGTACCGGGGACGCATATTACACGGGCCGTGCAAACATCCCTCGCTCTAAGGTGGAGGAAAGTCGCGAACAACTTGTGTCTGAAATCGAGACTACTCTCACCAGAGTATCCGATTGGGGACGACTAAACCTGGTCCAATTCAACCCCACTAAGACACAAGTATGTGCATTCACCGCTAAGAAAACCCCATTTATTGTAGCGCCCCAATTCCTGAACACACCGCTCACCATCTCCTCGAGTATCGGGATCCTTGGTGTCGATATCTCCAGCGATGTCCAGTTCCGCAGTCACTTGGAGGACAAGGTTAGGCTGGCATCAAAGAAACTAGGAGTGCTCAACAGGGCGAAGCAGTACTTCACTGCGGAGCAAAGACTCCTTCTTTATAAGGCACAGATTCGGCCCCACATGGAGTACTGCTGTCACCTCTTTGCCGGGGCGCCTGCATGCCAGCTTGACCCCTTTGACTCGGTACAACGGCGAGCGCTGAGGATCGTCGACAATCCCATACTCTCAGGCGGTGTGGAACCACTGAACATCAGGAGGGACTTCGCCTCACTGTGTGTGTTCTACCGCCTGTATAATGGCCTGTGTTCAGAAGAATTGTTTGACATGATGCCCACACCTACTTTCTATCATCGCACCGCTCGCCATAGAGAGGGAGTTCATCCTCACACACTACGACCGGAAACGGTGCGCACTGTGCGGTATGAAAGGAGTTTCATCCCGCGCACGCTCAAGCTGTGGAATGAGCTCCCTGCCGTGGTTTTCCCAGGCGACTACAATATGGGGTTCTTCAAGAAGGGCATTAGAAGGTTTCTACAGGGTAGGCAGCACGTGTGTGACGCCTCTGGTGTTGCAAACGTCCATAGGCCACGGTGACCGCTTTCCATCAGGTGGGCCGTGCGCTTGTCTGCCACCTAAGTGGTATAAAAAAAAAAAAAAAAAAAAAAAAAAAAAAAAAAGTAAATGCTTGTCTACCACCTAAGTGGTATAAAAAAACATACTAAATGCATATTATGAGTTCTAATAGATTTATTTGACTGCTTTATTTTGAAATGAGTCATTTAAAATCACATAAGAGGGTTCCAAGGTGCTTTGGATGCAACCAGGCCTGGTAAGTAGAAATATTTGGTGGATATTATCATAATACAAAGGAATAGCCAGACTCGCATGCATAAAAACCTATTTACACTGAACAGGAGTCGAGAACCTCTGGTTACGTCACAGACTGTAAATAAACCTGATCATTAATTAAATAAAAATATGTTTATGAAGACAACGAACCGATTTATTAAATATGGACATGGGAGCAACTACTCTTTTAAATACAATGTCCAGCGACCTTACACGGACGATTTCAGTCTAAAAATAGAAAGTATAAAAAACTGGTATATAAGGCACCTTAATTAAAATAACTAAACTCCTATCATTATTGTTTTTTCAATGACCTAGAAGCTCGGTAAGCACGTACAAATGCACACAAGAAATCCTTGACTTCACAGCAGTTTGCATCGAGAGATAATAAACGACAACTTGTACATAGCCGTAACTTACTTTGATGTTACGAAATAAAGAAACAATAGCCTAGCTGTCGAAATAACTACATGTTTGAGATGATTTGGTAAGCGGAACTGAATTTAATATTATGTTTAGACACATTGTAACATTATTCCACAAAAACTGAGCAATCAAATCAATTCACACCGTTTCAGTACATTACATAATCTAAGTTAATGATGATTCTAATATCGTCATTATTAATATCAAAAATTATGTCCGGAAAACCTAGATACTATAATATTAAATTAAACCTGTGTGTCTGTGTGTGATTTTAAATAAATTTTCATGAAGTTTTAGGGTGGAAAATATTAAACACGTTAGTTACAGTGCGCAAGCTCTGGGTTATCAGAGCTGCGGAAAAAATTAAAAAGTTGGGCACCCTGGACTCCCTATTAACCTAAATACATAACTAGGTACCCTATTATCTTTCCAGGGGTGCTCTTTGCTTGATAAATACATTATAGTCCAGGTACAAATAACTTTATAAGCAATTGGTCAATGCGCGCAAATGTATATAATTACTAATATTTCACTTTTATGTATCTGAGCTCGTTTTAAAAAATCTAATTATTCTGATGAAAGTTGCGAGGTCTTGGGCGACAGCTGTGATTACGTAGTCATAAAGTCGACTCAAATAACTGTTTTTGTCAAATATTATCGTGTAATCGATACCTTTTGGATGACTTCAATTATGGTTATCGCACTTCGAAACGTCGACAATAGAATGAGAGACGATAATAAATTTTGATTTAAAATTCCATTTCATTTATCTATTGTGTGGCGTGGATGTCTAACAGATTATTATCAATGAGAGGTATTTTTTGTTAGAATTCAATAAGGATTATAGTAAGGCGTTATGTCATGTAATGAAAGTAGAGAAACGGACAAGCATTACATAATTGAATTGTTTAACCTAATCAAGAGCTATGAATACGGAGATGTACAAAAATAGTCAATCATGTAAGTCGGCATGATCCATAGGACGTGACTAACAAAGCAGTTCCCACTTCACGATTAGAGGAAAATCTAACTGGTGGACTAATGTAAGATGTTATTCAGTATATAAGACATTGCTATTGCTATTGCAATAATGTAATATCAAATAGAGTCGGTAACATCTAACTATGGTATTTCATTAACCTCCGCATTATCCACCAATAATAGATTAAAAAGTTAAATTATTATATAAAGAAATAAAGATTATATCTATATACGCAGATAGCGTAGGAGCTATCCATGTTTGCAATACAGTGACCATTGGAGTAGTCGCCAGTTCCAAGGAGTATACTGGTTCCTTAGGATCGCAAAAGAACTATTAATACACCTGTTTCGCCGGTATAAGATTTTACTTGCCCCTCATGTAACGTGGGTGACGTTTTCGGTAGTAAAACAGGTATTGTATGTACTTATTAGAAACTTGAAAGACATTGACAGCGTAATAGACAGTTTTGTCCTACAAAATCAAAAGTTCCTACCTATCTACGTACATAATTACAAAAAACCAATTTCATATCTTATAAGTTTTAAAAGAAAACCTCAGTTCATATTTAGCATTTTGATGGCAGAGTGTCTTCGAAAATTAAAGAAATTATTTTAATATTATTTTTATCTTGAAGTATGAGACAAATCAGAACCTGTAATGGTCAATATCCTTTAAATCACAGTTTGCACTAGTTGAATAATAAATTTGACACAGGCGCAAACTGTTCAGACATCGTAAATTTTGACTTTTCGTGCCAACAATATTACCCGGGGGTAAGCGTGAGAAATAGAGCATTACCTTATTCAAAATAAATGAACGAACTCACATTATTTTAAACCCGTGAATTATGTTCACGAATTGTAGATATGGGTCGAGTCTGACCGTTGAGCTGTCTTTAATTTATTGACGATACATATTGAAGCCCTTTTACTCTATATTAAGAGAGGAACCGAGTTTTTGAAAATTGCTGTTTGATATTTAATAAGGTAAATAAAAAAGAATAATAAATAATTTCGACATAAATTACTTGGTGTGCATCATTATCTTTTTTAAGCACAAATTTCGATTGCATCGAATCTTTTTTAAGGTCTTATTGCCAAACGCATTGTCGATTTATTTTGATACTACCGATTTTTAAATCGTAATGAAAAGCTTCCTCGATATTATTTCGTCAGGATGTGTAAGTACTTACCGATCAGCCAATAATATCGATTGACTATTATGTATTATTTTATTTCATTGCATCACGCCTTGTAGGTAGTCATACTCGGAGGCAACGTGATTTTTTACTATATTACCTACTGGTATTAAGGTAAAAGATTTTATACGACTTTTTAAATAAACTCAAGGTAAACATAGTATAAGCAATAAGTATCATGCCGGTATTCATAAGGCAAATCAATATTGCCACCATCGTTGGCTTGGTAACCTTTTTTCGCAGCTAATCCTAAGCCTGCAAACATACTTACTGATCTATTTGTATTTTATCCTGTTAAAGCGTTTAGGGAAAATTAGAACTAGTCTTAACAGAATATGGATCAAATTTGTTTGTACTTGTTTTGATAAAAAAGTCGAATGTCCTTAAGTTAATATAAAATAAACCTACGGACTGAATTATCGGATCCGAGAATTTTTGAACGCGTGTCGAACGAAAATTAAAGGGAGTATTACGACATTCACTGACCTGTCAGTTTAATCTAAGTTTCGGGTTTTTATGTAATACTTCAGTTTTATGTAGATTTTTCTACGTAAAAATAAATAATTTGCACTGTAAATTTTTTTTAAAGTTTTGTTTAAAGTTTTTTGAACTATGTAGCACGTTTTGTTGAAGTATAAATGTAATGTTTCAACGGAAACTAGAATTTTTATTATATATTATACTGAATCTTAGGGTAATAAGAGGTTTCTTATGTATACTCTAAGTACTGAATAATTTATTTCATTGAAGTTCCCAAGTTTAATGAACTACCGAACATGCTTAGTTCTATTATTAATTATGTTACTAATCTGTCGCATTACATGGTACGAAATAAATGAAAAATCTTCTTTTATTTACTTTTTGTTATTTATACCTACTATACAGTGCAGATGAACCATCTAGCATTGTTAAGTTAACTTTGTTTAACTCGACTTTTGCCGGATTAAACTTGATGTTTTTATGATGAAAGTGTTAAACCCAAAGCTGTTCTACCTACTATTACAATAATTTGACTAGTGAAATGACGCCATTGTAATATATATTTGTAATGTGATTATTTTACCAAAACAATTAACTAACGATGTCAGACTAGGTCCATGAAATTAATGAAGCAGCTTCTTAACGTAACATTAACGTCACTCAATGCATACACAATAACAATTTAAATGCACTATGATGACACAAAAACTTCAAAAAATGTTCACCCTTCTGTATAATGTTAAAATAAAAGAGGAAATAAAAAGAAAGCTAAATGGAAATCCTTCCTCTTGAAGCTCCGTCTGTCCAATTAGACGCACTTTCAAGTGAAAAAAATTCAAGCCAACAATAGAACCCTCGATATCGCACGTTCGAATTCACGAGGTGTGGTCACAATGTGTACAGGAACATACAGAAATGATGAACGCACATTAAATTAAGCATATAAGCGTACAACAACATTATCACGTTACTATACCTATTACTCGAACAAAGTATAACATACCTAAATACTTGTTTCGTTTTAATTCGGTTTACATCAGCTAACTTTAACTTCTTTCAAAAAATAGTGTTTTAGTTCCGCTATTAATAAATCTCGAAATAAAATAATATTTTAAATATTTAAAAAATAAATACCTATTTGATAAATTGTTTATCGAAAACGAAAGCTCTTAATTTTTGCTTTTTAAAAAATAGAACATTTAGAGAGTATCTCTATTTCTTAAAAATAAATGTGAATTACTGTGACGGATTATCGGTGGTTGGCAGATTAATTCAAGTCTTAGCTTTAATAAGTTTACCATTTTGTTTAATAAAACGCAATTCGCTTCATTTGGGAACAAACCCCGGGATGCTCAAGGCTCACTCGCACGAACTGTTGTTTTTAGCTTGAAATACAGTATATACCAATTAAAATTGACACCCGACTCCTGTGTACGGTTGCACCTCCAACGTTCGATTGGTTCTCACGTGTGTACTTCTTTGTTTTTTTTTCACAAGTTGTCTGTAGGGTATTTGAGGTCATAAAATTTAATGAAGACTTTGAAAATAGTTTCTGTGGTATGTATTGTAAGCCCATTTCTTTATGAAATGTTTATTATATAAAATTACAAACCTTAAAATAGTATCTATCGGCAAGCAACGTGAAGGAGTGAGAGGAGATGAGAAGTTGCTGAATACTAATGAATGTGCACTCAAAACGATCAGAAAGAAACCAAACAATCAATATGTTTTCAGCGAAACACTCGACGCAGGTAATTAAGCGAGAAAACTGTACCCAAAGCAATGGTTTAGTATTTGACACATCATTTAGGCTTTTAACGCAGCTTACGGGTAGTGCGATTTATGCGGGTATTGATAATTGCATTCATGCATACAAGTATTTGCACTGAGCAGGATTGAACCCGCACCTCCTGTGTAGTCTCACGTTCACTACTGCTACGCCAAAAAAGCTGCTCTCTAATTGGTAATCATTATCATCGTTACGTTAGGGACTAACGTAACGATTACATCCAATGCCTCGGATTACGTATAATCTCGGAGTCCAAGGTCCACTTTATCAAGTCTATATGCGACGCGGCTGAACTGCATTATTTTCCATGAAACGACTGTAGTTAGACCAATTGTCAGCTCGATCTACTTACCCGTAACGATGACTTTCTTCATTATCCTCAAACCTTATCACAAATAAACACTTCAGTTGCTTTTACGAATGCTTGTCATTTCAAATAAAACTGTATATACGATTTACAATTTATCGTTCCGTATCAACCCACCTTGCATGTCGCTCTAGACAACATCCATCTTCTGAACATACACCATGACGTCATTACAAATTCAAATATTATTTCTAGCGAAAACTTTTACAAATCCACTTTGCATGAAAGCGTTCTTTATGACACGCCATGCCACCCTTAGGGTGGAGCACCCTTAGTTTTCAATATAAATATGAAAACATCTTTACAGTATTTGACGCAGTTGAATGCTAAAATTAGTTTTCCTTGTGTCGTGTTTATAGTATAAAATTATGAAATTGTAAGTTCCTCGTGATTGTCCTTTGGGAATATTTGAAACAAAATACTTTGGCTTAATCCTTATTGGTTACATAAACCGTTCTAAATATAAAAATGTGAGTATATTTTTGAAGTTCTTGTCTGTTTGTTCGTGACGGATGCATAATTCCGTATTCTGTGTCGTGCTTTTTAATTTTGCGTTTATTGTTTTTTCTACTTAATAATTCTCAGTTATTTGAAATATTTATTTGAATGGGCCATATACATATATCATAACTTATACCGTTTTATATAATTTAGCTTTTGTACAACTTCCGCGTTCATGATTTTGTATTTATTTATATTATTTAAATGGTTTTTGCACCCAGTAAAACTTTTGACACATGGCATAGTTGCCATACTGACATTTTTGGAGTAGCTTAAGTAAGAACACTGTCGTATATAATTATTAGCTCCTTGAATCGATTTGAATGTAAAGTAATATAAAATTAAACAGGCAATTTGCTTGCAAATTAGCTCATAACGAGGCCAATCAGCATTGTTAGGGTTAATACGTTATCAAATGGATTCGATAATAATAGGGGAAACCTCTTTTCAATTTAAGATGGGCAATTGATGAATTTCTTTCATATTTTTTTAGTATAAAGTAATAAAAGATATTGATATTATGAATAATGTGTGTTAAAGACAAGGTAAAGTGCTTAAAATACTAACGAACGATTGTTGATTTAAATTCCTAGAACATAAACTCATTTGTAATACAAGTAGGTAGGTACACCACGTAAAGGTTACCGCAAGTAATTTAATATTATTCGAATTTAATACTTGGATTATTTTCACGATTACATCAACACAATTAAAAATCGTTTACGCCTACAAATTTTCATTACGCAAATTATTAAGTAGACCAATTAATGGCTTAAATTCAGCAGAGTCTCAAATGAAATAATGTCTTAAAAAAATAAGCATCTATCTCTAATTTAGTTTCAAAATATACCAATAACTGTGATCTCTGTCGGTGGTGCCCAAAAAAAGTCATAGGTCAACTCAAATAACAATTTCTTTGTGGTTGAATAGTTTTCCCACATTACTCGCTGATCGCTTAATCCACACAAATCGGTTCTACAATGTGCACTAATTAAAACTGGAGGTCATACAGTACAGATGTGACAAGATACAATCGACGGTACTCCGGTACGTGACGCCGACTATCTCGCCTCTGGTTTAATTGAACACGGACCAGGCAGCAGACCGGTGTTGCGTCGGGCTAGAGAAACCGCGACTCGTTATACGATTTCTTAGAATTTCTGGCAATTCATTACATAACATAACATATTAAACTCACGGCTATATCCCCGAAGGGGTAGGCAGAGGTGCTGGCACTCATATTTCGAAAGGTTATGTTTAGGTCTCAATGTAATAAGGTGACGAGCCTATTGCTATTAACCGGGCGCTTATAAACTTGCGATAAATACACACATAGCTTCGAAAAGCATGGAAAGTCATTGGTGTGTGCCATGGTAAAACTTGGGATCGAACCCGAGACATCGTTTCAGCCGTCCATATAATATATATATAAAATATAAAATACAATATAATGTAACTGTTATAGAAATTTTTAATTCAACTAAACGATTCAAAGCATCGTAGAATTTCAATGAGTTATAAAGAGTAATAATACATAATAAATGCCAGTTTATATATTTATTTATTTATTTATTTATTCAGTTAACCAACTTATACTTACAGCTAACTAGTCATATAAGTTATAGGTCACATAGGTACATTATTTCTTTACATTCTTATTAATCTTAACTATCGTTACAAAAATTACATAAAAATATATTCCTTTTGCCACTCATTCTAAAGCTTGCTTCAAGAATGAAACAGCTACATTCCCTGGACTCTGAAATTAAACCACAGATAGTGTAAAATAATTATAATGAAAAATACAGGAGTCACACGTCACGCTCTCACGCGCTTCCGAATATTTGTGTCCTTGTCGATATATCACCGGTACTGTCAAGAGTTAAATAATGATTCTACTACGTAAAATTTCCTACATTTTCCTTTGTCCATGAATTGTTTTGCAAATCTTAATCATTCTTTGAGACAGATTGAAAGTTTCATTGAAATCGCAAATGTCATTGCCACATACCTAACACATTCGAATATACGAGTGTACTCTACTAGTTGTTATCAAAACAACCTTTTCTAAGGAGCAAGCCTTGCCATTGCGCAATACATGGGAAACAACAATATGGCTTGTCATTTATATGATATTTGACTTGCTTGTTATTAATAATGGATAAAATACTATGTTTAGTAAATATTGAGAGTGCCAAAGAGACAGTGATTTCTTCGATTAATGATAATTTTTATGACGATTGAAGTGGTTTATTAGAAACATCAACAGTCAAAACTTAAATGATAATATTGTACCTGTGTATGTATTATTAAATGATTGATTTATTTTTTATACATGTTCACAACTTCAACTGTCCGATGTTTAGAATTACTTAAAAATTCTACTCAGGTTATGACGAATATCCATATTCTAAGGCCCACTCCAGTATTAGTCAGAGTCTCAATCCTCGAAGTTGTAGACAAGTACGATTATCTTGGACAGATGGTCCGACAGGTTAAACTTAAGATGGAAGTCGTTCATCGAATCCAACTCGGCTGGGCCTTTGCCCCCTTCCACTTCTTCAAGAAGAGAATTAGAAGGATTCTAAAGGGTCGGTAGCACGAGTGGCCACGGCATTTTCCATCAGGTGGACCATGTGCCTGCCACCTAAGAAGTATAAAAGAAAAAAAAAACGTTAATTCGACTATGAATCGACTTCATTACAGTAACGAAATGTTAGATTATTATAAAACTGAAAATAAAAATACCGTATTTAGTGTTAGCGTGAGATTCAGATTATGCTTTCGTTTTAATTAGGATAAATGACCTGTCATAGAGAAATAGTGAGATGCCACATAAGTTGTGATATTTGAAAGTAAAGTACTTTGACTCCGATAACTTACAACTCACCAGAGTAACTTGAAATCTCACTCTTTTAAAAAGTCTAATATACCTAATCCAATAAAAACAAAGTACCAATAACTAACGAAGGTCATTTTATAAAAGTCATTAAAAGTTTGAGCCATCATAACGATAGGTTGCGTATGTAGCTTTTTAATTACTTTCCGTCAATGGAGCGAGCAATCATCAATCAAGAAGTCAAAAAGATTGATGAAGCGGTACGTTAAATCAATTCATAGTGATGATGTGTTTTGCCGCTTAATTTGACACTAAATATATTCGATGAGGACGGTTAAGCGACGTCTCGTAAACGCCTAAACGAGTCGTCAATTGTTGTTTTTTATTTATTCGTTATTTAAATAAGCTTTTTAAGAGATAATGTGACAGTCCATCAGTCGAAACAATCCTCGCTTATCAACAGTCAAATCGCGACTGTCGGTCTGAATGGCCAATGGCACAATGAAGCCCTAAATAACATCTAAGAACGTCGGTGCGGCGCCTCAGACGACGTCCAAGAACGCGCCGTTCGTATTCAGCCGAGTGACGGACAATGCCATGGCTCTGACTGCCCTGCCACCGAGATTCATTCAAGAGGCCGGCGTGCGGCGGATCGAAATGACCGCATCCGCATTTCAGGTTTATTCGAGTGAGAAAAGTAAAGTAGTTATAATAAAATATAATGTAAAATGTACTTAATCGTATTAAAGAATTCAAAATGATGTATTGAAGGAACTTTTGCTCTCACCAAACCTCGTCATTGATAGCCATTTACAGTATCGGCTGCAATTCAAATTTTCTTCATTTCTAAATCTATTTCAGTAGTGAAGAATCAATCATTCAGCCCGATTGATTATATGGTCCATTTGTTAAACTAACTTGTAATGTTTTTTAATTTTGATGTTTTGTAAATTCCGTTCAATGCTCCATACAAAGTGAACTAAAGTACCTATACTTGGAACTTCGATATCGCCATTTGGTCATTGGACCATTGGTTGTGGAGGTTCAACGGCATCACAGTTGGGAAAAGGTTCAGAGAATGATGACTCTATATAAAGTTAATGAATTTGAATTTTGAACTTTATCTAATAATCACCTTGATACCGCATTATTAAAATCGTGATCAGTCAGTGCTTCAGCCGAGTTTTGAATTTCCATTTAAAATATAACCTGTATTATATCAAACACAAGTTAGTGGAAAATCATGGAACCCTCAACTTCTAATCGAGTAATGTTTCGTCAGACTTCATTTTTAATTCTTAATCATACTGTTTGTGTGAAAATAATGTGTCATTAAATACATCATAATTCTGATATTTTTATAAATTAAATATTACCACCATCATAACTGTGTACGTAACGAGCGGTTTTGTTTGATAACATATTATGACGTTATTGTGCGCGTTTTAACGTCACTCTAATTGACGTAACTGACATGGAAAACTCCGTGTTTGGCAACACAGGTTCTCATTAAATGAGCCATCGTGGAGTTACTTCATTATTTCTCTAACATAAAATAATATGTACATTATGAAATTTTTAATTTGGTAATATATATAAAGTAACCTCCAGGATTGATGTATAATATTAAAATGAATAAGTGTGAAACTAGTTCCATGCTATTCAAAATTGTTTTTATTATTGCACAAAATATACCCACACTCATTAACATCATTATCTGCTTTAAAAACTGTAACAGCGATAGGCATATATATAGACATTTATAAACGTCAAATTCTGAGTTTTTAAGCAAAAAATACAATTCTGAACCAAAAAATGCTATCATTGTTAATTAAAATGTCGACAGACAAGCGAATGCACAATTATTCCACAATCTAATAGTGGAAACAGTTGTAAAGCCTAACTGGAAGGCGCAGTAGGCGAAGCGCTTTTAACAAGAAAATGTCAGGCAACAAAGCAACTACGCCAAGAAACGTCAGGGCCTCATGATTGCACCGCGCTGTCTCGACACCCTGAGATATTAGACTGTCTCGGTGCAGTTGTTCACTTACCAAGACCATGAGTACTGGAAGTGGTTAAATTATTTCACTTTCGATTTTCATTGAATTTTGACTAAGAAAAATATTCATAAACATAATCTTTTGAAAGTTTTAAATACAGGATTCAAATAGCAGACCAACACAGTTACCTTCATTTTGTACTCGAAAATGGTTTAAACTTAGAAATGGGATTCGTGCCGACTAAAACCGCACAACGCTGCAGCGCGTTATCTTTGTTCTTCAGATACCGGAATGTATATTTCCATTACCCAGGGTGCTCTCGGTAGCCCGGTAGGTGGTGCGAATATTTTCCTAACAACCTTCTTTATAAAAAAACTGATTAAAATTTGTTTTATTTTAGTCTAAAATTTTAGTAGCCAATCTTACTGTCTCTACGTTAAGACCACATGTGACCATTGGGATTTTGACAGCATATTGTCTAATTTACCTTGACGTTAGCAATACCGGTTTGTTAAAGGTAATGTTAATTTTGTACTTAATCAATAAAGCTCCAGTCTGTCTCAAACTTGATTACTGAGTTAGTATATAAGTGATAACACTTATTAGTGTAAAATAGTTACCGATGAGTCTAAACTAATACAATATTTTCTGGCCGTAAATACTGTTACACCATCAAGGCATACTGTTTCTCTGTTTAAACTTTCGTGTTTGAGATTATTTCCCGTCTTCTTCAAGCGGGTTATTAATGTAGTTTTAAAATGTGCACTTCGAATAACTTTATCAGAAGTTAAAACCGAGCTTAGACCTTGTCTTTGTGGTTATGACAGACTCATTTAACTCAATTCATGAAGAGTTAACAGATTGTTATAAAAATTCGTTGTAAGGCTCACTTTAGATAGATACTGTAAATACATTTTATGTTTAAATAACAAATGGATTAGACTATCCGATGGTAATGTAACGTTTCAAACCCGTCATTTTGATAACTATATCCTAGAAATATTGTTTAATATATTAGATTTCTTTTTATTTAAGGTCTTTTTTTTACCTTTTTTAGATGGAAAGTATCATTATCATTTATCCCTTGGACAAACAACATTCAAAACTGTGAAGACCCAGTGTAAATACAATTTAAGTAACTTGAGAACTAGATTATTTTCTTCTTGTAAATACATAGGTACGTAAATAATTATTATACATAGAAACATACAGACCAATTCAAACACACATATTTATGAGCGCGATCGGACCCACGACTTTAGACTTTATCGACTTCTAGTAATAGATGATGATTTTTACGGTATGTGAGATTTCAATTGGCGGAAGCTCCATCTACAATTCTATGCAGTTTTTCATTGTCCTCTTTTCCTGAAATCAAATTAAATTGTTTATAATATGTGTTTATTATTTTTGTTTATTTGAATAATTTTACCAGTATATTTTCAAAGACCAATAATTGCGTAATTTATTTTGAATGAATGTATTTACCTACAAGAATAATTTTGTGCTAGGTAAATAATGTTTATAAGATATTAGCTTTAAAATAGAAAAATAATGGATGCAGAAATTCATTTACCATTAAGTCACTGTTTCTCTTCTAAATTTTCCCTCCCTTATACTATAAATTTATGTGCAAATATTTTGAAAGTCCATACATTAGTTAATGAATGCAGCTTCTGGCAATGTGTACGTAACGTCTCCGGTATCCTTATTCTGGGGCTGACTATAGAGTAAATTTATCATATTATTATTATTCATTTATTCATAAACAATTTTTACATTGTGTTTGAACTTAAAGATCTAAACAAAATAAAACAAACAAAAGCAAGCATGAAACGCGCAACACAGTAAATTAACATTCAGTGACCAAAATTTACCAGATTACGTAAAATAAATGTGGTCCGTTTACATGTATGTCTGAAATCTGGCACTACAATATAATATACCCTAGGTACCATGTATAATGTTTATTGATGGCACTTGATGGAACTTATTATTTCAAATATTGACACTTGTGTACTTCCAACGTTATTTATTATTGAACCTAACCGGTTTCACCTTACAACATTATCAAAGGTTTACATTGGCAGTCAGAAAATTCACTCCTGAATATAGGTGTCTGTAAATGTTATGTATCATTATCTAGATACTGTCAATATGAGTTGTAATGTGCGTTCTATAGTACTGATAAACATACTGAAATATAATATATTGAAAACTAATACAAACAGATATGTCCAACTATTCAATTACTAGAGCTCGTGGTATTCCACCGCTTGAATGTAATATGAATAATTGCAATATTACATACCTGTAATATGCCACGCGTTAAACAAATTATCAATTTATTTTCTATCTTAAAATGAATTGTAGACTGACTCGGTGACGATATTTCATTTTTTATCTAGAGTGTAGAGAGAGATGTATTCTTATTTTTGAATTGCTTTTTTTTTCTTTTTTTGTATGATATCTCAGTTAAGTTATACGCTTGACCTATACACTATTTTCATTTCAGTTATATTTAAGATTTATCTAAAAAATAAATAATAACTTGCAACACATCATATTATAAAAAAACATCTCATTACAATATCGCCAATTTTCTCAGATACATCTCGTAGATACTGCGTACCACCAGAATAAGGACGCACTTATAATGGATGGCATTAAGACAGTCACTTGACGCACCCCTGCAATACCATTATAGAGCCTTCTTTCTCCCTCTCGGCATAACGATAATTCGTTTATATAATACCTATCCTTGTATTATAAACGACTATGAATTTTTACTTCATTTGTTATATCAAAGTAAGTAAATTTACATTGTCTTAGTGAATTAACTGCATATTTAGAGGGCGGTTAACTTAAAGTGGGGAGTTGTTTATTTACAGGAACTGTCAAAGGGATCCAATGGGGTACCAATACCATAGACGCACTATGAAACGATTTGTGGTACTTTCCACTTCATATATTACCTACGTGCACGTTTTAGATATTCTATACATTACTTAAAATAATTATTTTCCAAAATTTATATACATGAATACATATCTTAGTCAGCATAAGTACGCATTTCTGAGATTTTTAAGTAAACATAAATTTCTTAGCAAATATAAAATAGCATTCCTCTAAAACACTTATATAGGTACTTGAACAAAGAACTTGTTAATTATAGAAAGGAAAAACGAAAAAAAAACAAAGGAATTCCATACGGTCGTGTTATACTGTAATCATACTTTTATTTTTCCTCCTTAACCAGACTTTTTTAACGAGGTTCGCATGTTAATGAATGTATTTAACGCTGTTATTTATTTTCTCACATTTTCCTTAGCATTTTCAGTATAGTTGTGACCTAAAATGTTGAAAAAAGAAAAGTGGATGTAATATGGAATACTACTGGTTAAATTACTTGAGTCTTGCAGACGGACTATTTGTAACTACCTAATTTCCCCTTCGTTTCAATGTAACATTATGTCTACTTTTATGTGCGTACCTACTCACAGTAAGTACACATTCACATCAAAGCATTCTACACTGAAATCTATAAAAGTTAACCCAATTTTATGAATTCTAAAAGACCTTATTGGGCACAACACTAGCAACCATCACGCTTAGCGTAGGTATGCTATTAAACTAGTAATGGTTTATTGTCAATTATAGATATACATATTTCAGGCACATTATGTATGTACTACATTTACATATAAATATTAAATAAATGAAAGAATATTAGCAACACAAACTACTAATATTCCCTCTAACCCCTCCAACTGAGCTAAATGGCTTGCGATAGGAGTGGCTCCACGTCGGTAGCGTAATGGCCAGGATTCTAACCGGGGACCTCTCGATCTCAAGGCTGTACCCTTAACCACTAAGCTACCGACACTTCAATAAGTTAAATTGTTTAGTTGTGTAGTAATACAATATATATTGTATTATAATACACACACACACACTAGAGATAACCATTAACTGGCATTTTTTAACAGTCATAAAGTTACGTAACTATATTCAACGGGAACAGCCCAAATATACAGGCATATTACCTATAGAAACTTAGGCCTACAGGGCAACTGTTCCCGTTGAATATAGTTACGTCATAAAGTTCTCATGGAACTGTAACTCCCGCGCTCGTCTGTGTAGCTCTGTAAGCGTCAAGACAAGTTTTTTGTAGTCCAGATTAGCTTGATGAAGAATAACGACAGAGCCCAGTCAAGTGCAAATGTAAACTGTTAAGTGCGGCATTTACAGATGATATATGAATATTTCAACTTTGTTCAAACCATTTTAATTCCTTAGTACGCTAAGCAAATTCTAGACTATTTTATCCGCATTAAATATTACAACCAAGAATATGTTTGTTTAATCACTGTATACGTTTCATTATTCAAGAGATTTTGTCATAAGTTGAGTGTAATACTCACCGAGATACATAATTGTATTATTACATACAAATGCTCAGGCATATTTTCCTCCCGGATAGACAAAGACAATATGGCGCGCCATTTCACCCAATACCTACTTATCGGTATTTTTCACAAGTTTTCTCTACTGTACAACTCCACTATTTTTTTACATATATAAACTCGAATCCCAGTTCCGTTTGTACGGCAACCGCCCGTCAGTCCCGGTTGCCATACAAACATCTATGGCAGTCGTTACGGGTAGTTGGAGCCCTCAAAAGTCCAACCAGTCTAACTTGGAACTTCGATATCGCCATTGGTCATTGGACCATTGGTTATAGAGGTCATATGGCAGTCGCTTCACGGAAAATATCGAAGTTCAACCGCATCACAGTTAGACTGGAAAGCCGATCCCAACTGAGTTGGGAAAAGGTTCAGAAAATGATTTCTCTACTGTAAAAAAGCTTTCATGTATACCCGACGGATTTGAGTACTACTGACCTTATACTTTTTCAACATTTCATTAATTTGGGCAGTGTTAGTACCGTCGTTTGAGACGCCGAGACAGGTCCTAGTGGCATACCTAGAAGTTAGAGTTGTCTCGCTCGCCACCTTGCTCACAGCGATGGTGCAATCCGCGAGCGTTTGGTACCGACACCTCCTTCTGCCAGTAAGTAATGCACGATGAGTGCTTGAGCACGGGCCTGGGGTTGACGGATGAAGCCGCCTGTCGCCTCCCCAGCAGAAACAAGCTGAACGGCGGCGCAAAACGAACCTCCCCATATCCAGGGTGCTGGATGATGACACCATGGTTGCCACATTAGGGAATGGGGGTCATCTCAAAAGGACGTCGAGTCTACCAGGGTGCAAGAGAGATATGTCTTGTATTATCTCACCTCCGGCAATTAAGGACCCATAGAGGGCGTGCGTTTTAGTCGGTACGAGTCCGACATAATCACCTTCACCGGCTTTGGCGGAGGTAGTATTTGTGCGAATTTTCCGCACGATAAAAAATTTTATTACTCGAGATAGCCAACGGCTGGTCTACGCATTCACCTGTGCCTTACGACGAACCCATACCACCAAACTGTACCCTTTACAGACTTTTTTACTGTATCTTTCAGACTACATTTGAATTATATTGCCTACTAGCTGACCCGCGCAACTTCGTCTGCGTCACCCCGTTTTTGCAACATTTTTCACTTCTGCTCCGCACCAGTTGGTTGTAGCATGATGTTATATACAAATAAACCTTCCTCTTTAATCATTCTATCTGTTAAAAGAAACCGCATCGAAATCCGTTGCGTAGTTTTAAAGATTTAAGCATACAAAGGGACATAGGGACAGAGAACGCGACTTTATTTTCTACTATGTAGTGATTAATAAATATCTTTACGAAACCCGATTTCATTTCCTAAAGTAAATAGTTCATTGATAAAAATATTGCCAAAACAAAATATAAATAATAAATCTCCGTAAATTTAACTTTCAGGAGTTGTACGATCACAATAGCTGTAACAAATCATTCGGGTCGTTCAACCCGATACAATAAATTTCGTCACCTCGTTACTAAAGAACTATGCTCTCGCATGATCGGACGACATTATTGGTGCTGCGCAGAAATCGTGTTATATTACGAACTCTACTTAGTTTTATTGTAGAAGAAACACGCGATGTCGTCTTTTCCTCATAACAAAGTTTCTTTGAATATTAAGTTGATGTTTTGGTGACTCTGTCATATTATTGGCAGGTAAATACTCGTATAGAGGTGTTCAGAAAAATAAATAACAACAAGCCTTTCCTTTGATAAATAAATAAATAAAACTTACCTCTTCTAAGGGTCAAAGGGTGTTCTATCTGCTTGCTCCTGTAAAAAAAACAGAATTCTAATCTAACATAATCGAAAGATATATCTACGAGTACCTACATATTTATGGAATTGCAAGGGAATCAAAAACCTCTAGGATATCCTATTAAGCCACCGGAGCCGAAGAGAGTTGTTATGTCGGATTTGATTGGTTTTTCCAGAGTATCACTTCAAGTGTGACTGATACACTTGACTAGGCTAGCTTTACATTCAGGGTTAGGAGGTCAGACAATCGCTCCCGTAATAATAAATATAAGCTAAGCTTACATTTAAAAACGGATCTGAAGTGAAAGCTTCCGACGCAACTAGGATATTTGACAAGATGAGTGAAATTTGTACAGGGAGTCCGTCAAAACGAATTAATTCTTTAGTAGGGCTCTGTAGTTTACTTATAAAATGCTAAACAGATATAAATAGATTGAAACTGTGGTACTAAAATTATTTCTTTACCTCCCCTATCGTTCTTACCCCTAATTCACTTTACCATTTTTTAAAAGACGCGCCAACGTGGGAATAGAGATATTTGTTTTATTTTATTTTTGATGAGTAACAATACCAGTTACGACATATCAGTACGGTCGATACTTAAAAAATATACTGCATATGAATAATAATCAATATCTGATCGTAAATATAAACATTACTAGCTTTTGCCCGCGACTTCGTTCGCGTGGAATAGTGACTTCCAGCAGATTTTTGGTTTTACCCACATAGTTCCCGATCTCGCGGGATCACTTCAAAAATGAAATGTGGAAACTTTACCTCCAGAACAGCACATACCCGGAGTTTCCTCTTTCCATTTTAGTGCCATACAATATGTGCACTTTTTAGCCATCCGTCCTAAGAGCACTAATCGATTAAAGGGTCGTAATCAAAAGCAGCATCATGAAATACCTCCCACGTGTTACGTGTAAATATATTTTGTCTTTGTGCTTGCCGTGCAGCTAATAGAACACGTAGTCTATGAGATTCTTCATGTTACTCTGCAGAAATCAGAGACGCATGACGTTCAGCATCCAAAAGCCGACGTACTCGAGTTTGATCTACAGTTTCGGAAGCTCTTTGAGTTGCATGACGCCCAGCATCTAAGAGCCAGCGCTCCTGAGCCATCTCTTCTGTCTCAGCAGCTCTTTGAGTTGCATGACGCCCAGCATCTAAGAGCCGGCGCTCCTGAGCCATCTCTTCTGTCTCAGCAGCTCTTTGAGTTGCATGACGCCCAGCATCTAAGAGTCGGCGCTCCTGGGCCATCTCTTCTGTCTCAGCAGCTCTTTGAGTTGCATGACGGCCGGCATCTAAGAGCCGTCGCTCCTGCCTCGCCTCCTCTGTCTCAGCAGCTCTTTGAGCAGCGTGACGTTCGGTGTCTAAGAGCCGGCGCTCCCGAGCCATCTCTTTGGTTTCAGCAGCTCTTTGAGTAGCGTGACGCAGACGAAGTCGCGCGGGTCAGCTAGTTTGTAATAAAAACTATCCTATGTCCTTTCTCAAGTTCCAAACTATGTCTGTACCAAATTTCACACAAATCGGTTCAGTAGTTTAGGCGTGAAGCAAAGACAGACAGACAGACAGACAGACAGACAGACAGAGTTACTTTCGCATTTATAATATTAGTTTGGATTTGGATTTGGATTTGGAAGTCACGTTTTCTGTCCCTATTTTTCTTGTCCCTTTGTATGCTTAAATCTTTAGAACTACGCAACAGATTTTGATGCGGTTTGTTTCAATAGATAGAATGGATAAAGAGGAAGGTTTATATGTATATAACATCATGCTACGACTAACAGGTGCGGAGCAGGAATGAAAAATGTTGCAAAAACGGGGTGACGCAGACGAAGTCGCGCGGGTCAGCTAGTTTGTAATAAAAACTATCCTATGTCCTTTCTCAAGTTCCAAACTATGTCTGTACCAAATTTCACACAAATCGGTTCAGCAGTTTAGGCGTGAAGCAAAGACAGACAGACAGACAGACAGACACACAGAGTTACTTTCGCATTTATAATATTAGTTTGGATTTGGATTTGGAAGTCACGTTTTCTGTCCCTATTTTTCTTGTCCCTTTGTATGCTTAAATCTTTAGAACTACGCAACGGATTTTGATGTGGTTTGTTTCAATAGATAGAATGGTTAAAGATGAAGGTTTATATGTATATAACATCATGCTACGACTAACAGGTGCGGAGCAGGAATGAAAAATGTTGCAAAAACGGGGTGACGCAGACGAAGTCGCGCGGGTCAGCTAGTTTGTAATAAAAACTATCCTATGTCCTTTCTCAAGTTCCAAACTATGTCTGTACCAAATTTCACATAAATCGGTTCAGTAGTTTAGGCGTGAAGCAAAGACAGACAGACAGACAGACAGACAGAGTTACTTTCGCATTTATAATATTAGTTTGGAAGTTTGGATTGGATTTGGAAGTCGCGTTTTCTGTCCCTATTTTTCTTGTCCCTTTGTATGCTTAAATCTTTAAAACTACGCAACGGATTTTGATGTGGTTTGTTTCAATAGATAGAATGGTTAAAGATGAAGGTTTATATGTATATAACATCATGCTACAACTAACAGGTGCGGAGCAGGAATGAAAAATGTTGCAAAAACGGGGTGACGCAGACGAAGTCGCGCGGGTCAGCTAGTTTGTAATAAAAACTATCCTATGTCCTTTCTCAAGTTCCAAACTATGTCTGTACCAAATTTCACACAAATCGGTTCAGTAGTTTAGGCGTGAAGCAAAGACAGACAGACAGACAGACAGACAGACAGACAGAGTTACTTTCGCATTTATAATATTAGTTTGGATTTGGATTTGGATTTGGATTTTTCCTTCAGAATTAACCATGTGAATATAACCGTGGTTTCCCATCAGATGTTATAACGCATATTATCATCACGTTACGGCAAATAATGCGATATCCTTTCACATTCTGACGGGGCTAATGATGTTGAAAAATAAGCCAAGCTTAGCCGATGCAAGCGTTACACGGGTTAATATAGTGGGGTGCGGTTCTGATATATCGCACGTCATATTTTCAACATTATTACGTAAAAGTAACGGTGACTTTTTATTTTCGCAAAAGGAACTTCCCATTGCGTGTTTTGAATTTCAGGGAGAGGAAGTGCTTAGATGCATGGCTTAGCAATTTAATACAATTTTTGATGTTTCTAAAATGCATATTTTTCGACCCTCCTTTGAATATCTATGTGTGTTTCATAAGTTAGCAGCGTTAAGAAAAGTTTTTGTTATTTATGAAGTTAAAGATATCATAATCAGAATTATGAAACAACTTTAACATATTTTGTTACTTTAACCACCTCGTTGCTTACGTGGCAAAAGTCTGCAGTACGTAATCATGAAATGTTGGCTTGGATTACAGTATTATTGGGAAATATTTAATAGTAGCACGGTGCCTGGAACTCTATAAACCTAGATTTTTTTAACATATTTAATAAGGTTTACGTTTAAAAAAAATGTAAAAAAATCTTCTGTTAATTTTTTTATAATTAGAACTAAAAGTGATATAGGTTAAACGCTCACGCTATGTATTTTTAAATGTAAATAGGAAAGAATATAAGTATGAATATAATTTTGCCCTCGCACGCTATTTAAATAAAATATACACTATTTATATTAGTACTTGTTGCTGTTGAAACGGAATAAAATAATGTTTTACAAATTCAACTTTATTCCTACTATGCAGTAAAGCACCACAGTCGCGTTCTAATGCCATTTATAAATAGTATATTGTAAATATGATAAACTTAGCACGCGATCATGGTCATCCTGTGATATGGTCGCAATAACAGTCAGGGAAATCCAAAGATAAGTATGTATAGGATATCGATCGCGATAATTCCGATTAACATTATTGGAACGTGAAAGTTTAAATGTTAGTATTATCTAAAACTGGTGATCATTTTTGTAATAAAAATCTAATCTCAATCTCTCCAATGACAAAAATTTTATACATTTAGCATAATTTCCTAGACTTCAATCGTGCTTGGTACAAGGGTTTGACAGACAGACAAAAGGCCTACTTACCATCAGGTGGGCCATTTGTTTATTTAACACACAGCCAAACAATCCTAAAAATAAGAAAAGACAAACAGGGTTTGACACATCCTGAGTTAAAGTATACATTATGTCAGAATGTTCCTAATTAATTTAAGATATTTTAACGTTTATAAAAAAATAAAAATTATGTATAGGTACACTAATTGACAGTGATGAATGTTCAAAACGATGATGATAGAAAATAATAGTTTTTTATTGATGACCGAAAGAAAAACCGAGGTTTGAAATAAAAAATCTAACGAACTTACCTGTTAGTAAGTAATGTAATGTAACCGACCAAATCTAAACCTCTACTATAAACCCTACCCTTTAGACCACGAAATAGCGTACATCGCCCATGGCCTGTATAGGGTAAACACGTGTTTGAGATTATGTATGCCATTAGAAAACATTTTTACCTTATGAAATGTAGCTATAAAATTGTGTACATTGGCAGCACTTTCGAGTGCAACAACAAGTAAATTATAATGTAATTTCGAAGGGTGAAAGCTTAAAGTATATTTGATATTGGTCAACTATCATATTAGTAAAAAAATTACAATAACAAACTGGTCGCAGGTTCAAATCTTATCTAGACATAACTTTTCCCAATTTTAAATGGATTTGACAATGTCAGCATATTAATGCCTCAAAATTTCACAAAATAAAGAAACATGAGTCTAGTGAATGGAAGGAAAAATTTAGTTCATTTCTTTTCGTGGAATTATGCAGACAAAATGGCGCAGTTAATTACATCACGGATGTGACGTCTGTACACAGAAATATTTTAAAAAAAAAAACTTTGCGATCTAGCGTCACCGTCTTTGTTACGTCCGGCGACAGTTTGGACGCGTCGAAAGTATAGGAATTAATGACACTAATAAAATAAATGTGCGACATTCGTTTACACGTCCCTGTGTTTATGTCTCATTTAAGACGACATATACTTTTACAACCGACTCGTAAAACGACCCATGTGGCGTGCTTTATCAAGCGAGACTTTAAGAAGCAATTCTTACGCACCGCCTTAATGACTCAGAAATGACCGACAAAGTGAATTCTCCTTTTTAAAGCTGCGATATCACTTTTATTCTACAAAGTAGATTGGACTTAGAAACTTGATTTCAAATTCGTTTGCGTCGAAAACGTTTGTAATTTTTAAAGTGTATCCACTCGTATGAATTGAGTTATATTTATTGTAAATTTATCGATAACATTTTCCCATACAACCAAGTATGTAGGTATGTACCTAGCTATTATACAAGTAGGCAGTTATTTACAAGAATAACCTGCTGATGTATAAACATATAACTAAGATAATTTGATTTCATTGACCTGTTCTTGTGAAGGTAGGAAATTCATAGCAGAAATTGCCTAGATACGTCTGTGAAAAATCTAAATTAGTTACAAGAATAAAACGTGGTGACGACAAAAAACTAATACAAATACAACTTGTTATGTCGAAAGTGCTTTTTTAATATTAATCTGCTAGTTCGCACGATTGATATCAAAACCACTTAATAGATACAGCTGAAATTGCACATGAAGGATTCTCATATCGCGACCAAGAGTTAATCATGAGATGTAATATTAGACTAAAAATGTGCCATAAATAAAAAAAAAAGAATCATAAACTTGTATAGGTCTAGTGATGTGGTTCAAGCAATTTGATTCGATTTGTTATACCTATACTTTGTACCTTCATCATAGGAAGGCCGTTTCTTAAGAAATTTGGAAGTGTATCTGAACGCATGTGATGAGCAGTGAATCAAATAAAATCAGAAGAAATATTTTAGTATGAGGTGGGGTTGAAACTTCAGAAGTTATAAATAAATTTTTAACTATTCCAGCCAATGTTCACGTAGTGCACCTTAGCATACGTAATTATTTTAAGTAAGTGAATAATATGAATACATAAGTAGTTTAGTTGAAATTGATAGTAATATAACTTTAATCAAAGGGACCAGAAAGTAATTATTCGGATTAAATTCAGAAAATCATTAGCTCATCTTCATGTATATTTTGACGGTAAATTAAAGTTAATTAATTCATTTCAAAAACGGGCATTTTATTACAAAGTCACACACCAAGTCCCACACACTATAAAAGGGTTATGGAATTTACTTAAGGAGTTATTTACATATTAATTTCTGGTGATAATTCAATATAAGTTACTTGAAACTTTATTTTTATTATACAGGTGGATGTTATTAAACATAATATGAATAGTACTATTAATGTACAGATTTTATTGAATCGTTCTCTTACTCAATAGACAAGCTGGAGTACCTTAGATTAATTATACATTTTGTTAAACAGAAGCCTGGTTCCGCAGCAGTATAGTAATATTAGATTAAAAATGTAACGGCTCAAACCACTGTGAAAATATGATACACGAGTTTGCACGAATATTGCGCACGCGATAGAAATCATTAAAGTAGTTTATTTCAGTGATTACAGTATATGTATATTTACAAAATACTTTAAATATATTATTGTATGCACTTTTGTGGGCTCCAACTACCCGTAACCACTGCCATAGATGTTCGTAGTGCAACGGGGCTGATGGCTTAACGTGCTCTTCGAGGCACGACCAGATGCGTAGCAGTCGGATTCACTACCTCCTCATTTTCATGATTTGGCTGTAGACTGCTAATTCAAGTAATGCAGGATTGGTAACACGACTATTATGCCATTGGTCTTACACCCACAGTAACCACTTTTCATGGCATAAAAAATACGACGCTTGCCCAGAAGCAACCTATTTACTTCAGTATCTTTATCTATCAATCAATCAACTAGCCCATCGCAGTCCACAGCTGGATATAGGCTACTGATAATGCCTTCCACATCCAGACTATCCCAGACCAATATGTATATCCATGTCCAAATAAAGTTTCGAGACTATGGATGTCGGAGCTAAACACACACAATATACAGACTTACCGAAACTAGGATTCCGTGTTGACCGAGGAACCCTAAAATATCCCTATATACGAAGAAATCATGAGTTGAAAAATATAACTGATTACGTCCATAGCCTCATAAGAATGGTTAGTATCAAGCTAAAATATTATGCAAAAGGAAACAAATTAGACATAGAAAAAATGAAAGTTACAAATTTATGGTGGTTGAATGTGAAACGACAAACGGTGCAATAAATTACGTCGGCGTGCTTTGTGTTTCGTAACCAAGTGATTTTTTAACAGAAATACAAACTAATGGTGTTTAGAGTATACCCAAAATAAATTGAAGCTTTTGTAGTAGTAGGAAGACATGGTACCTCCGAGGTACCATGTTTTGGTCATATTTTGGTCCCAAGTCGCGAGAGAAACAAGCCACTCAGGATTGTTTTTATATAATTTATGATTATATAATTTATGTTTGAGCTCATCCACACCCGTAAAATCCCGTGCTATCCTCAAAAGATTAAAAAAACAAGTACTTACTGCACGTAAAGATCTCATTTTGGGTACATTTTGGGTTTATATACCCCGACGCATAATATTATGTTTTCGTCAGCAAAGTTAAACAAGTATGTGGTCGAATGTTTTTTTATTGTTTCAAATATTAATTCTGAAGAATTCTAGGTGTAATGAAATAGATGACTCGGCAAATGTTTTTCAGCCATGTAGGTACCAACATTATATTATCAAACAAATTGAATTTAACTATCGCTTCTCCGTTGAATATCATATTATTCTCAAAAGATTCGTAAATCATCCCATTCGCAAAACATGATTTTCACTTAACATCATTTATAGAAATACAGAATGAAATATTATGTCAAAATGACACGACACTTTATGTAACTACACGTCATTAAGCAAAGGTTTGATTAAATTATTCACATAAAATATTATAAAACCTTGATATAAAAAGCTCGGGGTCTGCTTACTCCTGCTCCTTTGATTTCACTGCAAGTCGAGTGAGGTCGGACACCTCGACAGGAAAATCTGCGCCAGAGCCTATTGCGTCAATCACTAGGTGGACACCTAGTGATTGACGCAATAGGCAGCTTCAGGCAACATTGGTTTGGTTCCGTAGTTCATAATGGAGTCCTATGCACTCACATTATACACAGACTCGTCACCATCATTCAGCCATAGGACGTCCACTGCTGAACATAGACCACCCATTCATCTTTTTGGACCGTATCCTCGCCACGGTAGTCTAATGCGAATTGGCGGGTAGCCAGAGCCTCGTTCGTTGATTGGAAAAGTTACCATGGGCAGCTGACGATGACTTGGGTCTCTAAGATAGTGATCGGTGGGTTGTACATACACAGACCTATCAAATAATAACTCAACAATGTTAACTCGAAATGTTAAGATAAGATAAAGATTTTTAGACGAGAGTCAACTACGTAATCATAGCCCCTTAGCAAATGTTCTTACAAAAACAGAAACGCAAACTAATGGTACTTAATTCGAGCCCTAATGTCGCGTTTATTGTGATGAGTAGAAAGGGAGAGCGAATGGGAACGAATGAACGAAGTACGTAACCGTTATTGACATTATTTTTGATGTTACTGTCACGAGCAAGAGAATAGCTTCTTTGCAGATTAGTGCTCACTGAGTCGAAAATGTTGAAATGAGTTTGTGACTTTAAATTTCGGGTTTATGGACGCTATGGACGCTTACCGTCTTGATAAAATAGGTACTTCACTACATAGTATAAAACAAAGTCGCGTTTTCTGTCCCTATGTCCCTTTGTACGCTTAAATCTTTTAAACTACGCCACGGATTTTATAGTTGGTTTTTTAATAGATAGAATGGTTAAAGAGGAAGGTTTGTATGAATATAACATCATGCTACAACCAACAGGTGCGGAGTAGGAATGAAAAATGTTACAAAAACGGGGTATCGCAGGCAAAGTTGCGCGGGTCAGCTAGTAGAATATAAAAATACCAAAAATATTTTTAAACATTTAATAAAATTATGTCAGGCCCACATTTTAATTTCCTATTCTTGGTAATTTTAAATGTGTTCTACTATAATTAGTTACATACATGTAATACAAGTTTTAGAGTCACCAAAATTGTTCTATAGGTTTGTCTCTATTAAAGATTACTCACAATATGGAAAATTAAATAAATTTCTAATTCTAATTCTAATTCTAAATTCTAATTCATTACATTAACAAACCTTTTTTTACTGATTACAACAATATTATTATAATTCAGTCACAATGAACGCTACTACACAAATGGCGCTAAAATATTTTTCATGCACAAGTTCCTTTTTACGATACCAATAAATTATTATTGGAAAAGTAAAATTCTAAGTTCTAAGTTCGTCTCTTAAGAAAATCTCGTCTATGGTCTTCTGAAATACTGATATACGATACCTAGTGTGTATTTCACGTATGTATGGGGATAAAATCCAATAGAATAGTTTATACAAACTTTGTATGTAAATTTTATAATAATTTTAAACAACTTTAGTCCCCTGGTATAATAGCAGACCTATAGCTATTTATGGTGTCTTATCTTTGACTAGTACAAGTGCACGTCATATTTAAAATGTGAAATTTTATTACGTATAGGTACCTACTGTTTATATACAGTGGTCCTCAAAAGTTCCTGGCCAGTTCGAAACAAAAATTGTATGAAGTGATGTCATTACACAACTAGGTACTAGTCTTAGAAGCTACTGGATAATAGATCTACCTGTTAATGTAATTAAGTTAAGGATACCCACTACTTACCTGAAGTTACTTATTTTCTTGTAAGAAAACAAGACATTGATCTAGCTTATTTTATTAACGCTACCTATGTTACTCTTGGTTAAATTAGACTTAGGCTATCAAATGATTATAGATCTTAAGGTATTCAAGAACTTTTTTGGCCCACTGTACCTACCTTAAATAAATAAAACTAAGTATAAGCAAAATAGCTCTTCGATTACATACAAGTTTTAATTGATTAATCCAATATCCAATAACTTTGAACTTTAAGTGTATTAGATAAAGCCGTAAATTCAGTTTTAAATAAATTTGAAAAGAATTCTTGTTTGCTCCTCACATGTATCAACCTCGTTATATTATGGCGACTGCATAACATCAAATACAATAATGCAAAATTCAGACACCAAACAAAATAAACACTTATAATGACATGCTATTAACACTTAGCTATGCATGTTTACTGGGGGAAGTAACTTGCACATGGCAAACTAAATTATGTTGTAAACACATGGTCTTTGGCAACTAGACAACGTGTGAACCAACCAGCAGTTTATTACATGAATTCGATAGCCTCTCATGGTATATAATACTATTATGTACCTATTCATAATATTGCCGTTTTGCATTCAGAAACGAAACTTTAGAAAGTATTTGTTTGGACTTGTATGGAGTAAAACATAATGAAAGGTTGAATAAAAATATTTTATGAAGGTAATAGAAACTCAAGGAAACTGAATTTTACAAAAGGGTTTTCTACCTACCCTGAAGTACAGTATAAATATAAAAAAAATACTGAGAAGTTGAACACTATATAAAAATATTACCATTGGCTAGCACATACATACGAGAACACTGAGATAAGAGAAACTTGAAATTGCACCCTGTACCAACTGATCTAACCAGCATAGAAATAATAGTCCAAGGCCCCATAACACTGTGAGAGGCCTATGTCCAACGGTGGACTAAAATAGGTTAATTGATTAACATGCATGCATTGCATGACATTGAATGTGTACTGCATTTTGTGACCGTGTGTATTATCCAGGTTCAGATACTTTCAAAATAACACACATACGCTCTAATACAATGAAATAGGAGCTATAATGAAACAAATTTAACTCTGCCAACCAAACCCATATTAGGCACTGTATACGTGTGTTGTGTCCATTAATGAGATAATTCCTCCAGGGACGCGCTAGAAAATGGAATAAACATGGCAACCGAATGCCAAATGTAGTTAGTGGTGTTACAAAACTAGATATAAACAATTACTTAGTTCTGTTTGTATTTATATAACTAACTCTCAAACATTATATATAAATACGTAATAAGTTTATACAAAACGTTGAATTTTATTTACTAGACTAGGCTAGGCTTACTTATTAGGCTATAATAGTATCACAATCTAATTATAATGCGAATATGATACAATAATAAACTACTCTTAAAATACTACAAAAGTAAAATAAATACAGGTTTGCCAGGAAAATAAAACTATGCATGTAGAAAGTGATCCGCGGGAATGTCTGCTAACAAAGGGGCATCAGATACTTTTGTTTGGCCCATGCAAACATTACATTCTTGACGTGAGAAAAAACTGTTATGACGGAAATAACAAGCTGTGACATCAGATGATCTGAGAATAGGACCTTAATATGCATTGAAAACAGATTTATCATGCGCATAATAACTTACGCATTAGAAGATGTACTTTTGTGTACCTAAGAGTGAAGGGAACGATTTTTGTGTTTGAAGCACTTGATAGTTCAATTTGATTATAATTATTGTCTCGTCTTCTTCAGAATTCATATCTTAATAGTCAGTTGATAGTGCCTAATTCGTAATTGTGAAGAGTTTTAGTTATTATTTTGATAATATTCCGAGAGTGTTCAGGTAGTATAAATAAAAATAAATATAAAATAATATAAAAATATAATAAAAATAATATATAAATGTAAATATAAATATAATAATATTATATAATAAAAATATAAATAATAGCCGCGGTAGCCTAGTGGTATGGGTAATGGACTGCTGAGACGAGGTCTCGAGTTCGATCCCAGGTTTACCATGGCACACACCAATGACTTTTCGATGCTTTTCGAAGTTATGTGTGTATTTATCGCAGGTTTATAAGTGCCTCGGAGAGCACGTTAAGCCGTCGGTCCCGGTTGCCATACAAACATCTATGGCAGTCGTTACGGGTAGTTGGAGCCCTCAAAAGTCCAACCAGCCTAACTTGGAACTTCGATATCGCCATTGGTCATTAGACCATTGGTTGTGAAGGTCAGATGGCAGTCGCTCCACGGAAAATATCAAAGTTCAGCCGCATCATAGTTAGACTGGAAAAGCCGACCCCAACTGAGTTGGGAAAAAGGTTCAGGGAATGATGATGAAAAATATAAATAATAAATATAATATAAAATAATTATAGATAAAAATTTATTATATACATAATAATTGAAATACAATACAGTCGCAGTAGCAGTAGTTATACCGACAGGTGTGAAAACTTGGTCAAGTATCTACACATTAATCAAGATTTCACTTCTGCCGAATGTAAGTATATACAGGGGTGTGAAAAATGTCTAACGTGCCTTTTTCATAGTACGGAAATCTTTTCTGATAAGCCTCTGGCAGCGGAGGTGGTTATGTTACACTCAGACTGATTTAAAAAAATCATCAACTCGACATTTTTATATTAAAAATATATATTTTTACAGTAGGTACTCATAACGTAGTTCTTAGATTTTTTTAAAGTAAGAGAAATGAGTAATCAACATTCATTACTTATTTTACGACAAAAATGTCAGCAACATTTCACAATATCATTTCGTATCCGGATCATGAAAACGAGCGTAAAATGTACGTTGGAATGTTCCTTCATCGCCTTCTAAAATATAATAAAAACCGTTGTTACTAAATTTGAATAATGTATTCGCTCAATGGTATCGTATTTCACACTTCCATTAGACCCCGCATTTCATCTGTTCGTCCTATTTGGTTCACCCACATCCTTGCTACTGTGAATTAAAGTTCAAAATTGTATAATTGATGGTTATGACGTGTATCAAATTATATCAGTCAGGTGATAGAGGGTTATTACTCTGTCTGCAGTATTTGTCCTCTAATGCAGTTGATCCGTGGTTTAGGGTTGATTAGTGAGGTTGGTGTTCAAAATCTAATAATGAAAATTTTTAATGTGATGCTATTTGTGAAATTGATATACCCAGGAAAAGGTAGGAATATCAAGTTCATAAGGAAATTACTTTCGTCTTGTGTTGTACTAGCAAAATGTTGAATATTGCTCGTCTATATTTTATGACTGTGGGCTTGAAGTTAAGCTTTTTACGTCAGACAATTTGACTGTATTTTATACATACCTACGTAAGGAAATAATTATATACAATGATATGAAACTAATAATGATATGATTATTAAATCATACTTGTAGCTGACTCCTTGTATTAAAATTGCACTTGAATTGATTATGGCTTTTTAATCGTTTATTTTATTTTTATTCATAAGATCATTACTAAAGCGGGTTGAATATCGATTCAAAATTAGAGCTTAATTACCGCAAAACTTTTCGATTTAAAGAAGCGCGCAAAAAATATCTTTACATTTTATCTAGTCTTTTATAACAGCGTAGCGAAACCTTCCAATACAATATGTAATAAAAGATTCACCTAAACACTAATAGAAATAGAAAAGATCGTACCAAATTCTAAGAGCTCACTGCTTACCGAACCGTCTGACAAGTGACATCACAATTAATTTCCAACCCTTTTCATATTCCCTTTCACGGTAAATGGTGCGTGGAAAAACTTCTCAAGTCATCGGGTTACGTTCCAGTTTATCATATTGTAATATTGTTTGTCGACATTTCTCAGCTAGCGTTATGTCTGTCTCTTAATATGGAGGTTATATTATTATAGCTGAAAAGGTCATTGGTAAACATGAACGAGGGTAAACGATTAAGCGTCTTCGTTATGGTTGGTAGCTGAGTGGTTAAGGAGTTGGCTTTACAGTCGAGAGGTTTTGTACTCAAATCCTAGATTCTACACTATCTAATCAGTGTTCTATATAATAAATTACATAACATAACATGAACTCACGCCTATATCCCCGAAGGGGTAGGCAGACGTGCTAGCACCCACATTTCACCAGTTTAGTTTAGGTCCCAATGTAATAGGTGGCGACCCTATTGCCATTAACCGGGCACTTATAAACCTGCGATAATTACACACATAACTTCGAAAAACATAAGTAAAAGTCAATGGTATGTGCCATGGTAAACCTGGGATCGAACCCGAGACCTTGTCTCAGCAGTCCATTACCCATACCACTAGGCTACCGCGGCTTGTCTAATAAATTAAAAGAAATATAAATCACAATCTTCACCTAATTTGATAATATTGAAAAAGTTGTTGAGGTTTAGAGTCTTTCAGACAAATACTTGAAACATAAGTTACAAGACTTGTCTTGGAAATATACACCGTTATACTTCAACTCGTTACTTCAAATATCGATTCGTCGATTGTCGATTGACACTTAAATATTCACATAACGCTTGTGTAAAGTCATGGTGTTGACATACCACTACTTTGTAGACTTTAACCTCACTACAACCAAACACAACACAATCTAATTGGTAACCATCAGTGCGGGCACAACGTTTGCATAAGCCGGGCGAGTGCTTGCCGGCATTATTTTTGCACGTACTCAATTTCTCGCTTCACTGGGTGTCCCACAGAATAGATATTAATTTACATGAATAAATAAAATTTGCATTAAGAGCGTCCAAGACGAGAAAACGTAAAGAAAACTGTTACTGAGAGCGCCAAGCTTTTCTTGCGACATATTCATGTTCATGCGTAAACGAATAGCGAAATATATGAAGTGTTGATTTCTGTTACGTTAGTTTTCTACACGTTAGGTTATAGCGTTTTGTTGATAGAAATAGTTTCAAGTTTTTATTGAAGTTACACATACATCACTGGTATTAATTTGAGTTCAAATATTATCGAAGTAGTCGATTATAGCTATAACAACAAGGCTTGTTGTAAGCAATGAGGTAAAATACGAGTTGATATATTTTTAATACCTAAAATATTTTAAAATTCGACAGCCACAGCCTATGTCAACTATTGAAAGTAGTAAACTCGGCCGTTGATCAGACATTTGGGTCCAGCTAGCACCATCAATGTTCGAGTTTCGTTTGCTAAAAAAGTATCTGATTCTATTATTTAACCACTGAAAATGGCAGATTAAATTTGATTGAAAATTTTCACACAAGTACTTGTTGTGACAATCAAATCATGTATCTGCATAGGGGAGCTTCAGACATACATTAATCGTAATGGAATCAATTAATTCTATTCATATTTTGTGATCACTACCTAATATAATAAAACAACGTCTCTTCTCGCTGTCAGTCTGTCTATCCGTCCGTAACTACGCAATGGATGTTGATGCGGATTTTAAATTGATAGAGTGATTCAAGAGGAAGGTTTATATTTATAAAAGATTTTAGATTGACATGGTCATTTACACATTCACTGTTAAATTCATCGGAATATTTACCATGTTTGTTTATTTTGTTGAATAACCTATATTTCGGCACTGTTGCAAGCGCCATGATCACGGTGTACTGTACACCGTGATCATGGCGCTTGCAGCAGTAAATATCCCGATGAATTTAACAGTGAATCTGCTGCGTAGATTTATTTGTACAAATAAAATGTTTTGCACAATCAACAGACCTGCATAAAGCATTGTTATCATGAGCACTTATTGCTACTACTCCTCCATCCATCTAGTGAGGTAGCCGTTGACCGGACCGATGATCAGTCCTTCTGTATGGCCCATTTCATCAATTTAGACGTTCCTTTGACAACCGAGACCAACGGCTTACCGCGCTCTCCGAGGCATGACCAGACCAATGCAAATAGCCATATTCATGCATTCAAATATTTGCAATGAGCGGGAATCAAACGCACGTGACAAAGGATGTCCGCCGTCATGAAATCAATTAATCGATTAAAACTTAATTGAGGCCTTACCAAAAATTTTGGAGTCCAAATCTGATTGAACAACGTGGCACTTGCGTAGCTCTCAGGATTGAGAGCCCAGAAGGTATTCGCTACCACAAGCGCTATTGGTCAAACCAAAGGAGGAGAAGAAATCAGCGGATCTTGTATTATGGGTTCTAGAACGCCTAGATTTCTATGACTTAGCAATCAAATGCTATACCACTATGCCACAGAGGTCGTCATAATCTTGATTATACGAACATCGTTCCTAAAAAAAGAATAGGAATAATTAGGAGATTGCGGTATTCTCAAAATTCTCTCACTTTTTCATTCTGCATAGGGGTTGGTATTCTAATGTATTCAATTTATGTTAATTCAATTCTTTAAAAATTTCAACAGGGGGTGTTTTTGTATAAAATGTCGTGTTATTGTTTGAGCAAAATATAATAACAGAATTTACAAATTAAATTACATTTTGAAGCTCAAACTGAGACTGAGCTTTCAAGTGCAATTAAATTTTTGTGAGTTTCCTCTTTTACCCGATTACGGTCAAGCTAAAAGAAAATTCTAACTTTTAAGCTTTTGCTTTCCATAATTAGGGAGAATACTTTTAACAGGAATTAACGCGATAGTTATGGATAGTAGTTGACAGCCTCTATGGCGTGGCGGTTCGATTTCCGTTCAGTGTAAGTATTTGTGTGCATGTATATGAATATTTGCATTGGTCTGGGTGTTTCTATGTATGAATTTATTTACAGAAAAAGTATCTAAGTATGTTTATCCGCATTCTAGAACCCATAACACAAGCTAGTTAAGCTATGCTCACCATGGGTCTAGGCGGCGGCGTTGTGTAGATTGTCCTAGAATATTTATTTATTTGTTTATATGACGCTGGTGGTGTTATAAATGTCCACAGGCCACAGTACCCACTTTCCATCAGGTGGGACGCGTGCTTGTCTTTTTATTTTTTTATCGTGGTAATTCCTCATGGATCATGGGTCACCCTCCTCACCGGAGATGGTAGGGGAGATTCTGTCGAACTCGAACCAATACCTAAGTATGGAAGGTGTCGTGACGAGAGTGACGATGAAAAATTTATGTATCTAAACTAAGTAAATTATTGTAAATAGATAAAAAAAGAAAAACCCTCTGAGTTTCTAGCCGGAGTCTTACACCCATATTCTTAAACGTTACCGCAAATTCCACTCTACTCAAACTCAGCTGAGAAACCTTCGAGCGTTGCTTCAAATCTCCCTCAAGTCCGGTATTTTTAGTCAATTTTTTGGAGTTTTCATTCTTCACTCAGCTCAACTCGACGTGAGCTTAACTTGGTTTGACTCCTGTTGGAGTTGAGTAAATACGTCATCAGTTTGTGTAGTTTACACAAATTGATGACGTAATTTACGGCCTCTGTGGCGTAGTGGTAGTGTGTTCGACTGTTATTATAGGGAGTGCGGATTCCTTTTATGATAGGTGCAAATATTTGCATGCATGAATATGTATATATTTAATGTGAGTGTTTCTATGTAACTGTGTTTTAGTATATATGTTTTTATGAATACATAAGAAATGTGCGCGTTCGCAATTTTAAAACTAAATCTAGTTAACCTATGTTTATTTTGGGTCTAGATGTGTAGAATTAGGTTATTGTTTTAACCTATCGTTATTGTCAAATTAAAAAGTAAACAGAAGTAGTTTATTTTTTATTGAATAACGACAATTTACAGTACCTATCTACCTAACAAGTTAACAACAGTTAGGACGCCGATTGTGTTTTTTGTGAAGGACGAACACATTTTTGAAGGACAAAGAGAATAAACTTTTTTTAGCTTTTTTTTTGATAACTTTGCAATTAGAGAGAGCTAAACATCTGGCAGACATGTTTTGAACAAAATTGAAACCCTATTCATACGTTTAAATTCTGAAATGCATGTGGTATAATTTAAATAATATTTATTACAGGTATACCTAGGTATAATTAATTCTATCTTATATAGTCAACGTTAAGCATAATTTTCAGACAAAATATTATAAATAAATAAATACCAATGGAACCAGAATATTTAACTACTGTATCCTTATTGAAACGATAGCGTTTGTGGAACTACATAATATTATTATAGTCATACACTTCTAGAGGATTGTTTCCATCCCTCATTTATTATTATGTAGGTATTTTACTTTTTTGATGAGTAATTATTAGACTATATCTTCAAATATTATAATTCATAAAATCTCCAGAACTGTTTTCTAACAAGATTTCTATAATTTTATGATAAATCGCAGTCCCGAGTGAATTTTAAAGTAGGGTCGTGCGCTTACTTGAGATGACGCTCATGTTGTTCACCTCACTCGAGTAAATTTTGTGAGTGAACACGGAGTTGAGGGACTTTACACAACTATAACTACCAAATAGCTCAAATGTGGCCGAGTCGAGGGGAGTGAAATCTCAAGCAACGTTTAAGAATACGGGTGTTATAAACTAATTTATCAAATATTGTTGATATTGACGTTTTGTAAGTTCCGTTCAATAGTCTATATAGAATAAATGAATTTTGATTTTGACCATACACCTGTGCCCGTAGAACGGAAAACTATTGAGTTCATTATGTAAAGCTTAGAGAGAGCGAATCATTGTAATTGGTGGGCTTCATGCACACTTTGCACACACAGTTTCACATTTACATTACGGAATCTATTGTTTTTCAGGCACTGCTCCTAGTTGAGTATGCACTAAACAAGAAGTAAATTTATTTGTTCGGTGTATTATATAGACACAGCTGATGTACGTACATAAACAGGACAAGTATTTACGATAGGACTTTCTTTCACTTCTAAGTTGAACAATGTCGTTATACAACAGTGTCAAAGGGTTTCAATTTGTCATAAAATTTATCGTCAAGCCTCTGCCACCCGCACAAAGAGATTGGAAAAATTGTTGCCAGCAATTCTCTTATTACATGTCCAAAGAGCAGGACCGTCCGCATTTCGCCTTTGACCTCAAGCTAGATAGAATACGGGTGTATTGAATGTAAAGAAGCGGCTACTAGTAGGTATGATGTAATTTAAAATTGTATTTTTAGTCGCTCACAGGATTAGATTTCAGTCCAGTAGACTTTAGCTGTACAAATAGCCAAGTAATACTATAAATACGAAAATATCTGCTCGTCATTGCTTGCAATAGATATGTAATTATATTATTTTGTTATTTTCACTTTCTAAAATACTCGTAGCATTTGATAATTAGCTACTGCTACTTTTTTAAATGGCTTATAAAACGCAATGGAGAGATAGCTTGTATCGTAATTGTATTATCTACTCGCATACCTACTGATATTTTAAAATTACACAAGCAAACAAATAAATACAATAAAATAATTATATTATGGTACGTTTCATAAAGTCAACTGTTTTATAATGTAATTTTTGTCCATTACGATACAACTTCTGCTAGACCAAGGATTTTAGGCAACTTTCCTATATAATGCGATGATGATGACGTTTATAAATAAAGCAAACATAACGTTGTAATTTAATGCAAATTATATTGCCTATTTCATGAGATAAAAAAAAGCAGTATATGTACATTTATGTACATTTATGCAACTGTTTCATAAACTACTATATTTCTACTCGAATAAATTAAAATCTCCCGTATCTACAACTAAAGCAGAAAACATTTTACCTGTTACAAAATCCTTACTTGGCCGATCGTTCCGTGTTTTATAGCGACAGTAAAAGTTGCTAGGATATCCGAAGGGAATGAGGGTTGGAAGCCTGCGGAGTTCTGATACGTAGCACTTTCGTATAAGGTGATCTCCTGTGGTCGTGAATAGCTTTCCAAAATGACATTACTACTATGTAATGGAGATTGATTCTTGGTCTTGAGAATATAGACAGTAGTTTGGTTGGTTTATGGATTTTGTTAAATTGAATTAGTAGGTATAGGTATATAAAGTTACTAACCGATGCGCGCGACTTCGTTTGCAGTCGTGCGAAACGTCCCCACGGATATTCCCCGCCGGAGCCGGT
The DNA here is from genome assembly GCA_963691645.1 of Pelosia muscerda. Classification (NCBI taxonomy): domain Eukaryota; kingdom Metazoa; phylum Arthropoda; class Insecta; order Lepidoptera; family Erebidae; genus Pelosia; species Pelosia muscerda. The sequence continues at coordinate 12,101,049 of OY829113.1, forward strand.
TGGAAAGGTTATGTTGGACCCGAATATGAGTTACATATATCTCTCGCACCCTGGTCGACCCAGGGCCACTACACGATGTCTCCATCTAGTTTTTGTTCTTACTCACCTTCTTAGAAGCAGCTCAGATCAAACCTGTGCTCGATAATGTCTTACCTAAACGACATTATCGGACAAAACATCGAAATATAACGATATCTGCGTTATAACCGACATTCACGCGGTAACAGCTAGTTATTAATACATTCGTTTGGCTCTCAACATAATTTTATGTTAAACTTTTCCTTACGTTTTCGGCAACTCTTACGTTATGTATATCTAAACATATGGACGAATAAAACCAATTTTTGAAGGTCCAACTTCTAAAGGATTTGTGACCCACTTACAGGGGTCGAGTTTTCTTTACAAGGTTTCGTATTCCGTCTATTCCTGTGATAGATCGCCCTCTCAGACATCCAATGTTCAATAAGCTTGCATAATTTGTGTAAAAAATATACGAATGAATACGAGTGAAGCAAAGAACAAAGAATCCGATCCAATTACATTCAACTCAACGGCCTTTTAATTAATAAGAATTCAGTAATTTTTCGCGATAAGGTTTGTTTACATTATTGCTGGTTGTGCTTTTGCAAAGAATCTCAATACTAACAACAAATAAAATTATTTATTATTGATGAATTACATACTACCAAGAAGAGGTAAAGCAAAGTTGCAATATATTGAAAGTATTAGACAAAGTATGTTTAACCTATTTTTTGTAGAAATCTATTTATACATAAATGGCGTTTAGGTGTTATTTTTGTATTAAGTACCTATAAATCTTTATTTAGTTTAATGTATATACTTCTTAACTTACAGATGCATGAGTACATAGGAAGTATAAATGCAAGTAAAGTAAAAAAAAAATGATAATAAAATACGTTGAGCAAATCCTGGCGTGACTTCAATACTCAAATAATAGCATCAGCTAGACATAACCAGTTTTTCAACCTCGTATTTTCCGTATTAAGTATTTTGTTGAAAGCCCTTTCCTTGTTCGACCCCTCTTTATACTGTATCCGATATCATCCCCTCAAAATTATGAAAGTGTATAAACATTTTCACGCCCCTGCCAGGCTCGCCCTCTGATTTCCACATTTCCCGTTGGCAAGTTATTATTATCAAATCAAGCTATAGATACCTGGTTAGATAACGATTGCATGACTACTCACTCCCCCACGTTAATGGAAATATAAGACTGATATCGAGATTTTCAATCATTGTTTTACGATACTGTAATTTAGAGGGCTCGTTTTATTTTTCAGGAATATAACAAACCATGTGAATGCCCTTGGTTGACTCTATGTATGTATGTAATAATAGTACATAATTGATAACACACTTGTACTTCTCCACTGTATTATTGTATTAAATACAGTGGAGAAGTACAAGTGTTATCAGTTATGTACAAAAGTGAGTTCCACCAAGTGCTATCAATCAACAGTATAAATAATCTGTAATAATAGTAGTCTGACATCGTATTATCTCACCACCGGCAACCGGCAATAAAAGACCCAAAGACAGCGTGTGTTTAGATTCAAGTCCGAGATAACGACCACCGACTTTTGCGGGGGTAAGGATTTCGCGCACGCTATACAAAAAGTATAACATACCTAGGTAACAAACAATTTGAATGTGTACCTATGTGCAAGTGCAAATATAAGTATGCAAGAATATGTCATTTGCATGTCCGTTGTTTTCGTAAAACTTTGAATATTAAAATTATTATAGGGAACATACTATTTAATAGTTTTATTAAGGTATTTTGTTACCAAATGTTATCAAAACTAAAAATACTTGCAGTAACGACTCGATCATTATATCTATGTCCCGTTAAAACAATAAATACTACAAAACTAACAGCACTTGTGTTTAAAGACTCCCAAACTGAATTCCGACAAATTCGTCTACAACAAGATAATTAATTAGCACAAAGATACACTAGCGCAAGAACCACAAATTGTCAGCGACATTATCATCAAAACTCATTTTGTGTACGTGATAACAAAGAACGTCGGCGGATATGCTTCGATTTGCATAATCCGTGCATCAAACTCCGTTAATTTTCTTTTAATGCGACGGCATGGCAGCTGCAGCCCATGCAAACACGGGCTTTAGCATCACGTTAATCGTATCTGGTTTAACGTAAATTTTGTAAGTGCTATAGTTTCACATTTCTGTACATCTGTGCTGCCGCTATTCCAATATTCTGGACTTAGGGTGAAAAATACAGTTCGGATAATATCTGGAACTCCATGGCCTCACTTACCCCTCCTCCCTGGGCTTACCGGGGTGCAATACTATCTTACCATGGGTACCAAACATTCAAAGACCAATCGCACAATACGAATAGAATGACCAATGTTTCACAATAAAACATTTGAATTGAATACATTGTTCTGAATTTCTATTCACAAAATGTAGCTCTCGTGGTATCCGATAGACAAATTCAATGATATATTCATTCAGACACGTAGCTTTGAATTAATATTCATTACAATCTTAGATAAACCTTCGTGGCAGCGCATCGTAAGCTCCATGCCTCGATGCTCCAGCAATTCGAGAAAACGTAGTAAATGATAATTGACATTAGTAATGAATACTGACTGTACTGAATATTGTGAAGTAAATAAGTACATATATAATTTAAATGTGCATATAACTTTACATATTAAATACAAAACAACGTACAAACATATTATGTACATACATTGGAGTAAATGAGTCTTCTAGTTGAGCCCGTGGATAGGTAAACAGAAGGTATGTCAGATGAATGGAGGACCAAACACGTTAATTAAAAAAAAGACAAAGCGGCTAATTTCAATTAGACCGTTATTATTAAGGTTTAGCTAAATTCTTCTAATTAATAATAATTTATTAGGAAAATAAAAGACAAAATACTTACTAGAGAATATAAGTAATTATACGCTGGTACCAGTGAAGTGAGCTCGTAGACACTGCGCGAAAAAATGGAGTACCGCGAAATGTTTTTTTTAGAAGATGAACTATTAACATTTTTACTCTTCGTCGTATGAAATGTATGGACCCTATATGTACCCCGCAACTCCGTTCCCCTGCTGATTGGTAGATAAAACTTTTGAAGAATTTCTTCTCGAGATTGGGAGGTCAGATGGACCTCCACCGAGGGAAATCTTCCAAAGTCGCTCCAATAAAAACTTGGTTTACTAATGTTTGCCATAATTTTAAATGCCATAATTTTATATGCCATACTGGTAGTTGCCATAATTTCATTAGAAATAACGTTTCAGTTGCCATAATTTTGAAATGACATAAAATCACTTTCACTAATTTCATTGGTCATAATCGATCAAGTGTCATAATAATTAAAATCCATAAATGTATTTGCCATAACTTTCGTTTTCAATAATGTCAATTATACGACACAGATTTTTTATTCACAATTAAACCTGAAACTAAACCTCATATAACGTCTACTAAATAAGCTCGACGGAGCCCGCTTCGCGGGCTCCTACTTCTGGGTGGTTTTAAAAGAAAAAACCACGAAGACTAAGAATAAGAAATGTAGTCTTCTAACCTAACCTATCCGAGTCGAATTGCACTGAGTCGGGGTGTTTACGATAATTAATTTTGACCTAACAATATTATGTATTATTTTCATAACTATATCTAATTTTGATTATGTCAAGAGTCGATTATGAGATGTATTACTTATGGAAACTAATTATTATGATATATGTTGTTATAGAAAGTGATTTTATGGCAAATAAACGTTATGACTGTTGAGTGGTTATGTCAAACGTTATTAGTATAAATGATAATAGTGCAAGTAAATATTATGACCGGGGATGATTATGGCAAACGAAATTAGTGCAAATGAATTTATGGATAACTAAAGAATACCTAAAAACTTCATAAGTTGGATTGAAAAGAGAAAAAGGAGCTCCGAGGTGAAAGTAAGATGCAACTGAAAGCTACATTAAGATTATTATGATGATGAGACGTCTCGTAAAAAAGTTTTGATACTAATATTTTACAATCGATAGTAACTTTCCACAGAGAAATCTTTTTAATGGCGTTAATTTGTTAATTTCTTTTACGAAGACGTGAATTTCGATGAGAATGAAAAAATTATGATCAAAAATTGACGTGTTCAAAGTAGAAAAGCAAAAATCTCATTAAAATTTACTTTGTTCTTTTAAAATTAACGAGAATGATCGCCGAACACGTAAAACATTTTAATTGGTTTATCTACCTACGTAAAACTTTATATCGATATTTTTACTGATTCTTTCTGTTTCTCCAATACTTACAGTATTTTGTAAACCTGGTCAATATTTCGTTATTCTGGCTATATTCATTATGTTTGGGTGTAAGCGACCCCACTAAGCTCTTGCAGCTAAACTAAACGCCCTGCAAGCTCGTACTTCGTCTTATTAAGGGATGAGACTATGCCTTAGGCTTCCTATTGGTGTTCGGGAATCAGATGACCGCCTTGTTTTTTTGTATTTTATTTGTCTGGTTTTGTGAGTGTGCTGATAGTATTCTCTACATTATTATCTCCAAATTGTTATCTACAACAAGTTATATACAAGTGATCTAAAGTTACAACTGTCATAGACGGTCAACATTTACCATTAGCACAGATTAATAAATACTACTACTACTAAATACTACTACGCTCATAGATACTCCCATTAGGTATGATTATTTGTATTCTTGATATTTTAAAAGTATTTTATAAAATCCCGGGGTAGCTTTCGTTAATAAAAACGTCATTTTTTGATTCAGATACCACGTTATTACTGAATCGAATGGAGATGAGCACTCGACTCATGTAATAACACGATATGGGGACAAATAATATGAGATCTCTTTTTGGTGCGGCTTATCTGTACACTGTTCCGTAGGTGTATTTTATTTATATTATAACTGTAATATGAGTACTAGATTTTGCCAGTGTGAATGTCGGTTATTGCGACCAATATGTCCTTTGCTAAAGTCTAATCTATGGATATACATAGATATAAATTTCTTTAGGTTATTTTCAAAAATGACCCCTATTTTCGCGATATACCTAAGAAAAGCCATCTATGTCCTTCTCCATTCCCAAGCTCTAGCCCATTTTTGTCTCAAGTTTCATCAAAATCGCTTCAATTGAGTGATGTAGAGCTTAGGCGTGCAAGCGTAATAAACAGACAATGGTAGAAAAAAACCAGATAAGAGTAACAAAGTCAATTTTTTTACCACTTTAGTGGCAGATTATTCACCTCTGGCAACCAAAGACCCGAAGTCAGCGTGCATTTTAGTCGGTTCGAGTCCGACATAACCACTTTCACGGGCTCCGTTGATTTCGCGCACGGGAGAATAGAAAAAATAACCAAAATAATGGGGTCCGCCACTTAATTTTGAGACATATTATGTTAGATTATTGGAATATCGACTTAAAGATTGTGCGAATAGAGTTTATTGCGAAACAACTTACAGTTCCGAAGATTAATACCTGGCGTAAAACTCAACAGATCCCACATCCATCCGCATAGGCGATGACTTAGTCAAGCGCACGTTTCACTACAAGCATTGGCGACGACGTAAAGTATCAGAATGAGAGTTATTAAATAACAAATATTAAAATACTAGACCAAATGCAGTATAAAAAGTACTAAATAGTTTATAAACACACGAATATTATTATCACTAATTACTAACACTAACACTATAATTAATCAATAGTAAATTATTCAAGTGAATATTGCAGGTTTATGAAAAGTACTTTATAAAAATCACTCCATTGAAAAGATAAAATACGTACGAATATTTGTGAACTAATTTATTTCCAGCATCATTCATAGTTCATCAAAACGAGCATTCAATATTCAAAAACGTAAGTACCCGTTATTGCGCACACCAACAAAATTTATGTAGAAAATATTCAGTATTCCAATTAGGAGGCGGTCTTTAAGTGGCATTTGAGCGGTCTAGAAGGATACTAAAAAAAAGTTTAGTCCGCGTGCAAACGCATGATGTTATGTTGTGTCATAACAGCCAACTAAATTACACATACATACATAAACTCACGCCTATATCCCCGAAGGAGTAGGCAGAGGTGCTAGCACCCACATTTCGCCAGTTTATGTTTAGGTCCCAATGTAATAGGTGGCGAGCCCACTTATAAACTTGCGATAAATACACACATAACTTCGAAAAGCATCGAAATTCATTGGAACGTATTTTATCTTTTCATTGTGTGCCATGGTAAAACCTGGGATCGAACCTGAGATCTCGTCTCAGCAGTCCATTACCCATACCACTAGGCTACCGCGGTTTCTACAAAACTAACAATAAAGTCGGTATACGGGCGAAAGTTTTACGTGACAACGACTTTGAGTGGTAAGGACGCGTGCCTTTCACTTTTTATGTCTGTCTCTCTCGCTCTTAGGCGGGCTAACCATGCCCGAGTGGAAGGGACGCGTGCCTCTCACTCGCTCTCATTGTGAGCGCATAACGTGAGCGGAGCGTAACGCAGTTTCTTGAAGTGTCACCCGGCAAGCCAATTTATAAGACGTTGTCACGTCAAAAGGAATTAATGCGATGAGAATGAAATGCAAAATGGAATGGTCAACGTATAGGATTGGCACGTATTTCGACGTTTATGATAGGTCAAAGTCTGTCAAAATACATGTCAATCCCATATTATATTAAACATTCTACTCTTTTCCATTCTACAAAACGACCAACGAATCGACGTTAGTCTAGGGGAGCAGAACTTAATAGGAAACGGGATCGTTGTCTTTAATCGAATCGATACACTCTAGAAAATTACCGCGTTGGTTATATGTAGAATATACCCCGTATCGGAATGATGGTATTATCTTTGCAATGGGAGATCACAATTACTATAAAAATATAGAGTCATTATGTGCCAGCTAAATTTAAAAACATGTTGGTACTTAGCCATTGACTCGAAGTAGAAGAAGAAAATATTTGCCCTTGTCTCATTGCCTCTTGTTTGCTAAGAAGAAAAGCGAATTTACTAACATAACATAACAAAAACTCACACCTTTATCCCCGAAGGATTAGGCAGAGGTGCTAGCACCCACGTTTCGCCAGTTTATATTTAGGTCCCAATGTAATTGGTGGCGAGCCTTTTTGTCATTACCCGGGCGCTTATAAGCCTGCGTTTATCACGTTATACACACATAACTTCGAAAAGTCATTGGTGTGTGCCATGGTACAACCTGGAGTCGAACCTGAGACCTTGTCTCAGCAGTCCATTACCCATACCACTAGGCTACCGCGGCTTAATTTACTATTATTTTAAAATTCAATCAATCAATCAATCAATCCGCCTATCGCATTCCACTGCTGGACATTGGCCTCTCCCAATGTGCGCCAATGATCCCTATCTTCCACCCTCCGCACCCAATCTGTCCCAGTCGACTTTCTCAGGTCATTAGTCTATCTAGCTAGAGGGTGTCCTACCTTCCGTTTTGTCCTCTTGCGATCTCCACTCAAGGACTCGTTTGCTCCAACAGCCATCGGTCCTTCGGCAGATGTGTATTTTAAAATGACTTCAGATTAATTTCGAGTTCGACTTTCCGACTGTTTTTGTGAGCCACTACAAATTGACACTCTTGTAGAGTAGTTAAGTTTTGAGAATGTAGGTAAGATTCAAACCGTAATGCAAAACAGGTGTCAATAAAGTGATTCTACAAAGAAGAACGTGAAAATCAATCTATTGTAATTTAAAATTGAATAAGTAAACTGCAAAAGTGCGTTTCATCGAAGTTTACGATTACCATACGTGTCATGTTTATTCATTCATACACAACGACTATTACTTTCTTGTTGCTTTGAAAGCTAAGACATTTACCTCTACTGAGTAAGCTAGCAAAATTGTTGAATATTTATACATTTTATATTTAAATTCAATTCCAGCTTGAATTACGTACAAAAGCGTGATTGCATTTGTTTCATAAAATATAGTCATAAAAGATTTGCTCATTGTGTCCATCGCATTCAGCGACACGCAATCAATCATTTATTAGCAATCGCTGACGGTGGTTGTACATCTACATTTACTTGATAATATAACTGCTCAAATTCACGGCACTCGTCGTCGAAACACCTCAACACACGAAAAGTTTAGCAATCTGAATAAAAATCATAGTCACTATCCTAACATAATCATAGTGGAACATAAAATTGCTGATTGTTTTGATATAAATAAATAAATATTCTATGACATTACACAACACCACCTAGATCCATCGAAAGCATTGCTTAATTAGTTTGTATTATGGATTTTAGATTGTAGATAAATATAGAATATATAGGTACATTTTTAAAATATAGACATACAAATTATACATATAAACTCTGAGATCAGTGCAAATATTAATTTTCATGCACAAAATAACTCGCGCCTCCTGCGTAGCAGCGATGGTCATTACCACCTCGCCCCAGACGTCTCCAAACACAGTAACTATTTTATTTATAATGCACAAAAAGCAGAAAGCATCATAAATAAACAAATTTGCAAATTTAAACAAATAGTAAATGTTAAAAACTACGAGATGCATAATAACGTTGAAACAATGAAGAGGAAACTATATTCAGATTTATTCTTGGCGCCAATACTCACAAAACTTATTGATATTCATAAACATTTGGAGGTTCTTAAACGTAGATCAATATGCCAAAGACTGTAAGCCGCCTGTACCACGGTCGAATCCTTTGTACTCCAGATTACTTATTTAGGCAACCATTGACATGTAAATTCCTTTAGGCTATTAAATTTGCATTCTAATTAAAACAAGACTCCCGTTATTGGCTTATTTTGTAAATACTTGCTGCTTGTAAATAAGGACTATATTATAGCTATACTTATTTCAAGTTGTAGATTCAAGGTTTCCATAAATCTAAATAAATAACAACATTAGAAGCATGATAATATTAGAATTTCATGATATCTTTAAAACAAGGAGTAGCTACTTGAAATTGCTTAATAACTAGCTATGCCCGTCATTTTATCTGTGTAGACTTTAGATCTCAGCTTGATTTTTATTTTAATCCTACTCATAATCAAATAAACTACGAAATTAATTTTAATGAAACTTTACAATAATATAGCTGATACATCAGAATAACATAGGTTACTATATTTATAAAGATATTGTGTGAATTGTCCTAAATTTGGCATCCACGCGGGCTGAGCCGCGGGCAACAGCTAGTAGGTAATATGTTGGTTGTACGAGTGAACATAATATTATACTAACTAACCCAAGAAATGAATATACATTTACATACATACATAGTCTCAAAAACATTAACACCCTTTTCGGCAGTCGGATAAATACACTATGAATACGTTTATACGCGTGAAAAATATCATTGATAAATTTACTGACAATATATTCATTGAGATCAGGCATCAATATGCTAGCTAATTACTGTGATTAACTAAAAATTGGCAAAAGTGAATTTCTATATGGGATTTGAACCCGTGACGTGTCGCAGGACGAACGCTCTGATCACCTGAGCTACTAGCTGGACCCATCGAAAGCATTCGAAACTCTCCTTTATGTCTTTAGGGCAGACGTTGGAGCTATCTACCGACAGTCCTACGTAATTACGTACCTACATTATTTGAACTATATTGACAATAACATTTAGTTCACGTAGCGGTAGGAGAGTCATTCTTTTCTAACTTTTGCAGTAGTAAGTTACTATTATTTTTCTCTTCTACTTTAACTATGCTATTCTTTTAGATCGCTCTTATCTTTTGATGTAATCAGATCTAAAATAATTTGTGCTAGACATGAATATTGACTCAGAATATTGATAAAAACTGCAAAGTAGTGTAAATGTTTCAACTTATACAATTTCATTCTAAATCCAATAAAATGTTATTGTGAACAATACACGACAATGAATTGTTTTGTTGTATAAGTGCTATGCCACGGCAAATAATTTTATTCCCGGTGACCAGTCCCGTGGCGAGACCCAACGCGTGATAATGCATTATTTATACGCCCTAAGACGACCAAAACAAATGCAGATACTAACGAAAAATAAGATACGGAGGCACAGTCGCCTTTTGTCTCTACGACAAACGTGCCTTGTGAATAAATAACACAAATAAAAATCTTATAAATATTGAACAACAGTATATTTCACACTTAACTGAGAGCCACGGTAACTGAGATATATTATGACATGGTTTTATGTCGATACAGGTTTTTTGGGTGGCTCATGTTTTTACGAACCTTTATTTGTAAACGAGATGAAACAATGAATCTGTTTTTTATAAGTCGTTTTTACAATAAAGGTTCGTATACTTTAAACATCCTGCTTTGATATAATCAAAAACCTGAATGTAAGATTAGTTTTGAATCGGCAGTAACATGGAGTTACGGTGATATACATTGGCGAATGTTTATTTTTTATGAATTCTATTAACAATAAGAGAAATACAATATTTTTTTTACAAAGTTTAATAAATTTGTATATGCCTAAAAGTTGACGTCATGGTTTGAAACTTGCTCGTGCAGATTTGTTTGGTTTTGATGAATATTTCATCGTCACAGGCAGCCGGGTCACTGCGTAACGTCAGTATGGGAAACGTGTTCCCGCAGCGCACGATGGCCATCAGGGTCATCAGGGGGTACCGTACGATATCCTTCGACGCAGCGAGTCTCCTCGCCGGATCGATACCATGGATCCTGGATGCGAGAGCCCTTTCGGTGCTATATCGGTATCGAAAGGAGGCGCGGGAGCGGGGACATGAACCCGAGCCTAGTGAGCTCCGGGTTGTGAAGTCCCAGCTCCACGGGGACATGGTAGCCGAGTGGGAACGACGACTTGGGCAATCACGCGCAGGGCACGCTGTAGTAGCGGCGGTAAGACCCATCATGGGGGACTGGCTAGAGAGGCCACACGGTAGCCTCTCGTACCGGCTGACGCAGGTGATCACCGGGCACGGGTGCTTCGGGGATTACCTGCGTCGGATCCAGAAGGAGCCAACGTCCGAGTGCCATCACTGTGATGCGAGCGAGGACTCGGGGCTGCACACGCTGACCGAGTGCCCGGCGTGGGAGACGCCAAGGCGGGTCCTAGTGACAGCCCTAGGGGTGGGAGTTGTCTCGCTCGCCACCTTGCTCACGGTGATGGTACGATGCGCGAGTGCTTGGGCAGCCGCCACCTCCTTCTGCGAGCAAGTAATGCTCGAAAAGGAGGAGGCGGAGCGGGTCCGGAGAAGACTCCGGGCCCGCACTACCCGCGATGAGCGGAGGCGACTCGGACGTCGGAGGTCGCAAAATGACCTCCGTCCCCCATGAGCGCGGGCCTGGGGGTGACGGGTGGAGCCGCCGGTCACCCTAGCAGAAGCAGGCCACGGCGATGGCGCAAAATGCCACCCCATACCCAGGGGCTAGATGGGGACACCATGGTCCCCGCATTGGGGGAGGAGGGTCATCTCAACAGAGATGTCCCCGGGTCTGCCGGGGTGCGAGAGATATGTCTTGTATAATCTCACCTCCGGCAATCAAGGACCCATGATCGGCGTGCGTTTTGGTCGGTTCGAGTCCGACATAATCACCTCCATCGGTTTTGGTGGAGGTGGTATCCGTGGGGATTTTGCGCACGATAAAAAAAAAAAAAAAAAAAATAAAAAAAAAGTATGGGAAACGTGTTAAAAACTCTATAGAGAATGTGTTCGTGAATTTATACAATTTATTATTCTAAAATTGTGGATATTGTACTTTCTACTAAATCTATTGTGGTAAACTATGAATTTCGTTATTTTTACAGGAATGTAGTAAATTCACAAGATTTAACTCTATAATAAAAGGATCACTTTCGGTACTTTGCATTTTTTTTACATTTTTACGCACAGACATTATTAGGTTCTAAAAATTTTCAAAATTAACACGATGTTAAATGATTAACTACCTACATAAAAAATCATAAAGTTGACTAAACAATAGCATATTGTTAAGCGGTCTATTTGTATCTAGGTATATCAAGTATATTACATAGTCTAAATACTGGTTACTTATGCATACTGGCAACTACCTAAAACTAGATTAGGTTTTAGGTCACCAAAGTTTTTTACAAAAATCTGGTCTAAAACGGAAAAGAAGAAAATGCATAAAATTCCACAGCAATGAACCTTTAAAATAGTAGATTTTCCTTAGAAATAAACGACAAGACACGTACCCATTTTGTTTTTCTAAATATTAAGAGAAGGCCTATACATTCAGAATACAATACAATGAAGATCTTAAATTTCTCTGCATCTAAAAAATTTTGAACAATCTTCAAATTTATACTTTCATAATAGACATCTCCAAAGTTTTCCTTGTGCTTACATTTAGCACATGAATAGTGGATATAAAGGGCGCAAAACTGCTGGTGTGCAATATCGTTTATAAAACGTTAATAATATAAATCAAAATGTTGTTCTCGGTTTCATCGAATTGGAAGAATGACACGTGTACATTTTGTATTTTTGTGTACCTAGTTACATACGTCTATTTTTTAGTGGTGGTTACAATTATTTAGAAGTTAGATAGCTAATACATTTAAACACCGTTTTATCAAACATAGTGACATAGTTAAAATCAAAGTATTCTCAATAGAAAAAGTATTTTTGAACTTTTAGTACTGACGTACCTTAATCATAATAATATTGCTAATACTGAAGTGACGTATCGCAGACAATTTCAAGGCTGTAGCATTTATTTTATTGCTAGTCACATATTATTTAAGATTACAACATTCACAATTTACCCTTACAAGTTATTCGTAATTTCACAATAACGATACACTATAAAATATTTATACTGTCATAACAGATTGCCAAACTAGGAATTCATTTAGATTTAATGTTTCTTAAACTAACGTAATAATCAATAAATATACTGATATTTACTGTTCCTAGTACTATAATTATCAGAAAGTAATACAACTAAGCAATCATCATTCTCTGAACCTCTCCCCAACTCAGTTGGGGTCGGCTTTCCAGTCCAACTGTGATGCGGCTGAAATTCGATATTTTACGTGAAGCGACTGCCATATGACCTCCACAACCAATGATCCAATGACCAAGGGCGATATCGAAGTTACAAGTTAGACTGGTAGGACTTTTGAGGGCTCCAACTACCCGTAAAGACTGCCATAGATTAACATATTATTAACTAACGTATGGCAACCGGGAACGGCTTAACGTGCTCCCCGAGGCTCGACCAGACCAGTGCAACCAGTCATATTCATGCATACAACTTTTTGCACTGAGCAGGGATCGAACCCACGCCCCGTGCGTAGCAGTCGCGTGCACTACCGCCACGCCACGGAGGCTGACAATGGCAATGAATACAACTAAGCAATATTAGTTTAAAAAATCCTACTACTAAAATACAATGAGATTTTAATGTAATTTTTTAGCATATAAACACTGAGCCGATGTCTGTGAGACGTTAATTACACCAGGGCCAACACCTGCACATTCACAGTACTTGTCGTGTTAACTAGCGACGAGAAGATGGTATATGAGGAAGAATAGCAGAAGAATTTCGACTCCACTATGCTTGGGTGAAAAGATTATAATATATAAGTGAGGACGTCTGTGAGAAGGGTACGTCCTCACTTAAAAGCCAAATCCAAAATGTATCTGCAAATATAACTACTGGCAATTAGTAACCGGTGCCGTATCCTACATAAAAAATATAAATTATGTATCTCAACGATGTACAATGTATATACGTCGAAGTATAGTTACTTACCACTAAAAACTGTAAATCCTTTATTATTATATTTAACGGATGCTACTCGTATTTACTGAAATCATTTGCACGAATTAGCGTAGGTATTAGACAGCTAGGTTTGTTCGCGTTCGACAAATAAACTTAAATTCCCCTAATTCTGCTAAACCCTTCGTATACCAATGAATTTCCAAGTTACCCTTAATTTCTGATTTCGTGGGTGCTACGGCCCCAACGTTTTGAGAATTACTGGTATAATCTACGTACGATTGGCCATTATCTCAGTATCCAGTTCTTGGTACAATTGGAGTTTTTGATCCTGCGCTTAACCGGGTGAGGACTTAGTTGATAATTAAGACCTCACCTTTGTAATAGGAATCGATAGTAGGTACTTTGTAATGCTCATATTGTTAGTATTTCGTCCGAATTGTGTCATTTTAATGCTATTGATTTCTACAATGAGGCGGTATTATCCAATTAAAATGTCTTTCAAGCATGTTTATATTCAAGTTTGTATTTATGTAATTAATTATGTATTATTTGTGTAAGTATATAACTTAACTAGGTAATTCAACGCCAACAACAATCAAATACTCCAACCAATATGTATTTCTATCAAAAGGTTGGCTGGCAGAAATTGCGTAAAGCGATAAGGCTGTCTATTGTACTGCTTTTTTACATTATTTACTGTACCATGGAATCTATTGTTTTTATTTTATTTATTTAAATAAAAATAACATTCAAAAATAGCTATGAAAATCAATACAAATACCTAACCACCAACTCAATGTATTGTGAAGTGTGTAATACATATGATGTGGTTGTACTTATGAATAAATAAATAAATAGTAATATTGCTATACATAAAAACTGGCAATGCCCGTCACTTCGTTCCCGTGGATGCAGGCAATCTCAATTGTTTATTTTGAAGATAAAAATAGTGTAAATACCGCCTAATAAGGCTCAAGTACCTGTTAGTGTGAATTTTGTTAAAATCAGTAGATTTATCGACGATACGCTAGAACAAAGCAAGAGTACAAAATATTTTTTTAAATACCATATCTGCGTATACATGTGACCGGCAGTTTGTATAATTCAGATATTATATTCAATGCTCAGGTAATGTATAGAATACCGAGAGCGGTCAGGCAACGTATAAAATATTATAAATGTTATTGTTTATTGTGTACATAGTTTATCTAGACAATGTATATGATGTCTAGGCATTGTGTACTTCCTTTAATACAACGCAATAAAACTATATATAGGTACTGATAATAAATTAGCAACTAGAAAATTTTCACAACTGAGCCATAGCGACAAATTGTAGATGTTAATATAACCGTAAAGAGAAAATAAATTATGTGAGTAAATAACTAAATAACACAGCGATATCAAATATTCTACTAAGTTTTAATGATGTCAAGCCAAGAATCTCCAGTAAACGGTAAATATTTACAATCAATCCATAACGTTTTCAGAAGATCAAAGTTTAAGTAACAGTGTTTGTTTATGTTCATTAACGAACTTCGGTATCTTAATCGTCTTGCACAGTTTAAAGACGTTGTACGCCTACTTTGTACCACTGGTGGTAATATGGGTAAAACGGATAAAATTTGTCAACGAACAAGTACCGAACGTATGGCACCTATGAGGATAATTTCGTTAGGATTGATGATATTGACTTATAAAATTCACACTAATATGATAAAGAGGAAAGATTAGTTTTTTTGTTTGTTTGTGAGGAACTACTGAACTACTGGACTGATTTTCATAATTATTTACCCTATGAAAAAATCTACAGTATCTAGGTGTAACATAGGCTGTATATTATCAGGCTACCATCCAAGAGAGCTGAGCAATAGCCATAAAAAAATGTCAATAGATCTAGTAAATCTCTATATATCGGGGCTGATATTGTAAATTATTTCCGTTGTCATGACAGCAAGGAGAAGTAGTATAGAGGAGAAAGTTGAGCATCGAGCAGAGTCGTGCAACGCGACAATTGACTAACTAGTAGTACAATTGACTGACTGACTAGCTAGTCAATAATATTTAGCTTTGTTAAAACTCACGTTTACAGTGTACTCTTTATATCTATATGGTCGCTGATGAACAATGAAAGCCCTCAACGATTTTAATGGTAATAATTAAATCAAATTAGAATTCAAAATTATATTTTCAAACTTTATTGCCACCCATAAGAAAGCTTAAAATAAGTAAATCAATTAAGATAGACTATGATTAAATTAAATTAAATTAAACAATTACAATAAACACAAATAAAATAACATTAAAATACATTGAAAGAAACATAATAATATAAAAAAACGGGATCAATACAATTTGATTGGTATAGAAGATAAAAAAAATCCCTCTAGTACCTTCTCTTCGGCATTGGGACAGCAATATGTCTGCAATAAGGTGAAACATAATTCGGATAACAATGTCGCTATCAAACTTATGATGTAACTGGATATGTGTTGGCCTTATCGCTATCGAGATACTTATACGAGTAGATGAATAATCAAAACATTATTTCACATTATGTGAAAACTAATTTGTAAAAAGTAATGAAACATTTTAATGGTAAAGACATAAACATAAGGAAATACAAAACTCCATTTGGCTGGCATACATACCGATCCCTCGTCATTGATGTCCCACTGAACCGATTCTGTTTAATCAACGTCCCTGGATTGGAACTATTGGAACTATTCGAAGTGATTGAAGCGAGAACACGGCTGACGAGCAATCTTCAACTAATATCCTTCGCGAGAACTCAATTACAACACGCTAGCACCTTTAATTTCCTCATGTAGACAACATACCCTACTACTTTAAACATTACCATTTTGTACGAATATGTGTCGAATAAAAAGTAATTTCACGTATACATAACTAGTTTAGAACATAGGTAGCTTAGTCATTAAAAAGTCGGCTTTACGATCGAGAGGTTTCAGGTTCGAATTATAGTCATAACACTACCAACATGAACCCACTCCTAACACAAGCCATTGCTCTTAGCTGGAAGGGTACTTTCGGTTGCTAATATTCTTTTCCCGTCATCATCATCATCATCATTTTGTTATTTGATAAAAACCCTCACCTTGGAATCTGAGATTCACATTTTTGCAGTTTAATTGCGAAACGGCGACCTAACATTGTATTTTTTTCAGGCGTTGCTACTCGTTGCATTAGTACTTTGCTATTTGTTGCACATATTCGTTTTATTAAAATATGTTCAGCCGTTCGCTTTGGATGCGACCGAGATTAGCTATTATTATTGACTCTGAGCTCATACTATTGACCGCCCTAGGGTTTACACCAGGAATAGGCCCCAGGTGCCGGCACTAAAGGTAGCCATTGACGATACGTCTGTTTCGAATGTTTCTACATGGAATTATTCTAAAAAATGAAAGTAAGCAGTCGTCATATTCTCTGTATCACAGGATCTATAGTAATACCATACTTACCAAAGTAACATTGTCTGTTGGTCTATCTGTCTATAGCGATTTCACAAATAAACTACTGAGCCAATTTAGAGGAAATTTGATACCTTTAACCTTGGTAAAGGACATAGGCTATGATTGGACGTGATAACCACGTGGTCTAGGCTGTTGGCCTATATTGATATCAAATATCAAACCTTCAATGTAGTGACTATCAGTCCAGAGGAGAAATTTTCAAAATACGATCATAGATAAAACAAACTTGTTCAGGGATCTAGTAATGTGCATTTTAATTACACTTCCTTGCCTTGAAGTTATGCAAAAGAGAGTCGTTATACTTAATTGGATGGATAAAATTCGAAACGTTTATATATTTAACTATTGTGTGATTTCAGATCTAAAGTTGTTCCGCTTCAGTTAATGGACTATAAAAGTACCATTGTAATTGTGTTCATTATAATAACAGGTTTTAATTTTAAGAAAGGTTCGTTAGAACACCGAGTATTCAATAAAAAGATTGATAAGCTAGTACACAGCGATCTTGGATCGGGATTCTCTTGAACGCGCTTCTAATTGAGAAGAGCAAAATCGGGGATCGAAAGTGTTCGTACAACAACTTGGGAGAAGTCACCTGACGACTACATCGAAAGTAACTGCTGTTGCTTCGTAGCCGGAGATTCTTTAGGAAGTCAAACACTTTTATGGCAGCTTATACGTCTTGGAGGATATATTCCTGAACCTTGGACTGGAAAGATCGTAGCATCAACTTAAATGCCGAGTACATCTCTCATCTGCCATTTGCTGACAACATTGTTATAATGGCCGAGATGCTGCAGGATCTACAAGAAATGCCGATGCGTCGATTTAGAGGCTTCCTCCTCCTCGCATTGGCCTCCGAATGAACCTGAATAAAACCAAGATCATGTTCAACAAGTGCGTTGATCCGCAGCTGAGTGCTAGATACGGGTCTCCTCTTAACATTGTTTTGGAGTATGTAAGGACAGCCGCTCAAACTAGGTAGAAACAACAAGGGTGAAGTTAAAAGATGAATTCATTTAGGCATCATCGGGTCTTCTCGTCGCCCATCCCACAATGTCTAAAGACAATAAAAGTCTATAATAAGAGCACAGGAAGACCTGTAGTAACATACTGAGCCAAGATGTGAATACTTAAGGTACGATTGGTCCACCAAATCAAAGTCGCTCGGCGTACTATGAAAAGAGCTATATTCAAATATCTCTGAGAGTTGGAATCCGAAACGAAGTAATTGGACAGAGGACTAAAGTTGTCGACATAGCTCAACGAATTAGCTAGCTAAAATGGCAGTGGGCTGATCATATTTGCCGTAGGGTTGATAAACGTGGGCTAGACGAGTTCTTTATTGTAGACCGCGAACCGGTAATTGTAGCGACAATATACGCAGAGTAGCTGGCGGAAAATGAAGGAGGATAGCTGAACACCGGGTAGAGTGGCGTGTTATGAGAGAGGCATCTAATCAGCAATGGACTGCCGCAGGCTGGCAAAGATGATGATGATATCATGAAATCTCTTCTATACTATTCGCATTCCATTTTACAAGGCATTCGTTTTTTTAGCTTCTCGCCTTTCGTTTGCCTTCTTGTAGTCTCCACTCTATGTCGGAAACTTATTTTCTGTGTCGCATGATCTCAATACGAATTGTGTCAGTATGTATCATATTCAGTCGACTAGTCTAGCCATCAATCTACTTAACCCGATTTTTCTAAATTTAGCCGTTTCGTGTGTTTGCGAGGATTGATGTTTTAGCATCACATGAAAGCTTTTACGTCTATTCAACAGATAACCTAGACATAAGAGAAGAAAAACTCGAAATAAAACCCTGTACCAACCCATCTGGCCAGTTTGGAAACAGTAGGCCAAAGCCTTCTGACATTGTTAGAGGCCTATGTCCAGCAGTAGACTGCGATAGCCTAAATGATTAGTCATGAACGTAACGATTTACTTACATACATACGCTCACACCCGCAATCCCCGAAGGGGTAGGCAGAGGCGTATTAACACCCACATTTCGCCAACTATGATTTACAGTCCTAGGTAATATGGGGCGAGCTTATTGCCGCCAATCGGGCACGTTTTAAAAATAATAGGTATGCTGAAAATAAATTCCTAACCGAAAATGTTGCAACTAAATGAATTTGGTATGACAATTTTTTTGACACGATTCCTTGTTATGCGGTATAAATTGCATAAATTTACCTAACGACATTATTATTATATTTTATTACATACAAATTTACAGATATGCAACAGTACAGCTATTAAGAAATGATAAAAAATACAAGACCGCGGTAGCCTAGTGGTATGGGTAATGGACTGCTGAGACGTGGTCTCGGGTTCGATCCCAGGTTTACCATGGCACACACCAATGACTGCGATGCTTTTCGAAGTTGTGTGTGTATTTATCGCAGGTTTATAAGTGCCCGGTTAATGGCAATAGGCTCGCCACCTATTACATTGGGACCTAAAATATAAACTGGCGAAATGTGGGTGCTAGCACCTCTGCCTACCCCTTCGGGGTTATAGGCGTGATATTATAAAAAAAAAATACAAACAATATAGAAAACTACAAGAATCTAAATAATATGACAAGACAAAACTTGGGTAGCGCTTGCGAAACGTCATCAGCAGTCACGACACGTCCAATACCAGCCGGTGACACAGCCTCCAGATACAGAGAAAAAATAATACATGGATAACTTTCACAAAAGTGGGCGAAGTCATTTATCAAGCTAGCGCTAAGAACTCTTGACGGGGTGAACTTTTGATACGAGATACATTGTTGCTAGACATTAATAATAAGGATATCATAGGACACGGAACGTTTTTAGTGGCAGTCAACGTATTTTGTCACATGAACGTGAAAACTTTGTTGCTATTTAGATAAATAAACTGCTTAATATATCATATCTTGATTTATTCCAATAAACATGGTTATAATAACAGAATATTTTTTCCGCCACAATTATTGTTTACACCAAATTCTAAGTACACTTTTTTATTCAAGGGATGTGTGGAACTATAACTCCTTTGTCTACTGCATGTATTGGTTTCACCTATTACCTGTTAAGTAACATTTTAATAGTATCAAAGTTAGATAATATCAACTAGTATCAAGATACACTAGGACCAAACATCATTCGTATTTTTATTCTCAGCGCTTTCCCTCCAAACTCAGGCCGTATTCTATACGTAACTAACTTCCAGTTAGACCCGTAAACGACTTTACGTGTCGAACAAGGAAATCAAATTATCAACTCCTACCAATTTCGCACCTCTTCCAGTCCGTACGAGATACCGGAATTTGTTGCCCAAAACGGTCGCCCTTCACTATTTGAAAATTCTATACATCGCCTTAGACAAAAATATGTGTAAGGGCACGCGATGCCAAACAAGCTTTATTGGGTATCTTTACCAAAGTATGCGAGTTGGGAATTCAATAAGTGACAGCGAAAAGAATTAAGGGTGCCTATGGTAACGAAGGTACCCAGGACTTTGTATCTAGCTGTCAGTTAGATCTTTATGCTGTCACAATGATTGTTTAAATTTTGCACTGATCCCTTATTATATATATTTTTTCAAAATAAGAATAATGCACAGGACAAAACGATGCACAGATAATAAACAAAATTAGGTACAGTTCATTCAAAATAATAAAGAGTTGAACAGCATTGATATTCATCAACTATTCAACAGCTTCTCATAAATTCAAAGAATCTCCATCTATAACCATAGTTCTTGAGATATAGTGCTATTTTTTAACTCGATGCGGTGACTCGGTTATAAAAACATTACATAATTGTGCGAAGGCTGTCGGGCGCGCAAGTGGCGCCATACGAGTGAACGTGAAACTATGAGGGGCAGTGAGGGTACGCGGGGCGACACAGAGGGGCGGCTTTGAACGCCACGATAGCTAAACTGACGAATCCATTGCTTCGTCAGTTGCACAGAATTCACGATGAGGTCGGCACGCGTCGGCTTCACCTTTAACACCGAACATACGTGCGCCGTGACGTAAACATTAATCTGTAGTGTGTAGCGACACCTAAATATTTCTATATACTGATTTAATTGCAGTGAACTTTTGATGTTCTTAATGTAAATTTCTTCAAACCGGTATGGACAAATGTGTGTAGAAAATGTTTCAATTACTAACTCTTTTGTTTGTGACTTTTGGTGCTAATGCGACTTATGTTTCAAAAAATGTGGATAACTGTAGCCGATTGTCAAAAGGCAATGAAGACACCTTGTGCCGCGTGCGAACACTCGAAACTGATGGATCTAGTTTAATATCTGCACTTTCAGAAAATACAAAACGTTTCTCTGTTGAATGTAACCAACTACTGTTTTTCGAAAGCTATCTCGAAGCTAACTATTTTAATAAATTATCATCCCTCACTGAACTCACACTCATAAACTGCAAAATTTTGAGGATACCTGGTAATGCGTTTGAAGGTTTACGCGAGTTGAAAAAATTGTCAATAAGATCTAGAAACTACGATTGGAGCCCAAAGAAGAACTTAGAACTGTTTCTTGGCACCTTTAACGGTTTGCGTGAGTTGCAAGTACTAGATATTGGTGAAAACAATTTAGAAGTCATACCACAGGATGTATTTTGCCCATTGAATAACTTGCAAATATTGAATATTACTCAGAATAAAATTAGAGGAGTTGATCGCATCGGATTTGGAAAAAGCTGTGGTTCCGGCCTCCGTAGTTTAGATTTAAGTTACAATGAAATTAAATATCTTTCCGAAGATTCAGAAATTACAGGATTAAAACGACTTCAAGAATTAAGACTTCAATTTAATAATATCACAGACATTTCAGGTGAAGCATTAAACGGGCTTTTTTCACTACGAATTTTAAATGTATCTTATAATAGTCTACAGATTATACCTGAAGGTACATTTGCAAGCACAAAAGAGTTACGAGAATTATATTTGAACAATAATTTGTTAATTGAATTGGCGAGAGGTGTATTTCACCGGTTAGAACAGTTGCTTGTCTTAGATTTATCGAATAATCAGCTCTCAAGTACTTACATAGACGGTGCATCGTTTATTGGTTTAATACGTTTAGTAATTTTGAATTTATCTAATAACTCTTTAACGAGGATAGACAGGAAAACATTTAAAGATTTATTCTTTCTACAGATCTTAGATTTAAGTAATAATTCTATAGGTTACATAGACGAAAATACTTTCCTTCCTTTGTATAATTTGCACACTTTGAATTTGGCTGAAAATCGTTTACATACCATAGATGAGTACTTATTCAATGGATTGTTTGTACTTAGTAAGCTAAATTTGAACAATAACCTAATTATGAATATAGACCACAATGCATTTAAAAATTGTTCAGATCTTAAGGAATTAGATATAAGTTCAAACCAGTTAGTGAATGTGCCCTCTGCTATATGGGAACTTCCATTATTAAAATCTTTAGACCTTGGTGAGAACAAAATCTCTAATATCAAGAATGGCTCTTTTAAAAATTTGGATCAATTAACCGGCTTAAGATTAATCGGCAATCAGATTGGAAATCTCACAGTAGGCATGTTTTCTGAATTACCCAGTTTACAGGTATTAAACTTGGCTAAGAATAGAGTGTATGCTGTAGAAAGAGGCATGTTTACAAATAATAAGCAATTAGAGGCCATCAGATTAGATGGTAATTTTATATCAGATATCAATGGAGTTTTTGCTACCGTAGTTAGTTTATTATGGCTCAATTTATCCGAAAATCATTTAGTTTGGTTTGATTATGCTTTTATACCTAGTAGTTTAAAATGGCTTGATTTACATGGAAATTTCATTGAAAATTTAGGGAATTACTATAAGATCCAGGATGGAATTCATGTAAAATCTTTAGACGTCAGTCATAATCGTATAACAGATATCTCATCACTGGCGATTCCGAATAGCGTGGAGGTACTATTCATAAATAATAACTATATAAACAATATTCAAGTAAATACGTTTAAGGACAAGATTAATCTCACCCGAGTTGATATTTACGCAAATGAGATTTCTCATTTAGATATCAACAGTCTCCGGTTGTCCCCGGTTACCCATAAGAAGTTGCCTGAGTTCTACATCGGAGGAAATCCGTTTAGTTGTGATTGTTCCATGGAATGGTTGTCTATGATAAACAATATGACTGAGATGAGACAATATCCAAGATTAATGGATCTCGAACATGTTTTATGTAAAATGACTCACAACAGAAGTGTAGTACATATTCCTTTAAGCAATTTGCAGCCAACGGATTACTTATGTACATACAAAACGCATTGTTTTACTCTATGCCACTGCTGTGATTATGTGGCCTGCGATTGCCAAATGACGTGCCCCTATAATTGTTCTTGTTATCATGATCCAACGTGGAATAAAAACGTGGTTGATTGCTCGAGCCAAAATGCTATCGAAATATCAGGAAAAATACCCATGGACGCAACTGATGTATACTTAGATGGTAACGACTTGAAAGTATTGCAAAATTATTCATTCATCGGCCGAAAAAACATGAGATCTTTGTATATTAATTCAAGTGAAGTTGAAAATATACAGAAAAAAACCTTTGCTGGCTTATCATCTCTTATCACACTGCATCTTGGTAACAATAAATTACAGAATTTAAATGGTTATGAGTTTGAACACCTTACACAGCTTAATGAGCTTTTCTTGCAGGACAATCTTCTCAGCTATATAGCAAATTCAACATTTTTTACTCTAACTTCACTAAAAGTATTGCGACTTGATAACAATAGACTGGTAGATTTTAGCATTTGGTACTTAAATATTAATAAAAAACTAAATTTTCTTGCATTAGGGAACAACGAGTGGTCTTGTAAATGTCGATATTTACAGAAATTTACATCGTATGTAACAGAAAATGTTGCAAGAATTGCTGATATTACTAATGTGTGGTGTTTGAATCCAGACTCCAAGTCTATACAAAAGAAGAAACTCAATTTTAATGATACAATATGTAACGACTACCATCCTGGAGATTCTGTTATAGATAACATACTAGTTTCAAATTATATACCCATGATGGTGACTACAGTTTCCGGATTTATGCTAATTATGCTAGTCATCCTTGTGATTTTCTTACTTAGAGATACAATTCGCATGTGGGTTTATACAAGTTGTGGTATAAGACTGTTTCCATTCAGTGGAGTGTACGATGACAATGATAAATTATATGATGCGTATGTATGCTATAGCCCTAAGGATGATGATTTTGTTATTCAAACGTTAGGCGCTGAATTGGAAAATGGCAACCCCTCGTATCATCTTTGTTTACACTATAGAGATATACCACAACATAATATAGCATACATGCAGTGTACGTTGCCTCTTCCAGAAGCAGCGGAAGCATCTAAACGTGTCATAATCGTCCTCACGCGGAACTTTATAGAAACAGAATGGTCACGTTTCGAATATCGCCAAGCATTATTTGAAATCTTAAAATTACGACTTTGTTCGATAATAATAATTGAAGAAAGTACAGTCATGCCTGAAGCTGAATGTGATCCTGATTTAAAGTCATATTTGAAAGCAGGTTCTCGTATAAGATGGGGTCAGAATAAGTTTTGGGATAAGTTACGCTATGCTATGCCAAATCAAAAATGTAAACTCAAATCTTCAGCTTATAAAAATAATATCAATTCCTATGCAATGAGGAGTGGTATACAAAATGAAACGATGAGGTCAATTTCATTCACGAAGAAAATGAGAGGCTCAGCGGACGGTGTAAGTACTATGACAGAATTAGTTGAGCGTCGCCCACATCAAATTCAAACGGGTTCGTATGAGACTGACGGACGGCCACCTTCAGAACACATATACTCTTCTATAGACTCTGATTATTCATCGTTAGAACTAGGTGCAAACAATCCTAACAGAAGGCGAGAGCTTAGGCATTGGCCTTCGCCACCACCATTAACGAATACACATCGTTCAGGTCAGGCGTACCTTGTCTAATATAATTAATTTGTCAGTAAAATTAATGTAAAATATCCTATTAAATGGGCTTCATGTTAACGTCTGTATAACCCGCGCTTTACCAAATAATTAATATTTTTATGTATTTTTGTATTCTCGCCATTACGAGTGGCGTTTCATAACGTTAGTGTAAATACATTCTATAAGACTGTTGTAGAACTTAATTTATAAATTTGTAAATATATTGTAAATAAATGTCCATAATTTAAGGCACTAGTATACCTACTATTTATGTATTTTAATAAAGCTATTGTGATAATTGTAGCTATGGATATGGACCAATTTTTATTTTACATTCCTTCACATGTAAAACTTCTAAAATCTGATGTAATAAATATATTTATATCCACAGCTACAAATAAAATGTTTAAATTTTCTATCGACTCCAGGAATTGAAATATTTTTTATTACTATTAGATCTTCTTTTAATTTATGTCGTTCAAAAACTTAGGAAATAGAAAATGAGACGATAGAACTTTCATGCACAATAGCCGAATCGTTAATTATTTTTCAGTGAGTAATGCTTACCGTACATAATACATGTATACCTGTCTATCCTGTTATAATCTAATTGATGTCTTTGAAGATTAGGCACATAGTAAAATCACAATGAGGTGAACTAAATATTCTATATTTCTACAAAAAAAATGCTATGTATTTTGGGACTGACAATCGAGTTGCCAATGTATGTTCAATTATATTATTTATTTATTGGTACGTCAGTTGAAGTTTTGTGTAAACATGAATTTCGAAAATTAATTACCATTAGTTTGTCAATATACCATCACAATATTACGAGTAGTTGTAGATCAAATTTATTTTAACTTATTATTGATCTTAATGTCTTTTTGTAACTGGATAGAACCCATGCATCGTCTATATTTGTACAACACGCCATACTGGTGATTGCTGTCGGTACTTGATGATGTGCAGAAAAATAAAATGATTGCAATTTGAATTTGTAACGCGAAAAGGGCCTTCCTTTTTATAACATTAGTATAGAAATAAAAAAGAATATAATAATAAAATGATAAGTACTTATTACGAATTTCGGTCAAGACTGTAAAAGTAAAATACCTTGCTGTATTTCGAACTTAACGCTAACATACTTGCGTGCAACAGCTTGTTGCTGAATAAATTTCAGTACGAGTATATTATTCAAATGCCCACTAACGTCATATTATTATTGCGGTAAACAAATAATAAATTTG
This sequence comes from Pelosia muscerda, assembly GCA_963691645.1. Lineage (NCBI taxonomy): Eukaryota > Metazoa > Arthropoda > Insecta > Lepidoptera > Erebidae > Pelosia > Pelosia muscerda. The sequence continues at coordinate 12,127,538 of OY829113.1, forward strand.
ATATCTGTCTGAAGACTACGACACGCGGTGGAATGAAAGAAGAATAAAAAACGCCCTGTACGGTCTGCTCAGATGAGGGATAATGTCTGGTATATTTATTGTCCTACAAAATAAATCTCTTCGGACAAAACTTCCCTCGACCATTCGAGGATAAAAAAGTGAAAGTCTACAAAAAACTATAACTACGTAACTAGCAGATTGAAATGTGATTCTTCTGAACCACTTCTATGGAGAATAATTTCCCTTTTCTGCGCAGGCATATCACTATCCCAACTTGTTTAAAGTATAATAAATTAAATTATTTAATGTGTTGTATATTTGTCGTATCATCACCCTTGTACATTTTCAAAAATGTACTTGTTGAACTTTATAATATGTACACATTGTTCATTTAAATGACATCACATATTTTGTATCAGGTATAAATGTCAAATAAATGTCGTAGTCGGTCTTAAGATATTCGGTTGTCAAGAAAATGATACATAAATTGTAATAAACTAATAAAATTGCATACAAGTGAATGGTACCAAAAAATTTCATTTACCCTTTGTGTATGAAGTATATAATTTATGATAATATATTCAGGTATATTATTTATGTTTACAACTCCAGGTTTTAATAAATCCAGGGTTCATATTAGAGATTCATAAACATTAATAAATAATTACCAAAACTAAAGGTCTATCTTCACTTGAAGAAGATTAACTGATATTGAAGGTGAAGAAAGGAATATGCATGTTGGATTAAATTTTCATGTTTCTAAAGTATACATTGATCTGATTAAGTAAATTTACATTTAGATCAAGACACGCTCGTAACCTTAACTTTATTATTTTTCATTTAAAACACAACCGATTTAGAGGCGCCTTGAGATCATCGTGACACTTGCAACAATGTCTGACAAAGCTGGAAATACGTGACAGGAATGCTGCGGTCACCCCGACTATATCATAATGACACAGGTACACCTGCTGAATTCTAAAATCCCCTTGCATAATCTCCAAGAAGCCACCGCCTTTACCCGTAGTCGGATCAACTATATTTCCGTTGCTAAAATATTAATTTTGAATAACGCTAAAGTTTCATTTTTTCTATCAAAATTTGAGGACTATAATTTGCAAGGAATAAAATGGAGAAAATCGTAAGTATTCATCATAACATACTTTGTTTAATAGGAGCATTATAGCTTTCACAGTTCATGTAAAATATCTACAACGCTCCATAGTTCCCATGAAAGAAAATTCATATGAATCACGTATATATTTACAATAATACATATATGTAAATATATATATTTACAATAATATATATTAGAAGGCCCCTGGCAGTAGTAGCCATTCATGGTACACTACATAATAAAGCCTGGGTTGCATGATCGTACTTTAGGTAACAGTGCAGTTAAAGTATAGGTCAGGTATAAAACAGGTTCCACCATTTGACAATGGTTAAATCACGTCATAACTTAACGCTAACTGAAACCGGCCACGCTCAAAAGTCAAATTCTATCAAAAAGATAACTATAACAAAGCTACTAAATACACTGGTGCAACACATTTAGCCAAAGCATTAGAATCAATGTTACTGTTACTGTTAAATTTGATGGAAACCTTAACTTCAACAGGTAGTTGAAGCAACTAAGCCTTAGAAACAAAATTAGGTAGATAAACTTTAGTGCGTGTCAAGGAATGACATTCTAGCGCATTTTTTCTAACCAAATCAAATTATCTTCAAGTTAATTACACATCCGTAAATTGTTGTCCTATTTCTTCATGTGAGAATAACTGTGGGAGAGTTGCCGAAGCCGAACAACTGTGTCATTTGTCATACAATGATGGGAGCCATTAACACCCACTCATTCACTTATTTCATCAATTAGAGTATTCATACCCACGATTTTTTCATTAATGCTTTGTTTACTTAACAAGTTCTTTGCACCTTTTCTTCTCATGTTCTCTCAATTTATTTTTTGGTCTAATAATGCACTAAGTAGGTGTATATTTATATATCTATTAAGTACCCACAGGATAGGCTAGCTGGCCTCTGGATATAAGCTTATTTGTTAACTTTGATGGAATTATTTATATTCATTTATTTTTCTTTGGAAGACCAACAGCTATAATTACAATAAAATGCATCTAAAACTACGTGACAGTCACCAATTAAAGGTCTACACGAATAGAAATAGTACATTATCAAATGTCGGTGAACACAGCATTATAATAAAGTACAAGTTAAATGAACACTAATAATAAATAAAGTAAGTACCTACTTCCTGTGTAATAAATAAATACAGAATTTCATCAGTAGATATTTTTATTATTTTATATGAAATTAACCACTCCTACGTCTCACTATGACCAAGGTAGGAGCTCAGAAGCTCTCCAAGTATCTCTTTAGTTAGCAGATGGCACACTGGAGAGCGATAAGAGGAGGTCTGAAGTTGGACTGCCTATTACCTGAAAATAAGCAAGCCGACACGGTAGCGTGACGTATGCCCCCAATTTTCGGAGTAAGATGGGCAATACCATGGTTCCCACACCCAGAGATGCCTTCACAAGGCCGTAGATGGCTTAGCATTAGCTGGGGTGTAAGGGAAATATCTTATTGTATCACTTTAAGTATGATACGTTTTTGAAGCCTAGAATGCACGTTGGCGTTTTAGTCAGTTCCGATATAACGCTGTTTGTCAGCGCCATTCAATTGTACGATTACAATTTGCATTGACGTGTCCTAGATTAAAAAAGGATCATTTTTTATTTTCTATTTGATATTGTGGATTTGCTTTGCGAATTTGTAGAATACATTTGTAGAATACCTGCATGTCTAGACTGTTTTTATTCATATGGATGAATAAGAACAGTTTTAGGGTAACAAAATAGTTGATGCTATAATAGGACATAAGAATCACGTAATCATCGTAAAACTGGTAATAAAAGAAAAAGCCAAATACCGGATATCTAAATCTATTGTCTTCTAAACACCAGTAGCAGTGTTCTTAAAAAACATTTTGAATACTCATAAAACACATGGGACGTTATGACTCATTGTTACCACCCCATTGACATAAATACAGTAGTCGTAATAAAACGGTCTAAGAACCGTGACATAATTTTTTCTAAGTACCTTAAAGCTTTGTTGTATTTTTGTGCCATAAATATCATGCCAAATGTTTACTTTTGTTCCATTTTAAGTTTTATTATACACTGTGTTAGAGACAATAGTATATTGACAGACATCTTGTTAAATAAATAGCTCTTTTCCATTCGATTTATGATGGAACAATACTTTTGTAAGAAGTGCTAATGCAATGCAATCTTTTTGTCATCCGAATCGAATTGTGTCAGCAGGCGTACCAATCACTGTGCCAAAGCTGGCGCGCATAGAAGATGATATTGAACTTAGACATAAGATGCACTGTGGTGTAGAACTTCACACATATTAAGCGGATGAGCGGACCATAAATATGTTGTAATTAGAATACCTGTTAGGTTGATGTGGAGGTTTGAACCCTCGTTAGAACTCTACAAAGCAAAATATGATTTTTTACAAAGTACTTATCGAATTACAAGTAAAGAACTCTTTTGTTTTGGAATTGATGGACGCTTAAACTCCGTAACAGATTTTGATGCAGATTTTTATTTGCAAAGACTTTATCAGACTTATAATCTTACATTTATGTTTGATTAGAATTGGTTCTACACCTAGGATATAACAAAAAGTAGCTATAACCAACATCCAAACTGGTACTATAATTATAGAAGTTTAAATAGGTACATTTACAGCGAAATGACAGTTTTCCGGAGAAGAACTATTGTCATCGTCTTGTGATATCTTTAATCAATTAGCCTTTTGCAATCCATTACTGGACATAGACCTATCTCAAAATTTCGAGGCTTTAGTCTATTGTTACGACGCAGGTCAGACAAGTTGGTAATGGTCTTCTGCGTACTTTTCAGTTTGTAATTTAAATTTCGTATTTATAAATCTATCTTGCAATATTGGAACAGTGCATTATGAAGTTATACCTAATAATTTCACAATGTAAATGCTCAAGTGCGAATCAAACTCACCTTTACCGGTTTTTTTTCATTATAGGTACCTCTTGCATTAATAACATAAACACTTTAAGTACAAAGGGTGAAGGGTATATAAAGGGTATTATATACTTCGGTATCATAAAGCAGCAAAAGTTTTGTTTCCCAGCTCTGAAAGTGATCTCAATACCTCGGGCACAGTACTACGAACCTACGCGTGCAATTCTGAGCAAAGTCTGGAGTCAATGTTGCACTCGTATATACTATTAACCAGTTTGACATCATGTTTTATTGTGCGTACCTTTCATGTGCAATAAAGAAGATCACTAATGACCACATACTTGTAATAAATTCACATAACGTCGTAACCTTTAAGTTACATTAAATAATACAATTTTCTGTTAGGGTATTTCCAGACAACATTTACTCAGTTCATTAAACATAATAAAAATTTAAAATTTGAAAGTCATCTTACCTAATTGTTATAAGGCTGGCTAGTAATTAACGGAAGCTAAAGTAGTGTAATTATATTTACGCTTGTCTTATTTTGTACCACTTAAAAATAATGTAGACTCTAAATACTTAGGTATGGTAATTATTTATCTAGTGTTTTGGACATGAACCAAAGATGACAATTATATAATGTTCATTAAAGACGACGACGAATAAGCGTCGGTAGCTTAAGGAGTCAGCGTTCAAGTCGGAGTTCAAATCCTTGGCATCACACTACCAATGTGAACACACTTCTAGCACAAACATTGAGTACACAAAGTTAGATAGACATTAGTAATTTCGGTTATTATTATATTATGTTATTAGGTACTCTAGATAAACGGTATTGACAACTGTCACTGCTAAAGTCATCAGAGGAGTCAGTATGGACCGACTTATAATGGTTGGTATAATGGTTTATGAGATTCAGTTAAGAATTTAGCCAAAAATAAAAGCTAGTCTAACCAATTCCGTATGGCGCAATCAATCAAGGCGAACATAATCCGCATTTAAACGTACATACAATATAACCACTAACGATGTCTCTATGATATGATAGCGGTATGTCGAAATAATTACCACTATAGAGTGTTTGATTATTATATACGTGGTATTATGCGAATTACGTGTCTCCTTCAATTATACGAGTTTCATTACAAATGGCGGTTGGGATAGCATTAAGCCAAATGCGACTAAGACTAACGTAGTAATTGATGACTTCAGGAACAATGAACATGAAATTTGTCATTACTATTTTAGTTATGCACGTGATGGGTGTTATGTAATCTGGTGTGATTCAATCATTTAGCATATTACAGTCCACTGCAGTAAATATTTCTTTCCTCTCATTGGGCTCATTGGGAAGCTTTGGTCTACTGTTACTGTTACTGTTACCAGTGGGGACTGGTCAAGCGGTTTTTATTTGGTTGGACAGGGTTTTATTTGGAGGATACGTTCTCCAAATGAAACCCGTTCGTTGCGATCAGCATCTGATGAGGCCGTCAAGCTGAGTGCCACCATTGTAATACAGTACGTGTTTTAGAGGTGACCCTCTTTCCTGAGACTTTGCCTTCAGCTTACCATCAGGCGAGGTGAAGGCAAATTGACGTGCGTTTAATAATAAAAATAAAACATTTTTTTTTAGTTTGTCGTCTCTAACGCCACATCGGATGAGATGGGGTGGTAATATTTTTATCTGTCACCAAACGAATAATTATCATTCATTATAATTATTAACTGATGGCCTGCCGACAGATTACCATTTGTGCCATCCCTTCCTTATGCTTTCGGTGTCGTACCAGGCGACTAAAGGATAGGGCTGTAGGCCACGTATATAGTGCCACGTCTTCCCCCGCTTGGAGTTCTGCTCCCGATTCTATTCAAGTTTTAAGTTCATAATTTTTCTAGCTGTTCCGCCCCGGTTTCACTCATGGCATTCTTTGAACCCACGTATCAGTCATACATGCCCGTAATTTACTAATTTTCAACTAACCCATGAGAATCTGCCAGAACTGATGGCATTAATAATTATTGATCGACTCATTTAAGCGAGTGTGATGATAAATACCTTCCTCGATAAATTGATACTCAACACAAAAATATTTTTTCAATTGATATCAGTAGTTTCTGAGATTACCGCGTTCAACAAAACAAACTCTTCAGCTATAGAATATTACCTTATAAAATAGTATAAATTGTGTTAAATTGTCATATTATTTTGGTAAAAATTTCATTAGGGTCACTGTCGAAAATAAACGCAAACTAGTTTCTCTTTTAAATTGATGTTTATAGTATTTTACTTTCACTTTAACCACCGTGACTATTACAGTTAACGATGTTGCATTAACAAAAGCGATTGGAACACTTTAACCATTACTACAAACATTTGAAAATCTTTCTCAGAATACAAACTAGGAAATTCATTAATGACTTTAATTTATCAATTATTTTAGTTCTGCTAAAGATACAGAAAGACTAATGTTATTCAGTTCACACATTCACAGTTCATATCACAATGGCATTGATTGAACTTTCAACCTATGTATGATGGCATAACTTAGAAATTTTTAACTTTTTGATGACTTTATTTACTTTTTCTTAAAGTGGTACGTCCGTCATTTTTGGGTTAACACCATTTTCATATCCCATAACAGTCATAACTCTTCAATTACCATCACAGTTACACGAATTATTATAGAATTGATTATTATTTATAACTGAAGATTGTGTATACTATACTGGTGTATACTATACACAATCTTTAGTCTTCAATATTCTATATAGTATACACGTGTATTAAAGTGTAGTGCAGTACAAACTTTATGAACTAATGCGATTTAAATGAACTTCTCAGAGATCTGGGACTGGAAATGTCTCTGCAAGTAGGTAAGATAAGAATTTCTGGAATTTGACTTCTAGTCTGAAACGATCTTACTAACAAAAGAATCTAAAATTACGTATTGGGCATCTCAAAAAGAACAAAACCTCTAATATTTTACTGAAGAAGATGTTTACTAATTTGTAAGGGCAGTACACTGCAGTGTGGTGTGTTATTGACTTTGTTTGTGCACACTGTGTAGTGCCATAATTGACTTACCTATGGCGATATCACGTACCATGGGTACATTAATTATCGACACGTTTGTACTTAACTGTGTTATATTATATATTATAACACCATAGTCTGAAATTCTCTTTTGTTAAAACTATCGCTTAGGTTCATTCTTTGTAAATACAGTACATCTATTTGCAAAGAAGTTCAATAAGTAACAAAATTTTCAATATACGACGATTCGAGTGACGTTAACTAGAAAGCACTTCAATATGTAAGTACAATCCGCGTCGCCCCCAGTAATGGTTACGCATTCCTGACACAAAGCATTATGCGGTCTCATAACATGTCTGAACTCAATTTGAACTTCAATATCTTCATTCTCGCTTACGAAATTCTCTTCATCTGATTTATTACGTATCCATTCATTAGTTCAAAGTTAGAATTTAATAACGTACCTTTTAATTACACAATGAGCCAACACTTCATTAAATTGTCACTCACGACGGTTCTTTTCGTAATATACTCGAATATGTTGCGTAGGCAACTGCGTTTTGACATCATTGTGACTTATTGACTTTTGGCGGTGTTTCGACAATAGCTTTGGATGAATATTAAAATACACTAACTTCTTGTACAGTTCGTCTGTCTTTCCTTGAATATTATATCTCAATTCAGTACATAAACATGATGGTCAATGTGAAGGGTAAATATTTTCAACTGTTAAACATACGGATTGGCCTCTTAGTGGCAAAAAATAAACATATTTTACAAAAAACAAAAGATGTATCTGAGTATTCATCTACTTAGAGTTTAAAAAACATATGTAGTAATATACACGAAGTTAAATTTAAATGTTAAGCTACTAGCAGACCACTAAAGTATATAGTAATATCTTCGGAAGTAGATGCATTTTTTCTGCAAGCTGTCAGTATACCTGAGCCTTATACTTTCGTCCATTTATTTTTTTACATTTAATATGCATATTTGTGTATAGTAACCGCTTAGCAAAATACTGTATCCACCTTAATATTAAACGAAAATTTCCTTATTCGTCATTTTAATAATACATTTATATAAAACAAAAACATATTTTCTTTTTCATGATGTCAAAAAGTTTCCGTGATCGACTCACACACGTGTAATATTATAAACCTGGTACAGTCATAAACAACGCCGCATGTTTTTATTAAAATTCCTATTGTAATTTGGCCTCGTTTAACTCCCGAGTAGTTCATGGGACTTGCACATAGTTGGCCGCAGTACCACAGGCTTGCCGGTCACTCGCCTGCAAAAGGGAGAATGTGGAGAGATAGAAAATAGTTTTAAAGAGGACTCCATCGGTATTCACTGCGGAGGGTAGCCGGGAAGCCTGCCCTACTTCGGATTTCAATTATCCACCTCAACCATTTGTTTTCGGAACGTAAAACGAAACAAGCCACCTAGTGACTAGAAAAAGCACATATTTTGACTGGGTTTTATTCGACTGTATACGGTTTTAGGTTAGATAAATGTATTTACTGGTTTTAATCTTTACCGCATCGCTGTGGATTTAAAAATATAGGCTTATAGATTGATTTTGGTTTATTAGAACTATTTTTATCCTGTTTCATACATTTAAAATTAACAGTAAAAAATAATACTGATGACTACTAGAACATTAGAATATTTTTTTTTTATGTTTAGAGGACGTTAGTAAATAGTTAAATTTATATTTGTGAGTCAAAATACAAGTCTTACCATTGACTTTAAGGCGTAGAATTAGGTATAGATAACATAGTAAAATAAAAAAAATGGTTACAAGTTCCCTTTAAACCAATTCAACAAAGTATTCTCAGTTTTTATACTTTATATGAAATTAATTGGGCTCAAATCAAACTCATGTGCCGCTATATCAGCCGATTTATAAAAAAGACTCTAGCACTTTCTATCCTCCCTCCCCAAAACTCCCTCATTTTAAAATATCACACTCTTAGTAAGGACCAATGATAATAAAATATTTTTACAATTAATAGTTTAAATAATCTCAAAACACGCTTTAACAGAGTACCACTTTCTTATAATTACGTATGTATTTATTAAAATAGCGTGTTAGTAATTTATTGTTTATTATTAGATAAACCACTTTCGTCGTTGACTGTAAACAAAGAAAAAGTAGGTAGGTATCAATAAAAGTTTATTCATCGACTATTCGATCGCTGTCTTTTTTCAGGTGACCCATGTCTGGCATAATAATCCAAAAATGTTTTGACTATAGTTTACGAGATTTCTGAACTGATTTCTTTTTCCTGTCAATCTAATACCCGTACAATAGCCGGTTATCCCATATAAAATGCTGATTCTCCGCCGGTAAGATAACATCGTATACATTTTTGTTTACATATCTCTATTGTCACCATTCCTTGTCCGTTTATGGGTGTTAAATACTATTTGTCTACTAATTGTATTATTTTTCTCGGGCAAAACTCTGTCGGCGCAAACTGCGAACGCTCGAAAGCAATTTATTTAAAAGCACTTTTTTCTAATATTTCTCCGACTGAAGCTTTACGTTCAATTGTCAAACTTGTTTATATAACTTTGAACACACTTGGAATAACAATCCTTTGTTGACGGTTCTTTTGAGCCTCGCCGTGACAAACTCAAAGGATTCGCTCCGAAGCGTGTCCACTTGAGATGAGAACATCTGTTATATTAAATTAAATGTCTTCCGTTGGTGGGTCTAAATATAAATTTATAATGTCAAATGGAAAGGTGTGCAGTATAATTTGCAATGTGGCGCAATGTTGGGACTTTATTAATGAAATATTGGAGTGGCGTTGAACTCTTAAGCACACCATGTTTTAAGGGGGTTACAATATTTTTATCATATTAAGTACCTATATACTAGGCATGAAGAAATATTGTGAAATGCTGTTCGTAGTCGTCAAATAAAATATACAATTTACCTAGGCCGTTTAAAGTCATGCGCAGTGTTCGGTGCTCAGTGTTTCTGGCAAAATGGCGATTGCAGTTATTTAATGATACTCTTAAGTTATTGAAAATCTTATTGATCTCAGATATTTTCCTTAAAACAAATCTGTCTTTCAATTCCTTTTCATACGTATCTGCCCTTAAAATCATTAATCGTTTATCATTAGATATTGTCAATAAAATTTAAGAAGTCTTAAATATTCTAGGTATTTTTTATTTTGCTTATATGTTAAAAATGTTAGGAATGTGTTTGTAATAAAATGACTTGTTATATTGTACTAACTATAATTCCATGTGATATACATATTATGACAAGTATTTAAACTTTGGTCGCAATATCTAATTGATGTAGAGTGCTAAGTCTTCATGATAGTCAATTTTAAGATTTCATAGTCAACAAATCGTCATAGTCAGTCGTTAAGTTATGAAATGAATTTGGACAAATAAATATTTCGTACAAGTGACATATTGAAATTGATAACAAGATACCTACATTATTACTAACATATACATATACTCATGCCTGCACATTCCCGAAGGTATAGGCAAAGGGTATTGACACCGGGGGTGGGTGACGGGTGGAGCGACAGGCGGTCACCCTAGCAGACAGAAGCAGGCCACGGCGGCCACGCAAAGCGCCATCCCATACCCAGGGGCTAGATGGGGACACCATGGTCCCCACATTAGGGGGAGACGGTCATCTCAAAGAAATGTCCCCGGGTCTGCAGGGGTGCGAGCGATATGTCTTGTTTTTTTATTAAAAGTACTAATTTGTAAGTTGTGCCATACATTACTACTCGCACAATAAGTTTGCAGGTATGGGATTTAAACATGCAAACTCAGTTGCTAGTCCGTAACCTTTGCACTCAGGTCACTTATAATTTATTACTGTCAAAAATATACAGTAGAAAACAATACCAATACTTTTAAAAAATATATAAAATTAAAATAAATATATATTAAGGAGTCTAAAACAATTTCTCTGATAAAAGCGTTAATTGCATAAAATAATATGCGAGGGACAATTAATAATTGTAATTGTAGAAAATGAGAGACTTTACTCGTGAGTCAACACATACATTCGTTAGTAAACCGTGTCATTGTGTGTGCTTTGAAGAAGCAGCACACAGTCTTAAAAACGGCAAATATGCGGTAAGGAACTTAGCACACACGCCGTATCATAACCGACCGAATGAAATTTCGCTCAAATGAAAATTAGACGGTGAAAAAATGGTCATATTGAACGTGTTTAACAAACCTTAAAGGAAATTAATGTTAGTTATCAAAGCAAAAATAACACTGTTAATAATTAAAAGCACGCTAACAGAATGTTTTTTGAAACATGTTTTTTACCTGATGGTATTTATCATGATTTTAGTGGATATGATATGATAAATACCTACTAAATTTATGAAATTTATTAATTACGTCTACGATATCGATATCGTCTAGTGTTTGTAGATATTGATGACAGTCGCTTTGCGGAAATGTCAAAGTTCAGCCGCATGTTAGTAAAAAGCTAACCCCAACCGAGTTAGGATTAGTGTCAGAGAATGATGAAGATTCTAGGAAAGAAGAAGTTTAATCATATAAACCAAATACAAGATGCAAAAAATCTGTGATTATTACAGGCATAGCCGCACAGCCATAGGTTTATTTCACTTCCTTTTCTGATAATCCTTGACAAAATTAAGTGTAAAAACAGAAATAGTAAAGATCTATTAACTTTGTAATCATATAATATATATTATATTTTACTATTGGACCGTATTATTTTTTATTTATCTTTCTAGTATTCTACTGTTTCTATATTAGTAAAATCGAATTAAAACTAAATGGTACACAAGTGAAATAAACATTAATTAATTGCTAATAACGGATCACGGGTAAAGGTAGTATGTAGGTAATATACATAATATATGATTTATAAATTATATTATGATATAATTTACAACAAAAGTGTTATATATTTGAAGCAGACCAACATTATGCTATTAGGATGTGTATTATTTTGGTTAAGCACATTGGTCATAAAGACATCCGTTAATTGTTTTGTTTAAGTTCAGAGCCCTCAAATGAACGTACGCCGCTGTCCCCTAACACTGACAGAAATACGTTGAGGAACCAGTATTCCATATACTTACCTATCTATTCATTTAAACTTAAGCTTATACTCTGCATTTTATGGGTCAAAATTAAACTAAATATCCTTAAGTACCACTAAGTAATCTGTGTCCAGAGAGCCGCTAATGGCGAAGTTGCTGTACTTGTACCAAACTCCTGCATCACTATTTTGTTGGGTCTTAGCTAATCTCATTACCATATATGTACATTGTCAAAGCGTTCCATCTTTAAGTTAAAACAAACACAATATTAACAAGCGAGTATAAACGACTGTAATAGACCACGGTAAAGGTATTGTCTCACCATACCTACGCTATTAGAATACTTTTATGTACTTATTCAACGATATTATGTATGTGATACAGAACGGTATCAAAGATCACAATTTTATTAACTTATGTGATTTTATCATATTTACAAACCTCGTTAACGTTTACATTTTAAAGTCATGTATCTTCAATGCAGGAAATTCTTTAATTTAAGAAAGTCTATTGACAATAGCAATAGATAATCCAAGTAGGTATATGTTATATTATTAAAAAATACTTAGCCGTTGCTCATGACTCCACCCGCGTGGATGTCGGTTATTGCGATGAAACTTAGCCTGTCTTTTTATAAGGTCTATGCTATCTCTGTACCAAATTTTATTATAATGGGGTCAGTGCATGGTTTAGACGTTAGATCGTCACTTACTTTCATCAGACTCACAAGTCAGACTTACTTTCACATTAAAAATATTATGTACTTGGAAGTGTGACTTATAGTATATGTACTCTGAATGGCTTCATCCTATTTGATTAAGTTTTGAAAAGTTACTAATTTAAATTTAATTAAACTCATAAATGGCCATAGTGAAACTCTGCCCTTAAATAATAATCAAACCTGTCCACACTTTATAATTTATTACCATCTTCCTCAGTTCCAGGTAGAGAGAGTGTCAAACAAAAAAGTTGACAATGGGCAAATAAAGGACATCTCTCTGTGTGATGTCCCAATTTTACGTAAGACTTGTGCGTCATTATCTTGTATTAATATTTACCGTTTCAACAGGTGGAACGTGGCAGTTTAAATTAAGATAAAGAGGTATATGAAATTGATTACGAATTTATTTTATTGAACCACACGGTCACTTGCATAATTTTACTTTATCGACAGAAAAAGAAATCAATTAAAGTCTCGCAAGTATGCGTGTCCCGTAGTAGCAACACAACAACACTAACATAATTATAATAAGCGCAGAAAATTATGTGTAAATTGTTTTACATTTAAACTGGGTTCTTATCTTGAACCAAACCTTACCATGTTTCACTTTTGTAGTTATAAATACTGCTAACAAATAACTTGTACACAGAAAAGTAACTTGAATAGTTTGTTTGGTATAATTGCCTGCAAAAGTTGCGGAAATCTAACAATATGATGATTTGGATTTGGATATGATGCTTGCACAAATAACAAATATTTATTTCAGTACCAATGAATATTTGTCATCTTCAGAGCACAAAATTAAACTTTTTTCGATTTTATTTTATTGTTTTAAGTCAAGTTTTTGAGCTGAAGGACTTCAAGAACTTGGAACTTGTTTTTCTTGGAACGGAATTACCGTTGGCCAGTGACCTAAGTGACTAATTGGCGTAGAGCAAGCAATGGTTGGCGAATTTATTCGATTTCAACTGCCGAGCAGTGTGACAAAAGAAGGTTGATACACGAATTCAAACTTTTCCCTCCACACTTCTTCTGTCCATATCCAGATCTTAGTGTCCATAACTCATTGCTAGCCAATTGTCAAAGTTCTAGAGTAAGTAAAAGCAATTTAAAATATTTATTCATTTACTTTTAATTAATTATTGAGTGGCCTACATTTATTTTTATTATGTGTCTTATATTAGCATGTTATTCGAATAATAAGATAAACTAACATTTAAATTAAAAACCATCAAAGAGCAGGCAGATATTCTTCATTTTTTGTTCTCTGTTATTTTCCGCTTTGTTACTTTCCAAGTGGAATACGATTTGTAAAAGCGAAGTTACAAATTGTATTCCACTTGGAAAGTCTAATTCACATAATAGAAAAAAAACTACATTTTAATGTTTTAAGTAATCGTGATGATTAAATTCATAATTATGTACACGTTTGTTAAACAAAAACATAGCTATCTAATAAAACTGTTTCATAAATAACTTTTTATAGGTATAGCACAAATTATTTCAATTGAATTTGAATTTCTGGTATTTAGATTGGTTTAGGAGTATAGTAAAGTATTCATGTTAATTTATTTATGTCAATTAACTAGTTCATTAATCATAATTTGACTATAGGGGGTGATTTTATATGAAACTAGGATCATCTAGGGAGTAGGCTGGGTGGTTTTATTTACAACCATGGCCTTTAGGGATTAAACCAAATTAATATTGTAATAATTAGGTTTATTTCGAAATATATGTAACCAAGCTGCAAGCTGCTTACGACACTTTTAATCTCAATTGTGTTCTATAAAAGGTTAAATGTATGACTTCGTCACAAGCCAAAATCTTCTCTAAAACAATGAAGTCATCAAACATTAAAAATATGCAGTTATCGTGTGAAAAATCATTTCCGACGCTTCCATCTGTGTTGAATACAAACCATGTAATTTAATACTTTCTACTTACTTAAACATTACATTCACAGAAATAATTACACGCTCTACGCTTATCTGACGAAAGTTTGACAGCTCAATGTGGGTTTGGCAAAACATTACGATGTTACGTAGACAGGAACAAAGCTACCGATGAGGAAGACGCCGTTTATAACAGATTTTATAATGAGATGGTTGACGTGAGTTTTCGAACGCCTTGTCGAGAGTGACTCAAACTACGAGTAAACAGAATGAGGTTTGATAAATATTTTACAAATATTATATAATATTAATCTGATTAATATACTCCGCGGTAGACTAGTGGTATGGGTAATGGACTGCTGAGACGAGGTCTCGAGTTCGATCGTAGGTTTTACCATGGCACACACCAATGACTTTTCGAAGTTATGTGTATATTTAAATTTTTCGGCTTTAAACTGGTCACTAAAACTCGTGACTCCGGTAGTCCAATCACCTATGTACGACTCTTTATACAAATGTATGTGCGAAACTCTAGTTTCGTATTGCTGCGACTCCAGTTCCCAATATAAAAAGGGCCTAAGTGTGTTAAAAAGGTTACACTTGAATTTATATACCTGTTATGCAACATTATCATTTTAGTTTTGTTCTCAATTGCATCTTAGGCTTTTACTTGGAAGCCATCCATCCATTTACTTACTCACTTTTCTTCGTTTGTTTTGTCTTGTCAGGTCTGGTTTGTATATTTGACTTTATGGTATGACTAGCCATCTGCCCTACTTATTTAGACAGAAAAGCCTGAGGCAGTATCTGTGATAGCCTTGGCAAGGTCTTGGAAGCACTCTTAGTCTGAAATAGTCTTACTTTAAATTTATAACTTTATTAAATTCTCTCTAATTCACTATCGACATTATACTCTTCTGAAAAATCCTTAGTAATTGAACATTATGCATTTCGAAAATGTTTTAATACAAAATAAGAATCACTTGAAATATTGAACAAAAGGAGGCTACATGAAATTAAGTTAATAATAATATTAACACTTTTTCTGGTTCAAAAAGCAGTGGGCGTGCACCGTAAACTAAAGATAACATAAAACCAGTCGGCAAGAACAAATACACAGAAGTTCCTACCATTGCTTAAACATGCATATTTTTTATTGCTTATGTAAATTAATTCATAATAAATATTTTGATTCCACCTTAACGAGTAGTTCAACTTGCATCGCTCGTTCGGATCTCGTTAAAGCGGAATATAAACTTGTATTAACATAATATTGTTATTTATTGCAGAACCCTTTATTATTCTATGTTAATTTGCTAAGTAAGTTGGTTGTTTCCCATATCAGAAACTCTGAACCAAAGATGCTGTTATCATCTCAAACTAGTTAGTATGTTGTGTGTTTTGTTTATACTTTGTACATTTATACATTTATAAAACAAAACTATAAAATAGTTGGAGCAAAAACCTATTCACAATATCATCCTTTTATATTCTTAAACAACGTATTCTATTGCGTAGTATAGCACAATATGACATCGGAATTAATCAAAGCATTACCTAAATACCTATCTCAAATTCACCACACAATACACTATACAGTGTGCAACCTACCCTACAAATATTTCGTATGCAAAATAAACGCAAGAAATCTGCTTGTGATATTTTCATATCCGTCGAAATAAAAACTTGAACAGAAAATATCACAGAATGGTTCAAAATAAATTTCACGAGGCTGATAAATTTACTGACGTTGGAGTATGTTATGTTTCTAATTTACTGATGAATGCATTTGCATGTTGTATGATGAATATAATTTACTCTATTTTTTTTACCGTGAACTAACAAAGTTTGAAACACTGAACAATGAGTAACGCATTTGTCAATACACAAGTTCAAAATAGGAATACCTACTAGCATAGGTAATATGACACAAAAAATTCGAGCAAGTGTACCTATATTAGAAAGAAAGAAAGAAAAATGTGTTCATTTTCACAAAAGCTGCAGCACATATAATAATACCTCCATCCTTAAAAAATAAAGAAAGAAAAATGAATTTGTAATATGATTATTAAAACTTGTTCAATAAACTTCTGATAGATATAAGAATTTCACCATCGACGAAATAAGGTACCGTAATGTTTCTGTCTAAATATGAAAACATAACTTCGATATTTCAAATGACTTTATAAGAAACAAACATAAACCCAGAAGTCGAAGGGCGGTGTTTGTCCAATATAATGGGTCCAATGTTTGCGCTGTGTGATTGATGCCGGCCTCCATGGGTTAATGGATCGATATCCGACTAACGTCCAACTTCTCCTTAGGTCCTTGGTGTAGTTTCTGTTTATTCAACTACGACCGTGTTCAACAACCAACGATCACCAGTTATTAGTGATTGATGTTTGGATTTAGTTCGGTTCGGGTATAAAAATTAGATATATCGTACTCGTATGTGATTTGCTTGTTGAAAGGAGTTTAATTGAAATTGATTTGAAAATCAATTACGATAAAATCGTACACATTATTGATTGGTAAAAAAGATTATTCAGGATATTTTTCATTCTGTCATTTATATATAAAACCTCAAATTTAATGTATATTTGGCCCACTATTGTCACGCGGATTGGCAAAGGGTGTTGTCTCGAGTTTTCCTTCTCATAAGTCATTACAACCGAGGCAGAATATTTGCCAGAAAGCACCTCTTAACCCAAAATAGAGAGAAGAGTTAACACTTCAGTTGCCCAGGGTGCACGACAAACCAGATGAACCAACGGCCGAGGGTGGAGGATCGAGAGCATTAATGCATATTGGGCCTATGTGCAGCAGTGGACTGAGATAGGCTAACGCTAATTTATTGATGAATTGACACATTTTGAGATGGCAAATTTTGGAAGTTTACCTTTGGTAAAAAGTAGGTTCCTAGTGCTAGCGGATGTATAGTATTGATGAACTACGTGAATAAGTGTCCAGAAAAAAAAGACTCGTATCCTTTGAAGCCCTGAGGCACGGCACCAACGTCGCCTTAAACGCTTACCTACCTTAAAGTGTAGAGGCAGACCGGAGCGGTCAGAGTTCAGGGCCGCAGTTCAATTATTGACCTGTTTTAAAGTTAATAGTACAGGCCACTATTGAGCTATTCTAAGAGACCTATACTTTTTGGTAGGTCTGCTGTTTGAGTTTCGCGTTCTAGTGAATATTGACCGCTAACGCATTCAAGCGCAGTCAAGTGGCGTTCAAATATTTAAACAAAATGTTCATGAAAAAACAATAAGTAATCTATTTGAATGAGTATCCTAGTTTCTTTTGCCTTTTCTCGATTTGGAGAAAACTCAATATACCAACTCAATCAATTAAAACTTAATTCATTAAAATTTGCCGACTCACTAAATTTAACAAAATGTTTTTCACATAAACTAGTTGAAAGTCTACTTATAATTTCGCTAGGAGCTATATTGACTTCAATATTTCATATTTTAGCAGCAATATCATTGAGTTATCAACTTTATGAAAATACTAACACATTTTGACTTATAGACTTGTTGTGATAAAGTTAATACATAAAAATATGTCTACATCCATTTAAGCTCTTTCGTTCTTTTGGAAAATAGCTAAATCATTTTAATTTTGACTTTAACTTTAATTTTGACAACGCCTCTATGGATGTATCTTTACGATGCACTTGCTATGTTGAAAATCAACCTTGTAATTATAAAGTGTAGCGTGATAAGTAGCGCTAACTGTTGCTCTCAGTTCCACATTCGTGGCTGAATTGAAAAAAATCTTATTATGTGCAGGATGCACATAATAAGATTTTTTATCCAACCTCAATGTATTCATTATCCAACCTCAATGAAAAACACAATGCAAATGTGCTAAAAGAACACACGTAAGCTAGGTACATAGTACAAGAATGAGTATTATTGCTTTTAGTACGTGACCTTATCGCAATAAAATGTAACATAACATACCCACAGTCGTTATCGTGTGATAGCCAATACCTACGCACTCGGGGAGGCAATGGAGACGTCTCGATGGCGATGTAATGACCGCTGCACTTTTATCTATAATCTCAGACTGTTTCTTATAGGATTTACGAATACCATTTCTAGATACGTGCAGTGACGTGCATTATTTGTTGGCTTTTATCCGTAGGTATCTCGGGTTGTTTTAATCTAATGGTTTCGAGTTATTGCCAGTCATCTTCCTTTAAGAAAATGATAACAACATATTGCTGTAAATTTTAAAATATTACGAAGTTCTTTATTGTGGCGTAGTTGTAGATGTGAGTGTGGTGTGTGACTAAGATAGAGAAAAGGATGCTGACGTGGTTCAGAGACGTAAAGAGGATGGACGAGGAAAATTGAGGAATCAAATTTATGAAGCGACTGTGAATGGACACCTCGATAGGAGTCCACCTAGTCATATACGTACATCTAGGTAGACCCCTAGCGGGTTGTATATTCACCGATTAGATCGAATGAATTTTAAATGAAGGATAATGTCAAGAGTATCCGAAACCAACAAGCATATATGAAAGAAAATAATGAAAGTAGAAGAAGCGAAAATTATATGCCAGGTTCGTGACAAGTCGAAAAATGTGGTATCTGCCTACCCCACTAGGACAGAGGTGTGACTATATGTATGTATGTTTAAATATTAAAATTAAACCACAGGAGCAATATCGTTTACTAAATATTTTTATGTTTCTTGATTTTATAAGAAATCTTACCTATTAAAATATAGTGCACATAATTTTAAAATGCTGATAATTGAAATTTTTATGTATTAGTATAATATTAATCAGTTGAACGTTGACGCAAATAATTACAACCTTGACTATCAGATACTAATTATGACTATTTTAACGATATCAAGCAGTCAGAACTAGTATAAACAAAAGTACGCCTCTTAAACAATCATAGGCTACCAAAGGAACAAAAAGTCGCACTTAATTTGTATCTGCTATGAAGCATTAAAATTAAAGAGTCGACGTCAACAGTACATTGATCCCAAACGGAGCGGCGTCGGACCGCATCCGGCAAATAATTAAAACTTTTACAAGAATCAGTGAAATGTGAAAGAAAGAAATAAATTTTCTACCCGAACACACACTTTCGTTTTTATCCTTCGAGCTTCTGATTTATACCCTAAACTTATATAACAGCTGTCCATACAGATATTACTGTATTTTTGACTTTTTACCTTCAAAAATAGCCCTCAAAATCCTATAGTTAACATTTTTGTGATCGCAAATTAGAATGTTTTAACTTTGGTAGTGAAATTTGGCATTTCTGCGAAAATATGTTTTTGTTTCAAATACTCCTTCCATTAGCATGCTTTTTTACTGTAAAATCTATTCTATTTTTTACATTAGTTGTACTTTATATTTACCTATATAAAAAATTACCTCATTATATTTAAATAAGGAACTGAAAAAGTATTTATTAGGGCGTGAATTTTCTGGAACAAACCGTGAACGAGATTAGACTTTAGAGGAAATTACGAAGGAATTACGGTGGCTGGACTTAGCCGATCTTAGTCAAAGAGAAAATGGACTTCAAATAGAAATAGAAATCCTTTGATCTATATAATATAAATGACAAGCAATATTGATGAACGCAGATGCAGTAATTTCGTTTTGAGCATGCAATATAATAATATATGCAATTACAAATATCTGGACACTTTTGTTCGTAAGACGGACTCTTTCATCAGTAAACCATACTGTATTACATTGAAAGTATTATAATTTTCATTTTGAATGCTATTAAAATGTATTACCGATTCGATGTAATTCAAATGTTGCTAGCGTCAATGTGTATTTAGTAGGCATTTCGATGACGTTTCGAATCGTAACACTATAAAATTAAATGCTTTCACTGGGCTCTATAAAACGCATTTCAATGTTTGTTAATTGTAATTAATACACAAATCGATTTAAGAGCAACAAAACGCTCAATCAATGCTTGGCAGTCCAATAAACGTGTAACTTGTTTGTGGCCACTAAAATTCATTTTAGTTGACTATAAACTTTGGTTACTGTTATGTCGGAATGAAGTCTTCACAGTCCTATTTAAAAATATTTTTGTATTCATGTTATTTTGAAATACACAATGCCTAAGATTTAGGGCTTTGATAGGACTATAATGAGCTGCATATACTCTGAATTCATACTTGATTTTTGAAGTGAAAGCTTCTATAAGCGCGCTTCTATATTAATTCTATGCTCTATGTAAGTATATACTTTTTGTGAAGTAAATACTTTTTGCTCTTATTTACTTTTTAGTTATACAGACGCTTTTCACTTCTATCGGTAGTCCTCAAAGACAGCTTCGCATGTTTTTTTATTAGATACTAGTTGTTGCCAGTGACTCATCTCAATTTGCCTAATCCGAGGATGGAAAGATGTCACTCCAACATAATATTTTAAGAAAGATTTAGAGGTATCTGTAATTTCTTAAGTGTTACTTTTGTTAGTAACTAGACCATCTTTGTTACTAGGGATTATGAATTGCAGAGTTGTAACTTCAGCCTAGATTACATATATTTCCATATAGTTTACTAGTACGCTTGTATCTGAAATATAAAAATAAAACTTTTGTGGTTAAGCAATAAATAAATTCATGGTACATTGGCATTACAAACAATATAAAGGTGTATACACACAGGGTTATGGCTCAGTATCAAATTACGTCCATAATAATTGGTCAGGCCTTCACCGTTGAACGTATGGCTAATGCAACAATTTACGCATCAGCTAATCTGCAAATTGGTGCTGCTTTGTCGGCTTTGCTGGCCATGTCGTCGGTCGGTTGTCTGCAACTGGATTTATATTGATTTGGTTATATTGGCAAGAGTATTGAAGCTACCTTGTTTATATAGAAATAGAGTAGCTTTTAGATTAAAGTACGTCAGTTTCTGTGTCCGTCAATGAATAATATTTTTTACTAAGTACTTATTCGATTAATCGGTGAAAACATTCAAAACATTTGCACAAGATTAGAAGTTATAAGATAGAGAATTACATTTAAGATAGTATTTAAAGTATATTTCATAAAAGCCATGCCGCGATCCCAATAGAATTGTGGAAATGTATTGTGAATAAAAATGTATTACAATTTGCTTTAATTAACATAGTATAAGATAAACTCACGCCTATATCCCCGAAAGGGTAGGCAGAGGTGCTAGCACCCACATTTCGCCAGTTTATGTTTAGGTTCCAGTGTAATAGGTGGCGAGCCTATTGCCACTATTGCCATTAACCGGGCACTTATAAACCGGCGATAAATACACACATAAGCATCGAAAAGTCATTGGTGTGTGCCATGGTAAAACCTGGGATCGAACCTGAGACCTCGTTCCAGTAGTCCATTACCCATACCACTAGGCTACCGCGGTTTTTTAATAAAAGTAACGACATATTTACCAAGTTTGTGAGTTTGTGAGATATTTTGAAGCAGTCACAAGCGCGGAGGTGTACACCGCCGAAGTAT
The DNA here is from genome assembly GCA_963691645.1 of Pelosia muscerda. Classification (NCBI taxonomy): domain Eukaryota; kingdom Metazoa; phylum Arthropoda; class Insecta; order Lepidoptera; family Erebidae; genus Pelosia; species Pelosia muscerda. The sequence goes on from OY829113.1 coordinate 12,149,799, forward strand.
TGACCGAAATATATTCTATACAGCGGTGGACTTTTATAGTAGTAGAGTAAATGAACAATCATGGCTTTAGATTTCCGATTTATAACAATGTATGCCCACAAGCCGCAAGTTGTTACGATACACATACCTGTTTCATGACAATGTCGTAGAGTTGAGAGCCATTATTGTAACATTGTTAGTGTCTTTAATGGGGACCATTTTTCTTAAGTTCCAATCAGAATTCAGCTTGCCATCAAGCGAGGTTTGTTAACGAACCCTATATCAAAATGTGTAAGAATATAATATTTATGGATAGTTTACATATCGAAATAAATGCTTTGTCGTATTCTAGAGTCGGGACTTTGTACATAATTGATAACACACTTGTACTTCTTCACTGTATTTATAAGTACAGTGGAGAAGTACAAGTATGTTATCAATTTATGTATAACAGTGATGTCCATCAAGTGCTATCAATCAACAGTATACCTAAATAATCAGGACTTTGTGTTTCAATGGAAAGACATTCGTAGTCCGATTGTTGTTATACAAAAGAACCCGATTTTTAATATGACCGGGAGAATTTGACCTACTGTATTCACGCTGGCTAGACAGGTTGGTACAGTATTTTATTTTGAGTTATCCTTCTCTCGCAGTGATATCGTGTGCGTATTTTTCTATTTGTCGCAGCTTACGACAACCTTTGGATGAGATGAGGTGGTAATATTCTCTATCACCACACAAATAATATATAACTACATATTAACCGTAAAATGTGAAGAAAGCATATGACTGTGATTGTGTACACAAAACACCTTTGTTGTTTTATATAACATTAATTTTTTTTATTTATATTTATTAAGCTTCGTGCACAAGTAAATAAGCGGACTTTAAGTAATAATAAAAGAAATTTAATTGAATTGAAGATTATGTTTTTGTTAAGACCTAACTCTTTTTAACTGACTTAAAAAAGGAGATAGTTATTTCAAATGTGCTTATAATAACGTCGAATCTAAGCGTTTATCATAACAGTATTTGCATTGTGTTTTCAGTTACTTAAACTTCATTCGGTCTCTCTTAAAACATGTTTAGTATAGCACCTGGTGAGATAAACATCAAACTATTGAAATTCTCGAATTTCAAACCTCAATTTTGACAACAAAAAGGGCATAATCGATTTTTGTGAACACAAAAGAAGCATTATATTTGACAAGTCGACTGTACAAACGTTGTTTGTGGTAGAGATTATTTCGGATGAAAAGAATGAAAGCAAAACACGATCCTGTGAATATGTTGGTCGGTAATTGAAATACGAACAACATTGTCAAGGGCGGTTTTTTTAATTTTTTTCTGAGGTTCAATAATTTCGAGTACCTACCTATCATTGCGTCTCAAGAAATTGATTATATTGAAAATGAAAATATTTCTTGCATTATAAATGATTTCTGTCTTAAGAATTATTTTTAATAAAAAGGAAGATAAACACTACATTCTAAATTCAAAAAGATATTCAAGGAAACTTATGAAAAACTTTGTCGCGTAATACTTAAAAACAAAATAACATTTGATTATCTGGGTTCAAGATATATTTCTATATACCTACTTCATTGGACGTAATTATTTAGTTGTAAGAATGACGAGCATGATACATGAATATCCATTACAATACTATTAAGATTTCGAAAGGTTAATAAATTTTAAACCATTTGCAAGGTGTTCATTACTTTTTATAGAAACCTATAAAAAGTAAGGAAACAAGCCTTTCAACAATGCATCATAAAATTATGTTATCCTTATTGTCTAATACGTTTCGACCAAATCAGACAGGAAATGTATGGTAATAGAAAAACCCACCCGCAGGCATTCGTCATTACGGCTGTTGTTCGAAGGGTCCAGTACAAAATAATGATTAATTATTATAATTTAGTCCATGTCATCACGGGCCCCACCCGACAGTTTAATCTTCCAGGTGCTGTTTATCTGATTGTATCGTGAAAGGGTTTAAATTGGTAGCTAGTAGCTCTAAAACGTTTGAACAACAATGTAGTTTTGAAATAAGTGAAAACATAATTGGTGTTTAAGAATGATGTGGTGAAAACACTTATTACATATTATTATCAATATGTCTGAGGCAGTCTTTGGATTGTCAATATATATTTTACGGCAATGACTTTGGTAAATAATATCTATAAAACAATTTATCACCTCCTCCTCCACTCCTGTACAATCGCCGGTTTCAGGTCTGTCTGTCTACAGATAAAAGCAGATGGCGTAAGCAGAAAAACGGGCTCCCCCAGGGTAGCGTCCTCGCGCCGGTCTTGTTTAATATCTTCACCAACGACCAGCCTTATGCTCCTAACACAAAAAGGTTCCTGTACGCGGATGACCTGGCGCTGGCAACACAAACTCAGACGTTCGAAGAAGCCGAGAAACATCTCAGTTCGGCTCTGATAGCGTTGGAAGGCTATTATACTTCAAATGGCCTACAACCCAACGCATCAAAAACTCAAGTGTGTGCTTTCCATCTGCGCAACCGGGATGCTAAACGCCAGCTCAAGGTTACTTGGCTGGGATCTGAGCTGGAGCACTGTTTCCAGCCGAAGTATTTAGGTGTTACCCTGGATAGGACTCTGAGCTTTAAAACCCACTGTGTAAACACTAAGGCCAAAGTAGGCGCCCGAAACAATCTGTTGCGCCGCCTTATAAGTACGACCTGGGGAGCAGAACCAAACGTCCTTCGCACAACTGCATTGGCTCTATGTTTTACAGCGGGTGAATTTTCTTGTCCTGTGTGGCATCGGTCAGCACATGCCGGGCAGGTGGATACCGCCTTGAACGATACCTGCCGCATGATTACCGGTTGCCTTAAGCCCACTCCTCTCAGCATGCTTTACCCACTGGCAGGTATCGCACCACCTGGCATCCGACGAACCATTGCGTGCAGACTCGAGAAGGCAAAACAGGAGACGGACCCCCGTCACTGCCTATATGGACATCAACCGCCTAGAGCCCGCTTGAAGAGTCGAAAGAGCTTCATCAACAACACGAACGCCGCACACGAACTCCCCGCTGCGATGAGAGAGTCCCTTTGGAGAGAGGAACTGCCACCACCCTCTGACTTCCTACCTCCCCAGGACAAATTAGCCCCCGGGTACGATCTCCCCTGGCCGGTGTGGCGATCTCTCAACCGTCTGCGCACACAGGTCGGTCGGTCGAGGCAGAATCTTTGCAGGTGGGGAATGCGAGACCCGGGCTTAGCCGCATGTGACTGCGGTGCCCCCGTGCAGTCCATGGCGCACTTGGTTTCGTGTCCCTTATGCCCTGCCTCCTGCACCAAAGATGACCTAAATGAAGCAACTGACGGTGCGGTCGACATGGCAAGATTTTATACTAAAACGGTGTAAGCATGAGTGGATCATTGACACGAAAGAAGAAGAAGACTTGAAATAATTGACAATCAGTAAATATGTATTCAATAAAAAAATATGAAATAAATATATACGGCAGATACATAGGTAAAATAATTGTGTCTCTCTATTGGTTTGTATGTTTGACTTATATTATTTATTATCGAAACGGCGTGATAGCGTTCGGCCACGCCGCGCCGTTTCGATATATCGATATATCGTTAAATAGGCATGATTTGATTTCAGCTACTATTTTATTAAGGAGGAATTATCTCATATTTTTGATTAGTAATTGCTAAAATAGTAAATAATTACCTATTAAATCGGTAATAAAAGTATGCACAAAATAAAAAAAGCTTCTAATAATCAAACAATTTAGATAACATCTCTATTTGGATGATTCCATGATATGGTTTATAAATCCAAAGTCATGTCAATTCTAACCACCATCGTCTGCTAAGCTCCAATCTGATTTTTAACCATTGTAGGATGTGGGTGGTCATTCAGACATCACGTGAGAGTATATTCGTGAAGTATTCTCGCTTAAGTAATTTATTAGAGGCAATATATGACACTAAAGTAGTCGTTTCCATGATCGTAAAGCCAGACTATTTCTTTTATACTTCCAACGATTACAATCTTGTATTATTCACAGCACCTTACACCGCTGGGTTAGTGTGGAATATTTATAATGTTATAATACGAAAATAACATTGTAAACATTTGAAAAGAATATTCATTAACACCAAGACAGCGTCTGTGGCGTGGTGGTAGTAAACGCGACGGTAACGTAGGAGATGCGGGTTCGATCCCCGCTCAGTGCATACAAATGCATGAATATGGCTATTTGCACTGGTCTAGTCGTGCCTCAGAGAATACCTAAATTTAGATTTGAATTATTTTTTAATAAAAGTAAGCATATAAATATGACGTAAGTAACAATGAATAGCTTTTTGAATTTGATTAATAATTACAACTGCCACCTGACGAAGCAATGAAGCGGCACATACAAACGGTGCAACCTAACTCCGGACAATGGGATGGATGGATGGGTGCAACAAAGCGCAGACATATATCAAATAACAAAAACACTGCTCTCGACGGTGGTACGAGCGAACGAACACTATCATTTACGCAACGATTTGTCATCGAGATTCGGGGATAGGAGGCAGGACATTTCAGCGGTGTCGTACCAATGGTTCTCGTATATAGTAAAACTCGGCTAGCTTACAAAAAATGTAAGCTATTTTGTATCTACTAAATACAATAAAATTTTGGTTTTCCCAGTGGACTACAATATGGGGTTCTTCAAGAAGGGCATTAGAAGGTTTCTACAGGGTAGGCAGCACGTGTGTGACGCCTCTGGTGTTGCAAACGTCCATAGGCCACGGTGACCGCTTTCCATCAGGTGGGCCGTGCGCTTGTCTGCCACCTAGGTGGTATAAAAAAAAAAAGAATATTGTTCTAGGATCTTGGATCTTAATTACCTAAGTATTGTACCTATAAAGTTCATTGTTTTATCTAGTTAGTAAATTTTAAAATATCACTATTTTACTTGTATTATTGAATTTTTCTATATATTTGCCTCAACCTATAGAGTGCAAATTTTTAACCAATGTATTGGTCTGAGTGTTAAAATTTCTGATCTTTCAACTTCCAAGTTTTAACAAGGACGATTAAATTGATTCAAAATCACACACAAATCACACTTATATAGATAGTTACGTAATCTTATATAACTTCTTGTAACCTACATTAAATCAAATAATCAAATACAAATACAATCAAATACCTACAAATCTAGGATTTCGTTCCTCCACAATGTATTATTAGACAAATTTTCAAAATTCGAAAACCGAACCACTAGTATCATCCCGGAAACTGGATTAACGGTTGTCAACTTGATGAACGATGTGCGTAAGTTACATGACAATGGAATGTGGGCATCCATCCCATTTGGCCCGCTACGTCCGATACGCGTCGCGAACAGTAATTAATTATGAATCACTTTTAAGTTTAAAAAAATATATGAAATCGAAAGAATTTTCTGCCAGCAGGGAGCATTCTCGCCCTGTGGTCTGTTACACTATTGTTAATTCTAAGCAGTTATATTAAACGCCTTTTGTTGATGTTTTATTTCGTTGCGCTTGTCAATCATAATTTTATACTTGAAAGTAAAAATATTTTTTTATTGTTATGAATAATATTGTGCAATGTTTTATGAGTTTTCAAGTTTATATTAGTTTTACTGTAAAAGGACTATTGCAATTATTTTGCTGTACTTTTTCTATTGGAGAATAATTATTGTTGAAAGCTAAATAATATACCTACTACTTTACTTTTTATATAATAATTATACTATTTTACTTTTTATACATACTATTTTCGCTTCCGTCGGCACTACATGTAGTGTTACATTTTTTACTAACACTTGACTTCACTGTTGTTCTTTTTTTAATATTGATAAGTCATTTTATTTACAATTAATATATTTAAAAGCAGAATTTGAGATTTTGCATAGTAAGTATGACAAATGAATAAGATTATATTCACCAAAACACTATGAATCGTTATAATTCTGTATAACAAAAAAGGTACGAATTAAAGTAACTTTCACGCAACAGAATTCATGAAAACAAATATAATATATAACACGCATCGCTGGCATAAACTTCGAGCTATGATACTAATTTGTACAAGTAGGTAAGTCAGCAATATATGATGGATAATCATAATGTATAGATCATGTTATGTAAAATATATAGTAATATTTAAAAAATAAACCGCGCGATTGAAAGCTGCTTCACTATCTTTTTGAATACTACTAGCGCCATCTATCGCTAGTATTGAATATCAATTTTGAATAAGAACTCAATGACCCCCATTTTGAGTAACGTTTTATTTTTTACAGAAATGCAAATATTTTTGTGATTCGGATTTAATGTAAAACAAAAGATCAGCGCCTGATCTGGGACACTACTCTGAGTAACATCGAGCTTCAAACTCGGTAGCGTCGTGATAAGACGGTGGATTACAATTGGTCAACATAGAAGAGAGGAACTGGCATAAAACTAGATTAACTCAATGTGTGACTTTCACGAACGCGCGAGGATACAGTTTGTCACTTAGAATAAGGGGCCTGTTCTTTTTATTTTAGTTCTAAAAACACCATTCGATCCTTTCTAAAACTGAAATGTTCAAATATGTGCTAGTGTTAAATTGTCAGGTAAAAATTGCCTACAGATCTCAGAAATGTGATAATGCAATTAGATAACGTAAGTAATAGCTAAGGAAGTAAATTCACTGCATGCGTCTTTTGAAACGGGTTCAAAAGTCACATAATGTGTAAACTATTTTGATTAACGCAAGATTTAGTTGTTTAAATAATAATCATGACACTGAGAGTGACTTCTGTCGCAAAATGACAAACTCCTAACCGTAGCGCAGACACAATTGTATCCAAATCTTTCTAGCAAGATAAAAAATCTTTAAAAAAAGAACTTCAGAAGATCCAATAAACATCCACGTTACGAGTACAACAACATTTGCCAAAGCTAATATGGCGGGATATTCTTAAGGCCCGCACTCCCTTCTAGGATTTATTGTTTAATCACAAGCATTCAGCCACCGTACTATTGCGACGGTAAATTGTGGAACCCTGTGGACGTAGAATGCTATCTAGAAAAGACAATTTATACTATTTATTAAATTCGTAGAGCAGATTTCAATAATCAGCTTAAGGAAAGACATCACTGTATAATTAGTTTTATATTCAATAGTCACCCACCTCCCTGCAACTTGACTTTTATTTTATCTTTTATAAACCACTAAAATCATTTTGACGTAACTCACATAAAAAATGAAAAAGAAATATTACTCACCTAGCTATGAATTTTGTGACTACTTATTTTAGAATGTCTTAATCGAGGTCTCTACACAAAATACTATATCTTTGTATCACATAAACGTCTTTGGGTCATACGCAATATTGTAGTTAGAAGTGACGTATTAAACGCTACATGTGTTTTCAGCCCTTAATATATGTGTTATCAGAAACATCATAATAAAATAAACCTCTCCAGGAAAAAAAAAACTTTTGTAGTTGGTGGCACTGTGAAATTGTATTTATTTTTTGATTGTACCTTTGTTTATAATTTGGTCATAGTTTATGATCTTCGAAATTAAAAATTGTCATCAGAAATTCGAATCTACGGTCTTCCAATTATTTTATTTCATGTACTGTAATGTCGAGTAGAGGACAACAAAAACAATTGATATCTAATACACAGGCTTCAATGTGTGGTTATTAAAGATTCAAGTCTGGATAATCACATTGAATAGTATACTATGGACATTTAGAATTTGGTTTTAGTACTTTTTAAAAGGTCGAACCACACCCCTAGTAACGGTACTATCAGATGTATATTTACTAAACCTAAACTCAATACTTATAGGTTATATAGTATCCAATCTTGAATGACTATAGCTTGAAGTATAATATAGGGAAATATTTTGTTACAGAATTTGATTATTAAAATTATTTTACTAGATTTTAACACAAATAGATACTAGGTAGTCAAGTGTCATTTATAAGCCCTTTGGGGCTGAAAATTAAACTTTACGTCCAAAGAAATAGCATACTCCTACAACATGGTTGAACTGGTAGCCAATAATGGAGGTGATACACTATAAAATGTGTTGTAATGCGTTAGCGTTCATACTTTTTGGAATTATGTCAAGAATTGTAGAAACGATAACAAATATGGGTCAGAATTTGAAACACAATTTGCATCTTTTTTATACTGTCATTTATTTCGTCAACAATTATGCTATTCCTGTTGAATTTCTTTTATAATATAAGTACCTAATAATATTTATACATTTTCACTTTTAAACAGGTCTTTAACGTGAATTTCAGTACAATTATTTAGTAATTATCTTGTTCAATCGAGATAACCATAATTAAACATTTAAATGGGTGAATATATAAAAGATACAGTATTAACAAACAAATGTTTCAATATAAGAAGTTGAGAGTAATGTACCTATTACCATAAGTGTCGATTCGATCGCGTTTCAAAGATCTTGCCGGCCACAATCATTAGGTACGAGTTCGTTGTTTTTTATTACTTCAATAATTAAAAGAGTTTAACTGTTTTTGCCCTGTTTATTGATCCTTTTACTGTTTGGCTCAAAACTTTCGATGTAATTGCCTATGGAAACTCATCTAAAATAGAGACGCATGGGAACTCGCCTCCGTGGTTATTAAAATCAATCTAAATTCCTTAGATTATGAATACAAATATATTATTTATTTCTATTGACGTACAAAAAGTAAAACGATATATCAGTATTAACGCCAAACATTTATTTTTAAAGGTGAAATTAAAAACCCATTGTCTTTGTTCGGTTCACGGTCAAACAGGACGACAGTCGGTAATGACGCATTAGCATTTTGTTTCACACCATCCATTAATACTAAAAGGCCAACAATTAAAAACGAAACAACACCACTAACTCCTTTGCACTCTTACTGAAAACGTTACAACTTTACTGCATTCGAACATCTGATAAGAAACTTGCCAACCGAAAAATAATAGAAAAAATGTTGCCATATCGCTACGGTAGCTTCGATAAAATTTATAGACAGAATATCTCTATTTCGTTTCGGTGTTATCGTATCTGTATATTTATCAGGTGTATCTAATGATCGGTCACTTTATAATAGGCTGCGAGTGTCAAGTTAATGAGAATATATTCGGACGAGGTACTCAATAAATTAAAGAGGTCTCGAATAAAACGGCATATTAATTGGACATTAGTATACGTCAACACCTTAGGGACTTTGGCGTGCTGTGTAGCCGGCAGCACCGATTGAAGTACGTGAAAGTACGTTGCATGTTATTTCTGTACTAATATTAAATGGGTTTATTTTTATTTTATATCAAGTTGAAGCTATAAGTAACACAATTTGTTTTTTTTTTACTCGTTATGTTAAAGGCTTTTAAGGCATTTCTGCAAAAAGTTATTTATAAAGAAGTTTCGTTCGGACTAAAAAATATAACACATTTACTTAATGTACCTACTTAAACACCTATTTTTTTCTAGATTTGCACATTAATACCAGGCGGGTATAAAGGCGTGGGGCCTTTTAAGATCTTAAGGGCTAAAGTTAAACAGATTTACCAGCCTCCCTACTTTTTTTATAACACTTACGTGGCAGACAAGCACACGGTCAACCCAATGGAAAGTGGTTGCCATAACCTATCTGCTTATTTACTCACTTATTAATGAATGACCCTCTGATGCAGGTATCAAGTGGATACTTTGTCATGGCCTCCACCATCTGTATGTTTAATATCGGTTGAAGAACAGTTCTATCCTATTGGTAACTTCTACGACACCCACGGCAAGCGATAAAATAGCCCCTTTTCACTTTAATGAATCAATATAAATTAGGTAAATCCAATTCATTTTAATGTGTAGTAATGTTAAGTCCATCTTCGACGGCCTCGACATACTTATATTTTTACACACCCTGCTTAAAGAAAAAAGCTTCTGTTCTTTTCTCTAGAGGTACTCCTCTAGACTCGTCCCAGTATTTAAAAGCCACATTTTTATATTAACGTAAATCACATTTTATTTAATACAGAATAAATAACAATTATATCCCATAAAACTATAAAAACGCCTGTTCGTTTAAACAGGCGTTTTTGTAGTTAAATTAATTTTTTTTTAATTGTTTCAGGAACAGTTTATTATATATGAATGTAGTAAGTAATAATTCAATGTCGTTTTAGAGGAAGACATTACTTTTGTCTTAGCAAATTGAATTCCACAAAATCTTCCCGGGAAGATTGACTGACCACAAATTGGGGATTCGTTGTCAAGCGAGATAACATCGGAGGAATCTCATTACAGTAGAACATTCGTGCCAGTTCACTTCAGAGATGCCTTTACACGTTGCGTCTAACTTCGACTTTGGAATCTTCCCAGATTTCAAATTGTTTCTTGTTTCCAGGATTCAAAGTACTGACGCGGCCAGTGCTTAACATTTTAAAGATTGTTGTTACTATAACCTCGAACTATGTGACGTAGCTGTAGACGTTCGTTTGCTGCATCTGAAGTCGCGGATTCGATTCAATACACATATTATATTACAAATTTTATAATAATCTGAGTGTTATTATGTACCTATAATTTTTATATATCTATAAAATTAAGTAAGTACCTAAATATTCGCATTCTTGAACACATAAGGCAAGCTAGTTAAATAATGGTCAAGATACTTTACTTAGCGTTACGTAGACAGTATTAAATTACAGGATTCGAAATGAGAATATTGGTAGAGATATCAATATTAGTTTAAAATTTCAATAAGAGTCATGCCGTCGAAAGATTGAATCAACCGCAAACTGTAAAGGCATTGGCCAGCGGCAAACGGAAAATTAAAAAGCAAAGCGAGGACCGCTTCCTAGCTATTCTTTTTAATTTCAAACGTCGTCGTCGCAATGGATAGTTCAGAATCATTAAAATTTTACCGTGCAATCATTTTACTACCAGCGTTGCCCATATTATATGTACATAATATATATGATTAAGAAAATAAACTTATAGAAAGATATTGCATTATAATTATTATAATGATAATGTTAAGATAATATGTAAATGAAAACGAATACTGTATCAAGAAAGAACATAAATCCTTTTTTAGCATTTATGGAATGGTTATTAAAAAGTCCAGCAGTAAGACTATACCTACCTTTTCTGAAAACCAAATAAAATGTTTGTCGGCTGCAACGGAAATACAGTTGCACCAAAGCATACTTTATGTGAAAATTATACTTTTTATAGTTAAATACGTACACACTTTTACACACTATTTCATATGAAAAAGTAATAATATGCCTATACTAATTAATATAAAGTATGTAACGATTTTGTTACTCAATCACGCTCAAACAACTGATCGGATCTGGCTAATACAAGGAGCCTGGAATAATACATAAGCTACTTTTTATTTCGCAAAGGGATCCCATGGGTTGCGGTAATAGTTTTCAAAATCCCACGTGGGCGAACCGCGGGTATTAGCTAGTATTAAATTTTAATGAGTATAAAATTTAAAGGCAACCGTATCTCCTTTGTTGACAAAATAATTACGTGGAGCAGGTATGTGCAATTGAAGGCCTGCCTTATCTCATAGTAGCAAAAATCGTATAGAGAGAGAGAGAGAGAGAAAAAAGTGTCCTAGGCTATTTTTAAATATAATTTACCGAATGTAAAACCAAACATTTCATATCCATATCTAAATAAAAGAATATAAAATGAACTAATGGTGTTAAAATCTGTCTTACTTTATTCAAGAAAGGCTTATCCATGAAACCATGATTCATCACATATGTTGAAATGAAGCCTAAAATTTTGAAATACTGGTCTTCACGTTGATGTAAACAAAATTATGTTTGTAATTCAGGAGAGATTAACCTGATTAGTTGAAAGCAAGTCACTCATAAATCACGCATAATATCTCATACTTTAAACCTTTAAATTTCGTTTACTTTAAATTGGACTTCCAACTTACTCATTAAAATAAAAACGATATCGTCTCCACTATCACTTAATAAAATGTAGTGACAAATCCTTATTTGCGATGCGGTAAATATAATAATATTCACAAGTTATTATTTCCACGTTGAATAAAATTATGACATTAGGCATAAAAATTCGAGATCACAGGTTATAAATCATAATTAATCCTCTTAGCATAATTTAAAGTATAAGGATTTGTTCGTGTAGGTAGGTAATAACATTGAATGGTAATAAATAGTATGCTATTGGTTAAGTAAACGTTCTTAATAAACAAGTTTTAGTTTAGTTTACTTTAGTTTTAGTTTTAGTAGACATTCTAGTGTTGTTGTTGTTGAAACGAAGTTGCAACACTTTTCTAATTTTATTTAACCTTACTACATCCATATAAGGATTTTCACAGAAGATTGTATTTTACTTTTCAGTTTCATGGCTTATTCATAGATCTTTATAAGTTTAAATAGGCGCAAGGAAACGGTGCGCTTTGGGCGATATGAAAGGCACTTCATCCCGCGTACGCTCAAACTATAGAATTTCCAACTGCGATTTTTGCAACCAACTACAGTACAGTACAGTCAAAAAGGGCATTAGAAGAACAGAATCGGCAGCACGAATGTGACACCCCTGATGCTGCAAGTCATTGGGTTTATCCACAGAAATGATTTAGGGCAGGGGATAAAGTAACCGGCATTATAGAAAGTCTAATTTACGTAGGCAAGAAATCTTTTATAAAAAAACAGTCAAGTGAAGTGATTTTACGTACCTACTGTAAATTAATAGTAGTGATGATTTTGACCTTTGCGATCACATCGCCCCGACATACAATAGGTACTGAAAATGAAACAACTAATCAATTTATATAGATAAAAATGAATCGTGAAATATTCGAGTAATTCTTTTTTTTTATTTGTTCTTTGAACTCTACGGAAGGTTTATATGGAGCAGCGGGAACGGAATCAGAAATACTATAAACGGGAGCATCCCCCAGGTGTAAGTCGGTACGAGTCTAAGCATTTTACTTCTCCTAACATTTCTTGTCCGGGATACATCGAGTTACTAGTAATTATTGATAAATATCCGTGTCTATCGTATGCTTGAATTTGTATTCTTGACTTTACCCAAACTGAAAGTATTTTCGAGTTAACTTGAACCAAAAGTACTGATGGATACGTCATATGAAAGTCCTGGCATGTTACTTCTTGTTTGGTTTGTAATTTTCCCTGTTGTTAGAGCCCTTCTTATTTTTTCCACATTCGTCTGTGCGCTTCCCCTATCCCGTGCAAGTGACAACGTGTGAGCAATATTTCTTGCGAGTGTTAATAGGTCGCATGTACCAGCAATCGCATTTGGCTAACTATAATTTCCAGTTCCACACAATAAGGGGCGATCCTGCTACTATCAAAGAAAACCAAATTCTATGACCAACGCTTGAAGTACCTTACCCTCACAACGCTTGAAGAGCGTATACAGAGAGGAAGTCTCATTGAAACTTATAAAATACTGAACAACTATTACGATATCAATGCCATCCGTAACATTTATTCTCTCAATGAAAACAATCATTTGAGGGGTCACCCACTAAAGCTATGTACCTACAATGCAATCCAAACTCAAACCCTGGAAATACTGTACCTAAACGTGTTGTTGAAGAGTGGAACAGACTACCGAAGAACATTGTTTTGGCACCCAGTGTGAATGCCTTCAAAAATCGACTGGACTAAATCTCTAGACCACATGACACATACGCATCAGTTTAATAGTTGCTAGTGTGTTTTATAAAAATAATGATTTAAAAAAAAATCTATCACAGTCAAGCAGTCTCTAAAGTTCCTTTAACAGGCATAAAATCTGTTGTGTTTCTAAAGTTAGATGGAAAATTTCCAAGTAGTGTCTAGTTTATTATATTTATTCTTTACTGCTTTATTTTTATTCATTCATACTAAACTTCTCCGTGTAAGCATGTTAGTGTTGCAAACAACTGAGCAGCGTTTGAAATAAACGACCAATCTGAAACTCGAAGTTAGTATACGTTTTGAACTTTTAGATCGAACAATTTGGGCACGATCCAGGAGATAGTAACAATAGTGCATGGCATTAGTGGTTATTATTTCGCTATAATAACAACTTTAGGCGGCTGCCATCTGTTTGGCAGCTGTTCATTGGCCCAATTCGCCCATAACACGTGTTAATATGTTATGAGAACTTAACAATATGGTTTTACTAGTGATATCACTGTATAATGAGGTCGTTCACAGTTCTAATTCGATGATGGGAGGGGTATGAGAACTTGTTCTGTTTGAGGATACTGCTTAAAGATGCAGGAGATCGCAGGTTGTGAACAAATTTTTATAAACAGAATTATTAGGTATCCATCTAACTAATCTAGCACCTAATTGGTACCTTCTAAGTGTTAAACGATAAATTGTTTATACCTACCTGAACCACTCAAACTAAATTATACCTACAAACATTTCTGTACCATAATTGTATTATCTTAGGAACTAATCGCACATTAGAATCGCGTAACACATTAATAGTTCATTGTCATACTACAATCAAGCATAAATCATGCTCGTGAACATTATAACTTGTCTAAGAGATTTATTATTCTATCGCTAGCATCTTTGAAATGAACACTGAAGGGATTTAATAACATAAATGCTGACACATTTTTCTCAATAATTTATGTGAATAAAGTCACACGCGACGAAGTCGGACCATAATTTATTCCGATGTTCGCTAGCGGACTAACTTCGGGACAATAAAGCACTATGCAACGACATTAATTACAAGTTATCGTAAAACATGGAGTGCGCCTCGTTGTCGTACTGCATGTATCCTGCAATAAACATGGAGCTGCACAGTGTTAGAAGTATGCGACAAAAATGTGTCATAGTTGCAAATGGTTTTGATAAAGATTAGAAAATAGTACCTAAGTTTGTTGCCAAAATTACTAAATTACTAAGTGTTAAAGCGATGAATCAACAACAATATATTTATGCGCAAACTTCGACGTAGGCGATACTTGTGCAATATTAATACTATATTATATGAAGGCGTGGCTATATTGATACGTTATATTCATAGTATATAGCGATAGCGATGTATATTATACTCGGGGAAGGTCTATAATCAACAATGAGCGTTTGCTAAAAAGGAGATTGGATATAAATATTTATGTCCGTTATAAATTTCTGCCTACTTGATAACTTTATGTCATATTATGAGTCAGTTATTGTATTTTTTACATATTGATATTGAAAACTACAACAACACCATCTATCCATTTGTCCCGGCGTCTTCACATGGTCTTTGGCATTCATGTTAGTTAGAGCATACTCTACGAAGCCAAGTCAGTACTCATTGGGCGATGGGTAGTACAATTGGTACTACTCCTACCAGGGCCTAGGGACGCGCAGGAATTACATAACGAGACACTTGTTACAAATTTTTCTTAAAATTAGAATCTTGTATTGTTTTTCCAGTTGTGAGTAGGGTAGCTAGAGCTCACTGTATAGGTTTTGTGTTGTCAATGAGAAACTTTTCTTTGCCTTCTGCACTGATAGCATAGAAACTCTTTTAACCTTTACCCCTCCGCCCCTCCCCTATTCCCTCTACATGATCAGCAGCATCAGTGTGACGGCACTGCTATTGCATGCGCTCAAAAGCTACAGCAATCACTTTCCATCAGGTGGGTGGTGTGCTTGTATCTGGATGGTATAAAAATACTATGAAGAATTATTAAACCAATCCAATACCTAGTGTTGTACAAAAGTTTAGAAAAGAAAATTCATAGTTAATCATCGGCGAACAGTTAAGTGGCTATGTCGTTATACATAAATAGTATTAACATTTAACGCTCGCAGCTAGGTGTCACCTTTGTTGATAAATTGACTAGTAATCTCAGATTATACTCAGTGTTGTTTTGGTTTTAACACCTGATGTAGAAGGGTTATATATCAACACACCTACATAGACTGAAATGTGAAGAGACCTTCCTAAAAATTTATCGCGTATGCGCGTGTGTGAGTGTGTCCTAATATTTTTGCATCGTGAATGTGTGTGTGTGTCCTAATATTTTTGCATCGTATATATGTGGGTGTGTGGTGTAGTAGTTCTTATGCACTTATGTAAATAACATGCTTACGTAATTTACTTAAAAAAATTAATATTTATTGGATACTAGGTTCACAGCAATTATATAAGCCCATGATGTGTTTAGCAATTTATCTTTGTGAAATAATGACGGTTTATTTAATAAAATTCTTCAAGAAACTGCTAAGGAAAATGACTAGATACCTATAATTTTTTTTTATACTATCACGCCTATATCGCCCAAATTTCGCCAGTTTATGTTTAGGTCCTAATGTAATAGGTGGCGAGCCTATTGCCATTAACTGGGCACTTATAAGCCTGCGATAAATACACACATAGCATCGAAAAGCATCGAAAAGTCATTGGTGTGTGCCATGGTAACCTGGGATCGAACCCGATACATCGTCTCAGCAGTCCATTACCCATACCACTAGGCCACCGCGGCTACTACGTACGTAACGCTAATACGTAGGTATAGAATATAAAAATTATAAAAGCAATAACAATATAGTATATTTAACAATACCTTACTGGATTTTCTTGAGTACAAAAAATGCGAGATGGCTGTTTTTTTGCATAATGCGATCCAAATTACAAGTTACACGCAAATAAATGAAAACCTGATTGCATTCGCGGTGGCTGAGAATAATTGAAAAAATGTCTCTTGAATTGTTTGCCACAAGTCTCAGGGCCCGTAATAAGATGGGATTATATTCTCTGTTATTTGTGTCGGGTTGGGTAGCTTCAGGGATCATTATGATGATTACTTTTTTAGATTTTAAGGCTGCATTTAAATATGTGAACTTGCAATAATTGGATGTTATCCAGATTGGCAAGTCGTGAACAAATTATATTCTATACAATTTCACAAACTTATTATCGAGCATAATTTTGAGATGAACTTTAAAAAGATAATTGTATGAATACTCCGTATACCAATTTATTCAATTTTGGTTAACTAATTTAGTTTGCATGTATCATACCTAATAAACTAAGGTTCGCACACCAATGACACGCGTGCACCTACTACATCAAACTCCTCTTTTTTTTGTTTTCCATGGTTCCACCTGTAATGACACACGGAGCGGAGACGTGGACACTTACGGTATGATTGATCCACCAATTCAAGGTCGTTCAGCGTGCTATGGAAAGAGCCATCTATGGTCGATATATCTCTGAGGGATCGAATCCGGAACTTAAATTGGCAGTGGTCTGGACATACCCGTTGTAGGACCGATAACCGTTGGGGTAAACAAGCCTTTAAGTGGAGACCGCAAACCGGCAAACGTAGCGACGATATACGCAGAGTAGTTGATAGGGAGTTTAGGAGGACAGCCAAAGACCGTGCTAAGTGGCGTGTCATGGGAGAGGCTTATGTACAGCAGGAGACTATCGCGGGAGGATGAAGATGATGATGAGTACACTGCTGGACATGCCTCTCTTAATGTTTGAAGGCGTTAGCCTATGTATACACGCTGTCCAGACAGGTTGGTAGTAATGTAGTCAGAGTATTTTTCCGTTTGTCGAATCTTGCGACAGTTTCAGATAAGATGGAGTTGTGATATTCTTTGTTCGTCACCAATCTTGTCAAAATAATAAAATACTACTAGATACAATATAAGAAATATTACGTAAAATTATTCAAATCGTTTCCTATGAGCATACTACCTATCACGAAATAAAAAATAATTCCGTGATCAATTTTCTAAAACTATGATCTACTTGTAACTTCATTTCTATTAAATATTGATGTTGTCAAGTTAATTCCGGTTTGAAACTTAAGTTGTTGGTAAGTACTTATTTCCTTTAATCTTTCTGAAATATTTTAAACCAAAATGTTTAAGTAAGTATTTTCGTCTTGACTGATAAGATACGAAAAGTTCTGATTAATTATAATTTTAGAGTTGAAGCATTTAATGTACAAACGATTAATACTTTTGAGAATTAATTGATTGAGATAAATTGCTAACGAAAAACAAATTTTTATTTCACCCGGGCAGAGGCAGGACTAAAAATTTTAGTCCTGCCTCTGCCCGGGTGAAATAAAAATTTTATACCGAATGCGACGCGACATCTTTCGAACTGTCTAGATTCTATCTAGACCGTTTGAAATAATCAGTATGTTTTCCAATACTGCTTATTTCTTCCACCAGTCTGAAAGCTTATTAAGACGACTTAAAAAAATAATTTATAACTTAAATTCCCCTGATATTTGATCTATTTGAATGTAATAAAACGTTTGAAGTAATGTTTTCATGTTTATTGTACTATACGACCTCATTTTCTTTTAATTTAATAAAGTCGGCACTTTTTCTATTAACTTTTCTAGACCTGGGTGAGTTGAGTCGACAATTGCCAATTAAATACACAGTCGACCTGAAAAAGGTCACAATAACCCGTTCATCTGCCTTTCGCATTCTGTTCGGATACAAAAAGCGGTATAGTAAATAGGTGTATGGAGCTACAGCAGCCTCAAATGTCTTGACAAGTAGTATAATTACCGAATAATAATCTGTTTTGGTCGTGTGACGTCTAATGACGAGGTTTGGTATTCATATATTATTATATTACTAACTATTTTGTAGTATAACTTTACCTAACAATTAATTAGAACATAGAGAAGTTCATTTCCCAACCTTTGTGGGTGCAACACAATTATTCAACTTGATAACGGCAATTGCGAAGAACGATGCCCCAGATACAACAAGTGCATTCACATTGGCGATACTGAAGCCTCTACCATTGTCATTCAACTGGCGGCCATTTGCAACAATTAGCTGTGCGGACTTAACGAACCAATTGTATAGAACGAGTACAAATAAATGAATATTGTTCATCATCTAAACGTTATCTGTTTCATCTCAGAGACAATAATCCTGGCGACAATAATAGTTCAGAATAAAAAAGGCTCAAAATTCCTTGGTATATAATGGGCTAATTACACATTCAAAATATTTTTCTTATGCATAACGTCTTTGTGAAAATGACTAAGTACCTATAGGGCTTTTGACACAAATACATTATTTCTGTAGATTTTCTTCAAAGATAATACAGTCAGTTCATATAGGGCACAAGTAATTAAATCATCCTCTTACCCTCCACTACTCGAACCTGCGACCAGTCCCTTTCAGAGAGAGAGTGCTCTTAGGTATCACTGAGCAAATCATGAGCATTCAAAATACTTACATAGATACATCTCGGAGCCATCAATCGATATTTCCTAATACTACTAGTCTCGTCTGAGCATTCACTTTTCCAATTTAAATTTATTTGAATAGTAAGAATCTAAATCCATTTGTGGCGTACTAAATGTTTTAAATTGTCATTAAATTCCATTAATGCCTTCCAAAGAAATAAATGTAGACTTGCTAGCAGTGGCTAATAAAACATTATATATTATCTAATTACAGGCATCGATACAAACCTAACGCATTTCTCAGTTTTTAATTCTTGCTGCATCAATATATTCCACAATAGCTCTACTATTTATAGCTCTATTAAGAACTCTAACAGTTTGATGACATTAATTAGAGCCACTCTAATCGTTAACCCATTTTCACTGTGGAAACGGAAGGGTAAAGAACCGAATTCATTATTACTTTCAGTCGCGTCGACTCCAATTTTCTTAACTGCTTTTAGAATTCGTCAATTCGGAGTTTACACGGTTTTGCTCGGGTATTGTTTTAAGAAGTTACGAGTTTTTGTTTTGAAATATTTTCATTAATTCACTTTACATATTTTTCATAATAATTCTTGTTAGTTTATACATAGCAGCATAATTAATATAATATGCCTTTTTATTCTATAGAAAACCGCCATCTGTTTCTATCCTTGCCTTAGTTAGTTCTAGAATGTAAAATAAATGGCTAGCGCTAAAACTTTTCCTGATTTAATTACATAGGTCTCTACCAATGTTTGCCATTGCTCCCGGTTCTCTGTTTTCCGAAGTTATTAAAAAAAATATGGAGCGAAATATGAAAGTATTTATTAAAGTAATGTCGCTTTTTGCACGCACTTAATTGCTTTGAGTTAACGATATTGTCAACTTTATTATGTCACTCTTATCTCGAACTGCCATTCAGGCAATTATATGTTGTGTAAGACAGTCAAACAGTCGAACTAAGAGCTGTACAAGTATTATATAACGTGCAAAGAAAACAATTTAATGGTATATTCTGCGGTGGTCGGCAACTCACTTAACCGTAACCTGAGAGTAAAGCTGTTAGGGTTATGTTTGGTGTAACTAAATATTCCCGGCAGAAGCTGCGCTATTCCAGTATTTTATTTGCTCACAGTCCACAAATATACAATACTTTTTGTAGTCCATTGGAAGTGGAATGTTTTTTATCTGTATCTAGTAAAATGTGTATATCGTTAAGGAAATATATTTATAGTTGCGGCACTCTATGATGGCCGTTTTGACACGACTGGTATTGCTTGTTTACTCACCCACATCTCGCCAGTTTATGTATAGGTCCCAATGTAATAGGTGGCGAGCCTATTGCCTTTAACCGGGCACTTATAAACCTGCGATAAATACACACATAACTTTGAAAAGCATCGAAAAGGCATTGGTGTGTGCCATGATAAAATCTGGGATCAAACCCGAGACCTCACCTCAGCAGTCCATTACCCATACCACAAGGCTACCGCGGTAATAACAATATTACACTAATTATAAATGTAATGAATTCATAAGATATTGTGAAAGTTAAGTACCTATGTAGGCCATAATCACTTAAATTAAAAAAAAATTGTCTGTTAATAATATTAAAAGGTACTTAATTTACCAATTAAGTATATATTAATTTTGCTAAGACATTCATATAAATAACATTGTATAACCTAATAAATTACTTAAGACGACAATACAAATATTATAAACCATAGCCTTTATAATGGGTACTTAAGCAGAAAATTTCAAAAAGCGTAAAATAATAAAAATAACAAAATACATTAAGCGAATCATATTAAAAATCAAATTTATTTGCCATTCACCACTAAATTATATTAGGAGATGAAGTTTTGACAATTTGAAACCTTTAATTTTATTTTGGCGTACTTTAATGTTCCATAATCAAATTTTGATGGTTTGCTCCAACTATGCGCGTGCCGGGAAGTCACGTGACTTCTCACATTAGAGATAAGCAAACCGCATAAATTGCAGATTTTGTTTTATTATTATTTTAGTCGCTAATCTCTTTAGTTAAAACTATATCCATAAATGTTACTTACAGTGAATAAGCTCTCCCGAAACCGATTTTATGCCCATTAGGATTACGTGATGTATTTTTATCAGGGTATTTTCGAACACACAGGGTCAGAAATCACAACGGTATTGAATTATCATTTGAATATGATATATGGGGTGCTGCTTAAATCCGGGGTGCAGACAATCACTGTGAAATTGTTTTGGGGTACGTTTGATTAGATAAAGTGAATTATTGCTTCGATCTTTGAAAGAAAGGAAACGAATACGTATTGTTATCGCAACTGTTGGAACATTTATCTTGAATAACAAAATGGTTGAATCTGATACCTACGTAATGATGAACTTATAAAATTTATATTTCTGAAAATGATATAAAGATATGAACATACTTTTGTTAATATTAATCTCAAAATCATAATCGTTTTTGAATTGGTAAATATTTACAACCTGGTATCTGGTACAAGCCTATGTCCAGCAGTAGACTGCAATAAGCTAATTGATTGAATGATTCTCGCTGCTGAATTCGCATGTGGTACACTGTTCTCGTACCTGTAACCTATTCTATGTTTCGTAATTTGGTACAGAGATATAATATAGTCTGGTATAACATACTATAATTTATCCATGTACCAAATTCAGCTAGCATTTCATTTGAGCGTGATTGAGTAACGAATATTCAAACATTTCCACACACTTTTACGTTTAAAATTAATTGTACCTATTATAGAAGACTAATTATTTTGTATTACCTAAAATTTAAAAAAAAACTACAAAAGTAGATATTATGTTACTTATTGGTTTGATAAATTTAATTCTAATTATATTATTCCAATTACAGAACCGAAACAACACAACATAGATAAAACAGAATTCTTTATTTATACTGGAGATGCAAGTAAATATACATTTAATTTTGGAAACACAAACAAGAGATACAAAAATTTTACAATAAATTTTAAATTTAGGATATTAGGGAAACAGTAGGGCAACTTAAAAGCAATTTGTCTCTAAATAGCTCATCGTGGTAGGCTCGTAAACCCGTAACAGCTGCAAAGACTCAACCGAAGCAAACAATTAAAATATCCGACTAATGGACTTGGAAGAATTCTAAACATGTTAATGAATATGTCGCGTTGTCCTCTATTAGTTCGCACAGCAATTTCGAAGAGAAAAGTCTCATTAATTATGTTTGATAGGCGAACATCCTTGTCAGAATTTTTAATTACCTGTCAAGTTTTCGGCGTATTTCATAAATTAATATAAACTTTCGAGTAATATTTCTTCAAAAATCGTTAAAAAGTAACTTTTATTAATGAAATAAAATATTGCGTATTGTTATGATTTAATATGTAGGTACGTTCATACAGTTGTTCATCTGACCCCAAAATATATCACATAATCCGACACAAATTCACGGAACATAGCATTGCAACAATATCATTATACGATATCCTTCCACAATAACCTATCTGGCGACCACGTGTTGATTTTGGAGCAAACGAGGGTCCTATAGACCTCAACGACAATAATAGAAATATGCAAATAATACTGGACAGCAGAGATGATATTCAAACAAGATTACGAGTGTAAACGTTGACAGACGAAATGTGAATGTTCATAAATCTAGAGCGAGTCTGAGTAAAGCAAACATTAGGAAAGGGTTATGAGGTTTTGTATACTTTAAATACTCAGGATTTATAATGCTTCAGTTGAAGAAATAAAATATGACAGATTGTGTAATATGTATGATGTATTTTTATAAAGTATGTATTTTAATAGTCAATTAACTACTAAACTATTGTAAGTAAAAGCAACAAAATTAATTTTAATGCATAGTCGTCAATGCTTAAGAAAAATAATTGGAAATCTCGTCTATATCTTGTAGTATCTAATATCTATAAGCTATTTGAAAATAAGTTGACAGAACCTGGACTTATCGGAACTGAGGCCCGCGCTTCGTAGTGGACGTCGGTATATAGTTTATTCATTATATCCCCAGTTCTACGCAAGCAATTGCAAAAATACGGCAGATTATTTATTGCAAGGAAAAAATATGGTAGATTAAATTATTATTATAAGTAATAAAAACACATTAAAATCTGTTCTGTACTCCATAGCCATCTGCAAATAAAAAAGAGCAGAATTTCAAAAAAATGGGTTCTGAATCGTTAATTTAGGCATAACTTAAGCATTTTTTGTATGAATCATCATTATATCCACGTATCTATAGGTTTCTAGGTTTTCTTTACTCATATACCCACATTTGTTCCAATTGGCATCATACCCTCTACTGGTTAGAGGTCCACCGCAGTCGAAGTCGACCGCAGATGAGTTATGAAACGTGTTAAACCAATACGGATAAACAGCACAATTTAGAAGCTAGATTGAACTAAAACAACAAACAATAATATCATATTCAAGTCTTTTTCATGGTACCCGCTTCGTCTGCTGCTGTGATCTTCGAAATTCGTCGGCTTTGGCATCATACCATAACAAATACGATTACTAATTACCAATGTTGTCTGTTTATTTTCTAAATACCAGATTGAAAAAGGGAATGTCCAGATAGTACTTGAACCCGCATCCTGTCCCATTTAGAGGGTGTGCTCTGACCAACTGAACTATCAGGATATACTACAGACTATCAGTAGGTGGCTCCAACGTCGCTCCTTGTACGTAAAAAGAGATTATTCACGCTACTTGCTACTCAAGCAAATAACTGTATCTAGACAACGTAAATGTTTAAAAATAGACAAAAAAAGGAAAAACCGCCGAGTTTCTTGCCAGAGTCTTTTTAGGCCGGGACCGAGCTTCGAACCGGTGCGGTAGTCTATTTGCTGACTAACTTGTAATATATTATTGATATTGACGTTTTGTAAGTATCATTTAGTGGTTTATACAGAAGAAAATATTTTTCAAATTTGGATTTCGAATGCTTTAGATGAGGCCTGGTAACTCTATTGGTCAGAACACACCTTTTAAAAGGGATTTGTCGCGGGGTCAAGCCCCGTCTGGGTATTATCTTATTCTAATCTTAAATCGATTTGAATAGACAGCATGTTTAATGCTTCAAAATTCAATTAAATGTAACAACGTGATTGCTAAATGAGTATAAATAATTTTTAGACTTAATACCCGTAACGAGGCCATGCAAATAAGGGACAGATTCGTACAAATAACATAAGTACCTATCCTCGTCCGAGCTTTAACGCGAATGTATCCATAAGCCGTCCAGAGAACAGAATCTCTTAATTTACGCCCCAAAGGATTTGCTAAAGCCAAACATTGTTCGCTAATTATAACGAGACGCATATGCTCTTTGTCCCACGAGGATCTCCAAACTTAACGAATGACGCTTTTGCTCGTACCTACATGAAATATTCAATGGCACTTTTATTTTTTTAAATCAGTTTTATTTTCCATTTATAAAGTTAAACCCTTTTATTTTGCCCCAAAACAAATTATGTACGTAACGATTTTGTTTATTATTGTATAAGGTTATCAATTATTTATTTTCATGAACACGCTTAAATTTGAATATACATATATTTTGGTGTTGATTTACAATATGGTACGAGTATTAGCTACTATTTTGTTTTTATACAACTTAGGTCGCAGACAAGCACGCGGCCCACCTGATGGTAAGTGGTTACCGTGGCCTATGGGCGAGTGTAACACCAGAGGAATAACACTCGTGCCGCAACCCCTGTGAGAACAGAGACATTCTGTGTCGTCAGCGCAAAAGATCTAAATTTCCTAAAATTTAAATTTGAAAAGTCATTAACATAATAAATAATAACATTATGTCAGGTTGTAATAAAAAAAGAAACTATCTAGCCCGTTGGGCACATTAACACGTGGTTGAATCACACCCCGATGTTATTCAAAAATCCTATATCCACGTATCAGACGAGCTCATCTGTCTGTGGTCATGTGTTTCAAAGGTTTATAGTTTACGCAAAAGTGAGACTTATGAAACTAAATTTAAGGTTGATTAAATTTACCATAATAGTAAATTTTAATTTGCCAATGGGGTGAACTAATCCGTCAGCTGAAGATCGTTTAAAAGCTGCACCCCTCGATGCTATTGTTTGTTTAGGATGATGATTCGCGGTGAAAGTTCGGTTTTTTGAGGCATGCGCTAATGCGATTGTCTGAGCCACAAAGTGCTGTGGAGAGTAGTAGAATATGCTGATAGAACTCAGAAGTGGTCATTGAGGTAACGAAGGGAGCGATTGAGATACAAATCCGATAAAATAATAAAAATAAAAGATTTTATGTCGTCGCATAGTACTTAATACAGTCCTTGGACCACATTGTACAAATTAATTTTGTGATTGGTAAATTTTCATGACATAATATGATTTTTTTTGAGCACGTCCTTTTAACTCTCATTCAATTGACACACAACACAAATATCTTTAGTTGATTAACCGATTGGCAGGCATAATGAGAGTTGACGTTTTAACAGTCATGAGACTTAGAGATAATCTATACATTACGCTAGCCAAAAATATAAAAGTTAGCTTTTATAATTTTCATTTTTTTACCAAAACGAATGGTACCAAAACCGGAGGCCACAATTTAGAGTTACAGCTATATATCGGGTATAGAGCATTAGTTTGCTACTTATTCAGTTTCTCAAGACTCATTGATACTGTTCAGACTTGTACTTACGGTTCATACCTAGTAAAGAGGCCTCTATGGTTGGCTAATGTATTCTCTAAGGTATAATGTCTCTAAAGTTTTAGGTATAATACAGGTATTATGGCTTATATCAACAATACAAAACAAAGCCTTGAATAGGGAATGGAGTCTAAATCAATTTAGTATGCCGTTTCTCATGTACTCGTATATCATTTCAGCCGGGGATAAAATCCAGTATAAGTTAGCCAATCACAGGACAATATCCCTAAGAGCGGACAAAAGCACAATTAAGTACAGCAGGGACCGATAACAAAAGGCCAGAGAGCACACAATTTGTTGCAGCCCATCTTTATCTGGCCCACTATTGACCCTTTACCCTAATTCATGGAGTGTTCAACCCTCTTACTGCGATCCTGTCCAACTTTGTTACTATACTATAATTTTGATATGCTATTGTTTATTGCTAAATTTTATACGCTCAATTTTTAGGATGTGATATAGGGGATGAGAAGGCGATAATGTTCACCAAAAGATATGAATTATATGATGTGAACCAAGCATGTGGTCTGAGTTTGCGAATTATCACGCTTCGGTGACATTTTGAGAGTGATTTGTTAAGTAAGGAGATGCACTGATGGAAATGTAACAAAAATTGTTAGTTTCAAACATCGATAGTTTCAGAGCACGCACAGGACTACCACTAATAATTTTTTTAACAAAACATCATTTATATACGTAATACCTTTTGTGTTATACTTAAAAATGAAAACTAGTGCAGAATTCAAACAAGAACTATGTACTTATAAGAACGCAATACATATTTATAGAATTGAATAATTACATTCTATGGTTTAGAACTAATTACAATATACCTACTTGAATTTTCTGCATTTCTATTTGGCTAGAACTAAAACAGCGTTACAATGTCCCCCGAAGGTAATTATTTTGGTGTTTTTGTTAAAGTGCCGTCATGGAGTAACTGTGACGTTTTACTTCACACCTTTACATTCGTCCCATCACCACTCATTCCACATCAACGCATGCACTAATTAGTTGAAACCCGACACCCCACGATGGCGCGGTGCAAACATGTTCTAACTCATATTATGAGACTTTGGCAACAGAGGGAATAAACCAAGTGTGAAATTAACTCATTCTAGCTTTGCTTTCCGGAATAGTAATAAAAAAAAAATAGTAAGTGTACATATCTCGAACTAGCTTTTGATAGCGATTCCATCCGGCAAATTTCGATCCCATTCCCGCAACTTATGGGGGCTATATTCACCTGGAGCTTGTGTTATTCCGAACCATAAATATATCCCTGTACCAATTTTCAGCCAGATTTATAATTTCTTTATAAATTTATGACAAAAGATAGGTAATAAAATTTAATAAAGTTATAATAAAGATCGAATTTTCTCAGAATTAAATAGAATACAAAGCATCGCTCGTTATAGAGTCGCAATCACAAACTTCGCCCTTTAGTTGGGTTCTGTTTGAAACGCGACCGAATGGACTAATTAGTGTCCCCCGACTTATTTGCTGAGTGCAATAGAAAGTTCTTGAATAGACCTGGTTAACTTGCGGTTGCTGCAAGTGGCGTGTTGAATCGTCCACCTACTGTCGTCTGGACAGCGGTTTTACTTTGTTTTGTTCCACTATATTAAAGTTACATATAATAGTCATTACGGGTTGTTGGAGCCCTAAAAGTCATAATCTATGTAACTACATAAATATACGAGTACTACTACTAATTGACTACAAGTTTGACTAACCTACGTATGACATTATTTAAGAAACAATACAAAATGTATGGCAATAATAATGATTTCTTGGACGATACAATAACATTTAACAATACTATGTAATGACAACTATATGTAACTATATGTAAATGTAATGTAATAATACTTCTCGAAAATGATAGTTCTGTACATCATTCAAAACTTGCATTTTGTCTTTATACTTGGAATAGACGTAGTAAGGCTTCCCAAAGAACGAAAACTATGCTCAAGCGCTCTTCGTGAGTACGTATATATATCGAGTAAATTACTACACAAGGATGGCAATTCCAAAATGCCATCGATTCGACAGTAGAAGAATTTGATGAAAAATTAGTAAAATTCAAATTAATTTTAACATCGGAGAATTAACTAAAGATATAGCAATTTCTATTTCAAGCAAAAGCAAAATACTCAACGATTCCGTATATATTTACCAGCGGAGAAGAAATATTTATTTACAGTGTAATTTTATCTAAATACTACGCAACTTGAGTACCAGTTATTTTTAATGAGAAATAAACTCTAAACTCCCGTCAGACCGTTTTGCTAACGAAGTCTACTCTCGAATATCATTCATACTTACCTAGTGTGTAATAAACCATCATATGAAGTATAATGTAAAATTCTACGCATTTTATGTCCTTTATTTTCGTTGGATCCCAGTTTTGAATCCCATTTTTTAGGTATTAACGATGGATCCTATTTGCTATTTCCATTGAATCCCAGGTTATAACAATATGTGTACTTACCTACTACATTCGAGGAAATCCTTTTTTCATTTTTGATTTATAATTACAAAAAAATCAGTTTAGTGCGAGTCAGACTCGCGCACCGGATTCCGTTCAAACTTGAAATTATTGTATTTAGTAATCAGCAAGTATGCAATGATACTTGCTGATTATTTACACAATATCATAAGATTTCAAAAGTTAACGACGATTAGATGCATATGGAGGGTTGTGGCCTCTGCCACCCCTGAAGGTAAAAAAAGACGCTATAGGTACCAATTTATGATACTAAAATTGATCACCATTAACATGCAGAAGACTAATTGAGATGATTAATTAAAATTTAACCTAGTTTTATCATTTATTGTTATTTAAACACAGTAGTTAAGTAACACTTTATTGTATCTAGACCAAAAACATTTTTAGAAAAATCGTATTTGAGGGAACGGCTAACTCGATTTACAAATTAATCATTGTTAGATAAGTTACAAGAAATTGATATTCACAGTATATTTAAATATGTTCCATAACCTTTAAAATCATAGTACCATACTTTATCTAATATATAAAATTCTCGTGTCACAGTTTTCGTTGCCATACTCCTCCGAAACGGCTTGACCGATTCTCATGAAATTTTGTGAGCATATTGAGTAGGTCTGAGAATCGGCCAACATCTATTTTTCATACCCAGCGAAGCAGCGGGAACGGGATCAGAAGTCCACGCGGGCGGAGCCGCGGGCAACAGCTAGTTATACTATATGTATATATATTATAGATACATACACATACATAAAAATTACCTAATTACAACCTCAATGAAATCATGAAACAAATTATTAAACTTTTTTTGCCTTTAAAGTATTCTTAGAGATAATTTACTTCAAAGTTTCAAGTATTCAAGGCAAAGATACAAGTATTACCATAGTACCCATAAGTTATTACAATATTATTATTATTATTATTATTATGAAGATATCTAAATAATTACTAAAACGCTTTTAGAGTCTTAACTTTTCGGTCACTTAATAAATAGATAAGTAAAGTAGATATTGACTGAAATATTGTAATTCTATGCAACTATATTCGATACTGATACGTTCTGATATGATTCGACTGTAACTATCGGATTACATTTAAATTATGTAATTTAAAATCCTATTACAATTTCTTTTTTGAAATATAATTTGCATATCGACAGGTATGAGGACAATATCTTATAACAATGAAAAGTAAGATATATTATTATAGGATAAAAGATTTCTTTTAGAATCTCTAAGTAGTATTAAATCTGTGGGCGGTTTTTGAGATTCACATTGATACCTATTAGTATAAAAAAAGATGTGAAATATAATGAACAACTTATTTCATCAGAAGACTGCTTTGAAAAATAAATTACAATATAAGACTAACTGTCTGGTTACGAGGTAACATTGTTAGCAAGATATGAATGATTTAAAAAATATATGTCTGTAAAATGCAAGATATACTGTTTTTTTAGGATTTCTTTATTGACTACGAGTGATTTATACCTTTTAACTCATCCTTGGCACACAAAAACCTTAACCTCTTAACAAAATTTTTAATACTTCGTTCAAACAATACTATGAAAAATAAAATAAAAGCCAAAAACAATTGTGTTGTGCTGTAAAATACTGTGAGTACTATGTGACATGTGAAATGAACTGTCGGAGTTTCGTGATGGACGCACATTGCTGTAATTGGAAATCGTATTATGGTCACAGAACTGTGAAAATAGTGGCTTGGAGTTTTTCGAAAGAGAAGAAATGAAACTATTTATGCAATGCTTACTACAGACAATTGAAAGCTGGGCACCACGGATGACATAACATGAATATTAAAGGTCCTATCCACCGATGACCCAGAGGGGGAAAAGGGGAGAGGAGAAGGTGCAAAATACATAGTAGGGTTTCTCGGTCTTCCCACTGATAACAAAAAACCTGTCCAGTGAGCTCTGGGTAGGTACCCTACTCACCGCCAGAAACACAGCACAAGTTATTATTAGCCGTGGTATTCTGTAGGGCGGACGTACTTCCCCAGTCGGACTGCTCAATTAGAACGTGAGATATGGTCATGTCCTACCTCCTTGCATAAGAGACTTCTCGCTCCGGCTCGCGGTGGCTGCAGCTTGAGTGAAGGATGGTCGGTGCTTCATATATTTAAAACTGGGTATCATTGGCACCAAAACTTATTTCGCTCTCAAGCTCATATATACCTGTTGATTGATGGACTAGCCGCAGGATGAATGTTCGGTGTTGGAGAGTCAGCTTTGGAAACACCTGGAATCGACATCTTCTACATTTTCACTTCATTATTAGTAATTATATCATCGTTTTCTCTCAGGTTTGATATTGCGACCATTTATGGTAATGATATTGCATAAGTTATCATTCCTTACATTTTTCCAGGGAAGGTCATACAAAAAAAGTTTAATATAAAAATTTGATATTACTCATTTTTACCACAATAAATTCTTACCGTCCATCTCATTACAGCCGACCCAACCATAATAAAAACCAGCTTATTTGCAATTTTTACGACAGAACGTCCTTTGTTGAAAGTATATAACGAGATATGGAGCCCTTTTGTCTGATATAGGCAATACTTCAATTTTATAGATCATAGTTCATACGAACCCATATCGAAGTGCAGAGAAAAGGCCTAAGTATTAGATGATTTACAATAGTCATATAAACTGGATAACCGTGGTGGGCACTTAAAGCTTGGTTTAAATGCTATTCGATGTTATGAGGTAAGTATATCCCAGAGAGACAGGAAATTTTAAAATTAAAAAATACAATTTGTTTCATTCCGTATTTCACTCTCTTATTGATTTATAAATTCACCATTGAATGGTGACTACATTTCTGCATAATCCGTATTCTATTTAATAGTACATTAGGGCTAACAAAAGTCACTCGGTTACCGCTCAGATTGATAAAAACAAGGTTATCATCCTATTATCCTAGTATAATGTCTGTATCAAAAAGCTTCACAAATTTGGGCAAAAAAACGGTAGCACGTAGCACTATTTACTTTTCCAGAATATAATTTATCGTAATGTTACAGGTAAATTATATTCTGGAATAGTAAATAGACTTGTTCATAACCTAGGAAGGGGATCAATGTTTTATACGAGCGGAGCCGCGTTCATCAGCTATACAAAATAAAGTTTAACCGTAACTTACTATGGAACGTTCTTCCTTTCATTCAAGTCACAGAATATTTATGCTCCTACAACGTCATCTGAAAGCGACCGGTTCGAATATTTATGTTGGAGCGTTTCTTATCGTAATTTTACTATGTCACCTCCTGATTAGTGGGTTCTGAGGCTTTTGACATATAAAGGTTGAATTGACTCGACTGAGGAGCTATAAATCATATTTTGTTTCTCATTTTTTCATTAAGGAGGAGGAATATTTTATACCATATTAGCTCAGTAAGGTTTATTTCTTTCTATCACATTGCACTGAATTAAAGGTACTGAAGTGTACATAGTGACGTAACTAATTACTCTGAAATTGTGTCATAAAAAAATATTTTAATAGTTAATGGTACAAAAAAAATTCTCTAAATAGAGCCATCCAGCGGAATAGCATAGGTTTGGCAATAAATTATATAGGTACCTAAGAAAGTTTCTACTGTTGCAAGAAGTTATATATTTTTGCATTTGTATAAAATTAATAAATGTAAAGTAAAATACATAGCATGATACTCACCAAGACGTTAATTGGTAGTGCTTGTGCGGCTAAGCACGTAATTAATTTCCTTGCAATTTACACGGCATAGCAAGTAATCGGGTCAAAATGGTTTTTCCCAAATTTATTTAGCTGCTACATTTTCGGTTAGGTTATTTTCGGCATACCCATTTTTTACAAAGTGCCCGATTGGAGGCTATAGACTCGCCCCCTATTACGTAGGACCGAATATCATAATTGGCGAAATGTGGGTGTCTAATACACCTCAGCCTACGGATTACGGGCGTGAGCATATGTATGCTATAGTAAAATATTCCTTAAATTAGATAAAAATCAAACTAAAATCTGGCTCACAGAAAAAAGCACAAGAATAAACACTAAGCGTAGCTCCCTCGGTATATTGCATAACGACATGGTTCTATTATGTTTAACCGCCAGTTTGCTGATGTATAAACCTCCAAGCTAAGCCTTCGCCAAGCCTGCTCGGGTGTGCATCTTCGATATTGGATTACTTTGTTATGACAGACTCCGTGTAATGCATGCTTAAATCTCATATTGGTTGTCAGGAATATGTAAATACCGACAGCGACGTGCAGTATTTTATTATTTAAAGATGCTTAAAATAACATGTCATTACCAAATAGAAATTGTTACAGCTCATGATTATAATGGTAAATGTAGGACGTCATTTCCTAGAATATTTTAATTGTGATTGAGTTAGTGAGAGTGAGATGATTATTTAAGCTATCTCTGTATATCTGAATAGTAAGTTTAAAAAACAGTTCGATACGTTTCCTTACTGTACCAAACAAAATGGTCATGTCATTAATAAAATCCTTATTTGCTCGTCCTTATTATCATTTTTTTGTTACTAATTCGCGGCAGTAGTTCGGTACTAAATAAAATTATTTCGGTAGATACATTACGATATTAATTATTCTGTATTTATCTTGTATATACCTGCATACATACAACTGCAAAAACTAGTACATACTATATAGATAAGCACATTCACCTTAAATTCGACACCAGATTCTCAAACGTGGAGGATGTTTCTATATCACTCAGGCTAGCACACGGCCCACCTAATGGAATGTGGTCACCGAGACCTATTAACCTGTAGAAACCTTCTAATGCCCATTTTGAATATTGTAATCGCTCGAAAAAACCACAGCAGGGAGTTAATTTCACATCTAGAGCGGGTGCGGAATGAAAATTAGAACTACTTCTTTCATTTTATATTTTATTATAAAACGACGAGTCGCTCAGAGCTAGTTTCTATTAGAGTGGCGGCTAGTATACGCTGTAGCCCCAAAAGCCCCGCTCAAGGACGGAGATTGTTACGATCAATTACGTTCATGACATCTGTCTAATATATATCACAGAGTTTGTAACCAAGAATCTTAGAGAAGAAATAAGCATTACATCAGTCATATATACTACGAGTATCACTATAATCAATCAATAAATTAGCCTATAGGACATAGGACATAGGCGATGTGCGCCATTGCTCCCGATTTCTTAACCTCCGCATCCAGTCTGTCTCAGCCGTGTTTTTTAAATCATCGATCGATTTTTGATTTCTCATGGTCTCCACTCAAGTACTCATTCATCATAAACCAGATTTACAATAAATTTAGTTTACAATTATGATGTGCTAGTACAATCGGCAGCCCTATCTCTAGGTGTGATACAAGTTACTTAGTAATATTAATATAAATAAGTGAGGTTTACATGGTTTTTGGTCAAGTAAACGAAGCTTTCGTAATTAAAACATAACATCAAATAGGCGTCCTTATTTATACCAATTACAATAAGAGTTCCGTGTACAAAATTAGGTACCTCGAGAAAAAAAGAGATCTATTCACGAATTGCTCATATTATTAGTCATCGCTACGAGCGATCTCATTTCCAGAGTCCCTCATTATAATGTTGTTAAGAACATCGGACTTTGAATATAATAATTTATATTAGCATTTAATTTTACGGGCCAACGATTGCGGTGTCGATGTTGATGTGTTCTCAAACGTTTGGCTTATAAATTACTATCTTTTGTTTCTCCGTTATGTTTCGAAACCATTTTAAATTTCGGACCCTTTATTCATGTATCGTGTGACTTTGGATCTTTGATAAAATCGTTTTTTAATTGAATATGATATTGCTTAACGAGTATTAAAATATAAGTTTGTTAACATGTTTTCTATTGAGTTAAATATCATCATTCTCGGAACGATTTTAAAGATAATACCTACATTTCTTTTTCGATCATCGATAACAGTCAACAATTGTTACAAATTTTTGTAAACATTTTTTTAACATAGTTCCTTCATTTCCAGTCTTAACTATGTATAATATCAAATTGGTTTGGTAGAGTATTCTATTTAAAAAAAAATAATTTAAAGAAAAACAAAAAACCCGACTGCCTAACTAACCTTACCTAACTAAAAAGAAAGAAACAAGCCCAGTAGTTAAAATTTCATACAATACTCACAGTCGGGGCCCCTTAGGAAGATGTGATTGGTAAAATTTAAATGGGCCCCGACTGTGAGTATTGTATGAAATTTTAACTACTGGGCTTGTTTCTTTCTTTTTAGTTAGGTAAGGTTAGTTAGGCAGTCGGGTTTTTTGTTTTTCTTTAAATTATTTTTTTTATTTTATACTTTTTAGTTACGATTCATTTAAAATTCATTTTTTCATCAAAATATTATTTTTGTTTGTATATCGTTTATCCTTGAAGTAAGAAAATTAGCGAGAATTAATGTTATGTTAAACAACTTTAATTCGTTATATATCCTAAACTATTAGTTAAAATGAAAAATGGTAAAAGGAACCTAAATATGATTTTAAAATACCTATTCAACGACACCCCACTTGACATAGTTCATCGAAATTTTTTTTTTTTCATTTTGATAATATGGCGTCTGGTGGTCGCTGTGGTGAATTTTGATTACTGTCATGTCTTTAGTGACACTCGCAAGGTTAAGACGAATCGATTGAGGTAAGAATCATCAAAATCGGTCTATGCGTTTAGGCTCTAGAACGCCACATAGAAACAAACATACATACATACATACATACATAGACTGATAAACACAATACCCTCCTTTGCGTCGCGCAGTCGGGTAAAAAGAAGTTACCTCACTGATTACTTGTTAGCAACCGTAAAAATTCCCGGATGTATTTGGGTCCTACCGCAAAATCCCGAGGACCAGGTACTCCTGAATAAATTGCATTTGAATAATACAATGACACGGGCTGCACAAATAGGTACACTTTATAATGGAATCATATCAGTTTCAAATTATTTACATGCTTATTTTAGAAATTATGACAGTGAATGACTTTCATTTAGCATCTATCAACTTATATGATTCATATCAATTCTGTGAAGATATCATGCATTATTATAATCAGCCAAATTATTTCGTTAAATACGTTTTGCCACAAGATTGCCATAATCAAATATCGCTTAGGTACCTATCGTCCGTTCAACGAATCGACCTCCGCCATTTTTAACCTAAGCTTAATAATGTATGACTAAGATACTTCATACGCTCATACTGTATATAATATATTGTTAAACGGTTATTACAGCTAATTGAGAGGGGTGTAAGCACGGACCATTATAGAAAGGTACTTAATTCGTATCATAAAGAATTTAGATTCATAAAACGCTTGATGACATAATGGGATAAGTAATTTTGGGTCTCGATACAAACGGTCGCATGTGAAGATCGGCGAAGCTCGTCTCATGAATAAATAATATGGAATCACAATTTAGGGTTGCCATTAAGCAATTATGCCGTTGTTACCATTATAATGTTTTGAAAATGCTTTTAATTTTTTATTACATCAAATCATCGTAAAGGCCAAGGTGTCCGCAGGATGCCAAACGATCGTCTGGTAAATATCAATCAAGTTTTTTTTTAAATTTTTAAACTGTTAAACATTTGTGTGTGTGTGTGTGTGGAATGAGCTCCCTGCCGTAGTTTTCCCAAGCGACTTGGGTACTTCAAGAAAGGCATTAGAAGGTTTCTACAGGGTAGGCAGCACGTGTGTGACGCCTCTGGGGTTGCAAACGTCCATAGGCCACGGTAACAGCTTTCCATCAGGTGGGTCGTGTGCTTGTCTGCCACCTAAGTAGTATAAAAAGAAAAGTATCGTCTCAGTCAATAAATATCCAATGTCCAATAAGCTCTTGAAAGCTAAATATAAATAAATAACTAAATAAAGAAATTTTGAATATTTTACAAAGTGTTTTGTACACCAACTTGTTAAACTGTAAAAAATAAATGAATTGAAGTAGACCTATTTTAATTCAACATTGTTCCAAGCTTTTTACCCTAAATTGTAAGTAATTCAAACAAAAGAAGGCAACCAGTTCTTTAGACGTTTCAGAGTCTAATCTTATTAATCTTTGATATTAAAGGATTCTTTCTCAAGACCCCAAAGATCCCAACAAAATTAATTAAATAAAATTTTCATAAATTTGGATGGTACACAAAGACGCGAGAGTATAATAATAGTATTTTCGCTTCATGTATCTGGTAAATGTTCCCAACTGAGTATTTTTTTCCAACCATGAGTAAATGGGCATCGAAATAACCGCTTTCCGGCTAAATCGATGGACGTTTGGGAACATTTACTTGATCACAGTTTTTAAAGCATGATCGTTTAGTAAATCGCGTCGTAAGTAAGGGTTTCTTTACTTCTATTAATAGGTTTTTTATCGATACTGTTCATTATATTTTAAATATAATATTGTATTAGGTATAAGTTTTTGCATTAATGATTAGGTATTAAAGTCGTCGTTGTTTATAACTTAGCAATTTTATCCTCTTTTCAACAAGATAAAGTTAGACCGATCTATTACTGTATTATGCGCGACGGTCTCCATGGCGTAGCAGTAGTGAACGCGACTGTTAGGCAGGAGGCGCGGGTTCGATT
Source organism: Pelosia muscerda (assembly GCA_963691645.1). Taxonomy (NCBI): domain Eukaryota; kingdom Metazoa; phylum Arthropoda; class Insecta; order Lepidoptera; family Erebidae; genus Pelosia; species Pelosia muscerda. The sequence continues at coordinate 12,186,900 of OY829113.1, forward strand.
ACCGCTCAGTGCAAATATTTGTGTGCATGAATATGAATATATACATTGGTCTGAGAGTTTCTATGTATGAGTATAATATGTATACATTTACACAAAAAATCTATCTAAGTATCCAAGTATGTTAATCCGCATTCTAGAACCCGTAACACAAGCTAGTTTAGCTATGCTTACCATGGGTACTTACATTGTGTAGATTGTCCTAGAATATTTATTTATGTATATGAACGATTATGAATTTACCTGAACTGAAAATAATTTATTTTAATACGTACTTTTCCTAGAGTAGATACAAGTAAACATAAGAAACCTATTTTTTCTTTAAAATTCTTTACACATTATTTGAGTAAAATAAACATTCAAAATTATAATTGATGTAAATGCAAATAATCGTATCACTGTTATTTGATTTGAAATGAATTCTCTGTAGGTTCCACTTTGAATATGTTAATATATTTCTAGCTTTCATTTCAGCATCAAATAAATCTGTCACTTGTTCACAATTCACTTGAGACAACAAAAAATATAGAATCTCTGAATTGGAGTGATATACTGATGTGTCAATTTTCATTTTCATTTTCTATTCAATCCTATATCTGTATTGTTGAGCACAATAATGTGAAAATTGTATAATGTCAGCAAGATAATGATGTCCACGGATCCTTGATTCTTTACCCTCGTGTACCTAACCTTAGCGTTGACCCATGCAGAAATTTTAACGACCACCTTTTCCTGTTTTTTTAAGTACCGACACGTGCCCCTAACGATATAGGGACTAACGTTTTTGTAAGGATAAGTATCTCAATTCAGAATTTAGTCGTTTGCTCGAGATGTTTTCAATAGATTGTTTAAAGAATATTTTTACCATGTTAATTATTTGTGAATTAATCCCAAATCAAATCAAATTACTATTTATTATTTTACAAATAAGTAGATACATAATCAAAATTATTATTATTGGAAACAAAAATAATTATATTAGTATTCAAATTGAACTATCAGCAGGTTAAAATAGTATTGCAATATGATTTGCCACCAGATTCAAGGGAAATGTGCTTATTCATTGTGAAATTGCAAAAGATTTAAATGTAGGAAAAGTGAACCCATGTCAACTGTAGTCATTAATTACATTAATGTAAATCCACAACGCATCAATCATTATAGAACTAATCTGAGTCTTTAGGAGAGGACCGTGTAATGTGGACGATAGTCCGCTCGCGTCAGGATAAAATTGTAATCCTTTTAAGTAATGAATACGTTACAGATTGTAGAGTGTTAAAATTTTAGACGTGTATTAGGGCTAATAAAATAATTATAATCTTTCATTAATCTTATTTTACTTTGCAAAAGAAAGAATAGTATCAAACAAAATATTATACATAAATTTAGTCACGTACCTAATGAACCTTCAAAAGTAGACTCAATCACAAAAAAAAAATTATAAATGTTAATCCTATAAGTGACATTTTTTTTATTTAGAGGAAAACTACTATATTCGTATATGTAAATCAAAAAGGTGGGGTAAAACACAAACCGATTCATTCGGTGCCCAAAAATGAATATACTAAATTACAAGAATTAGAACAGACATTAGAAACAAGTAACTTGATACTATTTCGTCATTGTCGCGTTTCTATGGCTTCTTATAACAACCTTGCATTCCAATAATACTTTCTTGTCCTTCTTTGGTTTCAGATCGTCATAGTACTGCCTCTTTATTATTTTACAAGTTACACAATGATCTGATATAAATTAAGTACAATTTCAAAACTACATTTTTTAAATCCACGTTATTGCTATTACTACTCTTTAAATCACATTATAAAATAAGTTCGCAGAAACAAAAAATAAATAAATAAACAAAAGTTAACCTCTTGGAATACCTATCTTTGAAAAATTTTTTTAAAACCAGGTAACAATATTTCTTCTGTTAAAAGTATGTTTTGTTTTCTCTTAATAAGTATCTCATAAATCCTATGACAAGTTAAAACATAGATCCAATTGCTTAATTTAAACTTGTCATGTAGATATATAGAGATAAGATAATTCATAACTTACAGTTCTCTTCCTTATATTGTCGTTATGTTGTATTACAATTTGTTTTGCTATCAAAATTCAGATTCAGCAATTCATATTTTTTCATATATCTATTTAGCACCCCGGTAAATAAATTTATGCTGGGAACATCTAAACACTTTAACTCTGCATCAAAGCCAAGGGTTCACCTTATCAATCTACATCATGATCCTTCATTATTAAGAGTGATGGCTTCAGATCCTGAAATTTGTCTGAGGTTTAGTGTTTCACGATACCAGACCTGTAGCAGCGTAACTGAATTATACTGGATGATATTTTCTTGAATAGAGATTCTTTGTCAACTTTGGCTTTCTCGATTTGTAAACTGCTTGATGTAATTACATAACATAATCATCTTGCCAGTGTGAACTGGAAGGGTACCATCAAGCTATTATCATTTGGTATCCCAAGTTCAAGGCAAATATCTGCATCGGAGATTCATCAGTCAGTTGGCAGGTGCAGGCTTACAGGTAAGCCTGTTTTAGTCCTATAGATATTTGTGGGGCACTTTTAATTAGGTATTCATTAGATATTCCTCCGTAGCTATATTACCTCCTATAACAGAAGATAATTCAAATAAAGACGAATACATAATGACCACTTAAATATTGTAGTCGGGAGGGCTTGGACTCAATTTGAATGCTGACTGAAAGTATTGTAATATCAATTAAAGAATAGGTACGTTTAATTTTCTTTATTTAATTTAATGTGTTTAATTTACCTACTACTACAACTTCACTATTACGTTATGAAAATTATTGCAAATGAGGAGCAGAAGTAGACCCAAGAATATATGAATTTTATGCGCGAAACATGATGAAATAGCAACGAAAGAACAACAAACTGAGAGAGGAGAATGATGCCGACCAAATAATTCCATTACAGTTCTGAAAAAATTAATATGGACAGACAAAGTATTTAAATTAGAAAATGATCACAAAATTTATTTTAAATATTATAATTTTTATTATTATAATAAAAAAAGTTATATCATTTATGATATAACTTTTTTTTATTTATTACGTACGTTTTATCTAATAAGCGATCCTTAAAAACTAGGTATGAAACTACGAAATGCACAATCCACAACATTTTACATGAAATTGCATAATGTTAGAAGGGTTATGTAACGGATGCGCGATTCCTAAAGATAATAAATAAACTAATTAAATGATGGTAAGTGTAGGCTAGATAAGTAAATTTTCTTGAATTTGTTTTCCAAGAAATGTCATTGCACCTAATGACATTTCTTTGAATTATTAAAATCACTCACGGTAAATGAACTTTAATCAAATTAGAGGTTTTTAAGTCCCTGGGCATTCCACTATTATTATGCAAAGTGCAATTTTTCGATAAAATTATAATATGTTGGTAGACGTTGCTCTTTAACACGCTCTATAGTCTTTTTTATATAATACACGAGTAATTATATTTCTCAACAGGTAGCCAATAAATAAACCACCATTAACGCTTCAAAGAAAACAGTCTCTAATTAGTTACGAGGCATTATCGTTTTCTTTTTAATAAATAATCCCACTGAACCGTAATATAATTATTTCCGTCGGCACAAAAGGAGGAAAAATGCTCACTAGTTTCCCGCACGAAGAAACCGTGTAGTACAGGGGGACTAAGTTTGAACACAAGACGACCTACAGCTCTAGTGCTCCAGCGACTCATTAGGGACCCCGCTCTACTGGGAAGGGGCCTGAGGGGCCTCAACACGAGCAAAAGGGGTTCTTCAGCTTTTGAGAGCCATCCGTGTGCGCGCGTAACTACTACGTCACTATCTGTTGCTGTTTAACCATCTACCATAATTCAAATTGATGCACGGGTAGTTTTCACCAGTTTATCTTAGTACCTTTATTATTCTGTAAAATAAAGAATAAAGAATTTAACAAAAATAGTACCTGTCTCCACGAGAATTAAATCGCGAGTTTCTCGCAATACGAGAACGTTGTGGGGCTACAAGCTCATATATTTCAGACTATGCAGTCTCTGTTAATTCGAAATTGTCTTAATTTGTTTTGTCTGAGAAGCACATTTGTTTCTTGGCCTCCGGGGTATTTATATTTTCTACGGTACATAGCCTCTGCTGTTTAAATGTAAACTTTAATTTAATTACAATTAGCGTAATTAAATTCTTAACTTTGTAATATGAAATAAGCGGTTAGGGTTGAAAAAATCAACGTAGCTTTTTTATGGCACGTCAATTTGACATCACCACGCCTGATGTTAAGCTGAAGACAAAGTCTCATGAAAGAGGGTCACCATTGCAAACACGTGCAGTGCTACAATGGTGACACTAGACTTGACGGCCTCATCAGATGCTTTTTCACATCCCGCTTTAAGGACCCGGGACTGTGGAAAAAGGAAACACGTGCGCCGGCAAGGAATTCCAAGACTTAATGGTGCGGCAGTGGAAAGACTCACCGAACCGCTTGGTTCTTGATGGAATATTCTGCACCGTATGCGGGTGACATCTAAGCCCTGCACGTGTTGTCCTGTGTAAGAAAGGATAGGGTGGGATTAAATGGAAGAGCTCATCAGAGCATTCACCATGGTAGAGACGGTAAAATACTGCCAGGGAACATCTTTACGCATCTGCCAAGGTTAGAGGGTATTTATGACCTCAGGACTTTCAATAATGTGGATCGCACGGCACTGCAACCTGTCGAGAGCATCTAATAAGTACTTTGCGGAGCCATCCCACAGATACGAGCAGTATTCCACGCAGGAGCGAATTTGTGTCTTGTAAAGTTGTAAGTTGTAAATACATTATGTAGTATAAGTATTTTTGCTATGACTTGTGCTGTGTGACTGGTGCTTCATAGTCGTAGGGTCATGACCATGAGCTTTATATTACGGGGTGTAGCGGTGAATACGAATCTGGGGGTTTTTAGTACGAAAGGACTACAAACAAAATTAGAAAACTTACAGTTCTAAAAAAAGCAAAGTGAATAATACTAGGTTCATAAAAAAAAGAAATTAAAGTACATTTGTGGAAGATAGAAGGCTGTCAGCGAGAATGAAAGCTACGTTGGTGTTGAAAACTGCTGTAACGGAAAACAACAGTAATTTGAATTTGATGTAAGTATTCATGACAGGTAAGCCATTATCGTTTTCACCGTAGAGCGAATACCATATTAAGCTCCATCCAGTTTAATACTAATTAACTCTATTGACTACAAAATTGTTGAATACGAAAATCAAATATATAAGTAAACCGGCCGACTACAAAGTGTTACAAAGTATCACATTAAACACTAAATTTCAAACGTTACTATACACGCAACTTAAGAGAATCAAATTACCAATAGACCCGACATGGTTTATATATTCTAAATTACCACGAACTATTTCTATGCATTCTCGTTAGTCCGCTTCTTGTACTTTAACCATACCTTACTTAGGTCTGATTCTAAAATATAGTGCGACATTGTCACATAAATTGTCACTCAAATAGCCTATAGTCTAGAAAGCTCTTATATAAAAGTATAAGAGGTCCTTTGTGGACATATATAAGTATAATGTAAGTAATCTGGGCGAGTAGGAAGTGTTACCAATCGTAGGACATTGTTTGTGTTGACTGTGTTTATACAGCTTAGGAACGTTGGGAATCGAGACTTCAAGATAAACCTCGAAGAAAGTGCTATGTGAAAGCAATGTTTATTATGAATAACTTATAGAAATCTACATGCTAATCAGGTAATGTATATGTCGCAAGGTTTTATACAATACGGTCACCACTTACCATCAGTAGAACGAAACAAAACAACAACCGCGGTAGCCTAGTGGTTTGGGTAATGGACTACTGAGACAGACGAGGTCTCGGGTTTGATCCCAGGTTTACCATGGCACATACCAATGACTTTTCGATGCTTTTCGAAGTGATGTGTGTATTTATCGCAGGTTTATAAGTGTCCGGTTAAATTTTAATAGGCTCGCCACCTATTACATTGGGACCTAAACATAAACTGGTGAAATATGGGTGCTAGCACCTCTGCCTAGCCCTTCGGGGATATAGGCGTGAGTTTATGTTTAATTCTACTGTCTACTATGGTTGTAATCTGTTTTCATTAATTTGTTAAATATCAGACCATACTATGATACTCTAATTTAATTTGATGACCGTTTGGGTCTCCTCTTGACAATATTAATTTTGAATACGAGTTAAAACTCGATTCTCTGGTTTAAAATAAAATTAATCTCTATTTATGTTATTAAACGAATATTGATCTTTTGTTGCATAACAAGCTGTTGAAATATCGCAAGATTCAAATCTCAGACATCACCTACCAATACTAAAGAACGTGATTAGATAATTATTAATCTCCTATTATAAACATAAATAACACCAACATATACAAAATATACAAAAACAATAATCCACATTATAACATGGTAATAGGTAAATAGAAGATAAAAAGATAAAAAGACCTATTTATTTATATGTCAGTGCGCTTGTGATCTATGAGTCTATGCTCTATGATTGCTAAAATAAATTTAATATCATATTTCAGTCGCGATTTTTTATCTAGTGATTTAAAATATTGCAGGTGAGAACTTATTATCTCACCTCCGGCTCTCTAAGACCCAAATACAGCGAGCGTTTTAGTCAGTTCGAGTCCAACATAACTGCCTCCACCGGCTTTAGCGGGGTGGTATCTTTGAGTATTTAGCGCACCATTAAAAAGGCGTGCTACTTGGCGTGATAATCTTAAGAGTGCAATGCCCGCATTAATTAGGTATTCCAGTTAGACACAACACAAAACACACTCAGCTTCAGCCAAAACAGTTTTATTTGTGAATAGAAATTGTCTCATAAGATTTCAATGTAGACGTGTTTTAAGTCCCAACCATAGAAGATTTCTGTGTCATTTTTAAGTAATACGTGGGTTCGAAGTAATAAGTAATATTATAAAAGTAAATCATACCATAATCTATCCGAAGTCGGGGGCAACAGTTAAGTCTATTATACAATCTATCTGCATTATCAGGTAGGTAATACGTACATGGCCTGTGAACTACATAAGGGCCTAATATAGGTTCCTATAGGTTTATAACAACCAATTTTACTGCTCTAATATAATAAATAAATTGATAAATTGACAACGCTTCTCGTGACTAGAAGCCTCTAGAAGGTTGGCTTTTTCTTAGGACAGAGAGTATGCATTGCCATGCAATGTGGCAATGCTGCCAGTCTTCTGTGAACGTTACCACAGGAGATATGCGATGTGGAGTGGAATTTCACAACGATTTTTAATTTAAGTCTAAGTCCTTGTTTATTTACCTTTTTAGTTTTAATTATTTCATATGTTCCATTTGTTTACTAATTCAAATTAAAGTATTCATTATCTCCACTCTAAAATCATCTTCGCATTTACTGAGCCATATCACTCTTCACTTGGATTGTTTCAAATATAACAGACATAGGGATATTTATGAAAAATAAATAGGTATTTGTTATATAAGTATATTGTAAAGATAATATTCATGATGGGGTTCATTATAGATTCATTACCATAATGTAGGTGTTGATAGATATTTGATATAGATCAGTGCGGGGGCGATATGACTTCATTGTTATAGTGCGTGGGTAAATGAACTGTAACCGACTGTACTTGCATTATGGTCTTTTGTTTAGGTTCAATTCGCCTCTATCATTTTGTGTAGGTGTGTGAATCTTTTTTTTTGTTCAATGAACCATAAAATACGAGTAAATAAAGGTAATTTCATTTAATATGGTATTTATATGGAGTTTTTATTTAATACTTGGTATGTTCTCTGAAATAAAACCACTTTCTAGTTATTTTATTGTTTATCGATGACGTATCGGCTAATTTTCAACATCCATGGCCGCGGAGTGACTTAAGATGGTAGTTGTCAGATAGTTTGTAAGCTATCTCAAAGTATAAACCATATTCAAGAGTTGGTGAAAAAAAATTGGGTTAGTGTTGATCATATTACAAAATCAAAGTATTTTTTTAATACACCAATGTACAGATACTTACAGCAGTTTTTCAATCATTAAACCTATATCATAGTGTATATTAGATGACAATATGACATGTGGAAGCGCAATTTTGATACTAATTCCTGTCATAATTATTCATGAATATGTTAATATAGGTACAAATATTCAATACGACACTAAACATACATTGGGAGTCACAATAAACGAACAAAGGATTATAGCAATCATCACAGTCGTCGATGGAGCGCAGCCACCAAATGCATCGCATTCAAAAGACGTTAAATTCAACCGTGTCCACACACACTCGCGTACCTAATTGAGACATTTTACTCGAAAGGATGTGATTATGAGCGAACATAAAACTTTGTATTATTTTAGTATGTTTCAAACCCTAAAGCAGAACTTTAAAATTAGAATTTCGAGGGTTACAGTTTTGCAGTCGCTGTGTGCGTGTTCCTTGTAGATACGAGTATAAAATGTTACACCTACTTTAAGTAGAGTTTTAAGGGTTCAGTAGCTCAAAAGGAAATAAAGCGTCTCAGGAAAGTCGATCCAGTGTTAGTTAAGAAAGTCAGGAAGGGGGTGGGGTGTCTGTGGTTATTCCCACACGAAAAAAAAGTTTGCTGCTGAAAATAAATTGTATTATCATCACAACTAAAATTAAACACCAAACAAACAGTACTTAATATTAAAGCAATTTGGTAAGAAAAAGGGAGTGTAATTTCTATTTTCAAATAACAAACACAAATAACTAATATGTCGAGCTAAATAAAGAGATTCAACAAAAATAGATCTGTAGAATCAACTTTATTAATCAAATTGATCTGATCCTTCATTCAAATGTTTTACTTCTATAAATAAAAACTGATGAAAGTGATAACAAAATATTTTCATTTGATGATTATGTACATAATATTAGTATAACACATTGCGGCAGACACTATATCCCTCGAGTCAATAATACAAAATGAGGACCAAATAAGTAGCAGTTTGAGGAATAAAGGGTGGCCGATCGTAATCTTTATGTGATTGATTCCGATGTCTGTGAACGATGTATTAGAAGTAATTTTCTGAACAATCAAACACATTTATCTTTGTAGAAAATACACTGTTCAGTTAAGATCAAATGGCTATGAGGTAAAGACATTGAGTGTTGCTTTAAATCGACGGTGGTATATTACTACTAGATTCAAGAAATTACTTTTCAACTAATGTGAAAAAACAATTTTGCCTTACTGTTTCTACGCTGATCAGACGTGTTGGTACAGGGTTTTATGTTGTGTTTTCGAGTATATAGATTGATAATAATTATAACAGTATCAGGACAATCGCACCTTGAGTGTTCGGTGCAGGACTAATAAGAGATAACCAATGAAGGGGTAAAGATACCTACTACATTCTAAGAATGGTCACCGATCTTAAGACTGCCATAATGTTGCTTACGCTTATAATGAGCTAGTCTACTTGGTTACCACTTAGCCATGAGTCCCTTTATATTCACTTAATCTGAAGTACGAACGAAATGGAGAGCTCTGATGAATTCCCAAAATGATCAAACGGTATATGACACCGCTAAGATTATAAGTTCAGCCTATATCACATCGACAAAGTGGAAGCCTTTGTAACTCGAGACTCGCTCAAACCCAAGTTTAATGAGAAACTATCTCTGAAACAGGATTCACAGCACTTTTAATTTATAATTAAGCGTTTATTGCCAGTAGCGGCAGCTCATGTTCTTGACGTATGTCTTTGTAATTGCAGCTTCCATTATAGTCTGCGCTTATATTCGCACGTTCACGTTTGGATATCTAGTTAAATTTTAAAGTTGTTTTACGTACTATACAAATTTCATTATAAAAGTTTTAAAAGGAAAAATCTACACGTTGAATTGAGAATAATATGGTCGAGAAGAAACAATGACTGGGTTAGTGATTCAAAAAACGCAATTCAACCACATTTGCACCGGTATTCTAAAACAATACTTAGTCACCAATCTCCACTTGAATACAGATTGTTGTTCAAAACTAAACTTAAGTGGAGATTCTATGAATGCTCAATTAATTAATGTATATAATAATCTCTATGGACTCTTACCGACCTTAACTTTCTCAGGGTTAGGACACTTTTCCCAAATATCACATTGCGTCTTTAAAATTTAACTTAAATGAGCTGAAAAATTAACATTCTATGGTCTCGAGCGTAGATTATTATTAAGCAATATTATTGAGCAATATTATTAAAAGAAGACATAACCATAGATATAGATGGTATTTTCCAAATTAAAAATAAGAATAACCTATAAAGTGGCCCCGTTCCAATACCTTCTGAGCACCACCTTTAAATAATTTTTGTTATGTAAATGCCTATAATTCAAAAGTCTAAAACTACAACTTGGATATTGCATCGAAAGAGCATCATTTTTCATCTGCAGTCGAAAAACTGAAAATCGCGTTGAGGGTCCTACAGAGCAATATCGCGCTTCGTGATTGAAGAGACTTGATTGGACAGTTCTACTCATACGCAAATGCACAACGATTTTACCGTTTCGTCCCCAACAAATATTGTTAGAGCATTAACTGTTTAATGGAGGGTTCTTATCTTAGTTTTATTTTTGGACAGACACGCGTGGTACTGATATTTTGGTTACACAGTTATGTAACAAAATTAACAGAATTTTTGAGGTATTAAAAATATCTGTAATATATCACTTGTGTCTTATTCACATGAAATAGGAAAAAAGAACATAATGATAGAATGACGAATGAACACTTTTTAATATCTTCAAAACACGTTGCAAATTTATTTTTCTAAGTTAGGTGACAAATGCACCTATATATATTAGGTAAGTTACGAAAAAATAAACAACGGAACTGAGTATTCAAAATATTGCTCTCGAATAAAATGAAACAGGTTGCCATAAACGCCAATCTGTTTAATACCTAGCCACATAGTATATACGTGGGTATAACTTATTATAATTATAAACTCAACAAATATAAACTTATTATCGTGCATAGAAAACAGCACTTTCCAAACGTCACACAAATAACTAAACACTAACTAAAACGCTTAACTAAAACCTGTTGGTTTATTTTATCTCCTGACCCCATTTTGAGAAGACTCCGACAAGAAAGATAATTATGTAAATAAATAGATACATAGAATGTTCTTTATCATCTTAGATGAATTAAAATTATCATACACAAGATAAAGAACATTCTATTTATCTCATCATCATCATTTCTATCTATCTATTAATGTTCAAATATGTTAACAAAGTACTGATTCGTAAACGTAGGCGATATAATTTTGAGAAGTTCGTTTCACTTCACATGATTCTATAGAATCGTAGAAATCGAAAAATTTACTGTAACGGTGTCACTGCAGCCGTATGAAGGGGCAAGATGTTTTTGCACCCATTGGGTACGAGTACGAGCAGCATATTGGTGTGGCACGCGTTTGCCACGTGCAGCAATGTGTCCGGGTCTTTATCTCGGCTTGAAATGCACGTTAACGACTCAACACTCCTCGGATGAGCTTCTGATTGGATTACAAATAAAATCTGACAAACTTATTCCTACCGTTTTCAAATTATGGTGGAGGTTATTTTGTATATGGTCATAGATAAGCAAGCAGCGGGTATAAGCCCTCCTTTTGTCTACTTTGGCATAAATGTGCAAGGGTAGTGCTACCAAACGGTATTCTAAAAATTAAAATTAAAATAGTGTAAGCTGGCATAATTAGAATCGTTATACATTATTGATAAGGATAACACACTTGTACCTAACAGGTACGGTTAGGTGCAGTAATACATATCGTGGAGAAGTACCTACAAGTGTGTTGAATTATGTATAACAATAAGTTCCACCAAGTGCCATTAATCAACAATATAAATAATTAGAATAGATTTAAAGTAATAAGTGTAAACTAAATTTAACTTAAAGTACACTTGAATCAGACAAAAAAATTGCTATCTTAATTTTTTGTGTTCATGAATACCTTTGTAACAGCCATATGAAATCGGATCAGACACTAACTTTAATTTTCTTCTTTCTCATAATTTTATTTGGAACGCGTTCCAAAAGGGCCAGCAAAATTAAATTTGTAAAACTAGGGGAGTCTCCCTTTAGTCAGCATTTAGTATTGTGTATCAGCACTCTAAGGATTAGAACGTCTGTTTGGTGTGTATGCGATGAGCAGTTATTAATGTATTGAAACGAATCAAACAGAGATTTTTGTATCAGTGGATATAGTACTAGTATACTGTACATACTATTATTATTAAGTTACTTAGTTTTGTAGTCAGTGAAATTAAAGTTATCGTTGAAAAAGGTATGTACTCAATCTTACAGAAAATAAAAAAACTATAATCAGACCCTTCTTACATTAGGCAACTTGAAAAATCTAAAGATTAACTAACTCCAACTTCGCATGTCGGGTTTCGCGTTTCAGTTTCAAACTAGTCACGAAAATTCATGACTCCGGTTGAGTACTGCACAAATGTAACTGCTAAACTCTGGGTTCGACTCGCAACAACTCCAACTGACAACTCGTGTTTCGTTTGAGTTGCCTAATGTAAGAAGGGCCTAAGTAATCAATTCAAGACTCAGTTTAAAGTAAAACATTACTAAATTTATTACGTACCTTATGCTAATATAATGAGTAGGACACATATAAATTATAATGCCCAACACCACTTTTTAAATAAGTATTAATGAAAAAATTAAAAGTCCAATCAGGCAATGATTTAAAGATGAACACATGCCGTTAATTACAGCACAAAAATATCTTCATTTGGTGGTTTTAATATTAGTATATGATATGATTGAGCTAGTAACTAATAAGCATTATTTGTTAGCATGCTGTCTGAGATATTAGACAGTACAGACGAGCTGTTGAAACGCTGCGTTTTTTATTGATGAACGTTAATAGTGATTATTTTAAGATAATTTTCTTTTGTGCTCATGTTCTGTAATAAATCACAAAATCACCGCAAATAAAGTATCTATGCTAATCTTGATAGTGCTTACTTAGAAAATAACTATGTCAGTAGGTGGCAGACAAGCACACGGCCCACCTGATGTGAAGTGGTCACCGAAGCTTGTGGACGTTTGCAACACAATAGTGCTACTGACCATCTACTTCGACTTCTAATGCTCTTTTTAAAGAGGTGGTGGGCGAGTGACCGAATGTTAGAGAGGTTCTGTGCCGCCAGCGCAGGAGACAAATTAGTCTTCCCACTGACAGCGCGAAAACTCTCCAGTGAGCTCTAGCTAACCTACTTACCACCGGAAATACAACTCAAGGTATTCTATTTTCACCTATATATTATTTCACCTACATGAATCTATTCCTGTATCAAAACCTCTGGTATTGTAGCTGGCAAAACAAACAAAACAAGGTATTATTTGAAAACAAGGAGTAGATTTTGTGCGTGTTTTTTATAAAAATAAATTGTGTACTGAAATATATAAACCCAACTATTATGGAATTAAAATAAACAATCGATTACTTTTTAACTACTCCCACTTTCTTAGAATTGAGAATTAAACATTTTGAATATAACATCGAAACTGCCCGTTTGCCAAACTAATCCACAAATTAATCTGTTTGTCGTAGGCGTATGGGTCCGCAACATATAAGCATAAATTCTAAATGATGACCAATTTTCTTGAATTGTTTCTATGGTTAGACAGTTAAAATCTTTAATTTACGTCATTTTTTATGGTTGATGCGAGCAACATTCAAAAATATATCTAATGGCTTTGTCGGTCATTAATTTTTGATAAGAAACAAATAACGGTATTAATCATTTTAGAATATGAATTATAACAACAATATGATTTAGAATGTGACAAAATGTAATTGGATCATTAATTTATATTTATATTCGTAAAATATAATACGATGATTCTAATACCTAAGTATATTTATCATGGTCATAACTGCAATGTTTCAACTGCTCCCGCGCCCACGACTTATACCTTTCGTGCTTTATATTTCGACTTATACTTATACTAATCGTGAGACGTGACAATATCATTCAGACTTACTATTGGTCCAGTGATAATAGACTTAAAAACATTGGGAAGTGTTCAATAATACGAATAGTGTCCAAATAAGAAAACTATTCACTTACTCTTTATTAATATTGTCTAAAGATACGAACCAAAGCTCCGGACCTCACTGCGTATCGCTTGGTGCTGTAACCGCGATCACTGCATTCATTAATCCCAATTAATGACTCCTGATTCATTATCGTTATGAGTACTTTACAATCTTGTAATATGGGTATATGCACAGATATACTGCGTTTCTATATTAAATTTCTTATAATTTACTTTCTAAATGGCTCAAATGATATTTAAGAAAAGACTTGCCGAACCGTTTGAAAATATCGCGTCAGGAATCGTCGCATCTGTGGCAGCTTTCATGTCCGTGAGATCGCAGATGAAAGGCAAAAGAGTCGGCTTTACTTTATAAAATCCAAAGGCGATGATGCACCCGCCGGGTCCCCGCAAGTGGTCCTGGCATGATCATAAACACTCAAGATCGTGCGAATTGGAGGAAAAATCAAGAGGTGGACCCTGGCCTCAGATGCAGTTAGAAAAGACGTCCCCATGATAATTTTTGAAACGGTGTCATATTTGTACAGAGACATGGTAATTATTGTGATTGTAGAACAATCGCAAATATTAAAAAAGTTTTTACAAACATTCTATCAAATAACATTCTTCATCTAATTAATGCGATTACGGCAAGCATGAGCGGTCTTGTTTTGTACATTTGCTTCCTTAATCAGGGTACATGTCGCCATTCGGCTCCCAAACATCTTATTAATATTGTACTAAACTACCGACATAATGATTAATTATAATTAATACCATGTTCCAAAGAAACTGTAATATGAGAAAAAAATATTTGTCTGTTTGATGGGGTGTTGTATTACGTAAATTGTTGAATTAATTATCAGATTTATCCTAACCAACCATACAATTCTTATATACCTAATGAATGTTTGATTCGCTTGATGAGCTTGTGTTGCATTTCTACAAACATCAGTGGTTTTTCAATGTACTTGAATAATGTTTTGTACCTACACGTCTTTTTATGACAAAATAAATAATAAATAAAGCGTAAGCTCGGCAAGCCACAGTAATCTGTGGCTTCCGGAGTTTACACACTTTTGCAGGTTGTATCCTGCAAAAATGAAGAATTTCATACGTTGTATGAATTGCGGCTAGTAAATGTTTATTATCATGCAAAATGGCCGACACTATGCAATGCTTAAGTGAGAGGCTACTATTGTTTCAGTCCCACTAGCCTATCTATTTTGCAATAAAACTTTTGGATTTGATTCACGTTTCGACCAGGTTTAACCGCCGGTGGTCACAGGCTGACTGGTTTAGTGGTGCATGCCCTTCGTCGGCGAGTCCGCGAGATTGCAGGTCCTTCTCTATTTTGCTCAATATGAAACAAAACTATAATCCATCATCGTGTAAGATAATACTAACGCGTTCAACGTTACTCTCTATTCTATCTACTTAATTACTACTACTTAAATAGTATTTAAAATAAATTATAGTGAAATTCGATTGATGTTAGTTATAAAAATATTAACAAGGCTATGGACGACATTACCATCGGAGTGAGGGCTGAGAGAGTGTACAGTCGATCGCACGATGCTGCGAGTCAGAGGCTACGTTACATCACTCTTTGCCCTTTTGCTCTCATCTGTACTGCGCACTCTTTGCACTATTATTGATACCTTTTAAACCACACACGAATCTGAATCTTAAAGCTAGTGTGATAAGATTACACTTTAAATTACAGGTGTTTTAATGACATACCTGTTGATATTCGAATATTAACGTTAGTGCGGTAAACCTAGAGTTGTGTTTTCCTTGTGATAAGATTAAACATGCTTTCACGAGAACTAGCCACGGGAACATGTCGGTCTGTTATTCAATAAGGACTACCTAAATTGACTCCGATGCGCCCAGAGTTTGTGGGCTCGCTAATTTGTCGGTAAACATTGTTTGACGGCCAGTGTCGGAATGAATGAATTGCTATTTAATTGAGCTAAAGGACCAAATATAATAATTTTGGACCATTATACAGTTTTATTGATGTTCAATCAAAGAGCCTGTTTAGTTTTATGATCAACTAATAACTAGTTCACATATCTAATAGTTTTTGTTTCTTTTTATGTAAAGCACTGGGTAAAATATTTTCATGCCTTTTTGTCGTAGGTACAGACAATATCTGTAAAAGAGCGAACTTCACTAAATAATATAATATTTAAAAGAATCTTTCTATATTCCTCAATTTGCTCTAGGACCAATTTTTTATCGGTTTTTAAATGAACTGGTGAGATACAGTCGATAAATTTAGCTCTTATGCTTTTCATAAAATTATAAACACGCATTATTAGTGGTAATAATACATTTTAAATTGCGTAACAAGTTCAACTTATTGGTCACAATTTGAGCTAGGTAGCTAGACTAGAGCTAAATAACCTGAGTATGTAAAGATTTTGCCTTAAATACAGTCTGATACCTACTTTAATATAAGTAATGTGTTTTGATTAACAGAAACCATTAGTTTTGAGTCATTTAAGATACACGTAAGTATAAATTATTATTTACATATCATCACCGTTCAGTACAAATTTTATATTTCTACAGAACTTTTATTTCTTCATTTGGTTGTGAAGGTCCGATGGCAGTCGCTTCACTGAAAATATCGAAGTTCTGCCGCATCTTAGACTAGAATGCCGACTTCGAGTTGCAAATAGGCTTAAAGAATGATGATAATAAATATTTCAAAATGATGATGACCTCTTACCGGTTTCGACCTTGGTGACCACTTATAAGGTCTCCTGATTGGTACGACGCTGGTGCGCCGAACGCCACGCCTTTGGAGATTACCCATTACAACAGATGGTAAGACAGAAATACAGACAAGTTTTTTTACAAGTGGATATACCTAATCATATTATGCATTCATTAAGAAACTTTTATCTCATCATCATTCCCTGAACCTTTTTCCCAACTCAGTTGGGGTCGGCTTTCCAGTCTAACTGTGATGCGGCTGAACTTCGATATTTTCCGTGAAGCGACTGCCATCTGACCTCCACAACCAATGGTCTAATGACCAATGGCGATATCGAAGTTCCAAGTTAGGCTGGTTGGACTTTTGAGGGCTCCAACTACCCGTAACGACTGTCATAGATGTTTGTATGGCAACCGGGACCGACGGCTTAACGTGCTCTCCGAGGCACTTATAAGCCTGCGATAAATACACACATAACTTCGAAAAGCATCGAAAAGTCATTGGTGTGTGCCATGGTAAACCTGGGATCGAACTCGAGACCTCGTCTCAGCAGTCCATTACCCATACCACTAGGCTACCGCGGCATTTTTATCTAAAAAAAACTTAGAGTTAGAAACTTTTATCTAACACATAATTTTTTTTATTGCATAATTTTTTTATTGCTTAGATTTTATAGCTTAGACCTTTTTACTTCACCATAAGTAGATAAATCGACGACATTTTCTTCATTTAGATTTTTTTGTTTACTGTGTTAAAAGAAAATATAACAAAATAATCGAAATTATGAATGCATTGTATTTTTGAAAAAAAAGTCCAATCATCTTGTTCTTGGATAGTCCCATCAATCACTTTTTAATTTTACTATTTATAAATACAATACGGCGGCGTGAACGCAGATTAGGTCTACCTTAAGTTCGCGGCTAATAATTTATAGTTTTGACATAGGTACACAACATCTTTTAAAAGTTATGTAGATACGTGATTTATTTTATTTTGTGAGTTTCTGTTAAAGAAACATTGCCTAGGCTGTGTTTTTGTTTTCCGTGAGCGAAATCCGAGAGTAAAATACGAAATGAGAGAGGTTATGTTGAACTCCAACCGACTAAAACGCACACCGTCTTTGGGTCTTTAGTTACCAGAGTGGGTTCTTCGTGATATTTTTTAATAAAAATCTAACTGACAATTAAAAAAATGAGTGACATGTAAAAGATCCTAGGGTGTAATGTTTTTTTATAATGAATATAAAAACTTTAAAACGAAAATAAAGTTGCCATTAAACGTACACTCCCAGTTTCAGACACAAAAGTATCAGACGTCTCATAAAAATCCAATACTTAAAGATTTACGATCAAGAACTTTTGAAATATAATAACTTGTCAGTTAAAATTACTGGACGGGTGTTAAATTTATTTTTATAAGTTCACCTTGAAGGAACTCTTTGGATATTTCAAACGTTAATATGATTTATTTTGAAGGCGTTATTGATGACTGGAAAACGATGCATTGAGTTACTGCATATTATTTAATATCCATTTCTTAAAGTCACTGTTATTACGCTTATTTATGTATTTGAGCGTAAATTAAAAATAAATTATTTCGTGCCATAATAGTTCTTATTATAACTACGCATTGACGCACTTTTTAACAGTTTAACCACTTCCGAGTTTCATCCTACGCTATTATTTTACACATACAGGTGACGCTAACAATAAGTATACTATAGTGACCAATTTGGAAGTCATTAAATCGCCTACAGACCCAAGTTGGCCGCTGCAGGGAAAATATGGCGAAATGGGGCTACATCGAGCGATCACAAGACTCTTGCGATTGCGGGGTTCGACCTCAGTCCATGTCGCACTTGCTCTCTTGCTCACTGTGCCCCCATACCTGCACCACCGAAGACCTCTGTAGTGCAACAGAAAACGCTATAGCTGTTGCCAACTACTGAGCCAACAACATTTAATAAAACCGGATTTATCAGAGCCATTGACTCGAAGAAGAAGTATACTAGGACATTCTATAAAACATAGCATAGCTTAACTAGCTTGTGACATGAATTCTAGAATGCGGATAAGTAAAATACATCCAATAACTTCAATTGCAATTAATTAATTGATTTACACCTATAAGTATTATTTGCAGTATATTTTTTTTGTATTGTGCAGAGTTATGTATACTAGACTATAAAATTTTACTTTCATCATCATCATCATCATCATCATCATCATCCTTGCGTTAGCCCCGGTCCCGCATCTATAAAAATACTATAGTTAAGTAAGTTAATCTATCAACTAGCACTAATTACGACAAGAACTGATTTTTCGATGATATTAATTATAGGATCAATTATAATTGATTTAATATATTAATACTAAATATTGTAATTAGTGATATCGTTATAATGAGTAGTGTTGTGAGGATTTTCATTTATTATGATACAGACGCGATATGAGCACTTAACCGAATTCCTAAAAACTTCTAAGAAATGTGAATGTTAGTTCACCTCTGCTTATCACGGAGGGAAATAGATATGAGGATATGAGCATCATTCTCTAAACTTTTTCCCAACTCAGTTGGGGTCGGCTTTCCAGTCTAACTGTGATGCGGCTGAACTTCGATATTTTCCGTGAAATGACCGCCATCTGACCTCCACAACCAATGATGATACAAAAAATATGAGTACCTATATGTATGTATGTAAAACCCTATTAAAATATAAAACCTGAGGTCACCTTAATAATATAGTCCCTTTATTTATTTTTTTACCATAAATTCAATAATATTGCGTAGTATATAGATGTCCTGAAAGAGGGCCTCGTACTCGTAGTAAGTGATAGTTTATTTTAGATAAAATAAGATAAGATAAACTCACACCTATATCCCCAAAGGGGTAGGCAGAGGCGCTAGCACCCACATTTCGCCAGTTTATATTTAGGTCCCAATGTAATTTGCGGTGAGCCTATTGCCAT
The DNA here is from genome assembly GCA_963691645.1 of Pelosia muscerda. NCBI lineage: Eukaryota > Metazoa > Arthropoda > Insecta > Lepidoptera > Erebidae > Pelosia > Pelosia muscerda. The sequence continues at coordinate 12,206,751 of OY829113.1, forward strand.
TAACTGGGCCCTTATAAACCTGCGATAAATACACACTTAACTTCGAGAAGCATCGAAAAGTCATTGGTGTGTGCCATGGTAAAACCTAGAATCGAATTCGAAACCTCGTCTCAGCAGTCAGTTTTGATAAAAACTTAAATAATGATACTAGCCAGGACTTAATATCTGTTGTTAACACTCGAGACCCATCCGTGCTTCGTAAAGTTGTCCACTTGTCCAATTCACAATTTTGTAAACCAAACTCAATTTCACAACGAAATAAAAACGACATAAAATCTCGCAGCAACCAAACTAGTGATTTGTGGGACACATTCGTTGCACTGACAAGCTTGTTCGGACAGGGGTGAGCTATACAACTCGCTATGCAAATTACGTTAGGGCTATACGTACACGGGGAATAGCTACAGATAGTGACGTTATGTGTTAAATCTACGTCGAATTCAATTCGGATTGATGATAATTGACTTATGCAGTTGAATATTTTAGTTGACTGAAAATTATTTCGTAAAAAAACATCGGTCTCGATCTCATAGCTACAACAGTTAAGTATTTTTTATCGTAACCCACGGGAGAAAAAGTTCATAGTCATTTGAAGGCAAAGCAAAAGCGGTGCCGTGATAAGTCGCGCAGCTGTAGGAACCTTTTCGCAAGTATTTCTATTAACTCTTCTGGTTGTTGCTGGCTTCTGTTCTTCCAGTGCGAAATTGACCCTAAAGATTTACAAAGAATCAATTAACTAGCATATCGCAATCCGCTGCTGGACATAGGCCTCCCCCAATGTTGAGAAACTTTGGTCAACTGTTTTCACACTGTCCGGACGGGTTGGTACAGGGTTTTATTTCAAGTTTTTCTTCTCTCTCAGTAACATAGTTGGCGTTTTCCGTTAGTTGCCACGACCCCTTTCAGATGGGATGGGGGGAGTATTTTTTCAATGTTACCAACAAAAATTCATTTTTGTAATGTACACTTGCAATGAATTTTAAATCACTATCACTACCTAGTATAAAACAAAGTCTCTGTCCCAATGTCCTTTTGTATGCTTAAATCTTTAAAACTGCGCAACGGACTTAGATGCGGTTTTTTTAATAAATAGAGTGATTGAAGAGGAAGGTTTATACGTATATAGCATCAGGCTATAACGAATTGGTGCAGAGCAGAAGTGAAAAATGTTGCAAAAACGGGGTGACGCATACGTAGTTGCGCGGGTCTGATCATTATAAAAATCGATACTGCCTTGCCAAGAATTACGTGCCGTTACAGTTGTTGACAGCTGGCCGGACAATAGGTGTGGCAGTACTGGCAGCTGACAGTTGTTTCAGCCTTAGGCGGCCTTAGGTCATGCGTGTCAATTGTAAAGAGACTAGCGTATTTATAAATAACGATAAGGTACCTACAGTGCAATATTTTAGGTACTGATATTATAAATTTAATGAAAATGTTTGAATGTTTTGAATGTTACTCAATAACGTAACAAAACAAAGTTTAGAAAAACTGTAACCAGACTATACAAAGATTAATATTTAAAATGAAAATAGCTTTTACCGATGGATGGCAATAGCAGTATTTAAATCTGCATTTATTTATTACATTATACTATATTATTATAATTTTAAACTTAAAAATATCTATTCAATAATTTTTATTGACTGTATGACTTTTCTGGACTACGAGAAATCCTTCGGCTATAAAATTCCTATACAGTTGTGGATACTCTGCAATGACGCCGTGTTGATTGGCGATATATATACCTAAGTAGAGGAAATCTGTCTGACATTGTGGGACTACGTAGCCAAGTACCTTGAGTACCAGAAAAGGGTGACTGGGATGGACTGGATGCGTAAAAAGATTAGGAGCATTGGCGCATATTGGGAGAGGTCAATGTCCAACACTCTATTTTAATTACATATCATTTTGATCATGTTATTTCACAATATTTTTCTCGGTTATTAATATGATTCAAAATATCACAAGTCAGACACGTTATAGCTACACGAAAAATATAAATAAGGCAATATCGGTGCGAAACCTAAACGGAAGTCATTGCTCAACTTTAAAAATAGGATCTTGCGTTCGCTAACGCAAAACAGCTGTAATATTTCAACATGAGGTAGTGTAAAACAAAAAACAGTATAACTCCGAATAATCATATTATAACTTAGCACTTTTAAAAGGTGTTTTTATGTAGTTAAAACAGTAATGAAGTATGATAAAAAATAACTTTAGCGTAAAATGCCGACATCCGCTACACACGGATTGTACTCAATCACTGCACAAAATAGAGGACAGGGGTGTTAAAAATCTCATGTAAAAAATAACAACGCATCCTCCACCAACTACTGTGAAAAGTGACGTAGAAAAAAGATAACGGTCAAGAAAGTTTGTTGAACCACGCGCTACGCATAGCTTTTACACTTAGGTACGTATTTTCCCATCTAATGATGATGCACTATTATTTTTTACATTCTCCTGAGAAATTAATAAAAATAATACGTAAATATATTTATAAATATAAAATAACTGCACCCGCGACTTCGTTCACAAGGAATTGGATCTGGGACTTACTAGTCGTTGAACCGTCATAAGTTATGAGCCGAGCTTTGGCTTTTATATTAATAAGCGTACAAATATTTAGTTTTGATACTAAATATATAACTAATCTGATTAAATTATAATATTGTTTATGCTACCAGCCGACTATAATCCCTTTATGGTCGCCAATAATTACAGTGAGATGAGTTTCAAACCACCTTGATTGTGCTAAAAGTCACGTACGTGGCCATTTGAAAGCTTAGTAAGCCATTCCTTCTAAAGGTATTAATTGGTGTCTATTCCTTCATCGTGAATTAGTATTATTATCAGTCATTAAAAACCATGTTAGTTCATATTCAGCTTTGAGAAACTATCTACCAAAGCGTTTTGTGAAACGTAATGTTTGATGACGTTTTATTGTATATAAACCCGTGTATATTCGATAATAGCCCCGTACACCGCAGAGAAATAGAAGTGTATATACCTTCACAGCTATTTCCCTCCGGGGTAGGTAGAGACAACAGCCTGCTTTGTCCATCATCCTATTTATTTATTTAACTTATATACCTACACACAAAGACAATCACAGAAATAAAGTATGAACTATGTTGTTCATTTAAACTTGTAACGTATTTCAATAACATACCTAGATTAAAAAAAATGAAAACTTTCAGTTGTGTTATAATAGTAAACGCATTTCCAGGCGGACGAAGTGTCTTAGTCATCAATCAATAAAATAGCCCATATCATGTCCAGCAATAGCTGGACAGGATATGGGCATCTGCCAATGTGCGCCATTGCTCCTGATACACTGCCCTTTCCATTCTTATCCATTAAAATATTTTTTTATTTAATATGTACACTCAAGCAGTCTGTTGATGTCGAAAGCAACTTGTAACTTTCATGGTAGGTACGTGAATAAATAAGTAGATACGAGTAGGTATCCATGAGTAGGTGACAAAAGTAGATACGAGTAGGTCGCAATAGACACACTATACACAGTGAGTCAAAATTTCACAAGTTGAAAATATTTCAAGTACCTACTTACTACTAGCCTTTTTTGTTTTTTTTTTTCGTGCGAAAAATCCCTACGGATACCCCCCTTCTCCGCCGAGAGCGGTGGGAGAGGTTATGTCGGACTCGAACCGACCAAAACGCACGCCATCTTTGGGTCTTTAGTTGCCGGAGATGAGATAGTAGTCAACATATCCCTCGCACCCCGGCAGACCCGGGGCCGTCTCTTTCAAGATGACCCCCGTCGGGCTTACTACTAGCCTCTATGCTACATAGTAGTGTGATAGTAGTACTTGATCAATACTTAAGATACTAGATTAATTATAAATTGCAGTAGGGCTAGCATGGCGCGAAGACAAAAGTCCCCGGGGAGTGGAGAAAAATTTGTCTTTCCCTCCTTCTCTCTCCCTTTAGCTAGCATGGCGTCGAGGAGAGACTAGTTTGTCACCGGGGAGAACGTTTGTCCACTCAATGCTACCAATATACGAAAAAGTATTATTCGACCAAATTGATAAAACCTAGCAACGTGCATATTTTATAAGTGCAACATTGACTTTTTAAATTGTCGGTGTTATTTTAATTTCATATAATGTAGATATAGCTAAGTTAGTAAGTAGGTATTATTACCTTGTAATGGGATGTATTGTGTTACGTAATGTGTCGTAATAATATAGAATTATATGTGTGGATTTTTTATACAACTTAGGTGGCAGACGAGCACACGGCCCACCTGTTGGAAAATAGTTACTATGGCCTATCGATGTTTGCCTAGGGTGTCACACTCGTACTGCTGACCGCTGTAGGGGGGGAGGGGGTCCCACTATGACCGGTTGTAGAGTCCATATATAATATATATACATATATATATATGTATGTATGTATGTATATGTATATATATGTATATGTATACATACATATACATACATACATATACATACATACAAATATTAATACTTTATTACTGGATTTTAAATATTGAAGGTCAAAATTATTTGAGAAACATTATTTAAATCCCCCTTCCCCATATAATATACATATTAAAATTTTAATTCATTAATAAATGAATCAAATTCAATGTATTTATTTTTCGGTTACGATTTTTGTCCCCACCTCAATAGTTCGGAGACTAATATCTCTCTATAATCTGTCAAAAAGAGACATATCTTGTCCACTTTACGGCCGCCGTGCTAAGCAAGTGGAGAAACAGTCCCTTGTCTACGTCACAGCGAGGGACATAAGTTATCTCTCTTGACGCCATGCTAGCAATTAGGGACAAACGCGTTTGTCCCCGTCAATTTGACATAAGCGGTGGAGAGAGATATTTGTCCCGCGCCCGTGTTAGGCCTGCAGGGAGATGTTATAGACTACAATTGTTTAATGCAACATTATTTGTACAAATACTATTACCATCAGTTAAACCAGCCGTATTATACTTCGCTATAGAAATAAATACTGCTAACGAGATATAGCAGAATGGTTGCTTTATCTAATCTCCCCTGTTTCCTTCCAGGACCGCTTAAGTAGCAGCTTCATTAAGACTTTTAACTATGATAGACGATAACGACAAAAATGTAAGGATACTTATGATGTTCAGACATGAGGGTGCGGTTTTGATGGATTTTTTATTTTATGAATTTTTCAACGGCCCCGTATAAAAATCCCGCAGTTCAAAATTTCGACGGTATTGTTTATATACCACTTACATGGCTAACAAGCACACGGCCTACTTGATGAAAAGTCACCGCGGCCTATGGGCGTTTGTATTTATTATAGACGTACTCGAAATAATAGAAAATTTTGCTAATTCCCGGGATTTTGTATTTCTGGATTGTGAACGGGGTTGAGAACTTTCTGTTTTTTAAAAATTCGGTCTGATGAACATTCGGAATTTTGAACTTCGATCTTTTGCACTTTTCGATCTTATGCAAATCGGTATAAATTATGTAAATCGGGATTTTGATATATAACCTTTTCAACTGTGTTAACTGTGTGTAGGTACTGGCTTAGGAAATAATAGAGCGCATCACTAAACCAATTCAGTTTTTAGTTTGCATTGAAATTAAATCACTTTCGAGCAGATTCTATAGCGATTTGTGCTTGCAAGGTCTTCCGTGCACAGAACTACTGGTATTAGTAGGTTACAGAAATAGTAAAATCTCTCATTCATTTCTTCACCAGTATAACCAATCAATAATATCCGAAATCTCAAAACCGTTTTGAATTAGTCGACACTAAAATCCTTAGAAACACCTCACGTCATTAATCGTGGTGAATCCCAAGCACATAATATTATAATAAATGTTTCCGTTCTTAAAAGGGCACGTATACATTCGTGTCTGAAAACAGGTGGTCCTATTTAAGTTAATCCGTTGTAATGCTGCATCTGTTTGTTCGATATTTCACGTCTGCTGAAGTTTTGAAATATGCTACTATAGTTTGCAAAGAAACATGTGTTAAAGTTTTTTGGCGTCCGACTGTCAATTTTTTTTTGATCTATATAAATAAAAACCATTGCTACCTACTAACTTATCATTTACGATAAAGAGCTACGAATAATGCCTATGTTTCGTAATAAGTTTTTAAATATGAATATGATATAAGACACAGGCAATAATATGTGCAACTTTTTTGGGTCGATGCAAGAAATAATAAGTCCCGTCCACATGGAATTAGCAGATCGTAATCCTCACCGTTACTTTCCTGTGCCATCTATGGAAGATATATTTAAGGTGAAATTGTGAACTGAGTAGTTAAGAGAACGTGAAGAAATAATAGCTTTGTTAACTAAGTAACATAGCCGTTGAAACTGATCACGTTAATGGCATATTCAAAATCAGTTAATAAAATTACAGACGAGTTGGTACATTCACCAATTAAAGGAACTGATGAATGTCGGTCCTAAAAATCAAAGACAATCATGATAGTTTAATAAGTTATTGTATTACTTTTTAATATTTAGTTCCTATTTAGTTGTTTTTTTTTATATTTATTTTATTTATTTTGTTACAAACCCGTATTAAAATGCAATGAAAACATCACACGATCAAACATAACTTAATTTTTTTTATTTATAAATAAATTTGCCTACTCGTATATGCGAGTATAAGTCCCACTCAACCGTAACTTATTTCTTTGTCATCTTATAATATTCTTGAGAAGTCATTTTTGAGATTGCCTCCACCGCAGTCGTTAAACAGTGACATATGGCTGTCAGAATTAGTCGGATTAGTGATTTCACGGAGCCCAACACGGCTCGGATCCAATTACATGCGACGGAACTCGAAATTAAGTAAAAAAAAACAAACATGAGAATAAAATTGCGTTTCAAAAAGTAAAGAATTTAGTTCATGAATCAGTATCAACGCCAATTTGCTTATAATTAGGTCAAATTTATTTTACTTATTTACCTTTCTTACTGTCTTATTTTGCCTTGGTCCTTCATATTTAGTTGTTGGAATTGTTATTCTATAATACTGATATAAAATATTTGAAACTAATACCTACATTATAATTTAATAGTGTACCTAGTAGTCGATCCCTGGAAGCCATGATTGTTGATTGGTGGTTGCCTTAAAGAATTCGCCATTGCCGTAAAAAAAAATATTGTTTAGAATCGAAGGATAACCTTTGATTACCTATTACTTATTAGCTGCATCTTTCTGATCTTTCTCTTTTCTTATTCAAAATTTATAAGCGAATAATAGGGTTAATTTTATAATTGTTACCTCCTGTAATATGTAAAGTAATTACACAAGATTGTACCTATTTAACATGCGCTTGCGCATTGTACTACTAACGCCATCTATTGAAGGCACAATAAACTTTTAGTTTTGGCTATTCACCGCCAGATGGCCACTTATTTCAAAATTTACTCACTTCCAACGAAATGTCTAATCCCATTGAATATTAATTATTTAAGTGTTTTCTAATGACCATCCATCTTCTGAGTCCCTTGTCAACGAAATGCCTTGTACTCATCTCCATTAATTTAAAACTTTAATTAAACAATTCAAAATTACTTATAACTGGCAAATTATTAAATAATTTTACTCTATAAGCCACCTGTCAACTAAACAATTCTGTGCAGTCCATCGAAATTAATCTAACCTAATCCGTAGACTGTCTCAAGTTTAGACAAAGATATTGCAAACTGAATATCAAGTGTAGGGGAAAATAATAAAAGATACGAAAGGGGACCCGAAGAAGCAGGACTGTCAGAAAATAAAATATAACGTATTTTATTTTTGGATTAGTTTATTTGATATTATGTTAGTTGAATTTAAAATTCGAAAGACGTTGCTATAAATATGATATTAGGCCTTAATAAAATCTAGTATAGTATCATACAAAATTAAACACTATAGTCCATTTGTTTAGGTATTTAAAAAAACGTAAACAATCTTAACGTGTCTTTTTAATACGTTTTGTTTAAAAACTCAGTATAAAAATGTTTTACAACTTGGTAACGCATTTTGAAGACTAAAAACCACCACGAACACACGACGTGTCGAACCAATAGTTAGTCAGTCAGTTTAGTTTATTTGTTTTAGATGTGTGTTTTTTTTATTTTTGTTTTGTTTACCTTTATTTAAGTACCTAAACAAATGGAGTATAGGAATATAAGTATAACGAGGTACCAAAGTTACGAATTTCTCGAAGAGTTAGGAAGAAAGAAAGAAGAAAGAAAACCCACTACTAAGGCTTAATTTTAAATTATACATTTCTTGCACTATGTGTTGTTATTGAGCCCCCTTTGTAATCGTCGCTTAGTATTAAACTTCTACCCTTCTCTTATAAATTGTATTTTAATAACGATCAAGTTTAACAGTAACAAATTTGCCGATTCGAACCCTATTATAGCGCCTTTTATTGTAGCGTAAAGGGAGGTGAGGGTGACCCCCTGAGTCAACACCACAGTTACAGTACCGCCTGTCCTGGTTCATAATAAACAGAGAATTAATTTAAAGCATCCATCGACTCTTAGACTACACAAACAGTCTTGGCACAAGTCTTTACCGAATGAATACTCCCTTACGTCACGCAAAGTGGGTAACAATATATTACTATTAACAGTAAGTTGCAATAGTTTTAAGGATGGAATTAGTATAATATGTGTAAATATCTCGGGAGTCTTGAGACTCAATAGGTATGCGCAGAGGAATCAGACTAATCTAACGTTAGTTCTCGTACCACCTCAGTAAACAGTTACATATGCCCACATAAGCGTACTGCAGTTATAGTGCATTGCACTTGCAGTAAAAAGATTTTTTAATAAAAATATATCGTTATATATGTATTCCAGGCGCTAAACTATCGATCTTCTTTTACCCTTGTTCTCTAAAAATCGAAACAAGGAAAAATAGCTCATATTTCTTCAGTAGTAATAATGTTTGGTATTTGACCGGTAAATGTCTTAGGGTCTTCCCCATCTTCGTAAAGGGCAACTGAACGAGCGACATGCTAGCTTCGAAATTGCATCGCGTGATAGTAAATTATTCTAGGCTTCGGCAAATTATTTGAAAAGCCCCATCGTTTATTTCTTGTAGTTCTTAACTGTGATTTATTGATGTATTGATACGATAAAATTCTTGTTAGTTATACTCGTTAATGTGCTGAAGTTAGACATATAACGAAGAAGTTCTGATCTCTTATTCATCTATATATGAAGAACTACAAATATTTAAAAATAAATGTGACCTTTATTTCCGGAAAAATGGTGGATACCTCTGCAAAATCTTTATTTATACTCTTTTTACTACATGACAAATTGACCACAATGGAATCAAAGGTGCCAAATATATAATCTAAGGAAAAGGAAACCAAAAACTCCTAATATTTATTGCCGAAAACCGATCTCATTATTTTTAACGAGCTGGTAGAATACGTGCCAAAAATCATCCCACTTTATTGGAAAAAAAAATATAAATTGGCTAAATAATTCCTAGGGTTACAATCAATGATTATTTTGTCAGGACGGTATAAGATATTATGAATTTGCTATTATTTCACAATAACTAACCTCCCGTCCATTCTCTGTGACGCACCCCGACATTGTGATATCAGGGGATACTTTTGATGTCACTTAATTCAACAAAGCCTTTGGGAAAATTGATGTTTTTCTAAGAATCAAAGAATCAATTTCGTTTATTCAGTTTATGCACATAAAAAACACAATATGAATATTAAACCCTAACAATTATATTTGTCAAAAATATTATAAAATAAAGTTAGTAAATAGATCATTAGGAAATGATTCTTTCGCTGGTTCGGTATTTGGATTTACTGAGAAGAGACCAAGAAACTCAAGTAGATTATCGCTATTCTTTCTTTTCTTTTTTAATATATATTTTTGTCTATTTGTAATAAATAGGTGCAAAAACATGACATTAGAATGGCTATGAATTTTTAACATTAAGATTCTCGTCTACTTTATAATAACCTTTTTCCATTAAACATCTTTTCACCTCTATTTTATGCATATTAAATTGAAAATTCTGAAAGATTTTATTGAATATTTTTATACATTTGCCTACAAACACGGGGTCCAAGGTTATAGAAAGCTCATATAGCTCGTTTCTGTAATTCCAACATAGTTTCAATATCGTCATTTTGAGCCCCACAGCAGTAGACCATATGACATAACGCTATGAAATGAACTAAACGTGCCATTTTCTCGTCAGCCAGACGACCTTATCTTTTAACCGCATAGGAAGCTGAGCTAAATCTTCTTGCTAAGGCTGTGGTATGAGAACATCGTCGTAGTTTATTATCTAGACTTATTTGAAGAGTATCTGTGGTATTATTGACTACTTCAACAAATTCATTATTCATTGTAATATCGTAAATTTTGCATATTTTGTTTTTTTTGGCATTAAGCAGCAGGCATTAGGTACTTGTGAACCAATGCAATATTTCAGAATTATCATTATACCTCACTGATGTTCTCAGAACCAAATGTTTATACACTTTTTGGACTCTATATTTCAAGCTTATTTTGTTAGGTTCTTAGATTGTATATTAATGATCTGTAAAACATATCTCTGCACTCATTATGTAAGCACATGACGACTTTTTGTCGACGACTATACATGAGCTAAAATATTTCACCATAGCCCCGTAGGTACATCAAAGTCGACCTGAAACACGATAAAAGGATTTATTCATTCAATAGAGGAAGAAAATGATAACCTCGACCGGATATCCGGTTACGCACTCCAATCAAAGATGGTTGCCAAATTGAACGAAGCTGAGAAAGACCAGTCAGAGAAAAGGGTGACTAAATTCCAATTTTGCCGGAACGTTCGATATATAAAAACGGAATGACTGTTTAACCTTATAGTATTTCGTATTTATTTATTCATTTAGGCACATTAACATTAAAATATTGAAAGTACATGGTTTGGCACGCGTCATTATTTTATTCTGATGTATACCTATAACAGATGTACACAATATTTACTATTATTATAGTATAGCCAACAGCACAAAATAAGATTTTAAATAACAGTAATCGTAATAAAAACATACCCCACTCCTAAAACAGAGTTGATTTTGATGGCAAGACATAGATAATTTGACTGTTACTAACATTGATTACCTTGATTAAATTGATTTTGTTTATTTTTCTTTTACAGAAATTACAATCTTTCAATAAATGTCATCACTGTCTAAGATACATTATACATATAATAAAATATTACGTCCGCCGATATTGATACGAGTATATACCTAGACACAAAATCAATTCATCCTACTCTGGACACAGTGACCGCTAACTGCGGTAGTCGAAATCACCCCTCACCATTACTTCCCTTCGACCGATCATTACCGAAGATCTGTCGAAAATCAAACTATATCTTAGATTACATAAAGGTGGATAGTTTTCGAACTAAAAATATTCTTGTGAATATATTATCGAGGCGAATTTAAGTGAAAGAAAAACGGGTGCAATATTCTTTCGATGCACAGTCAGAGTCTTCCAACCAATAAGTTAATACTACTCATATGTACCCCCACCGACAAGCTACACTACAAATAATAAATTCATGTAGAGATTTCATAATTGCCTCGATTCATATTGTCATGCAGGCTCTGTAATTACTAAATTGAGAGACAAGCAGTAACATATTCTGATACAACAAGGCCATATCGATATTGGTCTTGTTATCAAGATAAATATCAAGTTTGCTGCAGTATATAAGGGTGACCTTGTTACATTACAATGAGTATAAAAACAGTATATTACAAATACCGTACAACACCATAATCATTAACTGTTACTTCAGACTACGTACGCATTATATTCTGAATACTAAATAACAAGGTGTTTTCCTTTCTTTAAAAGAAAATGCAACTAGAATAAACATGGCCATACTACGTGGCAATGCTACTACTCTTCTAGGATCATTGCCACAAGAGGCATGCCATGCGGAGGAATTACACGACGCGTTTTATATTTATTTTTGATTCTTATAATGGTTATTTTATCTTTAGTTTTATTCAATAGTTAACTTGTTTATAATATGTATATATTTACTAAAAAAAATCCAACTTAAAAAATTCATTGATCATAGACGAGCAAGAAAAATTTAAAGAAAGATGACTGAGGTAATAAAACCGTTTTTTCCTCGTAATGGTTTTATTATTACATAACATAATATATATTCTAGACAACCTAAACTCTGTCTTGAAAATTGTTCATACTCTATATTAGGTACGTAATATTATAACTTATACTTAATTCGTCCAATTCAATTTATATTATTCCCAAATTCGTTGCTTCTGTGAATTGTAAAGTATTCTTAAATTTATCTTCTTCCAAGGGCATTTCAATTAGTATGAGTTGTGACGCGCTGTTTATTTATTCAATAGCTCACAAACGTGAATATTCCTTCCCTTATTATTCTTAGCTCAAAAATTTCGTTCGTTTTGCTCGAAAAACAGAGAACATCATTTAACCGTGCTCCCAGCTGAGTGCGACCCCTGCGAATGAAAGCTTTAATAAAATCGATTATTATGCGATCACTGGTAACTAACTTGCTATTTTTCTCTTGTCACTTTATTTTTATAGACTTTATCATTGTTTTGTGTGATATGATATAAATTATTAAATTGTTAATTTTTGTTTTAATGTACAATAAAGTACTATCTAAAATTACTTCGAAGATTAGAATGTTTTATTCAACTAGCGCCATCTAGTTATTTTTAGTCAGTCTCAATGTCCTAAACATAGCCATATTATTACGTAAAATATTATAAAAATTGAGAATTAGCAAGTAAGTATTCTCTGAAAAACAAATTTCCTCATCCATAAATTATTACAAAAATGTAAATGTCACCATCTGAAAGCTTTCTAGAAAACCAATTAAAAACTAAGAGCTCAAAATATGTAAAATAAGATTTACGATAACCGCAAAAGGAGTTCACAAAATAATATTAGTCACTCTCAGGCTTAAGTTAACGACTGATATGTGAGAAAAAGCTTCAAGAATAGTTATAAATTTAAAGTTGTGTGCGGTCTGCGGTCGCTGATATATTTACTGTGAATAACGCCAGAGCTGATTTATCATCACTGATCATAGAGTTACCACAAAAGAAGTTACACAACCGTTCCAGGCAATATAAAGACGTTGTCTCCGGTAAGTATTTGTAAACTTTTTTAATATTCGTTCAATTTTATGAAGTATACAGCAAATATGCTAACCACTGTTTCCAGACTGCAGAAAACCATTTTGACCAGTACTCTGACATAAATTCTGACATATAAAATAATATTAAATCGTTAGTATTGCCCGCTGTTCTGCTTGTGTGAAATATTGTTGCTGTTTCGATGATCTCCAGTAATCTATAGTCGGGATATACGTTTAGCCTAAGAATCATCATACACCTAAGAAAAAGCAAAATATAACAAAAACTTTGAACGACAAAGGTGCCAAAGTCGGGGAGTGAATAATATCAAATAGCTCGCTATAGATTCGTTTTATTATTATGATTACTTGCTATAAGTACTAATAATAATCATTGATCGTTATTGGAGTCATAAATAGAAGGTCATCGTAAATTAGAAAGATGGTAAATTTTGAATGCCAAATATAATTGAAGCATTACCTACATAAGTGTATCGAACCTAGACTACACCGTACTACTACTACTACTATTCGTGCCAATTCAAAGACCCGAAGGTTAAAAGAAAGTATTTTGTCTCGTTCTGTGAAGATACCATGAATCATTAATAGTGAGTCAATGGAGCAGTTAATGGCCATAATTTATGACTCTGATTGAGTATCTACGGTTTGTGGCCATTTTAACGATTATTTGCCTTTTATGTCTTATCTAGATGTTGTGTAAGTAATTAATGTTTAGTATACATATTATAATACATCTGGATAGGTTTCATTCAGTTGAATGTCCTATTATTTATTTTTGTAATATTTTGAATTAATATAGTAATACGGTGGTTTAACAGTCAACTTACCTACTACCAAGAATTTGACAGTTGTGGATTTGATTGTTGCAAGTTTATGCTATTCTATGATTCATCATACATACATAAATAGTCGGAGTCTTGTAAAAAGTGTTCCTTAGGTATTGCTTGTTAATACCAGCTGCTATTCTATCCGTAAGTTATAATATACACAATATTATAGTATTTACATGTTTGTTAACTTTGCGAAACAATTGGTTCAGAAGAACAAAGTCAATCAGTTGTTTAAAATACTATTTTGTGTTAATCATTGCGTTGCAATTTATTGTTTCAGTCGGGGTGTAAATGGATTGTTATTTCTTTACTTTCAAACACAACATTGTAAGAGACGAACGACGAACCAATCTCCGAGAGTAGTCCCCTCCTGATCATATTACCTAAAAATCAAATTAACTACGAAGCAAAATGCCTACATGTCATGTCTTAAAAGCTAAATCCCTATAAATCAAACTACCTAAAAATCAGTATGCCATAACAGTAATTTGCCTCATGATTATGATGCCCATGAAGCAAAAAGTACACTAAGCAGATTGTCTAAAATTAATTATGCCTAAACGTGCCTAAGGAGCAAGGGGTCTACAAAGCAAAATGCCTAAAATAATATCTATTAAAACTCCTTTGACTATATACGTTTACCTACCTATTGTAAAATTACTGGCCACTTGACTCTCAAGTGTCTTATTTAGATAAAATGCAGTGACAGTGTCAACTTAGAAATACTTATAATATCTAATTATTTCCTGGTTTTCCTTTGGATAGTTTTCATGTTCAAAGATCTTTTCAAATGGACGCTTTCGAGATCATTCTTAATCAAAAAGGGGGGCAGTTATTGTTGTGTAAGGGATTTAGGTATACTTTAAATAAAATTAACGCTGACGGAACTAGGCTATGGAGGTGCTGTAATAGAAAATATTGTTATGCGTCGTTGAAAACAAATCAAGAAAATAATACTATTATGCGTGCGACAACTCATGTGTGTTCACCGGATCCGTCGCGGAATAAAGTCTCTTTTTTAATGGAGAAATGCAAAAGGAAAGTTGTTAAAAATTTTGTTCCGGTGCAGCAGATATTTGAAGAAGTCTTTACTGGAAACCTTTCTCAATCTGACGATGAAGATAATCTATTACCTGTTTTTAAAGCAAAGAAAGACACCTTACTTAGATGTAGAAGAAAATTTTTAAAGAGTACAAAAACCGAGTTTAAATATTTAAATGAAGTTGAAGTACCTGATATGATAGCCCAAAATTTTTTAGTTTGTGATAATGGAGATGACAACAACAAAATATTGTTATTCTGCACACCAATTGCTCAAAAGATGATTTGCAATTTAGCTAATAAATCTCAGTTTTTTGGTGATGGCACAGAAAGAAGGGTGCCAGAACCATTCAAACAGTTATTTACCATACACATAGATATGTTCAGTGATGATGAGACAGTAAACATTGTGCCATATATTTATGCCCTTCTTCCCGACAAGTCTACTAATACGTACGAAAGACTTTTCAATCTCATAAAAGAACATTTCAAAATAACAATTAACAAGTATAAATGCGACTTTGAACCTGCACAATATCAAGCTATGAAACTAGTTTTTCCGAACGTGTCTGTAACCGGGTGTTACTATCATTACAGTAAAGCTGTTAAAAAGAATGCAAAAAATATTGGTCTAACCGGGACAGCTGAAGGACGAATTACTACAATTAACGTAGCAAACCTACCTCTTCTACCGAAATCACGCATAATGGAGGGATGGACAGCGATATTGGAAAGTTCTACGGAAAGCGAAGAAATGGCACGCTTCCAACAATATTTTGAAAGGCAATGGAAAAAATTATTGCCTACCATGTTAAGCTGTGCTGGAGAGACACACAGGACTAACAATGGTCTGGAAGGGTGGCATCGACGACTGAACGCTCGTGTCCCACCGAATTCTACTTTAATACAATTTTTAGTTAAATTACAAAAAGAGGCATTGTGGCAAGCGCGTCGCTTAAAAAGTTATTTATTCGACAATAATAACAGGAATAAAGCAGATGTTTTATTTAATAAAAGATATCATGAACAATTAAATAAGTTAAATGAAGGCATCATAATGCCCTTACAACTATTAAGCAAAGTGCGCTGGTTGAAAAAACGTATATTTAATGATAGTCTATAATAAATAAGAACATAATCCTTTGCCTATGTATTCTTAACTTTTTCATATTGATTAGCTGTAAGTTTTCCTTTATACCTAAAATAAAATGATTATTTAGTTCGATTTAATTAGTAAAACAACATAAATTAGAAATAAATAAAATGAAATAAATACACACGTTCTCTTATTAGTAGATGTTACAATAAATATTTAAGTAGGTACCTCCCCAAGTAACCGTTTAGCACATTATGTTGTGATGTGATGAATATAGCTACAGCTGCAAACGGTCGCAGTCACTATTATAATGCCTTTTCATATCACATAGGAAAAATGACCGTATTATAAAGCGGGCAAGAGCACGACTGACAATTTTTTAATTTGTCTATGAAGCAAAATGCCTAAATAGTAGTAATTTTACTTTTTAGTCATTTTATATCATAGTCATTTCAGGTTATAGTCTTCCTACAGATTAGTCTTTTTACTTTAACGTCATTCTGAAAACAAGTATTTTAACAATTTAGGCATTTTGCTTCATAGACAAATTAAAAATTAGTCACTCCTGCTTCGTAGTTAATTTGATTTTTAGGTAATATGATCAGGAGGGGAGTAGTCTAGGTGAAATTTCCGTGAACATTACAGTTGCAAAGTTAGAGCACAAATTTGTGATGTTGTAGACAAAATTCCAATATAAGACCAATCTTGCAATAGAAAATGGTGAACATTACAAATAAACATAGTACAAGAAACACGGTTCATGTTTTTCATTTTGTTGCATAACATAACATAAACTCACGCCTATATCCCTGAAGGGGTAGGCAGAGGTGCAAGCACCTACATTTCGCCAGTTTATGTTTAGGTCCCAACGTAATAGGTGGCGAGCCTATTGCCATTATCCGAGCACTTATAAACCTGCAATAAATACACACATAACTTCGAAAAGCATCGAAAAATCATTGGTGTGTGCCATGGTAAAACCTGGGATCGAACCCGATACCTCGTCTCAGCAGTCCATTACCCATACTACTATGTTGCATAGATATTGCTATGAAAAGCGTGTATGAGAAGTGTGAAGTGTACCTATGTAATTGCAGATTTTTTTGGTTAATACGTCATGTAAATGAATGATGATTGTCGTATTTCGTCAAACAGACAGAAAGACAGGCAAACAACATAGTGATCCTTTAAGGATACTCATTTTTCTCATTAAGGGACGAAGCCCGTAATAAGCTTATTGGAAACACTGTAGTAATGAGTTCTGTACATAATGTGAAAAACGATGAATGAAACTTGATTGGTGCTCGGAGCTCCTTACGTTATATTACTAGCTATTGCCCGGTACCATCAGTTCCCACTGAACCTACTGTTCAATACTTTTATTTTGTACTAGCTGTTGCTCGCGGCTTGACCCGCGTGGATGTCATATTTTGGACAATTCACAAAATATCTTTATAAATTGTTAACTATGTGTTATTCTAATGTATGGGTGTTGTATGGGTTATATTTGTTAGTTATAATATGTATGTAATTAACATGGAATTTGTATGGTAGTCCGAACAGTTGTTTTTCTTTGTCTTCTTAAACATGTTACTGGATGAATGTGTTTTATGGTGATCCGCCTAAAGTGAATCCTAGACAGTGCCGATACCTAAATATTCCACAATAAGCTATAATAGGTTCTTACATAATGAAATAGCCGAAATTTTATTACCGATTCACGAGTTCGCTATTCCTGTAATTTAATAGGTATTTCCATTATTAGTATTTTGTTTGAAAGTTAATTTTAAGACTTTACAAATCAGTTTTAAATTTTGGTTTTATTGGCCGCTTGATAAATTAAATTCGATCTTCAAAAACAGTATTTCCTAAATGCTATGAATTTTGATGATAAATTTCATATTACTTTTTTAGGGCTGTCACTTTTCAAAAAGGTAATAAAAGTTGCTGTTTTCTTAATGTTGTCTCATATACACAAAAAAAAATTGGATTTACCATTCCGAATAAAAAATATACCTATCAAATATATAATATCCATACTTACAAAGATTGACGTTTATAGTATTATTAGGATTTTTAAACATAAAAACTCATAAACTCACGCCTGTATCCCCGAAGGGGTAGGCAGAGGTGCTAGCACCCACATTACGCCAGTTTATGTTTAGGTCCCAATGTAACAGGAGGCGAGCCTATTGCCATTAACCGGGCACTTACTATTAAACCTGCGATAAATACACACATAACTTCGAAAAGCATCGAAAAGTCATTGGTGTGTGCCATGGTAAACCTGGGATCGAACCCGAGACCTCGTCTCAGCAGTCCATTACCCATACCACTAGGCTACCGCGGTCTCATTTTTAAACAAACCTTGTCTATATACAATGAGAATGATCTAATTTTATATAGACTTTCGAGAGTTTTTAGTGAGGGATTTTCTACGATCAGGGGGTTTTAACAAAAATATAGATAATAATACGAAAAACAAAGGAATAAAACTATCAACCTTAAAGTTACTGTAATAAATTCTATTATTCGTTTTCTTAAGTTTCAGATGTGATAGGATATAAGCAGCTTAATTAAAACATATCTGCCAGGCAGCATCGTTCTTATAAATTTTAATAAACAGCATGGTTGCACTAGTTTCTGTTAAGTTAATATCTAAATTGCGCTTTGTCTTATTGCAGGGAAAATTGTATTATTACTACGGCAGTTTCTTCTCAATAAGGCATTATCTCATTTTAAAAACCGACATTAGCGAGCAATGTCGAGGCGGGGATGGATTCTTTTAATTCCCCAAATTCATTCGTATGTATAATATTATACTAATAATCAAAGTACCGCGGTATCCTAGTGGTATGGGTAATGGACTGCTGAGACGAGGTGTCGGGTTCGATCCCAGGTTTACCATGGCACATACCAATGACTTTTCGATGCTTTTCGAAGTTATGTGTGTATTTATTATGGCAATAGGCTCGCCACCTGTTACATAGGGACCTAAACATAAAACTGGCGAAATGTGGGTGCTAGTACCTTTGCCTACCCCTTCAGGGATACAGGCGTGAGTTTATAAAAAAAAAATCACTTTCATTTAATATATCTACTAACCAACAATGACTAACTCTTAATAGAATTCATAGAATACACTCTCTACACTACTTTATAATACTCAAAGGTAGAATTAGGTCTATTTTACTAAGAATACAATAGTTGTCAAAAGTATATAATATTATAATAGGTATTCATACTGTACAAGTATGATGGAGGAGGAGAACAATATTTCATTCTCACGGGAACTATATCGAGTAACTAACGGCATAAGTTTGCTCTGTTTATCAACAAAGTTTCCTTCATCTTTTGTTCCGTCATACCAACATATAAGGGTGGTTGCACTGTAGAGAAACATTTTTAGAAGATATATATTAACTGAAATGATGCAGGTATTCACATCGATTTATTATCTGCAAATAATCAGTCGCCTTCAATTTAACTTACTACCTACCTTCAATTTAAAGGGACATAAACTGTCTTTATGTCCCTTTGTATGCTTAAATCTTTTAAATTACGCATCGGATTTTGATGCGATTTTCTTGATAGATACAATGGTTAAGGAGGAAGGTTTATATGTATATAACATTATGCTACGACTAGCAGGAATGAAAAATGTTGCAAAAACGGGTTGACGCAGACGAAGTTGCGTGGGTCATTTATAATTATGTGCACACATTGTACACGGATTTAGCGTCAGTTGTATTACTAGTGAATGACAGGGTGACTGATGTCAACACCACTCAGCATCACAGCTCATGCAGTATGCAGCATGACCTAAAATTACTCTCAACTTACTGATGAATTCTAATCTCAACAAATTTAAACTAATTAATGTTACTACTAATTGCTGAAATATTACACATAAAGGAGAAGTATTAAATCTGAGTAAAACAAATTATTGTATTACCCAAAATTCTTGGCAATAATTTAATTGCTTCTGATATAATTACCCAAGTTTCGTCGGTTCCACCAATTTACAATATTGATCAGAAGATATAACTTAATAGTGTTTGCCATGAAAGCTCAGATTCGTCTACTTATAATTTATGTTCAAAGAAAATATTGATTAAGTTATATAACTGAAATTTTACTCTTTTATGTTTATTAGCTAATGTTGAAAACAGATTATGTACTGAAGAAGGATTTATTTAATATTGAATCTCATTGAAATATAAGTTTTAATATAGATCCATGGGACTTCAAAGAAGAAATAGATATGTTAATATGTAAATGTTAAATAGAGTCTTTCAGATTCTATTATAAAAAAGCCCTGATTAAAAATGATTTGTTATACTAATTTTATTTTAGGCTAAATCTATGAGGATTCACGTTATACTGCTAACCAATTTCAGAATTATGTTGACTTTAACAAATTCTACTAAACTAGTACATATTGTGAATATTATACCTAGTAATCTATATTAGTAACAATAAAGTGATTATTAATCATACATGCCTAATTGATTCTTGAGATGTTGATTTGCATAGGTACATCGTATCTACTGCAGGCTGTGATCTGCAGTTATTGTATTGGTTGGCTACGTATTCGTACCTTAATCATAAACATGGATAGATATAAAGTGCCAGATGGAACAAGTTCTTGAACAGCGTCATGTATGAATACGAATATATGAAGTTTCTTAACTTTTAACAGCTTGGATCAAACTAATCTTACTACACGAACAGTAATGAATACGGGAGCATGAAAAAGACGGAGTATAGCAAAGCGTATAAATTGCTATACGCAAAGGGCGGGAGAGTCGTCATTCAGTGTCCATCCTTTAGTCTTTAATTATCTTTTTGCATACGCATTTAGATGGGTATGAAATAAGACTATACATTTGTTGAGAATAATGATAAATTATGGATGCTTTGTTGAGTCTTTATAGATTACTACATAGGCAACATTGATATTTTTCGGAGTCTTATTGGTTATCTTTTTTAACTGGACAAACAGGCTTAAGAATGTGTCAGTTAAGATATTATGCCAGGGTCAGCTGCATTTATAAGAATTACATTAATAGAAAGTCTTCAGAACATTTTGTTCCACTATGGAATACCCTTCTAGTCGCAGTAGTTCGGTTGCTAGTCCGGTTGACCGGACTATTGCAACTCCAAAGTCGCAGTAGTCCGGTTGTCAAACAGCATCGAACTATTGCTACCAATGTGTAGCAGTAGTTCGGTGGGTAGTCCGGTTGACCGTTGTTAGTTTCAGTAGTCCGGTTGACACCTACATTTTATAATCATAAAGGTTAGAGATATACCTGGCACGGCAGGGCAATAGAAAACCCTGAGTCTAAATAATTATGTAAATTTTAATTGGAAAACACATATTACTCGTATCGATATTTGCAATAGGTAGCGATGCAGTAATATGAAATTCTATCAATTTACACGAGTATTAAATGGACACACAATTGTATGTTGTATAACATGAACTGGCTAGCACTAGTTAGTTATGGACTAATGCTTATGGTAGAACTTACAAAACATATTTGAACAACGAAAAAGATTTGCGATTAAGGTTATTCAAGTTTTTATTATGTAAGAAATACTACTTATTTGTACATCTTAGGATTGGTATAGATAGTAGTCTATACCAATCCTAAGATAAAACTAATGTAGTAATATAGTACAAATTATTTTGCAAAAAATAGATTAATTCAACCGCGGGTAACCAACTATTATGACGAAAGATTGTCAAAATATGTAGTAGGTACTCACAAAAACATTTAATACCTATGAGTATTTAAGACACGGTCATAAAATGAGTAAAGGTGTGTTAAATACCAAATTGAAAGACTTGCTCCCTGGCAGCAGAGGTCCTAAGGCAGATACTGCAATCAAATCAAATCAAATCAAATTTATTTCATAATAATCATTGTACAATATTTTACATAGTTCTTAATCTATCGTGCGTTGTTACATTGTGCATGAGTAGTTATCTTATATAAAGTAATATATATTAGGTGCGTATATAATAATGTTTGTGCAGTTAAGTGTCTTACATAGGTCTTTGCTTAGGACTAATTTATTAGTTGTGCCTGAACTAGGTAATCCTGTGTTTCAGGCTTTAGGTGCAACTTTCTACTTTGTGCTTCTAAAAACTATTGCATAGACAACAAATAATATTAAGAAATATACAATATATAGCTTCTCACTACTGCTAAACAAAGTAATTTATTGTTTATTTTAAAACAGACATTACCTTCTCTGTGTCATCGTAGGACAATTTTTGGAGTACATTCTTTACAGCTCGCTTACAATTCACACTATTTAGTGAATAAATGCTTGTTATAGCATTTATTCTTTTGTACAGAAGTGGTCCCAAAAACAGGTGAAATTTGCCAGTGTATTCGTGTTTTATCGCAATTCTTTCAGTGCATACAATATCTTTCCGCCTTTTGTTAGTATTATCGGTGCTATAGGGAAGCGCTGCGTGCTGTTTAAGTACTGTACTCAATATAAATAGCTGGCGGACTGTTAGTACTTCGCAGGATTTGTATAGGAGGTCTGTGGGAGATAGGAAAGAGCGGAACGTTGCTACCTTGAGGATCGCTCTCTGAGCTCGCTCAACGGGTAGCAGCAGTGTCTTACCCACTCCCCCCCAGGTTGTTATGCAATATGTTAATATTGACTGACAGAGGGCATAGTAGATTTGCTTAATCAATTTAGGCTCACTGATATGTCTTATTTTTTTAAAAACAAATATCAATTTGCGTAGTCTTTTAATTAATGTTTCGATATGTTCTTTAAACGAAAGGGTTTCATCTATTACAATGCCAAGATATTTTATCTTGTCTGTTATAGCTATAACCGGGCAAGTACAATTGTTACCTTTATTATTGGGTTCTCCACAATGATGCGCGTAAAGAATTTGGTTAGCCTGGGTTATAGGTCTTTTACGCATCGAGAAACTAATGTATTTAGATTTATCTGCATTAAGTGTTAGTAGGTTACATTGAAGCCAATTGTTTACAATATTAAAACCGCGTTGCGCATGCCCGTATACCTCCATTTCTGATTCAGCAGAAAAAAGGAGGGCAGTGTCATCCGCGTATGATACGATCGTGCCGTGTTCTAGCTTTAAATTACATAGTTCGTTTATATAAACTAAGAACAGTGTGCTTCCTAATACGCTTCCTTGTGGAATCCCAAAGGAGGTATTCTCCATGTCCTCACTGATGACAGTTCCTATCTTTACGCATTGGGTACGTTCGTTTAAATAACTCTTGAGGAGTCCCAACTGTAGGCCTCTGATTCCCACACTGTCAAGTTTGTTCAACAATCTAGGTATAGAGACCGTATCATACGCTTTGGCAAGGTCCAGAAATATTCCCACTGTGCGATTACCCTTATCAAGCTCTTGTGCTATGTGGTCCGTCAGATGATGCACCGCATCGGCCGTAGACCTATTTGCTCTAAATCCAAACTGTTTATTTGATAAAATCGTGTTATCCTCCAAATATTTTATCAATCTGATATTTATTATTTTCTCGAGTATTTTGGAGATAGCGGGGAGTATGGAAATGGGTCTGTAATTTGTTATTTGATCTTTCCCTCCAGACTTATATACAGGGACAACCACAGCTTTCTTGAGGCACTTAGGGAACACTCCTGTCGCCAAACATTTTTGGAAAATGTTAGTTAGCGGGTGTACCAGAACATGCTTGCATTTTTTCAGGATTTTGTTTGATATGTGATCCCAGCCAATAGCACAATCATCCTTTAAGTTCGAGATAATCCTCTCAACCTCTTTTTCGTCGGTGTCTAATAGCACAAAAGATGACAGGGCAGTCCTATTCGGGAATGATGGGCTTGTGGAACACATCATCTTTGCTTGCGTTTGCTGTGCCAATCGCTTACCTACATTAATAAAGAACTTATTTACTATGTTAGCGGATTCTACCTGTGTTGGATGGGAGTTTAATAAACTTGAATGCGATTCCTTATGCTTTTTCATGTATGTTACATTCTTAATATGTTGCCAGATCTTTTTACTATCTGACCCCGCCCTTTCCAGCTCAAGTTTATCGTGATTTATTTTGACTTTTCGTAATAAGTCATTACAAAAATTCCGGTATCTTTTATAAGACACCTGTAACGTTAAATTATCAGGGCTGCGTTTACATTTCAAATGAAGCTGATCCCTGTGTTTCATACAGCGGATCAGACCTGGTGTAATCCATGGTTTTAAGTTGTGGTTTTTGTTATGCAATCGTATTACCCGTGTATTTTTAAGTATTGCATTCTTTACATTTTCGATAAAGTATTGCATACAAAATTGCGGATCATCAGAATAATAAACTGGGTCATAGTCGATGTCTTGCAAATCGTGTTCAAGTCTATCCATGTTTAATTTCGTGACTAAGCTATTTTTTTCTATTTTAGGTAACTTGCAACTTAGGGTTAGTAGGGCAGCGTTATGATCTGTTACAGCAGAATTGATGACAAGTACGTGTGCTGGATATTGTGTTTTTAGCATGATATGATCAAGGCAAGACCCACTTACCTGACGCGTGATAAAAGAATGTGTGGTGAATAAGCCATGAAATGAGCAGAGGTTGAGATAATGAAGAGCATCTTCCTTTATGTCTTGTTGTCCTTGTAGTATATTTATATTTATGTCGCCAGTTAATATAATGTTTTTATAAGAAGACAGATCTTGCAAGATGTTATTTAATGAATTGATAAATTTGTATTTATCGTTGAAAGCAGGGGGCCTGTATATTGCTACTATTACCAAGTCTGTTCCTATTTTTATTAATAATCTATTACACTCTTGCATAATTGGTTCCTCTACAGATGCGTTTATTTCACTTTTTATGTAAACTACTATCCCATCGTTCTGATTATATATTGTATTAGTTCTGTACATGTTATATCCTTGTAATAGTGGTATGTTATATGGTAAAGATAGCCTACATTCAGTTAAGATTATGACGTCTAGATTCATATCTATTCTATGCTGTAGGGTTAGAAATCCATCTATGTTCTTAAAGATACTACGTATGTTTTGTGTTATTATGGTTAATGGGTTATTGCACGATTTCAGATATTGTTTGCACTCTTCTGCCTCACATGTCCTAGACTCAGACACAGAGAAGCTATCTAATTCGTTAATTAAATTATGAGTCATTGCTCCTATACTTAACTAAACTAAACCTATAAAAAGGTCAGTAAGAAACTTGGTTAGGGGCGCTCTTAGGCGCCTTCATAATCAATGGAGTTAATGTACCTTTTTTCCGCCATCACTTTCGCCGGACAATCGAGCGATCCCGTGGCATGATTACTCGGCTTCTTGAATCTTAGACACGTCGCGCATTTTGCTTCCTCTGCCTTCTTCGTACAGTCCTTCGTCGGGTGCCCTTGCTCACCGCACTGCCCGCAAGTGTACGTCGTCTCTCTGCATGTTTTTGCTGCATGACCGTACTGCTGGCACTTGAAACATCGGGTAACCAGCGTAAAGTCTCTAACAGGGCAAGATGACCAGTTCACAAATACCTTTTCGTTGTTGATCAGGACTTTACGTATGCTTGCTGGTACTTCGATTACATAATTACAGGTCTCTGCGTCCCTCTTACCCGATTTATGGCTAAGCTTAATCGATGCGAGGAATAATTCAAGACTGCAGTCCGGTAGCTTGTCGCTCAGGTTTTGTTGGTATAAACAGGTAAATACCTCCTTTTCTGTCATAGACGCAGGTACTCCGATAACTATAACCCGGGGTTTTCTTTTCACCTGATCGTCTACGGTGAATCCTGAGTTAGTGAGCTGGGCTGATCGTTTCAATTTTTCGATGTCTCCCTTTGTATCAGTGCTTATTATTACGCCACCATTCTTTGTCTTGCGCAACCCCCTAACCTGTAGTTTTAGTTCTTCAGGTCGGATGATTTTTTGCACAAGGGTCTTGGTCTCTTCGCTTGACTTCGTCTTGTCATTGGGATAAATGACGACTGAGCTGAAATTAGTTCTTGGTATGTATTCATTAGTTCCCTTTTTAACCATGTCGGCGAATGATGTACCCGTTTTACGTTTCTCTGTCTCCTCAATGGCCTTCTTTATGTCTCCCATTTGCTGCGATATATTCAGTCTCTCCTGTAGGGCTAGACCAAGAGTGTTCATTTGCGCAGTCTTGGCTTTAAGGTCTTGGTATTGCACTGCCATTTGGGATGTGCCATGCGACACTTTTCGGCACAATGTGGCAATCCTTAATTTTTGGTCAGAGTTGAGCTTTCCACCGTCGGTGGCGATGGTACATACCTCATTTAGGCATTGTTCAATAGAGGTCATCCACTTCTGAATCTCTGCTGTAGATATTGTTTCTACTTGCGTCAAGTTTTGGCTCTGTTCTGCCATATTAGGATGCGGGGCGGGAGAAGGCGGCGGCGTGCGTGCAGTCCTGCTACCCCTGCCAAAGGGACTATGGTCCATCTTGCTGATATATTCTATTAACAGCACATTATACTGTCTAAAATTTTCCAATTAATTCTATACAGTTGTCACACTTTGCATTTGTCACACTTTGTTGCCGCGAAAGGAGGTCACTAGTCAACAATTTAATTTAAATGCAGTATTCAATTTTATTGTTGTATGCACACGTCTGCTCTCCGTCAAGTCAAGTGTATATATCATATAGCAATAAATACCGATAAATATAATGGGTAGTATATAATATTATTGTAGAAGTATTACGAACAAGTATCAAAAAAAAATACTAAAACGAACATTTACCTAATTGGGAAACTCTAACAAACGATTCCATAGACATGAATAGACTATGAAGCCGAAATTAGTGCAAAATGTGTAATTAAATACATAAATGAAATAACTTGAATAGAATATAATTTTTGCAATCTATATAATATATTCAGTATGATTAATATTCCACACAAAGACTCATAAAAGTAATTAAAATGATCAATGGCATCGTTTATAGCTATTGTAATTTAAATTCTAATAAAAAAATCTTATTCAATCTTTAAAGAGTCATCTTTCCATTGATTAAGGCGGGTATACATCAACCGTAAGTGTCGCGGTTTCTTTGAGGGCTCCCGATACGATTATTAAACCCATCGATAAGGCCAATTTTACGCAGATGAAGAGCGTGGCCTTGCATATTAATAAAGGTAGTAGTAGGCCAAATTAATATAAACGGAAGTATGGCGGTATGAATCTACAATATCAAATTAATATCAGCCCGAGACTTCCTCTGTGGGATAATTAGATATAGGTACTATATCTATACATATACATAGATTGTCAATAGACCAAGTTTTTGTAAACTGTTATAAAAAAACGAAAGAATATTGTTTCATTTTTTGTGTGTATGACATAACATAACACAACATAAACGCACGCTTATATCGCCGAAGTGGTAAGCAGAGGTGCTAGCACCCACATTTATGTTTTAGGTCCCAATGTAATAGGTGACGACCCTATTGCCATTAACCGGGCAGTTATAAACCTGCGATAAATACACGCATAACTTCGAAAAACATCGAAAAGTCATTGGTGTGTGCCATGGTAAAACCTGGGATCGAACCCGAGAATTCATCTCAGCATTCTATTACCCATACCACTAGGCTACCGCAGTATGAATTCCTAATAAAATACCCAATTTGACTCTGCCAAACTGCAAAGGGAGTTTGTAGTACGTTACGAAGCTGGGAAGGGAGAGTCAGCTGATCAGAAAGGTGCAGCGTGAAAGAGATCAGTATTCCACGCAGGCGGAGCCCCGAGCAACAGCTAGTATTAAATATTTCTATTGACGTAATGATACTTTTGAAGTAAATGATAAATGAGGATCATGTATAAAATAGCTTCATAGCTATTTAAAAATTGGATACCAAAATAGTTCATAAAATTCTGATGTATGCTGAAATAAATAAAATGATTGAAACTTGAAACTGTGACCTAGTTTTACGCTACAGTGTTTGCATCACATCGCTCAGTGTAGTGTAAATAATATAATTGAAAATATGTTTAAATATTGTCGTAGAACCGTAACTAACGGTTACCCGACTTATTTGATGTTTATATTTATTAAGAGCATTTCCAGTAATTACTTTATTTAAGCGTTAATCCCAATCGCATCCGATACTTTGACTTCGTAATCTGTAGTCTGCTGTTGCCAATCTAACTGTAGGTTGGCCTGAACTTCAATATTTTCCGTGAAGCAATTGCTAACTGACCTCCACAACCCATTGGTGATATACCCGTAAAGACTGCCATAGATGTACGCGTGATCCTCGGGCTATCATATAAATTCAGTGAAGAGAGGGCCCTGGGTCTGCCGGGGTGCGAGGGATATATTTGCTACTATCTCACCTCCGGCAGCTAAAGACCCGAAGACGTCATGTGTTTTAGTCGGTGCGTGGCCGATATAAACTCTCTATATAGAAAAAATGTAAGGTTGTTGCCTGCATCCGACTGCGTCCGATAAGGGAAGCCCGGTAATTTGAACCCGAGACGGCGTGTGGTTTAAATCGGTTAGAGTCTGACATAACCATCCCTACTAGTGATAGACAGTAACCGTGGGGATTGCCTTCCGAGACCTCGCCGCAATCGCAGTACTGGCTGACGGAATTACGAATGACCGAGTAGTACAGATACTTCCATAAGTAATCATATCCACAATTCACCTGAGTCTGTCGGAATAGCTCCTCTGCCTCTATGCCCTCTGAATGATAAACAGCTGGAGTCAAATATCACATATTGACTAATCCAATTGCTACTTATTGATATTAACAACCCGCTATGAATTGAAATTGATTGCTAACCACATATCTTAATGAAATGGAATCGAAATAAAAGTCGTTTAATCAGGGAAAACGTAGACCATCTAATCAGCTGATGTATGCACCTCAATCACAATTTGGTACTGAAATTCTCACAAAAGATGTTTAACAGTTAGTTGTGAACCCGCATAATCGGATTTCCTCTAACGAGATCTCACCAAAATAGAGGAATAATTCTTTAACCCTTTATTCCTAGATAAATCTTTGTATGGATTGGCTAAAAGAACTGTTGTAGATCTATCTAAATGATTTTATACATTGTGAATTTAAATAAATTCATATTGAACACTAAATGACAAGAATGTACTTTTACAGACTAAAGAGGATAATTAATCTCAGAAAGTATCCTTGGTACTAAAGAAAATATGCTAGCAAAGAAAAATTTCATTAGTCTCTTCTACATCAGTACGTAGTACTATTATTTTTTTCTGTGACATCAGTCAATTTATGAAATATAAATTCCTTCATCTTTTTTGTTTAGATAAATAGCTCCACTAATACTGTCTTTCATACTTGAATATTTAATATGCATTTATAAAATTTTATTTAAATCTGTTGGCCGTTGCCAATATATAATAACCAATTATTATACAAATATCTTGTTAGCTAGATTATCCGTCCACGTAAAACTTGTTAATCATTAAAGTACGGTGCTTAAAATCTCTTGGCAAATTATTTCAACACAGAGTATACGTAAATCATGATAGAGAACAAAACATTTTAGATTGCTAGTAAGTATTGATTGGAGAAAATATCTTATAATATTCTGAGAAAGGTCTTAGTCATAGAACCTTTAGTAATGGAGTAGTTATGAAGTGAGCTAACTAAATCAGATGGATTAATTACACATGTTTTGTAAAATATTATGTGAAATCGTTCAATAGTGAGGAAAGTTTCTGAACTGGCTATGTTAACCTCCTCTTGTCACTATTGAAAGTGTACGTTATCTTTATCTCGAATATAAAATAAAAATAATAAAACCAAAAGTTTTCACAGTAGCACCATTTAGTCTCTTAGTACACGACCTCTTAAGCCTTATCGCGAAGATAATAAATAATATTTTCCTTTAACAAATTCCACTTTTGAAAGTTCGCTCAGATAGGCCGTGTATCTTAGAAAGTACAAGAAAAGTCCTGACTCAGGGTCTCTTATCGTGAGGATTGCCGCCTCACTGACAGGGGTCTTCATAAAAATTTAATGGCTTTAATCTTTAAAACCCTTCAAAGTTTAGGGTTGATGATAGCTCTGTGTCTTGAATGCGATCTCATGTTATGAGATCGCATTAAAGAAGGTCATATAAGTACTATGTGATATACGACGATAATACGATTATTAGATAATATACAAGTCTTAATGATGAAAATGTTATCATGAAAATCTATATATATCATCATGTCCGTGCAAATATTTGTATGCATGAAGATGGCTAGTTGCATTGGCCTGGTCATGCCTCAGAGAGCACCTGAAGCTGCCCGTCCCGATTGTCATATAAACATCTATGTTGTTACGGGTGGGTGGAACCTTAAAGGCTAAAAACTGTTCTAACTTTGATGACAAGGAGCGTGGGAAGTTATTCGATATCACCTGTACCAATAGGTTACCGCTGGTAGTGGCTTCTCGGAAAATATCGATGTTCAGCCGTAACACAGTAACACTGCAACAAGCGGACCCTGAATTCTGAGGAAACAGCTTCGGCAGCGACCGGGATTAATGCAATGATGACGATGATGGATGTTATCACAAAAATGTCGAAAACTTATTTGTTATCGAAGTATTGTACATCTGTGTAGGAATCAGCGTTGTAGATACTACAATTCAATTTCAACTAAAAAAATACTCGTAATGTATATCTATGTGTATCAATCCATCCCATCTGTTAGATTAGTCTATGATTAGTTTTAGAATAGTATATAGAAGTGTCTATGACTACATTGTCTTGTCAACTGGTTCAGTTATGTAGGAAAAGGAAAAAGATTATTGTGTTAAAGTTTATTTAAATAAAATGTGTATATCATAAATAACCTTGCTTATCATTAATAAAATACTGCGCGACCATAATATCTAATAGGTTATGGGCCCAGAGTCGCAAAATAAGCAAGGATTGACAAGATTAAGTAAGATAAAAAGTGCTACGAAAAATAATGGCGTCGGGCAATACACACATCGCAACAATTCCTTTGTTAACCAGCGAAAATTACTCCAACTGGAAATTTAGATTGATGTGTCTCCTGGAAGAAAAGCAATGTACACAGGTAATTAGACAGACCAAAATAGAAGATACAGAAAAAGAAAAAGATGCAAAGGCCCGATCACTTATAGTTCAATGTGTGCCAGATCGGTATTTAAATGTAATAAAAGATGCAAAAACATCATACGAAATGCTACAATGCCTAGACGGAATGTTCCATAGAAAGAACGTATTTTCAAAATTGCACCTTAGGCGAAAATTACTGTCACTTAAATTAGAAAATAACATGAAAATGGAAGAATATTTGTACAATTTCGAAACATTGTTAAGGGCAATAGAAAACATTGACAAAAAGATTGAAGAAGAAGATAAAGTATGTTATCTACTGATGGGCCTGCCGGACACTTATAGTACGGTCATCACAGCTATAGAAACATTATCAGGAACTGTATCGTATGAATTCGTTAAAGCGAGACTTCTGGATGAAGAATTGAAGAAAGAATTTAAATCTACTCCTGGGAATAGAGAAGAATCAGAGACAGTGCTGAGCAGCGAAGTTGAATGTTATAGATGCCATAAAAAAGGCCATATTGCTAAGTATTGTAGAACAAACCCCCACTCAAGAGGTAGATTCTATAGAGGTAGAGACAGAGGCCGCGGTAGACAAGATAGACAAGCGTCAAGCAATTATGCAACTACACAAGCAGATGATTGGAGTGTTGTGGCCATCTCAGGTACACAAGAATGCAACCTGGTGTGTAAAGATAGAAATGTAAAATTTATAATCGATTCAGGAGCCACAGAGAATATTATTAAAGAAGATATGGAAATTTATATGCATGATATCCAACAAATAGATACAATCCGAATCAGAATGGCAAATGGTAACACATTAGTGGCCAAGAAAAGCGGTACTATTTCTATACAAAGTAATGGAATAAGAATGCACCTAAATTGCCTAATAGTACCAGGTATAGCCCACAACTTAATATCTGTTAATAAATTATCACAAAAAGGATTTCATGTATCATTTAACATACAAGGAGTACAAATAAGAAATAAATATCAAGTATGGAGATCAAGCAACTCAGGTCCACTATTTGTATTGGAGGGAAATATTATTAATGAAAATTGCAATGCAGTAACGAAAACTGATGATATGTTGTGGCATAGAAGACTTGGACATTTAAATAGAAAAAGTTTGATTAAAATGAAGCTACCAGTATCTAATACAATTTGTGATGTTTGTATGGAAAGCAAAGCAGTGAGAAATCCCTTTCACACTGTGAGGAAAGCTCAATCTCACAAGATCGGTGATCTCATTCATACAGATATAGCAGGACCGATAAATCCAACATCTAGAGGAAGTTATAGATACATAATGACAGTACTGGATGATTATTCTCACTATTTAATAGTATATCTATTACGGAACAAGTCTGAAGCAGGGCAGAAGCTAATTGAATTTGTGAATAACTTTGAAAAGCAAAAGGAACAAAATATAAAGAGAATAAGATGCGATAATGGTGGAGAGTACACCTCTAACATTTTACGAAAATTTTGTAAAGATAAAGGAATAAATATAGAATATACACAACCTTATAGTCCTCAGCAAAATGGGAAGGCGGAACGGATGAACCGCACAATATTCGATAGACTTCGATCTATGTTGAATGAGTCAAATCTACCAAAAGAACTTTGGTGCGAAGCAGCAATGTGTGCAGCTTATCAATTGAATAGATGTCCATCGAAAGCGATATACAATAAAATACCATGTGAACTTTATTCAAGAGATATGGAATTAGAAAAGTTAAGAGTTTTTGGGTCCAAAGGATGGATGGTAACTATGCCTAGAGAAACAAAATTATCTAATAGAGCAGTACCGGTAAGAATGGTTGGATATTCCACGAATGGATATAGAGTGTGGAATCCAGTAACGGGGGAAGTGAATGTATCAAGAGATATACAATTTAATGAAAATGATTTTAGATATGAAACTGAGACAAAAATAACAAAGCAAATGTATACACAAATATATGAAGAAGATGATCAAAATGATGTTAGAAAATCAGAGACACAACAGAAAGACATTGACACAGAAGAGTTTGAAGACACTGTAGAAAATCAACTAGAGGAGATCCAAAGGACTAGACCAAAAAGGCAAATAAAGCAACCAGAAAGATATGGCGATTATGTTATGAATATTGCATATGCTATGAGTGTGTTAGATCCTACATGCTATGAGGAAGCTGTTAAGGATAGTGACTGGCAAGTGGCAATAAATAAAGAGATAAAATCTTTAGAGCAACTAGGAACATGGATTGAAACAGATTTGCCTAAAGGAAAAAGTGCAATTGATACAAAATG
Organism: Pelosia muscerda; assembly: GCA_963691645.1. Lineage (NCBI taxonomy): Eukaryota > Metazoa > Arthropoda > Insecta > Lepidoptera > Erebidae > Pelosia > Pelosia muscerda. The sequence continues at coordinate 12,240,311 of OY829113.1, forward strand.
GGTCTTCAGAACGAAATCTGATGGGACTAAAAAGGCAAGACTGGTCGCACGTGGTTTTCAACAATACACTGATGAGTATGTGTATTCACCAGTAGCGAGTATTACAACTGTGAGGATGGGATTGTCTGAAGCAATTACAAATAACTGGGAAACGAGACAATTAGATATACCCACAGCTTTTCTAAATGGAACACTAGAGTCAGAAGTATATATTAGAATACCTGAAGGAGTAAATGTAAAGAAAAATGGAGAAGAAATTGTACTAAAATTACAAAAGGCACTATACGGATTGAAAGAATCACCCAAATGTTGGAATAAAAGATTCAATGAATTTTGTTTAAGAATAGGCATGAATAGATCAAAGCATGATTCATGTTTATATGTTGGAAAAGATATATGGCTCATACTATTTGTAGATGATATTTTATTGATTGGAAATATACAGAAAATTGAAGAAATAATAAGTTTGTTAAAACAAGAATTTAATGCTAAAGATATGGGTCAAGCTACTAACTACTTAGGTATAGAGATAGAAAGAAATACAAACACATTAAAATTATCACAGAAGAAATTTATTAAAGGATTATTGCAAAAGTATAACATGGAGGAATGTAAAGAAGCGAAGACACCAATGGAAAATAATTTTGAAGCACCTGAAACAGAAGAAATAATTAGTAATGTACCATACAGAGAGTTAATTGGAAGTTTAACGTATCTAACTACAATCAGCAGACCAGATATAACTTTCGCAACCTCTTTACTTAGCAGATATCTTGAAAAACCTACTAGAACATTGTGGACAGCAGCAAAAAGAATTTTACGTTACCTGAAGGGTACAATAGATAGAGGACTGATTTATGAGAATAAGAAGATTGAAAATAACAATAATACGATCTCTATTACAGCTTTTTCCGATGCAGACTGGGCTGGAGATAAAGTGACACGCAAGAGTGTAAGCGGAGCACTTATTTACTATCAAGGGAACCTCGTTAATTGGTACTCAAAGAAGCAGAAAACAGTTTCGCTTTCCAGTGCTGAAAGTGAATACATAGCAGCTGCAAGTTGCATCACTGAACTGCTGTATGTGAAGGGACTGTCAACTAACTTTAATTATGATAAGTGCAGTGTTGTGCTATATGTAGATAATCAAAGTGCGATAAAAATGATGAACAATAGTGAACATACAAAATACTCTAAGCACATTGACATTAAATATCATTTTGTCAAAGATTTAGTTATTGAGAATGTTATCAGTGTCGAATATATAAATACAACTGAAAACACTGCTGACATAATGACAAAAGCACTTAATAATTGTAAATTTGCTTATTTACGTGAAAAATTGTAATTGTGTTACTTATTTTCTTTGTTTACAAAACATGTATAATTTTTGTTAAGGTTATGTTGTCATTTATATAGTGATGAGACAGATGACAGATTACAGATTAACGACCTATGGGGTTGCAATGTAGGTAAAACTATTTACGATTTAAAGTATTAAAAATTGTTATTAAGAATGGGAAACTTTAAATCGAGGGGGAGTGTTAGATTAGTCTATGATTAGTTTTAGAATAGTATATAGAAGTGTCTATGACTACATTGTCTTGTCAACTGGTTCAGTTATGTAGGAAAAGGAAAAAGATTATTGTGTTAAAGTTTATTTAAATAAAATGTGTATATCATAAAGAACCTTGCTTATCATTAATAAAATACTGCGCGACCATAATATCTAATACCATCAAGACCTTTCGGGGCAATCCACCCTCACCTGCAAGTAATTATTTATTTCTCCTTAAAACCCACCCAATATAATGTAAAATTTTCCAGCCGTAAAACTTTTACAGACCAATTACAACTCCTAGCTATTGCAAAATTAAATAAAAGTCCATAAATTGGAATACCTACTAGTAAGCTATAACAGGCATTCGCAAGCTCGTTCGAGTCTGATACATAATAAGTTTGCGTGTTTGCGCTACATAAAGTATCGTTTAGAACAGAAAGCGTGGTTATTGTTTTAAATTGCCGCCCGCCTTTGGTGTGACAGTGGGCGGAATGCGTAACCCTGCTGTAATTACCGCAGTAAAAAACTGCTTATGACTTTTTGTTGAGTAAAGAGTACCGCTTTACAAATATGATTTTTGAATGTAGTTTGTTTTTGAACCAATTGACGATATGATTGAACAAGCCTGATGAACTCCCTTTGTTTATCAGGTCCAATATAGCAGTACACTCAAAAAAGGTTCATCACCAAGTTGAAAATTACTTGAACCGAGGCAAACAAAATTCATGGTGTTGGGTGGATAGGTGTTTATAACAACTATAGGTTACTCAATACAATTAAATAAATCAATTATAAAACATATATTTTTATTTAAATAACTAGATATCTAAATATAAACTAATCATAAAAAAATTAAAACTAACATGATAGATAAAACCAACAAAAAAGACTTGCATTAAAAAGCATCGTGAAATTCCTCCACAACGCATGCCTCATGTGGTAATGCTCCCAGAAGACTGATTGCCACGTTGGATGGCAATGCTAATTCTCTGTCCTAAGAAGAGACCAGCTTTCTAGTAACGAGAAGCGTCGACCAGAGACGAATCTATTTGAAGAGAATAATTGTATGTTTGTAAATTATTAACGTTTTATGCACAAATATGATAAAAGTACGTATAAATGTAATTAGTAACAACAATTATTCTACGTAGTTCGAGTGCTTCGCGATAACTTACACCTACTTCAACTTCTCCTTAAGATGGCTTCTTCTGCAGCAAAATCGCCGCAATTTTACCAAGGTATTCATGAAAATCTCCCAGAGCAACGTTAGCCACGCCAGTAAATTTGTTTCGGTGTGTCCGCCCCACACAAGATCAGGTAGTCGATCAGGACGTGTGGCCCAACCACACACCCACTACATTTTGGGGGCTATAACTTACACTGCAAACTATGAGATACCTTACTACCATCCCTACTCTCCCCGTGATCATAGTTACTAAATAACAAGCAAAAAGTCGGGTACAGTGTAAATAGTAAAATGAATCGAGATAGAATACGTTTAAATCGGTTGAAATAGTTTTATTACAATTGGACGTTTACAAAAAACGTGGAATAAAGCAACTAGGGTTAAAAGGCTAAAAGTCGACGAGCTACATTTGCATATGCTTTCGTGTCGTCTGTCTGACAAGAAAATGTGGCGTGCTATCTATTTCTAATTTTCCATTGTATTTGGAACACCTAATTTTTTATTTTCACGGTATTTTTCATGAGAAACAATGCGTTTACTGCAAAATAAATAGAGTTATTGACATATCGCGGCTATGGCCTTTGCACCAAAGTTTCACGCTTTAACCGGTTCCTCCTAAAAATTTATAATTGTAACATTCCACTGCTGCCTTCCTTGTTATTTTAAAAACCATTTTTGTATGAAAAATGTTAATGTAAGGCGATACAGTGAACTTGTGTGTTTTAATTGATTTTTTTACAGTTCACAGTCGACTGTACTGTTGTAGGTCGCGTGCATGTCTTGCGTGATTTGTGCGCTACGGAATCAGGCGTGATGTTGCTTAGGGAAACTACCCTCCACAAAGGGGGAGGTCAACGGGAACCCCGCATACCAGCGGGTGCACTAACATATCCGACCCCGTTTCACTATGGAACGACAGTTTTATTTGCCTTAAGTCAACACAAGAGTAAGAATTCGTGTTTGTTTGTATGTGTGTTATACATATATACGGATATGTTTGTTTATGTTATAAATAGTGTACTTTAAATAATCATGTGTGTTATATGATTCATCTTTCTGTCATTTTAATCTTTAATCAGGTATCTACATATTAAATTGTTTTTGTTGATTATTACATTATGTTTAACGTCCGAAGGAAAAACGACGGAGTGTCTAAAATAATTATTAAGTGTGAGGTGTCAGTGGGGAGTTAGATAACAGCAGTGGAATGAGCTATATTTGTTGAAAATTGCACCGAGATGGACGCCGCTACATGTATGTATGTAAAAAATGTAAAAATTACGACCTCTAACTGCTTTTTATTTATTTATATTGTCTAATAAAACTGAAATAACCTATTATCAAATTTTCTTTACACATTATTAGAATACCGTAATGTTGAGAGTAACAAAAGTACTATAAATACCTACATTAAACAAAATATAATGGAATCCAAGAGGGTTGACAGTAAAATATTCTGTCATAATGTCACCAACTAAATGACTGCAGACAGCTTGTCTAATATACAATAAATAAAATAGAACGGTCCTAGTGCTCTCGACTTCAAGGCGTCACCTTTTTAAACGTCTTACAAAGCCTGTAGTAAAAAGAATGAACGTTACAAATGATTCAATTTTGAGTGACATTATTTTTTGCAGATCTTTTTACGTAACTTGCGATTTCTTCAGACGATATCACTTAGTCCCTCTTTTCTTGTAATAAGGATAACGATTTTTGTAGCAGTCGAATGAGTTTTTTAAGTCTTTCGTTAGAAAAAAAAAAATTGATTTACTTCTATTTATAAGACTGACTGAGCGAAACGAGCGAGCCAGAGTATTCGTTACCATAAGGTGACCGATTTTGCTTTTGTCCGTATTTAAGTATGGTCTTGAAGGCGCATTTCTAGACCAATTCTCATCAAACTTGTCACACGTGTTCTTTGACTTAAAACACAAGGTTACCCGCAAGTTGTGCTGTCCACAAAACTACTAATTCATATTTAACATCTGCAATATAAGAAATATAGGTTTTGTTATGCGCGGGTACTCTCATTTTGAAAATATCAAGCTCAATACTCTTTACTGAGCATACGTGCGATGCCAAGCGTACCAGCTGGACTAACTATTGTCCTTTCTGGTACCTAATACTATTAAGTATTATATGTCTCTAGTCTACTATTATAATTGTGACAGTTTGTGAACATGTTTAGAAGTCCGTTATGCAGCTATGTTTCTTTTTTGAGTCAATGGACTTCAAGTCATGTCCTATATTTTCCATTGTCCTAGATAAGTCCTCGTATATACCTACACGATCGGACGTATTTTACTGATATTAGGTATAAGAATAAATTATAGTTATAACATATAGGTACAGGCTTAAACCGGGAACAGGTTCCTATGGGTTGCGGGATTTAGATCAAAATTCCACACTGGCTTGCAGTTCAAAATATTCTTAAAACATCTATAATATTCTACTCTTTATTTTGCAGAAACTCATTACATAACAATAGAATTTTCCTCTTCAGTTTATGGTGGTCTCGAGAATCAATCGACTAGCTCTTGGCAAAACGCCAATTTTAAAAATAATGTAGTCTTTTTAAACTTAACTAATCTTCTTAAATTTGATATAGTGAACTGCCAAAGTTATAAGGTAACTTTTATATTAATACTATTTTATTTTGCTAAGAGGTTTGCTCAAATTGCTTTCGAGCGAAATTGGTAACATATTTTGTATTTTTCTTTTAAGCTGTTTGATGGTAATAGGTAGCTGGAGCTAGATTATTTTGTGTTGTGTAATTAATATATAATTAATAATAATTTTTAATTAATTAATTAATAATTAAAGTAATTAGTAATAATTTTTCACCACGTTATTTTGTGTTGTGTAATACAATTATTATCGTGATCATTTCTGCCATAGAACGTCTACTGCTGAACATAGGCCTTGCCCATCGATCTCCTATCCGACCGGTTGGAAGACGTGTGATCCGCACTATTGGGAGTCCTGAGGTCACAAATATCCTCGAACCTTTGTATATGCTTAGAGATATTGCGTCTCTGGCAGTATCTTACCGTCTCTATCATGGTGAATCTTCTGATGAGCTCTTCCAATTAATCCCACCCTCTTCTTTCCTAATGTGGGTGACATTCTGCATACGGTGCAGAATATTCCATCAAGAACCAAGCGGTTTTGTGAGTCTTTCCTCTGCCGCACCATTAAGTCTTGGGATTCCTTAGCGGCGCACGTATTTCCTTATTCCTACAGTCCCGGGACCTTTAAGCAAGACGGGAAAAAGCATAATGATGAGGACAGCCTCAGTATAGTAAACCATTTTCAATATTCAATTTTTCTATTACATTAGGCATTTGAGAATTTAAATGCATAATGTAATAGGAAAATTGCCTAATTAGGAAATCGTATACAAAGGTATCTAAAATTTATCCAAATCGGTGCATTTATTTAAGAGAAGTTAGGTAACAAACATACATAGTATGTACACTATGTACCTATTCTTCTATAATTCATCCAGTTAAACGTCCGTATGAATAATTTTTAATTTCCTGTTGTAATTTTCTTTCTCTCCCAGTAGTCCTGTAAATGTCAGTAAATATGGCTTTATTTTCAACTCGCAGCATCCATGACTAAGTTTTTATTATGCCCATGTCATTTGTCACGTCGAGACAGAGGGAAGCGTTAATTTGACAAGGGATCTCCTGCCATACTGACCCACTTGTGCACTGGATTACTTTGTTCTACGTGTTGGTTGTCATAATTTTTCAAATCGTAATATATAAATAGGTAGGTACGGCATTTTTTGTCAGTTGCTCCTGAAATGCCAGTTGACATTTTTTATCACGAAAATTGTTGTAAATATCTAATTTGCTTTCCTTTTGGTATTAGGTAGGTATCAACATGTCAGTATTTTAATGGTGATTGCTCACTGGTCTTAAATTTAGAGTGGAAGTGTTTGAAGAAAAAATTAGGATTAATTTTATTGAGTCAATTTATAAGTTTTGTAGAACACAAGTCAAGTTCTTTACAATATTTTACAAGTTTTCATTTGGTAGAGATCAATAACTATCGTGGAATCAATGGGCCAAATTTGTACAAACAATTTCACTGTAGCTACAGATAGCTACAGTAAAATTGTTTGATGTTTTAAATAAATTTTATTTATAACAGGCTCTACTGGAGACTTCATCCGCTTAGACTTCGAATAGGGTTTTTATTCCTGCACGGAACCCTAATAGTTTAGCTTAAGTTATACGTTGTTATATCAGTTTCTATAATGAAAATACTGTCGAAGTAGACCCAAACGTTTCAGTGATTACCTGGAACAAATAGAGAGCAAAAATAATTCTGTAATCTAAACTTCATCCGACTGACGGATACTAATTGGGACGTCTCGTCAACATGAAGTTTATCGTATTTATGTGTACCCTACATGAATACAAAAAAACTTTATTTTCATTTAAACTTACACGACTTTCACACATGAACGTCGAGGTAAATAATTATATCAATCATTTACGTTATTCCAAAAGTCACCATCACGAATTTCATAATTACGAAAATATCAAATTCTGAAAGTTACAATTTCGATATAAGTACCTATCATGAATCATACTTATTAAAAACCTGTACGATTATTAGAATGCCAAATTTCAAGACACTGAACCATTAAAATTTCGAATCATTAATAATACGAAATATATTATCATAAATACAAACTCCGAAACAACACCAACCCGAATTACCGAAAGCCACTCAAACCACAATAAGGGTAGTATATTGCAAAAAAAAAAGAATAAACACTTTTGTAGGAAATCTCTAGGAACTAGTACATTTTTGCAGGGTTGTAAATTTGAAATAATATAAAAATAAATATTTTTTATATTTAGGTAATTATATAAAATATAAATAAATTGACGTGCAATTTGACTTCACCTCGTGGAATCTATTATACTAATATTCTGGATTACAAAATACAATTGATTACAAAATATACATAGCCCCAGAAGTAAAGCATGTAAATAGGCGCACATACATGCAAACATGTAGGCTCACGTGTTTACATTTACTTTGTGACTACAATACGGAATTCTTCCAGACAGACATTAATTAGTAGGTTTCTACAGAATCAGCTGCACGACTGCAACACTCCTAGTGTTGCACACATGCATGAACCACGGGTCATGTTCTTGGCTGCAACATAAGTAGTTTAAAATTGGAGGAGGATAACCCGTAAAGCAAACCCCGGTTGACAAAGGTGAGGGCTACAAAAATGATAATGATTGAGGTATCTCTAACTAACGGAATTTTAGTTGTCAGATAACTCAGGTAATTGCAAATATGAAAGAATAATTCCCAATAGTAACTTGGTATAAATCTGACATAATATGAAAACTTTATTTAACTAGAAAACTAATTGGTCCCTAATGGACCGATAGTCACAGCGGATGGTTCCCCGGTGCCGCTATAAACCGGCAAATTTAAAATGAATATTTTGGGAAGTAGATATTTATTATATTTTTAGTATAGAACAGTTCTAGTAAAACTATTTATTAACTTGAAAGCAGGTAACCTTTAAGTCATCTGCTGTGTTACGCGTGTGCACGCTGGAGTGCTTACGCTGCATGCTGTTTAGTACACATAAAAATATTCCACTCATACGCACTTAACGCTTTGTAGATACGTTCATCATGCGTACAGCTAAAGAGTGCAATTGCCCGAATCTTTGTTTCCGGAAAGCTATAACCTGGGAATATTCAAGTCAGGAGTGAATAGGATCCTTCTAGGCAAGCATGAATCATCGTAGACCACATCGTCACTTACAATCAGGTGAGATGTTGGTCAAACGTAAGCCAATCCTCAATTGAAAAAATGCCACTGCGGTTAGAGGGCAGATGATCACCACATGAGCATAAGGAACAGAGTACGTATTGCATTTGCGCGCAGCGGAATAAGCACAGTGGCGGGAAGCTCCAGATCTTAGTCATAGCGGTTAATTTTGATACGGAACATGTTATTACAAAGTTGAAATATGTCAAATATCGGCTGACGGTTGAGGGGTTACGTGCCGATGCAGCTGATGCACCGCGCACTGCGTAGGGCCTGCAAGCGTTGTAGGTGCCTCACAAGGCAGCGGATGACTTTATATCAACTTATAAGTTTTTGTAGCTGCTAGTATTTTGTTAGTTGTCGTTGTACATTCGTAATAGCTAAATTAAACAACTTATACACGTACCTATGTACAAATGAAATGACTAAATTAAATGCAGCATTCACTAAGATTATGACATAAAACCGTCTCAATAGATACAAGTGACAACGAACACTTTCGAATTTACAAACCAAAATGTAATGGCACCTAATCCTTCACTCAATTAGTCTCAGTACAGTACCAGCAGTAGGATTATAGGGGTCAAATTAAATCAGACGTATTGTATTCAAAGAGCGAGTGCGATTTTATGATCCGTGAATATCGCACGGGCATTTCTAGATGTTCGCATCAAATTTTTATTGTTATGGAAATACGACTTTCCCGTTAGTTTGAAATTTCAAAAGGGTCGATTAGGACGTCTGGTTTTGAAGGTTTCGTACAATACGAAATCCCCCTTCTTATTGGTAAGAAGTACCCTCGGTCGAGTTGGGCTGCATTCCTTTTAAAGGTTATCAGAATTTTTATCCAACATTTCTTTGTAATGTTGAACCGCCTTTTAGAGTTCATAGTATTGAATTATGGTGCGTGCGCTCGATTGAGTTTTCACTACAGCGTAATAATTTATTCACAACTCATATAGGTTTTATAAATATAAAATAATTGGGGATCAGATAATTTTTAAGTAATCTATATAATATGTATTTATTTCTACGAAAAACAAAACTTTATTTAAAAAATATATTTCGGGGAAAAGGGGGAGGGGGGGGCACCACTCCCCTACGGTTCAACAATCCAACGATAACAATATATAATGGAATGTCAAACCTGAAGATGCCTTTAACTTTAACGGAAAATGTACAAACAGTTAATTTTTCGTAAAAAATCCTAAAAACGCGTACCCATAAAGTGGTTAGTATTAGCGTAAATAGAGATACAATCTCCTATTTACCGCGTTACCACTACCGCTTTTAAAATGTCAGTGGCAGCGATTTGCGACTTGTAATGCAGAGAAATTGACTTCACAGCAATATCAATTACTATCAAAGTTGATAATGGTTTATAAATACGTATACCACGGTTCATATATTCTAACACTTTCTCACACCTAGTTTTGGGTGAAGATATATATGTCCTCACACACTTTATTCCTATGAAGATAATTTTATGACGCTATGGCGCTCATGGAAAAGGCCTATGTCCAGCAGTGGTCAGCAAAAGGCTAAATGATTGATTGATTTAGATAAAGTAGGTACCAGGGTCCAGTATAAGAAATACCTATGCCTACTCAAGAGTGTGTATTTCAAGGTACAGAATTAAATGGTTCAATAAGTATTTCAAGCTACAGAAATAAACTCAACTCAATGATTTGTGGTTAATACGTAATTGTTAAGCTTATCTTGCTTGAAAACCGCCTCATAAATTATTCAGTTTTAACATACATCCGTATATTCAAAATTGTTTAATTTGTGTAACGTATGTACGTTTATGAAGAAGCTAAATTAAACAATTTCTTGTATCACTAACAACTAGAATCCAATGACGAAATTTTATTGAATTTTTCAATCCAATATGTAAGTGGAGTTGTTATTGATGGATGCCCCGTGACGTGGCAAGGGCGTTAAAATTGCGCTTACCGACATATTGCCAACTATGATTTTCGATCTTTTACGTAATAAGGGCGAGCCTATTACCGTCAAGAGGGTATTTAGTCATGGGTATATTTACTGTTGTATGGAGGACAACCCTATCTAATAGTCTACGATACTCTCGGGAATAGGTGGGGTGAACCCATGTTAGAAATATTAAATCCAAACTAATATTATAAATGCGAAAGTAACTCTGTCTGTCTGTCTGTCTGTCTGTCTGTCTTTGCTTCACGCCTAAACTACTGAACCGATTTGTGTGAAATTTGGTACAGACATAGTTTGGAACTTGAGAAAGGACATAGGATAGTTTTTATTACAAACTAGCTGACCCGCGCGACTTCGTCTGCGTCACCCCGTTTTTGCAACATTTTTCATTCCTGTTCCGCACCTGTTAGTCGTAGCATGATGTTATATACATATAAACCTTCCTCTTTAACCATTCTATCTATTGAAACAAACCGCATTAAAATCCGTTGCGTAGTTCTAAAGATTTAAGTATACAAAGGGACAAGAAAAATAGGGACAGAAAACGCGACTTCCAAATCCAAATCCAAACTAATATTATAAATGCGAAAGTAACTCTGTCTGTCTGTCTGTCTGTCTGTCTGTCTTTGCTTCACGCCTAAACTACTGAACCGATTTGTGTGAAATTTGGTACAGACATAGTTTGGAACTTGAGAAAGGACATAGGATAGTTTTTATTACAAACTAGAACTAATATTATAAATGCGAAAGTAACTCTGTCTGTCTGTCTGTCTGTCTGTCTGTCTTTGCTTCACGCCTAAACTACTGAACCGATTTGTGTGAAATTTGGTACAGACATTGTTTGGAACTTGAGAAAGGACATAGGATAGTTTTTATTACAAACTAGCTGACCCGCGCGACTTCGTCTGCGTCACCCCGTTTTTGCAACATTTTTCATTCCTGCTCCGCACCTGTTAGTCGTAGCATGATGTTATATACATATAAACCTTCCTCTTTAACCATTCTATCTATTGAAACAAACCGCATTAAAATCCGTTGCGTAGTTCTAAAGATTTAAGTATACAAAGGGACAAGAAAAATAGGGACAGAACACGCGACTTCCAAATCCAAATCCAAACTAATATTATAAATGCGAAAGTAACTCTGTCTGTCTGTCTGTCTGTCTGTCTGTCTTTGCTTCACGCCTAAACTACTGAACCGATTTGTGTGAAATTTGGTACAGACATAGTTTGGAACTTGAGAAAGGACATAGGATAGTTTTTATTACAAACTAGCTGACCCGCGCGACTTCGTCTGCGTCACCCCGTTTTTGCAACATTTTTCATTCCTGCTCCGCACCTGTTAGTCGTAGCATGATGTTATATACATATAAACCTTCCTCTTTAACCATTCTATCTATTGAAACAAACCGCATCAAAATCCGTTGCGTAGTTCTAAAGATTTAAGCATACAAAGGGACAAGAAAAATAGGGACAGAAAACGCGACTTCCAAATCCAAATCCAAATCCAAATCCAAACTAATATTATAAATGCGAAAGTAACTCTGTCTGTCTGTCTGTCTGTCTGTCTGTCTTTGCTTCACGCCTAAACTACTGAACCGATTTGTGTGAAATTTGGTACAGACATAGTTTGGAACTTGAGAAAGGACATAGGATAGTTTTTATTACAAACTAGCTGACCCGCGCGACTTCGTCTGCGTCACCCCGTTTTTGCAACATTTTTCATTCCTGCTCCGCACCTGTTAGTCGTAGCATGATGTTATATACATATAAACCTTCCTCTTTAACCATTCTATCTATTGAAACAAACCGCATTAAAATCCGTTGCGTAGTTCTAAAGATTTAAGCATACAAAGGGACAAGAAAAATAGGGACAGAAAACGCGACTTCCAAATCCAAACTAATATTATAATCCAAACTAATATTATAAATGCGAAAGTAACTCTGTCTGTCTGTCTGTCTGTCTGTCTGTCTTTGCTTCACGCCTAAACTACTGAACCGATTTGTGTGAAATTTGGTACAGACATAGTTTGGAACTTGAGAAAGGACATAGGATAGTTTTTATTACAAACTAGCTGACCCGCGCGACTTCGTCTGCGTCACCCCGTTTTTGCAACATTTTTCATTCCTGCTCCGCACCTGTTAGTCGTAGCATGATGTTATATACATATAAACCTTCCTCTTTAACCATTCTATCTATTGAAACAAACCGCATTAAAATCCGTTGCGTAGTTCTAAAGATTTAAGTATACAAAGGGACAAGAAAAATAGGGACAGAACACGCGACTTCCAAATCCAAATCCAAACTAATATTATAAATGCGAAAGTAACTCTGTCTGTCTGTCTGTCTGTCTGTCTGTCTTTGCTTCACGCCTAAACTACTGAACCGATTCGTGTGAAATTTGGTACAGACATAGTTTGGAACTTGAGAAAGGACATAGGATAGTTTTTATTACAAACTAGCTGACCCGCGCGACTTCGTCTGCGTCACCCCGTTTTTGCAACATTTTTCATTCCTGTTCCGCACCTGTTAGTCGTAGCATGATGTTATCCAAACTAATATTATAAATGCGAAAGTAACTCTGTCTGTCTGTCTGTCTGTCTGTCTGTCTTTGCTTCACGCCTAAACTACTGAACCGATTTGTGTGAAATTTGGTACAGACATAGTTTGGAACTTGAGAAAGGACATAGGATAGTTTTTATTACAAACTAGAACTAATATTATAAATGCGAAAGTAACTCTGTCTGTCTGTCTGTCTGTCTGTCTGTCTTTGCTTCACGCCTAAACTACTGAACCGATTTGTGTGAAATTTGGTACAGACATTGTTTGGAACTTGAGAAAGGACATAGGATAGTTTTTATTACAAACTAGCTGACCCGCGCGACTTCGTCTGCGTCACCCCGTTTTTGCAACATTTTTCATTCCTGCTCCGCACCTGTTAGTCGTAGCATGATGTTATATACATATAAACCTTCCTCTTTAACCATTCTATCTATTGAAACAAACCGCATTAAAATCCGTTGCGTAGTTCTAAAGATTTAAGTATACAAAGGGACAAGAAAAATAGGGACAGAACACGCGACTTCCAAATCCAAATCCAAACTAATATTATAAATGCGAAAGTAACTCTGTCTGTCTGTCTGTCTGTCTGTCTGTCTTTGCTTCACGCCTAAACTACTGAACCGATTCGTGTGAAATTTGGTACAGACATAGTTTGGAACTTGAGAAAGGACATAGGATAGTTTTTATTACAAACTAGCTGACCCGCGCGACTTCGTCTGCGTCACCCCGTTTTTGCAACATTTTTCATTCCTGTTCCGCACCTGTTAGTCGTAGCATGATGTTATATACATATAAACCTTCCTCTTTAACCATTCTATCTATTGAAACAAACCGCATTAAAATCCGTTGCGTAGTTCTAAAGATTTAAGCATACAAAGGGACAAGAAAAATAGGGACAGAAAACGCGACTTCCAAATCCAAACTAATATTATAAATGCGAAAGTAACTCTGTCTGTCTGTCTGTCTGTCTGTCTTTGCTTCACGCCTAAACTACTGAACCGATTTGTGTGAAATTTGGTACAGACATAGTTTGGAACTTGAGAAAGGACATAGGATAGTTTTTATTACAAACTTGCTGACCCGCGGGACTTCGTCTGCGTCACGCTACTCAAAGAGCTGCTGAAACCGAAGAGATGGCTCGGGAGCGCCGGCTCTTAGACACCGAACGTCACGCTGCTCAAAGAGCTGCTGAGACAGAGGAGACGAGGCAGGAGCGACGGCTCTTAGATGCCGGCCGTCATGCAACTCAAAGAGCTGCTGAGACAGAAGAGATGGCCCAGGAGCGCCGACTCTTAGATGCTGGGCGTCATGCAACTCAAAGAGCTGCTGAGACAGAAGAGATGGTTCAGGAGCGCTGACTCTTAGATGCTGGGCGTCATGCAACTCAAAGAGCTGCTGAGACAGAAGAGATGGCTCAGGAGCGCCGGCTCTTAGATGCTGGGCGTCATGCAACTCAAAGAGCTGCTGAGACAGAAGAGATGGCTCAGGAGCGCCGGCTCTTAGATGCTGGGCGTCATGCAACTCAAAGAGCTGCTGAGACAGAAGAGATGGCTCAGGAGTGCCGGCTCTTAGATGCTGGGCGTCATGCAACTCAAAGAGCTGCTGAGACAGAAGAGATGGCTCAGGAGCGCCGGCTCTTAGATGCTGGGCGTCATGCAACTCAAAGAGCTGCTGAGACAGAAGAGATGGCTCAGGAGCGCCGGCTCTTAGATGCTGGGCGTCATGCAACTCAAAGAGCTGCTGAGACAGAAGAGATGGCTCAGGAGCGCTGGCTCTTAGATGCTGGGCGTCATGCAACTCAAAGAGCTTCCGAAACTGTAGATCAAACTCGAGTACGTCGGCTTTTGGATGCTGAACGTCATGCGTCTCTGATTTCTGCAGAGTCACATGAAGAATCTCATAGCAGCAGCACAAAGACAAAATATATTTACACGTAATACGTGGGAGGTATTTCATGATGCTGCTTTTGATTACGACCCTTTAATCGATTAGTGCTCTTAGGACGGATGGCTAAAAAGTGCACATATTGTATGGCACTAAAATGGAAAGAGGAAACTCCGGGTATGTGCTGTTCTGGAGGTAAAGTTTCCACATTTCATTTTTGAAGTGATCCCGCGAGATCGGGAACTATGTGGGTAAAACCAAAAATCTGCTGGAAGTCACTATTCCACGCGAACGAAGTCGCGGGCAAAAGCTAGTTGGAACATAAATTAAACAGCAAACTCATAAAGCACTGCTCTACTACTTGGGCCGTGCAATAAAGCAGATATAAGACGTTCACTTCTTGTTCAATTTCTTCATTACTGAAGTTTTACTTGTGATTTTAGGCGTTCGCTTACGTTACGTGCTTGTGGCTAAATTCAGTAAATAAAGATTAAAAAAAATGGTATGGTGGCCTAGTGGTATGGGTAGTGGATTAATTAGGTCTCGAGTTCGATCCCAGGATTACCATGGCACACACCAATGACTTTTCGATGCTTTTCGAAGTTATGTGTATATTTATCGCAGGTTTATAGGTCCCGGTTAATGGCAATAGGCTTGCCACCTATTACATGGGGACCTGAACATAAACTGACGAAATATGGGTGCTAGCACCTCTTCCTACCCCTTCGGGGATAAAGGAGTAACATTAACATATATATATATATATATATATATATATATATATATATATATATATATATAAAGCGATCACCCTAGTCAATGTAAAAAAGTACACAGTCTAATATTACTCGCAGCTTTAGATTATTATACCTACCACTTTTGTATAATCAACTCAGCCTCTGTAGATTGAATCAAGGAAAAACTAAATGCCCGCTAAACGACAAGTCTCAGAAATCTCTGTATTTCTATGTTATTTCTACGTACATAATACTACTATTGCGTACGTAGAAATACAATACTCCTACGAGTAGCAGCTACGTGTACCAATTTATTTAGTGGTATTTTCATTTGATTGTAATTGATATTATATTACAGCCTCCGTGGCCTGCCGGTGCACGAGATTGCTACGCACGGGGTGCGGGTTCGATCCCCGCTCCGTGCAAAAAGTTGTATGCATGAATATGGCTGTTTGTACTGGTCTGGTCGTGCCAGAGAGCACGTTAAGCCGTCGGTCCCGGTTGCCATACAAACATCTATGGCAGTCGTTATGGGTAGTTGGAGCCCTCAAAAGTCCAACCAGTCTAAATTGTAACTTCGATATCGCCATTGGTCAATTGGACCATTGGTTGTGGAGGTCAGATGGCAGTCGTTTCATGGACAATATCGAAGTTCAGCGGCATCACAGTTAGACTGGAAAGCTGACCCCAACTGAGTTGGGTAAAGGTTCAGAGAATGATGATGATATAATATTATCACACGTAACGTACACGTAATAATATGAACCACAAGAACTAGGAATATCATTATGTTACCGATAATTTGCCACTTTTTATATCTCTTAATTATGGTATGTACATTTTAGGCACTCGATACGTGATGAAATATGGAACAATGTTTCATATCAATTTTGGGACAAGTTTGTATCTTTTTAGGATAGAATATTGATCACCTGCGGAGATATAAGAAAATCGCATAACTCATGTTCTATGGATCATTTGATGGATCGACGAAAGTACATGTATAGAATGGTTCAATAACGGGTCTTGATGTTCTGATTGATTGATTATGGTTTGAACAAATTTGGGTCATAATACTATTAAACAATGTGTTATGCACAAATATTCTTAATTTTATTGTTAAAAATGTGATATCGATGTTAATACGACCTAAGCGGTGTCAGTCAACCAAGTCAGTATAAATATATTTATAGTGATTCTACTCATAATTATTTTAAATATCAATTGTAGAATTGTGAAACGCAAATTTTATTAGGAGGTACCGTTTTCTTCTCTTATTAGAAAGTAAACAATGTACTTCACAACTCATAATCGTTAGATTAACTTTGTAATATACAGATAGATAATAATCTGATAACACTTCATCAATAATTTCCAGATCATGCACAATTGCAAGCTATAGTCTGCTGACCAGTCATTTGATCAGGAACCAATAAATCAGTGTACGAATGACCTAGGTATTAAAGTAGGTATATAAACAGATAGCCTAGTGAACAGAGAGCCGCGGTAGCCTAGTGGTATGGGTAATGAACTGCTGAGACGATGTCTCGGTTTCGATCCCACGTTACCATGGCACACACCAATGACTTTTCGATAATTTTTGAAGTTTGGGACCTAAACATAAACTGGCGAAATGTGGGTGCCAGCACCTCTGCCTACCTCTTCGGGGATAAAGGCGAGACTTTATGTTTATGTTTATATGAACAGATACTATCCCGTAAATGTGTGCATGCCTGCGTACAACACAAAGACGACCCAATCCTAAAACAAAATATTTGAATCAAAATTTAATGAGCCTAATAAAATGGACAAAAAATGCCAGTGTATAACAAACAGGCACTTAAAGCTAAATAAGCTCCAGCATGTCATCAATCATTTGACAGATTGACGGACGGTGTCAAATAGGACAGTAATGAAATTTTACACCCGCATCAATGCATTTGCCTCGGTAATTACGTGTTAAACTGGACGGCTTATGGTGCTACGTGTTTATTGATAGGTATTGTAAGTGGAATGTCGTTAAGGAAATTGGAGTCGGTTGTTTTCGTTTTAGGTTGAAGTCATTTTAAGAGTGATGAATTTGCGTCTTGCTTTCAGTACATTCACTTAATGGTAACTTCCTTAGAGCACCTTTATATTAGCAAGCTATAGAGTGCGCCTTACTAACTGTGAACTGTAAGTATAACATAACATAAACATAATATAAGCTCACGCCTGTATCCCCAAAGGGGTAGGTAAAGGTGCTAGCACCCACATTTCGCCATTTGCCATTAACCGGGCACTTATAAAACTGTGATAAATACACACATAACTTCGAAAAGTATCGAAAAGTCATTGGTGTGTGCCATGATAAACATGGAATCGAACCCCAGATCTTATCTCAACAGTCCATTTCCCATACCACAGCTAGGATACCAATAAGCATGAAGAAGTATGATCAATACCAAAGATTCTTGGCAAACTCAATTAGTAGCAAAGCAATACCATATACCTACTTGTTAATGTAGCAGGAACCTCAAACAGTACTCTAGATTTTCTCCATCTAGCCCCTGGGTATGGGGTGGCACTTTGCGCCGTCGCCGTAGTCATGCCTGTTGCCTGAATTGTGTCAAAATTTTGAACTTTAGTGCCCAGGGTTCGCTTATTGCTTTTGACCGATATGTTGACTTTGCCTGAATTGAGTGGAAAACGAGCAGACTCAGATAAAGATCCCTGTCACGCCAACTGAAACAAACAGGAGCAGTGCACATCGCACCCACACTTTCCGGGCAAGACTTAGTGGAGACACGAGAGTGTGTTATAAAGTGACTTATCGGGTAACCTTACTCCCCGATAATAGATACCACAACATGCGGTTTTAGTCGGTTTGAGTCTGATAACAACCGCTACCCGAGACCGGTGCCCGACATAACTAACCCCGGTGATCGGTGTGTGGTATCTGTGGGGATTTTTGTACGAAAAAAAAATACACTGTTAATCCTTTTCACTATCTACTATTTTATGTTTTATTTCCTACTCTAGCAATACCACATCCTCATGCCAGCTTGTTAAATTTTGCAGTTTTAATATGACTGATACTATCTACCAATGAGACAAGCAATAAAAACCACCAACTAAAACGACATAACACAGAAAATAACAAAATCTGACATCGAAATGTGGATCGAATAAAGGAGTCGTTTTGTGACAAACGAGATTCCATGATAAGTATAAGAATACAAACTTAAATTTGCTGTTGCTCTTGATACAAATCATGCTATTATAACTCGTGTTAAGGTTGCTATAGAGCATAAAATTTTAAATACAGAAGCAATTATAAAGAGGTAGATCCGGTGTCTTTAGGTGTAAATTATTCAAACACAGTTCATCCAACGACGCTTGGCTGAGTCTACTTTTTTACCACCAAGCTTGTCTTTAAACATAAACGAAGGAATTATTTAGAGAAGTCGGATCAGGAATTAAACCACAAGGTGTCACTGTAGAATGCTGATTACGACCCAAATCAAGGATCTTGAGAATTTTTAACTGACAGTGACAGTATCGGGGTGTTTGATGTTGGTTGTGAATTATAAAACCCGCTTAGCGAGAACTGACATACGTTTTTAAATTACATTATGACGTCATTATGCATTTCAATTTTCGCCAAAGGGCTGAAAAGATTAAAAGTATTTAGTTGTTTTTATATTGCTTTTTCTCATAATTATTTCAGCGATAAAAGAGAAAAATAATTAATAATAATCAAGGGAAATGGAAACATCTATCTATACTATTATATAATTGTAAAGCGGTCGTGTCTGTACATTGGAGATATTTAAAAAAAAATACTTGGGATATGTTAAGTGAACGATACTGAACACGAAAATATATTTTTTTCATTTCCTGTCTGTTTGTCTGTTTGTCTGTTTGTCTGTTTGTCCGCGATGGACGCAAAAACTACTGAACGGATTTTGATGCGGTTTTTTTTGTTAGAAGGGGCTTGGTCAGACTTAAAATCTTACGTTTGTTTCATCGCGATCGGTTAAATAGAACCGGAGTTGTGAGCATTAATGTAGTTAAACGAAATATAAGTAAAGATAAAGAGGGCGCTGTTTTATTCTTATAGATGATATTTATGTCTTATTATGTCCAGTCAAGTATGTGAATAAAAAAAACTTCATTTTTACGTACATATTTGTAAAAAAAAATACGTAATTAATCATGAAATTAAAATTTGTTATTCAATTATTTAGTACATAGCGCAACAATAGATGGCGTAGATCGATTTAAATTCAAGGTATGGTTTCGTTACATACGGGACTATATAAGACATGTCAATTTTTTTTTTAAAAACTTTTAATTTTTGAAATGTGAAATAGATGTCGGTACTGGCTTTGACATCATTGTTCAACTGAACTGCCTACGTTGTTTACAGAATTTACAAGGAAAACGTTCAGGCGTAAAAAAAAAGCGCACGTAATAATATCATACCAGTACTTTAAGTACTCTAAACATGACCTACTTGATTTCGTTCGTATAACTTATTATACCACTTAAGTGGAATAAAGCACATAGCCCACCTGATAGAAAGTGGTTACCGCGGCCTATTCTATGGATGTTTTTATTTATTTAGGGCATGTCAATTTGACTTCAACTCGCCTGATGGTAAGTTGAAGGCAAAGTCTCCGTAAATAGGGTCACCATTACAAACACGTACAGTATTACAATTACAAAGCCCCGCTTAAAGGACCCGGGACTGTAAAAAGAAGGAACCACGTGCGCTGGTAAGGAATTCCAAGACTTAATGGTGCGTTGGTTCTTGGTTCACCGTACCGTATGCGGGTGACATCTAAGCCCTGCACGTGTTGTTCTGTGTAGGAAAGATGAAGGTAGGATCAACTGGGCGATCTCATCAGAAAATGAACCGTGGTAGAAACGGTAAAACGTTTGAAACACCAGAGGTAATCACACACGTGCTGCCGACCATATGGAAAGGAAAGGAGGGTGGAGGTTAAGAGAGTTTCTGTGCTGTCAGTGCATTATCATTGTATTCCTTATAATAGCAACTCAAAAATGCCGTCGATTCGACAGAAGAAGATTGTAATACCTTTATACCACAAGAAAATGTTCAGGTGTAATACGAGACTGATGCGAGCGAGGACTTAGGGCTCCACATACTTCTTTCGCTCGCTGCATTACTCACGGCTATGGTACTATGCGCCGTCTCCTTCGACGAGCAAATAATGCTTGAGAAATAGATAGCGGCTCGGCTTCGGAGAAGACTCCAGACACGCACAGTCTGCGAATGACCTCCGTCCCCTATGAGCCCGGAGGGATGGGTAGAGCCACCTGTCACTCTAGCAGAAGCAAGCTGCGGTGGTGGCGTAAAGTGCGCCGCCCACCCGAAGGCTAGACGAGGTCTACACCAGAAGATCGTCATCTCAAACGACGACAAAAAACCCTTTGCGTTCAGTACAATGCCAAAACTGCCATATCAAAAGGGACAACACTTACGCGTTACACATTAGGTACTCACAGTACTTACCCAAGTCTACTTGCAACTTGCACACTTCTTCTGTGAAGTCGACGGCAAATCGCACGCTGTCATAACACAGACAACATGCTTATTTTTGGTGGCGGTCACCTACATCCACACTGGCAACGGTGCCGGGAGCCGCGGGCAACACCTATACTATAATAGTGTATACTGTTGATGAAAGGACCTCCGTGGTGCGGTGGTAGTGCACGCGACTGCTACGCACGGGGCACGAGTTCGATCCCCGCTCAGTGCAAAAAGCTGTATGCATGAATATGACTGTTTGCACTGGTCTGGTCGTACCTCGGAGAGCACGTTAAGCTGTCGGTCCCGGTTGCCATACGAACGTTTTTTCACGCCGGAGCAGCGGGTTCTTCTTTAAAAGACACAAATTCACTCCTCGCATCTCTGGGATGGCTTCGCAAAGTACTTATTAGATGCTCTCGACAGGTTGCAGCGACGCGCGATCCGCATTATTGGGAGTCCTGTACGAACCTTTGTAGATGCGTAGAGACGTGTTGGTCCCTGGCAGTATTTTACCGTCTCTACCATGGTTAATGTCTGATGAGCTCTTCCAATTATTCCCGCCCTCCCCTTTCCTACACAGGACAACACGTGCAGGGCTTAGATGTAACCCGCATATGGTGCAGAATACTCCATCAAGAACCAAGCGATTCAATGAGTCTCTCCTCTGCCGCACCATTAAGTCTTGGAATTCCGTACCGGCGCACGTGTTTCCTTCATCCTACAGCCCCCGGTCTTTTAAGCGGGGCGTAAAAAAGCATCTGATGAGGCCGTCAAGCTGAGCGCCACCATTGTAGCACTGTATGTACGTGTTTGCAATGGTGACCCTCTTTCATGAGACTTTACCTTCAGCTTAACATCAGTCGAGGTGAAGTCAAATCGACGTGTCATAAATAAAAATAATAATAAACATCTATGGCAGTCGTTACTGGTAGTTGGAGCCCTCAAAAGTCCAACCACTTTAACACTTTAACTTGGAACTTCGATATCGCCATCGACATGGTCATTGGACCATTGGTTGTGGAGGTCATATGGCAGTCGCTTCACGGAAAATATCGAAGTTCAGCCGCATCACAGTTAGACTGGAATACCGACCACAACAGAGTTGGAAAAAGGTTCAGAGAATGATGACTGATGATGAAAGACCAGACCTTGGGAAAGGACATAAATATGGTATGTGTGGTCGCGATAACCAACATCCACGCGGGCGAAGCCGCGGGCAACAGCTAGTAAGTAATAAATGGAAGCATACACAAATCCACTTATTATTTTTCATAGATCCCGATACCTTTAAAAATAAAATATTGAAGAAATTCAAATGAAATACTGAGAATATAATATTTATTTTTAAGTAACATTAAGTACGAGTAGTTTAAGAGGCTCGTGTATAAGTGATAAAATAACTGAGAAGGCAAACACAACACAAAGTTAAGCAACACGAGTCAGTCGTTCTTGGTATGGGTGACAAACCATCGGTCAAACTATTTCGAAGGACTTTTGATTACAAACTAGACATAGATAATTTCATATCTTCATGAAAATTGTATGATGACTTTTAAAATTATCACGATGTAGATTAGTCGATTATTTTAACTGTTTATACATCTGTAATAATATAACATGTATAAACATCTGTATTTAGCCTCGCTTATAATATTCACCGAACATAAAGGCGTTTATCGTGACTGCACTAGCCATTCGTTGCGCACAAATCGCGCTCAAGTCGTGTACTTTATAGGATAGCCGGCAGCACCTCACTATGCCCCTTTAGCATACCTATACAGGGAACTACAGTGAATTGATGTACCAGTATCCTTAAATGGTAGATAAACTCTTGCTCTATTTTGTGTTTCCAATAAATTCTGAGTAATAATTGCCGCGGTAGCCTAGTGGTATGGGTAATAGACTGCTGAGACGAGGTCTCGGGTTCGATCCCAGGTTACCATGGCACACACCGATGACTTTTCGGTGCTTTTCGAAGTTATGTGTGTATTTATCGCAGGTTTATAAGTGCCCGGTTAATGGCAATAGGCTCGCCACCTATTACATTGGGACCTAAAACATAAACTGGCGAAATGTGGGTGCTAGCACCACTGCCTACCCCTTCGGGGATAAAGGCGTGAGTTTATGTTATGTTTATTTTAAAACCTAAATTTAATTGCTAGTTTAATGATACGAGTTGTGTAGTTATAATATTTTTTTTTATCTTTTGACCAATATTCAATAATCCGTTTTATTTATTTAAATCGGTCCCACCATAGCCAAGGATGGTCGTATAAGAATATTTCAAAAGCCACCAGCGTGACTTCGTCGCTTAGCGGTCAAAGCATTCCTCCTGTAAGATATAGATCGCGAGTTCGAATCCCGTCAAAGCCACGTTGTCGAATCCCGTCCACTTTTTCCGATTTAATTTTTATTTGGCTTATTTTTATTCTTATAAACAGACGCAAGACCAAAATGTACTTCTAATGTCTTTTCTAGCAAACATAAGTCAATGTAAGTGTACACTACACAGAACACACGACTCCATTCGTGGACGCCGTTTTCGGTATCATAAGGTTACATACCTTTTAAACAAGCATTTAAACTGAGCGTCACTTTCTTGCTATGGAACGAAGATTTCAGATCTGATAGCGTTGATGTGTGGTGATCATATACCTATATTTTTTAGATTCTTTCTAGAAATATTATATTGTGAATATTGTTTGTGAAAAAACTTGAGTATTAGTTTAATATTTTAACAAGTATAAAATCGTCATTGTACCAAACTTTTCAAAGTTATACAACGTTAACTTCGAAAAGTTTTCAGATAACCTACAACGATATTTGAAAAGGTTTCATATTTGTGAAGAGATTATGGTTAATTTAGTATAGGTATTGTCGTTGCAACATTCAAACATCTACACAAACTTTTGCATATAGGTATTACCATTAGTCAGAAGAAAACTGTTGTCAAAAAAAGGATATTTATTTAGAAAGCGCCTTTGGTGAGCTCGTTATTGCGCTTTTGAAGCTCTTGCTCTGAATACCGTTTAGGGTAGCCTTCCGCGAAAATAAAATTACACAAACTTCACTCAAAACTACACACATATTTCACAATGTATACAAAATATAGTAAATATATAATTTGTGCTCAAACTGTGCATATAACTCGTATTTTCAAGCACTTACGTATGTTATTGTGTTGATAAATAGATCACAAGCTATTTACTCATAACTAGGTAAGACTTCCTCACAGTCACTGTGTTGTGTTTAACTTAAGGGAAATATTTTCGATATTAATATGAAACAATATTTTTATATTTATTTTGGAACTAGCTTTTGCCCGCGACTTCGTTCGCGTGGAATAGTGACTTCCAGCAGATTTTTGGTTTTACTCACATAGTTCCCGATCTCGCGGGATCACTTCAAAAATGAAATGTGGAAACTTTACCTCCAGAACAGCACATACCCGGAGTTTCCTCTTTCCATTTTAGTGCCATACAATATGTGCACTTTTTAGCCATCCGTCCTAAGAGCACTAATCGATTAAAGGGTCGTAATCAAAAGCAGCATCATGAAATACCTCCCACGTATTACGTGTAAATATATTTTGTCTTTGTGCTTGCCGTGCAGCTAATAGAACACGTAGTCTATGAGATTCTTCATGTGACTCTGCAGAAATCAGAGACACATGACGTTCAGCATCCAAAAGCCGACGTACTCGAGTTTGATCTACAGTTTCGGAAGCTCTTTGAGTTGCATGACGCCCAGCATCTAAGAGCCAGCGCTCCTGAGCCGTCTCTTCTGTCTCAGCAGCTCTTTGAGTTGCATGACGCCCAGCATCTAAGAGCCGGCGCTCCTGAGCCATCTCTTCTGTCTCAGCAGCTCTTTGAGTTGCATGACGCCCAGCATCTAAGAGCCGGCGCTCCTGAGCCATCTCTTCTGTCTCAGCAGCTCTTTGAGTTGCATGACGCCCAGCATCTAAGAGCCGGCGCTCCTGAGCCATCTCTTCTGTCTCAGCAGCTCTTTGAGTTGCATGACGCCCAGCATCTAAGAGCCGGCGCTCCTGAGCCATCTCTTCTGTCTCAGCAGCTCTTTGAGTTGCATGACGCCCAGCATCTAAGAGTCGGCGCTCCTGAGCCATCTCTTCTGTCTCAGCAGCTCTTTGAGTTGCATGACGGCCGGCATCTAAGAGCCGTCGCTCCTGCCTCGTCTCTTCTGTCTCAGCAGCTCTTTGAGCAGCGTGACGTTCGGTGTCTAAGAGCCGGCGCTCCCGAGCCATCTCTTCGGTTTCAGCAGCTCTTTGAGTAGCGTGACGCAGACGAAGTCACGCGGGTCAGCTAGTTTGTAATAAAAACTATCCTATGTCCTTTCTCAAGTTCCAAACTATGTCTGTACCAAATTTCACACAAATCGGTTCAGTAGTTTAGGCGTGAAGCAAAGACAGACAGACAGAGTTACTTTCGCATTTATAATATTAGTTTGGATGTAGTTCCTGACTTCTTGGCAAAAGGGCTCCATGATGAAACAAGTTAATGTTTCAGTTGGTTCAATTCCGAGATGAACACAATTAGTCTCAAGGATACTCGGGGATTTTCTAAATACTCTTACCATTTTTAAAATATCTGATGAATACTCTCATCATAATAGCTATAAAAAATCTAAACACACAACTTAACACTTCCCCCCTTGTCCGAATAAATACGCTTTCTCCGCAATATTTCTCTCGTTCTCTATGTGAAAAAATCCAATTTCGCATCCGTCTACAACACGTGACGCCCGAAAAAAAAAGCGCCGAGTCTGACAAAGCCGTCATAAAGTTCCCAAGTAATTCATAAACTGGGAAAGTGCCATTCCGCCTGTGCTCCGCCGATTCGTCCCGGACGACAGAGCCCTATTAATTTTTACGATCCATTTAATTCTTTAACCTGGCAAAATCGATTTATAACAGTTTACCGCCGGAGATTTAACTGAAGTTGTAAAGCTTCTGTCGGTGTCTCGATACAGTACATTGGTATCCGCACATCATTTAACTACCGAGAATCACTAATTGGATTTTCTACTTCATTTTGCACTGATAAAATGTGCAGAATGCAAAATAATACCTATTTTATTTCCATAGTAAACTGCAACTCCTTGATAACTATTTTCACTACTAAAACAAACACGATGACTAATGTGAGACGTGATATAGAGATGTGTCGGGGCGTAGAGTGCTAGGACCCCGAGTAATAGGCAGGTATAGTATCGACAGATCCTACGAATACCTATTATAACAAGCTCGGTTTACACGTTCTAAAACTTGTAACTATGACTTGTTACTACTGATTTTTTCTACATTTATATTTGAATACTAGCTGTTGCCCGCGGCTCCGCCCGCGTGGACTTCTTATCCCGTTCCCGCTGCTCCATTCCGAGCATTTAGGGGTATGAAAAATAGATGTTGACCGATTGTCATACCTACTCAATATGCTCACAAAATTTCATGGGAATCAGTCAAGCCGTTTCGGAGGAGTATGGCAACGAAAACTGTGACATGTATTATTAGTATTATTGTATGTGTGTATTTGGCATAATTACCTTTCGCAGAATTAAGCTACAGCAGGTTCGTTTAAAAAAGCAGAGCATTCTAACTTGGATAGGTTTGGTTAGAAGGCTAAAACTGGAGCGCACTGTAGATATGAAATGTGAACATGATGGTTCTACTTTGTAATGAAAGAAGTCGGAAGAAATCCGAATCAGCTTGGGTATAAAGCTGATTCGGATTCTTCGGGTGCCGTCTATTTGGTAGAAACTTGATACTCCGAAACCTATTTGGAATAACTCACTTCGCAGAAACTTCTTCAATCGATCATTTATTAGGCATAAAAAATATTTGACATAAATATTTTTAGGCATAATATGCCAATGACCGAATTTAGAATGGCATACATTTAAGATAGTAGAATTTTATTTGGCATAATTACCTTTGGCATAGTTAAAATTTTGTATAACTTCATTTAGCATAACATTTATTTAGAGTACAGATTATTTGGCATAATTTGACTAGGCATACTATAAAGAGCATAGAATTTCAATTAGAATAATATAGATTGGGTTACTTTCTTCTATAAAAATAGATAGTTGTTTACACCCCAACACAGAGTACCCCGACTCGGATAGGTTAGGTTAGGTTAGAACTGTGACCCCAACAGCGCGAGCCGAGCGAGCGAAGCGAGCGTGCCGCGGCAGCGGCCGGCGAAGCACCAGAATAGATAGTTGTTTACACCCCGACACAGAGTACCCCGACTCGGATAGGTTAGGTTAGGTTAGAACTGTGACCTCTTATGTGAAACGAGCATGCTCTCATAGGCAAGGATATAAAAACCAAAGAATTATCATTAAATCAACTTTTATTTATTACATATTACTAAAAAAAAACAATTAAATTAATCAGAAAACAAAATTAAACTAATCTTGATGATGATTCTTGCTGTAAACATTATGCGAAAGGGTTTCAATGTATGCAAAATGAGTTTATGCCAAACGATATTCTGCGAAAAGAGGTTTATGCTTTTAGTTGTTATGCAATATAAAATTATTACTTAAAAAGTTCTACTATATGAGGTGTACCCGGATTCTTCCGACTGAAATGAGTGTACTCCAAATTATTTTTTGCAAAATGAAGCTTATACCATCTGCTTTTACGCGAAAACAAAATTATGACATAAAAAGTTCTGTGAAACAAACAACCGTTTAGGTACTACTTTAATAAAATGTCACATTTGTAATGTATAAATGTTACATGTTAAATAGAACCACAATGTCTTAAAAAAGAAAGCGCGGGTGCTTTTTGCCCAAAAGCAATGTCACGACCCGTTTCAACATGAACATGTTGATTAAATCACATATTTATTGCAGACACTCATGAAACTTGACCTATGTCACGACATCAAAGAAGTATCAAACACATGAACAGATTAAAGCAAGAGAAAATGCCTTTGATAAAATACATTTGTTGATTTCAGGTCGCTTTTCAGGTTAAAAGAACAATGGGTAATTTTGTATGGAACCCGTACCCACTTTGTAGCATTTTAGACTAGGTGTAATTTAGAAGAGGCCTAATTGAGTAACTCGAAAATAAGTGAACGAATGAATGAATGAATGAAAGACCGAAGTTATGATAACTTCTTTGTAACATTTTTAATTGCCAATAATCGCACTTTTTCTGCTTTTTGGACTAAATAAATAGGTAACCAGTCATTTTTTCTGTCTTAAGAGAGCGATATAGCTTCCTATCGTTGGTTTTTGGTACAGAAAAAATAATAATTAAGAACTATCAATCTTAAATAGCACAGTTTTATTAAATTGTATTGTTACTTTCAATGATTATAATCATCCCAGGCACTTGCCGGACCTACGAAGTTATCTAGGTGCCTGCCAACACCTAAGTACCATATTATGCTAATAGTATGGGCACAAGCACCTAGAGTTCTCATACCCGTCATGCAGGAGCAATAATAGGCTTCGATGGCTTCTCTGCCCTGGACATTAACCTTGATTGAAATATATGTGTTATATATTTTATTTGACACGTACCTCGATAATATGCGGCCTCTAATGAACGAGCAGTTTTCGGTTACTAGCCCATGCTGCGACATTCTAGGGCTACGGCTCGAAGATACCTCAATATTATATCTGTGCCTCCTGTGATAAGTGATTTAAATTTAGTTGTACCCTTTTTGTGATTTTTACATACTATTTATCAGAAAAAAAATACGGTTTTTTGGGTCTAACTCACGTTCTTGTATCTGCTTTAGTTTCGGAGATAATTTTGTGCAAATGAATATAACTACTTGAACTTTGACAAATAAATTGTGAATATAGATATATTTAAAGTTGTAACCCCTTTATGTAATCACTTCACATATTTATTTTCGTGCTTTGTAGTGTAAGTGCGATTATATTAATATTCACATTAATTTTTTTTTTGATTGATCACGTGAATATTGATATGTTTAGAGTAGTATCATTTTGAACAATTTTTTCTCAATATTCATTGGGTACAATTCGACAAGTACCAAATAATCCGATTCTAAATATATGGCTTATTTGTGATAACTGATACATATCGACTTAAATTAATCTACACAAATCAATTTGTATGTGTAAATGAATACAATTTGACTTATATCAAAACATCGAACCAAATCTTTAAAAAAATATGAAGCACAAAATGTAATAATTGATACAAGTGCGAACATGAGGAGAGTGGCGCACGGTGGACCGAAAATCGGCTCTCATAGACTTAGGGATAAAAAAATTTAAGTGTCGTTTTTGGGCGGATATTGGTTTCATTAGTTATTACTGTATACAAAAATGACTTCTGGGTCAAATCAGTCCATAAACCAATTAATTAGAATTTTTTTTACGAAAACTTTGTATGGAGAAAGTATGAAAAATTCAATTTTCTCTGAAACGGCAAAGAAAATCGTAATATCCTCATAGACGGTTTTAGGACTAATTATTTATGATTTTTGGTGTACAATATATTACGGTTGTAATTGCCGTTTTTTTTTTGAAAATTCATTCAAATTTAAAATATTATTTTTAAGGATGAAACGGGGTTTTTGGGTTGAAAGGAGAAAAAACAACTTATTTTACTTTTAATAATAATAATACAGATTATTAAAAGTAAAATTTCCTACATGGCGGCCAAAAAAAATTACTATGGATTTCGAATCGGCAGCAATGAAAGCCATTCAAAAAGTCTATCTAGAAATAAGCGTGAAAGGATGTTTTTATCACCTAAATAGATGCTTATACAGGAAAGCAAAAACTTTAAATATTAATACAACCGTAAAAAGGAGACACGTAGCGAGATGCGCAGGACTAGCTCGCTTACCAATAACAACAATATTTTAAATAACAATATTTTCAAAGCGGGTTACAATACGTAATGCAAAAGAGTCCGCCTGGTGATGATATAAAAAAATTCAACAGTTATTTCGAAAACCAATGGTTGAAGAAGACAAATTTCGAAAAGGTTTGCTGTTGCTCAAAGGAAAAAAGCCGTACTACTAACAATGTCGAAGGATGGCATAGTAGACTAAATCGGTACATTGGGCGAAAGAAGCCGACTATAGCTCATTTACTTGATGTATTATTGTGCAAAGAAACAAAAGTCCAATGACTTTAAAAAGAAAATATCTTTAAAAAGAAAACCAAAAAGTCCAAAAGTTATGAAGAAATCGACGATGAAATAAATCGCACATAGCACAATTAAATGAAAATGATATAACGGTTGGTCACAGCATCGAAATTTTATCTCCGTTTTCTTTTAAGTTTTAACTAAATAAATATAAATATAAACTGGTGCATCCGGCAAACTTTGTTTATTGCGAGGGTTTATAATATATATATTTCATTGGGTATAGGGTGAAATACAAAGTAAAGTTTTATTATTTGATATTATTTTATTTTTTTATCTATGGCACGTCAATTTGACTTCACCTCGCCTGATGCTAAGTTGAAGGCAAAGTCTCATGAAAGAGGGTCACCATTGCAAATCCGTTCAGAGCTACAATGGTGGCGCTCAGCTTGACGGCCTCATCAGATGCTTTTTCACGCCCCGCTTAAAGGACCCGGGACTGTAGGAAGAAGGAAACACGTGCGCCGGCAAGGAATTCCAGGACTTAATGGTACGACTCACCGAAACGCTTGGTTCTTGATGGAATACTCTGTACCGTATGCGAGTGACACCTAAGCCCTGCACGCGTTGTCCTGTGTAGGAAAAGGGAGGGTGGGATTAATTGGAAGAGCTCATCAGAACATTCACCATGGTAGAGACGGTAAAATACTGCCAGGGACGCAACATCTCTACGCATCTGCAAAGGCTCGAGGGAATTTGGGACCTCAGGACTCCCAATAATGCGGACCGCACGTCGCTGCAACCTGTCGAGAGCATCTTATAAGTACTTTGCGGAGCCATCCCAGAGATGCGAGCAGTATTCCACGCAGGAGCGAATTTGTGTCTTATAAAGAAGACACCGCTGCTCCGGAGTGAAAAAACGTCTCACTCTGTTCAGGACTCCGAGTTTACGCGAAGCTGTTTTGATGATGCTCTCGATATAGTTCTTGTTGTTCAGTTTGCAGCGCACGTCCATACCGAGTATATTGAGGTTATCCTGTAATGGCAGTGGTGTGCTCTGAAGAGTGGGAGGAGGAAGGAAAGGAGATGTCTTTGCTGAAAACGCGCATGCCTGCATCTTCTTGGCATTGAACTCGACCAGGTTTTCAGATCCCCATTGGGAAACGTGATTGAGGATCCGGTCAAGCCCAGTGACAAGAAGTCGCCTCTTTTCCGCTGCATCGGACTGCTTGGCCGCAGAATGTCCGTGGTAACTCCCGTGTACAGTGCTATCGTCTGCATAGCAGTGGATGCTGCCGGTGGACAGCATGTCATTGATATGCAGAAGAAAGAGAGTGGGTGATAAGACGGACCCCTGCGGCACACCAGCATTTACCTGCAGGAACTCCGATGCTCGTCCATCACAGAGAACGCGAATACGGCGCCCCTGCAGGAAGCTAGCAACCCAATTGCACAGTCTAAGAGGCAGACCGAAGGCTGGTAGTTTGGAAAGAAGCGATTTGTGCCAGACTCTATCGAACGCTTTGGCGATGTCTAGGCTAATAGCCAGTGACTCACCATGCTTGTCCATAGCCTCACCCCAAAGATGGGTTACATACGCCAGATCACCCGTTGACCGTTTCGGCCTGAAACCATATTGTCGGTCATTAATTAGGGAGTGATCCTCTAAGTGACACATGAGCTGTGAATATTGTATTTATTTTCACAAATAATATGTATTTAGTGAGGGGTATAACTTGATAAGTATCGTTTATCACATATTTTTAAATAGCTATATTTTAGAAAACTAATACAATTCAGTTTTATTTTGAACTCAGGGGAACGAAAAGTAAAAAAATATAATCTTTAGGTTAATATCAATAAGATTTGTTTAAGCAACATTGGGCTAGGGACATATTCTGATTAGTTATTCGATTGTTTTACTTGATGTATATCAGTTTTCACCAAGACGAACTTACAGGTGCAACATAATTTAACTGTAGTTGTATTTCTTATTACGTAATTTTTGAACGTTTTAAAAATAAAAAAGGTACAATTCTCAGGTTTTTAGTGAATTCTTTAAAAAATATAATATTTACCTTAGAAAAAAATATGCACGATAAAAGTAAGTGTTTTTACCAACAAAATAAGGTACTACATTTAATGCTAGCTTACTTAGTTCCAAAACTAGATTTTTTTAAACCTTCTTTTTCACTTCCTGTAAAATGATGATTTTAAACTTGTATCACTTATCACAGGAGGCACAGATATATACCATCTCCACCTCGCCAATGTTCGGCAAATCAAATCAAATCAATCAAATCTCCATCAATATTATATACCGCGTTCACCTTCCATTTTTTTGAAGCAGATGAGTAATAATAATAATCCAATCGTTAAGTAATACGCTGAAGTCCGTTGTGAAACCCGAGGTTGTAAATAAAAGTAAGAATAAAATAAACTAAGATATGCACGAGCGCTCAAAATCAGTTCCTATCAGGTACTAACTACTGACGACACACCGACGCTAGCACAAAATAGTTCGAACTACCCACCTAATCGATAAAATCAAAAAAAAATTGAACGTGCGTGGGTCGATTTTACTAAGGATTTTCGGTATTTTCAACATCAAATATCTTTTTTCCTACATAAGTTACAAAGTTGCTCCAATACAAAAAATATCTACGTTTTCAAAGACCTTTCGAATGGTACCAATTTCAACTTGCTACAAACTGGGTACGTTCTGACCCATGTCCTTTGATTTTCATTTAACTCCACGATAATATTAATAATATTTACAGGATCATGTAACAAGCTATCGGTACATGCAAGGGGCGGCTTTAGCGCTTAAAAACTATATCTGTCGGGTGATTAATCAAAATTGTATCTAATTTAATATTTAAAATGTAATACCTATCATTATTCAAGGAAATAGCCAATTACTGCAGTGAGGCGAATTCGTTAGACTACTATTACTTTGTATGCTCAGCGATTAGCAAGCCTGCATGGGGCTCTTAGCTAATGTAAGCAAGTCCTAACTTGGATAATACGTCAAAGTTAGAACTTGGAAACACTGATAGTAAAGTTTTAGTATTGTTAGAAGTGTATCAGAAGTGTTTACTCAAGTCAAACCTTAATTTGAGTCTGTACTTACTTTCATTAATTGCCCGCTAAAATTAAGTAGGTATATATAACTAAGGTTACAAGTTGATAGTCCTCTCACTCGACCTCTCACGGATGGAGGTATGGTCAGTTAGTTAATCTCTACGATTTTATATATTATAATGTGGTCATGTCTGTACATTCGAGATATTAAAAAGTACTTATGTAATATATATATATATATATATATATATATATATATATATATATATATATATATTTCGTTGGAACTTCGATATCGCCATTGGTCATTAGACCATTGGTTGTGGAGGTCAGATGGCAGTCGCTTCACGGAAAATATCGAGGTTCAGCCGCATCACAGTTAGACTGGAAAGCCGACCTCAACTGAGTTGGGAAAAAGGTTCAGGGAATGATGATATATTTTTAGTTATAAAAAATTCAAAAATATTTTAGTTATAAAAAAGTTATAAAAAATTATGTTATTTAACGATACTGATGGACTTGTCTTTTTGATCGCAATTTACGCAAGAACTACTTGCACGAATTTTGATGCGGTTATTTCAGTTAAAAAGGGCTTGGTCAGGTTTAAAATCATAGACGTTTATTTGATCGCGAAGGATTGAAAAGAAACAGAGAGGTCAACGATAAAAAAATGTCGCTTTTTTTGTTGAAATTATGGATTTTTATTACTCATTGTATCTGAGCCACTAGGTAAAAAATAGTATTTATTTTTACATAGGCACATATTTGTGTTGAGATATACATTTGAAATGAAAATAGGGACGTTAAAAAAGTTCAACGGATTTACACGTATACGGCAGCGTAAGTTAAGGGGGGATTGATTACTAATAAATAAGTGTCAATTTTGCTTATCAAGATTCGATTTTAATCTAAGAGCACAGCAGAATATACTCGAGCATGGCTGATTTTTCAGTATATTTTAGAGGTACTCAAATTAGAATAACTAAGAAAATAGAAATAAGGTCAAGTAAAAAACTATAACCTAAATATTCATTTACTTAATATAATATTATGTAAACACATCCCATATCATCTATCAATTCTAATAGGTTTCTGCGACGCACGAATCACTACAAGTTTGGCATTTACTTACTACTTACTACTAAAAACTAATAGGGTAACTAGTTACTACTAAAATGTTGACAATTCAAACAAACAAATATAAAGAAATAGCGGGTTCTAGAATGCGGATAAACATACTTAGACACATGTTTTTTTTGTAAATACATACATATTATGCATAGAAACACCCAGACCAATGTAGATATTCATATTCATACAAAAATATTTGCATTGAACAGGAATCGCACCCGCGCCTCCTGTATAGCAGTCGCGTTTACTACCGCCACGCCACGGAGGTCCTCAAATATACATATAACTCTGTACTGTATGTCGACTAGTTAGTATTTAAACTTACTTGAATATGATATCACTTTTTTCTTTGTGAATGTTATGTACATCGTAATAATCGTAACATGTATCGGAGACATTACCAACAACTCAATTTATTGTGAAGTGTGTAACATATGATGTGGTTGTAATTATAAATAAGTAAATACTATTGTGCACTCACATACAAGTTATGAATGATGGTGGAAAATCAATTTCCATCGACCCTTGACGTCTCACTTAGCGTGCACCCTCCCCTATGCCACGCACTGATCTATCTGTTTTCAACATGGTTACACATGTCAAAATATCAAGTATTAAATAATATACCACTTACAGGTACACTACAACAATTACTCCATTTGTTTTATATTCTTTGTACTTATTTATTTTTAGAATATTTAACTTATTACGTATTAAAATTAAATCAATACATGTCAAAACTTAACTAAACATAAACTCATCAAACAGAATACATCTGTGATTTATGTCGTGACTTATTAGTGTGAATTATTTATATTATAAAATTACAGACATTTAACTTTTTTCTGAAATCATGAAACAATTTTAATAAGTTAGTTACTATTTATTTATTTATTTTATTATATTATGAATGATTCACTGTTGCGTCTTTGATTGGTGCGTAAAATTAAGCTAACCATCCACTTTTATTGTTGCCATTTTAGAGTGCGGATAACGCATTTAGTTTATAATAATCATTATTAGGGTAGCATAAAGTAGTTGTGAATAATAGTAAAATCCGCAATTTTAAAGCAAGCTTGAGGAGTGCCAAATATCAGATCAATCTGTTACTAGGCAAAGGGTAATCTGTCTATTAATAAATTTACTCCAAGCAAATAAAATACAAACAAGATGAACTAAATAAACCTTAACGAAATTTCGAGTAACTGAAATTTTAAAACGTCGTGACATCAGAACTCGTCGTCGGCGTAGTTTCCGACAGCGACCAGCATAACAATAATAGTTATATAAAAAAAATAAAAATATAAAACATACCTACTTTAATTGTATTCGCAAAGTTCAACAAAATATGACAGAAATGTTCCAACATGCATCAACACGACCATTGAAATGTTTATCCTTTAACAAAGGGCTTCACATTCCCCGGACGTTTCCTCCATTTGTCGCCCTTCTAAGTTTGACACCAAACTTGGTCGTAGGGAAGAAAAAAGTAAATATTTTACGGCTTCTAGTTGCACCCTTGTTGGTGGAATCACGCGTCGCTTGCCGCGTGCTTTCACGAAGATGGATCATTGGTACGCGCGACACGCGACTAAACAGACGGGTGGTTTCAATGGCACGTTTATTGAATTTCCGAGGTAAAAGTTACCTGTTTTTGTTCTGCTATATCGTTTAGATTATAACTATAGTTGCGGCACGCTATGATTGCCATTTTGACACGTTTTTTCTTTTATGATGCGCTTAAAACTGGACAGCGAACTGTTAGACGAATAATTATAGAAAAATATTGCTAGACTGGCATAGAAGAAAATAATCTTCACGCAGCAAAACAGAGAAAACGAGCCAAATCAGCCGTGTCAAAACAACCACGATAGCGTGCCGCAACTATAGTAGGTCTCCTTTTTTCCTTAAGTTCCATCTTTAAGACATATTTGACCAATTCATAGTCACTGTCTGTCTGTCCTCTGAGATTGAGTTTCAAATGCACTCGTGACGTGAGGGACGTTACGTAGGTACGACAGAATAATACCTACTTACTACAGACTACAAAGATTTTTCGATAGAGTTCCTTCAAGTTTTGTGAGCCTGTTAATTCGTACAAAAAGTCCAAGAGAAATGAGGCAAATAAAGAGCCCATGTCTGGAGCTAGTTTTTCACAAACTGTATAAATCGCTATGCTAAATCTGATCCAGATCCATTCGGTAGTTTTTTCGTGAAATGAATGGACGCCATTCAATCCAAATCCAAATAAACTAAATTTCTATATTAGGTATTAAGGGTTATATACAACGTTGCATTTAAACGCTCGTCTACAACATCAACGCGCCCTCGAAGATGGATCATCGAGACGGCGGCGGCGGCGGCGGAGGGGGCGAGTTATCGCGATAAACTGATGCGATATGGAAAATATAGAAAGCGCGACACCTTGCGATGTGCTCACAGGTTTATTTGTTGTAAATGTTATTTCTCACTTTGTAGACACAGCTTTATAACATAGTATTCTACCCAAGGTGGCGAAAGAAAAGTCGGAAGGCTGACCTTGAGCATACGGCGCAAAATATACTACTAAACGTCACTATGAAATAATCAACAACTTCACTAACCTACGCGTTTACCTCATCCCATAAATTTGCAGTGTTTAAAAACGGCATCTCTCAAAATCGTCAGAAAATCGATACATATGCAATACATGAAAAACACCCAGATTTCGCCAGCTATGATTTTCCGTACCACTAAAATGGATTGTATCTAAAAGCTATTATTGGAATTCTTAGGTCTTCACTCAGCTATACAGCGATTTTTCCACACAACAATAAATATTCCTTTACACCACAATAGGTGCATGATAAATTTTCATCTTGCAGAATATACTTCAGCTAACCGGCTAGTTAGTTTCATTTTTCATTTTAAACAAGAAAATTTAATCAACCATCAATAATTGTCCGGTTCAGTCTCCGTTTCACATGATGGCCGATTTTGTTTTTATCCATATCTATGCAGGTGTCTCAATTTCCGTCAGGAAAGCATATTTCATAACCGATTTTTACTAAACTTGATACTGTATACTACGTAAACGACAAGTTTTGTCAAGAGCTTTCATGATAGAGGGCGCAATGGGAAAAGGATAGTGGGGAAAGTTTGCTGTTGCGCTATTTATGAACCGATCTTGATAATTTTATGCTAAAACATCAGGGACCTGAATCTTCATAGGTCGTATTAAAGGGTTTTCACGAACTCTACTGTTCGCAGAACTACTAGTAATTTTCATTCAACACTTATTAAGTAAAATTGTACTAAATACTAATCACATAGTGCCCTAATTGTACTAAATGCCCTCTGACGTAGCGGTAGAATGTTCGACTGCTATGTTGGAAGATCCTGGGTTTGTTTCCCGTATAGTGTAAATATCGGGCAGTTTAGAAGCCAGGAAGATATACAAATTCGTATGCGATTCTCTCGGCTAGGAGAGTGTCTCTTAATCTCATAGATTTTTATTGATTTTGTATGAGTTATGATGGGGCTGACATAGTTAATATGAACTAAAATCCTCTAAAAAAATAAAGATAAAAAGTGTTAATATCGGTTTAGCAAATTCTAGAACTGTTTGTCCTGTCCTGAACTGCCTAGAATTATGTACTATATTGTATTATAATGTATAAAGTAATTCTAATAGTTTATATTATATTTATAGCTCAAGAATAAATAAAAAGCGGTAATATTGAAGTATTTGCCATCGCCTCATTGTTCGAAATAAAAAATACACCAATTCATTCAATAACACGCAATCCAAACAACATAGGGAATAATCTTCTACACAAATGTCAATAAACTCAACAAAAACATTGTCTTTTTCAGTGGGTGTTGCCTTGTTTTTTGTTTTCCGTTGTTTACCGACCTATTATATGTACTATCTAACTTATTTTTAAGTGTGGAAACTGTTCTCTAGCCTTGTTCATATTGTATTTCTAGCTGTAAGTTTTCTAAAGTATACCACCATTGCTAGACCCAATTTGAGCAGAATCTACCAAAACAAGACCATATGAAAAGAACGTACACTTAAAAGGGCGTTATCTTCTTATTTTTATATTAAACTTGAACTAGGAGCGGTTCCTGTAGTCTCCCTAAGCTTTTCGTCATTCAGGGGCAGCTGTTGCCCTCTCCGAAACATCGATTTTTGTCAAAAGTTTTTAAATGCCATTACGCAGTGTTTAAATTTTATAGAATCTTTTGGGAAGTTACTATCAAATATACTTCTGAAAATTTTGAAGATGCTGATTGAAAAACAATATAATAATATGAATACAATAATGAGTGTTCTATGATATAAATCAATCGTAGTTGTATCTCAGATAAAATAATTCTATGCTAGCTGTGCCCTTGACTTTGTCCACATGGATATGAGCTTTTTCTTGGCCATTATTTTAGAATTACTTATACTAAAATAATTGTCTAAATTATGCCTTATAACATCAGCTACTAAACTAAACGCTTAGTCAAGATTAAACAATCTCTGTAATAAGTAGTTACAGAGATTAGCTGGAATATCGCAGGAAAATATTCACTCATATTAAGTACCTAACGA
Source organism: Pelosia muscerda (assembly GCA_963691645.1). Taxonomy (NCBI): domain Eukaryota; kingdom Metazoa; phylum Arthropoda; class Insecta; order Lepidoptera; family Erebidae; genus Pelosia; species Pelosia muscerda. The sequence goes on from OY829113.1 coordinate 12,279,459, forward strand.
AGATGTACGTACCGTTTGTAAATGTTAATAAAAGAAGAACTCGTCATTTTACTTTTAAGAGTTTTATAATTAGTCCCACTCTCATCTTTGCTACACAAGACAACACGCGCAGGGCTTAAATATCAACCGCATACGGTGTAGAATATTCCATCAAGATTCAAGCTGTTCGGTGAGTCTTTCCTGTGCCGCACCATTAACTCTTGGAATTACTTACTAGCTCACGTGTTTCCTTCTTCCTGCAATCCCGGGCGTAAAAAGACATCTGACGAGGCCACCAAACCCCGCCGGACCACCAGTACCATTAGACTGTACCATTGATGGTACAAATGGTACTGAAGTATCCCACTAGTACCATTGATGGTACAAATGATACCAAAATATGTCGCTGCACCACCTGTACCATTACTCAGTATCTTTGATGGTACAAGTGGCACTGATTTATCCCACTAGTACCTACAGTTGTAAAACAATCCATAGTGTTATTTTATATTTTATTTTATAATTTATAAAAAAATTGTGGAACTCTGTAGTACATTGCCACTGCTGCCCGCATCTAAAATACCTACATGAAGGGTGGAAGTATGTATATTCAAAATGAAATAATATTGGATAACCTAAAACTAAAAAGAATCATAAATTATTTTAAAACGTTTTGGATACCAAAAAGCAAAACATGGACTTGCTTTGAAAACAGACATCGTACTACAAATACCTACTTGTGAAGGCTGGAATGCCCACTGCAACGGCACTTTTAGAAAACGGCCTTCAACTCTTTTACTTTCCTTACGTTGATTAAAAACGATTCCGACTTAGAACCTAGTACCTAAAATTCAAGAGAAACGGAAATCATCTGTACTGCACAAAAACTGCACTGTGGGCGATATAGACGCCCCACTTTTCTTAGGAAAATTAAGACAGTAACATTTAAGTAGGTACCTACTAATAAAATAAAGTAGTTCTAATTGTACCAAAAAGTTTTAATTTTTATAGAAGTAACGTCGAGTGCCACGCTTGTGTTTATTTCCCTAGTACTAATGGGATAAATCGGTACCATTTGTACCATCAATTTATTATTTATAGAAGTAACGTCGAGTGTGACGCTTGTGTTTATTTCCCTAGTACTAATGGGATAAATCGGTACCATTTGTACCATCAATGGTACAGTCTAATGGTACTGGTGGTCCGGCGGGCACCAAACTGAGCGCCACCATTGTAACACTGTACATATTTGTAATGGTGACCTTCTTTCCTGAAACTTTGCCTACAGCCTACCATCAGACGAGGTGACGTCAAAGTGATATGTCCAAAAAAAAGACTGATAAATGGTCGCAATCAATTTAGCATAACACGTAACACGGCTATCTATATTCTGTTAGTGGCTGATAACTTATCTAGCAACAAATTGCCCTGTATAATTCATGGAGGTTACCAGGTGACAGGGGTTCGCCATTCTATCCTAAATTATGTGCATATATTTTATACATCCTTATATCTATTGTAGGAGAAAAAAACCTTCATGTTTGTTTGTATTCATTATTTTGAAAGCATTATGTTGTCCCCTAGGACATAAAAGAGCCCATATTTTTGTTGAACGCAGGTAATGAAAATGGAATCGATTGTTAATATTCATAATGTTTGTTTCGAATATGAGATTGTATTTCGAAATATATAATAAATGAAATTTGCTATACTCAAATGAAATGGTAGCTCACTTTTCTGTAGTTGCAAATTACAGAACGCTTCCTAGACCCATGGTAAGCAAAACGTTATGGGTCCTAGAACGTATAATTAAATATATGTTTTTTAAATACATACACATTATTTACATAGAAACATGCACACCAATGCAAACAAATATTCCCACTGAGCGGGAATCAAAGTAATCGAACGCGCGCCTCCAGCGTAGCACTCACATTCAGTACCGCTACGCCTCAGAGGTCGTCAAAAATAGCGCCATTTATTTATTATGCGCCATTTTTTCATTATGCGCTTTACTGTAATAGAAAATCAATTGTATATATTTTATTTTCTACCTATGCTACTTATACATAACATTACAAATATGAAAGTTTGTTAATATGTTTGTATGTTTGTTATTTAATAACGCTCTATCGGCTGTACGGATATGGTTGAAATTTGGTGCAGAGATGAATCATAAACTGGAATAACACATAAGGGAATAGGTATAATAGATGGGTATAGGTTTCTCAAGGGTAGCGGGAACCGAATCAAAATGTAAGGGGGAGGGGGAAACCACGTCCCTTAGCTGGTTCAATAATAACTTAAACCTCTAGACCGAGAAAACCTTCTTTGTCTTCTGCCCTGACAGTACAGAGACTTTCTTAACCTTCTCCCCTCCCCGCCCTTCTCTATATGGTCGGCAGCATGAATGTGACGCCCCTGGTATTGCAAACGTCCATAGGCCACGGTAACCACTCTTCATCAGGTGGACCGCGTGCTTGTCTGCCACCTAAGTGGTATAAAAGAATATAAACAATATCCCCCTGTATCTACTGCTGCGGTCTGCAGTCGGCTACGGAATCATGTCTTAAAGCTTAATTTTTAAATATTTTCTTCGGAATAAATAGAAATTACTCAATTAACGCTCGTCTCATTTTTTACACTCTTAGTTCGAATATTTCCATAAATTCATTCTTACTTGAAGCTTACAGCTTAATAAAAAGCTGTAAGCTTAGTGGTTAAGGAATCTGCCCTACGATCAAGAGGTCCCGGATTTGAAAAGTATCCATTACACTATCGACGGGAACCTACTTCCTAACACAAGCTATTGAGCTTAGCTGGGAATATCAGAAATATTAATAATTTTGGTTACAAAGATTATTTACAAAAAAAAATAAGCATTCGCCAATACCAATGCCGAAACTGATGTGGTTTGTCGATCCAGCTGTTTAGGCTCTACATTGATTAGTTTGGGGGTTATCTGGCAGTGTTTGCAATCTTACTAAGTGGTCGGAAATAGTTGACGTGATTTCCAATGTTATTCTTCCGAAAATAATTAAAAACCAAGCTCTATAGGTACTTCAACAAATTTTTGGTACTATTTTATACACCTTTAGTATGTACCTCATATTGGGAACAGTACACGACACATGTTGTTCATACTTGTGTTGGGTGAAAACTCTGAAAAGGTTTTCAGTCTTTATGAAATGACGTAATTGTATACTATCACTGACTCTTAGTCCATTAGGCTCCCAGAAAGTGTGGCCCCTGAATTCAACGCGATACTTAATTAATGCAGTATTTTGTTTTACAGTATTTATCACTATGATGGACGTTGCCCGTTAATTATACCTGAAGCTATCACAAAATACCTATCCTTTACGACTTTGATTTAAAATGAAAATTATTATGCCTACATTTAAATTCCAATTAGAATATTATATTATTGTTCATTAACTATAACAACTACGTTTGTATTTTCCTTATCACACGAAAACATGCGTTGTATTCATCTTTATAACCTTCCGCATATCGTCCAAGCCACAAGCAACGTTTAAATTTAAATACAAAATCACTGAAGCGCACCCGAACCTTTATTCGTAGAGAAAACGACTTGATTTATACTTTCAAAACCGCTTTCCGTGTGACGGAACATGAGAAAAGCATTTTAATATTATCTCACTATGTAGAAAACAACGAAAAATCCCTCTTTCCAACACGGAAATACGTTACTTCATATTCCAAGTATAATAAATCTAAAGGGGGGGGACACATCTGTCAAAAGTGTAAAATATGTATTTCTTGTAACATTTACTGAGTCTTTTGTTCTTTATACAAAGAATGGAATGTTCTTCAGTATTGAAACTGTCTTTAAGAGTATTTGCAATTATTATTTCACAGTAAAAATATAATAACGTCAGCAATGTCTACCATAAATTATTTACTGAAAGTACTTTAGCATTTATCGGGGTGTATGGGGCCGATTCGACTATCTGAAAAGTCAGTCCATTTGAATGGTCAGTTATGACTGCATTTCCAACCAATCAACTGCGGGAACCGTAGGGGTCGATACTCTCAGCTAAGTATATTATTCTTGCTGCACATAAACGATCTGCTCATACCCGGTACATTTATGTATATAACACAGTTAGTAGCAGAGAGTTATAAGTCTAACCCGCGGGCCTCCGATTGGGGTGAAACTAACTTGGTTAACTTCAACTGTCGAGACCGATACAGAGATAAGTACTTACGCATTTATAATCTTAAATATTTATGCATTGGGTATCCTAGCATTGTATTGACAAATCTTTTATTATTTTCAATGATTAATCATCAGTACTCGTAAATTTTATAGGTCTTATTACAATTAGTAGGATATCAGTGAACTAGATCTGAAGTCAGTTGTAAAATGCTAGTAGGTTTTTACAGCCTGTGTTTTAGATTAACATATCCGAATTAATGATAATAAAAAAATTAAAACCTACAGTATAAATACTTATTTTGATGAATGTTCTACTAATACTAGATAGTTATTAATTGCAACTAGACAAAGTTATATAAATTCAATCAATCAGTCGTAGTCCTCTGCTGGACAGAGACCTCACCCTAAGTGTTTTTTGGGCTCTGGACTAGGCTCTGACAATACTGAGCGAGTGCCACGCCTTAGGAAGATATCGAATGGATCTACTCGGGAGGGGATACCGCAAACCAGAGGATTACATGCACCTGCGATTGAGATTACCACCTTGATAGAGAGTACTATCCCTCCTCTAACCTAGGAGCCAGGATGAGGTCGACACAGATCACGCACCCTAATAACATAAGATAAGATAAGACAAGGCTAAGCGTATTTTTCCGTTTACCGCCTCTTACGACACCTTTCGGATGAGATGGGGTTGTATAATACAGATGATTGAGAAGCAATCGTCGCTAGCTTAAAGGTTAAGGAGTCTACTGAAACATCCTTGATTCAAATCTTGGCGAAAGCAAGAATACCTCATCTAGATAGAAGACCTTATACAAAAATCTGGAAGGGCATGACACTCCGATCAGTCTCTTGCTAGGGCAAATACTATGACCTCTGATAATCTACCAACATCGTCCTAATAATACGTCATATATATACGACGTATCCAGGTAGCTCAGTAGAATATTCTTGTAGACTGGTCACGGGTTGAAGTTCCGACCAGGATGTTCTAAAGTTACATATAGGATAAGTTGACATAGTAATTGCTTTAAGAATGCATTAAATCTAAATATAGTTAGTTCAGAAGTCAACTGAAATACCGTGTCGAGGATAATTCAATTCATGCCTTTAAAATAAACTTCGTTTGCTGCAATACGTCCATTAGCGTATTTTGAAATCTCTAAAATACTTTCCACAGGCGCTAGTCGCTTCTACAACTAGTACAGGGGCCACCACCACCTCTTTATTTTACTTTCATAGTGTGAATTGTACTCGGACCGTTGTCGTCCATCTATATTTGTCTACTGTATCTTTTAAGTAAAGTGTATATTCTTACAAATTACACATATAAATGTATTCACAAATTCTTGCCGTTAGACCAGATGTTAGACATTTTAGGGCTCCAAATAACTACTTGCCTGCTGCGTAATGTTTGCTTTATTTTGAAATATGTACTTTTAGTTTAGTATTACCACAGAAAAAAATTGTAGTGTGTGCGGTACTACTTACGTAGTTTTTGACTACTTAGTACTCGTAGTAGTACTAGCGCCCGACTGTATGTACACTAGTGTTTTATAAACTTGGAGGTAAGTGCTATAACATAGACAAATTATCAGCACTACTGCGAAAAACTGACAAAAATAGTTAACGAATAATTTTATATCTAACATATTTCAGGGCTCTTAAACTGTCTCTCACAGTTTTCGTCACACTATCACGTTTTTAATCTTTCAAACCGAATGCAAATGTAATGAAGTCACACAATAGTGCCCCAAAAAGGCCAGTACGGGGTACCGGATCACGAAATCGATTTCAATAAACGATAACTTCTGCATGATCGGCCAGCTATCCTTCAGTAGGCATTTGCGGATGCCACTGATCAAAGCGGTATTCCCGATTCGTTCCATATTGAAAGTGTTAGCGATTTGAATGTATGGTGGTGGAAATGTAGGTGGTTTTATATACGGAAACAAATCACTTCATTAACACAAATTCATAGTTGGTAAGTTCATCCCGTGCACACTTAAATTGAGGAAATAACTACCTGCAGTGGTGTGGTTCTATGGTTTTTCCAAGCGACTACAATGTGGGGTTTTTTAAGAAGGGCATTAAAAGATTTCTACAAAGTCCACAGCCCCAGTGACGTCTCTGGTTTTGCACACGTCCATAGGCTTCGGTGACAACTTTTCAACTGGTGGACCGTGTACTTGTCTGCAACCTAAGCGGTATACAAAAATAACTTGTGTCAGTTATGTTATCATTACCCAAAGTTAAAATTAGAATCCAAATTTTAAGAAAATCTATCTTTGAAACCACATGACACTTGCCAACCCTCCCACCGGTATTATTAGTTCCAATACCATCAAAAACAGCAGAACTTAAGCGATAGCACGCTCGGCTGACTCGCATCGTTGTCACCTTTTCAGTTTCGCATCAAAGGCTCCCTTCTGATCGGTTTTCATGCCCTTAATTAGCAGTACCTCGTTCGAAATCCGTTGGGCCGTAAAATATTGTTTATTGGTAGTAGATCCACCGCACCGGCGCGCTAAGGGGCCAACTCGCATGGAAAATTGAGGCAAAATTGCGCATTAAACGCTTGCTCCCGTTTCGTATGGATCTTGAATTATTTCGATGTGGCGTTTAGTGCCAGGTTCAACTATTAATTAAGGCTTCAAGAACAGACTATGGTTTTTAGTTCAACAAAAAATTTTGGTATTTCTATTGGAATTTAGTTGAAGAAATATTTTAAGGAAAAAATACTTTGAGAACCTTGCATAATTTCTAAAAGAATACTTACATAGAGTTCAATCATTCAACTTTTTACATACTAAGATCAGGAATAAAACTTCCGATGTACTTAGTAGTCGAACTCTCTCAGAAAATTAAATAATTTGGCTTGAACAAAGCTTCCCTTGTAGCAAAGCAATACCTTCATTGCTTATTGGAAACTATTAATAAAGTATGGCTGTCCCACTGATAGAGACAGAAAAATCCGTAATAGCTATGGAATAACCCGATAATTAGATTAAACCCTCCGGTATCGTGGAAATACATTTCTCGGAATCAACTTCGAGTTGAATAGAATCCCATACACCATCAAAACAAAATTATTTAGTTATTACAATTATTGTCTCATAAATTATTATTTTGCCGTAAAGCAGACGGTGCTGAAAAATTTTCAGATACTACAGAATTCAAATTGGTACACGGTAACAATATCTTTCATCGTACAATTTTTCATAGCGCTCATAAAAACCAATGTGTTTGATAATTCACTGATAGCAATAAATTGTGATCAAGTCACAAAATGTAGTAATAAAATGCCACGTGGTGAGCGGTTTATTGCCAGAAACGGAAATTTAATTAGATACTTTCTATCTTCAAGACTAGGGCGAAAATTTTGGTAGCCAATATTTTTCAATTAAGTATTATAGTAGGTCCTAACGATTGTATTAAAACTGACATTTTATAGCAGGAAAGACGTCGGCAATGGAACTTGGAATGAATCTTTAATAGCGCCTAATGTAATTAAGGAGCTATATACATATGTATTGTTAACTTGCATCGAGTAGGTGAGCCTCAATATGCAATTTTACTAGTTCCTATAAAAATACTCTTTGATATTCTCTATTACATCTGAGTTATCTATGGTATATTTATTTTACCCGCCTAAAAAACAACACACTATCATACAATTTTTTCTTTTTTCGTGTTGATTAAATATCTAATATTATTATTATATAATTGAAATTAAAGGATAAAAGATGAAACGTAATACCGTAATACCTAATAATATTTGAGAGTATTGAATATAATAACTATATAAGTTATCTATGTAGTTAGTAAAATGTAGTTATGTAGGGGAAACTGAGGACTCTTATCCCTATAGGAGACAAGGTACACCAATATTATTTGAATTACTAATCGTATTAGAGTATCTCTTAATGTGGTAACACTAAGTCAACATTGTTGCCCTTAGTGTTACCACATTTAAAAAATAGTCGTAATGTATGTACCTACCGGCAACTAAAGAACCAAAAACGGCGTGCGTTTTAGTCGGTTCGAGTCCGATATGACCTCTCTCATCGACTCCGATGGGATTGGCATCCGTGAAAAAAAAAAGTTAGAGCGACTCCAGTGTATTAAAAGAGTTTCATATTTGGCCATTACCGTAATCGGTTAACTGTCCGGATTTAATCGGAATTGATGGCTATGTGAGCAATACAAAGTAAAAAGCAATACAACCAGTAAATGTGTACTTACTTATGTTAAAAAAGAAGTATATGTGCATATGAAACTGTTGCATAATAATGGTTCACGAGTTAAAACACGAGTGTAAGTTAAAAAAAACGATTATTTTAGTATCACACAAATGTTTTTCTGTATCTAATGTCCCACGAAAGAGTTAATATAATTTGTGTAAAATTACAGAGTGTCTGACCTTCACAACCAATGAACCATTGGTTGTGAAGGTCAGATGGCAGTCACTTCACGGAAAATATCGAAGTTCACCCGCATCACAGACTGAAAAGCCGACCCCAAACGAGTTGGGAAAAGGTTCAGAGACTGAATGATGATGCTGTTTGCATATATTTGTAAATGTCATAATCCATTGATAGACCGTGCATCTTATAAGCTGCAACATCAGATTATGTATGAAAATCTGCGTTGAAACTTCCTTTCAAAACAGAGTGTCCTAATGAAAAAACGTTACATTATAATGCGTTTGACCACAGAAAATCCATAATAATACAATACATATTATTAAATTAATTTTGATAGTCTGTGCGTAAGACGGCCATTAAAACATTGTTTTTAACATTTTAATTTTGACATTTTTGTATGAGAGTAGATAAAAATATTAACTTTACTGTTTTTGTGATGCAGCAAAGGTTGTATTTTGGCTAGTATCGATCGGCCGGCTAGACGATCCGACACGCCGGGGGACCATACTTCTTCAATTATTCAGCTGCCTCCTTCCACGGTACAGCTCGTTTGTTACATCCTGAGTGTATTGCTATTCCTCTTTCATGGTATGAGGAAATCATCTGTCCTTGTCGTGTACCAGTTCGACATTCTCGAAGGGAATGTTAATAAAAATATATTTTACTTTCTAAATTCGGACTGTTTTATTGCTGAAGTGACGTGCGTCGTGAGGAAACGGGAAAATGTGGCATAGGAATTCAAATTTTGTGTGCCGTTAACATTGTACGAATCTTTATTTTTCAAACGCAATAGAAGAAAATATTGTTGTTTTACCATAAGAAAAGACATAAAAGAAGCCCTTTCAATTACAACAATACCAAAAATACGTGAATTCAGTACATGATATGTATTAGTGTACCGTTCTCTTCCCACTCCCTCTCCCCCTTCCCTCTACAGGGTCGGCCACGGTAACCACTATCTATCAGGTGGGCCGTGCGTTTGTCTGATACCTAAGTTGTACAAAAAAAGAAAAAAGTGAGTTGGTATTGAACTGGTAACCGATCAAGTACTTTTCGTTGTAATTTTGTGTACATTTTTAGCTTTCTAATACCATTACTTAATGTAATAACTATCAAAAAGGTTTAACAGTATTTCGTAGTCGCAATTCTAAACAACTCTAACCTGATCCCAAACATATCACTTTAAACCCTTAAATGAACGAATTTTGCTTCGTACTGATATGAACTGTAAGTACATACTGGTATTATACCGACCAGCGAGCATGAACGTTACTAGTCAATAACCATTAAACCCGGCACATTTGCATAACATTATACAGTTCAAACTAGCCTCTTTATAAATTATTCTGATTCTACAATACTAAAAGTGAAAGAAACTTTATTTCTACCACAAACTTCAACAGTTCTAACATTAGCAGGATTCCTGTAGAATAAATGAAACTAGCAGTTTTAACTAATAGATTTTACAAACCTTTTTATATTATTACAAATTTACATTAACGCTTAATTATATTTTGTAAACATATTCCTAATACACACCCAAGTTTTGATGCTGTGCATATTGCATGCTGTTTATTGGGAGTAATGGTATTTAAATGAAATGGTAGTAATGGTGGTAATAGAATGTTATTTTAAAATAAAGTTATCGTAAAGACCACGCTACACGACACACTTATATCAAATTTCAATTTCACACAATATTGTCAATATATATAAACTGATTGAACACATTACACTAATGGTATATAATATACATATTTAAGTTCTAAAACTTGGTGTGAAACCTAGCATTGTGTGATTCCAGATCCAGGGTGCTTGAGTAAAGCTTCACAGATCATTTCGACAAGTCTGGCTCGTGACTCGTGACTTACATCTGTATCTATATCATCATTAAAAACGATAGAAGGTACAAAATTAATAACTGCCATTATCGGGTCAGATTTTGCTTTAGCCGCTCTGTCTATATCGTCACGATCATTTGCAACACAGTAATCAAGATGTCGACGATCAAGTCCCATATTTGTGGCGCATAAGTATGTTCCGTTAACAAATGCGTATCGAGAAGTGAATTCGCACGTCATGTATTCCATTTGAGCTGCTTGGTTACCCTCTAGCATATTTAGTGCACACCTGTGGACACGGTTTGCCCAGCAGTCTTGAACACTCACTACACAAGTTATTTCTCCGACTCCGTCCCAATTAGTTCTTCCCCAAGCCACGAATTCTAAGTCGAGGAAATTACTATACAGACGATATGCTTCTATGAAATGGTTGGCGTAGAAGTTTACAGCATCAGTGCAGAAAGGTGAAGTAACTATCGTCATTTTAATCTTGCCATTGCTATTGACTTCTAGTCCTTGAACTTGGGTTAATGTCACAAGGCAGGTAACACAAAATAAAAGTTTCACAATCATAATGACAACCGTGGCGGTCAGGAGTGTAAAGGTACTGAAATATTGTAGTTAATCGATGGATACATATCACAATTTAATAGATAAATATTTGTTATCTCGAATCAAATCATAATTTATTAAGTGATCTAAATCTCTAGTGTACTTTAGGGATTATTAAGTGTTAAGATTTTTGATAGGCTTGTTTCATATCTCAATAATGTGTTATCGCATTTTTAACTTATCACATTTATTAATTATTCTCTGAGCCTATTCCGTACTCAGTTGGGGTCGGCTTTCTAGTCTAACTACCTGGCGATATGGAAGTAATGTAGTTAGGCTGGTTGAAATTGGAGGGAGGAATAATTGGCTGGTACGAACGGACAAAAGCAAATAGCCATATTCATGCATACAAATATTTGCACTAAGCGGGGATCAAACCCGCACCTCCTACGTAGCACCGCGTACACTACCGCCATGCCACTGAGGCAGAACTTATCACATATTAATGAATAGAAAAAATATCTTACTTACAAGAATTAATAAAATAAAAATAAATTGTACAGTGGGCTCCAAAATTGCCCGCACAATTTGAAACTAGATTTGATTGAAGTGACGACAAGTGTTGAAGTTAATACGTACAGTCAATACATGCATTCGTTTATATTGGTGAATATACTTAAGTTACTAAACTTAAATTGCTGAAGAATCACAAACCTTAAGGTGTCCAGGTACTTCGGCACCCTGTTAGTCACATACCTACGTAAAAATCTTTGATTATATAAGTGTATATAGCATTGATTATACACATATACAATCAATATCGCAAGTATTTATAAAGCACTCCCGATTCTCCGTTCAGAACATATTTTTACGGGTAGGTTGAGCGTGCATTACGTTCATCTTCTTGATTTTTTCTGTAATAAATCACCGCTAAGCAATAGTATTTTTGTCCATACTATTTATTACACACAATAAGATAATGATCATCAAGTAGTAGCAGTCATTTAAAATCCGGTTACCAAAATACCCTCTGAATATTTGGTTGATAATAAACTTGGCAAATAAAAACAACTGTAAAACAATTTCCTTTTCACCCTCTCCCCTTCCAAAGTATTTTAAGGTAATCTCTTACGACTACATCACAAAAACTCGAACTCTTTAAGCCGCCATATTTTCTTTATGAGTAAAATATGTTTTTGTGGTAGCAAGCGCCCCGCGTAGAATAATAAAGAGAAAAACTCATTAACTTTGTTAAGAAGAAATATGTATACGCGCCGTATTGAAGATCCGACGGTATAAAGTGGAATATATTCCTTATTGGCTCTTTTATATACCTTTATTCCTTTTTAAAGGATACCAGCTTACAAAATACATAGATGGTAATTTGATTAATTTTTTAATGATTATGGTAATGGGAATGTTTTTGATTCAACGTGTAGCTTATTAATTTATCTACTCTCTCAATTAAGAACTAAGTGTTATAAATAGTCTTTTTTCACTAACGTAAAAAAATTACATTAATTTGTCATTTTTCTAGTTGGACAATTTTATTTTTGGACATATTTCAAGTTGGACTTTTCTATAATTAGTCGTTTTTACAGTTTGGCGTATTTATATTTTGACAAATTTCAGATTTGGCATTTTTCTAGTTGGGTATTGTTATGCGATTGTACATTTTTTTTTGGACATAAGTCGTACAAAGGTCTTTTTTCATTATCGATACAACGTCAGCTGGATCAAGAAGGTTTCAATCCGTTTGCTGATTGCGCATGATTGTTGCGCGTCATTGGATTATGTAGAAAACCGTACTCGTAGTGTAGCTACATGATAATATTTGAATGCTGTGAGATATTAGTATCTACCATATTCATTACGTTTAATAATGTTCACAGAACTAGAAGTATTTAATTTCAACCGTATACAATAATAACACAATGTTAAACCGTATAAAGCTTATGTAATATGTGTGAATATTTTTATTAAATGTGAAATTGTGACTATATTTTATGTTTCATTAATTTTATCAAAACGTTTATCATGGGCCACACCAATGACTGCGATGCTTTTCGAATTTATGTGTGTATTTATCGCAGGCTCGCCACCTATTACACTAGGACCTAAATATGAACTGGCGAAATGTGGGTGCTAGCACCTCTGCCTACCCCTTCGCGGATATAGGCGTGATATTATAAAAAAAAATTAATCCCTATTCTTAAAGATATTATGCAATAATAATACATGTCTGCATTAATATATAAAGTTTATATTAAGACTCTGTATACACAATTATTTAAATTCTTTAAGTAATATTAGTGAACCCCACGAGCCTAACAAAAAACTGGAACGAAAACACCTTAATCTTAATTCATTGGGGAGCAGGTATTGAATTACAGTTAATATGTTTAAAAATGTACGCCTCCCCAGAAGGGTACCGACCGCAGTATTAATGAAATTGACTTCCCTAGGGAAGATACGGTACTATCTCGATGCGTACCCCGAGGTAACTATTCTGCGGTACGTGCTCCCCATAGAATCGCTGTGGTTATACCGAGACAAAGGTACCAATTGATGACGTATACGATAAATGGTTTGCAAACATATTTCGAGGTGCTAGTTGATAACATATTATTATTAATCAGTTATTTATCATTAAATACGACATTGATCTAACCGAGTGGTGAATTTTCTCTTTCTTCTGGAAATGATAGTCACAGGTGGCTCCACCCATCACCCCTAGATTTGCAGTTCCTCCACATCAAGTGGCTTTCATGTACAATCGTTTGTGTTCGAAGGATTGTTCGAACTGGCGGGGAGTTCATCTTCACACATTACTACTGGAGACAGTGTGTACTGTGCGTTATAAAAGAAAATACATCCCACGCACCCTCATGCTGTGGAATGAACTTCCTGCTGTGGTTTTTCCAAGCGTGTACAATATGGGGTTCTGCCAGAAGGGTATTAGAAGGTTTGTACTGGATCGGCATCACAATTGTGACGCCTCTCGTGTTGCTAATGTCACTGTGCACTTTCATCAAGTGAGTCATGTGCATGTCTTTCACCACCATGGTATATAAAAAACCATACCAATACCATACCACTTATGGTATACCAAAAAGTATGGCGCCGAGCAAGAGAATTGCCACTCTTTCACTTCGAGGACCACCACGGAGACTAGCTGTTAGGTTTATACCCACTGAACAAAGAAACGTGACTGTTAAGAAATAATAAAAAATATTTAATACAATAGGTATATTCCAAATAACTATATTTCTAAAGCTCTCTATATGTAGTAGGTATTAGATGGTGGGACTGCGAATCAGAGCCAGATAAAAGCATAATGTAATATATATAATACCAGATTAGGAGATATAGCAGATTCATTATTCAATAGCTGATATTTTTCGATTAATGTTTTATTCCGTGCGCTATATTTTCTCTAATGTATCAATTTATCTAATTTCAGTTACATCCGTTCAACAATTAGAGCGTTATTGAGTAACAAAAATCTTAACATCTTCGTAAACTTTCACATTTATAATATTAATAGAAAGTAAGAGCATATAACATTTGAATCCAGAATTACACAATTTTAACATAATTATACACAATTATAAAGCCAATGAAGTCTACGAAAACGAAGAAAGTAAGATATTACAAACAATATTCATATTCAGCTTATGAAGACCAAAGTATTTTTTTTATAATTCTTGTCCGTTTTCTGTTTAGCCACGAAAAATATTCACGAAGGCAAAACCGCGCAAATCAATCAGTCAAATATTACTAATATTTTTTTTTGTATAGTCACCATTTTATCAAGCAACATAAAGACAAATAATGTTTAAGGATTCCTAAATGAGCCAAAATAATAAAATTACATATTCGCGTGTTAATTGTGGTTGCAGCACTTTGGCAGCTACAAGTAAGTAAAGTACGGCTTAGAAAAACTTTTCTCACCACATCCACACAATCTGATTTAAACTTTTTACTCGAAACCACGCAATCTCATCAGCTGTGTCGCAAACCGGGACAGTGTATAACACCCTCAAAATTTCTCTAATTTTAATTAATTCCAACTGCACACTGAAAGTCATCTGTTAAACACCCTATCTTACTACAAAGCCAAATCCTGTCTACAAACGACTGTTAGAATTTAACGAGTTCATACATCCCTGTATATGGTTACAATGGGGGCTCGTAAAATTAATACCTTACCTCTGAATCGTCGGGTGGCCTCTCTAGATGGTAATTTTCTCTTAAATATTTAAGTTTTCTGTGCACCCTTCATCCGCAACAAGATTCAATTTCACGCCTTAAAAAGGGGTCCGCTTTGGTCGATTCTTGGCTCCTCAAATGTCAGGAGACATGAAAGTATCCAACTAAACAAGATCTCCATCTATTGCTATTTATATCTTTTGAGAGGTTTACTCGTTTGTTAGTTGAAGGGTATAAGAGATCATGATATAATGGCAGCAATACTAAGGCACAAAATTCTTGAAGTATATTATCCGGTTGCATGCAGAATGGTAGAACTCAATTGAATCAATCTTGCGTCAAATTGACGAAGATTTGAAAGGTTAAGGCGCATTTAGTTTGTTTTCTCTTTGAAATAAGCAGTTTTATTGAAAACGTTATTTGGAGCTCTGTAAAAATATCATTATTATTACCGTCAGTCTTCATTCAAATTATTAATTTTATTGAAACTAATGCAACTGTATCCGCTCACTTATTTAACAATATAGACAATCAAGAATAATTACTTACAATATATTCTTCGAAAGAAAGTCGAAACTATAGTAAGTGTACTAAAGTTTCGACTTTCTTAAAATTGGTAATACAAATTCTACATTAAGCATGTTGAAAGGCAGTACCTATGTTTTAATTATTACTAGCTTTCAAAACAATTACCATAAATGTTAGTCAAGTCAGGCGTTCCAGAACAAGAACTTTTATATACCTCTAAAACAAAATCAATATTCATATTTCGGTATACCTTAAAAGGAACTATACAAAATGTATCGAATATAATTTACGTGTTGAATAATCTACGAACTGCGATAAATTATAGACTACATTTTAAAGGTTTCTAGAAATATAATAGAGAACGCAACTCACGTATATCGATATTACCTCTTAAATCAAACATAACGTTATCAAACCACATGATTAATTTGATTAGCTACGTGTCTGGCTTTTATGATAACTAGTGTACTTACATTATATTTACCGACATACTCTAAATTAATCAATTAAATACCTCGTACTAATTTATGTAGCTATATTTCTGCGTAGTTATGTAATTCAAAATAGTAAATTTGCCATCAAAATAATGGTGGCAGATTTTTAATTTGGTCCACGACTTAGCTTTGAGCGACGTAGACCATTTTCGTGTGTCGTCACAAGAAACCCAAGAACACGAAGAGTTCGCAGATCGAACTTCTAACCTACTCGTATATCTAGCCATGTCGGGACTTGCGGTACCATTCCAGGCGGAGAACAATGAATATATTATAATTGGTGCCAGATGTCATACATTTGATAGTAGATTTACCTTTTTCAATGTATTGTTTAATAATAGTAATATTTGTTGGCAGGTTTACGTCTTCACAGACTTTACTCTAGAACTCATTCCGGCCATCAGGGGCTGTGCTAGCCAAAATGCATTCGTTCTGAATCTACATTCGTCATCGCTCTGAAAATGTATACGAGTGACATTTGTTGTCGGAATCGGATCGCATGACATTCGACAACAAATGTCACTCCCATACATTTTCAGAGCGATGACGAATGTAGATTCAGAACGAATGCATTTTGGCTAGAGCTCCAGGTCTTCGGTAGATGTGTATAGCGCATCGTACCTTCAATTTGCTACTAAGTAATCGTATTGGTATCTCCAGTTTATCTTACGGGTACCAGCGTTATGACCATCATTTTCCTTTTTCGTCATTAGGTAATTAGATATCTGTGATTGTATTTATACAGGGGTCTAATTACACTGATTTGTTTGATGGGTGTTGTGTTTGTGTGTATTCTCGTGTATAATTCCGCCGTGGCCCATCTGCATGGGCCATCTCTATCCTATCCTATCTTACTTCTGAATGTCTGAAAAAGTTTGAGAAGACGTTTGGATGTTTGTTATTCAATCGTGTTCTAACGGTCGATCTGATCTGGTTGAAATTTGGAACACAGGTATAATCTGATATAGTATTATTTGACTATTTCTGTCCGGGTAATAGGTTCCCATAGATTGCGGGAACGAGATCAAAATGCCTCGGGAACCAAAGGCTATAGTAAAAGATAAAGCCCTAAATCAAATGTAGTGAGAGCACAACATTAACGAGGAAACCCTATTCATATAAAAGAGTATATTTGCATACAAAGAGGATCCATGCGTTGCCCTGCAGTTATCGCTACACGGTTCTCTGTTGTGTATTTAGAAAACGCTAGTAATATTATTCAAATTGCTCTATTAATTTCATTGTTAGTCGTGTTTTACTTTTATTTAAAAAGCCATAACTGGCCGTCTACATTCTAAAATAGAACTTGATTTTCGTGTAGCCTCTTCCAAACCATTACGTGGTTAGATGGCGTGCTACTTATGAAAACAATTAATTAAAGGAAAATGGTCTAATATGGTAAATGTACTAGTTTAAGCAAAGAGCTTAGCCGCGTTGTTCCCGGTAGAGTAGAATTTAGGCCACCCCGTCATATTCCATGCGATGTCGTATTAGGCAACTAAGAGATAGGGCTATTTAACATCAGACCGATATATACAGCTCGGGCTCAGACTCAGTAACCGGAATACGTCAATAGCCTCACTCCCATTTCGTGGGACCGAATACAATGATTGGTGAAATGTAGATGTTAATTCATCTCTGCCTACCTCCGAGGGAAATAGGCGTGAGCATAAGTATGTATGTAATAAAAAAAATAAAATGGAATCACATCCACTTCTCAAATACCTACCTATCTTTTGTTTTCATGGTCATACAAATCGACTGAAAATAGTGAAAAGATCCGGCTTTAGCAATTGTTAACCCCTAAAATGTCACAGGGCATAATCCAAACACCTTTCCCCTACGAATTTAGTAGCGGACATCCTTAAGCTCGGGATAGAAAGCACGAACTATCTGGGACCTTACATGATCCTACCAGCGAAGCCATAATGGCCACCCGGCTATTAGGCACACAGCCAGGCCAACTTTAGGCCAACTCACTTCAGTTACTTTAATCCCGGATTGAAAGAGGCTGCTAACAAATTCGGAGTATAAGACAAGATAGGACACCGATAAATAGTTGATGGGTAACATTTTGTAAGTAGGTTATTTAGTAAATCTACCAGTGTTTGTAATCAAACTTCTCCTAAACGGTTTGAATTGACCGATTTTGGTGATTTTTGGACATGATAGGAATGAGAATAGATAGTAAATTATTTTTAATGTCGCTAAGTTATAAGGGTGGCTCAATCTTTACTTTGGTAAATATTTGAATGTTAATTTCAAACAACGACGGCCGGGTGACATCAAAGACCGCGTCCAGAAGTTGAATCTCATGTACGTAATACATGATAAAGACTCACATAAGTGCTTTGGAAAGCTTAGAACGTCCTAAATAAAGCTATATGTAGCAAATTCTGTCTTTATTTATTTGGGGTTATTGTGTTTGTGTTAAGGTGCCTTCAGACTTCGACCCATCATGCTAGATTTAGTTAGATATAGCGTTAGCTGTTACTCTATACTATTGTACAGTGTAATCTAAAGTCACCTTTACATTATCATTTACATTGGTGAGTTTTATTATTCAGGACATTGTGCGGCAAGTTATGCTGTTTCAAATGTATTTAGATCGAAAAAGTGAACGATGCGACTGACCTCGAACCCGTAATTTTTCCCTTATAGGGTAATGATATACCCGCTGGGCCACAAAGTCATGTCTTCACCATTCGAAATTTTCCTCTAGAACCATCTAGGGGCGATGATGGGAGCCTTTTACCGACAATCATACAAACTATGGGTCACAATGAACAATGTTACAATCACTTTTTCTGATCTAGCGATAAACGAATTAGTTTTAAAAATTTATTCTGTACATAATGTAGTCAACGACTATTTCTTTCTTGCGCATTATAGTTTTATCATCTTCTTATATATCAGTTGATAACTCCGAAATTAAATTAATAAGCCCAGATTATATCTATGTAATCCGTAATATTAATGATGCTATCCATTATTTGTCGCAATTTTTGCCACTTCACCTGCGTGTTATTTTGATTCTGTTCTTGAAACCGATTGGATTCTATTCCGAGGCTAAAAATTTGCGTATGTACCTTCATACGGCTGCATAAATGAAATTTTCAACAGGTATAAATTTCCCTGTTAAAAATTTCGTGCATTCCTTAGAGCGTTATAACAAACATCTTCACCAATTTTCATATTCTAGATATCCGTCAATTAACCGGCAATTAGTGACTAATCATATGAATAATTTGGGGGAAGTACGATTTAATGGCTAGCCAAGCCTATTATTATTAAATATGTGAAAATTTGTGAAGATTGTTTAGATTTTGTTACTCAATCACGCTCTAACGGCTGAAATTGTATACTGGGATAGATAAACCAGCCTGGAATAACATAATATAGAGTATTTTCACACAGGAACATGTTCCCGCAGGCGGCAGGAATGGAATCGAAATTCCATAGAGATGAAGCCGCTTGACGGCTTATGTGAAACTAACATGGACATCAGTTTGTTTTACACATTTTTTTAATAAGTATATACATAAATGACATTCATACATATGCTCGCGCCCATAATCCCCGACGGTGTATTAATCACCCACATTTCATCAACTATGATTTTTGGTCCCACATAATAGAGGGCGAGCCTATTACCGCTAATCGGACACTTGTAAAATTTCAATTATATATCAATTAATAGAGCCGATAAATATTAATGTTTATTTTCGACTCTATTTTTTTATTATACCCACTAAAATTTACACCGATAAGGAATTTTCAGTAATATTATGGCGCAAAAGCAGACGTTTGCATCTTAATTATTATTTTCTCTGGTATTAACTTCTATTGACCGATATGTCTATAGCGATTGTCTAATAGCTCCCGTTCGACTATAGAACACGGTAGATGCATGGTTACGCATTCCTTAATTGCCATCATTGAGCAATTGATAACAAATGTCCTAGGTTAACTATCAGATTCAAGATTAGTTCAATGACAAATAACTGGTCGAATTATTGATTCTGTTAGCCCATTAGTTTATACTATCTATAAATTGCTATTATAGTATTCTGATGCCATAGTGTTCGTAATTAGAGGAAGTCAAAGTCAAAGTCAAAGTCAAAGTCAAAGTCAAAGTATTTATTTGCATCATGTGTTGTACAGATATTACATAAATATAATTATGGGTTTCAACATGAAGCCCTGTTTGGGCACAGCAAAGTACATAAAATAGGTTAATTTTATTGTAATGTATTAATTGAATTAATTAATTTAAGAAGAAAATAATAAAGCGAATATAGCTGGATATACCATTAACATTAATCGGGATTAGTCAGGAATTTAATTCAAAAGGTAGTCGGAAATAGTCAAAAGAATATGTCAAATTTTAAATTAGTTAAGGAAGTCAAAATTCTCATGCTACAGTTGTTATAATCAGGTGGAATTACAAATTAAGTATAGGTACATGTAATAAAATAAAATAAAGTCAAGTAAAATCAAACAAAATAGAATCAAAATTAAAGTTAAAATTAAAAATCAAACAAAATAAAATCAACTCGCAAATAGGTTTAAAATAATATGGATGATGGTTGAGTTACATATAATTTTTAGGTTAACAATGTCAATAGGTTATATATCTACCAGAGCATGCAGTAGGTAGAATTATTACTAATCTTATCTTAAACATGTTTGTCATCAAAAAATTCCTGCAAAGAATAATAACATTTTTCTAATAGATAGGTACTTTTGTAATTTGTTTTTAAATGAATGCTCGCTTTCTGAGTCCTTTATTGTTTGCGGTATTTTATTAAATATTTTTATTGACATTACGTATGGGCCTGAGTGGTACATAGACAGGCTAGATGTTGGTAGTGCTAGTCTGTCTTTGTGTCGTAAATTGCGGGGTTGGGTGTAATAGTCCTTATTTGATGCATATAGAGGTTTATGCCTTCTTACAAAAGTGCATATTTCCAATATGTATATGGAAGTCAAAGTGAGGATGTAAAAGTCTTTGAAATGTGGTCTACAGCTTTCCCTGGGGCCTATGTTTGCCAATATTCGTATGCATTTTTTTTGGAGCTTAAATAGTATGTCAACATCCACACTATTCCCCCACATTATGACACCATATCGGAGCCTAGAATGTGCATAGGCATAATAGGCGGTTTTGGCTGATCTTAGGTCCGTAGTTTTTTTTAATTCGTTTAGGGCATAAGTGAAGGAAGACAATTTGCTACTCATGTCACGAATATGGGATTTCCAATCGAGACCCATATCGATATTTAGACCCAGCAACTTAAAACTTTGTACGCAATCAAGTTTAATATTTTGGAATTTGTAATCTATAGTTAAGGGGCGTTTCTGATACGGTTTAAACTGCATTAACTTCGATTTTACGAGATTAAGTTCCAGGTTGTGTTCCGCCAGCCATGTCGACATGTCCGATAGTATTTGGTGGGACCGCTCATTTAGCTCTTGGTTATCACTACATGGGAATACCACGGATACGTCGTCGGCAAACAGGACACTTTCAGCTTTTATTATTTTTGGTAAGTCGTTGATGTAAATTAGGAACAAAACACAACCAAGAACACTGCCCTGAGGGATCGATTTTTGAACTTTTACTACGCTGGACTTTGTGTTGGAAATCTGCCCTGTGTTGTGATCGTGATGCACGAGTTCTACGTATTGTGTGCGGTTGTGCAGATAAGAAGCGAACCATTCAAGGGCAAGCCCACGAATACCGATCCCTTCCAGTTTATCCAGCAGGATATTATATTGGACCCGATCATATGCCTTACTCATGTCTAAGAGCATGCCAACGGCGTATTTTCTATCGTTTATGATATCTAATATCTGCTGAACATATTTATATATTGCGTCTGTTGTTGATCTATATTGAAAGTGTGCGAGTGAAATACGTATCTTTACACAAAAGCTAAGCGTGAGAAGGAGACGAAGTGGATGAACCATGAAACAAGAAATTATATATTGGGGAAGGGAACCCACAACTCACTCACGATTTAACAATAGCAAATTATTGCTAAATTTTCTTAGAACGTCAAACCGCGCCCCTCAAAGTAAGTAAAAAGACTTCTTGCCCGAGGAGAGATGTTATCGTATGTCCAATGTTCCACAAGTGCGAAGGACAAATCTCGACATTTTCAGGAGCTTTGCTTGATTGATTGATGAGAAAATTCGCTTGATAGCGCTCCTGAAGATGCCTCGTGTAGAGGCATTTATACTTCGGACCTGTTTTACAACATAGTATGATAGCCGTTAATTGAATTGACCTGTTTTAAGGTTTTATGGTAAGCTTTTTTTTATAGTAGGAAAAATCGGTTGGGGAGGCTATGTTGGACTCGAACCGACTAAAACGCACGCCGTCTTTGGCTTCTTAGATGCCGGAGGTGAGAAAGTAACCAACATATCCCCAGCAGAGTTTATGGTAGGCCAGCAATACGGCATAGATAAAGCGACTGACATTTTCTGAAAAAGTTTTACATAATTTGAACATAGATAGAGTAAAAGGTACTCCAGTACAAGAATAGGCAAGAGTATTGTTATCCACATTGTTCATATTTCAACTACGTCTCTAAATAAGATTCGTGAAAGACTGGACCGCTTCTTATACTATTTCTGGAGATTACTTTGTGATATCATGTGGAAAGATCTATTTATATCAGATTAATCATGAGCCTATGGTGTGAGTGATTGTAATTAGGTAGGTTTTCAACATTCTATTGTATTATTTAAGACATTATAAATCGTACGGTTTCATTTACTATATCTCAATTTTTTAGACGATACGGAGAGCGGAGGGTCGGGATCTGTGACGTACATTGGGAGAGGCCAGCAATGGACTGAAATAGGCTAATTGATTAATTGACCAAGATACAAAAAATACGATTCGGAGTATCATATTGGAGGAACCAATTCGGTAAATTTTGACTGTCTATAGTGTACACTACACACTACAGGTAAAAAAATAGATTATTCCGAAATAAATATAAGCAACTAACTCTCACCTTGACAGGTCATTGACTAGGAATAATAACTCTTTAAAAAATATAACACAGTACCGATGTCTGTTTCATTTACGTATAATCAGGCTTCCTTTAAAAAAATAATACCAGCGTATCGGCAACCGTGAGCTAACAAACGCACACCAGTTTTCCATTCGCAATATGATTTCATTCAGATGGTTACCCACAATGACTGAGTAGCAATTAGATTGAGCAAACAAATGAAATCGCTGGCACGGAACAATATGAGTATGGGTGCGCAGCATTACAAACAAAGGCTTTATACAAGCTTATGTTGTAGTATATTAATGTTGTATTCCAGCGTTTATATACAATTTAAGATTTTCATTATTAAAGAACAATTTACACAACGCCATCTAGATCCATGGTAAGCCGAGATTGAGTAGCTTTTATTATGGGTGTGGGAATGCACATTTTTATTTTATTTTTATTTTTTTTTTAATTTTCAAGTTTTTGTTCGCATTGTTTACTCTCCATCATATCAGTAAAGCTAAATGAAACGAAAATTTCATAAAAAGACCTCACTGTAAAAAAAAACAAGTGGCGCCATCTTGCGAGTTCATGTTTTTTATGAAATTTTTGTTTCATTCAGCTATACTTACACGATCGAGAGTGAAAAACGCAAGTTAAACGGTTTAAAAAAAAATTGCTTTGCCGTAATTTGTTTTCATGCCAATATGTTGTGTACCATGAATACTACCAGGGGCCTTCGACTTTGGGAGCGTTCCCCTTACACCCTGTATACATTTTTAATGTAAACATTATACATATAAACACTAAGACCAATACAAATAAACATATACATGGATATAAAAGATCAATATTGGTACAGTTATTCCCTAAGGCACCCAGAGGAACATATTAAAAGTTGCCTAGGATGGGACACAAGCCGGCGATGTGGGGGGAAGAAGGAGAAAAAAAATAATTAAGAAAAAGAAATGTAGGTTTATCATTTGAGTACATTGAAAACCACTATTATTTTTCCTTGTTTATTATTTTAATTAGTGCAAAGTCATTTATAATAAACGCGTCATTTATTACTGACAAATCAAACAATTGACTATTTTATACTCGTAGTAAAGTTATAATAATACTTTTCACGATAGTGCAACATTGTTTTTGAAAAAAAAATCTATAAAACAGCTTTACGAAGATTAAAGAGAAGATTAAATAACAATCTGGTACAATCTTATACAAAATTTAATATAAATCGTTTTATACAATAGAAAAGTATACAATTTGTATCGCGACTGCGAGGCGGCTGCAGATGAAGCCTCTACAATGAAAGCTACTATTACGAATAAATGAATACCATGGGGTTAGTAAGAACTGCTTGTTCTATTTTGATTTTAATTCATTTCTCAAATTTTATGGTCAAACTCATAATCGAATATGAATATTTATTGATTAATATTTTTTGCACTAATTTAATGTGTGTTGAAGCTATACGTATGTGATCTTTTTCTATTTGGTTAGATCGGCAGAAAATCCAGAACGGGGCTTGAACAAGTGCCTCATATGTTACAGGGGGAATACTTTCTGACCATTATATATTATTATTTTTTTCAATTTCAGTTGCAGGTAATAATAATAATAATAATAATAAATGTCTTTATTGTACACCAATATGAAAAAAATACAGAACAAGTACAAAGTAACCATGGTAAATACAATTGGCGGCCTTATCGCTCTGCGGCAATCTCTTACAGGCAACCATAGGATGGACAGAAAAGCAGGAGAAAAGTGTTTCTGGGCAGTTTGGTGCGCAAAAATATTATATGGAGAAAATAATAATATCTAGTCAAACACGACACAATAAGCTACCTAATATGCAACATGTACATATACACATACATACACACACCTATCACCATACACACATACATCCATACACACATAATTAGGTATACACAAATAGCATACATATAGACATAGGTACCCGCTATTGTTTTCAGCGAGTACCCATCCCAACAATAAAG
Organism: Pelosia muscerda; assembly: GCA_963691645.1. Lineage (NCBI taxonomy): Eukaryota > Metazoa > Arthropoda > Insecta > Lepidoptera > Erebidae > Pelosia > Pelosia muscerda. Next base: position 12,304,703 of record OY829113.1, read on the forward strand.
AAGAAAGAAAGAAAAGAAAAATAATAATACTACATAACTACATACATCCTTCTGTGCGAGTGTGCGGTGCGCGGACATACCCGCCGGTTTCTGTCTAAATAAGAAATTTTACCGACGAAAACTTAGTTTTCGACTAGATAATTTACAATGCAATCGTTGACTGATTATGGATAACGGGTCGCTTGTGAACGATAATGGGTCTTGTGGAAGTGATTTAATGGAAGAGGAAATAGTAATTATAAGGGAGCAACAAGGGAGTTCGTGTACAATGGAAAATAGTAATATTATGCAAAATGAGAGTCAGCGAGGTGCAGAAAAACGCGTCAGAGAGGATAGTGAGGAAACTACAGAAGAGGGAGGATATATAACTTATAGAAAAGGAAAAAAGAAAATTGCAAAACGCATGTCTAAAGAATCTGATATCGGTGAAAGAAACCTACAATCGCCGATTAGTGTTGTTTGTATTACAGGGAAGGAAGTTAAATTACCTAAACAATTTGGCTTGGCGAAGTTTCTTAAGGCAGAAAATATTCTCAATATCGTAAAAATTCAGTACAAGAATGCATACAGAGCCATTATATCTTTTGATAATAGAGAAATGGCGGTAAAATTAGTGGAATGTCAAAAGTGTCAAACTTTGGGGTATAAATGTCAATTTGTAAGCGAAGTTTGTTTATCTTATGGAGTGGTAAAGCAAATAGATTTAGAAGTTACTAACGAAGAAATTCAACAGAGTTTAGAATGTGACTTTGAGATTGACTCGGTGAGAAGATTGAAAAGGCTCAGTACCTCAAGAGAATGGGTGGACAGCGAATCAGTGAGAATAGGTTTTAAAAGTTCTACTTTACCCCCATATGTATCTATGTATGGGTGCCGGTTCAAGGTAGAACCCTATATGTTCCCGGTGACCCAGTGCTCTGGATGCTGGCGTTTTGGACATCTGTTAAAGGCATGCCCATCGAAAATAATACGCTGTCCTAAGTGTGGAGAAAATCATAGCAATTGCGAGACCACAGCTTACAAGTGCATCAACTGTAAAGGTTCACATATGGCACTAGAAAAGACTTGCCCCGTATTTAGTAAAGAAAAAACAATAAGGAAAATTATGTGTGACAAGAATTACACGTACAGAAATGCCCTTAACTGTTATTTAGAGAAGCAAAAAACTCAAAACATACAGTACAACAACATTCATAACAGTGCAAGTAATAGCATAAGAAACGTAAATACATCATACAGGGACATATTGCTGTCTAATAAACAAATTATTAACACAGAGAATATAGAAGAACAGAGCATGGAAGAGTCTACAAGTGTAATTTTGGGTAAACCCAGAAGAAAGCAAAAGAAAAAGAAAGAAAAATCTAATGAATGCCATAGTTTCACATGGGAGTATGAAGGGGACACACCAATACAACAAGAAAATGTAGAAAATACACAGGAGCCCACAAAGCGCAAAATAGATTTCAGAAAATTATTACACAAATTAAGAGAAATCTGGTTGTCTGAGTGTAATTTTGATGTGAAAGTTAAATTAGTAATTAGTTTCATTATTGAAGAATGTTTTCACTATATTTGGTACCTAGTCAAGAATGCAAGTATTTTTAGTAAACTTATTTCTATGTTCCATGATGGCTTGTTCACATAGAGCCATTAATTTAAACATACTGCAATGGAATGCACAAAGCTTGCCACCCAAAGTGGAAGAGTTTAGGTGTTTATTATCCCAAGAAAAAGCACACATTGCATTAATAAGTGAAACCTGGTTAGGAGAAGAGGTACGTATTAACTTTAATCAATACAATGTATATAGACTTGATAGGAATGATTCATATGGTGGGATAGCTATACTAACACATTATTCACTACAAGTGCAAGAGGTACCTGTAAATTTAAATAACTCAGGCATAGAATTATTATGTGTGAAATTACATAATTGTAGCTACATAAAGTATATAATTCTTGTATATTGCCCTAGTTCCACTAGAACAGAACAGTCAGATTGGGATACAATTTTTTCTATGTTTCCTAAAAACTGTTTGATAGCTGGGGACTTTAATGGCCACCATAGAAACTGGTCGTACAAAGATGATACTAGAGGTAAACAAATATTTGAATCAGCTCTGGAGTTTGGATTTACTTCTTTAAATGATGGTGAACCTACAAGAATAAAATTGGTGAATGGTGTTGTACAACGAACCTCACCTGATATTTCATTTGCATCTGTAGATATAGCTATTAATTTCAATTGGTGTGTGATGAATGAAAACCTAGGCAGTGATCACTTGTTCATTCAAATTAAAATTAAATATACTGATGTATTGTGCACATTAAAAAAGCGTAACTATAAACTAGCCGACTGGAAAGTTTATAAACAACTACTTTCAAATTATTTTTCCTTACCTGCTGAAGGAAATAGTGTACAGGTTTTATATGACTACTTCACCAACCAAATAAATAAAGCAGCTGATGAGAGTATTCCCATGATTAGGATTTGTAATAACCCAAACAGTAAATTTAAAGCAAAAGGATATTGGAGTCCCAATATCTCTAAACTAATAGCTGAACGGAGACTAGCACTAAGCAATTTCAGAAGAAACCCAACCCCTTCCAACCTAGCACTACTTCAAAGTAAAACATTGAAGGCAAAGGAAGCTATTAGAAACGCTAAGGTCAATGATTATAAAAAGTTTTGTGACAGTGTTGACTGTAGGGTCTCTGCCTCTAACATGTGGCATCGCTTGCGATGGGTTAAGGGTTACAAAAGGATAAGGGCTGTTATTCCTCAGGAGCTATTAATTGGAATGATGAATGAACTTGCACCAGATTATGTGTTACCAAGCATACCAATTTTTAATTCTAGTAATTCATATTTAGAGTCTGAATTTACATTGGAAGAAGTCAATCACTGCTTAAAGAAAAAAGATACGGCTCCAGGTGATGATAATGTTACATATTTAATGATTTCCAATTTACCTACAGTTGGTAAGCTATTCCTGCTTAAAATATATAATACCATTTTAAGCTCGGGTTCACTTCCATCTCAATGGCGTGACATTAGAATTATTCCCATCCCAAAGCTAGGTGCTGATAGAAATAATAATAAATTAAGGCCTATATCTCTGATTGCCTGCACTTGTAAAATTTTTCATGCTTTGATAGCCAAAAGACTTGAATGGTATGTAGAAAGATACCAGATTTTGTCACCTTATGCAACAGGTTTTCGGCGGGGGCAGTCAAGCCTTGATTGTTTAACACGCTTAGTGACTCAAATTCAAATAGGCTTTACTAATAGTGAGTCAACTCTTGCTTGTTTTCTCGACATTAAAAACGCATACAACAATATATTAATAGAAAAGCTATTGTGCATTCTTGATGGGTTAGGTATAGGTAGAAATATATGTCATTATTTGTGGAATTTTCTTAGTGAGCGCCATCTCAGAGTTTATAACGGGGCTGCAGGGTGTAATGAGATAATCCGATATACCGGAAAAGGCTTAGCCCAAGGCGACCCTATTTCACCACTTCTTTTTAATATAGCAACACATAGATTCTGCAGAGATATTATGGATGTTTTTGTATGTCAATATGCAGACGACTTTGTTCTGTATACAACACATAAAAATCTTCTGGAGGGTCAAGATAAAATTCAAAATGCGTTAGATTTTTTTATTACTTTTTTGAATGAATTAGGACTAGAGTTATCTATTGACAAATCAAAACTCTGTGTGTTTAGTAGGGGATTTCGACGACAACAGGTGCACGTCTTAGTTAATAACTGTGAGTTGGATAGTGTTCAGTCCTACAAATATCTAGGTGTTTTTTTAGACAAATCACTACGGTGGGGTATGCATATTAATACAGTTGTTGAAAAGTGTCAAAAGTTTGTCAATATTCTTAAAATGCTAACTGGTTCTTCCTGGGGTGTTCACCAAGTTCATTTACGTAGATTATATATTGCACTTATTAGAAGTAGGTTAGAATATGGAAGCTTCTTATTTGACAACAGTGCAAATACACATATACAAAAGTTGGTTCAAGTACAAAATCAAGCCTTGAGGGTTGTGGGGGGCTTTATAAGAAGTACTCCTATTCACGTTATGGAATGCGAGCTTTGTGTACCTCCATTGCATCTAAGAAGACGATGGTTAGCCATTAAATATTGTCTAAAAGCGCGGTCCTTGTCTGACAATGTAACAACCAAGCTTCTATCTGAACTTAGCACTCTTACACACACCAGTTTTTGGGCTAACAAGAAGCTTCCCTTACTTGTTAGTGTTTTTGAAGAAACTAAAGAGGAAGATATAAAATCGACCCCAATTGTTGAAATGTTTACTTTGGAGATTTGGTTAACTAAAATTCCTATTCAAAGCATAATAAGAGATAATTTAGAAGTTATTAAAGAACCTAAAAGAGCCTACAATCGCAACTTATTAAAAATAGAAATATTGAATGAATTATGGGAGAAATATGAGGGTTACTATACTATTTTTACTGATGGGTCTAAGAGTGCTAGTGGCAGTGGTGCAGCTTTTTATGATCCTTTAAAACCAGAAGATAGTTTAAATAATTGTTTCAAAGTAGTTAATTCAATTTCAATTATGTCTTTGGAGCTCCTTGCAATTTCAGAGGCACTGGTCTATATTCAAAGATTTGACAAAAGAAAAACAGTAATTTTTGTAGACAGTAAAAGCGCCTTGCAGCATTTGGCTCGATGTGCCTCTGGTTGCAGAGGCACATCGATAGCCTATGTAGTATTGGCACAAATTCACAATTTAATGAATAGTAAGTTCGATCTGAAATTGCAGTGGGTTCCATCCCATGTAGGTATAAAAGGAAATGAGGAGGCTGACCGTTTAGCGAATTTTGGTTGTACTGGGGGGAAAAAGATAAGCATAGAAATTAGCTATTTAGAATTATTTTCTAAGTATAGAAACAGATGTCATGATCTATGGAAAGAATATTTTAACGAAAGATCTAAGAATAAAGGGATATGGTACAAAACTGTTGTATCGGAGCCTCCTCATATACCCTGGTTTTTAAACACAATGTTAAGTAGAAAACTGACTGTCATTGCCCACAGACTGAGGTCTGGACACGTTCCGCTCAATAAGTTTGGATTTTTAATGAAAAAAACTGATTCACCAAACTGTGAAGTTTGTGGTACTGTGGAAGATGTCCTTCACTTATTGGCGGAATGTGTTCGATATCAGGCTGCTAGAAGGGAGCTATTTCAAGAGCTTAACTTAAACCTGTATGATGTAGGCATCTTTCAACAAATATTGTGTACACCTAAATCTGAAGTCGCTCTTCGTCTTTTCAAACTCGCTATGTTACGCTTTGTAAGTTAATTAAGTATGTGCAGGGGTACGATGGGACTGGCATGTACGCTTGTATAAAAGTCCCCAATAAACAATAAAGAGAAAAAAAAAAAAAAAAAACTACATACATAATAATAATTATAGTTCTCCATTGCTGTCAGAGGAATAAGTAGTACTCCTTTACCAGTCTCTTGAATACAGGCAGAGACTGAGCACTCCTGATAGTCACTGGCAATGCATTCCACAGCCGAGCTGCTAGGACCGAAAAAGACTTGTCGGCAAAGTTGGTGCAATGACTTGGTATTTTCAACCTCAGATTCTCCGATGATCTCAAAACCCTAGAGTGCGTGTTATGCAAGAATTCAAATCGTCGTTTGAGATAGGAAGGAGTTAAGGGATTAAATAAAATATTGTATAAGAGAGAAAGAATATGAGCATTCCGGCGAAAGCGTATAGGTAACCACTTGAGCTTTTGTCGAAATTCAGAAACATGATCATATTTGCGTAGACCAAATATGAAACGTATACAGAGATTTTGGAGTCTCTCAAGCTTGTTAAGTTGGTCTTCGGTGAGATCTAGATAGCTGGCATCAGCATAGTCGAGGATAGGGAAAAGAAGAGTTTGTGCAAGCGCAATCTTCGTGGCAGTAGGCAGAAAATTTTGAAGCCTACGCAGGGACCCCGATGCAGCAAATATTTTGCGCTTTAATTCTTGGATTTGTGGACCCCAAGATAAACAATTGTCCATTAGTATTCCCAGGTTTTTAACCTTCTCACTATAAGAGACACTTACCCCATTACAAATCACTTGTGGGAGAAGTGACCGATCTACCTTGGTTATCATCCTAGGGCTACCGACAAGAATGACCTTCGTCTTACATGGGTTAACCTCAAGACCGTACGAGGTATTCCAGTTGCATATCACTGCTAGGTCAGCATTAATGGTGTTAATAGCTTCTTTTAGTCGGTCCGGTGGGGCCCGAGAATATATCTGTAGATCGTCTGCATAGAGATGGTAGGATGAAGATAGTTCGTTGGTGATTGAGTTTATGAAAACTGAGAAGAGTAAGGGAGAGAGAACGCCGCCCTGCGGTACGCCAGCAGTCGTTGCACACCAAGAGGAAGTAGCATCCTTGATACAGACACGCTGTCGGCGACCATACAGGTAACTATGAAACCAGTCAACCACAGTTGGAGATATGTTAAGAGAGCTCAATATGCCAAGCAGAATGTCGAAATCAACGGTATTGAAGGCATTACTAAAGTCTAACAGAGTTAGCACTGTCAGTTCACCCTCCTCCATACCTGATCTGATATCTTCCGTAATATGAACCAATGTAGTAGTAGTGCTGTGCCCAGGCCGGAATCCAGATTGTAGAGGATTCAACAGCGAGTTTTTAGTGAGGAAATTACTGAGCTGCGTGTGAACAAGTCGTTCAAGGACCTTGGAGAGAAAGGGTAAGATGGAAATAGGACGATACTCAGAGAAAGCGGAAGGATTTTTCTTTTTAGGTATAGGGATTATTTGGGCATCTTTCCAAGCGATAGGAAATGTATTACTGGCTATGGAGTAATTCAGGATATGGCAGATGACGGGAAGGATTTCGTCGATTATAGGGTGGATCATATTACGGCTGACACAGTCGCTTCCTACCGCGTTGGACGTTATTGACATGATGCTCTTCTTGACATCACAAGCCGTGAATTGACTAAAAAAGAATGGAGAACAGTTGGGAGTCGAGATTCTTGAAAGATGCTGTATTGTGTTTTGTTTTGTCATTCTATCTAGTTTTGACGACGATGAGAAATGTTGATTAAGTGAATCCAGATTTATGTGGTCAGGGACCGGGTCTTCGTGAGATTTGCCTACTCCCAACGTCTTTAGAAACTTCCAGACCTTTGCCGGATCTCCGTTCTCTACAGAGGTATGGATATATCGGCGTTGTGCATTCCTTGGTAAAGGGCGTTCGAATAAATACAGACAGTTTTTTTTTTAGGTTGCTACCATCACGGTCTTTGATTATGCTCGAATTGTGATATACATAATGATACTTATTATTTAGTAGTATCTTAGTCTGATATGTGATGTGTACGTGTAAATACGTTGAACGTTTCCATGAATTTTGCGCGATCCCTTTTATTAAGGGATCATACTTGCAGGAGGCACTGACGCTCTCGAGTAACTTCAATAATCCCTTCTAGGGCGCCCCAACTACATCTAAACCGTAGCAGGTGCATTTCTAAAACTCCCAAGTATAAGTGCTTTAGTAAATTAAACTTTATGCAGTCATTAAACCCTTTTATAAATTCGGAAAGTTTAGCTTTTAAGTGAAAGAAAGTAAAACTATAAACATTTAGTGTCGTACCTAAGTGTGTTGTTAATAATTACTTATTATTCTTTTATGAAGCGCCATTTGAAAACACGTGAATTACTCTCAGAACTTATTCTAAAACTCCTGAGACCTGAACTGAAGATTCTAAGACTTTGCCTTCAGCTTGCCTTGATGCGAGGAGAAGTCAAATTGACGTTTTCAAAAAAACTCTGAAATATCATAAAACTAGGGGACTGTATAGTTAACTATTTCTTTTTTTTTCTTTTTTTTTATCTATGGCACGTCAACCACGTCACCTCGCCTGATGTTAAGCTGAAGGCAAAGTCTCATGAAAGAGGGTCACCATTGCAAACACGTTCAGTGCTACAAAACTATATTTAATTTGCCTTTTAATTTGCTCAGTATTGGGGTTGTAAGTTGCACTAGTATAAATTATGGTATTAAGGGCCCAGATTGCCCAGACGCAACATCGATTTCGCGCGACCGCAGCGCTACTGTTTACTGAAACAACCGACCGGGGCGGGTGAATGACCCAGAGAGAGCCACCTTTTTGTATTCTACTTACCTAAAATTCCAACTATGTATTTATTTGTAATTTTACTACCACAGTTTATTCTTATTTCGTAAAATATTCATTCAATAACATAATTGCAAATTCAGTAGCAAGTACGGTCGAAATAACATCGAGCCTTTCCTCGCTACTGTTTATCTATACGCAAGGATATGTGCCTATTGGATAAACTCAAATAATTACTTACTATTTGTTTACGATCACCTTGATATCTTAAAAATCTCCTAGGGTTTTACAAAAAAATATCAATAAATGAAACACAAGTATAAAAATGATTCATATAATTTAAAAGTAGGTAAACAATAACAAATATGAGTCGCCAAGCGTGCTAGGGTTGTGCAAAAATTTGTAAAACAAGTTTATAAATTATTAATATACAAATTAAAAGTAAGTAAACAATAACAAAATTTGAGTTCAAAATTCTAATGTTTAAAGTTGTTTAAATAAATTACTGAATAAATTCTGATTTCTGCTAATTTGATTATAAAATCAATTGCTATTGCAAAACCTATCAGAATGAAAATGTTACCAGATGCCCGATTCACGTAATAAAAACCGTAGCGTGGTGACTTCAAAATGTCACTTTGTTTTTTTGCAAACAAACCCTTTTAACCGACTTAAAAAAAGAGGAAGATTCTCAATTCGCTGTATTTTTAAACCGATTTTGATGATTCTTTACACCAGGTAACTCTTCAAAATTGTATAAGAATTGTACAGTAATTGATTTATGACAATCCAAGACTAGATAAGTAAGTGCGTTTAAAACAGAAAACCATAAGGCGATTTCTAAGTTAAAACAACTTTTGGATGCACGTGAATCGACCGGCTGGGTAGTTAAGTTACCTCAGTCTATTTCAAAATCCTTAGGCGTCCTTCTCTTTCAAAACACGTAAAGTTCTTTCTTTCCTCTCTTTCGTAGCCTCTATGATACTGGAACTGGGCGCGTCACGAATTCGCTTCGTGACTGCCGAGGATCAACTAATTCTGGAAGTAGTCAATCGTAATAAAACCAAACTAATTTCATCTCCATTTGCTCCTTCCAAAATTTGACACTGACACTGCTTACTCTGCTTCTTCCTTGACAGCTTCTGCCATGGATTGTGCTCCTGTCTTTTCCCATCAATCGCAAACCGTATTATAAATTTCATTATATAATGAAGGTGACATAATTGGTAGGGCAGTTAATGTTTTTAACTGAAAGTAGCTCCCACCAGATGATATGATACCAGATACAATTTGATGATTCACTTCCATGCTATCTTCTTCCTTTCAACCAAACACACCAGTAAATTTCATATTACACATACTAATTACACATACATTTCATGATGAGTTTTGAGTCCCGACCAACTTTTACTTCACCTATTATACTGAGGATACAATCCATTGGACCGCGGTCCCCTATGTCCTGAACAGCTTTAAAAAAAAAAGAAATATCTGCTACTCTACGCCCAACTTCCACTTCAACCACCTTTCCTTCTTGACGGTTTTCAATTACTAGTTCCTGTAAAGAAAGATAATGGCTTGATTGTTTTTTTATAAAAAATAATAAATAAAGAATGGGCCAAATTTCTTCAAACATAGCTAAGAAGTCCCTTAGAATACATCTTTGAAACACATAGATCAAAAACATAAACGTTTTGTATAAAATGTAAAGTCGGTTTAGGATAATAATTTTACGGGATAACATTATAATATTATTCTCCATCGCTTGTTCCATGCTCTTGCTTGACCCTAACGTGACATAATGTGACACTTTTTCGTGCATGTTGCCTTTGTTCATCGATTTATAAGACATTATCACGTCAAAAAATAAATAAATCTGACTACATATATTATAAATTTCCTTTACGCTATAGGTGTTGGTTTTTTATGACGTCACCTACTCTATGTCACTCGGGCTTAGAAGACAATTCTAATGATTCTAAAATCATCAAAATCGGTTAAATAAATATTATTTATTATACCTACATACATAAAATATGGGATTTTAACGAGAATTTTCTTTTGAGAAAGCAATTGAGAACTATTTAGGTACTAATGTGTTTGTCACCCAATGAAAATAATAAATATTGCAAGAAAAAAATCTATAGGTACTGGGATTTTGTCTTCGCCCATCACTAACTAGGTAGTTCGTTTGTGTCTCCCAATGAAAATAATAAATATTGCAAGAAAAAAATCTATAGGTACTGAGATTTTGTCTTCGCCCATCACTAACTAGGTAGTTCGTTTGTGTCTCCCAATGAAAATAATAAATATTGCAAGAAAAAAATCTATAGGTACTGAGATTTTGTCTTCGCCCATCACTAACTAGGTAGTTCGTTTGTGTCTCCCAATGAAAATAATAAATATTGCAAGAAAAAAATCTATAGGTACTGAGATTTTGTCTTCGCCCATCACTAACTAGGTAGTTCGTTAGTGTCTCCCAATGAAAATAATAAATATTGCAAGAAAAAAATCTATAGGTACTGAGATTTTGTCTTCGCCCATCACTAACTAGGTAGTTCGTTTGTGTCTCCCAATGAAAATAATAAATATTGCAAGAAAAAAATCTATAGGTACTGAGATTTTGTCTTCGCCCATCACTAACTAAGTAGTTGGTTTGTTTGTTTATGTAACAAGTCTAATTACGTATAACAACTTACCTCTATACAGCGCGTAGCAGTGTTGCTCGGAGTCTCGGCCTGAAGGTTTTCTTTATTTTCAATACTGGAAATATTAATCATCAATAGTATCCACTTTTATTTATTTTGTAATTTTTGTACAACCCTAACCCTAACCAGACTCTAGGCGCGGTGCGCCGCGCGCGTCTTTGACGGCAGCGAAGTATGTACGCCCATGCTATTTCAGATAGGAAACATACCTACTTCCACAATCTGATATTTAGACAATATGATGAACATGAAAACGAATATTTAACTATATTATGTAATAAAATTAATTATTATGAGAATATTCCTATAGAAATCGACTTTATTACTTATAATACAAACCAATATTTACATGCAACAACAACAACAAATGCGAATATATTATTATTAGTACTTAGACATGATAAAGCACTCAAATAAAACTAGAATTTTTACATGACACTTTCACACAAATCTCGTAATTTTTTTCCTCGGTATTTATACCTACTTTACAAGGTTCATAAAATAACCTCCTCAACAAACTACGTACCTATCTAAATAATTTTGTATTTTTTACGATTTATATCTAGTTCCATCATGGTTTTCTTCCAGACATTCATTATATCGGTACTTCCTACTTACTAAAAGTGAATTAGTTATAAAAATGTTATACTTACAGTTTTTCACAAAAAACACAAATTCACAACACGTAATATTGCTGGCGCATACGACACGCGTGGTGTCACCTTGAAGTATAAAAACGTACTGCCGATCAGTAGCGATGCGGGTTACTAAATCATAATATCGGGATGCGCGTGATTTTTCATACATTTTTCTATGGAGAATTTACGTAGAACATATCTAGATTTTAGGGCTTTAAAAGAGGAAGTCTTTGTTTGTAAAGGTACAAAAAAAAGTACATAGGTTTAAGTATTGGTTTCTTCAGTGTTCAAAAAGTGTTTCTTTTTATCAATTTGTGTTGATTTATTGGGTAATATTTGAAGAATACGAAGGCATGTTTTTGCATTTTTGTCAAATTTTGTGCGTTTGTTGACGTTTATTATATAGCAATTATTAGGTTTTAAGGATTTAATATAAGACTAACATATATTTTGGTCTTTGATTGTAATATATACAAATTATCATTGATATCAATCATATCTAAATAAGTTAAATATGAAATATCGTAACACTCTTTTCGGTGATTTTCACGATCTGGGCCCTTAACAATATGATCACTTTCGGGTTTCGTATGCAACGCGAAAGTTTAAAAGTGATTAAGAGGTATTAATGTACTTTATACCTCTCGATGACGTATCAGCATTCTCTGAACCTTTTCCCAACTCAGTTGGGGTCGGCTTTCCAGTCTAACTGTGATGCGGCTGAACTTCGATATTTACCGTGAAGTTAATACCATCTGACCTCCACAAACAATGGTCCAATGACCAAAGGCGATATCGAAATTCCAAGTTAGATTGGTTGTACTTTTGATATCTCTCGATGACGTAATGGGAGTAAAATATATTTCAGGAACGTATGTATACATATAATGTTCACTTGTCTTTTTTCCTTTTTTTCCCTCTATAGTAGTACAGAAAAAGTATCACCATCTGATGCCATTTATTCCAGTTCCAACTTTTAAACTTTCGCGTTCCATGTTCTACAATAATGTTACATAAACCTTTGAATTTTGCCTGACGTTTCGACCAGGTTACTCCGCCGTGCTCACATATAGGTAATATCTGTTTCAATACTTTCACATTTCAATTTCGCTTCAACCACTCGCTTTTATAACCTACGGGTCAGTGAACAAAATCACCCTATTGAATTACACACCGTGCATTACGTTTAGGTTTCTACTTACCCTGAAATAACTCTCAGACCTATGCAGTCACTTTTGATCGGTACAGGTGAGTGGCAGATTCATGAACGAATTGAAAAACCCAATGAACTAATAATAGTAGTGGTGCCGGAAACTGGAACTCAATATATACTCGTATATTTTAGCTCTCCGATATTTTTTCTTTGTTTTGTAATAAAATAAAAAACTTCCCTTCCCTCTTCCCTTCTCTATATGGTCGGCTGGGGTGTAACCCCCCTCAATTCACATTCCGTCCATATATAGGAGAGGGGGGAAGGAGAAGGGGAGGGGAAGGGAGAAGGTTAAGAGAGTATCTGTGCTGTCAGTGCAGAAGACAAAGAAGGGTTTCTCGGTCTTCCTACTAACAACACAAAACCTCTCCAGTGAGCTAAATACATACATATTATATAATATAGAAACACCAAACCAATGCAAATATTCATATTCATGCACATAAATATTTGCATTGAGCGGGAATTGAACCCGTGCCTCCAGCGTAGCAGTCGCGTTCACTACCGCTGCGCCACGGAGGTCGTAAAAGTAAATAAAATTACGAACCCATCAATATTACGTTTACGTTTCATTATGATTTGCCATTTGGCTGCTGTAGTAAATATTATTATATGTTTGGAACAAAATGTCGTTACGAAATGCATTAACTTCTTTGTATTATATATAGCAACGGAGCAAAATGTCTAAAAGTATGTAGAATAAATACAATTCCAAAATACTGCTTGAAATGTTAGTCGACGGCTCTACCAAGACGAAGTTATTTACGAAATAAACACTTTCAAGGATAGATGCATCCAAGACATGCAATATTGATTTGCGAAACGAAGGCAGTAAATAGCGAGTGGTATGAAGGTAAACTCCTTTGGGGTTTCGGGTAATATTCTCACAATTTACTGTCCATTTCTTGGTGAGACATATTTTATACTTAACGATATATTACGGCGCAGTTTGTCAAATTAGAAGTACCGCGATACGTAATAAATAACTAATAAATATTCTAAGACAATCTACACAACGTCACCCATGGTAAGCATAGTTTAACTAGCTTGTGTTATGGGTTCTAGAATACGGATAAACATACTTAGATACTTTTTTTTCTAAATACATACATATTATACATAGAAACACGAGGATGATGAATGACTTTGTAAAAGAGAATAGGTCATAAAATTGATTACTAACTCCTACTCTATGGGATGTCCCCCATTTTTAATTGAGACTGAAGTTTTATTCGTACGAAGACAACATAACATAAACTCACGCCTATAACCCCGAAGGGATAGTCAGAGGTGCTAGCACCCACATTTCGCCAGTTTATGTTTAGGTCTCAATGTAATAGGTGGCTAGCCTAATACCATTAACCCGACACTTATAAACCTGCGATAAATACACACATAACTTCGAACGCATCGAAAAGTCATTGGTGTGTGCCATGGTAAAACCTGGGATCGAACCCGAAACCTCGTCTCAGCAATCCATTACCCATACCACTAGGCTACCGCGAATGGATTATAGGTAATAAATATGACCTACCTATTTCGATTGCTACCTTATTCGACCGCTTTAAAAGGGGAAGCTTCTTCTAAGCCGTCACACTCTCTATTCGACGATTTTGCGAACACCAGTGGAAGCTACAAGGATTTGCAAGTTTTTCCCAGTCTAACAATAGAAAGCAGTACACTACACGACTTTAAAACTTTATGTGAAAATAGCCAGCTGACGATACTAGCGTATTGGATATTGTTTCTTGAACGAAACATTCTATTTACCATCCATATATTTATTTGCTCTATGAAGTTGCTTTGGCAGAGAAGTTGGTTTTTATTAATGCATGGCTTTAAACTTGTAGTTTGCAGTTGGTGCGGCGGTTTCTTGTACCTATCTATTATTCAACATTCATTCTTCAGGGATTAAGGAAGGCTTTATCGGTGTTACTAAACCATTTATAGTTTAAACTAGATAGAGTACACAAGCATTTATGATAGTCAGTCGGTGAGAAATTTGTAATTAAAGAATAAGATGGACACGGTCATGTTTAAAGCATATAAAGGTTTTCTGATGAATAAAGAATTATGGCAAGATATCAATAACAAAAATAAGGTGAAAATTGACATATTTATTAATAAGATGAAAATATTGTGTGACCTGAAATACTTATATGAAAACTTTTTGCCAGTTGTACGGTATGGAAACAAATATTCAAATACTTATTAATGAATCATATTCATTAGTATCACATTAGAAATATGAACCCGTATAAATGATTTCCAATTACAGATACCTGTACCTTAATTATTTTTACTTGAACGAATAAACGCAGAACGTCACTAGCTATAAAGAACTAGAAGAATTTAAAGTTAAATCAAATACAGTGCTAACACAAGTCGACGAGTTCGGACATCGTCAGGGTAACTACTGTTGCGGAATACTGATGGCCCCCTGTAGTCGCATGCATTATTTATCCGTCTAAGCCCGCCCAAATGAATGCAACAACCAAGAAAAACAACAACGAAACAAGAATATTGAACCATCATCTAGAAGTGACAATAACAATTGTATCTCAACTTATGCTCTGAAAAAGTAATTAAACTATCAATCATAATTACTTACAAATAAAACAGATTTGAGATTTTATTGAAATGAAGATAGCTTAAATCTTAGACTAACACAGGCGACCTTTGTTCTGAAAAGACACACCATAGAGCATAGATTATGGTGTATCTTTTCACCATAGAGCACTATTGCACAGTTTGAGCACCATTTAAGAAATTGTCTACATTGCACCTTGGCTTCATTTAGTTTATTGGCATATCTATGGTCTAAAAATATGGCATTTTTTCCACTGTGAAGATACAGTGAGTGAATTTTTTGTGGTGCCAGTGGAAAGACCAACTTGTCTCCTTCGTTGGCGGCACAAAAACTCTCAAAACCTTTACTGTTACCGTGACTAATAAATGTTTGAGTCACAGTTTAACTAATTCTTTTTCATACAGTCGTTCGATGGAGGCGTCTAGTCAGAACAATCGTGTGGGGTATGCGGAATAGCTGGGGAAGGAGGGGTCGTACCGAATAGTTATACATTTTACTCGGTACTAACATGGTACTAGCTAACTTAGGACTCAGGGCTATCTCATTTAAAATCACATTTTTTATTTAAAAAGTAATTGACTCGTTTTGTTTGTTAAAAATTGTATTTCATATTGTTAGCGTTTCGAAGATTTCGAATTGCTTGCGTTGGATTACGAATATAATAATATCCATTTAGCAATCAAATATAGCGGACGCAATTTCTTTAATAAAATCGACATGGGTATCGTTTTCGGGATTTTCAGAATTGATGATTACGAAAATGGGGAATATTAGCTTAGCGATCAAAGATAAGGGATAATTCGTTCTATTGTGTTGGATCTGTTTACTTACTCTACAGCCAGTGCATAGACTACAATACCCATGATCGAATTGAATTTAATTTCAAACTACCATGCCAGTCTGTAACACTTCTAGAACACAATTGGGTCTACATGTATTGTCCCCTACCTCCGCCTGTCGACGTGTATCTGAGGCTAAACGACGGAAATAAAAATCCTATAAATATTGAACAACCATATTTTTCTCACTTTGTCGCGTAGAGAACCCGCCGCGCCGTGTCGTCCGTTTGTCGCCTTATATGGTAGGTGTAAACCGTGCTAAGGCAGTTTGCACACACACTGAACAGTTTCAATGCATTCATAAGTAAATTCTTTAGACGATTCATTATTATATAACGCGATCATTTTGAAGCCGAAATCAGAAAGCGTATTTACAGTATTTTATTTTTGTATTATTTCGAATAATTTTTTTACTGAATTGAGTTAAAGACTTAATGACCACAAATTTATTGCCAAAACCATAACAGATACAATCACACATTTGTTTATCACAGGCTAAGTATCGAATAATGGTTATTATAAAATTAATTTTATTTTTCAAATCCGAAATCTGTCCGATATAGATGTAGGCGTTACCTGCCGGAAATCCATTACAATAAAATATTATGGTGAGTGGTAGGTCCCCCTCCCTCCCCCAATATAATTTTTTTCGAAATCTGTCCATTTTGATCCTGTTCGTGCAATAAATAGGATCCTATACCTACCGGAGATATAAGTAGGTAGCCTATGTAATAATCCAGTACCAAATTTCAGTCAGTTCAACTGTCTGAGCCGCTTTTAGATTTATAATACTAGTAGTTCGCATCAGTTTCGTTTTTATTGACTATAAACAGTATTATTATGATTTAATAAAACAAAGGAATTAGAATAGATAGAAAGGTATTAGAGATAAAGTTTGAAAATTTACGATTCAAATTGTTTTAATATTTTCAATCAATATCTTGTAAATTTCGTATTTAGTCGTATATTTACAATAAAAAGTAGATTTTATTAGATTATTATTTATACGGAATGTGTTCGGTCCTTAAAACTACTTTAGTGTATGCGCTGCACATGTTGAGGCTATGAATTCGTTTTTTGGGGTTCCACAGGGGACTGCGTTTGCTTTTATAGACGATCATTTTCATGGGATCAGTAGAAAATTGCTTGCCTTTGTGCAACCAAAGGATTTCACAAACGAATAGGACTATATCTTACAATATACCTGATCCCCCAAGTTCAGGGGTGTATTGATGAATGTTTATTGCGTAGACGTATTATATCAAAACGTGCGTGTCAAAACACATACAAAGATTACTTATTTGATCACAAGTCTTCCATTTTTCTCGTAATTTATAAGTTCGGTCGGGTACCTACCTACTGTTCTCTCTACGCTTAAGACTGGACTACTTATTATGTAAACTTATTTATTTAAATAATATGTACATGTTATAACATTGTAAAACATTATTTATTTATAAATCTGCCAAAGGTTTCAAAACAAAACTGGTCGTTCCCAAATTTGTCCTGAAAGGACGTGTTGTGAGTAAAAGAAAGGTCATAATATAAGAAATAGTCGGAGAGGCGAGTATGTTAAATTGTAGTTACTCTTGGAATCCCATTAGAATTGAGAAATTAAATGATAGATAGAATAATGATCCCATATATTTTTCATTTTCAGTGAGATAAGCAAATTAGTAACCAACCCCTGTATCAAATAATATTAAAGGTTGTGTTAAAGGCTCGTACTGGCTGCAGGTACTTATCAATATTTAGATTTATATAAGGGAGTATACCTTAGAATTATCTGACTAATGAAGTTAGTTCCTTCCAGGGTTCCCCTACTAAAATGTTAACTAAACTAAAGAAAAATTTATGAGACTGATATGTAAGTCCTTAACACAAGCTAATTATTATTAAACTGTGCTTACTGTTTCTAGCACTGTGTAGAATGTCCCACTATATTTTTTCGTTATAGAGTATCTAAGCAATAGGTATTAACATAAATAGGAACTGTAGATTTAATATAGAGAAATCCATCACGTAAAGGGATATCATTAATACTATAGAATTATTCTCATTAAATGCTAGGTATGCTTGTGTCTCCGGCATTCGTACGTGTGCAGAATGACTTGTTGTGACTGGCATGTTCTGCAGTTTTAATTATTTTGAATCGATGAAGTAAGTTTTATATTTATTAATATACACTTTTGTGAAAGGATTCGGGATTGTAGTAGTCTTGGTGTTGCTATGTAGGTATATTTTATGTTATGTTATGTTAACTATACAAAAATTATACATAGAAAAACCTAGACCAAAGAAGTAGCTAAAAGAGTTGCTAAGTTTATTTATCCGCATTCTAGAATTCAAAACACAAACGAGTTTATCTATGCTTACCATTGACATTGTATAGATTATCCTAGAATATTTCTTATTATTATATTTATTATATATATAGTATTAAAACATAAAAGAAAACATAACGTTGAATGCTTAATAAAGACAAGCACTCATAATAGTACTTACAAAGAAGATTGACTGAAATTTCACCACAATATATCTAACAAAATTGAATTATAGAAAGCTTTTGGCTAGTGACATTGCGTCCCATGACAAGGGTCGGCTTCGTTAAATTTGTCTGGTAAACTTAGAATTGCAAGAATGTTTCAAGTTTTATTATACTTACCCACTTAAAAAGATAAGGATTCACGAATGTATGGGTTGGTCTTAGATGAATTAAAATTCCGAAGTAAGAATTCATCTTCATCAATATATAAAAAAATCCTGAAAGTTATGATAATAATTATCACTATTGAAGTGCACTCGATAAAGGAAGTAAGTATGCTTCAAACGTGGCTCCGTGACTCAGCGGCGAAAACATTAGATAGCCCATAATCACCTCCATCGGTTTTGGTGGAGGTGGTACCCGTGGGGATTTTGCGCACGATAAAAAAGAAAAAAAAGATACCCCTGTAAATTATTCATTTAGTCAAGCATTCTCTTTTCTCTATCTAAAATTCAAGTATAGGTACCTTTTATAGTAATAATTGTAGTTCTATCAACCTAAAGTACTTGAATATCTACTAAAAGAAATATGTATTATAATTATATGGAAATTATATACATTATGAGTCTCATTATGTTATCAAGGAGGGGCAGGAACGGGGTCAGAAAAGTGTGCAAAATGACTCGACTAGTCGAGTGCTTTTGCAGGTTGTATAGCAATATTATGTCTAAATCACAGTTTCAATATTGTATACATTATTTTAACTACGACAAACTATTTAATTTAATACAATTGATTATTCTAAATCGGAGTATTTTAACTGACCCAGACTGTATTTAGCTTGATTAGTGCCCGTCTGCTGACATAACATTTTAACACAGACATTCTCTATAATTGTATATCAAACGTACACTGTATTTCTGACTGAACCTGTAGTTCTACTTGACAGAAGTTAAATCTTTTTTTATGTCCGTTTGAATTATGTGATTTTTATACATAAATAAATGGTTATTTTCTTTTATAATCATTATTATACGAGTAAGCCCTATACCTACTGCTGAGTAGTGAAACTATTATTTTTAGAGTAAAATATTACTTTTTGAGGTTCTTCATCAGCGGTTCATATTATTTTATACCTACCCCTGGTTATATTGATATATTAACGCTGAAATAATATAGGTATGTACTAATATGAAAGTAAAAGCCGTAATACTACCAAGGAGTTACTAAACTTACAAAATGCTACCCAGCGGTCCTATTGCGTCACTCGCACGTCATATTCGATTAAAAAGGGTCTATCCTAGTTCTTAACAATAAGTTGATTCGTGGCCTTTATTTACTCTTACCTTGTATTTCTGCATTTATATAGACGTTCATTATATTAGCAATCGGAATTATAATATTCCGTCTAAATCTTCCAGCTACCTACGCTAAATTATGGGGTTCTCTCACTCACCGCATTACTCGCGGCGATGCGATGGTACGATGCGCGAACGCTTGGGCTGCCGGCACCTCCTTCTGCGAGCAAGTTATGCTCGAGAAGGAGACGGCAGAATGAGCTCAGAGAAGACTACGGACCCTCACAGCCCGTGATGATTATTTGAATTGAAATGTAGAATGTTGGTAATCGTTGTGTTATTTAAGTAAGAACTTGAGGAGCGTTAAGAACTCGCGTAATCGTAACTGAAAGCTTGGGTATCACGACGCTACAATTGACAACTTAGGTACTTAGTTATCACTTCTATCGGCAGTCCCCAAAGAATGCTCGGCAAGTTTTTCTCTAAACGTTTATGTTAGGAACTACCTACGAGTGTGATAATAACTGTATAGCAATGGTGAAAAGTGAAAATGTCCAAGCGGAAACTAATATAACAATCATAGTATTTTGAACATCGCCACCTCGGTTTCCCTTTGTAAAGCAAGCCGGCAGAATCAGTTTATAGGACACCTCTCACTGATGTATAGTTTTCAGATTGTTTCACGGACAGCACACGCATCGGTAGATTAGTTGTTAAGAAGTCGGTCTTACAATGGACAGGTTCAAACAATGGATGGTTCAAATCCTGGCCATTACTCTACTGATGTGAACCCACTCCTCACAAAAACCATTGAACTTAACTGGAGGGGTTAGAGGGTATGCCACCCAGTGCCCCTAGCCCAAAACACTGTCGAATTTGTAACCTGTGTGTGCCTGAAGTCCGGCAATTGCACTCTCTCTCTTTCTCTTTCTCGATACTCGAATTCGATAGATTTTCGTGCTACAGGCACATAATTTAAAACTGTCGTAATCGTAAGGCCGACTCCTTAACATTATAAAAATGAGCACGGAAACGTAAAATAAATTATTTATGTACATTTAAATCTACATTTTACAGCCTTGAATGCTTATTTAAGGACATAACATTTTTACTTTAACTCTTCCCCCTGCTAACTTACTTCGTGAAATTTTCACAAAGGAAATCAAGCACAAATGTACTTTCCTACCTAGATAATTTAATTTCTCACTTCAAATAAGTCTGTGCGGCGGCGTAACCGTTTGTCTCTGCATCTCAATGGGTATTATTTGATTAGTCGGTCTAACTCTACTGTATAAATAAATCTGGCTGCATTATTCGCTTTGGGGTGAGTATTGCAAGAAAATCACGACTTAATCCAGTCTAAATTGTTTGCCGTTCGCTCGAGACCCAGCCGATTATCTCTCGAATCAAATTTAACAACCCACCGTATATTCAAATTGTTTGTTGGCATTATTCTAGGTTGGTATTTATTTATTTAATAATAATTAAATTAAACAATTTAACTTACGAGCTAGTTTTAGTAATAAATGTAATACTCTGGGTATAAAGATGATATGTTAGGTCTGAATGTAGACTCATAGACTACTCTTACATTTTTCAGGCACCAATCAACTCAGTCCAGTCACCAGTTACGTGAAGTACAGATCCAGTTAAGTATGTAGTCTGTGCACTGGAAGTCACCGTCTATACGTATGCATACTAATTATCTAATCTTCCTTAAGTATACAAGGACGGGCAAGGTTACATTTACAAAAACTTGGGAAAAAAATATGGATAAAATAAATCAACATTCATGATACTTATTCCATAAATTGATTACTGCCTTCACTATAAACTTCCGCTAAATATCTTTATTATAATATCTTTGAAAACTGAAAGGGCACCAAAAGCGCTCGCTTAATAAATTTCCTCTGCATTTTTTATTCGCATCTTTAGTTATCGATGGAACGGGAAGTATTGCTTTTTAATGTAATTTCCGAAACGGAACGCCGTCAACCGGCTGCCTCCTACGGGATTTGCCTAATGGATTTTGTTCATACTATACTCCCAACTCGATCTATCAGTTAGACTTCACAATTTAAATAGTTTTCATTTTTATAGGTTTCTCCGTTCATGCTTTTAATTTTAATCTCACGAGTTTTCTTTAAAAATAGGTACGTACAATTACTGTTAAGATTGGTTTTTTTATGATTGGTTGCAAGATTGCTAGCCATCAGGCTCTCATATTAGAGGTGTATAATAATAGTAACCAAAATGATTAATATTCACAATAACCTCTCCAACTTCACAATCGAACTTACTGAAGCAATTTACAAAGTTGATGCTGTCTCACGGAATATTTTCATCGTGGCAATTGCATTTTTATCCTAATCCTGAGGACACATTTCTACAACTGGTAGAAACTACATAGACTTGAACTACTATTGTATATTGTATATGTAGTAGTCCAAAACAAGACAGAGAGAACTTCTTAAAGACGAACAAGCTGGTACTACTACTGAATGAAGCGCGAGCCTCTAAAAGAACCGAAAGAAAAGCCTGCTTGCCTGGGCCTCTTCCGAAGTCAAACGTCAGTCACAGGCCCAAATGTTTGTTTGAACTAATTGAAAACAAGGAGGAGGTGTAAAAGTGATCAGCCAGAATAATTTGCAATAAAAGCAACGCAATCAGCGATCGAGATATCCAAAAACTACCAACATAACAAGGAAAAAATCCAAATGTGTGTTTCATTTTCAGTGATATTTTTATTTATGTGCCAGAAATAAACCTCGTAGACTAACAAACTCGTTAGTAGCAATGCGAAATATCAAAAGATACTCGTTGGCTCGTTCATGTCGAATTCCAAGAATTTTAATGTACCTACTACATTGCACTGTATGTATGTTTTTTGTACTCTAGCGCTACCTGGCCGAAACGTCAAGCAAATCAAAAGGTAAGTTATTGTATTTACCATTTTATGATCACGTTAATGCCCGGGTTTCGCTAATCATATACCTATATTTTTTTTATTCTAGTAAGTGACAATAAACATGTTTTAAATCACTACAACATAGTATAAAACAAAGTCGCGTTTTCTGTCCCTATGTCCCTTTGTATGTTTAAATCTTTAAAACTACGCAACGGATTTCGATGTGGTTTTTTTTTAATAGATAGAATGATTAAAGAGGAAGGTTTAAATGTATTATAAAATCATGCTACGACCAACATGTGCGGAGCAGGAATGAAAAATGTTGCAAAAACGGGGTGACGCAGACGAAGTTGCGCGGGTGAGCTAGTATCATAATAAAATATAAATTTTAAAATCAATGTATATGAAAAACAGTATTAGAATAATGGGTTCAAAACTGTTATTTCCGCTTCTGTAAATGTACAAACTTACATCTAAATCATCTTACTATGATCATAAGTCTTTTGTTCGGTTTGGTTCATTTCACATGAATGGGAATACATAAAATGAAATACTCGATTTTTCATTACAAAATGTAAGCGACCTCGCCTACATTTAATTTTCGTGCTATTCTTATTATTGTGAAGACTTTAAAACCGGGACCTAATTTGATCTTACAATTTTCTTCCCGTCGCTCCGGTGCTTGGGGCTCAGTGTCAACGTTTCATTAGGATTACATAATACCGCGATATAAATTCACTCACTGACGCTCTTAAAGTATTGCAGTAACGTATATTTTCCTTTGTTATTATTTATGATCTAATATTGCGGTAAGTCGGGATGCAGTGCAGTGGTCATTCTGTTACAGACGGGACTAACTTGAACGTCTTCCAAGACTTTGTATTGTCCATTATTAAAAGAGAATGACTATTATTATAGCTGCTTTTCTGTTCTTACTAAATTCTTTGCTTTTTCATACTTTCGATATTAAAAACAAAAGATTTATGTGCAACATTAATGTCATTTGACTACTTAGTACTTTATATCTATTCCTTATGTACTTGTTTCTTGATTGCTTTCTTATAAGACACCATATTATTGCTCCATCGCCATGACTGCTATATACAGTTTGCCTTATTGGTAGTCCTTTTTTTTATCGTGCGAAAAATCCCCACGGATAACCCCCCACCAGAGCCGGTTGGTAGGTTATGTCGGACTCGAACCGACTAAAACGCACGCCGTCTTTGGGTCTTTAGTTGCCGGAGGCGAGGTAGTAGTCAACATATCCCTCGCAGCCCGGCAGACCCGGGGTCTTCTCTTCGAGATGACCCCTGTCGGGTGTAGGGACCACGGTGTCCCCAACTAGCCCCCGGGTATGGGGAGGCGCACTTTGCGCCACCGCCGCGGTCTGCTTCTGCTAGGGTGACAGGCGGCTCCACCCGTCACCCCCAGGCCTACGCTCATGGAGGACGGAGGTCATTCTGCGACCTCCGACGTCCGAGTCGCCTCCGCTCATCGCGGGCTGTGCGGGTCCGGAGTCTTCTCCGAACTCGTTCCAACGTCTCCTTCTCGAGCATTACTTGCTCGCAGAAGGAGGCGCCGGCAACCCAAGCGTTCGCGCACCGTACCATCGCCGTGAGCAATGCGGCGAGCGAGAGAACCCGCACTCCTAGGGCCGCCACTAGGACCCGCCTCGGTGTCTCCCACGCCGGGCACCCGGTCAGCGTGTGCAGCCCCGAGTCCACGCTCGCATCACAGTGATGGCACTCGGACTTTGGCTCCTTCCGGATCCGATGCAGGTAATCCCCGAAGCAGCCTTATTGGTAGTCCTGACGTCAGCCACAACTTTATTATTAGTGGATACTTTAGTAGATTTATTATTAGTGGATACTTTCTCGCAGTCGCCACTCAAGGATTCGTTTGCTCCATCAGTCCTTCGGCAGATGTGGCCAGCCCACTGCAACTTCAGCGTGGTTATTCTACAAGCAATGTCGGTAAATTTAGTTCTTCGTCGGATGACCTCATTGCAAATTTTATCCACTCAATTAGAAAAGGTAAACGTAAGATTACGCCCCCCAGCCACATGGACTGATGACCTGAAAAAAGCGGTTAGGATAGGCTGGATGCAGAGGACTCAGGATCGGGAGCAGTAGTGAAGATTGGGTGAGGCCTACGTCCAGTAGTGGACTGCAATAATCTTATGAATTGATTGAATACTTTAACATTTTTATGTATAGTTTTAGTATTTTAGAATTGCTTTAAATATCAGTACACAAAAAATAGTATGTGGCAGTTTCAAATATTAATAATGTCACTACTTTGAGGAGTGAAATCAGGGACGTGAAAGTATCTAAAGAGTTTCAAAAGAAATGGCTTAAAGACGTTATCCCTTTGGGAACAAAGGAGACATGAACATGTTTGTTCCCCAATTTTACGCCTAGCCGACTACGGTCGAAAAGAATTTACTAGCGAAATGAATTTTCCACTCGTTCTTTGTACGTATTTTAGTTGGTTTAATTGAAAAATTATTTGCTTTGTATTTGAAAAGAATTTCAGCTCTTTTCACATTTCCACCATTGAATATTTCTAGTTTGAATACAATGTCAATTTCAAGCCATTTTGAGCCAGGACCATGTTTTAAGTGAAAACTTCATTGAGTGTGCGGTGTGCAGTTTTACATTGAAGATTTTGTTGATAGAAAATTTTGGGTGAGGAAAAAATTTCGAACTAGCAATAACACTTCTGCGAGTCTATCACTGACATCATTCCGGCTTCTTAATGAATTTTGTCGGCCCACAGCCCCAACATCGTGGGGTACCCAACACAAATTTGGTTGAT
The DNA here is from genome assembly GCA_963691645.1 of Pelosia muscerda. NCBI lineage: Eukaryota > Metazoa > Arthropoda > Insecta > Lepidoptera > Erebidae > Pelosia > Pelosia muscerda. The sequence continues at coordinate 12,330,367 of OY829113.1, forward strand.
ACAGGCACAAGAGCGCAAATGCGACATGGACTGAGATGAGGCTCTGTAATGACACGATTGCGACTATTCAGCATAACCTCATTTTGCAATTTTTACTTTGCAGCGGCTAATTTGTCTGTTTGGCTAGTCTAGGTGGTCTCCAGACAGCATGTTCTTTTTGGGGCTAAAGAAACATGCTGGGACTAGACGTTTGACTGGCCATCATTGCTCTCTTGTCTGACGTGGTCATAGCCCGCGCCCGGCGGCTTTTTATACGAACGGGCGTTATTACGTAGTTTTTGTACTACATTGGGAGACGCGGATCTGTTTCTTGTCTTTACTTTTCACTGCGCACACTACGTCTCGCCGAATGTCTGATAGGAATGTATGCCAGAGGGTATAAGGAACCCGTTATTATCCTGCATGTATCTATCCTACTAATGTTATAAATACCTAATAATTATATGATTTGTGAAGATGTTAAGATGCTTTGTATTCAGTCACGGTCGAATAAACTCTCCGTGAGAAGCGGCGCAGACGCGAAACAAATTACTACACCACGATGGTAACACGAAAATGCCGTCAATTCGACAGAAGAAGAAGAATGGTCGAATGACTGAACCGGCGTGACTTAAATTTGATACAGGAATAGATCGCAGTCTGGAATTATAATAATCATGGAGATGTATTTTTCTGATTGCATCCGAGACCAGTCGGGCTTGGAGCCAGGGTCCGCCTTTCGGCTTTTCCACCAGCACTTTACAAATATTCATTTTTTTATCTATCTTTCAATTTTGTATCAAATATGTACGAAATGTGAATGATGATAGTAAGTTATTACCGCTTTGAGCCCAAAGCGATCGGTTTATACAGCGGTTAGTAATTAACTTCACTGCTCTATCAACATTGCCACGTACCAATGAACTTTAATACATTTGTATATACTAAATACTTAATATCACAGTCTAGCAAGCTTTCATTTTACTGTGATAATATTTAGTAAGTAAGAGTAATTAGTTTCAAATGTACCTATATGAGTAAATCGCAAATTGACTTAACATAAATTGTACAATACAAAGCCTACATTTACAGCATGTTATTCTGTACTCTGAACTCATTTAACTTTAAGGGAGTCTAAGATATTTCCACGTTGGAAATAATATCTATTAGGTCATTCAATGATAGGGTACTCATCAATTCCTTTATATCTTTTTCTAGAAGAATATGAGATAGGTATACTTTTATTATTTAAAAAAAAAATAACTAGGGCTCCGCCCTAGCGGATATCGGGTTTCACGAACGAACATAGCATAAGGTCCTTTCTTAAACTGAAGTCTGCTAATGTACCGAAAACACCAGAATCGATTGAATGGTTAGGAGATTAAAACATAACAGAAAGACGAAGTTACTTTCGCATTCATAATTATGGGATTCGTTAAATTATAAAATTGAAACTATTGAAATATAACAATAATGGTTAATCACACATTGCGCTCGTCCATAAAAATATCAGTCTATTCAAAAATTAAAGGAATTATGCATTTGGACTTGCGTTCGGACTTTTACCCGGTGCTAAAGTGCTGGCTGCATTGCCATTTTGAATGACAGTAGCTAACCTTTGAACCATTTACCATCCGGCGCGGGAGTCACCAGACTTCTCCCTAGTTCTGCGCCCGAAGACTCCTCTAAGAAACTCAACGGGCCGTTAGTTAATTTCATTTTTAAGCATAAATAAAGTTACCATAACTTGTGTCATAACATTTAAATTAATACAGATTATAATAATTTATATATAAATAATAATGATAATATAAATCGGACGTAGATCTGAGGCAAGTCTGTGTTACCTAAAGTGCTACAGTGACAGAGATGGGACTCTTGGATACTGTAGGTAAGCTTGCTTACATAGGGGACGCCGGAAGCTATAATTTTCGGCAAATATAACGAAAAAGATAATAAACCAGACTCTAGTTATAGTAGAGGCTGGAATAAAATAAAACTACGACTAGCTAAGGCGTATAAGCATAGTATGTTAGATAATATGTACATGTATATTCGTAAAAAGCAAGGTAAGACGACTACTCTGATACTCACACCTAACACCATAAGTATTGTATTCAGATTTCAGACCAAGCGAAACTAGCTTAACTCATTTATTTAAAATGAAAATCAACTTTTGACGTTTCCATTAAAACTGTACATCTACTCCAGGTTAGGACAAACACGCTATGTTCACGTCAAGCTGTCTCAATGCCGAGATTCAGGTTTAAAATTAGCGCAGACTTCTCGGAAAATAAAGAGGAAATCAAGCTTAATCCGTTTACGTCACGCCAAGTAACGAAACTTTTACTTTACGTTCTATTGTTATACAAAGTATTAGTGGTCCGTAGTAGTCAAAATAACCGCTACTGTTTATCGCGAGTTTTTTTTAATGGCACGTCAATTTGACTTCACCTCACCTGATGTTAAGCTGAAGGCAAAGTCTCATGAAAGAGAGTTCCCATTGCAAACATGTACAGTGCTACAATAGTGGCGCTCAGCTTGACGGCCTCATCACATGCTCTTTCACGCCCCGCTTAAAGGACCCAATACTGTAGGAAGAAGGAAACACGTGCGTTGTGTTTGGTGTTAAAAATTGTGTGCGTTTTGACACGTAGTAGTTATCAGTTGATATTAGTCTTATAATTGCGTACTCCATGTAGCTACTAGTCTCTAATACGCACCATCTTGTTAAGAAACCAACGTTATTATTAGTAGTAGAACAAGAACATAAGCATTATTTAGCAACATCATCTGTAACAAATCAAAATCAAAATTAGTTACGTTTTTTTTCTGAAGAATATCCAGAACTGCAAATCTAAGTAACTCAGAGGCGAGTCAGAGGCGAGTACAATCGAGCAGTTAATTACTCTAGCTTCAAAAGGGTTTCAAATCGGAGGATTATGGCCAATTATAAAGTTTGTCATTCAATGACCAGCGTAGTGGAACCAGTCACCCTCCTGAGTTCTCTTATCAATAAGGCGTCACAAGAGAATACGGCCAATATTAAAGAGCTCAGCGTATACTGGATCGGAGTTCTCCCTCTGTTTGCATTTAGGTGCTAACCAGATCTGAAAGTTTATCCTAAACAGTGTTTCATGTTTGCATTTTGTCGCGGAGTGCGAAAAGTGTAGTTTCGTAATTTGTGAAAATTGAGCATCATGTACTATATTTGTGAACAAAGTTAATTCGCAACATGTTTTTGTTATTGTTATATTTTAGAAACAAACGTGATTACATTGTATGGAGATCACTATAGTATTATATACTTAGTTTTGTGTTTTTATGTACTTTCTGGAAACTATGCGATACATGGCAACCGACCCACAATCACATTGCATACAATATCGACGTGAAAATGAACATATAGCATTTTGAAGTATACACACACACACATACCAATTCAACATTTTTACGTAGATTATTGTGCAATATTGATCCAAATGGCTTCTGTTCCCATTTGATTTAATGTTTACCAATGTATTTTTTTTTATAAACCCTTCAATTGACTGCTGGATGGTAAGAAGTTACTGTGAAGTCGAGATGAATAGGAAAAAATTGTTAGCAGTCGATACGGGTAGTTGGAGCCCTAAAAAATTCAAAAACTGGTGTAACTGCAGTACTGCAGTTGTAGAGTGTACCTAAAGGCCAGATAACACTCCTTTCACGGCAATTATCATAACTCAGCCCACATAGGCACATGCTTTCCTCTGAGTGTCTTGAACTTTACGGAAGCGACCGTTGCAATCGAAATCTGCATCCTTTAGATATCACTGAAAGACGGATGATATTCGAATGATATTAATGATTTAATGATAATATTACCGATGTAAAACGTTGGAAACTACCCTTTGGTAATTATGCCTGAATTTATGTATGTATGTATTACCGATGTATTAACTATCTTTAAATTTGAAAATGATGTATTTTCACTTTATAAGAAAACAAATCTCCCACATAATGCTCGACGACATAATTAAGAATATCAATTTTATACCTTTTCAAAATCCAATTAATATGGGAGCGTGTTAATCAGAGCCCATTATACTGTCACACCAGGTCGATGATTACATTTATGGTGGATGGCGACAAAATAAACAGATTACAGCCCGAGTCGTAAATACCTTTTGACGTGTGAACGCCATTAATTGGTGTCGCATGCCTTTACGTTAACCTTCAGTACCTTCAGCTACGATGACAACGTCAGGATTCATTATACAAAGGCGTAAAGATGTGTAATTAATATGTTTGTAGACCTCAATAATTTAGCTTCAGAATTTGATATACAATAATGGTACAAGAATATAATTATAAACTTTTAAGTATGAACTAAAAATAAATCGTGGTCAACAATATCATTTACAAATCACTATTAGGTATTATAACAATATTTCACACGGACTGCACTATAGGCACAAAAATAATTGTATGTAAAATGTACAGTTCTTCTTGTTATAGGACACGCTATATTGACTTCTCATCGCCCGATGGAACTACGAACAATTAAACTGAAGTAGAGCGTGGATCAGATGCGTTGGCATTAGCGATTATCCATCAGGAAATACGGCTACTATTGTGGAAACTTTGCCTCTGAATATTTGCTAGCATAACTTTGCAAACGAAGCAGAGTTATTGGAAAGTTCTTATGGTGAATATAATAGCAAACTTATTTCTTTTCCTATATTTGGTTATTGTTGCGTTTCCTTACTTGTTTATTTTTGCAATATGTGTATTTGTTCAGTCATAGCATACCTAAACATCTTTTTTTTTATCGTGCATTATATCCCCACGGATACCTACGCCGCTGGAGGGGCGTTTGGGGAGGTTATGTCGGACTCGAACCGACTAAAACGCACATAGTAGAAAACATATCCCTCGCACCCCAGCAGACCCGGGGCCCTCTCTCTCGAGATGACCCCCTTTGGGATAGCATAAATATATGATAACTCTTATAACGATTACCTCTTTATCCGTACTCATTCTATTGAGCAAGGATAACCTGTGTAAGATAGCTAAATTTTGTTAGCATTTACCTTTACCTTCTAGGGATAAATCAGAACAATTTTTTCCAAACAAGTTGACTTTGGAGCGTGAAATATTAAGTAAAATATAATATAATAAAATATGAGACTAACAAAGTCTACATTCAGTGAGATTGTCTGTAAATATGTTGATAATAAGTTTGTTGTCGTTCAGAAATTACATAATAACATTTCAGAGATTATGAGTATTTACTTAGCGTATGGCAATTTGCACGAAGGCGATTCATTTATTTAAACCTCTTCAATATGTAACTGACTAACTGTGGTCCCTCTCGAAATAGTTAACAAATATTAACTACCAAATTCTACATTCCATTGTTCGGTTAAGCTCTCCCTTGAACTAATAGTTGAATAATTTGATGGACAAAAGTTTTACAGGATCGATCAGGCGAGGTCTCAGATTGTTACAAACTATTCCGATTATTAGTAATGGAAAACCAATTGGAAGGCCTACGTTTCGGTAGCAAATTAAACTAAATTAATACTTGAGAGTTTATTAAGTATTATGAGAATTCAAGAGAAGTTGGATCATTAATCACAGTGAATTACAAGGATTTAGGGGGTGCTTGATCGGGTACCTCCTCGTAGTGCACTCTGAACAACGGAGATTAAAACGCCTCTCTCTAAGGTACGGTATACGCTGCCACCTGCTGCCAATTTCAAACGAGGTGGAAACGGCCCTGTTCTAAATTTCTCGGAGGCTTTCCACATGTTGTTCTGACCAGCAGATCTATACAATTTCTTGGATAAACCGAGATTCAGAGCTGATTGTCATTCTAGAATACAGACCTAATTGTGATGATTGGTATTTTGCGTGAAGCGACTACCTACTAACCTCCACAACCAATTTAAAAGGATTACAACCTATACCTCCAACCTATACCTCTATACAGAATGGACTGGGAGGTGCTGTCTGTGGTTCCGACGGAAGTTTGCTGATCACCCGGATGCCCCACGCCCCACAGAATGTATGATAGTATGAGAGGGTTTAAAATGAGTTGGTATGTAAGTAATGGAACGGAAGCAAGGAAATGAAAGGGATAGAATGAAAGAAGCACCTAGCTTAAAAGATGAAATACCCGAGTGGATACTTTTAGTAATTTAGTAATCTAATAATTGTATTTAAAAATAAACGATAAAAAATGGCTACCGCGAAGTGCACAGCACGCAGTGGAAGGAGCTAGCATAAAAAAAAGCCTATACCTCCAATATAAGGAGTGCATATATGCAATATTATTAGGTTAGAATCTACTTTGATGCAGATGCTCCACTTTACCGAGACTTCAGCGTAGGGCGAGTCGTTACGACTGGGACAAGAAGTGATAAATTTGAAATATATTTTTATGATCCCATCCATCGCATTATCATAAAGATTTTTAGGGTCATACTCGTAGGTCATAGGTTAACTTACTTATATACTTACTACTTATACTTACTTATTACTTATACACGTCCTTGTTACTTAATGTTATAAAACGAGTGATATATCTTTCCATTGTTTAAAATCAAAGTAACTTAGTTTAAGTTAAATTAGTTACTTATCTATATAACAAAAGGAGGTACTCTAAAAAACTCGCTTTCACTCATAAAATATCAGTGTTATAATGCAGTCATTTTCACCCTCTTTCTCTCTCTTACTCTAATTTAATTACAAGAAAGTTATGTCAAAAAGGCTATTATAAAATCTAAGATTATTTGGTTGATAAACAAACTGAGATAAAAATAGAGCTCTTTACTCATTTTGCTTCTCAAGAAAAATATTGTATCTAGATCTAATCTAATCTAGATCTATGTATCTAAGTACCTAAATGTTTATGAATAGTTTAAAAAAAGAATAGCCAAATATACTTTTAAGGTAGTAACTGCCGTTTAATGGTCTAAACAGAATAAATAATTTTAGAATTTTGAACTTCGAATTTTGAAGGCTCTATTCTTACTGTTACAGCAATCAACTAATTAAGTCTTAATCTTAAGAGATGCGCTGTTGTCGATGGAGTAAACGCTCTTGCCCCTCCGCCAATACTTCAACCTCCAGATACGACGCAATTGGTATAATTACCTTTATCTGTACCATAAACATTCCTCTAGCCCTAACTCTACCTTTCTTTCTTTCTATTTCCCCTTCTATGGTACTTTATTTAACCAGAAATCGATATTTCAAAACACATCCGTATTTTTCTTTACAATAATGTTTGCAGGGAAGTTAGAGTTTTTCGTAGCTCTTGTACAATAACGTAGTACGTCACTACGTCATAGCCTTAAGGCACTGTTACCCTGTTACTAGATTAGTGAGGACGTGCCATCTTGACCTATTTGAAGGAACACATTGCCACTTGTTAACTCCGACACTAACGACCTGAATATCTCCACACGTGACGTAAATAAATTGACACCTTATTCAATTTTGTGTTTACTGATGGAGTCCGAAATGGAAGAGAAAAACCTGGAAAGCGGACGCTGGGCCAGTCGTGATGCGACTAAGATTAACGCTGAAATGATGATGACATTAGCAATCCTTCCTATTAAAAACGCTTTTAAGCATTATCATTTTGAAAAATAAACTATATCAATATTCCACCAATAAAATGAAGAAATAAAATAAATGACACATCAAACTGCGCAAAAGAATACTGTTACACAAAATCAAGTCTGTAAACAATAAATAAAAAATTATGTTTTGAAATGAAATCTTTCATAAGTATTCAATCCGGACAACCATAATTAGACACTATCGTGTAACAGCTGACCCTAAAATGGTAAAACGAAGTCTAATTAAAAATGTAATCAACAATAAATCGGCAGAATAATAACAGCATGGGTGTTGAGATTTCAGGATAAAAAAATTAAAAATTTCGACAGTAAGTTATTACACATTTTGAAAATGTAGACTATTATTTTTGTAGTGCTTATGTTATACCTAAATGTGTGTCTATTTGTGAGGTGTACCAAGACCTTTGAGGCCCAAATCAACCTCATCAACTAGTCGGTATATGTATAACTCCGGCGCAAGGCCTCCTCTCGAGCTAGAACGGACCCTGTGTTTAAAAGTGGGTATAAAATAGTAATACAACCAGGGCATTGAATTTTAGGAATCAGAGAAAAGTATTTTATAATATACACCGACTACATTTATCATCTTCGTCGGCCCCATAGGCAATTATGGCCTCGGGCCGACAAAACCACACGCTGTGTTAGATCTTCAGATGCTCGGGTGTAAGATTGCCTAGAGCATATCCCTCCCACCCGGGTGAACACTCAGCCATCTACCTCGGGCACCCCACGCTTCACCTACTTCACTACGCCTGCATGGTGAAGGAGACACACCCACCTGCGCTCAGCGACCAGCCTACCAATGCCTGGTCTCCACTTTGCACTCTACTAGTCAGAGGGATACGTGAACAGCCTCCGAGCAGCTCTCTACAGCGCCGCTCACACCAGGGCTGGTATTTGGTGCGCCTGGTCTGAAAGAGATGCGGCTTTCTTCTCTGTTGCCCAGGGTGTCCTCCACATAGATTTATCATGTATATTTTCCAGTATAAGAACAAACCAAAATTATATAATAAGTTACTGGCCTTTAGGATAAATGTTAAGTATTATAAAACCCCGATTAAAATTTGCTTACTCAAATTACTTGCTCAGGCAAACCAATTATTAGCACACCATTAATATATTGATATATTGAGGGCAGTTATTTTAATACAGGGTTTATTACCCGCTGACAAAAAGTATAAACAGTAATTACTAAATATAATTACATATGTTTGTACTATTATATCATTATAAATGAGTTGTTTTTTAAATATTTTAGACATCATTAGAAAGAGATATTATCACTATCACTATCATCACTACATAGTATAAAATAAAGTCGCGTTTTCTGTCCCTATTTTTCTTGTCCCTTTATATGCTTAAATCTTTATTCTGAACCCAAAAATATTAATTATAAGTTTTTATTTTTATCTGTTTATGTATTTTTGGCGAGAACGCAATAACTGCTGCAAGGATTGTGATGCGGTTTATTCTATTACCATGGTCTTGGTCATATTTAAATTATTACGTCTGATCGCAAAATGGCACAGAATAGATAGATCAGTACTATAGGTACTGACGATTTACACTCTGTGGCGCAGCAATAGTGCGTAGATTAAGCTAAGCAATTCGATTGCTTAGTACAGATATTTGTTTGCATAAATATACAGGTATTATTGCATTTATATGCACTATGTATTGAATAAGTATGTATTTACAGATAAATGAGACATTCATTTATCGCTCATTTAATACGCATTCTAGATCCTATAGATCCTGTGTAGAATATCGTAGAAAATAATACACTGAACTGAAATGATCGTTGGTGTGTGTGTGTGTGACTGTCGAATGACAATTTAATTAAATACGACAACCAGGATAAATCCATGAATTCCACACTGATTCATTCGCATTTATTTGTTTTGTGCATACCGGGCATACCTATAGTCCTCAATACGTTCAAATAATAACAAGTACCTACATTTGTAACTGAAGTAATTCCAAAAAATCCATCCAGTTATTTGTTGTTGTGACACAAAGCGCAGCTTTTGTTTGATGTTGAACAAAGGTAAGCTACATAAAATTATTTCCATGATTTCACCGTATTATTTAATTTAGGTATTTAAATTAATGACAGTAACCGTTTTGGGTCAATTGATGAACACAGTACATGCAAGTATGTGTTTCTTCGACAAGATATTTTAGGGATTCTGTAACTCAAGAGGCAAAAACGGATTCGTAATACGATCATTCTGTTTGTCAAGATAATTTTCTCAGTAGCACTAACTAGCATGAACTCCTATCGAATTCGTAATGTAAATGTTTCGACAGAACGGAGCATTGCGATTGGCAGTCTGCCTCTTGTGAACCTGTGTGCGTGTGTAGCCCGCCAATCGCAATGCTCCGTTCTGTCGATACCTTTACATTACGAATTCGATAGCATTTCGTGCTAAGGCTACTAGAATACATGGAGGTAACAAGTTATTTATAGGTACAAAATACTTATGAAAATATCAAACATCTAAGTCAATGCCACGTATAAACGGCTAAGTATATCTTTTGATGGCATTGATTGCTACAGCAATTTAGGCAAATGCAAGGGTAACTTTCATTTACCCATTTGGGAATACACAAGGCTGAATATAACTACATTTAAAAGAATTTCTTATTCCATTATTTGATGTAGCTGTATAGTTTGCACAAATCAAAGATATTATCTAATCTTTAATCTTTCGCAAAGCGAAAGCGGTTAGGTACAGTAATAAATACAGTGAAGTACAAGTGTGTTATCAAATTATGTATAATATGTATATGGCCTCGCACGTGTTGTCCTGTACAGGAGGATTTTTAATAAATTATTACATGTAGTAATGTAGAAAATTAGATAATTTTCTACTATTTCATTTAGATAACAATTTCAAAGCATGTTCATCTGAAGGTAGTTCTAATATTTCGTGCTTCAAACTTCAGAGGGACGCGTTTACAGTTTAATTACACTAGAAACATTACAAACTATTCCTGATAAGACCCAACTTTATGAAACATGTTAATATTTGCCAACAGTTACAGTTTATTAGATGCCTCTGGGAAATTATATTTACAATGTACCGGTTAGTACCTATCTACATTATTAATATTAGTGTCGTGGGTGGTTGGCACTGAAGTTTGTATTAGTTTTGTTTGTAAACTTGGTAAGTACCTACCTAAATTAACTTAGAAGCTACAGAATCTGACTTTTATTGAATTTAAACACACACGTTCATAAATACAATAAAAACAAGACCTTGAACTCTTAAAACAAGTCAATACTTGAACGGCTGTCATATGATAAACTGAAAATGTAACTTTGTAATGCTATATACGATGTAATGATATATAATATATGCTATATACGAACAACGAAATAATATACGGAAATACAAAGCTATTTATGCTAGATATTTGAAAGCTATTCATCTGCTAGACATTATGAACGCTGTTCAATTATTTTTTTTAAATTTTAATATACGGGCTCAGTTAGATCAGATATAAGAAATTATTATTTTTAATATACTTATCTAAATACATAGTTACGTTCATACTACTACTATATTCCCAAAAGTGACTTCCAATGTCCCACTGTAAGTATATTTATACGAATTTCGCGGTGATGGGTTGTTCGATCCTTCTTAATGGTATGAAAGAAGAAAGAAGAAATATTATTCTTATTTAGAAACTAGTTTCGAAACTTGGTTTCGTACATGGCCGAAGGGGAATTTGTTATAGTACCTACAGTATACTTTGTTCTCATTTTTAATATAATAGGTTTATTATTGTTGTCTTCTTGACGTCATTTCTATTTAACCTAAGTTTACCGCCGCTTCCTAGGCGTTAGGGGAAGTCGTGGCGGCGACAAATCCCACTGCCTATTGTGCTGTCCTTAGGTGGTGATTATAGTAAGGTGAAATTCTACTATATTAATTTATTAATATAATATTATACATAAAATAACACTATAAACATTAGGTAGCAAATTAGATTGATCGAATATATTGATTGTAAAATCAATAAGTACAAGCCTACAAACGATAAAAAATGAATATATATATCAGAAGTGTTTATGTTTCAATGAAATAAAATAGTTGAAACTGCATTCTTTGCTAATAACGGAATCTCATAACTTAGGGCTAGTTCACACCAACATACATAAAACATCCTATTAAGATGCGGCGGCGATGCGATGCGACACGGTAACGTCAGGTTACCTGTCATTTCAACGCGTATGACCGCAATATCCTGTCCTACACAGCACTGGTAACGTACATGAATTAGTCCTCCCAACATATCCGTGAATAGAAAAGTGGCATCGCTATCGTTTCAGTGAGTGACAATACAACAACTAATTGATTATGCAAATAAATCAAGCATGTTTGCAAATATATATTCCATTTTACATCCTTTTATTAAATTTGCACTGATCGCAAATGTACAGCCACCTGCAATAATATGGATACACTTTGGAACCTTATCACAATGGTAATTGACAAGTCAACATTATGACATGAAACGGTAAACTTCGACAAGTTTAACGTGAAAACGTTCTAAAACGTATACACGTAGGTACATACTAATGCAGGTGCAGGCACTAAAGTGTCAGATTGAGCTGCCGAATTTTTTATTAGTAATTTAGTTAAGTAAAACGGGAAATACTACCAAAAACTAATAACCAACGCGCAGCGTCGTCGTGGTCATCAGCTAGAACTGCAATGAAGTTCTTTCTCAATGTACTCCTACTAATGCCTACTGCCGACCATGGTATATTGCCGACACAACCCAAAAGCCCAAAAACGCGCAAATAAAACTTCAGTTTTACGAGCGTATAACGGTAACCGCTAATTGACTGGGTCACTTGTGTATCTACGTCAGAAGGAGAAATATCTCTATCTTGTTAAGGTAGCGTAGCATAAAACTAACAAGGAATCACAACAAAGAAGTTGAACAAGTATCCAATATATGAGATAGAAACTGTTGCGATTCTGTGTTAGATCCATAAACTTTCATAATACTTAAGAGTGGTATGCAAATTACGAGAAAACATTTTATTAAAAAGAAAAAAGACATTTACAAAGTACAAGTAAGTTTAATTAGAAGTAGCGCTTTGAAAAGCTTCAGTTATTTATATAGAAATACGGACGAAGTGTTTTTATAGTATTTTCATGAGGAATGAAATGAAAAAGTTAATAAAATGATTTTAAAAATATCGTATCAATAGCATAAATCATTTTAATAATAAACATTTCGTAAATTTGACGTTATACCCTGGAACAAAAATCTGAGTGTATTTATTAATTGAATATTTTGTGTAATTTTATTGAAGTTTGAAGTGGTATCTTCGAAAATAATTTTATGATAGTAATTAATATTGGCTATTATGTATTTTGACTGTTATTTTTTTTTGTTTTATTATATTTGGAAAAATTACTGCTAACTGCTATACATTTAAATTACAATCATATCACAATACTTAGTGGGCATCTGGAGGCATTTCATTAGGTCGGTGCTTTACATTGTTTAGTGATTTAATGTTTATAATAAATATTTAATTTAACTATATTATAAAGACGGTCCTTATATTCACGGTCTCGAGAGATGTCTTACGCCACTTAACGTTGCCACCTAGTATATATTCATATAATGCAGTACTCCGAAATATTTACAAGCATTGCAACTGCAGATCAGTCTTCATAACATTGAAACAAGTTCTTAGTTTCATCAGTTCCAAAGAACAAACCAACAACAAATAGGCCATAATACCAAATTAAACTGTTCAACAAAAACAAACAAAGAGTACCTAGGTTACATTGTATTTTATATTTATTGTGTTTATAATACTTTATAAAACAGTTACATATTAAAAGAGAAATATAATACCATTATAAAAGTTCTATACAAAGGTAATAAGACAGCTCTCATCTTGGAACCACCAAGACCCATTCCAGAACTTTCCCGCATTTGTTTTGTTTTTATTTTATATTCTTAATGGTCTCACCTGTTGGTTTACTGCGGAATATTAATACTGAATTCTCTAAGTTGGTAACATTGCAGCAATTGCTTTACTTTATTTCGACATGTATATGAAATATTATTTCAAATATTCTTCTTATATTAAAAAGAGTTTCGTAAGAACCTAATAAATTATATCATAAAGAACATGAGTATTATATTAGAATAATTTATATTATTAACAAAACCTACCGTCAAACAGTTGTTCCATATTAAAGATCAAAGTAAGACAAGTGCTCGGAGGAATCTTTGTATATTTAAGTATATTAAATGAAAAGACGGAGGAAGAGCGACCTAAAATCTTTCTCGAGGGTAATAACAAGACATCTTTTGCAACATATCGTTTATGTTCTTTAGCTAAAACCATCGTATACGGCTGACTGTGGGAATTTCATGAGCACTTAGTTGTAACGAGTTGCGTAAATAAGACTCCCGTTTGGTAATAGGAGTATGTTTGCAAGAGTTACTCGCTTTTAGTTGAGTACCTATTTTATTGTTCTCGGTTTTAACAAGCTGTTTTAATATAAGTACATATCGTGGAATATGTTTAGAAATACTCATTAAATTTTAGTCATAGCATATATTATGTTGAGAAAGAAGAAAGATACTTCTGAAACTTGCGCGAATGTCAAACATTGAAATGAAACCAGTTTTTACAGATTCTATCGCAATATATTTGGTATTACATACATATTTACTTTTAGCTCTAATATAATTTTACCTATAAGTAAAATTATATCATATTGTATACCTACAAGTGTATACGCTATATCTGCCGTTTACGACATGAAGTTCCAAGTTTAGATTACACGTAAAAGAGTCGTAACGGCGAACAACAGACACAATTATACAACTAACTCACTTCGAGTCTTCACTACGACACTCTTTAAACTCCTCAATTAAAAGGTAGTCTTTTAATGAAAGCAACAACAACAATACTTAATTACGTTCTGAATTGAACAAACTTTTCAAGTACAATTCAATGGGAGTTGTTTCTTTAAACTTTAAAAACAGTTTTATTGGAGTCTAGTTTCAATAGTCTTTTAAAATAAAGAGAATCCTGATAAGTTATTTTATCGCATACAAGAGTTTTCTTGGATAATAAATTTAATATATTTTCCAAGTTACATTAGATATGTAAATGAATATTAAATTTCTCTGCTAAAAGTACGCGCTCACAAGTAAGAACACAAAATCATCTTGTTTTTATTTTCCCTTAAAGTATAGCGACGCATTTTAAGATATTAAACTTGTTCGTATAATATATGCGCTCCCTTGCGCCTATTTCCGCCGGGAGAAGCCTATTTGTATTCACAAGGGAACACAGAGAATGCATTTGCCCGTTGCACGCTGAAGATTCGTGACGAATTTTTCATATAAAATTTTATATATAAATTTATTTTTGTTATTATTATTTTACGCTGAAATGTTACTACAATTTTCGTATACTTGCCAATATCGTAACTGCATAATATTAATGCGGAACCCAATAGTATTTTTGCGGTCTGTTCAATTCATTTTGATATTTTGCTTTATCAAGTTTGGCATTTGGTCTTATTACACAGTGGTTTGAAAATTCAGCAAACTGTAAACGTGCAGCTGTATAATCATATCTTAAAAAGGAGGAGACCCAAAAAAAATATTTGACGTATGAAGACTGGCATGTGTGCCAATATCCAATTGCATAAATGCCCAAGATCGTGCTAAGTGGATAAACCGGTAACTTGGCGTCGGCACAGATTACCTAATACACACATCAACATGTTCTAGGGATATTTCAATTAAACCTAACTAAAATTCTATTAACTTTTTGTTAAGACACCTACACATTAAAATAAACCTTGTTTAATAGCCTATCTAATCTGATAATAAACTTTTAGATAAAGTTAAATTTAACAAAACTTGAAAGATGAAAAACTCAGACAAAATTTCTATTTTCTTTTATAAACATTGTTGAAAACTTAAAATAATAATCCGTGAATCCAACTTCGATTCTCCTGACACATCTGCAGGGGTTCTACATATTCAAAACAAGGGTATCAATATTCTGTTTTGGAATACTGTCCCAAGTTCTGCTAAGATGCAAGAAAAGCTGGTTTTTTCATATCCTAAGGGAAATTCCTAAGAGCTCTTCTCTGAAGCATATCCCAGTTCTACTTCAATTTTATGAAATCCTTTTCAAATCTTCCATAGCTTTTACCTCTTCATTCCTTATGGCATACGTATTATGCATGTTAGTACCTACTGGCGTTTTATTACACCATACGTATAAACTTCACTACGTAACCGTAATAAAAAGAATAATATGCATTCGGAATTTATTCACCACTTTCTGTAATAGGGATATTAAATTTATATAGCTGCAACTGGTAAGCGAATTAAAAAAATGTTAAAAATTCAATATTTTTTAAATAAAATTGAATGCATTTTGCTACCCAAAAAATCATTTTCTTTTTTTAAACATGCTGTTGAAAAGATCGAAATTAGTTTGATAGCATGCGGATCTATTAATTTTCATTTCATTTATGATGTGCAACTGAGTACCTAAAAAATTTAATTACTGGGTTTATTATAATAGTTGAGTAATTATCTATTTATACTGCTGATTGATGGCTATTACTCTGTGTATGTTTGTATTGCATAAAAATAAAATATCTTTTCTTTCATGACAGTGGTACTTACCTACTGTTATAAATATTGAGAACACTTGAACTTTTCCACAATTGTGTATGAAATTTTGACATCGGTTGCCATGAAATTTATGTTGTCAAATGATGTATATCTGTTATAATTTTAAGTTATGTGATGGTAAGATTTACTATTGCAGTTTTAAAGCCAGTGCAGTAAAAAAACTCTGTATTGAAAATACGTCTGAGTAACTGCATTTTTCCATACAATATTATCCCGCAAGCTAAGAATAGTACTTCACTGGACTAATGAGTTTTAGCCCTTTCATACATCCCTTCGTGTAAAAAAGATCAACCCTTGTAAATGCACCTCACTGATTAATTACTGACTAGCTTTATGCATTTGAATAAAAGGTAGCAGTGTGTTCTCTCTCTTATATTTTATGGTACTTGTAATTATTATATCCCTATTTTTTCAAAACAGGGGTGGCTATTGATTGTACATAAAAATAAATAAATAAAGGCAAAAATATCAGAGGTTTTTGTAATGTATTATTGTTATCGGTTTAGAGTGGAAAAAGGATATGTTCAATCGGGACTCGAACCCGCGAGCAGTCTCTTACAGTGGAAATGCTCCACGAACTGGCCAACTGAGCTGCTACTATACGTCTTGAGCATTAATACCAATTCAGAATCCAACATTCCCGTACAAAACGATACCAAATGAAAATCTAAGAGAAACAACTCTGTGGGGCGTTGTAGAGCAAACTTTGGTGCGTTCCCTAATCTTCCACTTATTGGGGTTAAGCCGATGGAGTCATCAATTTGAATGAAATCTACTTCGATCCCTCTTACCTCTACCCTCCGGCTAATCAAAGAGTACAGAGGTTAATCGCGGTAAGCTTTACTAGATATATCCTCTGATATTTATAACCAACATTATTTTTGTATTGAAATTTAACCACCTTATAATGGATTCTAAAGCAGTTTATTTGGTAATATTCTATTATTTATACTTAGCCTGACATTTCAGCAACAATGATCGCGAGTTGACACCGTAATAGAATCCGCAAATTGGTTTTATGTCAACAAATGATATTCGCACCTCTTTTGACAGTATCAAATATTTTGTAGTAATAGTTTTGAAAATCAAAAATTCATTGAAGTAGTTTTTAGTTAGCAGCTTATGGTTTTCAGCTAACAGTAGACCAGACAGTATACCCGATTTTGGGAGAAGCTTATGTCCAGCGATAGACTGCGATGAGCTGATTGATTCA
Organism: Pelosia muscerda; assembly: GCA_963691645.1. Classification (NCBI taxonomy): domain Eukaryota; kingdom Metazoa; phylum Arthropoda; class Insecta; order Lepidoptera; family Erebidae; genus Pelosia; species Pelosia muscerda. The sequence continues at coordinate 12,347,902 of OY829113.1, forward strand.
TAGTTTTTAGTTACTTATTTTAGTTTTTCAATAGATAATTAAGTGAATTACTTAAACTTTTTTTTTTTTTTTTTTTTTTTAAAAGTAATTCATTATTTATTTGAACTAACATATATACAATTGTTTTAACATGGGATAGAATATTAATAACTATATACAAATAAACTAATTATTGTAATAAAATTAAAACTAAAATAAAAAATAATAACAAAAAAGACTTAAATTAAAACGCGTCGTGAAATTCCTCCGCATCGCATGCCTCTTGTGGTAAGGTTCCCAGAAGACTGGCAGCATTGCCACGTTGTATGGCAATGCTTATTCTCTGTCCTAAAAAGAGGCCAGCCCTCTGGTCACGAGAAGCGTCGACCATGCGCTTCGCAATCTCTCTGAAGAGATTACGGGCGCTCGGACCCCATGATCCAAACGTTTCGACTCCAAACGGCACAAATTCGTAGTCTCCAATGAGATTGGAGTATTTGCGCCGTTTAAGAGTCTCTGCAGAAGCAGCGGCGGCACCGGCACAGCCAGCCGTGCCAGGTAAATGGGTAGGAGCAATGGTGTCGACACAAGTAGCGTCCCACACTAAAGTCCTACCCATTTTCCATGGCATTAAAGACATACCGTCCGGTCTCTTGCCATCGTCGCGTGCCAATCCGTTTGGTTCAAGCACAGCTGGCACACCGGCGGTGGCAAGAGCACGGCGGATAATGTCATTGAGGCTGGCGTGCCGTGGGATTCGCCCAGCGCTTCTGCAGCACGATAAACCATGGTGTCCGAGTCGGTCAACGGCTTCTCCACAGCGGCATTGATGCGGAGAAACACACGGCGCACCTAAACGGAGGCAGGTTGCGATGCGAAAGGTAGTGTCGTCTAACATAGTCCCTACGTTAGACGACGGAAGTGCTTGTAGAAATGCTTGCTTGCTTGCTTCATTACTTAAACCCAATTTCAAGAAAGTTTATGTTTCAACATCTAAATCTGAAGATCGATTGACCTCATTAGCCTTTAAGTTATCCACTTAACCACAAGTCATCAAACATGATCCAACAGAAATTCTCAAATAAAACTTCCTGCAATGAACTTTTTGGATTTTGTAAAATGCAAAAACAAATTATAAGTATACCTACTTAATATAATAACTGTGAAAGTTTAAGAAGATATTTGGATGTTTGTTACTCAATCATGCACCAATGGATAAAATAATCAGGCTGCAATTAGGTATATTTCTATGAACCATGGTTTGAGGACACGTGATCAGTCACAAATGGCTCCGAAGCATCGGTTATTTTTTAATAAAACCTCTTGTTACATTTTTCAATATCCGTGATACTTGTTTTCATTGATGTTTGATTCACACCACAACAGTGGCGGGTCAGTCTTCATCAATTAGATAGTTTAGATGAATAAATCTTAATGAACTTTTGGGTACGATAAGCTGCAAAAGTGCATGGATAGCTTAAGATCGATAATCCTATAAACTTTCAAACCCCAGTTAATAAATAAATAAACTAGATGGCGCCAGTGGTTTTACTAGCTACTACTTACTACTAATAAGCTTATGCGTATTAATAGTAAGTAGTAGCAAAAAATATTTGGTTAACTCAGAACAAGGATAATAGAAATAGGAATGATGTTAGCGAACGAACAAACTAGCAAGTCACTGAGTTTAAGCAGCTATTAAAAAAACTGAACTACCCACGTAGTTCATTTAATTATAAATTAAGTTCATCCTCTAAGATTAAAACATTAAGTTAAACTAAAAAAAATCTAGTAATATTCTATTTCAATGCATGGTTAATTTGTGTTTGTATAAATTGATAATATAGAAAAAGAAGTTAGTATTTTTTACATTTAAAAAGTAGCGCGGCGCCATCTAGTGATATATTTGTGAAACATTTTACTTCTTCAACTGAATACCGGCGCAAACGATTTAGTTTTTGTAATGTCCATGCACTTTTGCAGCCTACTGTAGGTACCTATGACAACTGGTATGTGAGTAGTTTGCGATCACGAGAAAACCAGCCGCGCCGTGTGCGCCCTCAAACATTATTCGGGTTTTGATCTTCGTAAGCATTAGAAGGATGTCTTTTTGATTCGTACACATCAAGATGTCCTAACGCCTGGAGCAGTTGGTGGCTACTATCTACCAGGAAGACAGCGCGTGAAAAGTAATCTTCCTTGTCCGTTTTTTTGTTGTTGCATGGTATTCCTCCGGGAGTACCTATCTAGCATAGACGATTTTGAATTTATACACGCTCTGTTTATTGATCGTAATGAGTTCTCAACCCTCATCGAGGGTACGGCTATTCACATGCCTGCCACTCAATGTATAGTTCTTACGAGCTTAAGTATCAGCTAATTATTAATTGCCACTCCATTCCTCGATTAGGGCAAAAATATTCGAATATTCTTAACTAACTGACCCGCGCGACTTCGCCTGCTTCACCCCGTTTTTGCAACACTTTTCATTCCTGCTCCGCACCTGTTAGTCGTAGCATGATGTTATATACACATAAACCTTCCTCTTTAACCATTCTATCTATTGAAACAAACCGCATCAAAATCCGTTGCGTAGTTATAAAGATTTAAGCATACAAAGGGACAAGAAAAATAGGGACAGAAAACGCGACTTTATTTTATACTATGTAGTGATAGTGATAGTGATATGACTTTGTCTTAACTATCATAGATTCTCCTTGACCTGTATTTATTCTCACGCTATAAGCGACAAGCTATATATCTACTGCCTACTTCTGATTTCCCTTGAGTACCGTTACTCAATAATTCAAGTCGTCCCATGTCCGCACCTTACCTCAGTTATAGCGACGAATAATTAATTTACAAGTGCCAAAATAAATTCCACTTTAACCCACTTGATTTTTTAACTCCCGACGTAAAAACAATAAGGTGTTTGTTTATACGTTTCACGTATCTGAGTGTGTGTTTCTTTGTTTGTTACTTAACAACATGACATTTTCCTTTAATGGTGATAAGATTAATATGGAAAAAATATGGAAGTGTGAAGTAGGTGGGATTTTCAGCAATAAAAACCCTTTTTGCAAATACTGTTTCAAATCATTTTCTTAGAATAAATAAATAAATAAATAAATATTCTAGGACAATCTACACAACGTCACCTAGACCCGTGGTAAGCATAGTTTAACTAGCTTGTGTTACGGGTTCTAGAATGCGGATAAACATACATAGATACATTTTTTTTTTTTGTAAATACATACATATTATAGATAGGAACACCCAGACCAATGCAGATATTCATATTCAAGCACACAAATATTTGCACTGAGCGGGAATCGAACCCGCACCTCCTGCGTAGCAGTCGCGTTCACTACCGCTACGCCACGGAGGTCGTCAGAATACATTAACATACGTCTGAATTGTTTTGAAAATATTCAAGCTTCTTCGATTCAGTGTATGAAACGTCGTGAATACTTTTTTATTAGCAAAGTTTTCTCTATTTTGGACGGATAAGGCGAGTTTTCGTTGTGCAGTATGTAAGACTTAGGCTGTTTTGGTAATAAAGGTATTATTTGTACATTAGCGATCAAAGGGATTGTTTACTAGTAATGCAACGTATTGTCATATACCTATTAACGGTTGCATGAGTTAGTTTGAGGACATCGGATCCCCTACTAATCTGTCATAATTCATTTCTACTAGTTTTTTGATCTGTTCGAAAAAAGGTGTTATAGTGATATTTAATATCTAAGTGCTACGAACAGATACGTTGAGTATGAACACAGTTTTTTTTTCTATAAATATTGATAGTTATTTGCAGATACAAATATTACAAAAGAACTGAGTTCTAGCTATTATTACCTACGTACCTATTCATTCTTTTTTAGCCAAAGTCTATGGCTAACTAAAACAATAAAAAATGAAATATTCTTTTCAATAAATATACCGTAGGCAATACCCACCGATATAATAATTCGAATAAATTTAACAAGGTCCCTTCAATATGTATTTCATACATCAATATCCCGAACGCATTACATACAAATGTGCGTGAATACATCACGAGATAGTGTAACCATACGAGATGGACGGCTGCGGACAGGTAGTGAAACCGATGCTATTGAACCTAAAATAGTATTTTCGTTTTTTATATAACAATGACAAAGAAACATACGCATCATAATATTGCTCTGTTGGTTTCTGATCGAATTCAGCCATTAGAATTATTCTTATCTATATAGGTACTCATATTGTTTCATTTAATAAGTTAAATATTTGATGACCTGTGTGGCGTAATGGTAGGGTATTTGACTGCTACTACATAAGTAACTAAATAATAAAGAAAGATTAATACAAAATATAGCGTTACACCACTCAACTTTTCTATAAAACTAGGTATTATACTTAATTTTATTACAATGATATCTATGAATTTCACCGTAAACTTCAAATCAAATAATATTCCAAGTCGATTAGCAGAAGTAACAAATGTTTTACCGTCCATGATCCATAATTTTATTGACCTATGTTAATTTTCTTGCAGTCCTTCATGTAGTCATTTTATGCCATAGGTGACGTTTAACTTTTATTTATCCAGTATCCTTTTAAATATACAACAGATAAATCCTAAATTACATATCATATTATGTGCACAGTACATGTCAACCCTAGTCTGGCAAAGCTCCGAATGAGTCTCAGGTGCAATATTGCATACGGTAAGAAATACTTATCCGTTACCCTTTAAATTTAGAATGTCCTATAAGAATATAAATTGCAATCCACTCTAGGAAAAATATTGTATAAATTGTAGTCCACTTCAGCAGTAAGTAGAAAGTTGTTTACGTGAAACGTATGCAAACTATGTACTTTCAAATACTCATCCCTACGACCATCACCATATCATAGCTATTTGCCAGCGTCTATCATACTCGTAGCTATTTGCCACTAGCATCTAAAGGTTTCACTTTGAAGTCCGAGATCCATAGCCTTTTCATGACACGTCATTTAGTTCTAACTTTGGAAAATATCTTTCATATTTTGATCAGTAAAAACTTTTACTTTGATAGTTTTTCCGCTGTTTTGTCTTTACTTATAAATCTTTGTACAGAAGTAACTTATTTTATTTTACTTTTTCTGGTATTTGTATTCGGACCTGAAATGTATTCGTTTGGATTTAAAGATCCAAGCCAAGTAATTAATAGACTTTAATTTATTTTCAAGTATTTAATTGATCTCCATCTCCTTACCGCGCTAACCCTAAAATACAAAAGCTCACGAATATTATGTGTAATTAATACGTATCTCATAGAAAGGGAATGAAAAGTCAAGTATATGACTCAAGAACAAATTATTTTTCCTTGTACTTGAATCCGTCGCTTCTTTTCTAAAGTCCTTCGCTTCGCTTGTGATTCAAAGTAGGGCCGAGCCATACTATTTTGCTCCCTTTTCATGCAATCTACTATAGTTGTTTGTAGTATTACTATATGCTTTCCGATTCACCTTGCATGTTAGGAGGATCCTCTTTTTGTGTCGGAGAAGCATATCACCTCGTTCCTCCTCATTGTAATTCGTTAAAAAAAACTCGATGCTTCTATAATTCTAGATGTAATAAAATGACTACATACGTGTTCCTATATAACTAAATACGAGTACGTTTCATTATCAAAATTAAGTCTGTACTAAGGTACACATGCGTATCCAAGTTATCGGTCAGTCCAAAGACCTATTAAAGGGTATTAACCCTGGCTCCATATAAAAAACAAGTAATAAATTTACCTACCACAACGATGTGTCTTCCTCCCCTACTAAATTTCATTGTGAACGATACCGTATTTAGTGCTAGCCCATCGCCCTATACGACGCCCATTATTGGATTGATGAACCCTTAATAGTAGGGATTTGTCTGTGTCATTGTAAATCTTTGGGATACATTTGTATCACACTAGAATTGGGGTTACAAAGTTAAAGGTTTAATTTAAAGTTATAAGGTAAAAAGAGCATTATTTGAATGGAATGGTCAGTATTATAGTGATTTTAGACTCTGTTTTGAAATAATCATTTTTAATCACATTTACTTGTATAAGTACTACATAATATATGCTTGCACCTATTACAAGGTAGAGAAAATTCTCCTCTTTGAAGTAAATAATTGCGAACTACTGGATATAAAAGCCTGTGAAAACGAGCAATGCTTTGAAACTAAGTTCAATACGACAGTCCGCAAAATTGGCGTTGTAGGTAGGTACTCTGTTATAGGCTTTTACTATGTCATAAAAGCAAAAAGTGAACTAAAAATCATTCTAAATAATTGTTATTATTATTATCGCAATACATTTTTAAAAGAAGTTTAATCTTAGCGTTTGACGAGATAAGGGAGAAATATTCATATATAAGTATATACTAAGAATCTGCTTTGGATAAAGAAGTGTCAAATGAAGAAAGGAAAGGTCGTTGTCTCAGATCCGAGTCCCCAATAAAATAGGAAACACTGTCTAAGAAACTCAATTCGTTATATTTGATTTTATATACGGATCAGTTGGTAGCGGTTGAATAAATTTTCGCAACCATGTCACGGCCTAAAATTCCATAACATAAATCTCAGAAATTATATTCATAGACTTACAAACTGAACGGTGATGCTATCGTGTCGCACAATGTTTCGTTACTGTAAACCTTGGATGCTAAATTCGAGGTATCGCACTAACCAAATAGATTCTGTAAGTTCCTTAAAATAAACATAAATAGCGGTTTACATGACGACCTCCGTGGCGTAGCGGTAGTGAACGCGACTGCTACGCAGGAAGCGCGGGTTCGATTCCCGCTCAGTGCAAATATTTGGGTGCTTGAATATGAATATCTGGGTGTTTCTATGTATAATATGTATGTATTTACAAAAAAAAATGTATCTATGTATGTTTATCCGCATTCTAGAACCCGTAATACAAGCTAGTTAAACTATGCTTACCATGGGTCTAGGTGACGTTGTGTAGATTGTCCTAGAATACATGGATCGCATACACTATGAATAAAAGTCATCATCATCGTTCTCTGAGCCTATTCTCAACTCAGTTGGGGTCGGCTTTCTAGGCTAAAATGCGGCTCAACTTCGATATTTTGCGTGAAGCGACTGCTGTCGGACCTCCACAACTAAATTGGCCGTCGCGTCGGTCGGGGTTGTCATCTATGGCAGTCGTTACTTTTTAGGGCTACAACTACCCGTTAGAGCCCTAAATGTATAGTACTTCGATGGGATAAGTTGTGGAGGTCATATGGCATTCGCTTCACGGAAAATATCAAAATTTAGCCATGACGCACCTTAACTGAAAATACGACCTCAAATTTTGAGATAACTTCGGGTGCGCCCGAGATTAACACAAGGACAATGATGATGATGATGAACTGGTAAAAGGTAAATGTGGACTTTAAAAATAATCTGTTTTTTTAAGCAATGAACCATCAATTCGCAAGGATCAATAAACACTATTGAAAGCAATATTAAACTACATTACCAGTAATTTTTTATTACTCAAAGTAATTCGACGCAAAGGGATTCTCGAGTAACTCAATAACAGATGACAAAAGGCATTTGAGTATAAAACTCCCCAATTATACGCAACCCACTAACCAGAACACCAATATTCAGAACGGATTACAATTAAATTCCCTCCTAGCCATTTCTTCAAAGTAAAGGGATGATTTTAATTTAAACCTGGCCCTTCTAACATTGCTTCATATCTCTGGCTATCGTTATTAGCACATTCTAGTGGAACAGATTTGTACACCCCGCGGTCGGGACGTTGGGTCGGCTTTTGAGAACCACATTAACGATTAGTCCTTTTTACAGCATAATCGTATTCAGTTTTGCAAGGGCAAAGGGGCAAACGTAAATCAAAGAGGGACTGCGTACGGTCGCTCAGGTTACTGGAATTTCATTCGGTCGATTAGTAACGACTGTTCTATATAAATTAAATCAAACCAAATTTAAGCAATAATTTTTAATTAAGTAATTCATTTCAAAAGATAACAAATTGATAGATATCCATATTAAATTAGGTACAATCGTGTTTCCGATTACGGACCGATTTATTAGAAATAAACGGTACCTATTATACATTTATCTAAAATATTATGATTAAGTACGGTGAAGCCACCATTCTCTGGACGACACCCAAGCTTACCATTAGGCGGGGTGCCGTCATTTGTTGACATAAATATAAAAAACTTTTAAATAAGTACTTGTACGAAATTCAGAAAATTATAAAATAATAAAATTAGCGTTTTCATTAAATTAGCAATTTGTACTTTGTTCGAGAAATAAATTATTATCCCGATAAGTATTACCTAACTAAAACCATTTAGCGAATATACGAATATGTTGACTTCGACACAGAATAAATAATAGTGCTAATAGGTATTGACTTCGATTCATAATATATTTATACAAAACAATTGACACAAGAACGGGTGAAATTCGGGTAACATTTCCAAAATGGTATTTCTATTTTAGATCGTACATTTGCTTTTAAAATGCTACTGACTGAATGCTGCTTATATTACAGTTAGTGCAAATTTCAAAAACATTCTTCCAATTTAGGACGTCTCTTTTACGATATCGTGGCTAATATAATTGGTGATGTGTGTAATATAATTATTTGTGGTGCCAATTTGTAAGTTAATTATATGTAAATTATTATCATTGCACAGTGGCACTGAAAGATATCGCATAGTTCCATAAACTCATAAACTCACGCCTATATCCCCGAAGGGGTGGACAGAGGTGCTAGCACCCATATTTCGCAAGTTTATGTTTAGGTTCCAATGTAATAAGTGGCGAGCCTATTGTCATTAACCGGGCACTTATAAACCTGCGATAAATACACACATAACTTCGAAAAGCATCGAAATGTCAATGGTGTGTGACATGGTAAAACCTGGAATCGAACCCGAGACCTCGTCTCAGCAGTCCATTACCCATACCACTAGGTCACCGCGGCTTCCTCGCATAGTTCCTTCAACTCGATATTTACAATAAAATTTTATTTAAATACACTGAAACAATTATGAGTTAAAGTGAATCAAAAAAAAATCTATTTTCTGGTAAGACAAGGCTTCCGTTTCGTTTAATATTTTTGTACGGAATGTAACAATGACATACGTTTGCGTACATTACTTAAGATGTATAGTAAAATAACACAACAAATATTTATAAATATTATATATTTAGTGTAATTATATATTTTATATAGAACACATCAAATGGACTTCACCTGGCCTGATGACAAATTCTCAGGAAAGAGAGTCACTATTACAGTGTTTTTGTATCTTAAAATAGTGTTCCTTCGCTGCTAACTAAACAAACATTACGTACTTATCTTCGATTGGCTAGACTCATAAGATTCGATTTGTGCGATAGTATCGTATATGGGTAGTGTTTTTGTTTCTGGCGTGTATGTCAACAATAAGGAAGATAATATCGATGTTGCTGAGAAGATAATGGATGGTAGTTCCTCAACGTTGTTTACCTAAAAGAGTGTTTTCATAAATTTTAGCTATAAAACCTTGCTTTACAAAAGAGAGTTTATGACGCAGAATTCTTTTATAGATAGTAATAATAGGCTGGGCTCAACATATATTAACCCTAGCTCACTAACCTTAATTTCAAGTAACGTGGTCACTAACCATTCGTAAATTTTACGACGAAATAAAATATCAATATTTCTATGAATAGACTTTATTAATAACAAAAAACGACTTATTTGCCAGTCTTATCTCTCTTATAATCAAATAAAATTAAATGTAATGAAAATATGTCAATTGGCACAATGGTTACACATAGGAGTTATATGCTCCCTACAAATCGCCTTTTTACAGCTACTGCAGTAGTTTGTGGTCATACGTCGTTTTTTTGCAGGGCAGTAGCTGCAAGTTTTTCGCGATTTAGGATCTGCACTAGGACCTGGTTGCGTATCAGCATCAATTTTTAAGATATCACCTATGATTTGCTTCACATTACGCGGTAAAGTTACCGTCTGATATCTTTCTTGCAACCAGGCCTTCATTAATTCGTCTGCCATTTCTAATGCAAAAGCCCTTCTTTTCAATGGTTTTTTTCCGTTTCTGATGGAATTAGACACGTGGATCACGTAACTATTCACTATTGACAAATTTAGAATGTTATAAAACAAACACAGTGGCCATCTATTTGTCTTTCGGCTGGTACTCATAACCGAGCACATCTGGTCCACGGTATCTACTGCTCCCTTTGTTGAATTATAAAATTCTATTATTTCGGGCTTTTTTGTATTCATGTTAACAGCAGGTTGGTCGTGTGTAGAAGAAAGCAAGAAAACCACCTTATTTGACTTTGGCTTGTAAGACACTAAAGTCAAATCTTGATCAAAACCAAACATGGATGTACCTACTGCCCTATTTCTGGAATTCCTCATTTCTTTAGGGATCTCTCGCTTGTTGCTTCGTAGAGTACCTACAAGTGTGAGCTTATATGGTGGTTTCAACAATTCAGCAGTCAGAGGAACTGAAGTGAACCAGTTGTCCATCGTTATATTTCGGTTTGACCCATGTAATGGTTTAGATAACTCTTTCACAAAATAATTTGCTAAGGGCTCATTACCCGTATTCGTACTTTTTCCCAGGTAAGGCATCGCATTAAACATGTACTTAGTACTACAATCAGCCATCATCACTAGCTTCAAACCATATTTATTCGGTTTATTTGGTATGTACATGCGAAAGGCACAGCGTCCTCTAAATCCGACTAATTGTTCATCCACCGTAACATAAGAACCGGGCTTGTACCATTTCCCACAATTTTCTATGAATTTATCCCATAACTCCCTGATTGGTGCTAGTTTATCAGAATCCTTTCTCTCTTGTCTAGTATTTCTATCATCAAATCTCATGCATCTCAGTAAAAAGTCAAACCTATCTGCACTCATGCACGCTTTATAAGTTTTAGCACTTCTCAAAGTATCAAATAAAGTTCGTGTAGGTAAATGGTTACTCTTGAGAGCAGCAGATTGGATAAGCAAACCCAGCAAAGCCTTGATCTCATTGGCTGTCGTTCGTGTCGTAGTATATTTAGATGTTTTATACTTATTGTTCTTTATATCGATCTCGACATTTGTAAACTGAACAAGCATGTCAATAATTTCCTCTCCGACGAAGAGATGAAATAAATCCATTGGCTTAGAAAGATCTTTGGCTATACCTACAGGACCAGGTACAATATGCAATAAATTTCTGGCAGCACTACGAGTACGTGGATCTCTGGGGTTTGTAGACCATCTATGTTCATTCTTACCCAATAGGATGTTCTGCCCGGGTTGTATGATGCATTGCTGCCGTTGTGATTCAAGGTTTCGTTGAGCTGTGCCGGAGGTCTGGCCCATCTCATCATCAGAGTCAATGACTAACCTGCGACTATGACCCCGACGGGGAATGAAGAGCTCGTCGTCCGAAGAGTCCGCAGCAAAATCATCGTCGCTGTCATCAGTTTCGACGTGAATTTCCGTTTCTAAATAATCTCTATCCTCAGATCCTGATGACTGTGGACTATTTTCAGGAATCGACTCCGAGTCCGATTCAGCTAACCATTGTACAACTTTGTCCTCTAGTCTCCTCAAATCCATCTAAAAATATAAAACATAATCTTTATAACGACCAAATTTACAAAAATCATAAATTAAAATAAATATTATATACGCAATATTTACATCGTTTAGTATAAATTATGAAGTAATACAATTTGCTTCATAAAATACTAAAATAATGTTATATCTATAATAATAAAGTATAATAACCAACAGAAATCAAAATACATGATTTAGAAAAAAAAAACGTAGTTACTAACCTTTCGTAATTTTGACGATATTGCAATATCTCCAAACCAATAATACATGCATCCGCGATGAGCGATCGCGGGTCACTAGCGATGCAAATTAGGAAGGTAAAGACAACGGCAGGGGTGTGAGGGGGCGGGAACTTATTGAAACACCAAATACGCTAGGTGAGTTTCGTAATTTTTACGAATGGTTAGTGATCTAGGGTTAAGCAGATATGCCTACATAAATTTTATATTTTTTTGGAATGTACTAATGATACAAATTTGAGTGTCGTGCCCTAGGAAGACAAAATATTGATCTTCTTGGGAACGATAACGCCAAAATTGACTATCCTAAACTAGAGGATTAGATGCACCTAGAATCAAGAAAAATAGACATCATAAATGTTCCTCCTCAAACGTAAGGGCTAGGTTGGGGTCGACATAAAGAATCCAACAGGGTTGTAGTGTCTGCTATAGCTCCAAACCCCGCAACCCAAAACAAATTAAGAGGAACAATGATACAAAACAAAATGAAAAGTCGTACATAATTAATTAGATTGATGTTCTTACCAAGAGAGGTGTCAAAGGTGCCAACATACATCCAAATCTGGCAACAGTACTGCCGCAACCCACCAAAGTTCCTCTTACACTGGTGGGAAATAATTCCAAACTGTAAGTATAAACACCGGTGAAACAAATCACCACGCTAACTTTCCCAAGCAGGAACAACATTATTTTCAATCCTGTTAATGCTGAAATAAATTAAACATAGGCATTTAAATTTCAGCAAGATATAATATACTTACTCTAATTAAAAATTTTGTAAGTATACTAATAGGCAGATATGTGTTTTATGAACGTTTATTATTAATATCAGACAATACGTACATATGGGTGTAAAGCCTTGTGCAATTAAAAATATTGCACTCGCAGCATAACCGCACTGTAACGTTATTTTTCGTCCATATTTTATGAACGCAGAATAAGCGATCAGATCTCCTGGAAATGAAGATAATGCAGACAGAACGAAATTCGTATATTTATTCCTTGGTAACAGTACACTGTGAACAACTGCACCATAATAAAGAAAACTAGAAGTGAAAAAGCAAAACGCTATAACTGCAAGCCGAGTCATTATTATTTTTGAATGGATTATAATTTTTATATCTTCTTTTTCTTTTTGATCTTCGACGTCAAACCGTGATCTAAGTTCTTCATCAGTATAATCGTCTATGGCCTTGGTGGTCATATTTAACTTGTTAATTTTGATTACAGTCTTTAAAGTTTTATTTGCTTCTTCAATTTTACCTCGAAGCATTTGCCATGTAATGCTTTCTTTAAGTAGTAATATATAGCTGGTGAATAAAATCATTGGCAAATAAATAGCTAAGATCAACCATTTCCAATATTGCAAAGCCATGGCTAAAATAACAATGCCTATCTCCCCGCAATAACTCGCATAACAGAAAACGACGGCCGCTAACACACGTTTAGATTGACCTCCAATTTCCATCACTGAAAATAAGAGATTTTCTTAGACATATTTAATAGATTTATGTTAAAGGAGTATACAAAATTTGAACCTTACATAATACAACTCCAACTGTGTAAATACCAGTACCTATGGCGGATTCCATGAATTCAAGGCACAAATACTGATAATAATCTTTTACAAATATCTTGAAAGCCCCAATGCAAGCACCTACCGAACATATTATTAGTGTCGGTTTTCTTCCAATTCTGAAAAATTTGAATATCAAAAATATCACACACCCCATAAAAATCAATGAACTACGCAATTTAATGGAAATTGTGTTCCCGTGAGGTCAAATAATGTTACCTATAAAATTGAGTAGGTAGGAACAGAATGCCATTTTATTTGAACAGCACTATGGATCCACAGAGTACATTAATACATAATTTGACTATCTAAAACATTCATACATGTGGGACGTCACGTATGTATGTGCATTATATTTACCATAAAAAAGAAAGGTATACGCCTGCTTCTAAATCTGGTGTGGAACAGAACTATAACATACTCTAGAACTATATAAACCTTCCTTATTAATACACACATAAATAATCTACAAATATTTTTAGAGATGAGATTTTATGATATTAGACATTTTCTTACTTGTCAGATAGCCATCCAGCCAACATCATAGAAACCATGCCAGTATTATGAATGCCTCCTATTAAACTGACTTTCAAAGACTGACACGCCAGATCTAGCTACAAACGATAAACTTTTATGAATCCATACCATCGTATGAGTACATACAGCTGAAGAGTTACGTATATTGGTAGAAATATGTGCGACATGCCTCGAGTATCTTATATGCTTTGATGCTGGGAACTATGTACTTATTAAATCTAACTTTCAACAGCGGCATGTCTTCATTGAATTATTTCAAACCTATTCCTTCTATCTACACTAAAATTATAAAGAGGAAAGATTTGATTTTTGGTTCATTTGTTTGTAACGAATAGGTTCCGAAACTACTGGACCGATTTCAATATTTCTTTTAATTATAAAAAGTTACAATATCTAGGAATAACATAGGTTAGGTATACATCATCACGCAACCATGCAAAGGATCGGAGCAATAATCATAGATCCGGTAGATTTATACATTGGCGCTAATGTTGCTAACTATTGTCTTGTCCTTGTCATGACAGCAAGGAAAAGTAGTATAAAAGGCAAGTAAAGAATCGAGTAGAGTAGTACAGTACAATGCGATATTCGACATTTACGCGGATGGAGCCGCGGGCAACAGCTAATTTCTAAATATTCATCTAACAGAAAGATAATTTAAATGAATTAGCCAATTCAATTAGTCGTCTGCTAGCAAAATAGTTCTTATACCCTTCAAAAACCCAAGCCAATACCATTTGTACTTGTTTATTTGTAATGTGCCATTGAAGTTTAACATTATTATAGGCTTATCGTACAAAAATCAGAGAACAGAATTTTATATGTTTATGTCATACAAAACAAACAAACGCAATTATTCATCCGAGTGTCAATCCCGGTTTCAATTTGGAACCCGTAATATAAGATAAAATAAATTTATTTCTGTAAAATGAAATTCCACGTTATGGTTTAGTAAAAGTTAAAAATGTTAAACACACTTTAGACTATTTCTTTGGGTATATGTTGGTTATGAGCACTTAAATATAAATGCACAATGTTTGTATATTTGCTTATACAAAGCATATTCGAGTAGGTAATAAATTATCAATCTATGAAAATAGTATCATCGCACCGCTCGCTACAAGCAATGAATTCATCCCCATACATTGTGCACAGGTAACGGTCACACAAAGAAGTTTGATAAAAACTTCATCCCGCGCATGCTTAAGTTGTGATCTCCTGATCTCCTGTTATAGTTTTTCTAAGCGACTATGTGGGGCTCTTCAAGAAGACCAGAAAGTTTTTACAAGGTCGACAGCACACCTTTTTTTTATCGTGCGCAAAATCCCTACGGATTCCACCTCCGCCAAAACCGGTGGAGGTGATTATGTCGGACTCGAACCGACTAAAATTGGTGAGATTATACAAGACGAATCTCTCGCACCCCGGCAGACCGCGTGACGCCCCTAGTGTTACACACGTATAGGTCACGGCAACCACTTCCCAGCATATGGCACGTGTGCTTGGCAGACAAACCTAACCCAAAAACCGTATTGGTATAAAGAAAATACAGTTCCATTAACTACGTACATACGTGGCAAATAAATAAATTTATTTCTCTTTTGAAATCAAACCTACGTAGAGATTATTAAATAAATATTTTTAGGCTCTCATCAAGTTCCTCGAAGCCCAACTAACCTTCCTTTTAAGTCGATATTGAAGGACGAGACTCTGGCGGAGGTTTTCTCTGGGTGTTAGGAGGTAAGACGGCAGTCACTCCCAAAACATCTGTATGAGCCAAACTAAGAAGAGGGGTCAGCAATTCACGTGTTCTAAAGTATTAGATGATGATGAATACGTTAACATACCTCAGAGACAAGTGAATTATTATTTTCATAGATCCAATCGTAGCACTCTTCCTTGTATGCACTAAAGGAAGTATTAGTTCAGGCTATGTCCTTATAGTGCATATATTTTTCTTTTAATAGCAGTTTTGGCTTGAGGCATTTTGAATCTATGTCTTTTGGCCACCACGAAGGTGTTTCTACAGTCGACTGTGGAGTTTCGTATTCTTTTACACGACATCTGTTTAAGAGAAACAAAAGCTTTGGTACCTAATTTAATAACAACAATTCACGGGTAGTATTGGTATACCCATGGTAGAATGTACCGGTATGCATATCTTTGTCATCCACATCTAAACTATTGTGGTGTATAAGAATGCGATG
Source organism: Pelosia muscerda (assembly GCA_963691645.1). Lineage (NCBI taxonomy): Eukaryota > Metazoa > Arthropoda > Insecta > Lepidoptera > Erebidae > Pelosia > Pelosia muscerda. The sequence continues at coordinate 12,364,085 of OY829113.1, forward strand.
TTCTTAACTACGAGTGTAAAAAGAAACCTTTAGTATTGCCGTCAGACAAAACCACAAAGGTTAATAAATAAATAACTGCGAAAGTACAAGTAAGTATCTATTCAACATGAGTAGCAAGTTCCCCCAAGTACCGTAGATAACTCAGTGTAAATAGGTACAGTGGACTACAAAAGATCCTGGACATTTAAAAAAAAGGTATAAAGAGTTCTTAGAATAAGTAGATCTTTTATCCAGTAGCTTCTAAGATTAGTAGTTGTGTAGTGGCACAACTTATTACTTATTAATGTAATTAATTTTAACCTACTAATTGAATGAGTTATATTTTCTTATAAAGAAACACAACAACGATAGTTTATTTTATTAACGCTATCTATGTTACTTTCGATAAAATTACACTGAGGTGATCAAAGGATTATAGATCTTAAGATGTCCAGGAACTTTTGGATTTCACTGAACATTAGAAAGAAACTGTTTTACCTGTAATTAATGTTTTCAGCAACAAATACATAATTTACGTGCGACATAGAAATCATAAATATCGTCAAAGAAATAAAAAAATATTGAAATATTTGAAATTTCCCAAATTTTGCAAACTCTGTCACTCCACTATTTGTTTCCATAACGACGGTCGGATTTTCGTGATTTAAGTTAATAAGTGAATCCTAAAACACTCGGTTCACTTTATATAATTTAACAAGACCCGGCTAAGGTGCCAGACATCCTTTGCGAAGACTGTATAGCTCTAGACTAAACTGTTTTTACATGTTACAGCGCTCTTTATAAATGTTAGTGACGCCCTCCAAAGTGGTATAATTTGTAAAATATTGCACCTTGTATTATTCCATTTTTTTACCACACCACCTCCAAATTAGAGAAAGAAGAAAGAAAGAGAAAGAAAATCCCCGGCCACACTTTACTAGTTTCTATTGCAATAGTCTGTCTTATATCTGTTCAATAATGATGTGCTGTGAAATAAAACAGACAGAAGGTAAGTCAAACAAGGCTGGCAACAAACTGTTAGTAAACAAAGTCAATTGAAAGTTACGGCATGAGACAAAAACTTTTCATCACTGCGGGTCGATACTCGTTAGAGTTAGGAGGGTAGACATAGCCTTATTACTGCTACAAACGCGTGATTTAATGTTACTTACATTGCTGTAAGTATTAGATACTTGGCATGCTAAAGCCTCTAAATTCATCAGGCTACATTTACATTAGGATTTAGCGCACATAAAAGGTTACATTTAATTTAAAATGAGTTTGCGTGCGTCTTTGTTGTACAACAATGTCGCTACAATGTTGCGCAATATGCTGCGCAACACTATTTCCTTGTGTAGTTGCCTTCAAGCTTGTTTTTTATAATGTATACCCACATTAATTACAGGCATATAATAATTTTGTTGGAATTTCCAATGAGCGGCCTAACCGCTAAGCGCGATCTCGTTAAGGCCACTTTAGACTAAAATTAAATAAGCGAATGACGAATGTCTGCAGCACCTTTAAAACATCGTCATGTAAAATGTTCCATAGCGACACTTTGTGAGTTAGAACGGGTATGACAAATGCTTGCAGGAGATACTAGAGCTATGTGCAATAAGCGTACCTACTTGAAGTAAACTAGATTCATTAAGTCAGCCCGTAAAATGGCCCATCGTAGGCTTAGCTACGTTTACTCGATCCACACCTTATACCAACATGAAGTAATAGGTCTTTACATATGAAATTGCCAAAAATTTCTTACGGATTTGTGAGTTCGTTATTCCTGTAATCGGCAATTTCTTATGCTGTGACCTAATATATACGGCCGGCACGTAGAAACAAACATAAGAAAGTAAATTGTTGCAGTAAAACCAACGTTTTCGTGAAAGGGCAAAAATAGGATGGCACAGTCAAATGCATACAAATCAAAGACAATACATGATTTGATCCTATTGACGTTATGATGGCCTCAGTATAGTTCACTAAAAAGACATTGTTGATCAAATTAAAACGTATATTAATACGTACAATATACCAATCAGATATAGTAAATTAGTAACATAATATCAATGCAATGTACGCGAAATAAGATACAACATTGTCAAATTTCATTACCGTTGCCTGTATAAGTTTATCAAAGGTGGCAAACATAAACAACAAGACGTGAAGTGTATCTTTGAAAAGTATCAGTTACTTCGGTAACTACATTTTGGTCGGAAAATAAAATTATAGAGTACCATTTCAACGAAGGAGAGCGTAACACACTTGGATCGCGATCCGAATACTAAATGTAAGGAAGCACCCATATGTAGGCTCGCGTACATATCGATTTCTTGGAATTTGTACTCTAAACACACACCCTTGGGTATACGAGTATAAATAGCAATCGTTGAAAATTTACCTGAACAAATAAACTTTATTTAAAAAGTGTTTTGAAATATTTTTGACAATACTAGCACCACAAAAGGAATATCTTCATAGTATCAGTATACCTACCACAAGCCCCGTCCCACCAGCAGGCCAGTATAGTGACTCATTGATAAAGTTTTTATACAACTTAGGTGGCAAACTAGCACGCAGCCCACCTGATGGAAAACGGTAACTGTGGCTTGCCACACCAGGGAGTTACACACGTGCTGCCGATCCTGTAGAGGAGAGGGGGAGAGGAACGGGATGGGGAAAGATTAGGGGTGAAGATTAAGAGATATTTGTGCTATCAGTGTAGAAGATAAAGCAGGTCTATATCATCACATAGTGATGACAACTTAAGCCCTAGATCTTCCCACTGACAATACAAAACTTCTTCAGTGAGCTCTGGGTACCATACTCATCGCCGCCGACGGGAACACAATACAAGGTTATTATTATATAGCCGTGGTGTTCTGTTAGCGGCGATACTTCCCCAATCAGACTGTTCAATTAGATATAAACAATAGGAAATCATACCAATTTTATTACCAAACAAAATTGGTATAGAATTTGAAAACTGGTTATAGAGTCACTATTCTAAACCTAAACACAAATGTCATAATAAAAGAGTCTAGAACTATTGAAGAAAAAATAACAGAGTAGGTAAAGTGTAGAGTCATGTCCACAGCGCTACATACCTGAATATAAACGACAGACAATCAAATTGCTGTGGTTGGAACAATGGCTCTTAGGGTCATCCCTTCCAAAAGTGTAAAATATAGGGGACAATCACAGACACTCGAGTGAGGGTGTTTAGACATAGTAGACGTATTCGTAGGTTTATTATTTATTGCAAAGGATTATATTCCTGGAATTACATTTTCTCTAACTTACTCAAAACAGATAATACTTTAGCATGGGTAGGGTATGTAGTGTCTGTTGGTCCCTATGGAATGCATGCCTTTGCTCGATACCTACTAATGCTGCTACTACGACATCGTCTGTGGCGTAGCACTACAGCTTTCGACTGCTACGCAAGGGACACGGGTCTGTGTGCCGCTCAGTGCAAATGTTTGTATGTATGGAATATTTGCATTGGTCTGGGTGTCCCTAAGTAATTGTAAATATGTATATATTTACAAACAAAATGTATATACGTATGTTTATCTAATGCATGCTAGATTCCACAACACTAGCAAGTTAAGCTCTGCTTGTTTTGTACGCTATGAAGATAGCGCACAAAACTTAATTTTTCCGAAGTCCCCCGTTGAAGAAGTGGTTATATTAGACTCGAACCGACCGAAACCGCAAAACCGTCTTGGGCCATCTGTTGACGAAGGTAAGGCAGCCTCTGGCATATCCCTCACGCCCAGCTAGGGCCAGTAAATTATACCCAATACTTACTAATTTTTCCTCTAATTTCTTCTCCCACCAAATTAAAAATAATAAAATAACGTACGCTGTCGATCAATCAGTCGAATGAATATTTTTTTTAATGAAAGTTAATAATCCTGCAATGTTTTATCATCGGTAGGTATATTGTATTGTATTATATTTTTTTATATGTATTATATATTATATGCGTATAGGTACCGCGATAGCCTAGTGGTATGGGTAATGGACTGCTGAGACGAGGTCTCGGGTTCGATCCCAGGTTTAATGGCACACACCAATGACTTTTCAATGCTTTTCGAAGTTATGTGTGTATTTATCGCAGGTTTATAAGTGCCCGGTTAATGGCAACAGGCTCGCCACCTGTTACATTGGGATCTAAACATAAACTGACGAAATGTGAGTGCTAGCACCTCTGCCTGCCCCTTCGGGGATGCAGGCGTGAGTTTATGCTATGTTATGTTATATTATATGCCCGTGAAGCTAAAACTTTATATAACTTTTATAGGAAATTTCGCGCAGAGGAGGCTGATATTGGCATAGTGATGACTTATAATGGAGAAGGAGTGCAAAATGCAAAACAAAAAACAATATTGGCAAATTTCACCCATGAATCACTAATTATTGTAAATAAGTTACACACATTATAACACATTTTTTTTGCTTCATTTCATCACCAAAAAATATGTTTCATTTTTATACATATAGAAAATATACCTAGCATTACTAACCATAAGTCTTTGCTCGTATGATTGTGTAAACATTTTAAATGTTCATTTTATTTAAGAGTAATGTAAAGTACAAACTAATATAATGTTGCTTAAGGTCGATATCCTCCATAATTTCCAAACATTGTCCCACGCGACGCTTTTCGGTTCCATTGTCAATTGAAATACCTAAGTTTACGTTTCTTTTGTTCCAAAAGTTAAATGTCGATCATTTCGAAACCATTCTACAAGATTAATTACAAATAAGTACTTCTTTTAAATAAAGAGTGCTTTTATTTAGATTAGATTGCACCCTGACAACCTTTTCATTAACCGCTTTTTATGATTGTGTAGCGTTTCCTTTTCATTTCAGGCGTTTCACTGAAACAACAACAAAAAGAAAATAAACGACAAAAAATTACAAAGCAAAAACGTTTTAAGAGTTAAGCTTCACTCCTGATTGAGTGGGATGAGGTTGAAGGGAAAAGAGCAAAGGTAAATCCCTCCTGACCAAACAGCACTTAAGTATGTCCACTTAACGTTAGAGAGTACGAATGAAAGAGGCCTGAATCGCTATAGCTGGGACCGGCCAAAATAAATAGATGAAATGTCTTTCTACTTGACAACTGCTAAGTGAATGCCGATTGTCTTATAATAGAACAGTTTTTTCGGACGTTTCGGCTAACATCTGTTTTACATTTTTTTAAAGAGGTGTTCCTAAGCCAAATTTCTTAAAAATTACCTACTTTTGTAAATGGGGCCTAAACTGGCCTGACTTGACTACTTCTCAATAGTAAATTTAATCTTATTGTTTGAAATAATTTGCTACGGATTTTGTATAAAAATAAATAAAATGGCTTCTCATTGTTATACCCTAACCTAAAAGACCGTTAGTTGCGGAATAGGGCGACTGTTAGCAACAAATTGGGGAAGAAAGGTCTATTTGCACTTTACACGATTACAGTACGTATTCGTAAACTAATAAAGTGTATAATCGCAAAGTCAGACTTACCCGTAGTTACATTAACCTTACAACATTACATGGGTTCTTTTTCCTTTAATTACACTTTGATTAGAATCATGAATCTTATACGTTTGACCTCCAAATAAGCATCTGAGCACCTGCGTCTTTTTTAGCTTTGCTTTATTAAGATCCCACACAGAATTATCCTAAATTAAACGGCAGTAATTAATGTGTAACTGATATTAGTAGAAGTAGTACCAAAGTATGTACACAGAATGTAAAAAAAAATATAATTAAAGTTCTTATCCATCATTAAAATAATACGCGATTATAAGACTGCTTGACTTATTTAACTAGTTCATATTAATGAAATATTCAAGTGCATAATCTAAACCGCTGCCTGAGGCATGATTGTCAGAGTACTTACGTAATCCCAAATGATGAGCAATATGTATTAATCCATAATCCGTTGACACCAGTGCATTACACAGTACTACTCAATCGCATCGAGCAATTTATTTATATTTATACAAACATTAATCGCTATTCGCGAACAGTGCTCTTAGCACGAAAAACCATCGAATTCGTAAAGTAAAGGTGTCGAGAGAGTGGAGCATTTTGATATGCTGTCTGTCTAGTGTAAACCTGTGTGTGCATATAGCCCACCAATCGTAATGCTCCGCTCTCTTAATATACGAGTTGAATAACTTTTAGTGCTACTGGCACAGTAAAGTCAAGTGTCACTAATGGATGTTAAAATAAGACTTTTTCTTTTATACTTTCATATTTCGTAATAACTTAAGTACCGAATAAAAATTATCGAACCAGCGCAAACCCAATTGTATTATAGGTATATATGCCCAGTAGTATTTGTATAAATTGTCACAAAACAATTTTTTTAAATACCTTAAAACGTGATCAACATGAATAATGGTTGAATAAAACTTAATAAAACGAAAGAACCTAAAAACCTGGCAAAAAGTTTCAACTTTTAATGTGCCCAATATGATACTTTTAAATGCATATGTAGGACACGTGTGAAAGAATACGCCAAACAGTTCAGCCATAACCATAGTATTCGAGGTAAGTTGCAATGTTAACTATGTATTAAACATCACATCAGCGTAGGTACCTTCAAACACAAAAATGTACGAACATACACTTTTTTAAGCAACATGCTCTAAGGCCATAACGAGTACGTGGCCAAAATAAGCGCGCGTTGCTCTCACAAACTCTTCAATATTTCGTTCATACACGCACACACACGTTGTGGGTACTTATGTAATTATTTCCTAAATATTTAGACGGGCGGCGAACCTTACCCATAAAACTTGGTAAGTTATGGCTGCCCGGACTCGTAACGAGAACGTTGTACCGAGCACATTGCATACGCCCCTGTATTTTTCAAACCTTCATGTTTCCTCCTAATAACTGAAGTTACTTTAATTCTGAAGCGAATTCTGTTTACTTACATGACTTGTAGGTAGGTACGTATGCATCTTTTTCTGTAATTGCTTACGAATTTTTATGGCGTGTTTAATCTTATTAGTATAGCACTCGTATCAGCTAGAACTTCCAGGCAGGTCAACAGGCAGAATAAAACTACTTATCTATTAAATGGAATAGGAAAATCTGATTGATGGTTTTATGACACATGCTTTATTGTACTAATAGTTTTCTTCAAATAGTGCTAAACTGACGCTTTACTCCATTTACATAGCTAGTTATTAAACAGGAATTTTACTTCACTGTTTCATAACCAGTTATTAAAAAAGATTGACTGCCGGGCGACACACTGCGCCAAATGCCAGTCCCTTTCGATCACACAGGAAAAGTAAAAACTTTTTTTACACCTCTTATTATAATCGTAATAAAAGAACACCTTCCTGTATTTGAATTCTGCACGTATCGATCTATCGGATTTAGTAAAGATCCAGATAACGAAAAAATACATTATTATAGTGAAAATACTGTTAAGTAGATGATAGTAGAAGCGTTTCGTCATTAGTAAAGCAGGGATGTAAGTATGTTGAGGCAGGAACAACGGTACATCGTAAAACCAGCTCAGTTACTTATGCATGGTCACACACGCCTGCAAGCAACTGGACCATTTCGTATGTGTAACATGCAAATAAGGGAATTTCGACTTGAGCCAAAATAATGCCATAGTGCCGGGTAGTGTATCATAGCCTGTTGTTAATAAATATTAGTTATCAGTAATTTTTGGGTATATCAAATTATCCTCAATAAAGACTGCCTCTGTGGCGTAGCGTCCGCCTGCTACGCATGCTACTGCTTCGATTCCCGTTATATGAATATATTTTTATGCTTAAATATGGATATTTGTATTAATCTGGGAATAAGTATAATATGTATGTATTTACAAAAAAACCTGTATAAGAATGTTTATCCAAATTCTAAATCCATAACACAATCTAATTACCCTATGCTCTATTCTATGCTGTGGAAAATTTCGTAAAACAATTGATACCTATTATTATTTATTGATTCGACGTTTAAGTTCTTTCACCATGTATGTCAAAAAAAAGAAACGCATGTGCGCCCATATTTATGTGCACACATCTGGGCCCGAATACGTAATGAATTGATAAGATGGCAATACGAACAGGTTTACCAGTAACATGCTGCCTGCACCGGTAACATGTTTCTCTATGTAAGCACCCTAAAGCATAACCAAAGCAAAATTGTAAGTATAATTGATGCGACCGTAGATCAAAATCGCGTCGAAACATAGCATTGTCATCAGGCGTGGTGTAGTCAATTTGACGACCTAAGCATAAAAAAATACACTTTTGCTTTGATTATCTTTTCTGTATAATTTACGCATATTTTACATAGGACAGCAAACTGTTGTTAAAATACAAATGTAATGTGGTTCCAAATCAGTGTTAATGGTCGCATTTACCTACGTCTAACGAGTTCAGCTAATCTTTATTATAAGATTTTATCTGCAAAAGAAATTAAAAAAGGGAGGGTATTATTTTTAACTCTTTAATTTCATTTAAAAATTCTGTACGCAACACTGGGACCGCAGAGATCTGCTCCTATTTTGGAACACAACCACGGCCCAATTTTCGGAGACACCGCTTTGACCGCAAATCGTAAAGTACATTAACTTAGTGCAGCGGTATTTCTGTGTACCTACGTCACACCGCAACCCACCCATAAATATATGGAACCACGTTTTTACTCTTCACTGTGTTGTAGATTGTTAGCTCGTGATGAACCACGGTTACTGTTACTGTAACTCCAAATATAATGTAAAAAAAGCTTCCTTTCATTACTTTACTTTCGTTTAGGGAGGCCCTGTACTCCTGGGGTCAGGAGGCGGGCGGATTCATCATTTTCTGAAATCTTACAGAGTAGTGGACATGGGCAAGCAAATACCTCTTGTTTGAGTAAACGAGCGGGTTTAATAAAATTAAATCAGGCCAAAAACGTGACATTTTTTCTACAAAATAATTCAAAGAGTTTCAACACAGACTACTGGCTAACCATGATTTATCATTTTACAGGAGGCATAATTCGCTTTATTACATACATATTACATATACATAGTCACGCCTATACCCACTATTAATACCCACATTTCACCAAGCCTTGTATTCGGTCTTCTCGAGCATCACTTGCTCGCAGAAGGCGGAGACGGCAGTCCATCCGATTTCACTCCGTCCTTTTTGTGTGAGCAAGGCCCTAAGCTACAGCACTCCTACTTAGAGGAACAAAGTGTGCGAGTGCCCTACATAGGTATCTTGACAAAAATATTAGTTGTTTGAAACGACCGAATATATGAACCGTGAAACGCTCAGCGCAACTGACATTTTAAATTCGGTAACATGGTTATGAGTAGAGTATATCTCTATTTACGCTTGTAATAATAGCTTTATGATTTTAACCGGCTTCAATAAGGAGGAGGTTCTAATGTTCGGCTACATCTTTTTGTTTTTACTTATTACGTGCCTATATCATAAAGGAGCATTATTTGTCATAGGTAAAAAAAAAACAACCTCATCGAGAATCATTCATTCCAGTGAAACCTATTTGTAAGCAATAAAGAATGTAAATTGGAGAATCCAATTTGTACTACAAAACACTGTGTTTAAATATGCAACAGGGTCTTTGAAAAAATTGCTGCAGTACTCTGAAGGGGCGCACACAGGGGTCATTTCAATGTAGGGGTTGAAAAAACCGGATTTATGGGGACATTAACATTTACGTATAAGGTATTGATATGCAAATATTATTAGCACCTAGATATTTGCTAGTGACAGATATAATTTAAACCTAGCAACCAACATAATCCTCCTACTGGTTAGATACATATCACAAATGGAAAACCCACCCACTTGTATTAGGTATATTAGTATCGGGAGCGTGACCCGTAGAATTTTATACACATTCTGGACGGACAACCGGTCGTATATCACAAAGAGAATAATAAGATCCAAGACTCGGACCCGACATCATTCTACGGACACACTAGTGAATTGAAAAATAAAACAAAAAGAAATAGGATTATTGTACCGCCGAGATCGAAAGTACGGAATCCTTTTAAAGGAGAAGAGCTGAAACGACACCGTTTTGTCAAAACCTTTTTCCGCTTTTTCTGGATAGAACCGGTGAAAATTTGATGTGGTCTGTACGTTACCACTTAAACTTTCTTCTTACATATTGTATACTAATCTCACATTCAGATGTTGTTTTAAAAGTCTCTTTAGACTTCTCATTTATGCTCGGAGAAATTTTTGTAAAATACTTTCATTCTAAGTGACAAGTAATACTCATATATTAGTAGGTACTTCATTATTTTTATTTTGTTTGTAGTCTAGTGGTATGGGTAATGGACTGCTGAGACGAGGTCTCGGGTTCGATACCAGGTTTACCATGGCACACACCAATGATTTTTCGATGCTTTTCGAAGTTATGCATGTATTTATCGCAGGTTTATACATTGGGACCTAAACATAAACTGGCGAAATGTGGGTGCTAGCACCTAACCCTATCCTAACCCTTCGGGGATATAGGCGTGAGTTTATGTTATATATGTTATGTTATTTTTGTTATAATTTTATCAAGCTCATATAAAGTAACTTACTACTATCAATTCTGAATGGAAGTTCTTCTTTTCTGGTCATCGAGCGCGCCAACTGCCAAGGCACCAGGTACCAGACATGGTGTCAGTCCAATGCCAACATTGCAGTGGTTGATGTCATCTACTGTGTCCACTCAAAAGAACACGGATCTCTCGACGTTATCAGCCATCATGTAACAAAGAGTTGCGAGGATGGTGGACAGCATCATGTTGTGGACGAAGTAATTGCCGGGTCGACTCGCTTGTGAAGGTGAACCATGATGGGAGGAAAAGCCTTAGTCATAGGTAGGTATAATTAGATAGTATTTTCGAAGATCCACTAGTGTTAGAAGTCATACCATCTAAACAGTAACTACCTGTAGCAGAAAAGCACCGTGTGATCGACATCTCTTAATTTCATTATCAGGGATAGTTAACGACCTTTAATGAATTAACGTTATCATGGCACAGTATACCCATACTTCCTTTAAATTATCTGATGTTTCGTGAAGGTTACACAGCTGATTACGAAACTAAATGATATAAAAATAAAGTTTCAAAATCATCGTTAAAGTATTGTCACAAAGAATGCTTGTTTGATAAAACACATAGACACGTTAACACAAACAAATCACGATTAAAAGGACCGGGTTCACTTTCATCTCATTAATGTCAGTAGACGTATTTAATTAAAATTCACCCTCCAACTCTGACTTTATCTTGGCAGGGTTTTTCGATCTTGTTATTAGCACATTCCTTGCTGAGATAGCGTCTTTTACCCCTAATCTAAATTGTTGAATGAAATATTAATCTTATTTAATTTGTTAATAGTTTTTGTTAATGGACTATGGAACTAGGCTATAAGGTTTTATTTTGTTACAAGCAAATAAAACCCCTTCTGATTTTTATTTTGTTTGTAGCGCATTCTGATTTACAGATTACATAAATATTGATTATGATTATAATTGTATTGAAGTGTTTTGGCAACTAATCATAACGCAAATATAGCCATAAGCTGCCAAAATTCTTCCTTATAATTATCTGACGCACATAAAGAACTTCAAAAATCCCTTCTACAGCTCCCCTACTATTCTAAAAATAGAATGTACGATAACTTGTAAGGTTATATTCATATTATTTCTAATTTTTGCCAATTGTGTGAATGTACCCTGTTTGAAGTGAACAAGTCCCATTGACTGGATATTTTTGAATGAAAGTTTAACAAAGGGACCACGTTTAGCCTTTATAAATTTACCTAATTATTACACGCGTATTCACGTTTATTCACAACCACAAATCGCACAACTTTTGCGCTAACATCAAGTGGCTAGAGGTCTCTATTCCTCGATTTTTTATACCACGTAGGTGGCAGTGCACACGGCGCACCTGATGCAAATGTCCCTAGTGCCTATGGACATTTGTAATACCCCTATGGAGGTTTACAACACCAACTGGACTCATTGAGCCACCTAATAAGTCCGCATGGTATCTGAGAAACTAGATCAAGTTGTTTTTTTTTTGTCACAAACTTCCCCTTTAATTTTTTTTACCCTCCGCCATTGCTGCCATCCCATCAGTCAGTGATAGTCAGCGTAAAGTTGTAGGAATTATCGCTGAATATTTTTCTGATGTTATTTGTATCGAACCATGTTCTCGTAAACTAGCCCCTAACAACGTTGACTCGTGTCAAGCACAGAGATGTTATAATGCGGTGTAATCCTCACATAGCCGTCGTGGCTTCCCCGTGTCATACGGTAGGTGGATATGTTAAATTCAGCTGTCAGATTAAATATGGTTTTAGTACTTTTAAAGAATAGAGAAACGTCAATAAGCTGTTGAGTTTTTGCTAATGCAATTGGTTCCTATAGGTACAGTTTAATTTTGTCTTTTGCGTGTAGCCAACCTGTCCCACCCAATCTTTAGTACATTTAGTACATTAGGTTAGGTATATTATATTTTAGGACATTGTACAGTACGCTATTTAATGCTCAATCCACACTCTCGCGAGGCTACACAAGGCGCGAACGCGAGTGTGAGAGTGTGGACAGTACTCTCGTGTCATATCACCTTCTGTCCTCTTGTGCAGCTTAATTAGCTATACACACTTAAATACAAATTCTTTTGTAAATACATACAATTTAGTAAATACATGCATAGGTACAAATATTTGCAATAGACGGGCATCGAACCCGTGTCTTTCAACAATGGTTTCGGTAGAGCGTTTGATTGCAATCAAGCGCTCGGACTCGGACGAACTTGGAGTTCTGAAGAAGGTGAGACTATTTTTTACCAGTGTATGGAATACTGTTCTCATCTCGGGAATGACTCTGGAAAGTTCCTACTAAACGAGACGCTCTCAATAGATTGCAGCGGCGCCAACGTGCAGTCCGTATCATTGGGAGTCCTGAGGGTACTAACCACCGTAGAAACTATGCACTGCCTATGCGTATAGAGGTGCTGAATAAAAAAAAATTGAAGCGAAATTAATCAGTATAAAAGGTGTTTACTTAACTTTAAAAACAGTTTTTTTTGTGATTTATCACAATTTTTGAACTCCAATACCTATTGGTCATTGTAGCCCTCAGAAGCAGTTCACCAGATTCGCAATTTACCAGATTCGTAATTTACCAGATTCTCGATTCACCAAATTCGCAACCGATCAGATTTTGTACTATCAAACAGAAATTGCATAGCGGTGTGTAAACCATATTTGTTAAAATGCATATTAATATTAAAAAAAAAGAAGCAGAAGTGCAGGATATGAAAATTTTCAAAAAATAATTACATTAGAAAGACAACAAAAGAAATAAATAAATTCTAGCAAAAAAAAAAGGCTGGCCTGGCTGGCCTGGCTTCTTTAAAGTGTTAAATAGCCTTATATTATATAATTTTTGTTCATGAATTATTTGTTAGATTTTTTTTTTATACAACTTAGGTCGCAGACAAGCATGCGGCCCACTTGATGGTAAGTAGTTACCGTGGCCTATGGGCGAGTGTAACACCAGAGGAATAACACTCGTGCCACAACCCTTGTAAGAACAGAGACATTCTGTGTTGTCAACGCAAAAGATTTAGGATAAGCCTTTGGTTTTCCCACTGACAACACAAAACCTCTCTAGTGAGCTCTCGTGTCCTACCTCCTCTATTTTTTTTTTCTAACTATATTTTTTAAATGGCTTAGTTGTAAATACAGTACCTACTATAAGCATAATGATTGTTGTTATTGGTTGTACTTCTGGTGAATTGAGAATCTGGTGAATCGAGAATCTGGTAAATTACGAATCTGGTAAATTGCGAATCTGGTGAACAGCTTCTGAGCGCATTGTAGGTATACAGTTAACAGAACTCCTCATCGACAAACATTATGATTGGGTTATTGGAGAAATATTACAAACAGTTCATTAAAGACACAGTCAGTTTTTTTTTTGTATAAAAGAATATAGCAACCGAAATTGCTAATATTCCCTCTAGCCACTCCAGCTGAAGCTCAATGGCTCGTGTTAGTAGTGGGTTCAGGTCGGTAGTGTGGCTAGGATTCGAAGTTCGAACGAATGCATTATATCGTCGAGCGCTGCAATAATGCGAGATCAAATCATCTCTGTCTGTAAATTCTGTTTGTTATATTAAAATAACAGCTTTTTGAAGAACGCATATGAATGTGTACTTACACGATACCTCTAACAAAACAATAATTTTATAGAAATTTGTTCGTCTGTCGGTCGGTCTATCTGTCTTTCATTATATTTGTAATAGGTAATCTCCGCAGTGACTGGGATGATTTTAATGGGATTTTACTGATCCTATATGTTGTAGCTTAGACTACAATACAAAATAAACAAAACAAATTTATATTTTATGTAATACCCGTAAGGGTTTTGATTAATAGCACTACCCTCTCCTTTTTTGTCCCAGACTATAGTCACATAAACTTATTCACAAGACATATGGCATTGCTTAAAAATTGAGGTCGGGCTATAATCCACGGTTGCGTTTTCTGTGATTATGCGGGCCTGAGCAAGATTGATGACGAACACCGACCAACAGATGGCGAGCGAACTTAACCCCTCAAGGCTTACGGATTATGATCCATAAGTAGCTATCATGTTGATTTGTTCAATAGTGTTCTACTCTTTGACTATGTACAACTATATAGACACTGTATTAAGTTAATAAATGTCTGAACAACCTATTTCCACCAGGCCCCGGTTTCCTCTCCGGGAAAGCCTAGATATTCATAAGAGATTTAAATTTAAATGACCATGACCATGTGAATCTAAAATCAAACATCGATAGATTTCGTACTATTAGGTACCCCATTTCTAACCGTGGAAACGGTTTTGTGGGCCATGTTTTATATTAAGTTTTATGTTGTTTTATTTAATAAAGATACATACATAAATTAGTTTTCGTGCTAAGGGCACAGAACGAGAAACGAGGTAAGTACCTAATAATAAGGAAATGATCAATGTTACCTTTGCTACCTAGTTGCCTGTTGGTATATAATCGCGTTGGTTATCTAACTATTTAGCTCTATATCGGCTGGAAACCGGTAAGGAATATCAAATGTAATCGTTCTTAATTGAAGGTCATGAATAACTTAAAAGGTCAAATGTCACAAGTAGAAGATATTTGTATTTTGAAGTATGTTCGTGCCTGATAATTCTATCTATGTGTATTTTTAAAGAAATGTTTATATCATTTTGCCTAATAGAGTGCTGTCTTATTTGAGCTAGCGAATAAAATAGATTAAAAAGTTGAAAAGTAAAGACTTATGTAAAAATGGAATAGAAATAAATCAAATGAACAAATATAGGTAGGTACCAATTTATATTTAACTAGCTGTTGCCCGTGGCTTAGCCCGCGTGGATGTTGGTTATTGCGCACTGCTGTTAATAGTGTTCTATACGATTTTCTACCTGACTCTCTACTTGCCTCTCTACTCCCCTCTCCACTCGACTCTAATACTTTCATTCTGTCATCAATAGTTTCCGCAGCGCAAGTAACGAAAGACGTTTTCTCGCACTTTTTTCCACCTTGGGTTACGTTGCTTAAGTTTTAGTAAGGATTCCTTTCCAACGATTTCAGCGTGAATGAAGCTTTCCAATTGTGAAAGAATTTTTGAAATCCGCACAATAGTTTTTGAATTTATTCATTGCAAATATACACACAAAAAAACATTTTTTTCCTTTTTATTACATTAGTGTAGATGTAGATTATCGACAAGAAACAACATGTTGGATTACCTCACACAGAGCATGGTGATATTTAAGAGGAAACACTAAGGGCGAGAGAATTGAAAAATAGGTATTTGTAAAATCTATTGCTGTCGCGCAGTGCCCGAACAACCGAGCTATCAATATGTGAGTGGGACTGTCAATGTGTGCGTGGTACGCCGCCCCCACGTCCCGCACCCTCCTGTGCCTGTGCGCACTGCGCTCGCCACCAAGTCTTTCTTTCACTGTCCGGACGAATGCTCTAATCACTCAGCCAAGGAATCGTTACAAGAAGCGTCGAATTTATCCAATACCTACCTCTTACGCGCTGTATAGCTAATGTGAAGACATTACCACCCTCACACGCAATGCAATGTCTTCCCAGATCTTTGACTATCGATGAAGATGAAATAATTGCTATTTATCCTATTACTTTTACTTTTTTGCATTCACAATTTATTTGAACAGTGAACAAAAGTAAACGATCGTGGGTTCGAATCAGAGCTAGGTGTGAGACAGGTCGTTTTTTATCAATAATTAAATTTCAATGATAAAAATTGTATTGTGAAATTTATTCACTCTTTACGTCCATTTTGCATAATAATAAGTAGTCTAGCTATTATAGTCTCACTAGTATCTAAGTATGCTAAGCCCAGTGTTTTTAATGAAATAATAAATAAATTTATTATTTCTACAGTGATGAAAACAAAGATAATTCAAGTATTTTATCGCAAATGCGTTAAGTGCTAATGGAGGTAGGACATGACGGTATCTCCCGCGCTAATTGAGCAGTCCGACTGGGGAAGTACCTCGCCCTGCAGAAAACCGCGGCTAATAATAACTTTGTGTTGTGTTTCCGGCGGTAAGTAGGGTAGCCAGAGCTCACTAGGGAGGTTTTGTGTTGTCAGCGGGAAGACCAAAGGCTGACTTGTGCGGGCGTGAAATGTTGACGTGGTGGTCAGGGAGACCCGGCGAAACGGTTAACCGCTGGCCACCCGCAGGCTGTACGGTTCCCGAACCTGGGGATTACTTAATCTCCGCCCCAGGAGGCTGAACCAGCAGCCTGTGTAAAGTTCCCGGTGCTGTAGTCGTGCCGGAGAAGGAGACCGGAGTGGACCCGGCTGCAGTACCCGGGAGGGGACCGGGGGCCCTTCCGCCCACCGCGCCAGCCAGTCACATAACCCTAATATGTCAGCGGTGGCGCGAAGCCTTGCCTTTGTCTCCTGCGCTGCCAGCACAGAGGCTCCCTTAACCTTCACCCCCCCCCCACTCCCACTCCTTCACAAAAATGGTCAAATCAATAAAGAGAAACATTCCTCCAGCTATTAACTCCACTATGCAAGTGGACTTTTGCAACATCAGGGGCCTACACTCAAACCTACACGAGGTCCACCACCATCTAGAAGCCGCGAAACCGACGTTGCTCTTTCTGACGGAGACTCAAATATCATGCCCTGCCGATACGGGATATCTAATGTACCCTGGCTACAAACTCGAGCACAATTTCTTGAGTAAAGCCGGGCCGTGCAAACATCCCTCGCTCTAAGGTGGAGGAAAGTCGCGAACAACTTGTGTCTGAAATCGAGACTACTCTCACCAGAGTATCCGATTGGGGACGACTAAACCTGGTCCAATTCAACCCTACTAAGACACAAGTATGTGCATTCACCGCTAAGAAAACCCCATTTATTGTGGCGCCCTAATTCCTGAACACACCGCTCACCATCTCCTCGAGTATCGGGATCCTTGGTGTCGATATCTCCAGCGATGTCCAGTTCCACAGTCACTTGGAGGACAAGGTTAGGCTGGCATCAAAGGAACTAGGAGTACTTCACTGCGGAGCAAAGACTCCTTCTTTATAAGGCACAGATTCGGCGCCACATGGAGTACTGTTGTCACCTCTTTGCCGGGGCGCCTGCATGCCAGCTTGACCCATTTGATTCGGTACAACGGCGGGCGCTGAGGATCGTCGACAATCCCATACTCTCAGGTGGTGTGGAACCTTTGAACATCAGAAGGGACTTCGCCTCACTGTGTGTGTTCTACCGCCTGTATAATGGCCTGTGTTCAGAAGAATTGTTTGACATGATGCCCACACCAACTTTTTATCATCGCACCGCTCGCCATAGAGAGGGAGTTCATCCTCACACACTACAACCGGAAACGGTGCGCACTGTGCGGTATGAAAGGATTTTCATCCCGCGCACGCTCAAGCTGTGGAATGAGCTCCCTGCCGTGGTTTTCCCAAGCGACTACAATATGGGGTTCTTCAAGATGGGCATTAGACGCTTTCTTCAGGGTAGGCAGCACGTGTGTGACGCCTCTGGTGTTGCAAACGTCCATAGGCCACGGTGACCTCACAGCACACGGCCCACCTGATGGGATCAGGTGGGCCGTGTGCTTGCCTGCCACCTAAGTGGTATAAAAAAAGCTTCCAAGAAAAATCGAGAATTATTTGAAGAAAATGCAAGCACATCTTCAGAGTCTGATTTTGATCTTTTTTTTTATTTATTTATTTACTAGCTGACCCGCGCAACTTCGTCTGCGTCACCCCGTTTTTGCAACATTTTTCATTCCTGCTCCGCTGCGACCTGCGACCTGTTGGTCGTAGCATGATGTTATATACATAAAAACCTTCCTCTTTAACCATTCTATCTATTAAAACAAACCGCATCAGAATCCGTCGCATAGTTTTGAAGATTTAAACATACAAAGGGACAAGAAAAATAGGGACAGAGAACGCGACGTTATTTTATACTATGTAGTGATTTACACACTATGTAACAATTTTGAAATATTGATAAAAAATTATGTAGAAAAAGTTCATCAGTTACTTATTACCTTTCAACAATAGAACAGCACAATAATCTGATAAATGCACTTCACGCAAAATATCGATATCGATGAACAACACTAAGATATCGATAAAATTATCGACTAAGCTTCACGTCACAAGAGTGTTTGTATATGTATTAGTCCGCGCGTCCCCAACCTCAACCCTTCCTCCGCAGAGTGCGATAGAGACAACTGCAGCTTGGACCGAAAATACCTATTAAAAGTGCGTGAAATCAACGTTTCGTACTCCCCTGATTTCTTCTCCAAAACTTAACCGATTCAGCTACTTCTATCATTAAAAATTAAAGAAAGGTTTTTGGCGTGTTCCTATGTTTTCCTTTTTTTATAAAATCTATTTGAATTTGTTTACTGAATGTTTGAACACAGCGGAAAATCTGGCCAATTTTTTAGGTATTTGAAGGTTCATAACTCTTTTAATAAATAATTTATGAAAAAAATGAAAACATAGGAACATGACAATAGTGGCCATAGATTTTTAGAAAAAAAAAATATTGCTCTACTAGTATTATCCAGGGAGAAAACAGGGGACTACGTTTGTATGGGAAATCAGCCCTAGTGTTTCCTCTTAATAAACAGAGTAGAGAGGGTAGGTGTATGACTATAAACAGTTGCTAATTTGTAAAATTGTGAATTGTCATTGAACTTTATATCCATTTAATGGCTTTTGTAAAACGAAGAAACGGTAATTAGTATTCCCAAGGACTTGAAGAGGCCAAACTTCCATTTAAATCATTCCAATTCAAAATTAGACATAACTTGTAGTACTCGTACGTCAAAGGTAGGGTAAGGGATGGATTACACCAGCCGTCTCTTAAGCCTTACAAACGTCGTTCCAAATCGGCGTTATTTAGCAACGCGCCGCCGAGCCTCCCTAATTAAGCAATTTCCTAACTTTTCTTGACAACGTAATTCGGGCATGCGTGTGCTTCGAGTAGACAGATTGTTTGGACGCTTGATAGGTAGAAATGGATTTAGAAGGATTTATGACAACTTTGTTTTAGAAGAGTAAAATTTGCTTCAACTAGTAAGGTTAAACCTATAGCTACTTACCATTTAGGACAGAATATATAAACAAATAGATCTACAGCGTAGTTATTTCAACTCGCTGAAGGTATGAGTACCTACTTTCAAACTAACTCGCAGAAGTCCACTAAAACTTTTCTGTTAGCAGGTATACCTATGCTGACTTTCCGCCCGCGTGCATGTCGGCTATCGCAATCAAAAGGCTTTTTTAGAGTTACGTAGCCAAATGGCAAAAAATGGAACTCTCATACATTCGTTACCTCTATCTACCCGCCCATCCGTAGGTATGTCACAGCCATTTTTTTAGGGAACTATAAGACTTGTGCTGTTGAAACTTGGTAAGAACATGTTTTCTATGAACCGCATTAAGAATTTTACACAAAAATACAAAAAAAGCAATTAAGTTACGACAAATTCCAGAACATTTATTTTTTATTTTTATTTTAACTGTTACTTTCTGCTACGGAACCATTTATGGGCGAGTTGGATTCGCACTTGGCCGGTTTTTCGGACTTGGACTTGTTGTATAAACTTCCAACGCCTACTTCACCCTCTTTTAGTGAGTTTTTATAGAAAATTTTAACTACAAGAAACATTAGCCCTGTCCGATCAAAAAGTGGAAAGTTTTTGTTTTCAAAATATCTTGAAATCGTCATAGAATTCACCTAGGTATCTTGACCTGAGTGATTACATGGATAACTTTTTAAATCATTTTATCTCTAAAAAGTTAGATTATATTAGGTATATTGCAGGAGACAACCAACTAAATTTTACCGCTTTTAAATAGTACCACCTCTAGATTTAAATTACACTTTTAGGTATTACGGAACCACAATATAATGGGCGTTTTACTAACGTCATGTAAAAATAAAAACTACAAACGAACTTCAGCGGCGGCGCAGGTACATTGAAAAAGTACACAGTATTAAGGTTATACTGAATTGTACAAGTATAGGTAATATTAGTCTACACTAATATTATAAAGAGGAAAACTTTGTTTGTTTGTCTGTTTGGTTGTAATGAATAGGCTCAAAAACTACTGGACCGTTTTTAAAAATTCTTTCACCATTCGAAAGCTACATTATCCACGAGTAACATAGGCTATATATCATCACGCTACCATACAAGGGAGCGGAGTAATAATCATAAATCTCAATTGATCCGGTAAATTTCTATACATTGGCGCTAATATCGCTAACAATTTCCGTTGTCATGACAGCAAGGAAAAGTAGTATAGAGAGGCAAGTAGTGAATCGAGTAGAGTCGTACAACGCGATAATCGACATTCACGCGGGCGGAGCCGCGGGCAACAGCTAGTGTATTAATAAGTTAGTATCGGAAGAATATATGAGTCGCTATTTAGAACTTGATTACACAAGGAGGAAGTCTTTTAAATTAATTTAGTATTGTTTTTCATTACGTGTATTGCTTATGATTGATTAAATTCCTACTACGTGCTCATTCTTTTGAAAATTAACCTTACAAATGCACCTTCACCTTCCTGAATAGGTAGATATGATCTGTAGGTACCCATACGTGACTGACCATATCGCTAAATTTTTATTAGGGAGCAGTGTTCTATTGATACAAAAACCAATAGCTACTAGGGACCTCTCCGTCCCGAGGGTGCGCTTAACCTATTTTCATTTCGTTCGTGTTTTTATTCCCTCAAAGCGAGGCGGCGCTGTGAGAACGATGCGGGCCCGCTTCTTTAGTCAGCCGCTGTGGTTTTCAATTTACTAGCTTTCAACTCTGTGAAGTTTCTTCGTCTACTAACTTGCACGGTTTGCTACAATTATTATGTAGTGGGTTCTTGTTTTTGTTCAATTAGTTTTGCGGCGAAATTTTCTGGTGGGTAACGAATTTTCTGAAAATTAAAACCTACCTACCTATTGCTTAATATTTCTTCTTACCTACCGTCTTTAGTCCGTATTAAGTGTTACATGTTGGCGGTTTGAAGCCGGCTTCAAGCGAGTTTCTCTTCACAGATAAAAGAACCTATATAAATAGCCGTTATTACTTTCTTTCAAGATCCCGGGTGTCAAGGTGAAAGAGTCGGATGAAATCGGGACACAACGTCTTTTTGACGTATAGTTACCTAACTACTTATAGGTGAGTGTACTTACGTATCACAGATGTATCCTTTTTAAGGTAATAACGAATAAATCGGGTGGGTAAAATAAAACGGCAGAACGGACAAGACTTAGGTGGCAAACAAGCACCCAGCCCCTGAATGAAAGTGGTTACTGTGACCTATGGATGTTATTAATGCCTACGGCTGCAACCACGTGGATGTCGATTATCGAGACTCAACATGTCTTGTGTGCTTTCTCAAGGCAAATCCGTCTTTGGATCGAATTTCATCAAAATCGGTTCGCTAGTTTAGGCGCGAAAGTGTACCTAACAGACTGACAAAGAGTTATGGGGGCCTAAAAGGCCACTAACGACGAATCGTATCCGCATTGAAATACGAAGCGGATTTAATTTCGTAAAATAGTCACACACAGCGCAATTCGCCACGCGATTCGTTTTTGGCAATTCGTTTCTTGAAATATTTCATTTCCATTTCTAGAAACGAATCGGATTGCAGTGCGTCTTTTCGTTCATTCGTTTCTTGAAATGGCCTTTTTAGAAAAGGCGAATTGCCAAAAACGAATCGCGCGGCGAATTGCGCTGTGTGTGACCATTTTACGAAATTAAATCCGCTTCGTATTTCAATGCGGATACGATTAGTCGTTAGTGGCCTTTTTAGGCCCCCTGGTCTCTTTAAAGTAGAATATTAATATTGATGGGTAGGTAAGTAAGTAGGTATATACACAAATAAAACAATATCTTTGTTTCATATTAAGTTATATTTTTTTTTCGACACCGTTGAAAACGCTATTTACAACACCAAAGGTCAAAAATTGGACAGCCAAATTGAATTGGGTAAACAAACATTTCGCTGGGGAAACATTCTAAAGCACTTTAACGTTATTATCCTAAGACATCAAGTCACATTAAATTCTTTATTCATTTTATTTTTGCGGGGTCACGGGCTCACGGCCGGAATTCCTACGATGTCTTTGATCTAAGTCAGACGAGAGAAAAAAAAACATGAACGAAAATGCACTTCAACTGTCTTCATAAAGGGGAAAAATATAATTTATTCACGAGATAATTTTCTTCTCCCTTTTAAGGACAGACGTCGTTTGAAATAGGGTGGGCATGAATGTTTGCACTGAGCCGGGCTTAGGCTGCCCTATGCCCTCCCGGGAAGACTTGGCACTGTCTGTTGGACGGTATTTCTTTATATTGCTATTTTAATATTCGTTCTGGCCTTTTCGACAAATTACGGTGGGTTACGAGCTTTTCAACGACAGGAAAAGAATAGGAGCATTTGAAAATGAAATATCTCCATTCTCTAGACGATTTAATGACGATACAAATCTCTAAGCTCTAAGCCTCGTCTAAGCTAGATTTTCTCTAGAGAAACTATGAAAACTTGGCACGATGTATTAGCAATGGATCTAGTGACAAAATGGATTGATAAAATAAAGATCTATTGATGATAAGAAAATGAAGAAAAATACCTAAATAGGGTACCTAAATACATAAAGGATGGAGAAATTAGAAATGTAGAAAGATTAGTGTTATAACGAAAGAAATATTTCGAAAAACTGTGAATATCAGTTAGGTGTAGAGAGATTGAGTATGAAATGATGGGGTGGTATTCGTTGGGGTGGACTTGCGCACGATAAGTAGACAAGGTACGCTGGCATCAACTGATGAAATCTAGGTACATGGAAGTCCTCTCTCAGAGTCCAGGGTCCGCTTTTTCTAGTCTAATTGCGTTGCGGTGGACCCACGAAATTTTCCATAAAGCGATTGCCATCTGGCCTCCACAATCTATAGGTATAGGCGATATCGAAGTAGGTACTGCAGTAAGAACAGTTGTTGGACTTTTTAGGGTTCAAAGCGCCAACTACCCGTGACGTGGGGATAAGTAAGTAAGTAAGTAAGGTAGAGTGAGGACTGAGCAAATAAAATGTGATCACGAGAGACCAACCACCTATTTTAGTTGTATAAATAAATTGTTATTTATTTATAAAAAATTGTATAACAGCTATATTATGTAGTTAATCCACTTTAGCGAATATAATCCTGTAGAAATTGCTTAATTATGCTAACCGAAGGTATTTACCTCGCGCCCGGGCCACCATGGGCCATCTATAGCTTTGAAATGGCCCCCCGAAAAGAGGCGGTACGTGTACCTACACGCCGGCCTGTTTCTGCTCGGCCTATCACCCCCTTTTTGTCTGGAAGATCGCGATCCACACAAAACCCACCGAACGGATTTTGGTACGATTTTTACGATTTTTTACGAACGAGTATCAGCTAGTATCTATTGCGTATCGAATTGCTAAACGTCTTTTTGAAGACGGTAAAAAAGTTGATCGTCAAAATTGAAACGTCAGCTTCCTTCAAATTTGTATTCTGTCGCGCCAATGAAAACGGCAGTAGCAGAAGCAAAGAGCAGTTACGGTTTTCCAAGTCAATGATACTTGTATTCATATATCTTCCTTCTGAACGATACCAGTGCTGTAACGAGTGGTAAGCCACGCGGACTTCCAATTGGGAACTTGGCTAGCACGTAGGTTATTCACAACTATATGCAATCCCCACATGATGTTGTACAATAGAGAAAGGCGATCAACTACTAGTAAATAAAGTGTTTATATTGATAAATAATTTATTTTTCTTATAAACACGAGCTTAACATTAAAATATTATGTAAAATAAATTACCTAACTATAATAGCTAAATAACGCTTTCGAATAAGCTACTTTGAAAGCGCACTAATAATTTCAAATATAAAATTAAATAATAATATTGTCATTTAGTTAATGAGATTTACAAAAAGGCATACGTGAATGTGGAACACAAATTATCTACATAATGTTATAGGTAGGTACCTACTTAGATCATTCTCTGAACCTTTTTCCCAACTCAGTTGGGGTCGGCTTACCAGTCTAAGTGTGATGCGGCTGAACGTTGATATTTTCCGTGAAGCGACTGCCATCTGACCTCCACAACCAATGGTCCAATGACCAATGGCGATATAGAAGTTCCAAGTTAGACTGGTTGGACTTTTGAGAGCTCCAACTACCCGTAACGACTGCCATAGATGTTTTTATGGCAACCGGGACCGACGGACGGCTTAATGTGCTCTCCGAGGCACGACCAGACCAGTGCAAACATATTCATGCGTACAACTTTTTGCACTGAGCGGGGATCGAACCCGCGCCCCGTGCGTAGCAGTCGCGTGCACTACCGCTACGCCACGTAGGCTGTCTTGTGTAGGTACCTACTTAGATATTTACATTATTTGGCACGATTCTGTAGGTACCTAGTCTGTAGGTGCAGGTATAGTGTATAGTATTTAAGTACCTATGCAATTTAGAGCCGCGTTTTCATGTATTATTTTGATTAATAAATAACACCTGTCACCTACTCTCCTGAACATTACAAAAGATAAGTAGATACTGTTTACTGATTCCAATCTGTAACGTATAAGTTATGTAACGTTTTTTTTTTCGATCGTAGTTGCCTACCTACCAATAGTTAATGCATAACATATTCATTTTGAAACGTTATCCTGAAAGTCAAACTATGCAATATTGATACAATAGAAAGTAGTTAAGTAAGACACATATTTCTATCGACTGTACCTACCTACAAAAGTAGGTACCGGAACATGCGAATTTTGCGTCTCTAAATTGGACAAAACCGATATCTATCAAATACCTACTAGTCGAGTAGATATATTCAATAACCTTCCGTACTCACCGACTTAATTGACTTTTACACATTGATACGATAAATTGTAATAACCAGCAGCTGTGTACAACATACAACAAGATTATATTGTATTGTAAACAGAATTTATTTTTTTATTTATCCTGGAATGATTTCATACAATTTACCTTGTAGTTTGAATGTGTAAATAATCTTCGTGGGCATTCTACACGGCGCTATTTAGACCCAAAATAACTAACAAAAGCTAGTTTAACACTAGCCTGTGTAGTAATAAATACATGTATATTATATTATAATACCCAGACTAAATAGATACATACCATTACACAAAGCGAGAATCAAACTTAGCATCTGAATGCTCTACCGCTACGCCACAGAGGTCGAATTTAAACTAATTATTATCTACCACCGAATGTTATAAATACCTACCTACTTCATTATGCATCGTTGTAATAATTTGACGTTGGAATACTATATACTACTATAGCTATTCGTCTAACATTCCTACCTACTTTAGGCAGACACTAGAAAATTCAATGACCTTACTCTTTTGGACCTTGAAACTCGTACCTATCATTCTAGATCTAGTACCTTCAAAAACTTTCAGATCTTTTTAAACCTATAAGTCATTTTTCGACATATAAAATATATGTAAATATAAAATTGAAGAAATTTCTAATTAGGTATATTGTATTAGCTTGTGAACAAAATAGTACCTTACCTAAATTTCTTTTCAAGGTTCAGAACAGTTACATTATTTTTGTTTAAATATAATACACTCTAGAATTTAATATATTTCTATACAACTAATAACTACTGATATACCTACTAAAAAGTATATATACCTACTGAATAAAAATGGACTAAAATCCAAATAAAAATTATATACCTACACAGATAAGTACCAAATGCAACTCCAAAATGCCGTCGATTCGACAGCAGAAGAAGTGCCTAATAACTTAGTGATCAAACCTTCAATTAACTATAAATTGTAGTAGGTACCTATACTTAAACAATGTGGTTAAAGCTCTAGTGGTGTGTATGGAAAAAAAAAGAAAAAGCAGTTATATTGACTGCCTAACATTTGTTGGCCTTCCTTTTTAATTTTTGAAACGTACAAAAGAACTTGTATAATAACAAACAATAATAACATTAGTTCAATTTATAAATACATAACACTGTCATAAAAACTAAACATAGTAAATAGCGGTCATCACATTTGTGTGGAAGCATTGTGTTTACGAAAAGTTTTCACTAAGGCGATATGTCATTCAGCCGCTTCGACATCAATAGCGCAAATTATGTTTGCACAAATATATTGTAAAGTGTGTTGGAAGATACTTGTGCAAATTTCATTAACGTGTGTGAAACCGAGGAGAGCAAAGTATACTTGAAATGCTTCAATGGCTATAATTTTATAGACCATTTGTTTAGGTATTAAAAAAAAGTTAACAATCTTAGTGTGTCTTTTTAATATATTTTGTTTAAAACCTCAATATTAAAATACTTTTCTACTCAGTAACGCATTTTGAAGACTAAAAACCTGTGTCGAACTACTAGATAGTCAGTTAGTTTGTCTTGTTTATTTTTTTAACATGTGTTTTTATAAAAAGTTGCCACAAGATTGTTTACCTTCACTTGAGTACCTAAACAAATGGAGTATAGGTATATCGATCCTCCACATAACAGATTGAGTTCAAAATATTAATCGACTTATTATTCAGCGCTTTTCTATAACGCATAATAGTATATTTATTCTTAAACTAAGAAATAAAATAAATATTTCAATGATTCATACAACTCAAATGACATATCCAATCTCACTAACATTCAATTAATTATCCCACATAATATGAACCGTCCTTGTTATATATCCCATTTAGTACCTATAGAATTTAATCCTTAAAATACTACTATATATCATGATAGTATTCTAATCGTTGTCACATTGTCCGTTACAATCCCAGCAGACAAAGGGCGAATACGTTGGAACATCAGTCGTCCGCATCTACGTCATCATCACTCATTTCCTCTTCGCTTGTGCAGTCAGGTTGGGAAGATTGGTCATAGCAACGCTCGCACTCACAGACGAAAAGGTAGTTTTGCGCAAGTTCCTATAAAAAAAAATGTTTTCACAATGTAGCCATAAAAAAATTAAAAAAATGTTTTCACAATGTAGCCATATTTATAATTGGAATGTAATCGGTTAAAGAATACATTGCATTATATAGTATAGATTTAGATTGGAAAATGAATGTCCACCTGGCACTTGAACCCACGGTTAGTCCTTTGTGTTGGAATGCTCTGGTCACTGAGCTAACGAGCCACATCTGAAGCATTCGAAATTCTCATTTAGTGTTAGGTTAGGTTAGGTTAGTCTGTCTGTCTCCAACGTCGCCCGACCTTGGAGACAGACACAATACCTACTATTTCGAACTATCGGAAACAATTATCGATTTTACAATCATTTAAACATTGCTTTTTTATTACTCCGCCCAATCAATTTATTGATATTTTGAAACATTTAGTACGCTAACTATTCAAACCGATTTAGGTTGGAAAAAGCGAATGCCCAGACGACTGCATCCTCTTGCAATACCGTTGGATTATTATTACAGTACCGTTTGGATTTACCGTACCGATTTGAAGACTGTACTGACACACAATGTTTGAAGCAATCTCTATAGTCATCAATTAATATATGGATACTTGCCAGTACCAGCATAAAGGCAGCGCATTAGAATAACACTTAAACCGTCAATTGAATGCGAAAAGTAGAAATAAATAATCAGAAAAAAAAAACATCTGCTTACTTTCTGCCTGGAATGCCTCGAACGTTGTAATGCACATTCATCCAAGTAACTGATACATATCTCGTCGCCCGGCATGATTGATTTCAACGCCTTCAACTGCACCCTGTGGTTGCCATATGGGAATGTTGATTCTGCATTAGGAGTACAGCTGTGATTACACGCGCTCTGTAGCTGGAAAAGGCCTGATCCTTCTGTGTTGAGAAAGGTGCCGGATTCTGAAATATAAAATAAAAATCATTATATCAACATGTGGTTCTAACAGTTTTAATAATATGGTCAAAAATTGCTGACTTATTTTATTATACATTGGTGTAAATATGTAACACAGCATAAAATATATAGGGTGTATGGGGTGCTAATAATAGCTGGAGGCACACCTGCATCAACATCAACAAAGAAACAATTGCACGTATTTTTCTCTTTCCAATGAATTCTTTAATTCAGTAAAGTTTCAACTTTCAGTGTAGTATTGGTATAGTAGTTCCGCGATAGCCTAGTGGTATGGGTAATGGAATGCTGAAACGAGGTCTCGGGTTCGATCCCAGATTTTACCATGGCACACACCAATGACTTCTCGATGCTTTTCGAAGCTATGTGTGTATTTATGGCAGGTTTATGAGTGCCCGGTTAATGGCAATAGGCTCGCCACCTATTAAATTGGGACCTAAACTGGCGAAATGTGGGTGCTAGCACCTCTGCCTACCCCTGCGGGGATAAAGGCGTGAGTTTATGATTGTGTTTGGTTCCGTGGCATTTAACATGAACTGTTTGGGCCCACAAATTCTAGTTTGCACTCACAAAAAAGGCTAATTTACAACAATTACGTCAAAATAACTCACTGCACACGCGATGTTTATACGTGGATAGAATAAACTACACCACTACATACCTAGAAGGCAGCAAATTAATCGCTCAACTTTATAAAATGAATTAAGTAAATTGTAAGCGAACACATTCGACCGCTGTAGCGCAATTAGACTTCTAATTACAAGGCCCCCTGTTCAACGGGTCTAAATAACTACAGTAGTTCAAAGGTGTAAGTGATTGAGATCTCCCAACCCATGTAGCTTTCCACAGTGCGTGATTCTGCAGACAGACGCGAATCAGCTCGCACTGATATAAGAGACCCTGGAAACATTGTCATCTGTGGAAGCGCATATAAATACGTAGCTATGCATCGAATCCATGAATCCGAAGGATCACGTACCGTTCTTGCATATCATTTAGGGATAATGTTTCATGAAACCGATTGTCGTCGCTCCACGAAACCTGTAAAGCCCTTAGTAAGCTTCGCGTTTCCGGGCGGAGCTGGGCTGGCTGCTCTAGCCAGTAACCCTGCACGCACAATGGCCCAAAAAGGGAGGCTAGGTGCGGAAAAAGGAGTCCCAATACAATAGACAATAAGAAACCGATTGTCTGCAACTTTGATTCAAAATCCGCACCATGGTAAGTCTACTGCAGAATTACGAACCGTGAAAACCAACTTAATAAGCGCTACGCAAGCCCAGAAACTTGTAGAAACAAATCTGTGTCCAACAAAATACACAAGTGCTCCACTGCTCCGATGTGAATAATAATGTCGCCTTGTTCATAACTCAAAGTTACCGTGAAGCCAATTAAATGACACTCTGCGTACTTTTAATTGTTCAATTTGTAGCGTACCGGCACGAGCTGCACACTATTGTGTTATTTTTTCATGAAGAGACTACTGTGGCGTTTTGATTTTCTTTTTTAGTTCCACCCCTTTGACAGTCGTTTATACGGTCTCATACACGGAATACGTGTTCATTAATTTCATTCTACGGATAACGCAATAATGTCATTAATAATGGTAATTATTTCACTCGAGTGTTCTGTATTTACTCCATGTGTTGTACTGTTAATGTGTAAGTCAAAACTGAAAAGTTAAGTACAGAAACGTATCTAGCCCCCTTTTAGAAGTAGAGTAGAACACATAACAAGTTTTTTGTACGGGTAAGGGAGTCTCACGTAAGTAACTGTGCGACTTCCTACGTCACGCGGTATGCGGAAGATACATAAAAAGTTAACATTAACGTAGTAAAATATGTAATGGTAGTGAGAAAATATATTGACCCGAATATATTGAGTCAAAGGCAAGTCGAGGAGGGGACGTAGTAAGCCTTCCCGTAGAGCGAAACCTATGCTCGGGCCCCCTCCGATCGTTTAGTTGGTCGATTGAAAAATCGTGGCAGCACTTCTATGGGCACTGAACTTAATATCAACGAAGTGGCTGTTACAGCCAGACATACCTACTTATGCACCATTATTACAACACTTGCCTGTAATTTACTACTTCAAAAACTGGCAAATTCATCAAAGTATATTATAATTGCATCTTGCATCCCATCCAAATCAGATAAATTATGTGTACTTTACTACATACATGCTACATTTAGTACATTGTGATTCCCGCCGCATACCTACCCTACTGAAAACGGCTATGAACGTCACTGCAAGACACACATTATCTTTTTGGCCAATACCATACTTATTTAAATTTCTTGACAACCTTTTAATTTTCATGATGAAGCAACAAGCTTTTTTTTTATTTATGGCACGTCAATTTGACTTTACCTCGCCTGATGTTAAACTGAAGGGTCTCATGACTCATGGCAAACACGTCCAGTGCTACAATGGTGGCGCTCAGCTTGACGGCCTCATCAGATGCTTTTTCAGGCCCCGCTTATTAAGTAATAGCAAAATCATCATCATCATCATTGTGATGGTAACGTCCACAGCTTTGCAAGTCTCTCCAATACTTTCTATCCTTTCTATCAATAAGTTTGTTTCTGCCTAAACTAAAGAGGAATGTCCTCGTACGCCTATTCAGGTCAGTTTTCCGGTACATACGAGTACATCGCAACTTCGTAATTAATTACTAATACGTACGTATACTTTAAACAAATACGGTCAGCCGGTCATAACAGTTTTTTTTATTTTAATTAATAAAATCATTCACAAACAACTTTTTATAATTATTTGTCATATAAACTGGTCCAACATGTGTTGCTGTTGTGATGTGACCACGGAATAATTATTCATTTTTCTATGGACGTGACCACAGATAACCGATATCCGTGGAAGTGACGCTTTCGAATCATTCCATATGATTTTTCTACATAATTCAGAAACATTATAAATCAAGTGATTAATAATGGAAGTCCATTAGATGACTTAGTATTGATAGTATACTGTCCATTAAACTAAAGACGTTATGCCACGCTAAGATAAGCCATTTAGATTAACTGGAAGGGTTAGACCCAATACTAATATTTCGTTACTAATATACTTCTAAAAATTATAAGTACCTATTTAATGTACCTAAGTATAAATGACTTTAAATCTTTAATGATATTTACACAACAGAGGCCTTAGTCCGCTAACTTTAATATTAAGTTGATGTTAATATTATGGAATATGTCTTCGACCAATATAACCGCTGATAAATGCGGTCACATGACTAAGCTGTCACCTGCCTCGCGGTTTCATTGTTTGCAGTCGAACTGCAATCGATTCGCAATCATTTCTAAAGTTTGGTGAATTAGGCATCAGAGAAAAATTTTAGAAATGCGACACACTATAAAACTAAGAAAATACCTTAAGTTTTCATAATAGGGATTACATTGCCATAGATAAAAAAGTAAGTATGACGTTTCATACTTTGAATCGAATAAGCTTGAATATTTACCAAATAGTTTAGATGTCCTCTTACAGTAAGGTTCATAATATTGTCGAATTAGTCCTAGGTTGTGTAAAACGCACAGTAATGACACACGTACCTCGCTTAATTCACACATTCATGTTTTTTTTGTTTTCCATGAATCTTTAGCAATAATGGTTTTAAATGTATGCTTTTACGAGAATCCTAGCTACTTTCAAAAAATTATTTCTGCCATGACAGATTTCAGGGTTCCTCGTTCCACATGGACTTATATCAAGAAGCAAATAGGCGGCGAATAGGTATGGTCCTAAATCGGTAGTTAGGTGCTTTAGGAGTTGAATCCCGGCTATTACTCCAGCAACGTGAATTTACTCCTAACACACGCCTTTAAGCTTTGCTGGAGGGGTTAGAAGGGGAATAACTTATGTTGCTAATGATTTTAAAAAAACATCTAGTCTAGCGCTTGGCCTAATGACTAAGCCTTTATTAATGGTAATCAAGTAGCAATGGTCCACCACGTTACAAAGTCCACTTAATGATAAACAGGTGCCGTACGCATACCAATTAACGTTGTACATAACATTAAATGTGGCCACGCGCGAGTTGTCTTTGACATTATAAACATAATGATCACACTGATTTTCTACTTCTCTAATCCACACGTGGGCTTCCATGGCTAATTATTGCAATAACGTACATTCAAAACGTTGTATAACTATGACATGTCGTGATAGGCCAGTTTCAGTGACGGTGCATCAACGAGATTCATTGAGTTGTAGCAAGTACAATATGTTTGTCATTGAGCACCACGAGTCCGATAGGATGCCTTTTGAATGTTTATCAGCTTTGTAAATAGCTATGTAATAGTGTTTATCACTATCACTACATAGTATAAAATAAAGTCGCGTTTTCTGTCCCTATTTTTCTTGTCCCTTTGTATGCTTAAATCTTTAGAACTACGCAACTTTAATAGATAGAATGGTTAAAGAGAAAGGTTTATATGTATATAACATCATGCTACGACTAACAGGTGCGAAGCAGGAATGAAAAATGTTGCAAAAACGGGGTGACGCAGACGAAGTCGGAGTCGGAGAAACTCAGGAAAAAATCATTTTTTTTTCCTATTAGAACGAAATTAAAAGCGAGATTACGTTCTACTTTTAAATCCTACCATCCCACCAGAATCATAAATAAAAAATTGCCGTATATCATTACTTCGCAGAATTTCATCCTTAACAGCAGCGACACTATCGTATGGAGTAATAATAAAGGCTGTTTTTTTTTTGTTCGTGACTTCTTTGAGAATCTTTCGCTATTTCTTATGGTTTAGGATTTGGCCATCCTAGCCCTTTTCTAAAATACACCTGTATACATTGGACTAATCAAACACTACTTCTGTTTCATTAAAACTTATTTTTTGTATAAGACCTTGTTTTTATGAAGTGTTTAAACGTAAACCACATGCAGCGCGCATTAGCGAGCTGGTTGTGGTTTACGGTCGGTTTGTTATCCAATGCCGTTTTTTGAATTAAGTCAAGAATACGTGTGTTTAGCTCTTTATAGTATCTATCAATATTTAATGAAACCAGGGGGCCTAGCCCAAATGCATTCGTCCCGAATTTACATTCGTCATCTGATTAAATCGAATCTGATCCGATTCCGACAACAAATGTCACTCCCATACATTTTCAGAGCGATGACGAATGTAGATTCGGAACGAATGCATTTTGGCTAGGCCGCCAGGAACATCGCCAACATGACGATTACTATTTGTATTGCTTACCTTCTTCCACATATTGATAAAGTTTATCAATGAAAAGATCCAACTGCTGCTTCTCATCATCAGACATAGATAGGTCGAGAACATTATTCACCCACAATGCTAGAGGACTGGTGCCGATGCCTTGCCCATTAGTACCAATAAGAGCCATTAGGGTGCAGAATCCTTCTGGGGTCAGAAACTGAAAATAATAATACTTAGATGAAATTAGACGCAATCGCAATAATACTTTTTGTTTTCTAATCATATGGCTGCAGAGAATAGCTCGATCTGGCACAGGGGTACATTCAGTGCATGGTTTCATGATGTGACCATGCATTTGACTGCCTCCGTGGCTCAGTGGGGGTAGTATGCGCCGGCTGTACACGAGGTTATGGGTTCGATCCCCACACAGGACAAAAACTTGTGCGATCCACAAATAGTTGTTCTGAGTCTGGGTGTAGGTACTTTGTGTCCGTTAGTTGTATGTTTGTACAGTCCCCCGCGATACAGGGCTTGTTCCCTATCGCGGGAGTTATCTTTTTAAAAATAATAATAATAATGCAAAATTATAGAAATAGTATTAATGCAGTTGATATGAGGAAATATATAGAGTTAGATGATATAAAGACAGCCCTTGTGCTGTGGCCAAACTGTTATGCAGGGGATCATTAGTTCCTCTCCCCATTTAGAGGAAATGAAATACATGTTCAGTTAGTAGTAGTTCTGTAGGTAATGATTCATTTATTGACTCTTAGAAGATTGAATCAATTAATGTTAATTAGAATGCAATCGAGACGCAAAGATGACGCATGATGAAGATGAATTAGCATGGGTAATTAAAATCAAGGCAATGAAATAAATCCACTTTTTAACAGATTTTATCGGGATTTATTGGGTATTACTTACTTTAAGCCCAATGTAAATAATATGAAATGAATCATGAGAGAACTCTATTAAAAATGGTTTCATGGTGACATTCGTGAAAATTTCGAAAAGTAAAGTATCAATGTAATGGCAATATTAACCAACAATATATACCAACCGCTTGTATATGTTCACCACTAATAACATTAGCAGTCAATTCCCTCAATGTATTGAGCTGATCACCAAACTGTTCACCGAGTAGTTTGTGAACTAATTCCGCGTCCTCATTTACAGTGCGATGACAGAATTGTTTGACTTTAGCTGCAGTTGCCGATGGGTCCGAGCTCTGTTCAATATATGCCAGTATTCTTACTAGCAATATTATACTTGTTGATTCTGGAGGATAATGCATTTGCCTGAAAACATAAAAAATAAATGTAGTATCTATCTCTTGCAAGATGGTTAATGGACGAACGGAAAATGGTAATCTTTTAAATCTCGAATATTGTACATAACTTTTCCCAACTCAGTTGGGGTCGGCTTTCCAGTCCAACTGTGATGCAGCTGAACTTCGATATTTTCCGTGAAGCAATTGCCATCTGACCTCCACAACCAATGGTTCAATGACCAATGGCGATATCGAAATTCCAAGTTAGACTGGTTGGACTTTTGAGGGCTCCCATAAGTGTTTGTATGGCAACCGGGACCGACGGCTTAACGTGCTCTCCGAGGCAAATTATTACTTAAAATATATACCTAACAATAAAGAATATTTTGAGATATTCAACACAACACTTACTTCCATGCTTCAAGAAGCACAACAATAGGATGCTGTGCATCACTGGAATCATGACACAACAATCGGTGATAAGACACTAATGCCTTCTGTTTGCACCCTTCTGAGCAATATAGAATTCCACAATGGTCGCAGTTGACTATAGCTTCAAAATTTGTTTCAAAGCAGTCAGAGTGTGGAAGAACAATATCTGGTTTGCATGATAATCTACGCACATTCTGTTCTGGGGTTTCTAGAGGCCTGTAATAAAAATAATTACATTTTTAATATACTTTTATTTAGTACATTTGATAAGGAAACTCAGTATCATAAGTAATCTCATTCTAAAAACAGATTATATTCAGTATAGTAACATATTAAATTATATAGCTGTGTGGTGTCTTAATACAAATACATAGATATTAACAGTTTTCTTTCTAAGTTCCAAGCATCCCACACTCAAAATACAGAAATTGGAGCTAGAGTATAATTAAGTATCATTAACTAAAACAATTTTTTATAAGTTATGTTAAAATTTTCTTCCCAAGGAATTGCTTTAAGTAACTTCATAGAATACCATGATCATACCTGAACACTGACCATAAATGGAATAATGAGCTTGATAATGATGGACAGTATACAAGAAATGAATATAATAATATGACTTTATTAAATTAATCCTTACCTCATACAGTAATCACATGCCAAGTATCTGTAAGCCGCGTTCCATGCAAATTGACAGGAAACTAGTGGATCCTCTTCTAAAATGATGTCGCCTTTATCGAACTTTTTAGTGGCGAATAGTGCTTTACCCTAAAACATAATAAATGTGAACCAAAAGGTATGCTAAACAATAACCTAACAATAACAAAGATAAATTAATATTCATACCTTTTTACTGCTAGAGGTCCTCACTTCAAATCCTTCCATTTTTTATAATAGAATATTTTATATACGACTAATAAACTTATTCACCAACAATATAAAAAGATTACTTGTATCAGAATTGTTATAAATATTCGAGAGATACACAAAATAGATAGAGATTTTGAGAATTTGAGGTTATTTGCGCAATTTGACATTACATTTTTTAATTCTCATTTACGACCATAGACAGATAAGGTAATGATGCAAAGTCTTTCAGGCATATTCATAGACATACAAACGCAATGGACGTTGTGCTTCTGTCGATGTTCGTCCGTATTTTTCCTTAGGTCCCTGTCTATACTTGACTATAATACGTCTTGGTCTGTCTTGGATTCCTTGAAGTTATTGCTATTTTTAAAGAAAGCCCAACTCTTCTTATTTAGGTATGCCATTCACAACTGGAGCGAAGTCACTGGGAAGTACGATCAGGCATAATCATTTTCTTCGATATCTCGAAGGTATTTGACAGGGCTGGCATGAAAACCTAATCGGCAAGCTTCTTTCTTTCAGTCTGAGCCTGCGGGCTGGCTTGTATTTGCATTGTCGACTTAATGAATAATCGAGCTATTATACTTAATAGTCTTTGATGGCTGGATGGCTATAAATGCTGGGGTCAGTACCTACACTTTGCTGCATTATGCTTGCTGCATATCAACGACCTGCTCAATACCGGTATCGTGTACGCATGTATGTACGCAGAGGATCACATAGTTTAGAAGTACGAATCCAATCGGCAAGCCAGTAAAGGCCTTACTATCGCTATTGTAAGGTGCAACATCGTCTAGCACTTGTAGTGCTCCTTGAAGGACAACTACTTATTTTAAAAAAAGTGTTCAGCGTGAACGCAGTAGGATATAAGTGTTCTGTGGCGTGGAAGTGGACGTAGGCATCGACGTACCTAATTGTGTAGAAGCCCAGGACAGGATTCAATTTCGAAGAATGGAATAGAATAAGATAATTTTCAATCTGCGTATGCCAATCTCAATTGACACATGTTCTGACGTTTATGATATTTATGACAGGTGTGAACGCATGTCAGTCCCATGCACTAGTCAATCTATTCTATTCTATTCTACAAAACGATTGCCACTTGTCTAAGTCTAAGTGGCCGGTTGTTGAACCTTTAGGACTCCAAGAAGTATATGCAACGCCTGCCATAGATGTTGGTATGCCAACCGGGACCGTCGGTTTACCAATGGAAATAGACATATTCATGTTTACAAATATTCACACTGACCGGGAATCCAAGCCGCACTCGCAGCCTACAGCAATTTGCGATTTCACTATCGCCACATTCGCCACCCACAGTAAGTAGGATAGGTAGGGTATAGGTATTAGGTCGTTACATATGAAATTGCCGTTTTGTTTGAAGAAATTGAATGAAATCCAATTTTCAATAACTACTAATATTTTGGCATTTGTTTGAGGAATGAGAAAACTCAAAATATAAATAATGGAAATAGCTATTAAATTACAGGAATAACGAACTCATGAATCTTAAAATAATTTCGGCAATTTCGTATGTAAAGACCTTATTCATCATTCTCTGAACCTCTTCCCAACTCAGTTGAGGTCGGCTTACCAGTCTAACTGTGATGCGGCTGAACTTCGATATTTTTTGTGAAGTAACTGCCACCTGACCTCCACAACCAATGGACCAATGACCAATGGCAATATCAAAGTTCCAAGTTATTTTAACTTTTGCATAGAGCGGGGATCGAACCCGCGCTCCGAGCGTAGCAGTCGCGTGCACTACCGCCATGCCACGGAGATTTTAGGCACGGATGTAAAGACCTATTATTACCTATATTATTGTTTTCGTTCAAAATTAAAAATGTATACCTACCTATAGTATGAAAAATTGATAATAGGTAAGTATAAAAAATTGATAATAGGTATTACACTTACCTTGCCTTTTATCCAGTCATGTATTAAGTAGGTGGGTATTATACCTACTTACCTACATTATATTAATATCGTATTAATAAATGGCGGCCATAAAATTGTTATTTATTTTTTAAATTTCGAAGGTACTGCAAGTACCTACTATAAATGAAAGAAATAGCGGTACCTGTTGGCGACATAAGCAAAAAGTTGTTTTGTACAACAAGTGTCGTGCTAAGCGACGTGGTTCCGAGAAAGAATAAGTAGGTAGGTAG